>JAQOWZ010000008.1:9420291-10853539 GCA_035578165.1 Stenolophus ochropezus | reverse complement strand
CACAATATATACGATTGTCTATTTAAAATAAAAAAACTGTTGAAAAGAGAATTGAAAGGCCTTTCGAAATGTGTCATGTTTGACACCCTTTTCCATTTAAAATTTTTGAGGTCCAGTCCACACCCATTTTAGGGTTGAAGTTATGCCATTGGTACTAATCCATTAAGGTGTCCCACTTCATATTATATATGTATATATATATATATATATATATATATATATATATATATACTATTATATTATTTATTATATAATTAGTATGTATACAAATTTAAATTAAATAGGTAAACTGCAAATAAATAAAAATTATTTTAATTTAGTGACAATTGTTTTGTACCAATCGTTAAATATTGTAACAAACTTTACTCAATAAGTTTGCCGCCAATTTATCTAGTTTTGGTCTTGTTACTGTGCTACTTGTTGGTCTTATTTGATTTTTGCTTTTTTTTCATAAATCAGTACTTTTCAGTGCTACCGTGTGTGGTTTGTTTTCAAATCGTCCTTTGCGAGTATTTTTTTCGTATTTAATACATTTTCGTTCGCTTTGTGTTTGTTAGTACCTTTACTTTTCCTTTTTTTTATTTGAGAATCTTTAACTGTTCTCATTATTGTTTATTAAATTTATTGATAACATGGAAATCGAAGGTTTTCAATATCTTGTAAGCCGAAGAACGGCTACCCGAACGTAAGTACAGGAATGTTTCATAATGTAATTTTATTATACTCGAGAGCACATATTAGAAGTACGAAATAAAATTGAAAGTGTGAATTAACAATAAATTTTTAGCTATTATGCCTGCAAATATAAAACTCAGTATCTCTGCCCGGGGTCAGTGAAGGTGTCCACGGAGGGAGAAGTTACTGTAATAAAACCCCATAAAGAACACGGAATGCAGGAGAACCAAGTGGATCGCTTCCGTAAAATACTAGTACGTCGCGCTGCCAACGAATGAGTCACATTGCGATATATTTACGATGAAGAAGCGGCAATGGTTAGTAATTATTCAATATTTCTTTTCACTAAAATATCATTTAAAAACGTTTTTTCGTAAATCATAAATACATTTAGTTCATATATTGAAACATACATGCTATTTCCAATAATGTAATATCAATTATCCATTGATAGCAAAACATTCACATTCGATCCATGATAATAATTCTAAAATACCTACCTACATACTTTTATATTTACACACTTTACGCTTTATAACTTTTATTTGAACCATTTATGTCTAAAATAATTACGGCAAAAAAAATTTCCATGTTCAGTGCCTTTGAAGAGACCGACGGTATATTCGTGTATGGAGAGTTATTGTGAATTAAATTTAACATTGAAGTTTGTATATAAACAAGTTTTGAAATTTGAAATCTCTGAAAAACGTTGAAATAGGTTTCACGGTGCTGTCTGTCTGTGGGCACGTATACCTAAAATGTACCTAATGAAAAAACATGATTTTTTTTATTTTTAATCTTTTCGTAAATGTAATTTTATTTATTAAATCAACAAATAATTTTTGAATTGAACTTTGTAAATTTGTAACTACCTATATTTTTATATACTTGCTTGAAAATTAATGATCGTCAGCTCGCTGGAAGCAGTATTTTATTGATAATAAGCCAATCAATTATGTGGTTGCTACATTAGATTTTTATTCTTGGTTTTGTACTGAATAATCATTTTAGAAATCCTGAGGCAGCGGTGCAGTATCCATATCCGAGTGCTTACAGCACCATGCACTCTGCGCGAAGGAGAGCAAATCCTCCCATTCCCCGCACTCTGGACGAATTTGCTCATCAATTAGTAGATCCGCAGTGGACTGAACGGTTCCAATGCGTAATATTGGGAAACGACCCCGAGCCTTTTTTTCCAGCGAATCGTTCGATGTAACGCTTTATATTTTGTTCGCAAACTTTCATCAATATGACCGTTGGCGGGGTAGAAGAGATCCATTTAGATGGAACATTTAAAACAATTCCCGTGACACCTCCAGCGCACCAATTATTGACAATACATTTTATAAAATATGAGAAGGTAGTTTTAAGTAGCCTATTGTAGTGTTTATTTTTAAATTTTTATTTAACTCATTTTAGACAATACCGGTGGCATATGTCTTCATGAACTGTCGACGGCAGCAACTCTATAACGCCGTATTTCAAGCTTTTAAAGAGATTGCCCCAACCCTGAACCCGGTAATTGTAATGACTGACTATGAAAGGGCACTAAGAGCAGCACTCATGGAAGCGTTTCGAGAAGCAAGCGTGGTTGGGTGTTTTTATCATTACGCAAGCGTAAATAACAAATATTATTACCTTTTAAGCAGTTTCATTAATATTATCATTTAAATAGGTTATCTGGAAAATGAGCACGAGAATTGGTCTCCTCCGATACATGGACGACAATCAAGACGTGAAAAAGGCTGTCAAAATGATCATGGCGTTGCCCTTATTGCTCGCAGACCATTTTGTAAATGGATTACAAGAAATTGAGAACTGGTGCCAAACAAGGCAAATACATATAAACAGTATGTTTGCCTATGTGCGTAGGTATGTAAAATCTCAATAACATATTAAATGTGCTGAATTTTTGTTTTACTTACAGATATTGGATACAAACCATTGGGCCGGAATACATAAGTGTATTCGATTTGGCCCGAAGAACGAACAATAACGTAGAAGCTTTTAACAAAGTTTTACTGTCAAAGATGAGGATACATCCAAATGTTTTTACATTCATGGGTAATACATGCTTTTCATATATACATATTTATCACGTATTTAATCCAATTTGTATGTGGCAGCGTCACAGATAATTGTGAATCTTGGTATAGATGTAATGTATATTTAAAACTACTGTGCGCATTTTCCAACATATTTTATTTTTAATTTAGTAATCATTTTTCATATATTTGAATTTATATAAATCATTTTTTACTAGCGGCAGCGCTTAGAAACTTAATTGAGAAGATACATTATAATTCCGCATTTTCATTCGTAACCTATTTCTTTGCAGAGAAGCTCATCCTTATAAATCTAAGAAGCGTGACGCAGTTTGAATCTCCTACAAACGGTCTTCGAATCTCGCGGACAATAAGCAACCGATATTTATTGCACGATGTACGAATTCGAGATGCCCAGCAATTCTGGACGGATGGTCCATATAGTACCATTCATTTTTTGCTTATTGTTGCACGTGCAATTGAAAATATTGCAAATCAAATGCATGAGGTGCGTAAGTTAAAATTTGATATTACGTCTTATATCGTATGATTTTTCTAATTGGATTCCTACTTCTTGCTAAATACGTCCTTACTAAAATCTTTTGATTCATGTAAATTTGGATTAAATTTGTATTTATTGTAAGATTCCCCAAAACTTGATCACAATAGTGTACGAACGCTGAACGTATTTTTTGTAATTTTATTAAATTCAATATTGTTGAAAATGTTTCACTCACAGGAAGGAAGGAAACAAATAGGAAGTGCCTGTCGTAATACCCTGTCCTCTACAAGTGTATTTAAACCCTTTTTGCACGAACATTTACAACAAATCGTGTGGCATGTATAAAACGGACTTTTGAACGACTTCGAAAAATCGGATGATATTATTAAAATAATATTAGTAGAAACTACTAATAATTAACCATTTCTTAGCAAATTCTAATCTAATTAGTAATAAAATCTGAAATAAAATTTTGATTGCATATTATTTGAGGAATCGTGCTTTATCAAAATCTTAATATGCAATTTTTATCCTAAATATAATTCAATGTTTATTTATACTGTAGCGATTCCAGGGTGGAGGCGCGGGCGGCGGCCGCTAACGGACAGGATACAACAAGTCCGTCCGCTCTCCATTGTTCTGTTTTTCAGAGAACTGGCGAATATTCTAAAATGAAGTGTTTTAGTTTAAATACCCCGAGCAAAAGATCGCGAGGACAGTCTTGTATCGATACGGGTAGTGAACACATGGTGATATAAATAAATAGAGAGTGATATAAATAGTTGGTAATATAAATATTGTGGAAATAAATATCGTGTAGTTTTAATTGTTTAAATAATTTATCTTAGTGTTTAAGTCTTTATTCATAATTCTTAGTCTTAAATTAGTGTTTATATTTGTTAATTCTTAGTGTTAGTTATTTTTATTTATTCTTTATAATTCATATTTCTTTAATTAAACATAGTTATACAAATATTAGTGTTTAAATCAATTTTACACTTCACCTAAATAAATAAAACGTTACAATACTTTGGCCCGTATTCTCACATACCTCGAAATAGTATGATTTCCGAAATAGTGGAATGAAGTAGTGAATGAAGTGATTACCTTATTCTCACATCGAAACTTGATTCGAAATAGTGATATTTCGGGTGCGCGAAATAGTGAACTCAAGTTGTGGTAGGTACCATCATTTCGCGCGATATTTCGTTTGACATCTCATGTAAAATGGCGGCTGAGCTACTTGTTGTTCCCGAGTTAGGCGAATTAAACGATGTTTTGGACGCTGTAAATGTACGGAGAAATATTAGAAGAAAACATTTGGTTAGGTATGATCCATTTACGGATTTACCTGATAAAGAATTTAGAAACAGGTATCGATTAACAAAAAACTGTTAAATATGTTGTCAGTCTTGTGAAAGAGCAACTGAAATCAGCAAAAAAAGCTAGATCTGATTCTCTTTCACCGTCTTTACAAGTAAATATTAATCACTTTGAGGTATTACGCAAAGAGTAGTTACCAAACGGAAATATGTAAGTATTAGTTTATAACAATTTTCACAGGTATATAAAGTATAATAATTAGCAATATATTACTATTATTACATACATGTATACAGTTGTATATTAAAACAAAAATATATTATTTAGTACATATGTATATGTCATTGTATTTTACAATATAACCCAAATTTATTCTTAATATATCCGATTCCCATCTTCTTTTATGCTGAATTACAAGAGTTCATAGAAATTATTTTAATTTGCATATGTTCATAGGTGACATACTTAACATAGGTTAGTCAACTGTATCGAAAGTTATTGCAAAGTGTCAAAGGCAATTGCTTCTTTATTACCAAGATTTGTAAAATGTCCGACCCAAATGAATGACACCAAGTTAAAATTTTATATCATAGCTCAGTTTCCAAACGTTATTGGAAGTTTAGACTGTACTCACATAAGAATCAGGAACCCAAAAA
Organism: Stenolophus ochropezus; assembly: GCA_035578165.1. Lineage (NCBI taxonomy): Eukaryota > Metazoa > Arthropoda > Insecta > Coleoptera > Carabidae > Stenolophus > Stenolophus ochropezus. Next base: position 10,848,338 of record JAQOWZ010000008.1, on the reverse strand, counting down.
AAGAAAAAACTATGTTATATTGTAATAGGAAAGGATATTACTCCTTAAATGTTCAAGTTGTCTGTGATGCAGATTGTAAGATCCTAGATATTGTAGCTAGAAGGCGTGGTAGTACTCACGACTCGAGAATATGGAATGAATGTTCATTAATGGAAAAAATTGAGGTGTATGATCTTTATTATTTTTATTTACAATCATAATCGTATAATGTTTAAAAGGCTGGTACAATAAATGAGTTATTACTAGGAGATAATGGGTATCCTTGTTCCCACTACCTCTTAACTCCTATCCAAAATCCATCTTCAGCGGCTGAAGAAGCTTATAACCGAGCCCATATATCTACAAGGAACACCATTGAACGATGTTTCGGGCAGTGGAAGAGCATGTTTCGTGCTCTCTACAAAATAATGGAAATTTCCTTAGAAAATTCCAAACCTGCTATTGTAGCAATGGCAGTATTATACAATATAAGAAAAATACATGGAGAAGAAGAGGACTACAGTAAATATAACAAAATTTGGTTATATTTTTATCTTTTTCGTAATTATTTCATACGTAAACAGCTGATGAAAAAGATGATCCTATAGATATTGTAGACAATGCTCCATTTCTTCTACAACACCCAGGACCGATTCCGAGGGGAGATATTTTTCGACAACAATTTATAAGAAGCCATTTCAGTCAACATTTAGTTTAAAAATTATAACAATGATTAATATTAAGTTATAGATACGCTCTTTGCTCAACCACAACCGTGAATTTGGTTTGGCCCTCTGATAGGGACCAAACAAAGTATATTACCGCGAAATTCAAGTTAAATATATTTACTGGTCAACAAGAGTGTATAGTAGAAGTAGAGGTACCTATATATAAAATAGATTTAAGCGGGTTTTACAACCTTTTATGGAAAGGTGGGAAGCTTTGTGGTCACGAGTTATAAATTATCCTAAGACTAAGGCATCACTTAGGAGAATAAGAACAGAGCCTTATTAAAGAAATTCAAAATTTTTAATAACTAATAATATAGTTCGTAGAATAATTGAAAATTCAAAGATTTTCCTACCATTGTTAAGCTGATGAATTAGTTTCTGCCTTGTTTTTCTATATATAAATATAAATAAACAAATTTTTTGTTAACGATATGTAAAATTAATAAAATATTATTTATTTTTTATCTGTTTAGCCAGAAGTTATATACAGGGTGGCCCAGTGAAAATTATCAGTGCAATTTTTGGCCACTTAACATTAATTTTGCAAAAAACACTCGAACACGTCAATTTTAATATAAAGGGGGACACCTAAATGGATTAGTGCCAATAACATAACTTCAACCCTAAAATGGGTGTGGACTGCACCTCAAAAATTTTAAATGGAAAAGGATGTCAAATATGACACAGTTCGAAAGGCCTTTCAATTCTCTTTTCTACAGTTTTTTTATTTTTTAAATCCGATCATTAGTTCCAGAGAAATATCGTTTAAAACAAATTTTATCAGGTGTGCAAAACTACAATCAAGTATGCTTAAACAAATGACAGAAACTCAAGTATCAGTTTATTAGGTGTTCAAAATGACTGTTTCCAACTTCCATACAATAATAAAGATTTTGCTCAAAATTTTGAAGATACGGTACGTTGCCGTAAATCTTCTAAAAATCCGGGTAGCGTGGCATAAACTTTAGACTTCAAATAACCCCACAAAAAAAATCCAACTTACAAATTACTTGTTTATTACAAACAGCTTGTCGAAAGAATTGTTTATTTAGTTTCTGTCATTTGTTTTAGCCTACTTGATGGCAATTTTGAACACCTGATAAAATTTGTTTTAAATGATATTTCTCTGGAACTAATGATCGGATTTGAAAAATAAAAAAACTGTTGAAAAGAGAATTGAAAGGCCTTTCGAACTGTGTCATGTTTGACACCCTTTTCCATTTAATATTTTTGAGTTGCAGTCCACACCCATTTTAGGGTTGAAGTAATGCCATTGGTACTAATCCATTTAGGTGTCCCCCTTTATATTAAAATTGACGTGTTCGAGCGTTTTTTGTAAAAGTAATGTTAAGTGGCCAAAAATTGCGCTGATAATTTTCACTGGGCGACCCTGTATAAAGTGTAACTATGCAGATCGATAGAAAATTTAAAAATCTTTTATATTTACAAATAACGTAATTCGAGAAAAATTTAGATGTACTTTTTTAGAAAAAACTATTTAAACCTTTAAATAAAGTACTACTTCCGGTTAACCAATAATAGTCAAAATCTAATCAGTTCATCATATTTGAATATAATTCTTAAATATCAAATATTATATTTTTTACATGTATCCTATTAAACGAAAAATCGTCACAGACACATGGACACACACACACATACAGACATCACTGTAAAAATAGTAAAATCGCATTCTAGGGACATTAATTCGTGCTCATATGTTGAAATTTCCCATTCAAGAAATTTGACCAAAAACAATACCTCCCTTATGTATTGATAGGCGGAAGGTAAAAAAGTACATTAAATTTAACCAGTGATAAGACTCTTCGAGAGCAATATTATATATGTAAACATGTGTTGTGCATGTATTTATAAAACAAATTTATATTCTTTGCAAATAAAGTAATAAACAAGTAAATTATTATATTTAATTTTATTTTCTATTTATCATATACTCACAATACTAATTATCTTTAATTACAATAATTGTTTTTTAATTAAATCTTTTTCCAATTGTATTTTCTCAAAAGCTTTCTCTACCTCGATTTCATATTTTTCTCTCTCTTGTTTCAGTTTCACTAATTTTATGTTTCATTTTGTAAAATCATATTTGTTTCATGAAGCTCTTGTTCCTTCTTACTTCGTGCATTGAGAACATCAGACACTTCTCCACAAATATTTTCATCAAATGATTTTTTTTTAAATTTTTTTGGAGGAAGTACGAGATGTTTCATAGGGTATCGATGGCTTATTTTTAGGGAGAACATGTCCTGTTCCTGTCTGTGGTACTATGGTAACTTGATTGGAAGAAATGTCTTCATTTGTAGCACTACTTGTTTGGAGTACTTCTGCAGCGGCAGGAGAAGGAATAGGTTCTTTGTCTTGAGTTTGGGAATGAGGAGTGGTAGCAGATGGGGCAGGAATTAAAGTTCTGAATAAAATAATATGGTTTTTCTTCAAACGTCATAAAAGTGACATCTTCTGTGACGTGATTGACAAGGTTGAAGTTTAATTTCTATGCCTCCGTAATATAATTTTTTATTCTAGCCGCCGTATAATATTGTCGCCGCCGTATATAATATTGTCGCCGCCGTATGTAGAATCAGCCAATAAGAAGTAACTTGTACAATAGAAATCTGTAATATCGCCCTAAATGTCACCATAGAAACTAGATAACCTAAGAATAAAGTTACTAAAAATTATGAATAACTGACAGGTAACCTACATATTAAACGTCAAATAGTAGTTTATTTTTTAAAATTTATAAGTTTGAAGAAAAAATTGCATGTGTTATTCAGAGTAAAAGTGTCTTTGTGTGCCTCGCATGCAATTGTCCGACTCGCTTCGCTCGTCGTGCAAACTTCCATGCTTGCCACACAAAGTATCACTTTTACTCTTAATAACACAATATACTATTATTTAATTCAGTTTATTATTTTTATACATATATACATAAATTAACCTGTAATTTAAACCCTATCAATAATTCGAATAAAATATCATATAATTCAACTCACTCAAACTTTCATATTCGTACCATTCGACATAATCAATTCATTCAGCAAAACAATTTAACTATTTAACCAATAAAAATGAAAATGCAAATTTATTTTAATAAAAATTTATTTCAAAATTTTAAGCAACTTTTCAACAATTATTTGTTTCCAGAGTAATGATCAACTAGTATTGTAACTGTAGTAGGTAAATCTTCTTCTCTCCTGTCACTCCTTGGTGGAGTATAGGGCGCTTGCAGCGTTTCAGTGGCAGGTATAATACAGTTTGTGTTGATAGGGTTGCCAGCCCTACGCAACATTGGATTGTTCTTGTGTGTAGCACTAAGTTTTATTCATTATATTAAAGTTTGCAATACACTATATTTTAATTTAGGTTGTTTTTAGATCTGAGTTCGTGTTCATTGTTTTTTTTTTGTTTGCATTATTTTTTTATTATTATTATTATTATTCACTGCGTAATTAGAAAGTTATTATTTTATTTATTAGCGACTTCCTTTATTCTCCATTTATAGCTATTTTTTTTGCTTCTTTCCAGGTAAGTTTTTGTGTTCGCAATTCTTTGTTTATTGTTCTTCTCGAGGTTTTTACTGGTCTTCCTAGTTTCCGTTTACCTTGTTGTATTAAAATCTAGTGCTTGTCTTGTGATGTTATTTGGTGGTTTCCTTAGTGTTTGCCCCATCCATTTCCATTTTTGTTTTTTAATCGTTTTAGCGACGTGTTCCTCATTTGTTCTTTTTAGTAGGTCTTCGTTTGCGATTTTTTGTGGCCAATATATTCTGCATATAATTCTCAGCTATTTGTTTATGAATGTTTGAATTTTATTGGTCATTTTTCCGTTGTCATTCCAGGTTTCGGCTCCATATAGTAATGTACTTTTTACATTAGTTTTAAATAATCTTAATTTTGTACGTTCTGTAATATTTGAGGCAGACCAGATTTTCCGTAGCATGTTAAATGATTTTTGTGCTTTTGTTATTCTTCTATCAATGTCCCTCTGACTCCCTCCTTTGATATCTATCATGCTATCTATATGGCAGAATTCTTCTATTTCATCTATGTTTTCTCCTCGGTTTTCTCCATCTATTTTGATATTCCCATTGTTATTTGCGTCCTTAGTTAGTATTTTTGTTTTGTTTCCATTTATTTGTAAACCTGTTTCCGCAGCTGTTTTGATGAGTTTGTCTATTTTCCCTTGTAGGTGTTGTTTATTTTCTACGAAGAGGCATAGATCGTCAGCAAATTCGAGGCATTCTAGCTTATTGAATGTACTCCAGTTATTGCCTGTTCTGTTATATTTTCTGTTAATTTCCCTTCATGCTCTATTTTTGCTGTATAATTTTGGTAGAGTAGCTTAATAATTCTCAAAAAGTTTTCTGGGATATTGTAACTTTGTAGGATGTGCCACATTTTTTCTCTATTCACCTTGTCAAATGATTTAAAGAAATCAATAAAAGCTACATGTACTTCGCTTTGCATTTCGTTGACTTGTTAGAGGATTATTCGTATTGTACATATTTGATCAATGCATGATCTCTGTGCTCTAAAGCCAGCTTGGTTTTCTCTCAGACAATTTTCTATTTGTTGTTTCATCCTTTCCAGCATTATCCGTGTTAATATTTTACTTGCTATACGTAGCAGCGTTATTGGTCTCCAGTTCTCGCAGTGTGTAATGTTTCCTTTCTTTGGGAGTTTTATAATAATGCATGTTATTCAATCCTGGGGAATATCTTCGTTTATCCATATTTTATTTAACAGAACAGACATTACGCTAGTTGTTGTTTCCAAATATGCTTTTAATAGTTCGGTAGGGATGTTATCAACTCCTGCCGCTTTATGATCCTTAAGTTTGTGTATTGCTTGCTGAATCTCTTCTTTTGTGATTGCTCCTTAATTTATTTTTAAGATATTTTCATTTTAGTTTTCTACATTGTCTATTTCTTGTGTTTTTTGTTTTTGATACAATTCGGAAAAGTATTCCACCCATATTTGCTTTGTTTCTTCTTCTGTGCCGCGTACATTTCCAAGCTTGTTTTCTAAATTCCTTGTTTTTATGTTTTTATTTCCTGTTAGTCTCCTCGTTATTTCGTATAGTTTCCTACTATCGTTTTTGTATGCTGCGTCTTCAGCTTGTTGTGCCAAATTTTCTATGTATTATTTTTTGTCGATACGTGCGCTCTTCTTTATTTCATTATTTTTTTGTCGGTATTCTTCTTCCAGTATTTTTTTAAATTGTCGTCTTTAGTTTTTAATATTTTTGCTTTTATTATTTTCCTTTCTTCTATTTTATGTATTGTGTTTGTAGATATCCATGGTTTTTCATCTGTTCCTGTTTGATTGATACATTTATCTGCTGTATTTATTACTGCATTCTTATATTTTTCCCATATTGTTTCAACGTCATATGCCTGTAAGTCTTTTATATTACCAATGTTTTGCCTAAGACTGACTTGGAAATTTCTTAATATATTCTCATCTTCTTTAAGTGCCTTTGTATTGAATTTTGTCCTCCTTTCTGTATTAGATTTATTTGCCTTAAGACTAACTTTAAGTTTTGCTTTCACTAATATATGATCCGAGGCAATATCGGCGCCTCTCATTGCTCTGATATCTTTTAAGGCATTTCTCCATCTCCTCTCTATTATCATATGGACTATTTGATTTTTAGTTCTACCTCCAGGAGAGATCCATGTTACTTTGTGTATATCCTTGTGTTAGAATAGAGTGCTACCAAGTACAAGGTTATTTATAGCGCAAAAATCTATAATTCGTTGTCCGTTGTCATTTCTTTCCCCTATACCATGTTTTCCCATTATTTCTTCTATGTTTTTTATTATTCTGTCCAACTTTCGTGTTTAAGTCTCCTACTAGTATTTTAAAATCGCGTTTGTATCTTTTTTTCTATTTTCTGGAATGTTGATTGCAATTTGTAATAAAAATTATCCTTTTCTTCGTCTTCTGAACCTTCCGTTGGTGCGTATATATTTACAATAGTAATATTACGGAACTTTGCTTTAAATCTCGCCCACATTATCCGTTCTGATATCCCCTCCCAATCTAATAATGCTATTCTAGTTTCTATATCGGTCATTATTGCTACTCCTTTTTCTTTATTTGCATTATCGTTTTCATTCCCTGAGTATAAAATATCAATTTCATCGTTTAATCTCATACTATCTATACCATTCCATCTTGTTTCACTAAGTGCTAAAATTTTTATGTTATACCGGATCATTTCTCGTGCTATTTGGTGTGCTTTACCTGTTTCTGACATAGTTCTCACGTTCCAACTCCCTATGTATATTTGTTTTCTAGTGTCTAATTCAATTGTACCTTTTTGGTCTCCTTACATCATTTATTTTGAGTTGTTGTTTGTTTTTTATTTCTATTTTATCATTTAAAGCCAGTCTACAATGTGTACAATGCCGGTTGTTGCCATATAAATCATTCATGTTTTTTACAGTTAGTTTTTTGGAATCGTATGATTATTTACTGTATTTGTGTTTACATTAAGGTTATATATTTGACAGGAATTCTCACTGGCCACTGTCCTTTAAAGTACCATTTGCACAAAATTGGTATAGCTGAAACTTGAAACCTGTCGACTCTGTGAAGAGGACGAAGAATCGTCGGAACACATACTGTGTGAATGCCCAGCCGTAACTGTGCAGAGACTCAATCAACTAGGTATGAGGTATCTTACGGCAGATGAGATCAAGAACTTTACTCCTGGAGCCATAATCGGCTTCATCAAAAATCTGGATCTACTTCCGGAAAACTAAGTAAGGGCTGTGTCACAATAGATCTTCTAGGTCGCGTTGACAAAAAGCGACAAAACGCTTAAACCCTCTGATACATACATACATACAAGGTTATATATTTTAGATTTTTGATCATTCCTTTCCGGTTTATTTTGTGTTTCTTCTTCTAGTACTATTTCTTGTTTCCCGTTATTCCATAAGTATTTTTTCCATTTATTATTATTTTCTGGTAACCCACTATAGCAGTATTGTAATTCTTCCGTTCTTCTTTAGCAGTATTTCTTAGTTCTCTTTGTACTCTTCTTTCTTCGTATGTCATGTCGTTTTCTATGTAAAAATTTGTGCCTGTCAATTTACTTTTATTTTTTAGTATTTGTTGTTTTACATCCCATGAAGGCAATTCTATAATTAGTGTATTTGGCGACCTGTTATTTGGTTTATAGGCATTCTTTATTTCTGTATTTATTTCTAATTGATTCAATATGAAGTCTTTGATTTTATCATTTCCTTGGCTTTGGTTTATTTCGGTACCTTTTAGAACTATATTATTTCTTTTTTTATCTCTTTCCTGCTTCTCAAGTTTCTGTTCCAGGGTGTCAATCCTTACATTAAGTTTATATTTCTGTGTTTCTCATTCTGCTTCCCTGTTTCTAAATTCTTGTTTAAGTTTCTTAAGTTAATTTCTTCAGAGTTATTTTGTAGTGCCTGTAGGATTTGTTGCATCATACCTTTTAGCTCTTGCATGTCTTCTCCAAGTCTTTTGTTAGTAACTACCTCCATTTTAGAAACTGATTTTACCCGTTCTCTAGTATGGTATTCTGGGGACCTAGTTATTTTTTACTTACTGTGAATATATGTGTCTCTTCTTCAGGATTTTTTTCTCTTCTTTTTCGTTTGTACTCTATTTCCTTATTTTTGTCAGATATTGCATCCATTAATTTTAATTCGGTGTGGATTGTTCCTTTATAATTAATTTAGTTTCATTTATTTTGGTTTGGATATTTTTATATTATTTTATTTTAACCTTTAAAAGTTAGCCACTAATTTACAGCAGAGTCCGTCCTAATTGCCGGGTGTGAATTGATATTTTTTTGTTGTATTCACTATTTTAAACTGTTCTAAACACTCATATATTAATGTAACTACTATGACCTATATTAGATAAGATCAATTAATTTTATGATTTTATTTAAAAATATTAATATTCTTAGTCTCTAAAACTTTTTTTTTACTGTGTACAGGAGACCTATTCTAAACTTTCCAAGAGACTTTTTCGGCCATCTTGGAGGAGACTTGTCTCTTGGTGGTATATGTAGGGAATTCGTATTTAGAACTTGGTACTAGACAGGGTAAGATAAATATTATGTTGGTCATGCTGTAATATTACATTCTTGTCCTCTGACTTCACTTCCCTTTAAATTTTGAAAGTGGTTGGAAGTTTGTGATTTTTAGATTCTTGTAGATTTTTTTTGTAGTTTTTGTATTTAGTGTAAATATTGTTTAGTTTATATTAGTTATCATAATTTTACTTTCTATTTTAGTTTATTTGCCTTTTTTGTAGATTTATAGTTAGTATTTAATTTAAATTGTAGTTTTGTTAATCTTAGTGTTTGTAGTTTAGTATTAGAGTTTTTCTATTAGTTTAATTTTTTGATATTTATTTTTGAGTAGTTTTTTGTAGTATTTAAATTAAATTAAGAGACCGCCGCTATTGAAGAGACAACTCCAGACCAGTCCCCTCGCGCCAAGAGACATGTCTCCTGGGTTACTTCAGACAACCAAGTTCGCAGAGTCAGAGTCTCTTCCAAGATGGCCGAAAAAGTCTCGTCTGACCGCTCAGCTGACGCAAGCGAAATTCGTCTTTATTTACGCACACGCACCAGATTTAAAAGCATAATACACTTTGTATCTTTTCCGTAACTTCATTGAAATTTAATATAAACTATTACCGGCTTTTTAAGCTATATTGTGGAGCACTTATTTTGAATTAAATCACGTAAATATAGTAAATAATTAACTTATTTGACACCTGTATTTCGGCACTTGCACTCACATCATTGTGCAAATGAATTATATTATAAAGTTCATAAATACTGGCTGAATAGTTTCATACATACAAATATAAATATGAATATTTACCCAGATTTAACGTCTACAATGTATTCCTCTTTTCTCCCGTCTGAGTCATAAATATTTGTGTCGTCGGTAAAATCGACTGGACAACGCTCGACTCTACACTCACTTTGTAACTATTAAATCCAATATTTTATTCTAAAAATTCAGTATGGAGTTCAGTTGATGAATGTTTAAAAAGTCACAGAAATTTTTAAAGGCACAATATATTTTATCACTTGCATCATCCGTTATTAAGTCTGGAATTTTAAAATCACCAACATTTATTACTTTATTGTTTATCAGGAACTCAGGCATACTGACGCATTGAGAAAATACTCGAGTTCGTTCGCAGCTATATTAGGGGGTGTGTAAATTACAAAAATCATAAATTTATTTATATTATTATTAACACGGCATCCAACAATGTTAATAGAGTCAAACACTTCATTTAGAAAGTCTAAATTTAATTAAACCGCAGAAAAATTATTGTTTACTGCTAGTAGTGCACCACCTCCTCTACTTAGTCAAATTTTATCAAAACGTCTATTGATTTTATTGTCTACATCTGTATTTCTGCATCAGCTATATTAATAATTTCGGTTACTAATATATTTTATCCTCTTCAACCCTATCAAACTATCAAATTATTTTTTCTTTTATCTCGTCCGATAAATTCTGTCATAATATCTTCGATTTCAGGATTATGATTACTTTTTTCTTTCGAATTTAATTGCTGTTTTAGGTCTTGTAAGTCTTTACTAAGATTTTCAGTTAGAGAAATGATGTCATTTTACTACTAATAATTAATTATAATAATAAATAACTTTCTTTAATTTTAAGTTGTTTAATTAACTCTTGACAGACCAGAATATTTAGTTGTTGTGTGTAATGGGTCTTTGCAAAAATCACAGTGTAAAACATCCTTATAACTTTTGTAGCCGATAATGGGCATGACATTGCTGTAAGACTGGTCGTCGATGAGCCGGTCACTAAATTGCCAAAAGTTTATAATGGGGAAGTTTAGCGTGGTTGAAATTACATGTGAAATATCTTTTAGTCGTAAATATAAGAGTAATTATAACTAAAAATGTAATTGAAAGTTAAAATTATGTTGCCAATTATTTATAATTAATGATTTATCTTCGAGCCACTCTGACGTCACAAGTGAGATATGCGCTTGCGCAGAAGGGATGGTGAGACCTGACTTTTTGAACGTAGGTTGTATCTTGCGGCATTACACCACACGCTTCTCTGTTGCCATGGGAACCCAGCGCGCGTTGGTTATCATAGACGATACGTTCTCCGCGAGCCACTCTGACGTCATTTTTGTATAAAATTTCATTTTTTGAGAAATCTGGGCATCTTTGGGTGAAATAAAATGTAGAATATCACTTTTAAGGGCAATCTTGATAAAATAAAAAAAATACGCTAAACTTCCCCATTTAAGTAATCAACTTGTTCAGATCGGCGCAAGACAGGTGCGCATAAATCAGTAGGAGTGACAACACGAAATCGAACTCATCAGAATTAAAAACAAATTAAGCCAAATCTTGCTTAATAGCGAATGGCTACAACAAACAACACTTGTTTATGTTGATAAACATTTCACTAGCCTATTTCGATACTCAAAATAATAATTGATTAACTGAAATTAAAATGTCTTCTTCAATTTATGGTAGAAAAATAAATGTTTTTTTTAAATACAAACTAAAAAAGAATGCTATTACCGATTTCAGCATTCTGGGCAAGTTTTATTTTCCACGTTCTGCTTTAGTTTAGTAGCTGAAGGTAGTATTAATTGAAACCCAAACAGTCGTAACAATATATATTTACTTTTATGTATGTATTTATATAAAAATATGATTTATAATAAAATGAAGTATGTACATAAGCTGATTTCTCTATTATGAAAGTAAAATTTAAAAACATACGCAAAAATCGTTTGTAGAGGCGAAGGAGCCAAATTGGCTCCACTAGTCTTTCTAGGTAGACAATTGAATAAAATGTAAAGTACTTAATTTTAAAAATATCATTAATATGAAGAAAACTTACACTTCTGAAAAGTTTTTTTTTTCTTTAAGGTTAAATTCTAAATGTATTTGAATATTCGGCCATAGAAATCCTTGTATTTGAAACAATGTGGTAATGTATAACATTAATGCCCGGTTGCAGAAAGGATAATCAAAAAATCACTAATTAATATGACGTTGTTACCATGGCCACGTAATAAAAATACATTGCTGTCAAAATTAATCATTAATTAAAGTTGATAAAGCTTTGTGCAACCCGGGCTATATGTTTATTTATTTAATTGCACGTTTCTGAGATAATATTCTCTGCAACATCAGCTAATAAAATTACGTGTGTAAATATTATGGTGCATAGTATAAAAAAAATATATATCAACATTTACCACAGTACATTTTCTTGATAACATAACATTAAAAATTTCCATTGGTTTTAAGGTTTGTAATAGCATAGTGCGCTATATGGGGGGGGGGCAGTTAATAAACTAAGTTTTAATTAAATTTGTAAATTTAGTTATTTGTAATATTGAATGAAATTGTTCATATATTTTTAATTACTTTTGAAATGTCTCTGAGAGTGCGAGGAACACAAATTTACTTTTGCTCTGAATGACACATTCTTATTGTTTTTCAAACGCAGATATTTAAAAAAATAATTTACGACTTGACGTTCAATTTATAGATTACCAATCAGTTGTTGATAATTTTTAGTAACTTTATTCTTAGGTTGTTTAGTTGTTTAGTGATATTTACGATATTACAAATTTCTATTGTACAAGTTATTTCTTATTGATTGATTCTGCATAGTTTCTATGGATACTTATTTATTTTACCCCGGCGGCGTGAAATTAAAAATTACTATTCCAGCGGCGTGGAAATGAAACTTCGATCTTGTCAATTTAATTTTTGGGTGGCGACTATTAAATTTTTCTAAGATATTTTTTTCAGATTGATGGCACCCATTATAAGACAATCATCTAAATAATGTTTGTAGTATAGTATTTGAAATTCTGGGTCTGAAATATTGTTAATGTAACGTTTATTTATTTAGGTGAGTGTAATTAAATGATTGAAACACTAATATTTATATAACTAAGTTTAATAAACGAAATATTAATTATAAGAGATAATAAAAATAACTAACATTAAGAATTAACAAACATAAAAACTATTTTAAGACTTAGAATTATTAATGAAAACTTAAACACTAAGATTATTTATTTAAACACTAAAAACAACGCAATATTTATTTTCACAATATTTATATCACCAACTATTTATTTATATCACCAACGAACACTACACGTATCAATATTAGACTGTCGTCGCGATCTCCTGCTCGGGATATTTATAGTAAAACAATTAATTTCTAGAATGTTCTCCAACCCTCTCGTAAAAAGAACAATGGGAAGCGAGCGGACCATTAATCTTTAATTTATGTAACTTGATGCCTTCATGGCTGAATACAGAATTATTGAAACCCATTTTTATGTCACAAAGAAATTGATTTAGATTCTTCTATTTTAGAACATCTCTCTGTTACGCACTCAATACCATGGTCTTGGAGTATATTAGGCTATAAAGCTGTGATATGTAAACTGAAAATGGAGTAGTAACAGGATTTTTAATTTTTGGAAGTGTCATTTACAAGATCGAATGAGCTTCGTACAATGCATTCTGACTATAAATTTTCTTATAATAATATATTATTTAAAAATTTTGATAATTTATTTGTAGGTATGTCGATTGTATAACATGTTTATGAATCTTAGGATTTATGTATATTCTGCCTATCCTTGGGTTCTGTGTAATTAACTCTGGTTAATGAAAGGATTTTAAATATTTTTTTACAATCTTGGTCTAATTTTTTTGTGGGATTTTTATTGAGTTTGACATAAGTTGTGTCGTCCTGAAGAATCTCATTAGCTTTACTATGATATTCAGTTTCTGTAAAAAGCAATACATTTTCAAATTTAGGAAGTAGGTATCACATTACTTTAATTTGATTATTTAGTGTCTAGTGTTTTATAAAGTTGCGTTGACAATTTATAACGTATGAGTGCAGTGTAATGAACCTGCATAATATGTAATAAATATAATTTTTTTCACCGAAATAACTAATATTTGATGAGTATGTAAAAATCCAAATTAAGTACTCTGATTGCAATATACAGCAGTTGGTAGTTAGAATCTGAGAAAGAAAGATCTAAATTATAATAACGATTTTGGTAAATGATTAAATTATTATTTTTGTTAAACCTTTTTATCAATTTTAATATATATATATATATATATATATATATATATATATATATATATATATATATATATATATATATATATAGGGTGTTCCATTTAAGTGTGCCACCATTGCTATCTCGAGAACTATAAGAGCTACGAGGTTGGTTAAATTAGCAAAGAACCATCATTTTACAAGAGTAATACAATGAGCAAAAAAATTTTTTTTCGACTAGTGGTGGGAACATATGTTTATTTTTAGGTTATTCGATAGAGTATTTTTTTCTGAATTCAATGATATAAACATATCATATACTAATATAACAAAATAACTGAGAAAAATGCATGTTAGATTTATATGTATTTTATTTATATCTGCCTGAAACAAGAGTGCTATGGATAAAACAATCTGTAATATTGTCAGTAAAATAAATAATTACTAGTTTGTGTATACTGAATCTATCCTATTTCCTGAACCTCTTTGAATCTAAAATAATAAAACAACAGGTTATGGGCCCAGAACGTTGTACTGTATGATATTTTGGACTTAATGAGAGGATCTGTCGTCTGTCAGTCAATCATCAGTCAAATATATTTGAGTTAGTCACAAATATGGACTCAATTAAGTCATTAATGGAAACACTATCTGAAAACTCACAAGGACATGTAAATTATGTGTCTTGGAAATTCAAATTAGATCTTGTCTTGAAGTCTAAGGATCTATTTTTGGTTGCAACTGGAAAAGAATTAAGACCGGAAGGATTGATCACAAATGATGCCGTTCAAGCTTGACTCAAGAAAGATCTTAAAGCTGAAACATTTATTGGTCTAAGTGATAACAGTAATATTGCAAAGAAAATTGCTAATAGCAAATCAGCAAAACAGTTGCTTGACAAATTGCATATGCTATATGGTAAAAAGTCAGATCTTACTATCGAAGGTTTACAAAGGCAAATTTTCAGTTTTAAATATGATTACAGCAAGTCAACCATTGAAAACTGCATGATAATTCAACAATACGCTGAAGATTTAGCCGCTGAAGGTGAAGAGGTGAAAGAAAGTTGGATTATGATAAGAATCTTGGGAATGCTACCACCCAAATAGCATCATTTTCGTGCAGCTTGAAATAACGTCAGTGGTATTGACAAAAGAAGAATAAAGTCTGAAAGAGCAAGAACAATCAAATAAACCTTTGACACAAAACGCATTTATTTCCAAACAAAGTAAGAAAATTGATAGAAGCAACAATCAGAGTACAAGTTCGCCAGTTGAATGTTTTAAATGTGGCTTGAAGGGACACATAAAAAAATATTGCAGAAACAAATCATGTGCCAAGTACTTAGCTTATTGTAAAAATAACTATGCTTGCAATAACTGTAATCAAAAAGGACATTTTGCAAAAGACTGTCCCAAAGAAAATTCTGATAAAAGTAATTGGAACAGTGACAAGTCTGAAAAGTCAAATCGTAAAGCATTAATTACATTTGGTTTATCGACAGAAAATCACACAAATTCAAAGCGTGACAATTCATGGTATCAAGATAGTGCTGCTACACAATATATGACTTTTAGAAAAGAATGGATGTTAAATTTTGTTGTATTTGAAGAGTCTATAACAGTAGTGATTGGAGATGCTACAGAATTAGAAGAAACCAAATGTCAAATTATGTAAATGATATCCTGAAGAAGAATGATATTAAATAGGTCGATGACTGCAATAATTATGTTTGTGTAGGATGTACTTATGGCAAGCATCATCGTATTTCTCATCCGAAAAATCCAAAAGTTGCTAGTAATCTTCTAGATGTAATTCATGTCGATCTTTGTGAAATGAATACTTTGTCTTTGGGAGGAGCTAGGTATTTTCTTTTATTTAAAGACGATTATTCACATTTTAGTACAGTGTACTTCATGAAAACGAAAGATGACACTGCATTTAGACTTGATCAATTCATAAAAATGGTAGAAAATCAATTCGAAAAGAAAATCAAATGTCTAAGATCAGATAATGGGACTGAAATTAAGAATGCTAATACCAAAAGACTTTTGAAGGAACTTGGAGTTTTTCACACAAAATCCAATGCATATACACTACAAAATGGTCGAATTGAAAGAGAGATACGTACAGTAAATTAAGCAGCTAGGTCAGCCATACATGCACAAAATCTGAATGAAAATTTGTGGGCTGAAGCTGCAAATTATGCTGTATTTACTTTAAATCAGACCAAAACTAGCTCAGTGAAAGATATAAGCCTCGCAGAATTATGGTTCGTACGAAGAGTAAATATAAACAAACTTAGAAGCTTTGGATGTGAATGTTATATATTTATTCAAGATCACAAAACAACGAAGACTGGAAATAAATCTAAAAAGGGAATTTTCGTTTTGCTACGATCTGGATTCACCCTGTTACAGAATTCAATGAGAAAATTGGAGAAGAAGAAATATACACCGAAGCTGAAATTTTTATGAAAGAAAGTCAAAAGGACATTCAGAAGAAAATTTAGAAGAACATGTAAGTCCAACTTATGAAAATCTAAATAATAATTTATCGTCGGACAATTCTAACATGGAAGACTCTGAAAATTTACCTGATTTATCAAACAGAAATCAATCTATACTAAATTTGCGTAATCGTCAAACATTGAGAATACCTGCTAGATTTTCTGATTACGTACTAGATCATGTTTATGGAAATAGTAACGCCAATATTGCTCTGATAGGAGAAGTTGAAGATATTCCTGTTTCAGAAGCATTAAAAGATAAAAACTGGCACAAAGCTATGACTGAAGAATTTACATCTTTGACGAAAATGAGAACATGGGATTTAATAAAACCTCCTGAGCATGCACACTCCTTAACTTGCCGCTGGGTTTTACGGCAGAAGCAAGATGATCGTATGAAAGTAAGACTTGTTGCCAGGTTTTCAACAGAAAGAAGGAATTGATTATACAGAAGTTTTTAGTCCCGTCGCACGACATGTATCAAATAGATTAATCCTCAGTCTTGCAATTTCGAATAAGATGAAATTAATGACATTTGATGTAAAGACAGCATTTTTGCACGGAAATTTGAAAAAAGAAATTTATATGTTTCAACCCGAAGGTTTCAATGATTATAAAGGTCGTATTTGTAAACTAAATAAAAGTATTTATGGTCCGTAGCAAGCACCACGGAACAGGAATGAAGAGATTTCAAAATTTCTTCAAACACTAGGATTGCTGAATACCTATGATGATCCCTGTATTTATTATAATAAAGACACAAGTATGATAATGGCTTTGTTTGTGGACGAGGGACTAATTGTAGGATCAAAGAAAAACATCATGTTAGAAACTTTGGACAAGATTAATAAAAAATTTGAAATTACATATGAAAAGTCATTTCAAAATCGACTGTCATATCTTGGTATGAAGATTCAAAACAATTTTCATGGAGTTTTTATAAACCAGACAAAATATACCAATAAAATTCTAGAACGATATAAGTTTAATTCGCTAAACCCATCATTTACACCAATGGATCGTGGAATGGTGACTGATGAAGAAAATCGGATGAATGATAAACTATTGGGATAATTTGCACCCTACCGTGAAGTCATTGGAAGTTTGCTGTATCTACCCACAATATCTCGGCCTGATTTGCTGTTAATTATTTGAGCAGAATTATCAGTAAACCAATGGTAAGTCATTGGAAGATGGTTAAGCGGATCTTTCAATATTTAAATGGAACGCTAAAGTATGGAATAAATTTCAATGGTGATTCTGCACTCATCGCTTACACGGATTCTGATTATGGAGAAGATACTGTGACAGGACATTCGACTAGCGGAGTTCTTGTGATGAGAGGAGACTCTCTAGTCTGGTACGCTCAGAAACAACGCATAGTGGCAACCTCAACTGCTGAAGCAGAGTTATAGAGCTGCTGTTTCTACAATTGACGACATTTGTAGGATTCGACGACTCGGAAATGAATTACATATAAACTTAGATGAACCAACATTGCTGAGCATTGACAATAAATCTGCAATTCATATGCTAAAAGCACTCACGAAGGCAAGATAACAAAAGGAAAAAAGCATATTGAAATTCCAAGAAGCAGATATATTAACGAAACCTCTAACTAAAAATGTATTCCAGAAGTCGTGAAGTAAAATAATTAAGGAGGAGTGTTAAGAATTAATTATTTTAACATTTATTTTTGTAGTAGGTACTGAAAAAAAAAATTGTATTGTATGTTGTCATGTTTTATGTCGTTATCTGTCTGTGATATATGATTAAAAACACAGTCTGTAATATTGTCAGTAAAATAAATAATTACTAGTTTGTGCATTCTGAATCTATCCTATATCCTGAACCTCTTTAAATCTAAAATAATAAAACAACAATATATCATATATATATATATATATATATATATATATATATATATATATATATACATATATAAAGTTTGTTACCATAGGATGTCCACGCAACATAAATTTTTAATAATTTTATAAAAAAAAATCTGTTAACTTGTACTTTCCTGGGGAACGTAAATTTTCAAAAGTGAGAGGAATGTAAACGGCAATACCGTTTCAACTTTAGGAAGTAGATATCACATTACTTTAATTTGAATATTTAGTGTTTAATGTTTTATAAAGTTGCGTTGACATTTTATGACGTATGAGTGCAGTGTAATGAACCTGCATAATATGTAATAAATATAAATTTTTCCACCCCAATAGCTAATATTTGATGTATGTAAAAATCCATATTAAGTACTCTGATAATATACAGCAGTTGGTTGTTAAAGTTCGAGAAAGAAATATTTAAATTATAATAACGATTTTGGTAAATGATTAAATTATTATTTTTGTTATAACCTTTTATTTTTAATTTTAATATATATTTATTTTTAATATAAATAAATTGTTGGCGTATTTATATTAATAACCCGCCTTTCCACGATCCGAAAGTCGACCTATTTAAAACAGCTCAGTTTGGCAAAAACTTACCATCCGTTACATTTTTCTCATAATTACAGTTTTGGCTCCTTTGTCAGCTTTACAGACGACTAAGTCATCTCTATCGTCTTTATGTTGTGTTATAAATTCTTTTGTTAATCTGATCCATTTTAATAACTCTATGATATGAATCTTGAATTTAAGTATTTTGATATTTTAAATTTTATTTATCGTCAATATTACTTCTATTTATTGGTGGTGAAAGATTGATGTAAGTTTCTGAAATAAGTTGCTTTATATGTTTAATTTTTTTTGTTTGGAACTAAATTTTGGACCTAATGATAAAATTACAAGAAACTTTTCTTCAATATTAGACGCTTTCTACTTAAACTATTTATCAGATCACAGTAACTATGTTACTTATTGTGTCCTTTTTATTCCCTCAAATCAATTGCGTCTTAATGCTGAAATCACTTCCCCCCTTACGGACTCCGCACTATCTCGAGAAGTTATGCTTATTTATGTTTTAATTGTCACTTAAAGTTGTAACACGTTTTCTCTGCGACACTTTAATTTAGAGATTGTTTAAACAAATTAAGTATGTGACGCCAGATGTAGTTGAAGTTGACATAATAAAAGGCCAATTAAAAAAAAAATATAATTTTGTAAAAATAAATTTTTGTAAGGTTTTAAGATTGCTTTTCCTTGGCAAATTTGTGAATAATGAAGTAAATAGTACTACATAGGGTTAAAGAAACAATAAAGTTTCAAAAAACCCGTGAGAGTTTTTTGCGTCTTCCAGAGTTGCCACGCGGACGATAAAAGATTTGTAAAATATTTGAAATGACCAATGAGGGTGTAAGAAACAACCCTCATTGGAAAATGGGTAAAACTATGCAAAGTTCATACCACATAATTTTATCTCAGAGCATTATTTCCGCCAACGTCAGTCTGAACAGATCTGAGTGATCTTCTTTTGACAGCCTTGCTTTTCCAAATTTTGGTAACTTAATTGTCTCACTGCCATTAATTCATCTTTGTGTCGGGTATTGAGCCGCCGTCTTCCCGGTCTAAATCGAACTTAATTAATTTTCTTATTTTATTCGCTTAATAATGTCAGCTGTAGTGTTTTGTGACGAAACTCATAAAGTGCTTCATCCGAGGCTGGTCAGTGATGAATACTAAGTAGAATTAACTTTATTATATTTATAGTAGTAGTGGGAGGTGTTGAACCTTCGCTGATAGCACAGCAACTCTCAGAAGGCCTTAGTTTTATGATAGTGGTGGCAGCGACCTTCGTTATCCTTGATTATTGTAAGTCTTGTATAACTATAATTAGTGTATTACTTTGGGTCAAGTAAATTTTCTAAACATTCCTTGTATGTCAAGTATTAGATTTCCTTCTAGGCGACAGTACTTGTTACAAAAAAATGGATTATGGTTTGTTTGGGTAAAAACTATTGGTTTCTCAATACAACTAGTTTGCGTCACTTTACTTTAAATTAAAGTGATCTGATAAATTGCGTCAATAGAAATGTGTCAGATTAACAATTCAGTTTTTATAATTATATAGAAAGGTGCAAATACTGTCATTAAGTGCAAAGTTCTGAATATTATATAATTTTTTGTCTGTAGTGATCTAGTTTTGTGTTTTAGTATTGTGATAAAGTTTGTTGCTGTTGTAAATTATGTAACAATAAACCTCGGTAGCAGTGGCGGCTTGTCTTTAAGTGCTGCAGAGCTGCATAACCACCAAAAATTTGAAATAAAAATACCCATTATTAATTAATCACATGGGTATATTATTAAAATATATGTATAAGTCAAATAACAAAATTACGTCTTTATTTTACATTATATTGTGGCTTAATAAGCGCAAGTGCACTGAGATGTAATACAATCAGCCAAATGATCACAGAATATTGTAGTCTTATTACGGTATTCTGCTACCGTATTTTACGCTATTTAATAGCCGTCCAATATTGTCGGAATAAGTGCGAAGTATACAATGTTATGCTCTATACACATACAAGCAGGTACGTGTCTGGCGCAATTAACGCTTATTTGTTAAAATTGGTAATAATACAACGGTAAGAATACAAGTGTAACAAAGAGCACTCAATATCGGTATGCCAAATAACAAACTTCGTACTACATACAATTCATTTATTTATCCCTGCACAAATCGAGTGTGCGTCTCACAATTCTCATTTTCCAACTGACTTACAAGATACAAGAACAGAGCTAACTTTCCTTAAAAACCATAAACCACGTGATCAGCAAATGTTGACCCAAGGCTAGGCTAGCTCGAGCAGGTAGCCCGTACATACCATTCCAACGTATTTGTTACATTATCCCCTTCTTTATAGGAGGCTCTCCTGAGCCTATTATTTAAACTACATCTATTTAAATATATACTATCTTTAAGTGGTTCTTAATGCCTAATGAAATTCAGCCTGATATCTGTCTGGTAGTTTGGTGTTTCGTGTAGGATTATGAGTCATACACCGGTCCAGTTCATGGTTATCCCTGCCAGAGCTCACCGTCTCTGCATCGCTGGTAACATCCGGCTGCTCACTGATGCTAGCAGCTTGCTCATTTACACTAACGTTCTCATCACTAGCACTCGTTCTTACGTTAACATCCTATGTAGTGATAATCACATTTCTGTTCTGTTCACTATTACTCACCGCAGCTCACTGGTGCTAGCAGCTTGCTCACCCACACTCGCGTTCTCCTCACTAGCACTCGCACTTACGTTTTGCTCACTAACACTATACTGTCGCGTTAAACGTATCACTCGAGGTCTGTTCACGTTAACACCAATCTGTTGCGCTGCTCCTGCAGATGACGTCCGCTCACTGGTCAGTGTACTCTTCTTTTTCGCTAATGGTGCAGTTTCCGGAGTCCTTCTTATAATCCGCGACTGCACTAATTCCTTATCGTCCCCTCTTTCGGAAAAGGATGATCCGGTGTAATGCTTTAATTTATTATAATGGACATAGTAATACTTTTTCTGTTTATCATGTTGGTTTTTTAGATTACTTTTAACCGATTTGTAGGCTTTTGTAATTCTTTTCAATAGGGTGTTGCTATATTCTTCCTGAGTCGTTCTTTATTCATTCCTTTCGAATAGAACATTTACCGGAAGATCGGATTCTTTCCCAGACATTATTAGAAAAGGTGAATATTTTGTTGACTCTTGATAGCTCGCCCTGTATGCCATCATTTCCTGCGGTAGACATAAGTCCCAGTCGTCATCTTGTACGGCTACGAACTGACTTAACATAGCAAACAACGTTCTATTGAACCTTTCTACTAACCTGTCTGATTGTGGATGGTATGGTGTTGTACCAGTTTTAGTAATCCCCAAAATTTCACAAACAACTTTAATTTTTTTTATTCGAATTGCCTTCCATGGTCGCTATGAATAGTTGTAGGAGTGCCAAATTTACAAATAAACTCATTCACTAATCTTTGGGCTACAGTCTGAGCATCTATAGATGGTAGAGCGTAGGCTTCGGTACACTTAAACAAATTAAACTCATTCATTAATCTTTGGGCTACAGTCTGAGCATCTATAGATGGTAGAGCGTAGGCCCCGGTCCACTTGGTAAAATAGTCTGCCATAACCAATATCGAATTGCCTTTATTCGTTCCGCGCACTCACGACACCACTCGTCCACGTCTTTCTTCTGTCCTGGCCAGTGTAACACGCTCGCTCTGCGGCTCCTCGTTTTAGAGGAAATTGTTTAAATAAATTAAGTAATATGCCAGCTGTACTTGCAGCTGGCGTAATAAAAGGACAATGGTAGAAAAACATAGTATTGTAAATGTAGATTTTTGTAAGGTTTTAAGTTTGCTTTTCGTTGGAACATTTGAGAGCAATAAAGTAAATGGTACTACATGGGGTTAAGGAAGCAATAAATTTTAAAAGCTAAATAGAAAAGGGCAGTTTTTGAGAATACAATGGGAAAGCAATCTTAAGATCACATTTCATGATTGACAGCGTCCGGCGACAAATACTTGAAGGTCTCAAAAAGTCCGTTAGAGATTTTTTTGCGTCTTCCAGCGTTGCCGCTCGGACGGGAGTCAGTTAATGAAACTAACGCTGTACAATATTTGAAATGACCAATGAGGGTGTAAGAAACACCCCCTTATTGAGAAAAGTAGGGGTAAAATTATGCGGAGTTCCTTCCACATAATTTTATCTAAGAGAATTCTCTCCGCTGACTTCAAACTGAACAGATCTAAGTGATCTTCTTGTGACAGTCTTGCGAATCTTTCTAAATTTTGATAACTAAATTGTCTTAGTGACTTTAGATATTTTTGTGTTGTGTGTTGAAGCCGTCGTCGTCCGAGTCCTGATCGAACTTAATTAATTTTACGTATTTAAATTCATTACTATTTTTAACTGTAGAGTCGTATAATATAAACTAATAAAGTGCTTCATCCGAGGCTGACCAGTGATGAATAGTAAGTAGAATTAACATTATTACTTTGGTAGTAGTAGTGTGAGGTGTTGAACCTAGGCTGATAGCATAGCAACTCTGAGGTCGCCCTATTTTTATTATTTTAATTGTTGAGAGTCCAAATTGTTAGTATCGTTCTCCCATGTCACAAGAGTAGTTAAGTAATATAAAGTTGTTGTTAATAATTGTGTGTAAATAAATTGTTATATTGAGCAGTTCTCTTTGAATTTAGAAACCCCTAATTATTCCTGTTGCGAATTAAGGTATTTTAGCAAATACCGTCACATATAAATTTTGTCGGAAGACAGCCGTGTCTGTCATCATTTTCTTTTGTCTGCTTCTATCGCAGCAGACTAATAAATTCGTGATAGTGGTGGCAGCGACCTTCGTTACCCTTGATCATTAATAAGTCTTGCATTAATATAATTAGTGGATTACTTTGGGTCAAGTAAATTTTCTAAGCACCCCTTGTATGTCAGGTATTAGATTTCGTCCTAGGCGACCGTACCTGTTACATATTTTGGTGGCAAAGCGCTGGGATCTAAATATTTTTTAATACTTAAACCCTCTCATTCCAGTTAAGCCATTTAAACCGACAAAATTTAGTTTTCAAAATTGTAATAAACTACTGTGTGTTATTATTACATTTTGGTTTTTGAAGTATTTGTAGAGTCAATATTTGCATTTGTTGAGAATAAGTACCTGTTGTGTTCATTTTATTTGGAAATTGGTAGTTGTCGTACTTGCAGAACGACAAAAGAGTTTTATATACGTAAGTAAATTCTGAGTGGATTTATTACGGTCAGTTAGGTAGTCCCGAGCCCCTAAGTCGGTAGAAGTGAAAAGCAATAAAGAACTTTGTGTAGTTATTGCTTCATTGTTAATAAACTAAAGCAAGTAAAATGCCGAACACAACTGGCTCACCCGATTTGAGTGAAACAACTGGTTCACTCAGATTCAATGATCAACAGATGTTAGACTACTTAGTAGCAGTTTCATCCTTATCTGGGGTTAACATGAAAATTCCAACATTTTCGGGAAAATCAGATGAAAGCGTAATAGATTTTATAGACAAAATTGAGAATTGTAAGAATATTGGAAAATGGAGTTCAGATTATGTAATTAGTGTAGTAAAATTAAATTTACTTGGAGACGCGGCATGGTATATTAAAAATAATTCAAAAACTAGAGATTCGAAAGATTGGAAAATAATCAAAAGAGAATTATTGGAAAGATATCAACCCAAGCAAGACTCGAGAACGATACAAAGGGCATTTAATAGTTGCTATCAGAATAGGGACAAAACAATTTCAGCTTATGTATGTAGACTGCATGCGTTAGGTAACTGTTTTATGGAGAGCTTCGAAGATAATTCGGAAGGAGCGCGTGAAGATAATTCGCGATATATAGAAAAACTGTTATTAAATCAATTTGTTTCGGGAATTTTACCACATTTACAGAGAGATGTGTTTTACGAAAATCCAAAAACTTTTGATAAAGCGGTAGAAGTTGCAAAGAAATCAGAATCGGCATTTAACATGATGCGTCGCGAGGATTCAGATTTTGTTAATAGAATAACAGTTAAAACTCCGGTCGAAAATGAAAGTACGCGAGCAAATGAATCAAATTTAACGGCATCAATTGATAAACTAATTCAACTTTTAACTTTGAGTCACATGCAAAACGTGGAAAAGAACTTAGAAAAGAACACGCATAAAAACGAAAATAATCGAGAAAGGAGTCCAGAATCTAATTTTAGAAATAAAAGCCGTTGTTTCAATTGTCAAAAATTTGGGCATTTTGCAAAAGATTGTCGTTACAATATAATATGCAAAAGATGTAATAAGCGCGGACACCAAGCAGATATTTGTCGTTCTATTATAAACCCGTCTAAATTTCCAAAGAAGGGAAAGAAAGAAATTACATATAACAAAGATTTAAACTAGATATGGCCGCGGATGTTTGTCCCGATTCGCGCGGCCGTAATAGAGAACCGCGAAAAAATGATTTAGTAACCACTCTCCCTAGTAGTAGAAAAACTAACAAAGTAGAATTAGTAGTGAATGGTAGAAATTTAGAATTTTTAATTGATACTGGTGCATGCGTTAGTATTATCAAGCGGTATGTAGTTGAGGGACAGCGGTTGTTTCCAATCGCACGCATGCGTAGTATTGTAGGTATTTCTGGGAAGGAATTACCTGTAGTTGGGACTACGAGAGTAAAATTACATGTAGGCCGTAGTAGTATTTATCATAATTTTGTAGTGTGTGATGATAGTATAAATTTAGCTACCGACGGGATACTTGGTGTAGATTTTTTAACGGAGTATAAAGCTCAAATTAATTATGCATGTAATGAGTTAGTAATTTGTTCGGAACGACTCGCGATTTCAACAATTACACAAAACACTAAAGATAAATTTGGAAGAAAGGCAAATAGTAGCGGTTACGAATTTCTAAGCGAAAAAGCGAATCGAACAGAGAATCAGGAACTTTATGTTCCAAAATTAATCGAAAATCATTTTATTTCAGCACCTCGTACTGCGAATAACTATAAAACAAAACGATCGTTAGGTTCTTTGTATGACACGGAAGTCCCAGTTCGCGATTATTTGTCGAGTACAAAGCAAGATACTCACGGGAGTATAAAGGCCCAACGTCGCGAAGAACATCGCGTACGGTTTAGCGACGAACAAGTTTCGCGAGTTAGAGAAGATATTCACGGTAGTAAAAAGACTCCACGTCGCGAAGAATATCACGGACGGTTTAGAAACGATCATGGTTCGCGAGTTAGGGAAGATACTCACAGGAGTATAAAGATTCAAAGTCCCGAAGAAAATCACGTACGATTAAGTAAAGAAAGTAATGCGCGTGATAATGAATTCAATCGCGAAGTAACGAAAACTAAAAATCGTGAAGAAAATCGAGAAACGGTTAGCGAGAATAATGACTCGCAATGTAGGGAAATTAATCGGGAAGAAATCAAAATTGAAAGGCGAGATTGTACTAGCGAAAACAGTGACTCGTACAGTACAGAGGTCACTCACGATAGTTCAAAATTTTGTAATCGTGAAAGCAAAGAAAGTAATTTTGACGAAATTAATAAAGCTGTAGGTACATGCTGTAAAAATGATGAAAATTTAAGTAATTCAAAAAGCGGATTGCAAAGTAACTTTTTAGGTAGCAGCTCACTGTGTCAAAACAGTAGCTTAGAAAGAGATGGAACATCAGGTACAAGCCCTGAAGATGTATTGTTAAAGGAAAGTGTGCCAACAAGTAGATTGAAAAAGGTTCATTTCGAGGAAATTGTTAAGGTTGACCATAATGCGGTCGTTTCAAACGGTTCAGGCAATAATATGGAAATTACCGGAATTTCTTCGGAAGTTAAAATTGAAAATAGTACGGAAAATGCAAACAAGGATATAAGATCGGTTCGTATTAAAAATAATATTACAATACCTCCTAGGTCTGAAGCTGTGTGCTTAGCAGAGAGGAATGTTGAGTTAAATGTTTTAAATAAAGCAGGATGTGTCTTAATTGAGCCAGTCGAACTGGAAATTCAAGGAGTTATAGCAGCTAGAGTGCTTGCTAGGAGCGATGAGACCGTGGTACCGGTAAAGCTCATGAATGTGTCGCAAGACAGTGTGGTTATCCCTGCTAAAACCATTGTGGGTTTTGAGGAAAATGTCAAAGAGGACATTAGTACGTTTAGCGAACCGAGTAGCGTAATAGCATCCGTACAAGAAGTAGATTTTCGAACCTTATTTCAATTAGATCACTTACCGAGTAACGATAGGCAAAAAGTTGAAAAAGTGTTATTAGAATACAAAGATATATTTATACAGCCGGGAGTAAAGTTAGGTTGCACATCGAAAGTAAAACATCGGATCATAACAGATGATGTTCATCCAATTGCAAAAAGGCCGTATCGTGTTCCATTCACGCAAAAAGAAACTTTGCAAAAACAAATTGATGAATTGTTAAAAGACGGTATTATTGAGGAGAGTGACTCACCTTGGTCAGCTCCTATTGTCTTAGTAAATCGAGAACTGTCGGACGGTTCGACGAAAGTTAGACTGTGTGTAGACTTTCGCGAGTTAAATAAAATAACGAAGAAAGATTTCTTACCGTTGCCGAATTTACAAGATACAATTTCGCATATGAATGGCGCTGCTTTATTTACAACCTTAGATTTAGCATCAGGGTACCACCAGGTAGAAATTGCCGAGGAAGATAAGGAAAAGACTGGGTTTAGTTCGCCGTGGGGGCATTATCAATGGAATAGAATGCCGTTCGGTTTATGTAATGCGCCAAGTACATTTCAAAGGCTGATGTATTGTGTACTAAGTGGATTAGTTGGGGAAAAATGTTACGTTTATTTAGATGATATATGCATATTTTCGGGAGATAATATAGAAGAACATTTAATGAAAATTAAAGACGTGTTTAATAGATTGCGGAAATTTAATTTAAAATTAAAACCTAGTAAATGTGAATTTGTACGTAGAGAAACCGCGTATTTAGGTCACATTATTTCGGCAGAAGGAGTCAAACCAGATCCGTCAAAAATAGAGGCAATAGAAAAATTTCCGACACCAAAAACCGTGAGAGACGTTAGGTCATTTTTGGGATTAGTAGGATTTTATCGTCGGTTTATACCTGATTTCGCAGAATCAGCGAAACCACTAACTACACTTTTAAAGAAAGATATTCCATTTAAATGGGAGATAGAAACAAAATTTGCGTTTGATAAATTGAGAAGCGCGTTAATTAAAGAACCGATATTAATATACCCCGATTTTAGTCAGCCATTTACATTAACAACGGACGCGTCAAATATTGCATTAGGTGCGATTTTGAGTCAAACTCGCAACGGAGTAGAACACCCAATTGCTTACGCGAGCCGTGTTTTAAATAAAGCCGAAACTAATTATCCAACAATACAAAAAGAATGTTTAGCAGTTATATGGGCAGTTAAATTTTTCAGATGTTATTTATACGGGAGAAAATTTACATTGATAACCGATCATAGTCCACTTCGCTGGTTAAATAAAGTAAACGACCCAAGTAGTCGATTGTTAAATTGGTCTTTAAAATTGTCGGAGTATGTATTTGATATTATACACAAACCGGGAAAATTAAATACTAATGCGGACACCTTGTCGCGTATAGAAATTAATTGCGTAGATAATTATGAGCCAATATGTGATCGGGAAACCATAAAATTAGAACAAGAAAAAGAGTTGAAATTAAATAAATTGTTAGAAAATGAACAAAATTCACAAATCTCAAAATTTTATAAAGACAGGGACGGATTAATTTATAAATTAAGAAATTCAAATGAGCGCGAAGATAGATTAGTGGTTCCAGCCACTATGGTAAATAAAATCATAAGGATTCATCATGATCTGTCGTATGCAGGTCATCCGGGTTTTGAAAAGACGTATAATTTGATTAAAAAGAAATTCTTTTGGGAAAATATGGGTAAGCAGATTAAGGAATATTGTGAGCATTGTTTATCGTGTAACGAAAGAAAAACTTCGCCTCATCTAAGACCAGCACCCTTGCAACAGTTCAATGAACTTAGTAAACCTTTTGAGCGTACGGCTATGGACATTGTAGGTCCATTTGAAAGAACCAGTCGAGGTAACAAGTATATTTTAACTTTTATTGATGCGTTTACGCGTTATCCTGAGGCAATACCGATACCTGATGATAAAGCGGAGACAGTAGCAAATGTGTTTGTTTCCCATATTATTGCAAGGCATGGAGTACCTAAACAGCTTTTAACAGACAAAGGGACGAACTTTTTATCAAAACTATTTAAGAGCGTGTGTCATTTATTCGGTATAAAAAAATTACAAACAACCGCGTACCATCCTATGGGAAATGGGTGTATTGAACGATTTCATAGAACTTTTTCAGATACAATGTCGCATTATATTAGTAAAGATCATAAAGATTGGGATTTGTGGATTCCCTACGTATTAATGGCTATAAGAAATTCGGTTCATAACTCAACGGGAGAAACACCATTCTTTTTAATGTATGGTCGGGAGTTTGAGATACCACTTGAAGATAATATAGAACCGTTAGATAAAAAGACTGATACAGATTACAGTCAGAGTATCGAAGAAAGAATTAAAGACGCGTATAAAATAGTAAAAGAACGAATTAGCAAAGCTCAAAGTAGGAATCAGGTTCAATACAATAAAAAGACCGCAGTCCGAAATTTTCAAGTTGGAGATTTAGTATTTCTACATAATGAAGTAGTTAAACAGGGATTAAGTAGAAAATTTGTGAAGCCATGGATAGGTCCGTATAAAATTAATAAACAAACTAGTCCGGTAAACTTTGTGATCCAGAACGTGGACGGAGGTAAAGAAATATTAGTAAATGTAAATCGGTTGAAATTATATGTGGAACCAAATCATAGTACTCTAGAAGTAAAGAAGAGTCCAGTTCCACGCGTGATTGACATGAAAAAGTTTGATTACGTATATACGCCGCGTCAGAGCGATAATACTCAACGAGAGAGTGATAATATTATTAGCAGAGCCGTAAGTTTAGAATCATTAAATGAACCGGGCGGAGTCACCGTAAATGTAGAAGCGGACGTGCATAGTCCACCCATAATTAATAATAATACCGGGCCAAGTGAAAATACCGAAACTCCGCAAAGTAGATATTCGTTACGTAGTTACGGTCGGGTTCCTGATGAACCATGGGTAGCTAAAAGTCGGATATAGATCCGCAGTGTCATTGTAATATATTTGTTCTTGTGATAATCATGTGTGAATATGTTCAGAGGTCTAGTGTTGCTCGCGTTAATGGGCTCAATAACAGCAGAAGATTCCATGCTAGGATGGACAAGGGACTTGTTTTTATTAAGGAGGAAGAGGTACTGCTAGCCGGTGATAATTGGATCCTATCCACGGATATCAATCTGAGTGATTGTCGGCTCGTGTTGGAGGCATTCGAAGATGTTCTACGCGATGTGATGAAGTTGGACGTTCGACTTGGAGAGGACATGGACCCATCTTTCAAGACTGCTTTAAATGATATAGTAAGTAGAGAGTTAGGAACTATTAGCAATGTTGTAGCAAAATTGACAGAGAAATTATATTCACACTAGAATTCCCATTTTGTAATGTATTAAAAGAATTGCATGTATAATAGTTGCATGTTAGATTATAAAATTGTTAGGGCCAGTGATTCTGCCGTGGGGTTATGGTTTTAGGACTGCCCAGAGAGGCGCCCCGCAGAGGCCAATGATAGCAGTAACCACAGAAAGGACTACGGACGAACGGCTCAAAAGGCGAAGATCATTGCGTTTTCCAGTCGAGGACAGGTACCGAAGAGCAGCGATCCCTGCCCAGGAGCTCGGGTCTTACCAATATTAAGTAGTTGGGATAATAAATTATTTGCCCTTCAGGAAGATAATTTATTTTAAGGGGATAGGGAAGTTGTAACACGCTCGCTCTGCGGCTCCTCGTTTTAGAGGAAATTGTTTAAATAAATTAAGTAATATGCCAGCTGTACTTGCAGCTGGCGTAATAAAAGGACAATGGTAGAAAAACATAGTATTGTAAATGTAGATTTTTGTAAGGTTTTAAGATTGCTTTTCGTTGGAACATTTGAGAGCAATAAAGTAAATGGTACTACATGGGGTTAAGGAAGCAATAAATTTTAAAAGCTAAATAGAAAAGGGCAGTTTTTGAGAATACAATGGGAAAGCAATCTTAAGATCACATTTCATGATTGACAGCGTCCGGCGACAAATACTTGAAGGTCTCAAAAAGTCCGTTAGAGATTTTTTTGCGTCTTCCAGCGTTGCCGCTCGGACGGGAGTCAGTTAATGAAACTAACGCTGTACAATATTTGAAATGACCAATGAGGGTGTAAGAAACACCCCCTTATTGGGAAAAGTAGGGGTAAAATTATGCGGAGTTCCTTCCACATAATTTTATCTAAGAGAATTCTCTCCGCTGACTTCAAACTGAACAGATCTAAGTGATCTTCTTGTGACAGTCTTGCGAATCTTTCTAAATTTTGATAACTAAATTGTCTTAGTGACTTTAGATATTTTTGTGTTGTGTGTTGAAGCCGTCGTCGTCCGAGTCCTGATCGAACTTAATTAATTTTACGTATTTAAATTCATTACTATTTTTAACTGTAGAGTCGTATAATATAAACTAATAAAGTGCTTCATCCGAGGCTGACCAGTGATGAATAGTAAGTAGAATTAACATTATTACTTTGGTAGTAGTAGTGTGAGGTGTTGAACCTAGGCTGATAGCATAGCAACTCTGAGGTCGCCCTATTTTTATTATTTTAGTTGTTGAGAGTCCAAATTGTTAGTATCGTTCTCCCATGTCACAAGAGTAGTTAAGTAATATAAAGTTGTTGTTAATAATTGTGTGTAAATAAATTGTTATATTGAGCAGTTCTCTTTGAATTTAGAAATCCCTAATTATTCCTGTTGCGAATTAAGGTATTTTAGCAAATACCGTCACATATAAATTTTGTCGGAAGACAGCCGTGTCTGTCATCATTTTCTTTTGTCTGCTTCTATCGCAGCAGACTAATAAATTCGTGATAGTGGTGGCAGCGACCTTCGTTACCCTTGATCATTAATAAGTCTTGCATTAATATAATTAGTGGATTACTTTGGGTCAAGTAAATTTTCTAAGCACCCCTTGTATGTCAGGTATTAGATTTCGTCCTAGGCGACCGTACCTGTTACACCAGTAAAACCGCTTTCTAATTTTATCTAGGGTTTTTATGGTCCTTAGATGCCTTCCAAAAGTAGAATTATGCAGCTGATACATGATTTCCTGCTTTAGTTCTTGTGGAACAACCAGCTGCCTTATATCTTAATACTTCCGGTACAAGAGTCCATTCGTTATTTTTAAGGTAGCGAACTGTACTGTACTTGGTTGTTGTGCAGAACGTTTCTTCTGCTTTACCCACTTTCACTTGTCTAGGCTGGTAACAAATTTCTTCCTGTCTCAAGGTGTGCATCATTCGCATTTAAAATTGTGACACTTCGCCCGCATTAGTCACATGCTCGTGATAGACTATCTGCATTCATGTGTTGTCGCCGTGGTCTATGTTGAATATCGAAAACATATTCTGATGACTGCTCCAACCAGCGTGCTACCTGCCCGTCGGGTCCACGAAACTCCTGGAGCTATTTTAGGAAACAGTGTTCGGTTTTTATCAAGAATTTCTTTCCCATCGAATAGTGCCGAAACTTTATCATTCCCCAAACAACGCCGAGTAGTTCCTGTCTGGTGACACAATATCGACGTTCTGGTTTACTCAGAGACCGGCTGGCATAAGCAATGACTTTCTCGACGCCGTCTTGTAACACTGCACCCAGAACAGTTCCGCTTGCATTTGTGTCTAGAATATATTTTCCGCTATTGTTTGGATATGCAAGAATAGGTATTGACATTAATAACTTCTTCAGTTTATAAAGTGCATCTTCTGAGTCCTTATTCCATGTAAACTGTGACCCTTTTTCTGTCAGTTTATATAGAGGTCTGGCAATCGCAGCAAAGTTCTTTATAAACTTTCTATAATAGGAAGCCGTTCCCATAAACGCTCGCAGTTCCTCTACATTTTTAGAGGACATTCACTCCACAAATGGCTGCCTTTTTTTCTGGATCGGTTGCGATATCTTCCGCCGAAACAACGTGTCCCAAGAATTTAACCGATGTCCTCAACAGCTGACATTTGAACAGTTTAATCGTAAGACTAGCCTTACATAACCGGTCAAAAACTTCACTTAGACGAGTAATGTGCTCGTTAAAATTCTTTGAGTTACATAATTACGTCACTTAAGTAAACCATGCACGTTTTCCAATGCATTCGGTTCAACAAAATGTCCATTAATCGTTGGAACGTAATTGGGTCGTTACATAACCCTAATGGCATGACGCGGATTTCATATAGGTCAGTGAATAAACTTGTTTCACAGTCAAATGATATATTTAGAATAAATAGTGAAAAGAATATGTCAACCGCCGGGATTTGAACCCGAGACCTCCATCTTGCCGGGATGTTGCTCTACCAACTGAGCTACGGCTCACTGTGGCTGTTCTTATCTCGTCGGTTGACATATTCTTCCACGAAGTTACTGCTGATTCCTATATATACATAGGCATACTTAAGTCACATGTGAATGTGGGGTAGCATATACCACTGCATTTAAACATTCGTGACGAGTCATTGTTTATCTGACCGATACCTCGGGCGTATTATATATATTAGTGAATAAACTTGTTTCACAGTCAAATGATATATTTAGAATAAATAGTGAAAAGAATATGTCAACCGCCGGGATTTGAACCCGAGACCTCCATCTTGCCGGGATGTTGCTCTACCAACTGAGCTACGGCTCACTGTGGCTGTTCTTATCTCGTCGGTTGACATATTCTTCCAAGAAGTTACTGCTGATTCCTATATATTGTGACGAAGTGCTCGTCACAATGCTCACGTACCTGCCTTCCTCGTCGCTCCACCAGGTCACAACACCGACTTCACGAAGTCCGGACCGCACACCAGGTCAAGCGAACCCGCCGTCGAAACCAGTCGCCGCTAACCGCTGGAAACACCTCCAGGAGGCGGTGCGACATCTCCAACCGTCTGCCGGATTCCCGAATAGTCGCCGGGAAACACATTTGTAGAACGCACATGGCCGGAGACATAACCTCAAGAACACGTGGGTCTAAACTTGCACCAATATGTAACCTACAACCACAGCACTTGGGGAAACAATAATAAATACATTTTAACACTTACCGCTGTTATTTTTCTGTATCTTTTCTGTTATTTTTACAGTTTTCAAATTTTCACAAAAACACCTGTTCGCCGCGCCAGCGCGTGCGCGCGACCGCAGTACTGCCAACCTTCAAACACAAAACGCTTCGGAGGACCGAATTCCCATGATATATTTTTATAAAATATGTAAATCAGATCAAATACAATACAAAACTCTGTAAAGCTAAGGGAAGTGATTTTGCGAATTTTTAAAATAAAAATCAATTTATTAAACGAAAATAACAATACTTAAAGTCAATCTGTCTCACTTTAAAATCAGTAGCTACAGGATTAATTAAATTTCGGGTATAAATACGACCGCCGGGGCCGTATTTCTTCAGTCTATGACGACTCAGGACTCAGTCTACCACGACTCAGTCTACGACGACTATAACGTCTAACAGTCAGCCGAGAAGAGTTCCAGTCCGTTTCCGCACCGTTCTAAGTTCCGAATCGAGTCTTGTTGTAAGTTGCTTGTTTATTTTTGCATTTTTCTTGAATTCCGCTGCTGTCAGAGGATACAGGTTGGTAGCTTCTACCGCCGTTCCTTAGAGCCTTCAGCTCGCTGCATTCCACGCCTAAAGGGAAACTCCGTAGGTGGTTACCACCGCGTGTTTCTACGGCTGTCGGGCAGATCCGCGTTTTAACTTAGTAGTTTTTTTCTCTTTGCTTCACGTTCCGTAGTTATCGGAGAAGACCCGTTGGTGGTTCCCCACCGCGAACTCCGCCGACGGCTGAGTAGAACCGCGATTAGTTTGTCACTATTTCACTTCCTACGGCTCAGTAAAACACTAGGTGTACTAATTTTAGTACAATAAAATATTAAACTTACTTTTGTCTGTCTGTGCTAAACCTTGGCCCGACCGACCTAGAGCTCCCGTGGCACACGTCACTTTCCTCGCAGGTTCCGCAGATTGGCGCCCGAGAACAACCCGACATCCTGCGAGTGAACCCACGACATCGCGGACCAACAACATCCCGCAGCGGCCCAAGTGATCGTCACAATATATATAGGCATACTTAAGTCACATGTGAATGTGGGGTAGCATATACCACTGCATTTAAACATTCGTGACAAGTCATTGTTTATCTGACCGATACCTCGGGCGTATTATATATATTAGTAAATAAACTTGTTTCACAGTCAAATGATATATTTAGAATAAATAGTGAAAAGAATATGTCAACCGCCGGGATTTGAACCCGAGACCTCCATCTTGCCGGGATGTTGCTCTACCAACTGAGCTACGGCTCACTGTGGCTGTTCTTATCTCGTCGGTTGACATATTCTTCCACGAAGTTACTGCTGATTCCTATATATATATAGGCATACTTAAGTCACATGTGAATGTGGGGTAGCATATACCACTGCATTTAAACATTCGTGACGAGTCATTGTTTATCTGACCGATACCTCGGGCGTATTATATATATTAGTGAATAAACTTGTTTCACAGTCAAATGATATATTTAGAATAAATAGTGAAAAGAATATGTCAACCGCCGGGATTTGAACCCGAGACCTCCATCTTGCCGGGATGTTGCTCTACCAACTGAGCTACGGCTCACTGTGGCTGTTCTTATCTCGTCGGTTGACATATTCTTCCACGAAGTTACTGCTGATTCCTATATATATAGGCATACTTAAGTCACATGTGAATGTGAGGTAGCATATACCACTGCATTTAAACATTCGTGACGAGTCATTGTTTATCTGATCGATACCTCGGGCGTATTATATATATTAGTGAATAAACTTGTTTCACAGTCAAATGATATATTTAGAATAAATAGTGAAAAGAATATGTCAACGGCCGGGATTTGAACCCGAGACCTCCATCTTGCCGGGATGTTGCTCTACCAACTGAGCTACGGCTCACTGTGGCTGTTCTTATCTCGTCGGTTGACATATTCTTCCACGAAGTTACTGCTGATTCCTATATATATATAGGCATACTTAAGTCACATGTGAATGTGGGGTAGCATATACCACTGCATTTAAACATTCGTGACGAGTCATTGTTTATCTGACCGATACCTCGGGCGTATTATATATATTAGTGAATAAACTTGTTTCATAGTCAAATGATATATTTAGAATAAATAGTGAAAAGAATATGTCAACCGCCGGGATTTGAACCCGAGACCTCCATCTTGCCGGGATGTTGCTCTACCAACTGAGCTACGGCTCACTGTGGCTGTTCTTATCTCGTCGGTTGACATATTCTTCCACGAAGTTACTGCTGATTCCTATATATATATAGGCATACTTAAGTCACATGTGAATGTGGGGTAGCATATACCACTGCATTTAAACATTCGTGACGAGTCATTGTTTATCTGACCGATACCTCGGGCGTATTATATATATTAGTGAATAAACTTGTTTCACAGTCAAATGATATATTTAGAATAAATAGTGAAAAGAATCGGTCAGATAAACAATGACTCGTCACGAATGTTTAAATGCAGTGGTATATGCTACCCCACATTCACATGTGACTTAAGTATGCCTATATATATATAGGAATCAGCAGTAACTTCGTGGAAGAATATGTCAACCGACGAGATAAGAACAGCCACAGTGAGCCGTAGCTCAGTTGGTAGAGCAACATCCCGGCAAGATGGAGGTCTCGGGTTCAAATCCCGGCGGTTGACATATTCTTTTCACTATTTATTCTAAATATATCATTTGACTGTGAAACAAGTTTATTCACTAATATATATATAATACGCCCGAGGTATCGGTCAGATAAACAATGACTCGTCACGAATGTTTAAATGCAGTGGTATATGCTACCCCACATTCACATGTGACTTAAGTATGCCTATATATATATAGGAATCAGCAGTAACTTCGTGGAAGAATATGTCAACCGACGAGATAAGAACAGCCACAGTGAGCCGTAGCTCAGTTGGTAGAGCAACATCCCGGCAAGATGGAGGTCTCGGGTTCAAATCCCGGCGGTTGACATATTCTTTTCACTATTTATTCTAAATATATCATTTGACTGTGAAACAAGTTTATTCACTAATATATATATAATACGCCCGAGGTATCGGTCAGATAAACAATGACTCGTCACGAATGTTTAAATGCAGTGGTATATGCTACCCCACATTCACATGTGACTTAAGTATGCCTATATATATATATAGGAATCAGCAGTAACTTCGTGGAAGAATATGTCAACCGACGAGATAAGAACAGCCACAGTGAGCCGTAGCTCAGTTGGTAGAGCAACATCCCGGCAAGATGGAGGTCTCGGGTTCAAATCCCGGCGGTTGACATATTCTTTTCACTATTTATTCTAAATATATCATTTGACTGTGAAACAAGTTTATTCACTAATATATATAATACGCCCGAGGTATCGGTCAGATAA
Source organism: Stenolophus ochropezus (assembly GCA_035578165.1). NCBI lineage: Eukaryota > Metazoa > Arthropoda > Insecta > Coleoptera > Carabidae > Stenolophus > Stenolophus ochropezus. The sequence continues at coordinate 10,810,844 of JAQOWZ010000008.1, read as the reverse complement.
ACAATGACTCGTCACGAATGTTTAAATGCAGTGGTATATGCTACCCCACATTCACATGTGACTTAAGTATACCTATATATATATATATATATATATATATATATATATATATATATATATATATATATATATATATAGGAATCAGCAGTAACTTCGTGGAAGAATATGTCAACCGACGAGATAAGAACAGCCACAGTGAGCCGTAGCTCAGTTGGTAGAGCAACATCCCGGCAAGATGGAGGTCTCGGGTTCAAATCCCGGCGGTTGACATATTCTTTTCACTATTTATTCTAAATATATCATTTGACTGTGAAACAAGTTTATTCACTAATATATATAATACGCCCGAGGTATCGGTCAGATAAACAATGACTCGTCACGAATGTTTAAATGCAGTGGTATATGCTACCCCACATTCACATGTGACTTAAGTATGCCTATATATATATATAGGAATCAGCAGTAACTTCGTGGAAGAATATGTCAACCGACGAGATAAGAACAGCCACAGTGAGCCGTAGCTCAGTTGGTAGAGCAACATCCCGGCAAGATGGAGGTCTCGGGTTCAAATCCCGGCGGTTGACATATTCTTTTCACTATTTATTCTAAATATTTCATATAGGTCATCATCTGTAGAAAACGCTGTTTTCTCTCGATCCTCGGGAGCTACTTCGCACTGCCAATATCCGCTTGCCATGTCACTTGTAGAAAATAATGTTGCTTCAGAGATAGCCTCCAGAATATCATCCATTCTTGGCAATGGATACGCGTCTTTTTCAGTCACCGCATTTAACTTGCGGTAATCGATGCAAAACACGTTATATTTTTTACACTCGCACCCCTTAATCGGCTGTTGCTTCTGAGATAGATTAACCTCGGAGACACACCGATTCCACTGCATTTATAATACTCACGTCCCTTAGCCGGAGTGTAATTTCTAAAGTAGACTATTACCTAAACAACGCTCTGATTCTGCTGTATTTAAGATATTCGCGTGCTTTACCTAATAGTGTTGCTTCTGAGGTGGAATATCACCAACCGGACTGGTGCAACGGTATCATGGCCTGCGTAATTCCGCAACCCGCACTCAAATCTCATTGGAAATATCACCAACCGACTAGAGAAACCTGAAAGAGTCGACGTTCGATGTGTCCAGTTCCGGCGTCTATAGGCGTAGAGGAATTATTTTACGTGGGATTGGAGAGAAAGTGAGCGGTTGAGAGTAGTTCTACTTATTATTTTTTGCACAATATTTCACAGTTAAGAAAGCGTCAAGAGCATTTTTTGAGAAAACAATTTAAAACGCGCGCGAATAAATGTCACCCATCTGACGAACTATCTCTATTAAACTAAGTAATAGTAAAGTCGTTTAGTGGCAAGTGCAATACGTAAACACCAAAGTCAAAATAGCATGTCAGTAATAACTTTTTCAGAAATTTTCTTTAAGTTTACACTCCTTGCACATGAACAACGGCCACAACAAGAAAATCTACAAAAGAGGCACAATAAAATTTTTGCACAACTGCAGGCACGTGATAAACACCTGGGGTGGGATTCTATAATTTCAATTGCTATCATTTGTTATGATATCAATTGCAAATATCAACTACAAAGTATACTAGTATTCTATAACAGGAATGGTTATTTATGGTTGATACGTACTTAGATATACTCATACATGTATAAAGAACACTCTACAAGTCTACACTGTTGTGGGAATGTCTTAAATTCATTGCATATTTGATTTTTTTTAACAGTTGTTATTTGTAGTTGTTATGAGTTATAGAATCCCACCCCTGTTTTCATAAGACGATTCAATAAAAGACCACTCTCAATCAATTGATGTATACGGAGTAAGAGCATTGTATGCACTTAATCAAACCTCATATTCAGTAACTGTGAACACGCGTTACAAGTTCTATAACCGGGTAGTCGCTTGCTTATTTCTTTGATTACCAATAGCCCTACTAGAGATCATCCAAACAGTCTATTCGAAATCGAATTAAGCAATATTAGAAACAAAAAAAAAAACAGTGATGAACGTGTTTTTATGATTCCTCCTTTGTAAATCACACATTAGACCAATAACGTTATTTCTAAACCAACCAATCTATTTTTCGACCATTTTCAATAACAAATATGACAATTATTTTCATCGTATATAGGATAGGTTTCATCAAGCTTACTCATGATAAACTTACCTGATAAGCCAAGTTGATCAAGTCAGTTTTATTATATATGGAATCATTTAGAAAAGAAAAATGTCTAATCAAGTAATAAGTTTCAACATAAACAAATTATTAGCAAAATTGAAGGACGAGTGATATACCTGCTTTCGATATATGTACGAAGAAAGACGACAATATGAAAAAAGTATAAAGTCCAAAAGCTCCACAATGAAATCCGTCCAGCGTAAAACTATTTCACTAAAGGGTTCATCTAATCGTTGAATTATATAAAACCATTGCAAAGTTCTAACAAAGTAATGTAATGAATGACCTCCAATAAGTACAAACACTAGTATAGAGAAATACCTGTGTTCTGCTGTCCTAAAATTAGATCACTTTTAATATTTGGTGAAAATCAAAGTAAGCAGTCATAAATAAAAGCCTTTTGAATATATACGGATCACAAATAAAAAAGGAAAAATGATTGCTATAAAATGTGCAAATTTAGTAGGTTAATAAATATAAATATCCATTGTGAGCCTCCTTTACGCTATAGGTTCTTTACAAAAGTTTTTATTTTGAATTTATTATGAATCGACTTTTCAGTAAAATCAATAAACATATAGTATAACAACATGAGCGTGTTACATTGTTAATTCTTATTTTACTATTCAGGGTGAAAACCTTAACATGGAGTATTAACATAGATATCACATAGGAGATCAGTGTTTTGCTACTATCATCTATCCGGCTAATTAAATTGGGATGTATGTGGAACCGTTATTTAAAGTATTTAATTGAAATATTTATTCCTGGGTGCAACCATTTTTCATTCACTATAACTCACATACGATACATGTATAATAAATATTTAATGTTACATTTTTTTTTAGATATATTACTACTGTGGCGGGAGGTAATATGTTGTACACATCAGATTTTTTATTGTTGCGACATAACGTATCCCGTTCTAATACTACTAATACTACATCTATATCTTTGTTTTTGTCATTTTGCGAAGTTTTAATTTTTCTTTTTTCATAAATCCAGTTTAATTTATTCCACATTCATTTACTTCATTTTTTGTAAATTGCAGTTAAATATTGAAATCATTATAATCGTTTTTAGTTCTTTAAACCAATACCAACATGAATCTTGTCTTAAAAACCTAAAACACCGAATTCTTTAGGCAGGTTACTAGAAAAGAAATAGTGGTGCCATACAATGTGGTCATGCAAATGTAGTCACGCAAATGCTCACGCAAGTTACCGAATCAGCCTCCAGAACACCAATACTATTACGTATTCATAAATTGACGTGTACTGACAAAAATATTTGAGAGCAAAACAAAATTTAACATAACACATAATACATAACTGTGTGTCTGGCTGTATTAGGGTTAATGTTAATATCAGACATTTCTGTCAAATATTATAAAAAAAGAGCAAACGTCTAATAATTAATAATACAAATTAGTTCTATTTTAAAATATGCCAATGAATTATTGAAAGAACCATTTTAATAGATACCAAAGAGTTCAGTAAGTATCTTTATTTATCTGATATTTTTGTCAGTTTAATTCCGCAAAGTAGTTCGTGAAATTATGAACGAGATGGCTTTGTCGAATCTGATTCCAAAACAGCGATACGCAAAAATATACTGGCTTGCTTATCTATATATTTTTTAATCAACGCTTTTATATAAGCAGAGCTCTGCGACCCTCCACACTAAGGTATTAAACTGATTTCCTACTCTAAGGTTTTATTTTTAACTTTTTTTACTTTCACTTCACTTCACACATTCTCAGCTGTTTCGCTTTAAACTCACTATCACTTTCAGAACTTAAGATTAAAATTTTCTAAATGGGTTAGTGGCCTATATTGAGATAACACTCGCATTATTTTTTTTTATTCAAGTGATCACTTTACCTACTAAACAAATTATATTTATGCACAATAACTCGGTAAAAAAATAATTTATTCATGCACGCACTTGACCTTATCACATTGACGAAATTTTCATATATTCAGTAAAAATATTTGTCTACGACCACTATAAAAAGTGGCACTTTTTTCACTCATAAAAAGATTGAATGTTGCCTATATCCCACAATAGTGGGCACTTCGCATGTGCAGTGTTGGAAACATAATTTCTCGTATTAATTGCCAACACTGCGCATGCCTCAATGTACTCTTGTGTGGTTACCTGCACAATATTTTTCTTTTTAATATCAAATAACTTTCGTGCATATTATTCGTTGTGTAACATTTAAAATTGCAATCGTAGAAAAAGTATAGTGTGCTAATCGTGCAAAGTCACCTATTTCTCAACTGTAACTCCAGTACTCGAATTCATCTCATGCCAAAACTTTCACACCTCGTAAAAAATAAGCGTCTTTCTGCACTTGTTGCACAACATGCAATTACCTTGCAAATAATGTAAAATACTATAAAATAACAACATGCAATAAAAACACAACATCACGAGAAACAAAATTGAAAATATTTTAAAATAATTGTAATAATTTTAAATACACTCAACGTTTTCCACTTTACAATACATACAATGATTTATTTTTCGACAAATTTTCTTGTAAATTATACACAGTAGCAGCTCATCCAAGATAACAAAGTGTGCAATGCCCGCTCAAATTAAGAAATCAATAATAATAATAATAAACATTTAAATATGTATATTATTACTAAACCAAAATTAATCTCTACTGCGTTTTCAAACTTTATTTAATCAACGTAAAGAGCAACGCACTACCCATATTAAATACAACATTAACCAAATCTACTAAATATAATGCTATTTAAAAAGAACTACCGAATAATAAACGAAACAATCTTTCATTTATTATATTCTGATAATCTATCAGTACTCATCACCTTACAAAAACAATCCATGATGACAAATAGTAAAAAAAAAATAATAAAAAACAGAGTAAAAAATTTTCTAAAGAAAGTTACTAATATTCATTAAATAAGCGTCAATTTAACGGTGGCTTCAAGAGCATAAATCAGCACATCAACCAATAAAATTGCAATTTTTAAACTCTTGCCGCAGCATGAGTTCGTTGGCACTGCTCAAAAAGTTCGTACTGTCTCAACTTTTCAAGCCACTATAACAAACGCGCATGCATACAAAGCGTTGTTTATTCATTCTTTGAAGTTTTATAAACACATTATATCAAAAACAATTACAAAAAATAAATTTTGACAAAAATTTAATTGAAGCTGTTAATTGCAAACCTGTATTACCTATAAAATATGAAACATGTGCATTACAAAAATAATCTCTTTCTTTGCTTATGAATTTAAAAAAGAACGTATTTTTTAAAATATTGCTATAGTGTCAATTAAAAATTCAAGTAATAAAGCAACAACCCAAACAGCGAGGATAATCACGCCGCGCCATCCATGCTGCCGAAACCATCTTGAAATTGATACTTTAAGTACCCTAAAAAAAGAATTAATAATAACGTAAACATTACAATAAAATAATACACCGAATGCATAATACATGTAGTCAGCCAAACCATAAGCGCCGCTATTTCCATTGCACAAAATCTTACGAATGGACTGCTACTCATTTCACATCAAAACTGTGTTACGAACTTCACTAATATTTATATGCGTTTCTGGATTATAGTTATTTATGGTACAAGTGTGTTACATTACAGATAAGTCACGTGGAAAAAGTTTAGCTCACGAGGCCGTCAGGTATTTTTTCAAGTGACTTAAGTAATTAACACACGTGTGCCATACAACATTTTATCCAACACATTTTAATCATATAAGATTTTTGACAGTTGGAATTTCGAAATGACATTTAGTAACAAAATAGTGTAGAGAAGGTTTTATAACGTAGTTACTATGATACGAACCAAAAAACAGTGAGCTAATATATTTAGCTCACTAGTGACTTATGACCTACTTTATTTATCTAAAAACAGCATACTTATATCATTATAATTACACTGTGTTAGATAAAGTAATTTATTCTGGTTTGTAAAAGTTATACTTTATTTAATCTTTTTTTTACTTTTGATTTTGATTTATATATAATTACCGAATATAAATTTATGGTTAAGAAAAACAGTTTTGAAGCTTATAAAAGTTACAAACAAATTTCGTGTCTGTACAAGGTAAAATCTTAAAATCATCATAACAAAGAGAAAACAAAAGATGCTCTTCAAATATAATAAACATTGTTAGCAAATATCATCCGACAGTTACTAGTACGTAAAATATAATACATTAGTAGAGTATCTATGCAGGTTCTAGACCAAATAGACCTTTTGACCTTCCATCCTTTTTTTTTTTGTTTTGATTTCGCGCTCGCTACTTGCAGCGCCATCTATATGATAACGGTGGTCACATTTGGAACTATGAAATTGACCTTTGGACTTGCCATCATATTTTTTTTTGCTTTGATTTCGCGCTCGCTACTTGCAGCGCCATCTATATGATAACGGTGGTCACATTTGGAACTATGATAAGGACTTTAAGAAATTTATTTCGCGCTCGCTACTTGCAGTGCCATCTATATGATAACGGTGGTCACATTTGGAACTATGATAAGGACTTTAAGAAATTATAAGACAGTGCACGTGTCGAAAGGTTAAAGGTTATCTATTTGCCGACGATTTGATATTATTTTTAGCAATTTAACTTGTTTGCGTAAACAGCACATGTACAAAAGGTTAGGGGGGTTAAGGACATGCATTTGATAGCACATTTTAAGAAATTTTGAAATTATAATAACATATTTGTATCCGGGTACAAGAGTTTAATGTATTTTCGTAAACAGCATATGTATGGGAAGGTTAGGGGTTAAGTATATATTTAATTACAATTTTGAGAATTTTGAGTAAACTGTATATAAATGAAATTGCGTATGTGAATATTATCGTATGTTACAATGAACTGTGACACCAACACAATAAGTTTTTTAAGTAGCAACGTTATTAAAAAAATTCAAAAAGTTTTTCAACTGTTAAAAACAATAGAAGAACATGAAAGGTTGCGAAAATATATTAATAAAATTATAATAATACTTAACAAATGTGTAAAAAAACAAAAAAATAACTTTAACAAAGCAGAAAATCTTTTTAAATTAGAAGGTAATTTAACATTATTAAAAACATATCGAGAAATGCTGAAAAATGAAACAAAAAAGAAAAGAATATAACTGGATCTGGATATAAACAAAAAAGAAAATCTGAAAAGTTAATATGGCAAAATATTCAATCTGTTTTCAATAGCAGAATACAGACAGGTACGGTAATTAATAAGGCTAATTTTAAAGACCCCAAAATAAATCAAGTATTGAAGTAGCAAATGCAATGCAAAAAATTTTTGAATCAAGTAATCGTATTCCAAAATATTTACACACAGATTTAGGAAAAGAATTTAAAAATGAAAAATTTAAACAATTGACTGAAAAATATAATATTAATCATTATTTTGCAAAACAAGCACCAAAAGCTTCTATTGTTGAACGTGTAAATCGCACATTAAAAAATATAATGTGGAGAAAATTTAGTATGCAATGTTCATATAAATGGTTACAATTATTACCAATTGTTGTTTCAGAATATAATAATAAAATACATAGGACAATTAAAATGAAACCAATTAATGTAACAAAGAAAAATGAGCAAAAACTTTTAAATACTGTATATAATCATATTAAAATTGTTTCAAATAAAAAACCTAAATTTCAAATAAATGATAACGTGCGTATCAGTAAATATCGAGGAATTTTTGCTAAAGGTTATATGCCAAATTGGTCAAATGAAATATTTATTGTAAAAAATGTTAACAAATCCTATTACGTATATACTACAGGATAAATTTGGTCAATTAATTGATGGTGCATTTTATGAACAAGAATTACAAAAAGTGAAACACTCTAATGTTTATTTAGTAGAAAAAATTTTGAAAAAGCAAAATAATAAAATACTTGTAAAATGGTTGGGATTTGATAATACTCATAATAGTTGGATTCACAAAGATGAAATTGTTTAGTACAAAACAATGATAACAGCTACTTTACTCCTATAAATACTGTGCTTTGCAGAATATACATACAGTTTTCTATACTGCACGCAAGAAAACATTGCAGAAAACATGAGTACTTTTTTGTCGACTGTTGCTGTAGCTGATTTTAAAGGATATAAATACAGTAAAAGAAATCGATTTGTATGCAAAGAATTTGCAGTGTTAAAAATAAGTACAAATGAATATAAAAAAGTAATTTTTAAACAACCATTTTCAATTTTATCATTAAGCAACAACAGCAAAAAAAATATTAAACTACAAGAACAAAATACTCCTAATCTTCGTTGGACTTCAGGTGATATTTTGTACTCTAAGCGAAAAGAAGTTTTACAAAATATAATAAATGATTTTAAAATATTACAAGTTTATGTATGGGGTGAAGAAAATAAAATGTGGTTAAAAAATGTGTTAAACTGTGATGTTATAAATTTGGAACCATTACTACAAGATTTTCAAATTAATACAAATTTTTGTAATTTTAAAACAAACTGTGCAACACAAAATGCAATAAACTTAGGAGAAATATTTCACTTACGATTTAATAAGTAAAATGCATTTCGTTCAGTATATAATAATTATGAATCTTTAAATAATGTATGTACTGAAGATATACATTTGTTACCTATGGATTTTTTTATGGTATACACATCATCTGAAATAGAAAGAAACTGGAACAGATTTCCTATAGAATGGCAAAATAATAAAGTATTTCAAAGTTATAGAATATGTAAAAATCATATTGAAGATGACGATTATATTTGGTCTGCAAATATTTTAATAAAAGATTGTTCTAAATGTAAAAAAAAAATGTAATGTAATGTAATTTATGTATTAATAAAATATATTATGTAATAGGATTAAGAAATAAAATAAATATATACATATTAAAAATGTTTATTTTTTATAATACTACATAAATTCTAATTTCTTCTTCGTCGTCGTGGGGCTAAGAAGAAAAGTTCTATGTTATACATTGACTACAGGATTATAAATAGGATAATCACAATTATACTAGTTTTGACTGCTATTTACCATATTAGGCTGCTTCTGTCTGCCCCTGCTGCTGCTGCGGCTGCTGCTGCCCTGCTGGCTGCTGCTGCTTCTGCCCCTGCTGGCTGCTGCTGCTTCTGCCCCTGCTGGCTGCTGCTCTTTTTCCCCTACATTTGCGGCATTTGCAAGGTGGTGAAAAGCCATAAAACTGGGTCTTACAGGATCATTATCCCAATTTTCGGTGATTTCCACCTTGTAATAATTGTGCATATCTAGATATATACACGTACAAATAAATAAATAAATAAATATATATATTTATAATATTACCGTTCATCATTGTCTGTTCACAGTTCATTGTAACATATGATAATATTCACATACACAATTTCATTTATATACAGTTTATTCAAAATTGTAATCAAATATATATCCTTAACCCCTAATCTTTCCATACATATGCTGTTTACGAAAACACATTAAACTCTTGTACCCGGATACAAATATGTTATTATAATTTCAAAATTTCTTAAAATGTGCTATCAAATACATGTCCTTAACCCCCCTAACCTTTTGTACATGTGCTGTTTACGCAAACAAGTTAAATTGCTAAAAATAATATCAAATCGTCGGCAAATAGATAACCTTACATTTCGACACGTGCACTGTCTTATAATTTCTTAAAGTCCTTATCATAGTTCCAAATGTGACCACCGTTATCATATAGATGGCACTGCAAGTAGCGAGCGCGAAATAAATTTCTTAAAGTCCTTATCATAGTTCCAAATGTGACCACCGTTATCATATAGATGGCGCTGCAAGTAGCGAGCTCGAAATCAAAGCAAAAAAAAATATGATGGCAAGTCCAAAGGTCAACTTCATAGTTCCAAATGTGACCACCGTTTTCATATAGATGGCGCTGCAAGTAGCGAGCGCGAAATCAAAACAAAAAAAATATGATGGAAGGTCCAAAGGTCAATTTGGTCTAGAACCTGCATAGATACTCTACTTACATTATATAAAATATATAATATTTTGTCTTTATTCTTACAATGGAGGGTTGCAAACGAAAATATCAAAGACTGAGTATACAATTTAGTTAAAAATATTTAAAATCGCTAATAAACGGTGTAGGTACCAATAAAAGATATTGGCCTAACCTGACGGAATGGTTAAAAAAAAAATGAAGGAACTTTTACAGAATATTTAGTTGAAAATAAGAAAGTAAATTCAAAATGTATTTTATTATTTATTATTAATATAATCATCTTGCCAATCTACTTGTTCAACATTGCTAAAATAATTCTTAATGTGGATCTTAAAAAATGCAGCTTTTGTGGATCTATTACCCACATATAATAACTTATCCAACAGCTGTAATACAAGTGATTGCGCATCATATTTAATTGTAATTGTAATCTTGATTTTATTAACAAATTATGTAAAATACAACAAACGGTTTTTATCTTTCAATACGCTCAAATTTATTAGATGTAATAACATACGGAATCTATTGGCACGAATTCCAAAAAAAAAAAATCCCCCTTCTTGCCCGGTTTAGTCTATAATTATATATTTTTTGTTCTTGATATAACCCATAGTATCTAAATGGCTTCATTAATCACTTTGTAAAGGAGAAAGTATTGTAGCGATCCCAGGGTCTCGGCGCGGGCGGCGGCCACTAACCGACAGGTTACAACAAGTCCGTCCGCTCCCCATTGTTCTGATTTCCAGAAGGGTCGGCGAATATTTCAGAATGAAACGTTTTACTTAAATACCCCGAGCAAGAGATCGCGAGGACAGTCTTGTATCGATAAGTGTAGTGAACAGATGGTGATATAAATAAATAGATAGTGATATAAATAAAGAGTAATATATTGTTGAAATAAATATTGCGTAGTTCTAATTGTTTAAATAAATTATCTTAGTGTTTAAGTCTTTATTGATATATATTAGTCTTAAATTAGTGATTATATTTGTTAATTCTTAGTGTTAGTTATTTTTCATTATTCTTTATAATTTATGTTTCTTTAATTAAACTTAGTTATATAAATATTAGTGGTTTAATCAATTTTACACGTCACCTAAATAAATAAAATGTTACAGTATCATCTCCCGACAAATACATACTGTGCTTTCCTCAAATTCCAGAAACATAACAATATCTGGTATATTAAATGCATTATATATATATATATATATATATATATATATATATATATATATATATATATATGTTCTCGAGCGCCAATCTGCGGATCCTGCGAGGAAAGTGACGTATGCCACGGGAGCTCTAGGTCGGTCGGGCCAAGGTTTAGCACAGACAGACAAAAGTAAGTTTAATATTTTATTGTACTAAAATTACTACACCTACTTTTTTACTGAGCCGTAGGAAGTGAAACAGTGACAAACTAATCGCGGTTCTACTCAGCCGTAGACGGAGTTCGCGGTGAGGAGCCACCAACGGGTCTTCTCCGATAACTACGGAACGTAAAGCAGTGAGAAAAGAAAAAAACTACTAAGTTAACACGCGGATCTGCCCGACAGCCGTAGAAGTACGCGGTGGTAACCACCTACGGAGCTTCCCCTTAGGCGTGGAATGCAGCGAGCTGAAGGCTCTGAGGAACGGCGGTAGAAGCTACCAACCTGTATCCTCTGACAGCAGCGGAATTGAAGGAAAATGCAAAAATAAACAAGCAACTTACAAAAAGACTCGATTCGGAACGGAACGGTGCGGAAACGGACTGGTACTCTTCTCGGCTGACTGTTAGACGTTATAGTCGTCGTAGACTCAGTCCTGAGTCGTCATAGACTGAGTCGTGGTAGACTGAAGAAATACGGCCCCGGCGGTCGTATTTATACCCGAAATTTAATTAATTCTGTAGCTACTGATTTTAAAGTGAGACAGATTGAATTTATGTATTGTTATTTTCGTTTAATAAATTGATTTTTATTTTAAAAATTCGCAAAATCACTTCCCTTGGCTTTACAGAGTTTTGTATTGTATTTGATCTGATTTATATATTTTATAAAAATTTATCATGGGAATTCGGTCTTCCGAAGCGTTTTGTGTTTGAAGTTGGCAGTACTGCGGTCATGCGCACGCGCTGGCGCGGCGAACAGGTGTTTCGTGAAAATTTGGAAACTGCGAAAATAACAAGAAAAGATAAGGAAAAGTAACAGCGGTAAGTGTTAAAAAAACGAGCACTTCATCACAATATATATATATATATATATATATATATATATATATATATATATATATATATATATATATATATATATATATATGTTAGAGAATGAAGTAGACAGTGCGATTATGCCAGGGGTTATGCTATAATTAATTAAATATTGTTGACTTGTTAATTTTTTATGGTAAATACTATTATGTAAAACCTTATAAATACAAGACGAGTTACCGCAGCACTGCTCAGTGTGGATTTGTGCTGAGTGGTGAACGGGTTTTCGTCTCTTTTGTGTTGTCAGAAATTGGTTTTGGATTAAATATTTTGTTGCGGATTTAGTGTTTTATTTCGTTGGTGTGTGTTTTGTGTTTCCCGATCGAAATCTCTAACATCAGAAGTGGGATCGTGTTTGTGCGCCTTGACGATGGAAGACATCTTGGAGATTTTTCGTAAGTTGTCGGAATCTTTGAATACTCCGCAGGTAGAGGAAATGATATTGCGCTACCTATATTTGATCCGGAATCAGCTGATGGAGGTGCAGAACAGTGGTGCAGTGAAATTGAATTGATAGCAACAGAATTTAAATGGACCCCATTAGAGAAGGTAGTTAAAGCCGGAACAATGTTGCGAGGGTCTGCTAAATGTTGGTTCGCTTCTTGGCAACCGGGAGTGAAAGATTGGGATAATTTTCGGACTGCACTCGCTGACTTATTTCTTGCGAAACGAAATCTTAGTGAAAGGTTTAGGAAAGCTGTGTTTCTGTGTTCGGATAATTTTGATTCTTACTGCGAATATGCTAGGGAGAAAATAAATTTCTTAAGAAAAACAAAGATACAATTCACTGAGCCACAAATTGTAGAGCTTGTTATCGGTGATATTAAAGACGATGTTATTAAAATGGGAGCCTTGAACAGCAAAGTTTCTACTACCAGTGAACTTATTATATTACTTTCTTCCTATTCCAAAGTTTGCAGGAAAAGGCCCCATGAAAATGACAACCGAATCGTCCCTACAAAACTGGTGAAGCGTGTAGATACTAGAACATGTTATTTTTGCAATAATATTGGTCATATTGCAACTGCGTGTCCACTACGAGAATCTGAAATAGATTCTAAATAAGAATTTTCCAACAAATGACAGTAAACCGGGACCATCCCGAGAAAATGAAACCAGTAGAACACCACGATTTTGCAACTTTTGCAAAAAGAATGGGCACACTGAAGAATTCTGTTGGACCAAGGGTAAAACTAAACGGGAAAACTGAATTAAAATATTTTGTGCCGAAGGAAAGCAGATTCAGTTTACTTCAGATTTATCATGACAATCAGTGCCACATCGGTTGGGAGAAAACCCTACACAAGTTGTTAGAACTTTTCTGGTTCCCAATGTTTGTGAGATTTGTTAGAAAATACGTGGCACATTGTTTAACCTGCCTTTTAACGGAAAGAAAAACTTGACCAACACATGAAATTTTACATTCAATTGACAAGATTGGCATCCCTTTCCACAATGTGCATGCGGATTTTGTGGGACCGTTCCCAAAGGACCGATATGGATTCAAACACATTCTGTTAATTATCGACGGATTCACAAAATATTTGATTCTTATTCCGTTAAGAGGTCTAACAGGGGAGGAAACTTCTAAAATGTTAGAACGAAATATTACCTTATTCGGGACACCTTAACGGCTAATAACTGACCGAGGAATTAATTTCACAGATTCAAAAACAAGGAGCTTACTTAAGCATCAATATAGAGCACCATTTAGTTGCGACCGGTGCTGCAAGGCAAACGGACAAGCAGAGCGTTACGTTGCCACTGTGACAAGTTTACTGTCCATCAAGACGCAGAATAGTAAGTCAGAATGGTCGAGCGCCTTACCCAAGATACAGCTAACTATTAATACAACCGTTCAAAATTCAACAGGGTTTTCACCAATAAAGTTATTAGTGGGAATTAATTCAAATATTTCTGCAGTGAAATTTGAATGTAAATGGCAATGACAACGAAAGTAATAATCTACATGCGTTGTGTTAAGTAGTCCCTGAGTCTGCTGTTGCAGAACAAACTACATAATGTTGTGTTAAGTAGTCCCTGAGTCTACTGTTGCAGAACAAACTACATGTGTTGTATTAAGTAGTCCCTGAGTCAGCTGTTGCAGAACAAACTACATGCGTTGTGTTAAGTAGTCCCTGAGTCTGCTGTTGCAGAATAAACTACATGTGTTGTGTTAAGTAGTCCCTGAGTCTGCTGTTGCAGAACAAACTACATGTGTTGTGTTAAGTAGTCCCTGAGTCTGCTGTTGCAGAACAAACTACATGTGTTGTGTTAAGTAGTCCCTGAGTCTGCTGTTGCAGAACAAACTACATGCGTTGTGTTAAGTAGTCTCTGAATCTGCTGTTGCAGAACAAACTACATGAGTTATGTTAAACTAGCGTCTGAATATGCTGTTACAGAGCAAATTACGATCATCCTACTTAGTCTGTATTGTCGTAAATCAAGAGGATCCTGATCCTGAACTTGTATCTTGTGACGTGCCGGACGAGTTTGAATCATCAGTATCCCGAGAGCGGAATACAGGTCAGGAGGGCCGTGTTAGAGAATGAAGTAGACAGTGCGATTATGCCAGAGGTTATGCTATAATTAATTAAATATTGTTGACTTGTTAATTTTTTATGGTAAATGATATTATGTATAACCTTATAAAAGACGAGTTAACGCAGCACTGCTCAGTGTGGATTTGTGCTGAGTGGTGAATGGGTTATCGTCTCTTTTGTGTTGTCAGATATTGGTTTTGGATTAAATATTTTGTTGCGGATTTAGTGTTTTATTTCGTTGGTGTGTGTTTTGTGTTCCCCGATCGAAACCTCTAATTTATATATATATATATATATATATATATATATATATATATATATATATATATTAGAGATTTCGATCGGGAAACACAAAACACACACCAACGAAATAAAACACTAAATCCGCAACAAAATATTTAATCCAAAACCAATTTCTGACAACACAAAAGAGACGAAAACCCGTTCACCACTCAGCACAAATCCACACTGAGCAGTGCTGCGGTAACTCGTCTTGTATTTATAAGGTTTTACATAATAGTATTTACCATAAAAAATTAACAAGTCAACAATATTTAATTAATTGTAGCATAACCCCTGGCATAATCGCACTGTCTACTTCATTCTCTTACATATATATATATATATATATATATATATATATATATATATATATATATATATATACCGGGTGTAGAAATGGAAAGTGGCGCATAGCGATTTCAATGTTATTTTTTTTCAACTGCTGTATCTCTTTACCTAATCATTTTAGCGCAAAAAGCGTAAGAGTATAAGTTGTTCAGAAATTAAAAAGGCATCCTATAAAGTCAACTTTCTTTCATAATTATTTATATTTCACGATTTATTAATAAAATAATATTTAAAGTTTTTTAGAAAAAAAAATTAAGATTGCCTTGATAAATTAAACAAATTTTTGAATAAATTATTCACAGTGACAATTACTTGTCATAGAAAATTTTGATTGACTCTGAAAATGGCAAATTTGACTACCCAAGAAAAAATTCAATGCTTGGAATGGTATTTTGCGGGAAATTCTTTTGTACAAGTACGAGATTTGTTCAGCACTGCGTATATGGACCGGCCAATTCTTTCAGTAACAACAGTTCGTAGAATTATTCACAAATTTAGGACCACTGGTAGTATTTTACCATTGTGTAAAAAGTGTAAAAGGAGAAATCAAGACCCGGGGAACAATTATGATAATAATAATGAAAACAAGCTTAATGTATTGTTAAAAATAACCTAAAATCCAAATTTTAGTGTGCGTCAAATTGCTTCTGAACTAAACATACATTTTTTGACAGTTCATAAAATCCTAAAATCAGAAAATTACAAGTCATACAAGTACTCAAATCATCAGGAAATATTTGAACATGATAAAATTACAAGAACTGAATAAATAAGTTTTTTGTTTATTAGCCGTAGGATTATGTTGTTCTCAGAATACACTTTTTTCCAAGAATGTAATTTTTATTATTCGTTAATAAAAAAATTTAATATATCGTTAAACATTAATATTCTGTGTAGTAACAGTCACTATAAGGTCTATAATTAACAGAAATTATTCAAAAATTAAATGTCACTATGACTAATTTTCAAAATTTGTTTCGTTTATCAAGGCAGTCTTATTTTTTTTTCTAAAAAACCTTAAATTTTGTTTAATTAATAAATCGTTAAATATGAATAATTATGGAAGTAAGATATCTTTATAGGATGCCTTTTAAATTTCTGAACAACTTATACTCTTACGCTTTTTGCGGTAAAATGATTAGGTAAAGAGATACAGCAGTTGAAAAAAAATAACATTGAAATCGCTATGCGCCACTTTTCATTTATACACCCGGTATATATATATATATATATATATATATATATATATATATATATATGTATATATATATATATATATATATATATATATATATATATATATATTGTGATGAAGTGCTCGTTTTTTTAACACTTACCGCTGTTACTTTTCCTTATCTTTTCTTGTTATTTTCGCAGTTTCCAAATTTTCACGAAACACCTGTTCGCCGCGCCAGCGCGTGCGCATGACCGCAGTACTGCCAACTTCAAACACAAAACGCTTCGGAAGACCGAATTCCCATGATAAATTTTTATAAAATATGTAAATCAGATCAAATACAATACAAAACTCTGTAAAGCCAAGGGAAGTGATTTTGCGAATTTTTAAAATAAAAATCAATTTATTAAACGAAAATAACAATACATAAATTCAATCTGTCTCACTTTAAAATCAGTAGCTACAGGATTAATTAAATTTCGGGTATAAATACGACCGCCGGGGCCGTATTTCTTCAGTCTACCACGACTCAGTCTATGACGACTCAGGACTGAGTCTACGACGACTATAACGTCTAACAGTCAGCCGAGAAGAGTACCAGTCCGTTTCCGCACCGTTCCGTTCCGAATCGAGTCTTTTTGTAAGTTGCTTGTTTATTTTTGCATTTTCCTTCAATTCCGCTGCTGTCAGAGGATACAGGTTGGTAGCTTCTACCGCCGTTCCTCAGAGCCTTCAGCTCGCTGCATTCCACGCCTAAGGGGAAGCTCCGTAGGTGGTTACCACCGCGTACTTCTACGGCTGTCGGGCAGATCCGCGTGTTAACTTAGTAGTTTTTTTCTTTTCTCACTGCTTTACGTTCCGTAGTTATCGGAGAAGACCCGTTGGTGGCTCCTCACCGCGAACTCCGTCTACGACTGAGTAGAACCGCGATTAGTTTGTCACTGTTTCACTTCCTACGGCTCAGTAAAAAAGTAGGTGTAGTAATTTTAGTACAATAAAATATTAAACTTACTTTTGTCTGTCTGTGCTAAACCTTGGCCCGACCGACCTAGAGCTCCCGTGGCATACGTCACTTTCCTCGCAGGATCCGCAGATTGGCGCCCGAGAACATATATATATATATATATATATATATATATATATATATATATATAATGCATTTAATATACCAGATATTGTTATGTTTCTGGAATTTGAGGAAAGCACAGTATGTATTTGTCGGGAGATGATACTGTAACATTTTATTTATTTAGGTGATGTGTAAAATTGATTAAACCATTAATATTTATATAACTAAGTTTAATTAAAGAAATATGAATTATAAAGAATAATGAAAAATAACTAACACTAAGAATTAACAAATATAATCACTAATTTAAGACTAATATATATCAATAAAGACTTAAACACTAAGATAATTTATTTAAACAATTAGAACTACGCAATATTTATTTCAACAATATATTACTCTTTATTTATATCACTATCTATTTATTTATATCACCATCTGTTCACTACACTTATCGATACAAGACTGTCCTCGCGATCTCTTGCTCGGGGTATTTAAGTAAAACGTTTCATTCTGAAATATTCGCCGACCCTTCTGGAAATCAGAACAATGGGGAGCGGACGGACTTGTTGTAACCTGTCGGTTAGTGGCCGCCGCCCGCGCCGCGACCCTGGGATCGCTACAATACTTTCTCCTTTACAAAGTGATTAATGAAGCCATTTAGATACTATGGGTTATATCAAGAACAAAAAATATATAATTATAGACTAAACCGGGCAAGAAGGGGGATTTTTTTTTTTTTTTTGGAATTCGTGCCAATAGATTCCGTATGTTATTAAATCTAATAAATTTGAGCGTATTGAAAGATAAAAAACGTTTGTTGTATTTTACATAATTTGTTAATAAAATCAAGATTACAATTACAATTAAATATGATGCGCAATCACTTGTATTACAGCTGTTGGATAAGTTATTATATGTGGGTAATAGATCCACAAAAGCTGCATTTTTTAAGATCCACATTAAGAATTATTTTAGCAATGTTGAACAAGTAGATTGGCAAGATGATTATATTAATAATAAATAATAAAATACATTTTGAATTTACTTTCTTATTTTCAACTAAATATTCTGTAAAAGTTTCTTCATTTTTTTTTTAACCATTCCGTCAGGTTAGGCCAATATCTTTTATTGGTACCTACACCGTTTATTAGCGATTTTAAATATTTTTAACTAAATTGTATACTCAGTCTTTGATATTTTCGTTTGCAACCCTCCATTGTAAGAATAAAGACAAAATATTATAGATTTTATATAATGTAAGTAGAGTATCTATGCAGGTTCTAGACCAAATTGATTTAGTGTTTTATTTCGTTGGTGTGTGTTTTGTGTTCCCCGATCGAAACCTCTAATATATATATATATATATATATATATATATATATATATATATATAATAGAATATACTTTTATTCACTTCTTTCTGTCAAGGCACTCTAATTGCAGGTTAAAAAATGACTTGTATTCGGTTTTTTCCGTCATGGCACTCTTATCATTGTCATATTTTAATCAAATTAATATAAAACTTCAGATGCATTTTTCTCAAAAAAATCGTTATGTTAGGGTATGATAATATTATATCATTGAATTCAGAATGAAATTCTCTATTGAATAAGCAAATAAAAAATATAGATTCACATTTAAAATAAAAAAGTTGGGACCCGTATTTTGAGAACCATTTTGAATAAATAATTTTAGAAAAAAATTGTTAAAATCTCCAAAAATATTGGTTTTAGGCATAGGGTACCCTTAATAAAATATGAAGATAATACAAAAAGACGTTCAACTGACTTATAAAATATAGGGTGTTCCATTTGAAAATGACGAGTTTTAGTAATTTGAAATTGAGTAAATTTGATTCGCTTTATTGAACAGCCTGTATAATTACATTTAAAAAAATTTATGTGAGAACATAGAGTGTAGTTACAGTTGTACAGAAAAAAAAATTCTTAATTTTTACTATTAAAATAACTTCAGTACGTCATTATAAAGCAATGCGTGTATTTGGTCTTTTTTAGAGAATAAACGGAATAACTTGGCAACGCCGCGGAAAACTAAAACAAAATTTATATGTCCGTATAGAGGAATGAAATACACTTGAAAAAAATATAAAAATATACAGGATGTTCCATTTAATAAAAGGCAAACAATTTTCGCCGAGCCGTAACGCAACACCCTGTATTTGTGAAAATAATTTTACGTTATGCTCCTTGAGTTGACCAATAACTTTTGTTAATAAATTTATGCTGTATTTCTAACGACAAGGGAGATATCGAAGACGGGCATTTCGGTGACTCACCCTGTATATATATATATATATATATACCGGGTGTCCCAGCTCGACCGACACATAGGAGTTTTACATGGGAAATCAGTTAATTATGAATAGTATCTCCCCAGTGCAAGATATTAACTTGAAATTTTGTATACTTATAGGAGAATATTAATTCTATGGATCACACTTATTTGAAATATGCAATTTCGTCTGCAGGGAGAGATTTATTAAATTTAAAATCTAATATTTTCGTTCAAAATCAGACAGCCATGGAAATAAAAGAAAAAAATTATCTGACAGTTTAGTGTAATATCACTGATTTTAATTCTTATTCCCTGTATTTTAATATTATTTAAGTTAAATTTAGTTTCTTTTTGTTAAATAATATATCAATATTACAAAAATATAAATATCTACAATGGCATGTCATTAACTGTCGCAACTGTCACATAGATGTTTTCTTTTATTTCCATGACTGTCTGATGTTGAATGAAAATATTACATTTTAAATTTAATAAATCTCTCCCTGCAGACGAAATTGCATATTTCAAATAAGTGTGATCCATAGAATTAATATTCTCCTATAAGTATACAAAATTTCAAGTTAATATCTTGCACTGGGGAGATACTATTCATAATTAACTGATTTCCCATGTAAAACTCCCATGTGTCGGTCGAGCTGGGACACCCGGTATATATATATATATATACAGGGTGAGTCACCGAAATGCCCGTCTTCGATATCTCCCTTGTCGTTAGAAATACAGCATAAATTTATTAACAGAAGTTATTCGTCAACTCAAGGACCATGACGTAAAATTAATTTCACATATACAGAATGTTGCACTACGGCTCGGCGAAAATTGTTTGCCTTTTATTAAATGGAACATAGAGTACCCTTAATAAAATATGAAGATAAGACAAAAAGACGCACAACTGAATTATAAAATATAGGCTGTTCCATTTGAAAATGACGAGTTTTAGTCATTTGACATTGAGTAAATTTGATTCGCTTTATTGAACATTCTGTATAATTACATTTAAAAAAATATATATGAGGACATAGAGTGTAGTTACAGTTGTACAGAAAAAAAAATTCTTAATTTTTACTATTAAAATAACTTCAGTACGTCATTATATAGCAATGCGTGTATTTGGTCTTTTTTAGAGAATAAACGGAATAACTTGGCAACGCCGCGGAAAACTAAAACAAAATTTATATGTCCGTATAGGGGAATGAAATACACTTAAAAAAATATAAAAATATACAGGGTGTTCCATTTAATAAAAGGCAAACAATTTTCGCCGACCCGTAGTGCAACATCCTGTATATGTGAAAATAATTTTACGTCATGCTCCTTGAGTTCACGAATAACTGTTAATAAATTTATGCTGTATTTCTAACGACAAGGGAGATATTGAAGACGGGCATTTCGGTGACTCACCCTGTATATACAGGGTGATTTCTAACGTACGGACGAAACTGATAGGGCAACTAGAGGGGACTAAAATATAGTTTTTTTTACAATAAACTTTTGATCAAAATCGAATAACAAGAAAGATATAACGGTTTAAAGTTCTTATAAATTAACGCCGACGTATTGAGTACCGCTGAGCTTACTGTCATTTGTCGATTTGGAAATCGTTCCAAATACATACGTCGTGCGCGTTCAGCGTTTCCTTCAGCAGCTCCATACACCATAATCATGTCTACGTATTCTTCGTTAGTGAAATGAACCATTTCAGTCGAATTAATGACATAACAAATAACCTATTTAATTTTTGACGTTTAAGTTATTTTGACTTACCTACATACTTGATTAGATTAAATAAATCAGCGGTTCTCAATAAACGAACACCCATGACCGAATATTTTTTAACTGAACTTTGTTTAATTAACTCTCAAATACTCTAAATTTAAATTCAAAACGTAAATTATTACCGTATTTTATAAAAAAAATGCTTAAGTTTATAAGAACTTTAAACCGTTGTATCTTTCTTGTTATTCGATTATGATCAAAAGTTTATTTAAAAAAAAACTATATTTGGTTCCCTCTAGTTGCCCTATCAGTTTCGTCCGTACGTTAGAAATCACCGTGTATATATATATATATATATATATATATATATATATATATATATATATATATGTAAGGTTCCTACCCAGTAAGCTATGAAGCAAGTAGGAACGAGTCGACATTGGAAAAAACATATAGAATTGAGTTGTCAAAATAAATATATATAAAGATAAATAAAAGGTTTTCTAATAAAAACTATTCTTTATTTTGCAATAAACTGCCCACCGCTTATCATCCTTACAGTTCAGAAGTGGGATTGTGAAGGATAAAGAATAGAATATTAAAAAAAGTGTTGTCTTGCATACAAGAGAAAGGTAAAGTAATTGAAGAGTGGCGGATTAAATACACAATTGGCCGACGTACAGAGTCAATCATCTTAATCCCTGTGTCCATTTTCTTTAATATCTGAACTTTTAAAATTGCAAAATGGAAGATAATCAAGAACCGAGACAAGAATCTAGTCAAGAACCGACTATGCAACAAATGATGGTTCATCTTACTACAATGTTGAACATGATTCAAGCAAAAGATGAGGAATTAAATTCTCTAAGACAAAGGTACAATGAACGTAGTCAGTCAAATGTAAGTACCATACCATTTTTTGAAATTTCATTACAAATTCCTGTTTTCGGTGGTAAATCGGAAAGTGATGATGTCGAATTATGGTTAAAACGCGTTGATGATGTAGAGTATTTACTCATTAAGTGACGATATTATTAAATTGTTAGCTATAAATAAACTGGTAAGTAACGCAAAACAGTGGTATCATTCCAACCCAGAAACATGTAAAATGAAATGGCATGACATAAAAACTGAAATAAAAGATATGTTCGAAAGATATGAAGATACTGGGATGATTATGGACAAAATTAGATCACGAAAGTGGAAACGCGGTGAGAGATTTGAGGACTACTATTACGAAAAAGTTCAAATGGCACAGAGAGCAAAGCTTTCGGAAGTATTAAAGGAATTGATAATTTCACACTTCGAATGCAGATGGTATGTGCTAAACATAAATCTTTAAAAAGTTTGTTTCAGAACATGGTTGTGGGTGAACTTAATATGGATAAACCACCAAGAGATGATTTTCAAAAAAAAAAGTCTACGGAAACCTGAAATGAATAATAACCCCACAGTGAGTAAAGTTATTGGAAATTCTACAGTCTCATGCTACAAATGTAATCAACCGGATCATATATCTAGAAACTGTAACACGACAATCCAAAAGCAAGAAAAAGCTGGATTTATCAACACAAATAATCAGAGGGTAAATATTGTCCATTCTATATCTAAATTTCTTAAACAAGTACAAGTTATGGATAAAATTTTAACTGCATTAGTTGACACTGGTAGTAAAACAAATCTAGTTAAAGATATATTTGCTAATAATTTAAAAACTGAAAAATGCAATACTATTTTAATTGGTCTAAACAATAGTAAAGTATATTGTAATAAAATTGCGAAATTTTGCATTAAAATCGATCATTTTGAATATGAAATTGATGCAATAGTTGTCCCGGAAAACTCAATTAGTAACGATATTATCCTTGGTCAAGAATTTTTAAATACAATAGAATGGTATGTAAATAAAGACGGTATAACATTTAATAGAAACGAAATAGTAAATATTATAAATGTAATGAATATTGAGATACAAAATCATGAACCAGAACTCAATATAAATCCGAATATAAGTTTTCAAGATAAACAAAAAATTGATGCAAATAATTTCAAACTATCTCACAATACCTAGTGATAAAATTGGGGTTGATGATGATGATTTACAAATGATAATCGAATTAAAAACCGATAAACCAATTTATACGTTACCGCGTAGAGTTTCTTACCATGAACGCGAAATTATTGATAAAATAGTAGATGATTTGTTGAATAAAGGTGTAATTAAGCCTAGTCATTCCGAATATGCCAGTCCAGTTATACTTGTAGCCAAAAAGAATGGAGTGACTCGCATGTGCGTAGATTACCGCGACATTAATAAAGAAACCATTAAAGATAAATTTTCGTTACCACACATTGATGATTTAATTAACGATTTGAGTAATGCCAGATATTTCACAGCACTTGATCTTAAAAATGGATTTTACCACGTCAAAATTCATCCGGATTCAACAAAATACACGTCATTCGTAGTACACAGTGGTCAATACGAATACACCCGGATGCCATTTGGATTAGTCAATTCACCGTCTGTTTTTATGCGATATGTAAATCATATTTTTAGAGAAATGATACGAGCTCATAAAATACAAATTTATATGGATGATCTCCTTATTGCAACTCAAACAATTGAACAGAATTTAGAAATAATTCGTGAAATTCTAGAAATAATGAGACAGTATAATTTACAACTTCGTTTCGATAAGTGTCAATTTTTACAAGATGAGATAGATTATTTAGGCTATCATATCAAATACAATCAAATTCAACCTGGTATAAACAAAACAAAAGCTGTTTGTAATTTCCCCATACCTAAAGATCAATGCCAAGTTAGAATGTTTTTAGGACTTAAGCCTGATTTATACATTGCATAGAATAGAATGGAATAGAATAGAATAAAGCCTGATTTATACATTGCATAGAATAGAATGGAATAGAATGGAATAGGCACAGAAATACGTAGCACCCATTTATACATTGCATAGAACAGAATAACTTGGAATAGAATGACGTCACTTTGTCACTAAATTAGCTATCTTCACACTATGCTTTTTCGTTACTGTTCCTAAGCTCAGCGTGAATAATTTTTCTATATTTGGTTATTGTGTTTTTAGTATTTGTTGTTTGATTTTCCTATCGTAATTTTTCAATTTGAAAATGGAAGTTGAAATTTTGTTGGCCAGTGTAGTATTTATTACTGGCTACATTTGTTTAAAAAGAAGCAGTTCGAGAAGAAATCGCCGTTGGCGGACAAGAGAGCTGAATATGGATAGAAAAAGAAGTGGTTTTTACGAAAGATACTTTAAAAAAATGAAATCCAAAGACAGTGATCAGTTTTTCAAATACACACGGATGTCTGTGGAATTGTTTATGACAGTGTTAAATAAAATCACGCCGCTAATTGAAAAAAGAACAATTAAAGATGGAATTTGTCCGGAAGAGAGACTGGCTGTCACTTTGCAGTAAGTACTTTTTATAAATTTATTGACTTGTTATAAATTAATTAATTTTGCAGTTACCTATCCCAAGGCAGTAGCATGCAGACTATTGCCTGGAAATACGCCATGGGCCATGCTACAGTCCATTGTATAATAAAAGAGACGTGTGAAGCACTTTGGATTGTTCTACAGCCAGAAGTTTTGCAACCACCATCAAGTGAAGAAGAATGGTTGCAAATTTCCAAAGGTTTTTACGACCAATGGAACTTTCCAAATTGCCTTGGTGCTTTAGATGGAAAACATATAAGAATAAGAGCTCCAAGTAAAAGTGGCAGCAAGTACTATAACTATAAGGGCTACTTCAGCACCGTTCTACTAGCGACGTGTGATGCGAATTACATGTTTACGCTAGTAGATATTGGAGCGTATGGTTCACAAAGCGATGGCGGTGTCTTCAAAAGCAGTTCCTTCGGAAGAATGTTGGAAGAAGGCAAAATGAGTATTCCTACTCCGGCATCAATACCAGGAACAGCAATAAAGCAGCCGTTTGCTTTCGTTGGAGATGCCGCATTTCCTTTGCGTTCCTATATCCAAAGGCCATATCCTGGTCGGAACTTGCCGGATGATCAAAGGATTTACAATTACCGTTTGTCCAGGGCAAGAAGATATATTGAAAATACTTTTGGCATTGCGGCAAGTCGGTGGAGGTTGATTCAAACCGAAATCAACGCCAAAATTGAGAATGTTGATTTATATATTAAAGCAATTGTGTGCCTCCACAATTTTGTAAAACTTAGTGGCAACCCTCAATATTGTCCGGCAGGATTTGTGGATTCGGACGATGGACCAGGAACGTGGAGAGAAAGCACAAGAGAGCTGAAGTCCGTCGGACGAATATCCGCCAATCGAGCCTCCAGAGACCTTTACGCAGCGAGGGACACATTAAAAAATTACTTCGTTTCAGATCTGGGGACCCTGCCGTGGCAACACCAAATAATAACAGAAGGGTTGATTTAAGTTTTTTTATATATATTTGTTTATAATGGTTATTTTATATTTAGGATAGTTTTTCTTTGTTATATTTCATATCATATTTAGAATAGTTTTTTTATATATTCAGTTCATATTTTTTATTTTCATGTATATCATAGTTGTAAGGTTCTGTACATAATGTTATTTTTTTTCCAATATAAAATAATTACTATTTAACTTGCATATTTATTCATGAAAAAATTGGGATTTAATAAAATTACACAGTTTAGAAAAGATAAGTATAATAAAAAAAATATATATGTACAAACTTATTCTAAATCTATTATAACTTACAAGTATATAAAATAGTATACAAAAAAAAATAACAATTACAAAAATATATCTACAAACATAAACCTTCTTTCTAACTTAAAAATATATATGAACAAAATAAACAAATTTTAATCCTCTTCATCCTGCAACAAAATTGTTGTAATTTGCAACATTTTTTTATCTGCAACCTTCTTTGGTCTTGTTGCTAAAGACGTGGCGACAAATTTACCGAAATTTATATACACAGCCTCTGTCGAATCTGCTGCCATCCGTCCAATAACATTGCCGATGTTTTTGAGGGTATTCTCCAGGCCTTCGGTTTCTTGTTCTCTCGGTCTTTTTCTTTTCTTGGCAGGTCCTGCCGTGGGAGTAATGCAGACATCAGGTTCTGGCCCTGTGTCTGCACTTTTGGAGCAGCTAGCTGTATTCCTTTCCTCTACAACCGTTGAAATAGAGCTTGCTGGTCTGCTCCACGGCCCCTCTATTTCAGGGGATTCTGCTGATTGTGAGAATTCTTCACTTGGGGACATTATTATAGGGATAGATTCCCATAGTGAAGCACTCTCTTGAGATCCTGGGCTAGAAATCTCCTCCTGATATACTTCTATGTTCGATGTAGTTCTGAAAAATATGCAAACTTTGCTTTCATTTGTATATTATGAACAAACAATACATTAATGGAGAAATAAATATAGTAAAAATTCTTAAATGTTGCTCACGTACTTTCTTTGCTTGACAACTGGTGCCAAAAAATGCAGGTATTTCATTAGTTGCCACTCTACATAATCTGCACCGGAACCTGATGCCGGAGTTTTTGTTCTTTCCTTAGAATATTTTTGTCTCAAGTACTTCCACCGGCTTTTGATTTCACTTACTGAAACAATAAATATAATTTATACATTGCTTACTAGATTTCTCTATATACACTACATACCTTCTGCATTCATGATAGCCGCCACAGAATTCCACACATTCTCTTGTTTGTTTCTATTTCTGTAGTCACTTCTTTTACTGTCATAGAGAATTGGGTATTTTTCTATTAAAGAAATTAATTTTATATCATCCATAATTTCTCAATCACCTAACCTCCAAATGCTACAAAACACAAACAACAGAAACAATGGCGGTAACGGCGCACATGTGTAATCCAGCGACAGACGAAACTACACGAATATCCTCGGAGTAACACGAATGGAACAGGAATGGAATGGAATAGAATAGGAAATAAAAATAATTCATTTCCTATTCTATTCCATTCCATTCTGTGCAAGTATAAATGGTTCCATGCGTTTACATTGTTTCATATTTCTATTCTATTCCATTCCTTATTCTATTCTATTCCATTCTATTCTATGCAATGTATAAATCAGGCTTAAGGAATGGAATAGAATAGAAATATGAAACAATGTAAACGCATGGAACCATTTATACTTGCACAGAATGGAATAGAATGGAATGGAATAGAATAGGAAATGAATTATTTTTATTTCCTATTCTATTCCATTCCATTCCTGTTCCATTCGTGTTACTCCGAGGATATTCGTGAAGTTACGTCTGTTGCTGGATTACGCGTTTTGTTGTTGTGTTTGGTTATGAGTATAAAATAGACGATATAAAATTAATTTCATTAATTGAAAAATACCCAATTTTGTATGATAAATAAATTATAAAAAAAATTATGTTGCCATCTGTTTGAGAAAGCTATTTTATTTATGTATATTCAGTTTTACAAATTTGTTGCAAACATTTTCAAAATTATAGCCAAAAACTTGAAAATTTATATTTGTAGTAATAAGAAAATGTAAGCAAAAATAGTAAAAAAGTTGGCAGAATTTTGATGCAAAATTTTTAATTGTAGAAAAACTTCAGGTAAATACATATGATAATAATGGACATGTGTAAACAATAATTAGGAAATATTTTAAAAATTATTTTTATATATAATATTAATTTTGCTTGTTTATGGGAAAATTTTTATAAAATTCCAGCTTCTAGTTTAACCAGAGTTTTGATATTTTAGTGACAAAGTGAGGTTATTCTATTCCAAGTTATTCTGTTCTATGCAATGTATAAATGGGTCCTACGTATTTCTGTGCCTATTCCATTCTATTCCTTATTCCATTCTATTCTATGCAATGTATAAATCAGGCTTTACAGGTTATTTTAGGCGCTTTATTAAAGATTATGCTATTATAGCCAAACCTTTAACTAATCTATTACGCCAAAATATAAAGTTTGTAATGGGAATAGAACAAATAAGTGCAATAAATAAATTTAAAGACTGTTTAACTAATGAACCTATACTAAAACTATACGATCCTAAAAAAGAAATCGAGTTTCACACAGACGCAAGTTCTAATGGATTTGGAGCTATTTTATTATAAAGCACGAGGGAAAATTTCATCCAGTTTATTACTCTAGCTTAAAGACGACTGAAGCAGAATCGAAATTACACAGCTGTTTGAGATTTTAATTGTTGTCAGCTCCGTATATTGTAAAAGGTACAACACATATTTGCCAATGTCGACGCCATATACGCTTCATTGTATTTTTTGTAGTTTATTGTTAGTGGCGCTGTCGCTAGCGATTTTTTTGGTTTTAAAAATTTGTACAAGGACAAGTCTGTTCGGTTCCGGCGTTGCTGCGCCAAAGTTGTTTTGTATCGGTCCGCAACAATCCATTGTTGTACTGCTTTTATATCTGTTGTTTGTATAGTTTTGGTTGTGCTGTGCTGTGTGTAAATAAATAAGTGTTTTTCGCGTGGTTGTGTGAAAGTGAGATTTACAACCTCACCAACTGTTTCATCATCCATACTCGATATCCTGGGTATCCATCCCTGTTATCCCGCACAACAGCTTTGAATTAGAACTTTTAGCTATTGTAAACGCTCTACAAAAATTCAGAATTTACTTATTAGGAAAGAAATTTACCTTGGTAACTGACTGTAATGCACTAACTCAAACGTTAAAGAAGAAAGACCAATGTCCAAAGATTTTACGGTGGAGTTTAATACTTCAAAATTTTGACTCTGATGTACAGCACCGTAATAGCGAGAAAATGTCACATGTAGATTGTCTTAGTAGGATAATCCCCGTAAATTTTACAGACAAACAAAATCAAGAATTAGAAGAAATTGCTATACTTATTAAAAAATAAGCTGACAACTGATTGTAAAAAGCATGATGATTTTGAAATTGTAAATGATATGTTAATGAAACGTGTACATAATAAATATTTGTTAGTTGTTCCCAAGACAACTACGTCGACAGTTGGTATTTAAAATCCATGAAAGAATAGCTCATCTCGGATCAGAAAAAAGTCTTCAAGAATTGCGAGCTTTATACTATTTTAGAAACATGCGTAAGTACGTAAAAAAATGTGTGTCACAATGTATAAATTGTATCGAATACAATTACAAGACTATCAAGAATGAAGGATTCTTACACTGCATAGACAAGGGATCAGAGCCTTGGAAAACTCTACACATAGATCATTTGGGTCCCTTAGAACGAAGTTCAAGAGGCTATAAATATATATTTACAGTTATAGATGCCTTTACCAAATTTATTTTTTTAGAACCAGCAAAAACTACTACTACTGAAGAAGCTGTTCGATCTCTAAAACAATTATTTAAGATTTTTGGAATGCCACAAAAAATAATTATATATATACATATATATATATATATATATATATATATATATATATATATGTGTGTATTGTTTTTATTTCTGTTTGTATTGTATTTAAATGTTATTTATTTATATTTATTTTTATATAAATTGTATGAATTGTGACTATGTTCACCTCTGATGGTAGGTACGGAGGGGAAGGGGTGAACATTTATAAAAGCGCGGTCGTTGACCAATTCGGGGCTTTTTTGAGTGAGTTTTTGGCCAAATAAAGACGTAGAAAATGAAAGTTGTAAAGCAGAATTTTTTGTATTATTTACCGTATGTTTTCCTGTCCTTCCGCTGGTGAGCGTAAGGTAGGTGGAAGTGAAGTATTTATGGGAAAATTGGAATAGTGTTTTGCCGTTTTTCACACCCTTATGTGAGCAAAACGTGTTTGTAAAAAAATCGTTTATTTTCATCCCGTGCACGAGTTGTGCGTAAGTTGCGATAGTTTGTGGATTCCGATTACTAGGTGCAGAGAAGAACTAGTGATTGCGCTAACGCTATCGAGATAATTTTGGATGAATTTCGGCGTGGAAAGAATCCTCGAATCCGTCATTTTGCTTGGTGAGTCGCGGAACAGGATTCGGCTTGTCCATCGACCACCGCCAGGACTAATCAAGGATAGTTCTGCTGAATTTGGTTTTGCGTTCGTTTTTACCTCATCCTCGCATCGCGTGCACGTGGGTGAGCGAGCAACGCAGGTTTTAAGAATAACCGATTTTTATTCGAAATTTATTTATGCTTTTAATTACGTCTTTTTACTGTCTTTTTTGGAAAGTCGTTCCGTGATAATGTGTTCAAGCGAGCGACCACAACCAACGTTGGAATCCGTACCTTGGACATTTTTCTCCATTGAGATATCCGTGGCCGTCGTCACTGGAAGCCTGCGAGTTAGACGTCTCTACCGTTACGTAGAGTGGCGTCCGAGATTTGGAAACGAGTAGTGCGACAGCGTTTGTATATTTTATTATACCGTGCCTGTCGACTAATTATTGTGTTTTTGTATGAGTTACTGTGTTATAGGCTGTGACGACGTATTCTACATTGTGTGACGCGAAGGTAACGCCGTAGTCCGTCACACGTTTTCGAGAACGATAGGGACTGACGACGTAACAACGTCATAATATTTATTTATTTTGACAACTCAATTCTATGTTTTTTCCAATGTCGACTCGTTCGTACTTGCTTCATAGCTTACTGGGTAGGAACCTTACAGCTCGGCCTTTCCTGACGAGACATTGTCTTTGATGTCAGTTGTTCTATTTTTGTCTCTGGATCGAAGACAGTTCCAGCGGAGTTCGGCTTCATCTTGATGTATCGGTGGATTTTCGTCATTTTCATTGCAGTTTTGATTTTCTTCCACTACAATTAATACTGTTTACTTCGAAATCTTTTTGAATTATTTGATATAAAATTTTGAATATTTTATCATCGCATATGCAGTAATATCTGACCTTGGGAATGATATAATTTTTTATAAATTCTCGCAGTTGATTTTCGGCATTTTTTTCTTCTATAGTGACTGTGAGACGTTGTTTTTTATTTCCAAAAAGTTTTGTGATTTTTAGATCCTGTTTTTTATCAAAAGAGAATACAATTTGATTATCCGCGGTGTTTATTCTATTTTATAATATTTTTAAACCGTTGACGGGGTGTTCTTGGGCACTATGTACGGTTTCAATATCGTCTTCTATGTTAATTATGTTACTTATTGAGTCGTCATCTTGTTCTATAATTTTTTCTAGTTCGGTCCTTGATTCCAGTTCGTCACTTATTGCAAAATTTTGAGGTAATGAATAAATATTAATCTGTATACAAGTATTCTCAAATACAGAGGTCAAAATTCTGATTAATTCTTTTTTTTGTAAAATTGAATAATAAAACACTCGCTGTTATTTCACAAAATAAAAGTTGAAACTTTATTGCAATTTCGGCGATAAAGTTTCAACTTTTATTTTGTGAAATAACAGCGAGTGTTTTATTATTCAATTTTTCATGATGTTTCACCGAGAACCTACAGCTTCGTCAATTAAATCTTTTTTTTGTAATTTATCGTAGCCACATGATAAATACGGGATGTTAATTTCGTGTATATCATTTTTTATCAAATAATCACGTAGTTGGATTAATGATTGTTTTAGTAATTTTGGGTCACAAGTATCGTTGAATGATTCTTTTGAAAATAAATGGAATATTTGTTTATTGTGTTCATTCTGACTTATAATTTTGTTTGGTAATTTATCTATACAGAAACTTTTGCTATTGAATTGATCGTCGATTTGTTTTGCTAATCCTTTACCGAATTTGTAATCTTTTGAAATGCAGTGTGCAAAGATAGGGGTTGAGGTTACGTCACCTATTTTGTAATTAATTTTGAACTCGTTTTTAATTCTACTTAAAAAATCCGCAATTTTATTTGTTTTGCCAGGGATGTATTCTATCTCAAAGTTATACTCGTTTAATTCAATTTTCCATCGCATCAGCTTCTGGTTGGCATTTTTCATATTGAAAAGCCACACTAATGGTCGATGATCTGTTCGTAATAAAAATTTTCTTCCGTAGAGGTATGGTTTAAAATTTTGAATGGCCCATATAATTGCTTTCAGTTCTTTTTCGACGGTAGAGTAATTTTGTTCTTGAGAGTTAAATGTTTTTGATGCGTAGGCAAGTGGTTTTTCTTGTGAATCTTGATTTTGGGAGAGTACTGCGCCCATTGCGAAGTCAGAAGCGTCAGTAGTTAATATAAAAATTTGGTTAAAGTCTGGATATGCCAGTATCGGTGGGTTTGTAATTAGTTCTTTTACTTTTGTGAAACATTCTTGGTAATCTTTATTGTGAATATCCATTGTTGATCCTTTTCGTAAGCAATTTGTAAATGGTTTCGTCAATTTGGAAAAATTTGGGATGAATCTACGATACCATGATAGTTTGCCTAGGAATGATTTTATTTCTTTTATTGATTTTGGAATTGGGAGATTTTGTATTACTTCTATCTTTTTTGTGTTTGGCTTAAGGCCGTCTTTTGAAATTATAAAACCTAAATATTCAACTTCCGTTTTGAAAAATTCTGACTTGTCTATCTGTATTTTAAGATTCGCATTTTTCAAACGTTCAAAGACTGTTTTAATATTTTCTAAGTGTTCTTGTTTAGTGTTGCCAAAAATTATGATGTCATCTAAATATACAAGGCATATTTTACCAATTAAATTTTGTAGTATTTCGTTCATACATCTTTGGAATGTCGCGGGGGCGTTAATGAGGTCAAAGGGCATTCGTAGAAATTCATAATGTCCGGAAGCGGTGCTGAAGGCTGTTTTTTCTCTGTCATTTTTGTCAACGAGTATTTGGTGGAATCCCGAATGTAGGTCAAGAGTGGTGAAATATTTTGGTTTATTTATTTGATCGAAAAGTGTGTCAATGTTTGGTATAGGGAATTTGTCTTCTTTTGTTTTTCGGTTTAATTTTCTAAAGTCAATTACTAGTCGGGTTTTTTGTTTACCTGAGGCATCCATTTTTTTGGGTACGATCCATATTGGGGAATTATATGGACTTTTTGATTTTTGTATGATTCCTGATTTTAACATAGTCTGAACATGTTCTTCAATGTCTTTTTCAAATACTTGCGGGAGTCGATAATTTTTTGTGTATACGGGGGTATCGTCCGAAGTGTGAATTTTGTGTTGTATTTTGTCTGTACATGTCAGTGTGTCGTTTTCTTTTGGGAAAAGTGAATCATATTGTTCTAATAAATTATATAGTTCATTTTTTATGTTTGGTTGTAAGTGTTCGTCTCGTATTTGTACGTGACTTTCTTTCCTATGTTTACTCAAGTTCTGAATATCAAATTTCATTTGTTTCATTTGGATGGAATTTTCCGCAAAATTTATAATGGTATTTGTGTCGCGAAGTATGTCTGTTCCAAATAATAAATTACATTCTGAATGAAAATTTAGAATAAAAAATTTGTAATTTTTGTTGAATATTTTGATTTCGACATATTCATTGCATTTTACTGTATTTGTTGCGGTTCTGAATGTTAAATATTCTTTTAAAATTTTCATATTGTTTTGTTATACGGTTTTTTCTGTTATTAGGTTAACGTCTGATCCTGAGTCGATGAGAATTTTGAAATTTTGAAATGTAATGATTGGGATTGTTTTTGTGTTAGAGAGCATTACGTATTTTCTTCTATCAGTTCTGGGTCGTACTCTAAAAAAGATTGGGTTTCAAAGTTCTCTTCGTTTAGTTCTTGTTCGTATGTATTTTCTTGATTATTGCTTTCTACATCGTCTTCTGTTTCTATGGCGTAATTCTGCCTTATAGTTTGTGTGGACATTGGTATTGTTGTTTTTGTTATGCCGGACATTGGGGTTGGTTTAAAAGTGCGTTTTGTGTCAATAAAAATTTTTATATTTTGTCTAGCGAATGTGTGCGGTCCAGTAGGGCGTGAGTCTTGGGGGTTGAATGGACGGGAGGGAAATTGTTGTCCTGGAAATTTCTGTGGTGGAATAATAGGGAATTTTTGTGGTTTTTGTGTGTTTTGAGGTGTTCCTCTGTGCATGGGTGATCTGTGTGATATTTGCATACAGTTATACTCATTTGCTAAAAGTTGTTCGCAGGCGTCGAGTGTCTGCGGATTTTTACTTATGAATGAGGCTCTAAAGTTCATGGGCAATAATGAAATGAAATGAGTAACTATTGTTTTTTGAGTTTCAGTTATTAAGCATTTTTTTCATTTGGTGTGTATTGCAATAATTGAATTTTGGAAACCATTCGCTGGTAAAGGTCTTTGAATTTCTTTAGAGTGCCATTCACATTATTATCTATTTGTGTGATTTTAATTGTTGTTAATAATAATGTGTTATATGTACTTTTATCCTCGAAGTTTGTTTGGAGGTATGATTTTATTTCAGACCAAGATGTGAATTCTTGGCTGTCTAGTATGTCTTTGGCTTTATCTACGAATTTTTTTTGTAACATAGAAAAGCAATATGTTTTCTGTATTGATGTTAGATTTAAAGAATTCATTACTGTATAAAAGTTATCGGCTTCTTTTATAAATCTAGGGAGGGATTTAATCTCTCCATTGTAATCGGGTACAGCATCGATAAAATTCCGAATATCAGAGATTGTTGCGGTTGCCATGGTTAATTCAAATTGGCAGTTATTTAATTCTTGTGTTGAATATGTTAAGGGTGTATTTTCGGTAGATAATTGTTTGATTCTACTACCGTTACCTAATTTACTTGGTTTAATTGTAATCGGTATTTTATTAAATTGATTACTTAATAAATCAGTTTCTTCGTCTGAAGACATGTATTGGCATTAATAATAATGTGTATATTTGTGTAAATATGTGTAACAGTATTTTTTTTGTAGACCGATTGTTACTACCGGCAAAAAATATATTTACAATGAAAGTAAACTTACAGCAGGAATATCGTGAAGTAGGTTACTCTTTTCATTGCAGTGTAGGTCTTGATACGCTTCAAGTGGGCGGGAACTTGTATCTTGTCACGCACTTGTAGAGTCAATTGGATTGATGGTCCTGACTGGAAAGTGGGTGGATGTCCTCGGCTTTTAAAGATGGGCCGTGGTTAGGCCCTGGTGCGACCACCGTTTAGGTCGTTTGAAGATCGTGGATGATGTTCGTGTAGCACTTGTGCAACCACTGTTTAGGTTGTTTAGAGATCGTAGATAGTGTTCGGATAGCTCTTGTGAAAATTTGAAAATTTTCGACAAGCGTTTCACAGGTTTACGAGGAATTGTGCACTCACTGGATTCTTGTCGGCTATCCTACCGACTGCGCCAATTATAATTTGATCTCAACACTTATTAAAAAAAACAAATTTTAATTTTAATATTTGTTTATTATAAAGTTTATTTATTATAAAGTTTGTTTATTACGACAATACGGATGTTGCTACTAGCCAGGATGATACAAAGTAATTCAACTACATGTGTTTCTTACATCTACTTATAACATTTTATTCTTATCTTCTAAGTATCGGGTGAAATGACGTTGTTTATCATATTAAATTCTGAAACTGCAGCGTTTCATGAATTATAATTTATATATATATATATATATATATATATATATATATATACATATATATATATATATATATATATACATATATATATATATATATATATATACATATATATATATATATATATATATATATATATATATAAATTTAAATTATCAGTATCTATTGTTTATTAGAATAAATGGTTAAATTGAACATATCACAAACAATAATACAATAAATCTTATCATCATGACATCTATATATAGAATTTCTTTTGTCGCATCACAACAACGAGGATCCTACATGTCGGCCAATTCTGACACAAATTCCGCTCATGGAATTTTCCTCTGGGATGTCTTCAATGTTGTCGTCATCGTCGGTAGAAGTGTTCT
The DNA here is from genome assembly GCA_035578165.1 of Stenolophus ochropezus. NCBI lineage: Eukaryota > Metazoa > Arthropoda > Insecta > Coleoptera > Carabidae > Stenolophus > Stenolophus ochropezus. Next base: position 10,774,079 of record JAQOWZ010000008.1, on the reverse strand, counting down.
AGCGCTTCATAAAATCAGCGCTCGTCGATGTTTTTTTTTGTACTTCTGCAAACTATGCCACATTATAACGGCCGTTTGTCTTAATTTTGACTACTTTGTAAGGTCCTAAATACTTCTGACGCAATTTACTCAGATTAGTAAATCTTCTAGATTATATTTATTTGGTTGTTTTCTTCGTTTATTATAATTTTTTAGATTTTCTTCTTGGATCTGCAGGATTTGAGTTTTAGCTCTTTGTCTTTGCTTTTCTCTATCTTCATGGTACAAATTCAGGCATTCTTCTCGAATTACTTCCAATAATCTCATATCTTCTGGTTGTCGTAAATATACCCCGAAAAATAATTTACATGGAGTGCGGTCTATGGATCTTTGATACGTGTTGTTTAGAGCACACTGAACATTTGGAACGAATTTGTACCACTGTTCTTCTTTTTCTCGAGACAATTTTGTTAATATTGGTATAAGTGTTCTATTGAAATGCTCAACCTGCCCATTACCTCGTGCAACGGCTCTTGTAATGTGACAAATGTAAATTTTTTTCTTCTTTTCAATAATCTTTAAATGTATTTGAGGTGAATGCTATCCCTCTGTCAGCGATTATTCTTTTTGCATTTCCAAATAACGACTTCTGAACATCAAATTTTCTAATCATCTCCTCTGTAGTGACAATCTTTGTACCCGTCTACGACAAGTAAAATATATCGATTACCCTTTTTGTTGAAGTAAAGGGGCCTAGATGGTCGATATGGTAAATCTGCAACGGCAAGTCTTCTTTATCGATAGAATTTAGAAATCCTTCCTGGTTTCCTATCTTTTTCTCTGCGAGTATGCAATGTACACAATTCTGAATACATTTTGCAATCTTTTGTTTTACTTTAGGAATCCAAAATTCACGAGTAATTATATCTTCTATCTTTTTGCTTCCAAAATGTCCATTTTCTTCATGGTTTTTTTTATTATTTCGGTTTGCATATGGTTTGGAATTGCTAATAGTTTACATCGTCCTGTATCTTGTAAATTATACCATTTTGTAAAACATAATAGTTAAATGAACAATTCTGGTTAATAAGTTCTTTTACTGTTCTAAATGCTCATCGACATTCAGGCAAAGTTTTATTCTTTCCAAAAACTGGACTATCTACTGCTACCATCACTGGATACCTACTCAATGCATCGCAATGTTTCATTTTAGATCCAGATTGATGTTCAATAGTATAACGGAATTGTTCCATGTAAGAAGCCATCGCTAAATCTTTGGTGACACTTCTTTCTTGGACATAGTCATTTGAAAAGCGGTACACTCCGTTATTATTTTGAAATCAATACTAATCAGATAAACTCTGAATTTCTGCAACGCTTTAATCACTGCCAAGACTTCTAACTCGTAGCTATGATATCGTTTCTCAACGTCACTGGTTTTATAGCTCATGTTGTACACGGGATGCATCTGTTGATCTTCTGGATCTTTCTGCATGAGTATAGCACCATGTCCAAATTTACTCGCATCTGTGCATAACTCAGTATATAACTCCGGTTTATATATATTCAAAACGGTCTCTACAGTTAATAAGTCTTTTAATGTTTCAAAGGAAATTCTCTTCTTCATTATCAAATTTAAAATTTTGATCTTCCTTCAACATTTCGCTTAACGTCCTGGCTATTTTAGTATGGTGAGATATGAATTTACAAAACGTTCCAGTGAGACCTAAGAAACTCTGAACAACTTTTATTGTTGTTGGCTTCGGAAAATTTCTTATTGCCTTTATTTTGGAAATAGATGGTTTAATTGTATTGTAGGTTATGCGATACCCAAGATACTCAATTTCTTCAGTCATAAATTGGCATTTACTCCAATTAAATTATAAGCCATACTCATTAGCTATTTGTAGAACAATCTTCAATCTCTCTAAAGCTTCTTCATCGGTCGCAGCTGGTATGATTAGATCGTCTATATATGTTAACACAATGTTGTGGTTTATTAGGTCATCGAACAACAACATACGTAAGAATTCAAATTGACCTCGCGATGTAACGAAAGCTGTATATTTGATGTTTTTTGTTTCACTTGGAATATGATGAAATCCATTCGTTAAGTCCATAGTTGTGAATATCTTTGCGTCCCTCAACTTGTCTATTTGATCATGTATAATGGAAAGTGGGTATCGATATTTTATTGTCTTCTTATTCAATAATCGGTAGTCCACACAATCTCTTGATGTTCCGTTTTTCTTTCTTACTGGCACAACAGGGCTGGCATAGTCAGATGAACTCGGTCTAATAATGCCTTTTTCATTCCATTCTTCAATAACTGTATCAACTTCTTTTAATTCTATTGCAGCTAGTCTTCGTTCACGTTGATATATATATGGGTTCTTCGTTAACAAGATTTATTTTCATTGATAATTTAGTATTTTTTTGGATGTGATGCAGGTGTACATTCTTCCACTAGATGTTTAATTTTGTCTTCTTGTTTTCTAATGCCAGCACTTATTTCGTTTTGGTTTGTTTTTGTTATATACAACACTATTGAGGAATTATCACTGTTCTCCTCTGTTTTTCTTTCAATTTTTTCTATAGCTTTTATTTTCCCACCTCTAATATTTACTTCATAAATAATTTTCCTATAATCATCTGGGGTGGCATTACTGTGTCTGGTACTACGTGTAAACAAATTTCACACTCTAAATCATTTATTGTAACGCTAGTTTTAAATTTTCCTAGTGTTTTTACTTCGCAAGAATCTACTCCGTTCAATTTTATAATATTCTTCTCAAGAGCTGTATGATGCAGCTTAAGATATTCGCTGGCTTTTATTAGAATCACTGAACTACCTGTGTCGAATAATGCTTCTATGGGACGAGTAGTAAGATGTTCCTGTTTCTCTTAATATTTCAGAAAATAGTATTCTATCTTATCTTTCTTTCTTTATTTGATCTTTACAATCTGCTGCCTTATGTCCGTATTTCTGGCACGCAAAGCATTTCATTCCTCTCTCACGTTAAGTAAAATGGTTTTTTATAGGTTATTTGGATAAAAAAGCGAAGTTTTTATAAAAAACAATCCTTTATTTCTTTGGACAGACGTTTCGGTGATTTTAAACATTCACCATCTTTAGCTTAAACAATCATCCTTCAGATATAAATAATTTAGGTTATTATACAATATTATTGTTACATGTTTGGTAATAATTAAAAACGTTGAGGAGAACTATCCTCCATGGTGGAGATTTACAAAGTTAATAATATAATAATTACATCTAAAACTTAACCATATAGTACTTCTATCCACTCTTAAATTATAAAATAAAATTTGGAAGTTTTCACTTGTTGCTAAAAACCTTAACGTAATTGTCAATCTATTTTAATGAGTAACAAATTAAAACACTCTTCATCCATTCTAAGAAAATTATTAAATGCTTCTTTATCTTCTATTCTCTATTTCTTATGTAATAAAGCCAAGCCACCGTGTCCCACATTTTTATTTCTTTTTTTTAGCCATTCTTTTCTCCAAATAAATCTTCGTTTTTTACTTTTATCTTAATTTTATTTTTTATGTTTATACTAGCACATAATAAATTTATGCTTTCATCGGAACAACTACTTATACTTATATTAAATAATAACAAAATTATAAAAAGCTATAAATCAGTTAATGACTTGTAATGCTAATTTGCAAGTTATACAAATGACAACAAAATTGACGTATGAAAAAACACATAAAAAAATAATATAAAGAAATAACATATTTCTTATAATTTTGTCATACAAATATAACATGCTTTGTACTTGTTTCTTCGCACAACACGTAGCGATTCGTCGTACTCGAACAAATCATACAAATGTAACATGGACTTAACACCAAACCGTTTAGTTTAAGTCAAAATCATTTAACAAACTATCAAATCCTACAGATTATAAAACATATTATCAAAAGATTCGAAGAAAAAAGTATACAATTCTTAAATCTAAAACAAACTTTCGATAACTTTCTAAAATAATAAAAATGAGCATCACACCCTACATTATTTCATATAATAAAATCCTTTATTTCAAACAAAATCAAAATCAATAATTACTTTTCCGACATTAAAAAAAAATTAAAAGCAGGGTATCGCAAAGTAGCATATTAAGGTCAACTTCCTTTAATATCTGTGTATAATATACCATTAACCGAAGACACAGGTTTAACGATGTCCGCGAACAATACAACAATATTAAGACAGCATTAATTCCCATCAATAACTAGAAATCAATTCCAAATAACCTAAAGGAAATAACAAAATAATTTAAAAAAAGACCTAAAACTATATCTTAACAAATGTAAAGAATAAATTTTCACAATAAAAAAAGAGCAAGATGCTCCAAAATTAATAATCAATAACACGCAAATCGAATGGATGGGAAAAACATCCTTTTAAATAGATTAACAATTTAAAGTATTTTTTATGTTAATATTTTAAATATAAATGTTTCCTCCAAAACATTTACATCCATAAATGATTTTTGAAGCTAGTGATTTTTAGTTAATTTTACTGATTCAAATTCATATATTCGATAATAATTGGCAACATTGGAAGAAATTCTTAATTTAACACCTGCAGATGTTATAGAAGCTGCGAAAGTAACGTCTATAAATTTATTACCAGAAATTTCGAAAAAAAAATATAAAATGGTATATTTGGAACAATTAATTTTGGACAGAACTTTTAATATAAATTTATATTTCACGATACCTATTAAACAAGAATTACTAAAAGAGAGCATAGAATTTTATACATACACCAAAAAAAAAAAAAAAACGCACACCAAGCATTGATGATATTAAAACAAGATTGGAAAAACACAAAATTTTAGTGAAAAATGTTTTCCAAATGAAAAATAAAGCGGCCTTTATTTTTAGTAATCACTTCAAACAAAATTATTTGGAGCAAAATGTTAAATTCTTATGCCATACAAAAGTAAACTAAGAAAGACATTTAAATAAAAAAAAAAATTCAGTGCCATAGGTATCAGTAATGGGGCCACGCAACGGCGAACTGCTTCGTAAAAACACAATGTCTAAAGTGCGCAAGTAACCATTTAACTAGAGTCCGGCAAACCACGCGGAGTGCCCTGTGTACCTCCGCAAGGTCAGAGCTCTGCAGAGAGGTGTACCAGAGTTGCAGGAAACCAGATTTAATAAGCACCCAAAACCAACGTCTGGCAGCCAAGGGGGCTGAGTGCCTCTCAGCCTTCAACCACTCCCACAAAACAGAGAAGACTTCCCTCCACTAACAGCCCCAATAGTAAGAAGAATAGTCCCACATACAACACACCATGAAACACTATACAGACAACTTTAACACATTATGTAAAGAATTACAGGAATTGAAGAATCATGTGAAGATTAACAAATTTTTAAACATAATCCAAAATTTAAATAAACAACTTTCGGCAGCCAAAACAAAAACTCAAAAAGGACTAATACTACTTGAATTTACAAAAAATTTAGAGCACTATGATATTTAAACCGATTAAAATAGTTTCATGGAACTGTGGTACTCTTAACGGTAGAGTAGGGGAATGAATACACTTTTTAAATTCCACTAACCAAATTACTACCAGACCACACATTTCGGGTGAAGGAATTCGAAATTTACCGCAAAGACAGACCACGCGCACACCATGCCGCTATCGGCGTTGCAGCACTAGCCAAAATAAACATACCACACCAACTCATAGACATAGCGAATACGACCCTCGAGACACTGTGCATTGGCCTATTGGACAACACACACATCATAGCCGCGTACAATCAACCTCGAAACATTTTCACACAACACGATCTAAATACACTGTTCAACACGTCACACAAATTGGTGCGCCTTTAGACAAGAATTAAATACACTCATTATCATTAACGATCAAATGAACACCTCACAAGACATAGACACGAAATACAAAAACTCACAGACATAATCACCACACTCAAACATAAACACACAAAACAAATTCAAATAAACACACATAGAGAACAGTTACCACGTCACATTAAACAATTAATAACACTGTGAAATAACACACGCAAACATTGGCAGAGAACACGAAACCTACAATACAGAGACGAGATGAAAAATTTTAATAAAGACATTCGAAAAGAAATATCAAAATGGACAAACGAAAAATGGACACAAAAACTCGACACTTTAAACATAAAAGACAATTCCTTTTGGCAATTTACGAAAGCACTCAAAAGAAAAATAACACCAATTCCAACACTAACACACAACAATCACACATACTTCACAGACAACGAAAAAGCCAATGTAATTGCAGACCCATTTAAACAAGTACACATATTAGACGAACACACGGACATTCAACACTTCGAACACAACACGTAACTTAATCAGTAGACGAATACATAAACACTCCACACACCACAGACAACAAAACACTACACGCATATTACACTAAACCATCAAAATTATGCACTCTCATCAAGAAGCTTCCCAACAACAAAGCACCTGGTCCAGACCTTATTGAAAACAAAATTTAAAAAAACTTACTGAGAAAAGTAATAGTACAATCATCATATATAATACATAGCATAATAAAACTAAATTACTTCCCAGACACTTGAAAAACACCTGACATAATACCAATTTTAAAACCAAACAAAAACAAAAATCTTCCTACAAGTTTTCGGCCACATCTCTTCTAAATTCATTTTACAAAATTGACAGAACGAGTAATTTTTGACAACCTATTAAAATTTACTACAGGTAACAATGTTTTACTTGATTTTCAATTCGGCTTTAGACAACATAGATCGACAACACAATAATTAGCCAGAATAATGACAGACTTCATTTAAAATTTTAACAGAAAGAAAGAAACAGTCATGTGTTTATTAGACATAGAGAAAGCATTTGACAAGGTCTGGACCAACGGACTATTATACAAATTAATCCACTTACACTTCCCGGTAGACATGATAAAACTATTACACTCTTATTTATTACACCGAAAATTTAAGGTCAAAATTAACAATACATACTCACACGACAAACCAATAAGAGCAGGTGTGCCCCAGGGCAGTATTTTGGCACCACTACTATTCATAATATACTTACACGTCTTGCCTACCTTTGCGCATACAGAAACAGCACTATTTGCTGATGATACAGCGATATACGCACACAGCCATAGCGCAGAGGTAGCGGGTAGGCAAGTACAAATACACCTAAATATTTTGGAAAAATACTGGGTCAAATGACAAATCAAAATTTACACACTCATTAAAATACATAGCACCAAAATTCAAATAAAAAACACAATAAAGTACCTAGGCATTCAAATAGACAACAGACTAAATTTCCATGCACACATAAAAACACTCATTCAAAAGTTACACTTTGTTTTCTGACAAAATTATTCACTACTGACAAAACACAGTTCACTCACATCGAAAATCAAAAAACATCTATACACTACACTAATAAGGCCTATAATAAAGTACAACGCGCCAATCATCTCACATCTACCAAAAACCACATTAAAACCTTTACAAATTTTCCAGAATAAAGTTCTACGCTTGGTCACAGGCAAAGACAGATATACACGAGTTACAACATTACACGAAGCCACAAATACACCATACATTTCAAACTATATTAAAACAATAGCGAACAAATTCTACACAAAACAGAGCTGGAACACCGAGAGTGACATCATCAAACACATCACCAAAATTAGAGCACACAACACAGAATACAGAATAAAAATTTCCATATCAACACCTAGACATATTCGAACCGGATGGTGAGTAACACAGTTTCACGAAATCATACTTTCAAAAACCAAAATATTGAATATTGAATATATATATACAGGGTGTACGAAAAATAGGGGACCAAATTTAGAAAATATATTAATCAAACCAAAACAAGAAAATAATCCTAATATACCCATGTCCGGAAACGAACCATTTCGGAAAAAAACACTCCTGTTTGAATTTTAAATTTGATTTTTAGTAATGTTTTTACTCTCAAAATTACAATAGTTGTTCAAAATGTCCTCTTTGAAGTTGCATGCAACATTCTAGAAGTCTTTTCATTGATTGTCGGACACGTTTGAATATTCCTGGTTTTAGTCTTATACTATTGAAACAGTCTATGATTCTTTGCCGCAAATTTTCTACTTTATTAATGGGCGTCGATAAACTAAGCTCTTTAAATGAACCCAAAAATAAAAATCAAACGGATTCAAGTCTAGTGAACGTGGAGACCACGTAGTTGGACCACCTCTGCCTATCCACCGATCGAGAAATAAATTTTGAAGATATTGTCTTATTTTTTTGGAAACTAAAATGTGGAGGCGTGCATAAACCACATATGATGCCATGTGAATAGTGAAACATTCTCCAATAAATTTGGTAAATTATTTTTCAGATAATGTAGATACAAATTTCCCGTTAATCTGTTTTGCAAAAAATAAAGCCCTATCAACTCATCTCCAACAATACACTCTTAATAGAAAAGCTTCAAAATAATATCAAAATAATTTAATTACGGTGACAACAAATTTTGACAGTTACTAAGGAAACGTGAATAAACAAATTACAAGTATTAACGTAACTATTGCAATTTTGACAGTAAAAATCATTACTAAAAATAAAATTCAAAATTCAAACAAATGAGTGTTTTATTCCGAAATGGTTCGTTTCCGGACATGGGTATATTAGGATTATTTTCTTGTTTTGGGTTGATTAATATATTTTCTAAATTTGGTCCCCTATTTTTCGAACACCCTGTATATACCAGTATCCCAAATTTTTGTCGGAATAATAAAAAATAAGGTTTTAATTTTTTTTTAATTGCGTGTATCAATCCAAAAAGTCCGATAATATTTCTGGGTACTGTTTAAATTCACAGGACATTATGGTAATTTTTTTATAACAGAACAACAAATATTCCGTAAAGAAAAGCGAAAAATAGGTAAAATAATGGTTTTTTATTTTTTTTTTCAATATGGCGCACCAATCTGAAAAATCTGACAAAAATATGAAGATATCTATAAAAGGCATTATTGAGAATTTTTCGAGCCGCCACCATTATAAGAAACTAATGAAATTTACATTTTAATATATTATATTTCTTTTCGATCTCTTAAGGTTCCCCTGAGTGTTTTACTTTTCGACCAACCCTATCCTTCTCCATCAAGTTATCCAGGCACTCTACGACCTCTAGGATCCGACCATACCGAAAGGCGCACGAGCATCAACCGATTCTGCCGACACATCTATGAGGTCCAGGCGTAGGCAGACGTCACAGTATATATACTAACACAAGCCATCAGACATGCTCTTCACAAACCCAATGTCACAATAACATTAAAACCTCATAAAGACAAACTCCCCATTCATATCACACAAATAATCACTGAAAGAAATCGCATCAAAAGTCAATGGCAGCAGTCCTATGATCCTGCACTCCGTCAAATTCATTAAATAAACAAATACAACTCCAAATCAATGAATTCTCTAACCAATCCTGGCAAACTAGATTCTTTTCTCTCAATCCTCAAGACAAGTCCCTTTAGAAATTAACCAGAACTCTTTCACAATAATAACATCCTTTTCACCGACGCTCAGAAGGCAGATGCAATAGTCAAAACCTTCGAAATCTTTTACATTCTTGATCCAGACAACAAACACGAACAAAACTCAATCCTACACGAAACTACACTATTTCTAAACCAACATCAAGACCACAATCATCGCTAACTTTCCAAACTCCTAAATAAACCCCCCCAGATCCTTGAAGTCATAAAAATATTTCCCAATCAAAAAGCTCCAGGCTCTGATGGCATAGAAAATATAGTATTAAAAACTATCTCAAGAAAAACGTTAGTACAACTAACATACATAAGAAATGCCATCTTCCGACTCCATAACTTCCTTGCGTCCTGAAAAACAGCGCACGTAGTCCCAATTCCTACACCAAATTAGAACCACAACCTACCCTCAAGCTATCACCCAATATCCATACTCACAACCCTATCCAAAGTAGGCGAGAAAATCGTACTCGTACCCATTAATAAGCATATCAACACAACAAGCATAACAAAACACAAAAAATAGCACTAATTGTAATTGTTATAAATAAAGATTTTAATAAAAACAATGTCACGGTAATGGTTCTGCTGAATATCGGAAGGGCATTCGATACAGTTTGGCAGCCAGCGCTAATTTACAAAATGATTCGTGGTAATTTCCCAGTCACACTAACACTACTAATATACTCATATCTTACTAACCGTCAGTTCAGTGTGAAAATCAATTCCTCTATTTCACCACAGCACCTAAACATCCTTACACCCTTTGCTCCGGTAAGTATCACGATAGGCTCGTAGATCATGAAGCTAGCCACTCTAGTTTATCAATGCCTACCATGCGATATGATTTTGGGAGTGCAATTATTGATAAATTATGAAGTAATAATTTATTACAATAAAATGGTATTAATTATTCCCAAAAAGTAAAAATTTAAAATTCAATTCGAAATGCCATATGGGAGCAACGTTGTGCTACCGCTGAAAAAATGTCAGCTGTTGATAGCTTGCGTTTCTCAACATATACCGAGTATTGTATTCCGTACAGTATCATATTTAGTTTATTGCATTGAATCTTTTTATATATCGATCTTTACTCTAAACTTTATATTATATACTGCTTCGGAAAAAATTCTCACTGACGAGTTCTTTAAAGAAACAATTACATTGTTTAATTTAACTATACCATGAGCCTTGACGGCCACATGAGGAAGCCTGAGAGAGAGTGAGATGCAGTTAGAAGCAATAGTAGTCAGCGGTAATCATTCGTAATTTCGATCCGAAATGCTGAGCCACAGGCAGAATAGCAGATATTAATCTTCTATCATTGTTCTTCATCAATTATGAACGTGTTAGAGTTAGGTTTGTAAGTATAATATAAATTGAAATATTTATACATAATTGTTTACTGGCCTAATAAATACTTTGCTCATTAAACCAGCTGTAGTATGTCTTCATACTTACTTACAGTGCTGCCAGTAGATTGAGTACTCGATCATTAATAAATATATATATATATATATATATATATATATATATATATATATATATATATATATATATATATATAGTTGATCGTAATACGACTTTAATTAGTTATGGATTAGTTGAGATTATTTTTAAAATTTACGTCATTTACAGAGACATTGTAGATGTAGTTGGATACTGTTGAAAGTTAAAATGATGAAATATATAACAATCTAAAAGTACTAAAAGTAATCAAAATTTTCTTGCACTAATCATGTAAGATGATCACTATGAAGTCAATAAGATTTCTATTTACAGAAACTTCTAAAAATTATCAAATGACTTCTTTACTAGACGAACTTGGTTCCTGGAAACCAACATTGTGAAGATCATAGTTCGAAATTAAACTCAGTAATATTTCAAGTTAGACATCTAAAGAGTGTCTAGAATCATAACCAGATATTGTTATTTTATCATGCAACTGTGGAATCAAGGTTGCGCTATGGTATAAGACTTTGGGGTAGTTCCACACATGCAAATCAAGTTTTTATAGTTCAAAAACGCATCATTAGATGCATAGCTAATATTAGCAGATCACATTCGTGCCGTGATTATTTTCGAAAATTCAAAATAATGACATTAGCTGAGCTATATATATTTGATGTTTGTTGTTATATATACAAAAATATTAACAAATTCTCAGATAATTCACTTGGTTGTAGAGTGACTAGAGGAAACCAAAATTTAAAGGTTCCTTTCGCCAAATTAAATAAGACTAAAAATTCTCCAAATGTGCTAGGAATCAAAATATTTAATCATCTTCCCTGTACAATAAAAGACAGTAAAAAAATAAATGTTTTTAAATCTAAGTTAAAAAAAATTTAATTGAATATTTCGATTACAAATGTACTACCTAAATATATATATATATATATATATATATATATATATATATATATATATATATATATATATATATTAAAATGTTTTCAAATTGTTTAGATGTATTATTATTATTAATTTGACGACTGCGTTGTAAAATTCTTTTTTATTTATGCAAATAAACAATTATTATTATTATTATAACAAATTCAGTCATATTTTTCGTTGAAAATATATATTTTGATTGTAACAAATTTTTAGGTAAAAAGTAACAATTTTTAATCAATTTATTGATACTAAGGTGAATACGATTTGAGTTTACACAAATATTAGAGTAAAATTTTTAAATCGTATTACGAATTTGTAAACGACATGCCTGCAGACAATCGGAGTACATGCCAGTAAAAAATAAATCTTTTCCACTTGATATTAATATGAATTAACTTCTAATTACAATTTGATATTACAAAAATATCTATAAAACTGTTATTTTACAAAATAAATACGAGTTAGAAGCCTGATTACGCAATGAGTTCAGTTTACAAAACCATGTACATTGCCACCCAAATATGAAATAATAGGTTTGAAAACTTCGAGTTACCTTAATATGACGAACAACAGCGCAATACAATTTATTTTATAAAATATATTTTGGTTAGAAAATGTCATATTCCATAATATTTAAAATCAACACACACAAAATGAAATAATCCAAGTAACCTATGCCATCATATTTAGCAGCATAGATGATAATAGCAGCACACTGTTTTCTCCTATTATTTGCCTATCTTATTGTTTCTCGTATTCTCTATATATTCATATAATACAGTTTAATACTCACATGATACCATTACTATTTCTTTGTAGTTTGGTTGAACCCCATCCAAATAAAGCAAAGACTATCAACATGGGCTTCAAACTCTTATATACACTGGTGGAATGAGACATTGTTATTAATATGTAAGAGAGTTTGTTGAGAAATATTTTTCTCGAAATGTCTATAACTAATAAAAACACAGTTTTAAAATCTAAAAATAACGCTAAGTTCGCATAAGCTACTTGAACTAATGAAATATATGTGTATTTCTGAGACAAAACAAGACAAGTTTAGTAAAAACACAATCAATAATACTTGTTTACTACACTTTAACATTTACTTTACTATAATGTAATAAAATAAAATATTAAATAAATGTTAACATTATCTATAATTTCCTTTGGTAATTACCGACAAATGATACATATTTACCATAGAAACATGTCAGTTTTTTATTTGTAATTATTACGGTATGGTCAATTATTTCTGTGTTTTTGTTTCTCGTTTCGGAAGGCTTGTGCTTCAGCAACTGTTGTAAAAATCCTTGTGGATCAAATATTTCTTGTATTAGGGGGTGCTTTGTCCAATTATTTCTGATAACGGTGTGTCGTTTAGATCAAGGGAATAGAGAAATCTTTTTACCCAATTTAATGTGAACCCAAGATATACGTCATACTTTCACCCTCAGGCCAATCCGGCTCAACGAATTATGAAAGTATTACGAAATATGTTAATATCCTATGTATCGGATAATCATCGTACTTAGGGGAAAATATCTCGCAAAACTTGATTGCAATAAGATCTGCCACGCACAAAGTTACCGGTCTCACACCTAACTTTATAAATTTCGATCGTTCTGAATCTGAAGTTGTGGGGCGATTGGCATATAAATAAATCGGTAAAAAGATAAATTAGAAAAACATTCGTTTTGGTTTGTTATGCTTTATAAAGATATTGGAAAACGATATCAATCTGCATATGTTAAATCCAGGGCATGTAACCAAAAAAAATACTGGTTAACGGTTAACCTTTATAGAGAACGTTATAATAATAACGGTTTTAGTTCGAAAACCGGTTGTTGAAAATTGGAAACCGGTTTAAACAAGTTAATATATCGATTAAAATATGAATTAAAAACTAATTATAAAAATTGAATTAAAAAAAATAAAATTAATTAAAAAAAGTAATAAAAATTTACCATCCTAAATAATATAACAAATAATAAATTGCAATTTAATTAACGAATATTCGCAAAAATTCTCGATATACCTTCAGAAAAACGGAGGTCACTTTTCAATTGTAAACGTGCCTAATGCTGACAAAGAGATTACCTCTAAAGACTACCTACTTTTCTGACTCTCCAATAGAATGGCAATTGTAAAATCTCTTGTTACTCATATTTAAATACAAATGATAACATAGATAAAAAATATGAAACATTTTTCGTGCTAAATGATATTAAAATTAAGGTTAATGTTCGCTAAAACCGGTTTTTTTTTGTTAACGGTTACCGGTATTTTCAGCCTTAAAAATATCGGTTAAAATTACGGTTAAAGTTCGCAATTTTAGTTCAAAATATTGGTTATCGGTTTTTATTAACTGGTTTTTTTAACCGGTAACATGCCCTGGTTAAATCTAAATCACGATACAACCTTTATCACTGCGATAATAATTTTTACCCTAATCAGTTACTATGGCACAAGAATTTTATGTTTTCAGATGCATTTCAGTACTACACAGCTAAACTGACCGACAAGCATGTAGTCACTTTTATTTATATTTAGTGATAGAAACGTGTAGTATGGCAATGGATTTGGCTCTGTCTTTTATTCAGGGCAGTGGATATTTTTCATTTATTTTGAAAGCATAACCATTTCATTTAAGGTCTATATTAACAGTAAGATTCTTCTATAATAAAAGAAGCTATGATCCACCGAAAAGTCTCGTAACATACTTATGACTTGAAAAACATGAGGAAATTCTTCTAGAAAAAAAATCTGATGTGTCCAACACCACTGTAGTAATATATTTTTCAGTACATCGAATTTGTAGTTTTAAAATAAGTTTGTTACATACCTAAAATTTGGTTCATAAAATTTGTTTGACCAAAAAGAAACAGCTATTTTTGGTGTTACTAAAACTGGAATCGAACTTACCTTGATTCACGCATACAAATATATTTCTTATATATTTCATTCAACTTTTTTAATTTTACAATAAAACTATTTTACATTTCCTTATTTTATCTTTTAAAATTACTTGCATTAAATTGGCATCAATATTTCAAATTTTATGAACATATGAATGTATTGTTTTATAGAAATTCGTCTAAACCATGTAAAATTATTGTAATTTATGTAATTTTTCTCTTCTTCTAGAAGTTATATATAAACGGAATTATGTAGATCGGCAGAAAATTAAAAAAACCTTTATATTTAATAATAACGCAATTTGCGAAAAAAATGGTATTTAGAAGTATTTTTTAGGAAAAACTGTTCGAGGCTTCAAGTGATATACTACTTTCTGTGAACCCAATGTTGTCAATATCTCATCAGTTCATCATATTTGAATATAAGTCTTGAATACCAAATATTATATTTTTTACATGTATTGTATTGGAGTTATCGTGAACGAAAAATATCGTTACACACACACGCACCCACATTTGCACACGCACCTGAACACGCACACGCACACACACACGCACACACATTTATCTCACTATTATCCCTATTCTCCAATCCTCTGGTGTAATGTGGTCCTTTTTTAATTGATTTAATAAGTTAAGTATTTTATGCTTAACTTCGTTATTGAAATATTTTATCAATTCTGTTGATATTTCGGCAGAGCCTAGTGCTTTTCTTATTTTTATTTTTTGTAGTGCTTCTTCTAATTCTTCTTGAGATATTTCTCGCTTTACAATTATTTCTTGTTGTGTTTATAATTTTTCCATCCATATTCTCCTCTTCTTCTTAACACTCTTTCCATCGCTTCATAATTTTTGATATTATTTGTCCTTTCTCGTCTTTTATATTTTTCAGCATTACTTCTCCCGGATTCCTTATTTGCTTTAGTATTCCATAGAAAAATTTTGGTTTTCCGAATGTGATTTTGCCATTTTTTCTCTAAATTCAGACCACGATTTTTGTTTACAATCTTTCACTTATGTTTTCATGAGTATCCTTTTGTTTTTGTTCTTATCATAGTCTTTAGGTTTTTTTTTTGTCGCCAGATATTTCTTCCATGCTGTCTTTTTCTCTTCCACTTGTTTTTGTAAAGTTTCGTTCCACCAGGCTGGTCAATTTATTCTATTACTTCTAACTTTTTTTACACCGCATGCTTTTTCTGTCGCTTCTTAGATTCTGTCTTTGAAATATTTACATCTAGTTTCTATATCTGTGTTATGTTTGTCCCATTTAACTTTCTGGAACTCTGTATGATATTTTTATCTATCGGTCATCTCTCTTCGCCTATTTGTTCTATATTGTTTCTTTATTATTTTTCTTATATTTTCTTCAAGCTGTATACTTTTTCATTTAATCGACATTCTCAATAAGAAATGGTCACTACCTATTCCAGATCTTCTTTCTACTTTTATGTCTTTAATCTGATTCCAAAATGTAGAGTTGACTAAGTAGTAATCTATTATTGATTGTTTTTTGAACGTGCAAAATTCTACATCCGTTGTCGTCCCTCGTCACTTCTTCTTCCTTTCCAAGCCATCTTTCGAGCTCCTTATTTTCAGACCCCCACTCTCCCATTTAGGTCCCCCTTTACTACTATATTATTATTATTTGTTCTGTCTATTTTCTTTTGTATCTCTTCATAATTTTTTTCCTTTTTGTCGATTCTAACATCGGAAATTCGGCGATATATTTTCAATAATTTTGTTTGTTTTTGCTTTATTAGTAATATTCAATGTATTCCTTTCATTTTCACTACATCTTCTGAAACTGAATTTTTTTCTTAAATAAATTCACGATATTCCAATTACAGTTTCATTATTATCCATTATAAAAGAGCCTGAAATAATGATAATATAAAATTAAAATCAAAAAATACATGAAAAATCAAAATGTAATGATAAAGTAGTTAACTATGTACAATAATTCCCAATTTAATAAACCTATGCGCTCTCGATTCACTAAAGTATGTGATGATTCGCCCTTAATCCAGGACTGTTTACGAAGTGAATCACACATTTTCCATTATTGCAATGCATGTTAACTTTAATTCTCACTGCCTCCGGTTTCACTCGACCTGTAACAAGTCAGAATTTAAACAGATGTATTCAGACAAGATGTCAACAGTTGTATATTCTGAGATGTTGTATACTCTTATTTTATGTCTAAGTTTAGTTATAGTTGCATGTTAGGTTAGTAGATAATGTTTATTTGTAAATTGTATTTACTTGTAAAGATTTTGTATATTTTGAAAATGCTGTACATTCCTAAGTTTTCTTCTATATCCTAACTCTCTGTACATTCCTTTCTATTATTTCATATCCTGACTTTCTAAATTTCAAGGTCTAAGTTCCAACCCTTATCCGCAGGTCATTGCAACCCCTTCCCGTCTCTCTTCCCCGATTTTTGCTATATAACCTCCTAGTCAAGTAAACTCTTCCTCATTCATTTCCGATTCTGCAACTGGTCCATATCTCCACAAAAGAATCAGCAAAAATACTTTTCGTTATTAAATAAATTAGTTAGACAAAATTCTAAACTTTGTTTTATTACTGCTAATGTGAGCAGTATACAACACAACTTTCTGTATTGGTATTATTATCGTTTCCTTATCAAACAATGTAATAGTTTGGATTGTAAACACATGTATATTTGTTGGCTATAACTATATTCTTTTTTATCATTCAAACACATTTGTACCTGAAATGTCAAACTGTAAGGACTGAACTATTGTAAACATGTTGAACTCACCTGTGATTTAATTTAAATAGGCATAAATCTCATGTTGAGAAAAAGATAGAATGATATTGTTCTAGAACACCGAATGCTCCTTGTCGCACTACAAACAGTTTAAAACCGATTCATTATTCATTCGCGGTCAGTATATTTTATTGTTGTTTATTTCTTTAAACATTTCATTAATGGTTTATGTTCGGACCGCATATGTCATCTAGTGCCATTCAAGCGCACTAGCATGTTTTCACAGTTTTATGTCATGCGACTTTGCTTAGCGCAATGACGTCAATTCCTGTCATGTCTTTACGCATGTAAACTGTGATCGTCCTATTGTATTCGCTGTCTGTCCTCTGAGGAGATCGCACGCTTCATTTATACTCTACGCTAAAATTGACCACGAAGCTCAATATAATTTTCCTGTTGTTGTTTTTGTACTTCAATCATTGTTCTTTTTGTGCAACACACAATCTACACACGCTGTACACTTTACACGCTGTAAGTACATACATTTTTACATTGTTGAGCACTTTAGACTTGCGCTACTTTTACTATTTTGTTTTACGCTAAATATAGCTTATTTCATGTTCAATTGTTATTTAATTGCAACATTGTATAGTTTTGCACATTTGTTGCATATTTCGTTTGCATTTGATCGCATGTAGTTCAAATTAATTTGACTACATTTGACACGTTTTTCTTTGCTTTTATTGTTGCTCTAATTACTTTTACAAGCGCTAAGATTGTTAAGCTTTGTTTAAAGTTCATATTCGCTTTGTTTTATTATTATTTGTTCTTTATTCTGTTTGTATTTTTGCCTACTTATATTAGGACTTTGTTCGTTGAATTTTTAGACAAATTATAATTATTATTTACGCTTGGGTACAATTTTTATTGCATTTATTATTTAGCTGCACATTATTTGTGCACATATACTTATGTTAAATAAAGTATCCTTTTATTTTGTTCCCTTTTGTACAAATTGTAACAAGATGAAAAATGACAAGGCTTTTTATCTTGTTACGGCTTGTCATATATATCTGAGATCTATGACTCTGGTGTTTGTAGGTTACAGCAAAATGCTGACTTCAGCAAATAGCAACGGATGTCTTTGCTGATTAAGCAGACTATGATAATACCGGCCAGAACACGAGTCATAGATTCAGAACAATGGATTTAATTATATCTTCTGCGAAGATATAATTAAATCTTCAAGGGGTGGTAATGTAACAGTAATTGACTAATTATTCCAAATTATTATTGTTTGATAGATTTCATAACATATATTGCGCGTTAACAAAAATGCACCGTGGACAAGTGATATTTCGTAAAGTTTAATAACCTATTAACGTTTTGTAACTTATCCACGTGCAATGTGCGTAATAGTTACATTGCCAGCCCTAGCACTTTTTAGGATATAAATAGGATTTAATTAAGTTCAGTAAAGAGAGTCAGTAGAGACGGTTAAGCAGAGTAGAGTCGTATGTAGAGTCTCGAGTCTTAGTGGTAAGCCGATAGTCGTAATGTAGTTAACGACAGCGGTAGCAGTTATCTGACATGGTTCAGACTGACTTTAGTCCAGAGCTGCTAGCTCTGGAAGTTTCATTGCTTTGTTGTTTGTTATAGTTTTGTGTTGTAAATAACGTAAATAAATTTAAAGTTATTTAAAGCAAATATGTGTGTGCCATGTTGTCGTTATCCTGGTTCAACCGTCATCACCAGTTAGTATCATCTAGCATCATCATGTCCTCCTCGAAGTAAAAATGACAACATTCATCGCCTTCATCGTCGTCAACCCCCACTGTTACAAATTTTACAGCATTTATAGCACCGAGCCTTCTACTGGACATCTTGCGCTGCTTGCTGGTTTATTTGTATTCGCTTTCTATTTATTTGCTTTATCTTTCGCTGTTGTTAGGAATAAGAACTTTATTAGCTTCGCTATCCTAATCATCATTTATTATTATCCATTTTACCAATTTATTCTGTCATTCTTAAGAGTGTATCCAGTCCTACTTGTATTCTCGTTTCTATTTCGCTTTGAATACACTGGTATACGGACCGACATCTTTGGAATACCGCTACGCTCGCAATAATCATTCCAAATAACCAACACGTCAATCAACCAGCCGACCAACTACAGTTCTTTCGCTTACGAAGCATACTTTAGGTCATCGCTAGCACCTGATTAGGGATTTTGACTTCAACACAACGCTGGTCCTTCGAGTCATCCTCCAGAAGTCAGCTTTAGTCAGGCCGCATCTTTATACATCAACCTAAAGTGCTAAGACAGCTGAACCTGCTACTCAACGCCCCAGCAGTTTAGTTTTATTGAGTTGAGCAAAATTTTGATAAATGTTCGATAGTATCCAACAAGTTCTAAAAATGCTTTAATTTGCTTTCTGGTCTTTGGTAAGGATTTGGTTTAATGCATGTGGAGGTCACGTCATGTCCGAGGTATGCAATTTCTGTTCGTAAAATTCTAATTTTTCCAGCTCTACTTTTTTTTTTTTTTTTAATAAACAATCTTGCAAATAAATAAACGATAAATTTAAAATATTGTTATAAATTTTAAATTGTTCTTTTTAACTATTTATTTACAAGTAAAATTAATAGTATATTATTCAATGAGCATGTAATGTGTGCCATTCTTTTGAGAATGACATGAAATATATATGTTTATTACAACCAAATATGTCAATACACTATAACAGATATATAACTGTCCTTGTTTCACAGCATACCACAAGGCAATAATTTCTAGTGTTAAGAAATTAGAATTTCAAAATGTGGTATACTTAGTAATGTTGTGTAAAAAAATTACTCAATATTTGTCAGTAAGAGGTACAATTTGTGACGTCTTTACGTCGCCAGTCTCAATCGTACTCGGCGAGGGGTGACGGCTTACGGCAATATCTTCGCGTCACACAACGTACAGTACGCCGCCACAGCCTGCAAAAAAAGAACTAATGCAAAAGCACCGGAATTAGTCGATAGGTTACGGTATAATAAAATATACAAACGCTGTTGCACTACTTCTTGCCAAATCTCGGGCGCCACTTTACGTAACGGTAAAGACATATTATGCAGGCGTCCAGTGACAACGGCCACGGGTATCTCAGTGGAGAACAAAATGTCCAAGGTACGGATTTCAACTTCAGTGGTGATCGCTCGCTTGGACACAATGTGACGGGTCGATTTCCCAGAAAAGACAGTAAAGAAATTTGAAAATAAAATATATTTACTCGGTTCAGGAAAAATTATTTCACCCTGCGCTGCTCGCTTCCAAACACGTACATGATGCTATATGGTGAGGAAAAGAACGAACGCAAAGTGCAGTCGGACCAAACTATTTTTGCTGGATCCTGGCGATGAAACATAAACAGGCCAAACCTTGTCTTGCGGCTCGCGAAACCAAAATGATTTCAACCGAATTCAAAGATTATTTTTAGGCTGAAATTTATCTCAAATTATCCCGATAGTGGTAACGGGATCAGTAGCTTTTCTCCGGCTCTAGTAATCGGAACTCGCAAACTATCGAGACATACGCTCCGCTCGTGGACGGGATGAAAATACGATGACTCTCTCAAGCACACGTTTCACCCACACAAGGATGAAGAAAACAGCGAAAAAACAACTACCGAACTATCCGTAACACTATATATGTATATATATTTTCACCTACTTTACGGAAGTTCTGTAACAAAATTGTAAAGCAATACTCGTAATCACAGGAAAATACTTTATTCTCACACTTCAGAAAAATTTTTCAAAAAAGCCACGTGTCGGTCAATGACCGTGGTTTTATTCTGTTCCCCTCCGCCCCTCCATCCCGAAGGTAAACAAAGTCACAGATAAAATAGTGTAAAAATATAAATAAATAACATTTAAACAGTACAATATTAACATTTAAAAGAAACAAGACACTTACTATTGCTAAGCAAGTTAACTTCGCTACATGAAATTAACTGAACGAGCAATTTGACGCAAACACATGTTCGGTGGTTATGCTTTCTAAACTCCACTTTCACAAAACCCACTGCGATGTGTTTGGCACTACATTTACATTTCATGGAGTTCGAATCAAAAAAATCAGAGTGTTGGTTTGCAGAACAACTTCAAAAAAACACAATGTAAAAAAATCAAACGTCATGGTGTTCTACCATTACTAGACATGCGCGCGCTGGCCTTGCGCGGTGGCTTGACTCAAATACAAATTCTAGGCAATAGTTTTAAAATATTTGGAAGGTAGAGCTTCGGTAAATTTGTCTACAAATTTAAGTTCAAAAACACTGTTAAAATAAAATGACCTCGTGACGCTTCGTCACAAATTATTTATTAAAATTGCATAAATAATGAATACATTACTAAACACGACTGGATAGGGTATGTTAGGAAAGTAAAAATTGGACGACAGA
This sequence comes from Stenolophus ochropezus, assembly GCA_035578165.1. Classification (NCBI taxonomy): domain Eukaryota; kingdom Metazoa; phylum Arthropoda; class Insecta; order Coleoptera; family Carabidae; genus Stenolophus; species Stenolophus ochropezus. Next base: position 10,751,986 of record JAQOWZ010000008.1, on the reverse strand, counting down.
CATAACAACGATATTTTATTTCAAAAACGAAAGTTTCGACTAATCAATAGTCTTCAGCAGGGTTCCACATAATCCAAAAATGGCTTTAAAATGAAAAATTATGGACACTTACAGAAATTGTCGAATGAAAATTTGTACAACCACGTATATATTATTGTTTTTACAATCAAACATTTTGTTGATATTTAAAATGTAGGTACATAGTGTAATTCTAGGATAGTTTAAATTATAAGAAATAACACATCAAAAATATATGACGAAAAATAAAAACCCCCTGTTCGCCATAGTGATTGGTGAAAAACTAAACAAATACACGCGGCGAAGCTTTATCAACTCCTGTTGTTACGAATGTGCTAAATCACGCGAGTTTTGTCTCCAACTGATCTAGTGAAGAGCCTAGTTAGGGTTTGTAAGATTCGGAAGGGGTTACGACAGAATTTTCTTATCGTACTTAAGGAATTTGCGCTTGCATTACCACATAGGTAATGGTCGACCAACCACACGGATTGCAGTATATTGCGCCATTGTTTGTTTATTTTGCGAAATACTATTTACACGCTATTTATCTACCTGTTTAGTAGACTTCCTCGCTTATTCATTTGCCACACATTCCCTAGTGATTATATATACAGGGTGGCCCAGTGAAAATTATCAACGCAATTTTTGGCCACTTAACATTAATTTTGCAAAAAACGCTGGAACACGTCAATTTTAATATAAAGGGGGACACCTAAATGGATTAGTACCAATGGCATAACTTCAACTCTAAAATGGGGGTGGAGTGCACCTCAAAAATTTTAAATGGAAAAGGATGTCAAACATGACACAGTTCGAAAGGCCTTTCAATTCTCTTTTTAACGGTTTTTTTATTTTTCAAATCCGATCATTAGTTCCAGAGAAATAACGTTTAAAACAAATTTTATCAGGTATTCAAAATTACCATCAAGTAGGCTAAAACAAATGACAAAAAGTTGTATGTAATAAACAAGAAATTTGTAAGTTAGATTTTGTTTGTGGGGTTATTTGAAGTCTAACGTTTATGCCACGCCACCCGAATCTTTAGAAGATTTACGGCAACGTACCGTATCTCCAAAATTTTGAGCAAAATCTTTATTATTATATGGAAGTTGGAAATAGTCATTTTGAACACCTAATAAACTGATACTTGACTTTCTGTCATTTGTTTAAGCCTACTTGATTGCAGTTTTGCACACCTGATAAAACTTTTTTTAAACGATATTTCTCTGGAACTAATGATCGGATTTGAAAAATAAAAAAACTGTTGAAAAGAGAATTGAAAGGCCTTTCGAACAGTGTAATGTTTTACACCCTTTTCCATTTAAAATTTTTGAGGTGCAGTCCACACCCATTTTCAGGTTGAGGTTATGCCATTGGTACTAATCCATTTAGGTGTCCCCCTTTATATTAAAATTGGCGTGTTCGGGGGACACCTGAATGGATTAGTACCAATAGCATAACTTCAACCCTAAAATGGGGGTGGACTGCACCTCAAAAATTTTAAATGGAAAAGGGTGTGAAACATGGCTCAGTTCGAAAGGCCTTTCAATTCTCTTTTCAACCGTTTTTTTATTTTTCAAATCCGATCATTAGTTCCAGAGATATATCGTTTATAACAAATTTTACCAGCTGTGCAAAACTGCAATCAAATGGGCTAAAACAAATTATTAAGTTATAATTAAGTTATGACATTGGTACTAATTCATTCAGGTGTTCCCCTTTATACTAAAATTGACGTGTTCGAGGGTTTTTGCAAAATTGATATTAAGTGGCCAAAAATTGCGCTGATAATTTTCGCTGGGCCACCCTGTATATATATATATATATATATATATATATATATATATATATATTATTATTATTATTATTATTATTATTTATCCCTGTTGTAGAATAAAATTAGCTCGCTTGGGTTATATTTAATTATTTGGCCGCAAGTATGATTTTCCTGTTCTATAACATTAGATTTGGTGTATTATTTGTTCAATTCGATTTTTATTGATTGTTATTCATTTAATTATATTTCGATGTAATACTTTTCGTATATCGTATTGTTTTATTGTATTTATTTGGGTTTTCGAATATAACTCCCAGTTAAAATTTAATGGTGTCTTATTAACTTATCCAAATGTTCTTAAGATTTCAGTTTTCAGTCATAGTTTGGCACTTTCATGATTGTATGCCGTCCCATCCACTGTATCAAACTAGCGGCCTTAAATCTCACACAGCTGAGGATACGTTGCAGATCTAAATTTAACCCTTGGTTGTTTGTGCACGTGGCAAGCAATAACAAGTAAAATTCTAGTTACCAATGGTATTTGGAATAACGATTTCTCCAAATATATATATAAATAATAAGTTAATTTTCCGACGTTGCGTTTTTAAAAACAATTTATTGTTTATTATTTATTACAATGTTGTTTATTGCTAATTTACAATTCTAAGTTACAACAAATCTAGCATAGTAACAGCAGATAAAGACTAACTTAAAACTACAAGAGAGCTATTTTATACTTAAACTAGGTTGGGTGTAGGGTTGCTCGGTGGGAACTGCAACCTATGCAGTTTGATGGTGGGAACAGCGATGTAACTCCTCCATCCCTAGAACGAAGCTTCCCCTGGAAGGTGAGGTCCATCGGGTTGCTGGCCTGGTGGGGTTGGTCTGGCTCGTTTTGCTATGAAACATCTCCAGGCGTAGTACATAATAATTATTAAAAGTCCACAATAGATTAATACTGTCCAAATACTTGGCACTTGATATATTACAGGCACACTAGTGATTTCCACTGGGGGTTTTAAGGCAATGTCCTCTAATTTGATTGTTTTTAATTTGATTGTCATGTTGGATAATTTATTCTGTTTTATTTCGAAGTTCAACTTTGGTATCAATATTGGTTTTCCAAATGTCTTATCAAGATATATTAGTTGTTTATTTTTGAATATAATTTCACATTGGTTTTGTTGTATTAAATAAACACCTATGAGGGATTTGATATTAGTTTTGTCGGGACACTTTGTTTTAATTGTTTCTATTTGTGGAAACACTGCCAAATATTGATTGGTTTGGGGAATTAGTTCGATATGGCTGGTGACTTGAAGCTTGGTGTAATGACAGCGACTTGTATTTTGTTTAGTGAGGATATCTTCTTCACAAGCTGGGTTGAAGTGCGGATGATATTCGTTTTTGCACTGGTAGATTCTACTCTTGATGCACATATCGCTAAGAGGTTTAATTTCGTCTTGACTTTTTAGAAAATATTTTGTATTGGGAATAATTGTCACGTATTCTGACCCATATTTTGTTGGTAATGATTGTAAATAGTAAAGTTCAAAGTTCTTTTCGAAATTTATAGGAATCGAGATAAAATATGTAATCTGATTTGATTCTATTTTGCAGTTTATGGATAGTATAGCTTCGAAATCTAATAGATTCTCTAATTTTGGTTCGTATGGTAATTGATGTTTGTAATGATCGGATATTTTCTTTAGTTCACTTAATAACTGATTAGGGTCTATTATTGAGGGATGAAGTGTTTTCATTTTGCAGAATGTGATTGAGTTTTCTATGTCTTGTAGTGTATTCAGGATGGAATTATACAAGGAACCTAGTTGGTTGTACAAGTCCTTTATATAAAGAATTTCGTTAATGGTTTTAACAGAATTAAGTAATTTGTTTAAATTCTGAATTTTTGTTCTTATTATTTCCTCGTTATGTCTGATGTTTTCAATTGTGTTGTTAAATTTCTTTATTATTTCTTGGTTGATTGAGTATTCCAATTTCAATTGATTTTGCAATGAATTTTGGTTTTCTTCTAAATGGTTTAAAATTGCATTATATCTTTTGCCATCTTCTGCGTCCAGGTTTCCCGTAATTTGCTTAAATATACTCCCTAATCCATCTATTAGTCCTCGTTTAGTGCGTGCTTTAGAATATATTGTTATGTGGTTTATCTTTTGAATTATGTTTTGTCTTATGTGTTCCAATATTTTATTGTTATTTATTAATTCCTTGTTTAAATTTGTCTTATTAGTTATACTATTTTTTAATAGTTCGTATTGATTATTGAGATTTTCGAATTCATCAAATATTGGAGTAAGGTCATAATAATGAACGAAAGTATGTTTAGATTTTTGTAGTTTAGCTGCTCCGAGTTTGATTGGCATTAGTCCTATGTTTTCGGTAATATTAATTATTTCGGATCCGTGACAGATCGCGAACAACCTGGAATATTTTTAAATTCGTAGGTTAGTTTTTTCGGTCTTTTAATATTTGATAAGTGAATATTATCTGTAGTGTTACCATGTCGTGTTTTAATTTTGGCTGTCTTTAGATGAGGGTTTATAGATTTTATTTTTTCATTTTTATATTTATTCCGCGTTTTATTTTGTTTTTGGCAATTCTTTACATAAACTTGTTCTGGTATGTTAGGTAATTCTTCCCGATTGTCATTAATTTTATTGATAGTTTTTTCCTTTGTGTGTTGAATTTTTTCATTTACCTTTTGGTACAACAATTTCATTTTATTTTTATGGTTTGAAATATAATCGTTAATTAATTGATTTTCTAAGTCCATATTAAAGGGGGAGTCTGTTTCAAGGTGGCCGGAAATTATGTCAAAGGGTTTAAGTTTAGTTGTGGAGTGGATAGTGTTATTGTACGCTAGAAGAGAATAATTTACTTTTGTCTCTATTGGATCATTTTTATAATTATTTTGATTATTGAAGAGTTTAATATGTTCGATGAGAGTTGAATGAAATCTCTCGACTATCCCGTTTGATTCGGGGTGTTGGGAGCTGATGAAATGAATGTTAATTTTATGCAGTTCTAAAAGTTCGCGGACTAGTGAGTTCTTGAATTCTAAACCGTTATCTGCAATTATTGAATCTGGGATACCGTGGTGTGTGAATGATTTAATTAGGTTATTTACAATTTCGATGCCTTGGGAAGAGTTCAATTTGTATGCTTGAGCAAATTTTGAAAATGAATCTATTATTGTGAAAATTTTTGTGTTCTCCAAAGTAATAGTATCTACGTGTAATATTTCAAATGGTTTAGTTGCCGTTGGGGTGATGTTAAATTTTAATTTTAAAGGGTTTCTATCGTATTTTGTTAGCTGGCAGATTTCACAATTATTTATAAAGGTCTGAATAGATTTCTTTTGATTTGGCCAGTAAAATCTTTGTTTGATTTGGGCTAATGTTTCGTCTATACCACGGTGATTAGTCTTTCCTTCGTGGTAGTTTTTGATAGTTTGAATTATCTCGTCTTCTTCTACGATATCTGTTAGTTGTTTCCCGCATTTTATCATTTTTATTTTGGAATTTTTAAAATAATTCTGAAGTACTAAACTGAATTTTGCATAAAGATCGTGTTCGAAATATAAATAATACTTTACATTTGGTGCTATATATTCTTTAATAAATTTTATCATTTCTTGTTCATATTTCCTTTTTGAAAATTGTACGTAAATCTTTTGTTTCATATCGTGAATTTTTTCAATTTTGGGTTTGCTTGGGCTATGTGCTACTTCAGAAATGATTACTTGATTTTTTCCATAATTAACCGGGTATTCTACGATCGGTATACTAATGACGGGGTTCTCATGACTAGAGTGTATTGTGACGTCATCATCACTAGGTGATTCGTCGTCTTCTTTGTCGCCTATTTCTACGATTAATGATTGATTATCTGGAATTGTGGATTTATTTTCTAACTCTTTATTGAATTCTTCTATGTATTTTGTGAGGGCATTGAGATTGTCTGAGTCGTTTACGTTTAGGTCTAATGTCGGTATTTCGTTTGCTTTTTTAAATACTGTGATTAGTATATCAGTTTCGTTGAAAATGAATTCTAACATGGATTTAACATCGATCCAGTTTAATTGGTCAATGCCACATCCAATTTTTGGAATGCATAAATTTTTTGTTATTTTGTATACAAAATAATTTTAGATTTAGTAATGTGTAAAACATATCTTGTTTTGTAGGTTTGTCGAAATATTTTTCTTTAGTAATTAGGTAAATAATAAATCGAAATTTGTCTTTTAAATAAACAAGAGAATACAATTTTGGATTTTGTTTATAGAGGTTGTTTACATTTCCAAATTTATTTCTGAACTGTGCCGCAATTCCTGCTGACATTCGTAAATCGCGGCTTACACAATGAGCTAGATTACTAGTGGGTGGTGAATCAAATAGATCGCCTTCCACTTCTAGGATATTATTATGATCTAATTTGGTTTTATTAATTTTGTTAGTTAAATAATTTTCATACGAGTCTAAAGGTTCTTTTGAATTTTGGACAATAATTTTTTCGTTCTGAATTTGTGGGATACGACTTAAAGCGTCAGCATTTGTATTTGTTTTACCTTTTTTGTAAATAATTTCGTAGTCGTATTCGGCTAATTTTAGTCTCCACCTGATTAATTTTTGGTTACACTGTTTCATAGATAATAGCCATTGTAAGGGTTTGTGATCAGTGTAGATTTTGAACGGTCTGCCAAAAATGTAGGGACGAAAATATTGGACGGCCCATATGATTGCTAACATTTCTTTCTCTACAGCTGCATAGCTTGACTCAGTTGAGTTCAAGGTTCTGCTGGCGTAGGCAACAGGGAGATCTTGACCTACTGTTCCTTGAGATAGAACAGCTCCTATCGCGGTGTCACTGGCATCGCATGTTATATTAAAATTTTTTGAGAAGTCGGGATATTGTAATAGTGGTTCATTTGTTAGTAAGGTCTTACACGTTTCGAAACATTTTATATAGTCGGGGTCTTTAATGTCAATAGTTGCGTCTTTTTTCAGGCATTTTGTAAATGGTTTTGTTATTTTCGCGAAATCTTTAATAAATTTTCGATAATATCCTAACAAGCCTAAAAATCCTTTAATTTGTTTCGTGGTTTTGGGTATTGGATAATTTTGAATTGCTATAATTTTATCTGGATTGGGTTTTACGCCGTCTGGAGTAACAATATGGCCAAGATATGAGACTTCCTTTTTCAGGAACTCACACTTATCTAGTTGAATTTTGAAATTTGAATTTTGTAATCTTTCGAACACTAATTTTAAATTTTCAATATGCTCTTGAAGACTGGTACTAAACACGATAATATCGTCTAAGTAAACTAAACACTTGTCGTTGTTTAGTCCACGTAGAACATTATCCATTACGCGTTGGAAGGTTGCCGGCGCGTTTTTAAGGCCGAAAGGCATGCGCGTGTATTCGTAATGCCCTTCCTCAGTGTTGAATGCCGTCTTTTGAATATCGTCTTTGTCCATTTCTATCTGGTGAAAACCAGAGGCTAAGTCCAGAGTAGTAAAATAGTGACAACGTCCTAATTTGTCAAGCAAGTCCGTGATGTTTGGTAAAGGGTACTTGTCGTCGATTGTCTTATCGTTTAACTTCCAATAATCAACCACTATTCGCCACTTTCTTTTCCCTGAAGCATCAAGCTTCTTGGGGACTACCCATATGGGTGATGACCACGGGGAACAAGACGGTCTAATAATGTTTTGTTCGAGCATTTTTTGTATCTGTGATCGCACTTCCTCTTTATGCACTTCTGGGTATCTATACGATTTAGTATAGGTGGGAATTTCGTCTTTGGTCTTAATAGAGTGCTTTATTTGGTTCGTGAAAGTGAGTGGGGCGTTATCCAAATGGAAAATATTTGAAAATTCGCGAATTAATTTGGTGATAGCTGATTTCTCTTCATTGTTCATATGATTGGTCCGAATCTGTGATATATCGAATTTAAATTTTTCTGAATCAATTAGGTTTAAATTTTGACTTGTGTGTGTTTCGTAATTTTCAAAATTTTCAACGTGAAATGGTTTTAACTGTTGGAATTTAATATCTGAATCGGTAGTGTTTGTGATAGTGCAGAATGCATGATAATTTTTTGCTGTCGCAACGCATTCAGGAATTATCAGTGTATCTGTCGTGTGTTCGGGAATTAAAATAGTTCCGTTTTCTTGGTCAACTAATAATTTTACTACATTTTCAGAATTCGATTTTAATGTGGTATAAGTATTTGTGTGAGTAACGATGTTTGAGTTTGTTTCGCGTTCTAAATTTTGATGATAAATTTTTATTTCAGTTGTAGGTGTTGATATTAAATTTTGACTGAGATCGATTACAACTTTTAAGAATTTAAGGTTGTCAAGACCTAATAGTAAATCAAATTCGTCGTGGAAATCGAAAATGTGATATTTTAAACTTACTTTTTTGTTGATTTTAAATATTTTAGAAATTGGTACAAAGGTACTGAAATTTTCAATGGAAGTCCCGTGTGCGGTGGCAATTTTGAATGGGTCACTAATTATTGAATCTTTATAATATTTTTCCGCTATATTAGGATTAATAAACGATTTGGTACTGCCGGTGTCAATGAGCACTTTTAAATTATTTTCAGGGAATATAATGTAAGGCAATTTGCTTTGATTCGTGAGATTCATTAATTCGAAATTTGGTAAATATTTTGTTCGGTTTCCGAGGCATCGATCTCTAAAAAATTATTAGGGTCATCGAACTGTTGATCAGAAAGTACTTCTGATTGTTCTAAGGGTAAATCGGAATTTTGTTCGTCAAATTCATAATTTTGATCAAAAGGTTCTTGTGATGATTGGCCATGATTTATATTAAACAATTCATTTCGAGGTCTTTTTGGTCTTTGTTGATAAGTATTGTTTGTACTAATACTCATGGGTGTGGGCTGATAACTTTGGTTATTAAATGGTCTAGGATTTGAATTATTTTGTTTAAAGAATGGCTGGCTTCGTATGTGTGTCTGAGGTTGTGTTTGATGTGTAATTCTAGGAAATTGATTTTGTATGGGAACTTTGGGAGTATTATTAATGTGTGTTGGTTTTTTATTTGAATGAAACGACGGGTTATTTGCTTTAAACGGTATTATTATTTTATTAGATTTTGGTGATTCGTATTGAAAATCATTAGTGAGCATATTTAAGGCTGTATTAAGATCAGTGGGGTTTTTGGTTCGCATAAGCTGGCCAATTGGATCTTTTAATCCTCTTAATAATATTCGCAATGCAAAATCTTTGAAATAATTGCCTAATATTGTTTGCTCGTCAGCGGTTTTTTTAGTATTAATATAACTAATTATTAAATTTAATATGTGTTGTATTCTATTAAAATATTCAAATACAGATTCATTATGTCCTTGTTTGGCATCATTTAACTCAATATTTAAAGTAAAGAGATCGCGTTTATCAGCGTACGTGTTGATTAGTGCACTTTTCAAATCGTTCCAAGTTTTTATATTGCACGCAGCTATGTTTACTGCGGCTTCACCTTTAATTTTTGAATACAAACTGAGCATTAAATATTCATTTTGAAAATCATTGGGATTAGCAGCGTTGAAAAATTTTTTGACTAATTTTTCACTTATTTCTAAGAATCTAGGCAAGAGTTCTCTCTGCCCATGGAACTCAGGAACCATATCTAAGTATTCCTTCTTTAATTCCATTTTGTTTGTTACTTGTAATGTGGGGTTACGAATTAAATTTATTCTGTTTGAATGATTTGGAATACGATCGTTATGATCGGAGTCAGAATCGCTATTATTTGAATCTGATGATTCGCTAGCGTAAAAATTATTGCCTCTTAACGACATGTACTCATAAGAGAATCCAGTACATTGGTCCTTGGGGTGGTACTGCGATGTCGTGAAGTCGCTCGGCCTCGATGTCCTGGTGCTGATGTTCGTTCAGCGGCGGTACGTCGATGGGTGCTGATGTACGTTCAGCTGGCTCGGCGGACGAATTTTATTCGCGGCAATAAATGGCACAACGACGAAGTTTTTGGGTCCGTTGTCGGGTAAATCAAAAATGAACCGGTATTATATTCGTTAATACCGTCGCGACGGATCCTACCGACTGCGCCAATAATAAGTTAATTTTCCGACGTTGCGTTTTTAAAAACAATTTATTGTTTATTATTTATTACAATGTTGTTTATTGCTAATTTACAATTCTAAGTTACAACAAATCTAGCATAGTAACAGCAGATAAAGACTAACTTAAAACTACAAGAGAGCTATTTTGTACTTAAACTAGGTTGGGTGTAGGGTTGCTCGGTGGGAACTGCAACCTATGCAGTTTGATGGTGGGAACAGCGATGTAACTTATATATATATACAACAGTTCCCTTCTTTTTGTTTTGTTTGTTTTTGTAATAATTTATCTTTCACTTGTTTACCTTAAAACATTGCGAAAAGACTTCATTCCCGACGGACAGCAAACATAAAAAATATTACGGTTCTGTTTTCCGTATCAACAATTATCATACATAATACATAGTTTTCTTAATATACAATTTCTTGATATTATAAACTGCAACCCAAGAAAAATTGCATAAACATACTGATAATTTGCTATCTCCACTTTATTGATTTGTGCTGTAACTTGAAATTGGATAAGGAAACCATTCGTTTTTATGTTCGATTAAAAAATAATATACAAGAAAATTATGCATTAACAAGCACTGATTTTATTTTGATTATCGTTGCAGAATAATTACGTTACTATTATTTATACATTACTGTTACTTCAGGATGTTATAAGTACTTCTGATTGTGTTCTAGATCCATTCTATGAAGATTTTGCACAATGACATTTAGCATACCTCAAACTGATTTTGCAAAATTCCATATTATGCAGAATATTAATGGAACAAAATCGACAGAAATTGAATTTATTACTGATTTTATAAATCTTGATTTGTCCGAATCTATATGGTTAATTGCATTCGTATGTTGGACAATAGGTAAGATTTAATTTTGTTATTTTTTATAGAAGTAAATCCATGTCGTTTGTCAAGAAATTAATTAGATGTCACTTTATAATTGGAAGTTACAATACATATATGTAGTACATTGCTCGCAAATATATACAAATAGTATACTGAAGTTGGCATATTGTTCCACTCGGAAGTTATTACAGATACAAAAATAAACGAAATAACAAAGTTGTAGAAGACCAAGGATGCCATTTCATTATAGAATGAAATATTTTTTTAAACAAGTGGTTCTCAAGTTACAAGCACAGTTATTTTTTACAGGGTTGAAGATAGCTATTTGGAATAATAGTGTTGAATTTTTTAATTCATTCAATTACATATACATTAAAAAATAACTTTATGTAATTATGGTATATATGTATATATTTTTATTATTTAAAAACATTGTTTTAAACTTTCAACCTACGAGTATTTTTCTTAGTTTGATCGATATTGTGCATCACATTTGATGATAAAATTATATACTAGATAGATTTTATAACGTGAGTTTATTTTAATTTGAAAACACGGAATTTATCATAGCCATGGATACAAATTTGACAGCAATGTATCAGAGCGTTCATTTTCAAATAAAACTTATGTTGTCAACTTCACGTCATTATTAACGTCCAAATTGTAAAAACTTTTTAAAGAACACATTTCCACGTCGTTGGATAGGATTCGGTGGAGAAATACATAGAATGATGCGATGGAATGGACTTCACACCATTTAACTTTTTTTACTGAGGAACCTTAAGATCGAAAGTAATTAATGTCAGGATGTATAATATATAATTATAGTCGAGCTACGTGAAGAATTCAAATAAATGAAATATAATAACATTTTCTTCACAATATATTTATAATTCTAGATGTACATTTCGTGTGCTATGCACACTTTATCAGTAGACATAAAAATGATTACGAAAACACTTGTATTTATACTTATAACTAGGTAACATGGATGATAGTTAGTTAAAGGATTTTTTGTTGATTTAGTATAGTAGTAACCAAATTAACAAAAAATCCTTTAACTAACTACACAAACACCACCAAGAAAACTATAGCTAGTTGTAAAAACTTAATTAATGTAGAAATTTTGAAGAAATTAAAAGTAGACAACCCAAATTTAGCGAGATTATATTGCCTTCCGAAAATCCACAAAGAAGGAAACAAATTCAGGCCCATTGTGAACAATATTAACTTTCCTACTTACCATTTCAGTAAATGGTTAGTTCAAGAATTTAATAAATGTAACCTAGAGATGGAAACAGTTATCAAAAATTCGTATGATTTAATAGACAAAATAAACAATTTTAAAGTCAAAGACAATATGAAACCTATATCTTTCGACGTGGTTTCACTCTTTCCTAGCATACCAATAAATACAACTTTAGATATTCTAAGAAATATTTTAAAAGAGAAAAAGTTGGATCACAAAATTATTGAAGAATATATTACTTTAACAAAACTATGTATGGAACAACAACAAAATTGGCAGTAATAGATGATAATTTTAATATAGAACAATTTTTAGATTTTATAAACTCAACTTACCCTTCTATCAAATTTACTCATGAATTAAAAAACAACAACAGTTACCATTTTTAGATTTAAAAATTTTCAGAAACAAGGAAAACATAGAATTTGATATTTACAGTAAAAACACTCATACCGAAAATTACATACATAATTCTTCGTACACTTTAACACAAAATAAATTAGCAACTTTTAATTTTCTTATTCACAGACTATTGACAGTACCTCTTAATAAAGATAGATATAAAAAAGAACTGCAACGTATTTGTCACATAGCAAAAGAAAACGGGTAAGATACATCTTTAGTTTTTAAATTATTAAATAAACATAAATATAAATTTTTAAAACAAAATAACACCACTTTAAATGATCTCGAAGAAAAATTTCCATTTGGGAAGTTATGTTACCATGAACCTACACACCACAAACTGAAGAATTTATTTAAAAAACCTAAAATAAAAATAGTTTTTGCTAATAACAATAAATTAAAAAATCTTATTTCAAACGTAGAAGACAGAATTGAGAACAACATGAAATCTGGTATTTATTCCATCACTTGCTCAAACTGCCCTAAAATTTATATTGGTCAGACTAAACGAAATATTTCCACTAGGTTTAAAGAACATATGTACCATGTCAAGAATAAGGATATTTTCAAATCTGCTTTAGCCTCACACAGACAAGATACAGGACATAATTTTAATATTGAAAATCTTAAATTAGTTAGAAGTTGTAATAGTTGTAGAAATTTAAATACAGGGTGGCCCAGTGAAAATTATCAGCGCAATTTTTGGCCACTCAGCATTAATTTTGCTAAAAACGCTCGAACACGTCAATTTTAATATGAAGGGGGACACCTAAATGGATTAGTACCAATGGTATAACTTCAACCCTAAAATGGGTGTGGACTGTACCTCAAATATTTTAAATGGAAAAGGGTGTCAAATATGACACAGTTCGAAAGACCTTTCAATTCTCTTTTCAACAGTTTTTTTGTTTTTCAAATCCGATCATTAGTTCCAGAGAAATATCGTTTAAAACAAATTTTATCAGGTGTGAAAAATTGCAATCAAGTAGGCTTAAACAAATGACAGAAACTCAAATATCAGTTTATTAGGTGTTCAAAATGACTATTTCCAACTTCCATACAATAATAAAGATTTTTCTCAAAATTTTGGAGATACGGTACGTTGCCGTAAATCTTCTAAAAATTCAAGTAGCGTGACATAAACAAATAACCCCACAAAAAAATCCAACTTAAAAATTACTTGTTTATTACAAACAACTTGTCGAAAGAATTGTTTATTTAGTTTCTGTCATTTGTTTTAGCCTACTTGATGGCAATTTTGAACACCTAATAAAACGATATTTCTGTGGAACTAATGATCGGATTTGAAAAATAAAAAAACTGTTGAAAAGAGAATTGAAAGGCCTTTCGAACTGTATCATGTTTGACACCCTTTTCCATTTAAAATTTTTGAGGTGCAGTCCACACCCATTTTAGGGTTGAAGTTATACCATTGGTACTAATCCATTTAGGTGTCCCCCTTCATATTAAAATTGACGTGTTCGAGCGTTTTTAGAAAAATTAATGCTGAGTGGCCAAAAATTGCGCTGATATTAGAAGCAATCCACATGAAAAAGAACGAAAGAAACTTCTTTAATTTTGACTTATCACCATTAAACAACCCCTTGTTAAAATTTGTGTAATCCTCTTAAATTCATCCTAGATTTGTATTTTTAATGTACCGTTAGAGGTTAATATTAGTTCTAAGCATCCATGTTACTTAGTTATAAGTATAAATACAATTGTTTTCGTAATCATTTTTATGTCTACTAATGATGTGTGCATAGCACACAATATGTACATCTAGAATTATAAATATATTATGAAGAAAAGGTTATTATATTTCATTTACGATGTATAATACCAATATCACAAAATCAAAATTCAAAACCATTCCCAAAACTTCAGAGATGCCCGAAATACTAATGTTGTAAATGTGTTTTATTATTGTTTAACCTCAATTTTACTGTTGTTTCATTATAAAATGAATGCTTTAAAACATTATTATCAAATTTGTAACCATAGATACGAGTATAACAAATCCCATGTCTCACATTAAAACAAACTTACGGTAGTTCAAAAGTTCTCCCAATCCTTTATTTTCTAATTTTACAGTCAAAAAAATATTACTTGATATAAAACTCTTTCACTTTTATTAAATATAAGAAAATATATCAAATATTAATGTGAAAAATTATTATTATGATACGATAAGGTGTTATAGTCCAAATAATTTATTTTAAAGTTATTTTCCTTAAATATGTTTTAATAGTTAATGATGATATAACAAACGAAATAAAATCACTTTTAACACAAATATATTTATACGATCCTAGTTATGTATTATTATAAAAAAACTAAGCATTATAGAATGACATTTATGACAGGTTATGATGTATTTGTTATGAACAACTGAACATAAGTGTTAAAAGTAAATTCGTTTTTTACTTTAATTCGTTGCCAATGACAACGATTTAAAAATATTCACAGTGTTATAAACTGTTATTTTTAACTTAGTAAGCAACCGTTAAAAAAATTATTTTTAACAGTGGTCGTAAGAAAAAAATGTTTAATTTTTATAAAAACAAGGAATGACTTTGAATACATGTATACTTATTATATATGTTTATTTTAGTTGAAAAGTGTTCATTGTTAAACCATACGTCACAAAATAATATATTAACGTCTGTTTTTAATACATCTGAGACTCAACATGTGAAACATTACTGGAAATCAGAAAATATTTTATTTCTCGTTGACTTAGATTGCTATTCGTCGTCAGATATAATGGAACAGGTATATTTATTTTTGTATTAGATTTTTACTCTTATTAACATTTATTTTGTTAAAGGCCAATCTAAAAAATTTGTTTGCTGCGCCTTACAAATGGCTATTGCTGACTAAAAATAGTGATTTCATCGACAACAAAGAAAAATATTTTTTAAACTATAGTTTTCATGTTGATAACAATGTGTATTTGGCTTTGAAAAATGATCAACATGAATATTATGTCATGGAACTCTATAAATACACGAATATATCTGACTTTATGATAATGACAATTTCCGAGTTATGGACAAAAGGAATTGGTTTTTCAGAGAATAAACCTAGATATATTCCTCAGTTACGAAGGAAAGATTTAAACGGAACTTTGATAAAATCGTCAGTTGTAATCCTTGATGAAAATTCATTAAATCATCTTACTGATTACAGGTTTGGTAAAACATGTAAATATATTTTTTAATATAGCAGATGGTAACTATACCTAATGTGTCAAGTAGAATCATTTCTTTAGACAAATTAAAAATTGAATCTTTGTAATATTTTAACTTTGTGGTCGCAATAGTTAGTTTTGCACAATCATATATTTTTGTATTTACTCATTAAATTTCCAAGGCAGTAAGTAATATTTACAAATTACTGATTGGTAAAATGATATCTCACAGAACCGGGATTTGATAAATAAGTGGTAAATTAATAAAAGTCGAAGTTTAATTTCAAAATAAAAACTATTGTCAAATTAAAATACTACAAATATATCTAAATTTTAATTTTGTTATTGCGTTATCAAGCAAAATAATTATTAACTGTTAAGGGCACTAACACACCTACTCAGAAACGAGAATATAAACAGTGTTTAACATAAACACTGTTTAATATTGACATTTTGTTCATTTTTCTATTCAGAGACCTTTTTTAGTCAATGTTTAATTATTTAAACACTGTTTAAATGTAAACACTATTTTTGCAATACCTGCACAGTAAGTTACCCATTAATAACAAAATTTAAACACAGTAAGTGGAACTTTTATTGCATATTTGGTTTCCATGGTTATAGTAAACACTTCCCGTGCACGGTGGACAGTAAGTGTGTTACTTACAATTCATGGTGGAGGGTAAGTATTTAGTTTCCACATCATCATAAACATTCATGGCACTCTTACTTTCAATTGCAATTCAACTTTTATTTTTGACATCAATCTGACAGACGTTAATTTTGAAACCTATTTTTCTTTTTCTATTAACCTTGAACTGTAGGTGATATTTGAAGACTCGAATGTTTAGGAAATCTCGACCCTTCGGGTCTCGACTTCCCAAACACATTCTCGACCTAAAAACTGTCACTTACAGTTCATGGTACATAATATACTATTATCGTTAGTAACCCTATTTAAACGAATTTTGCTCATTCAGAGACACTTTTTCATCGTAGTCATCATAATTAAACGTCAATTTAAACAGTCAAATTTAAACAACGTGTAGGGGTAGTTTAAATCTGTGATAATGAGTGACATATATGAATATTTTGAAAATAGTGAAGAAGTTCGTGAAGTAAACGAAAATGAACACCCGCAAATTTTTAGGCTGTACTTAAAAAGAAAAAATTCTTTTCAATATTATAGTGAAGATTCATTTAGAGAAAAATATAAGTTTTCGAAGCAGGGTGCAAATTTTATATGTAATTTAATTGAAGAAGAAATTAAACCAACCACTTTTCGAGGAAAACCTATAAGTTCAAAATTACAAGTACTATCAGTTTTGCGATATTTTGGTAGAGTTTTTTTTAGAGTTTTTCTCAGCCAACAATGTCGCGTCTGATTAAAAAAGTATCTGTTGCAATAGCAACTAAGAAATATAGGTTTGTAAAATTTCCCACGATGTATGAAGAACAGTAGCGACAAATGAAAAATTTTTACTCAATTGCGAGGTGCCCTTCTATTGTTGGAGCCATAGATTGTATACATATAAAAATTAAGAAGCCGACTGGACCAAATGCTGCGCTTTACATCAACAGAAAAGGCTACTACAGCATAAATGTGCGAGTGACTGCAGTTTCACAAATATAGTAGCTCGGTGGAGGGGTAGTGCGCATAATTCGCGTATTTGGAATGAGTGCAGCTTACGCAGAAGGTTTGAAAACAGGGAAATTGATGACATTTTATTAGGAGACAGTGGTTATGGGTGTTCTCAATATTTGTTAACTCCAGTTCTGCACCCATCTACGGCAGCGCAAGAACGTTTATTTGGCCAGTGGAAGTCAAGACTTCGAATATTACAAAGAGGTTTTACCGTTTCGTTAGATATAACCACAATTTCAATAGTAGCAATGACAGTCTTATATAATATTGCAAAATTAATAAATGAAAATGATGATTGGGCAGATTTAATAGATGAAGACCTCATTAGAAATGCTCCTCAACAGCCAAATTTGAGAGGAGATATTTTTAGAACACAATATATTAATTTAAATTTTAATTAATGTTAATAAGTTTCAAATTAATTTATTATTAATGGTTTAGTTCTATGCATTTCTTGTTCTAAGTAGATATAAATTTATTACAATAAAATTTGTTCACTGAAATGATATCGAATTTTTTTTTTTTCATTTTTAATTCTTTTTCTATTTTTCATTCCCAGTATTTTCTTTGAATCTACAATAATTTTATTTCCTCTTCATGTTTCATTCTCAGTTCATGGAGTTCTTTAGTAGATTTATTGCTTTCTTTAATTTTCTTAACATACCATTCTAATAATTTTGATTCGTATTTATTCCGTGAGTTCTCTAGATTTACGTTTATATTTTTAATTTCCCGTTCCCTTGGGTATATCTTCTGTATCCAAATTTGCACAGTTTTTGTCATTGTCTATAAGTTCTAAATTTTCAAAATTTTGTTTTGGATTTGTGTCAAATGTTCATTTTATGTTCATTGTTATCTTGTTCCTCATTACTAGAATTTATAAATAAGTTTACGGTAGTGTCCGAAATAGTTTCATTATAGGTAAATTCGTTATTGTGTAGTTCGTTATTTATGTCTACAACGTCAATTTTGTCGTCGTCATAATAATTAATGTCTTTTGTAAATTGGTATTTTAAAAGGTTACAAATTTGCCAGTCCATGTCTGTAGCTTCGTCTGTTGATGTACCCCCACCAGTTTTTTTCTTATTATTTTTATCCTGTAATAAGTACATTCATTAAACTAAACAGTTATACACAAACAACTATACAGGGTGAGTCTGGGAAGACGCCCCCCCTCTTAACTTTTTTATTATAAGTAATAGAATAAAATGGCTCATATAAAAGTTTTATAATTTTACATATACTATTTGATGGCAGATGTATATATTTTTTATAAAGTCAGGTTTACAAGATACGACTATCAACTTTTATTTTTCAAATGACAACCTATAATTATTTTAATAAAATAGAAACCGCCATTTTTTTCTCTTTTCAACGATGTATTAACTTTTATTAATGTATTTGAAAATTTTTGAGAAAAATGAGATCATTTAGACATGTCAGAAATAATTTTTAAACAAATATCATAGGTGGCTATGTTTCTCGAAATCGGGTAAACATACTTCTCAGTAAGTAACAAACAAATGTATACATTTTTGACATTAATTTAATTGTTTTACATTGTTACGTTTTGTTTATTTTCATATAGCCACCTATAATATTTATTTAATAATTATTTCAAATATTTTTAAATATCTCATTTTTCTCGAAATTTTTCAAATACATTAATAAAAGTTAATACATCGTTGAAAAGAGAAAAAAATGGCGGTTTTTATTTTAGTAAAATAATTATAGGTTGCCATTTGAAAAATAAAAGTTGATAGTCGTATCTTGTAAACCTGACTTTATAAAAAATATCTACATCTGCTATCAACTAGTATATGTAAAATAATAAAACTTTTATAAGAGCCATTTTTTTCTATTACTTATAATAAAAAAGTTAAAGGGGGGGGCGTCTTCCCAGACTCACCCTGTATACATTACATACTTTATTGACTCTTTTCATGGCTCATAATTTTATTCTTCTCCATTACTTTTTAATTTGCCCAGTCTTCTCTTATTTCCAAATTTTGACATAAAATTTTCATAAATTTATTTCCAACAAGTATTTTTCTTTTTATTAACATAACTTTCTATACTTTTATCTTCTATTATTAAAATTTTCTCCTTACATAAATCTATTAACAATTTCTTTTCGTTCAATTTCCAATTTTCCGATCTACTTCTTTTTTTTAATTTGATCCATATTTCGTCTATTTACTTGTTTTTCGATTTATGTTTATCGTTTCTCGATGAAGGAACTAATGTTGTAATCACGTTTAATAATAATAACAACAATTCAATTCAAATCTGTGCTTGCTTTGACAAATACAATCTGTCAAAATTCTTTTTTATAAGCCTCCCGTTTGTAAACAATGTTTATAGTAAACAGTGTTTAAATACTTCGTAAAAAACAATGTAACGACCCAGACTCATCGCAGATGAGTCATCTCGCCTGAACTGTCTGACTGTTCTACGACTTCGCCTACGGCAAGCCTGGGTAAAAGCTGGTGAAAATCCTGATGACTTTTTATTCGAAATTCCGATTGATTTCGCCAATTCTGTCAAAATGCAGAAAGAAAAGGTAATGGATTGTACTAGAACATTGAAAGAAAATTGTAGAAGATTGGACGAAATAATAACAAGCAGTTATAGGACATTGCAAAAAAATTAAAAGAAAATTGTAGAACACTGAAAGGTGAAACGACAGCAAGTTCTAGAACTTTGGAATAGAAATTAGATGAAAAGATAGTGGAGATTTCTAGAAAATCTAAAGAAAATAATATGTGAAGAGAAACTAATAGAGGGTTCTGGAGTTTTGGATAATGGACTGAACGATGCATCTTTGTTGGAGAGGTCAGGATTTGTTCCTCTTCCTGGTGTTCCTGGTGTTCCTGATGTCCGTTTCGCCATTTCAGATGTGGTAGATGTTCCACCTAATTAATTTTCGCTTAGTGATCGGAGGAGTAGGTACCTTTGGGTGGTCAGTGGTTTGCGGCCATTGGTAGCGGACCAGGATTTGATGGCTCGGACATTTAATCAAATTGGGGTATGTCGGCTGGTGAATTTGGGGAAGGCGTCCTTTGTTGCCATCCACTGACGTAGATGAAATACAAGAACACAGAGATTTCGGAGGAAATAAAAATCGAGACAGTAACGATCGAGGCAGAGATCAAGACATGAGCAGAAATTATACACTTGACCGAAATAGATGATCTAATCGTGAGCGCGTCGTCCGAGATCAAAATGAACGAGATGAATAGGAGCCGGATCAGTCACCAATAATAGACAAACCTCCTCACGATAGACCATTCCCTAATGGTGATCCTTATATGAATCCAGATCGAATGGATCGTGAAAGAAGTGAGCATGACAGAATGGAAAGGGAAAGAATAGAACATGAAGAGTTTGTAGTGACATTCAAGGAAAGGTACATTAACAGTTTGTCAAATTTGTAATAAATCTAAAGTTTTGGAGCTTCCAAAAGAAGAAAATGTATGAACAGTAACTGGTTAATTTAAGATCCCAATCGTTCAGTATGCAGTAACGTTTCTTTGACTTTGAACGACATTCATTTAACAGTGCTGGTTTGAAAGACGCGGTTAAGAAGATGAGGAAGAAATTTAAGAAGATAAACATAGACAAGACTTGACGGATGAGATGGCCGACATCCTGGAGCAGAGCGGCGAAGTACAAAAAGTGTTGTGCAGTAACTACAACACACCTGAGAGCGACGACGATGAACTAGCGGCTGAGCTGGACGCCCTGAGCGACGATATCGCGTGGGCGACGACACCAGTTACTTGGATGATTTGGTCAAGGCTCCCGAGACTCCGAGAAAGGACCCGGGCGAGTCCGCCAAGAACAAGAATGGAATTCCTGTCGATGAGTAAGGCCTTTACCTCGTAGAGGCGTTCAACCCCAGAATGATGCATGCAGTTTCGTAATGAATTCGGCGTTGATCGAGGTCTGTTTCGGGACGAAACGGTCTTAAGGAGGGGGTAGTGCAACGAGCAAGATTCACCGCAGATGAGACATCACGGCTAACCTGTCTGGGCAGGTAGTCGCGTTAAAGATCAAGTGGGAAAGGAGCGACGCCGCTATTTTTTGGGAATTTTACAGAGTCAGGAAAGCTCTGAAATGTTGTAGAGATTAATTGGCGGCAGATATATAAGGGTCGCATGAGGCGGATAATTGAAGTCAGTATCGGTCAGTGCATGTCAGTGATATGTAAAGTAGAAATAAAGAAATAGTTAGTGGTAAATATCGTATAAATAAATATTGCGTTGTATTAAGTAGGGCTGTCAAAATTCGAAAAAAATTGTATCCGTATAGCCGGATACAAATATATCCGGTATTCGGAAAATCCGACAACCGGATATTAAATCCGATATCCGGATAAAACCGGTATCTGAATGAATCAGATATCCGGATAAAACCGGTATCCGAATAATCCGATATCCGGATAAAACCGCTATCCGAATGAATCCGATATCCGGATTAAATCGGTTACGGAATGAATCTGTTACCGGATTAAACCAGTATCAGAATGTATTCGATATCCGTATTAACCTAGTATGACAATAAATCTGATAATCGAATTGAACAATTACTTACTTGTGTTAGTTAGGTACCTACTTATGAGGGTTAGGTTAGGTAGATAAAAAATAAAATAATATCTTACAAATAAAGTAAACTTAAGCAAATTATTTATTAAAAAATAAATAATATTATAAAATTATTTATTAAAAAAAATATTTTAAATTATGATATAAGAATATTAATTTATTTGCATTTTCAGGTAAAAGACAACTTTTTTTAACTGATATAATGGTACCAGCAGTTCAAAAAACACGATCAGCTGGAGTTGATGTAGCAGGAATACATAATAATTTTTTTGCTATAATTGATATTGTAGGAAACCAATCTGCATTATTTTTCCACCACTGTAAAGGGCACATTTTTTTGTTTATTTCTGGTTCAAATATATATTTATCATTTTCTGATAATTTGTCTGATTGACCAGGAAATAAAAAATCAAGAGCTGTTTCTTCTGTATTTAGTACGTTTTCCTCAGTACGTAAATTTTCTGCGGTAATTAATTTTTGTACATAATTTAAGGCTATGGTTTTATCTACAATATCGTTGTTCTTGTACCTTGGATTGAAGAACGTTGAAATATGTATTAATACAGGTAGAATAGAGTCATATATTTTAAATCTTTTTTCTAATTCGCTCTTAATTATTGATTTAAAATATTTATTAATGAGTGAATTATTGGTTGTACCACTGAGAAAGATGGATAGTTTTCACTGGATAATAGAGTTGTTGCAACTTCAAATGGTTGGACCAAGTACTTCCATTAACGTCCATTCGCTATCGCTCAATGACAATGTGGATGCCTTCATTTTGGATGTAATATCTCTGTCATATACAGCTTAATTTTGTTCAATTAGTCTGTCAAACATAGAATATACAGAATTCCATCGGGTACAGCATTAGGTATTAATTTATGATTTTTAAGATCAAATTGTTCTTGTATTCTAATTAATGCATTTGCAGCTACTGTTGAATGATGAAAAAAGCTAACAATACTACTGCATTTTTTGATTAAAATATTTATAGTATCTACGGATATGCCTTTATTTATACTTAATTGCAGGGAATGCGCGAAACAAGAAATACTACTTCCCAATAATTTGGAACTGCTTTGCAAATATTAGCAGCATTGTCATGAACTGTTGCAACAATTCTATTGCTTAAATGCCACTCCTCAACAACTTCTTCTATTCTAATTCGCAAATTTTCAGCTGTGTGTCTCTTCTGTTGTTGAAACATAACTAAAGGGTTTCCAATCCATATTAAGACCATGTGCAGTTATTGTTATATAACACTGATTGTTTCTAGTGGTCCAGCAGTCAGTTGTCAAAGCAATATTTTCAATACTTGATAAATGTTCTTTAATCCTATTCTTTTCTCGATCGTACCATAAATTTATACGACTTAATATCGTATTCCTACGCGGGATTTTATAATTAGAAGCCAAAAGCTTTGACAAATTTTTAAATCCTGTGCCCTCTATAACTGATATTGGTAGCATATCCTGGCTTATCATCTTTGCAATTTCTTTTGAAATATCTGCATTTCTTTGGGCGTTAAACTTTGTTGTATGGAAAACGGCATTTATTTTTGCTTGCCAATGGATATTTATAAGAGATGGAGATTCTTGATAATAATCCGGGGTTACATCAGATGATTGTGAAGCAGAAGTTGTTGGTCTACATTCTTCGGATGTCGTATCAAGTAATTCGTCTTCTAATTCTGTGTCACTATTTTTGCTAAATTAAATATACATGAAAAGAGGTTATTTTTTAGTTTTAAGATAAATATCACTGCGAAATACCTTTTTGTTGATAACGATTCTGAAGATTTAAAAATCAAATGTTTCTTCATATGATTCCATAAATTTCCAGTGCTACCACAGTATTTCAATTCAGCTTTACAAATATTACATATAGCAATATTCTTTTGCTTATTTTTAGAAAAATTCCGCCACACAGCACTCATTTTTAAAGTAAGAATACGAGTATAACGCTACCGAACTATGATTGTAGTTTTTAATACAGAGGAGAAAAATGAGAAATGATTCACCATCACGTTATAATACTTATTAGACTTTATCTGTGTGGGGAAAAATTACTGTCACCGGCAATGAAAATAATACAAATTATGAAGGGATAGAATCCAATATTATACCTTTGGAGAATGTTTTAACTAAACATAGTTGCGATGAGTGCAACAAAAATATTATTTGCAATAATATTTCTAATAATACAAATTTATTACAAATTGAAAATGAGAATAATTGGGAAATATTCATTAATACGAATAACAGACTTGATGCCGAATATAATATAAGTAATTTGGAACCCAATATTAGCATAATGAACAGGGCCGTCTTTTCCATTGGCCACTCTGGGCAAGTGCCCAGGGCCCCGCGATCCATGGGGCCCCCGAGTTCCTACCAGATCATCAAAAGATAACCGATATTACCGATAAATATATTTATTTTCCGAAAATCAAACGATAATTTCTGACTATAAATTTATAATACTTAACAGCTATTTTAGTATTCTAATGAACAATGGGGCCTAACAAACACTTACAACTGTCTGGTGTCAATCCTCTAAATTATTTTTATGTTTTATGTAGCTAATAGCGACGTAAAACAGAACGCAACCTACTCAAATAGCAGACTCGATGATCGCGACATCTCCTGTGACATGACATTCGGTCAGCCGGGATTCCCCGTTTACGTGCACTTAACCATACTTTTCGTTCGGGAGTGAAAATTAAATCGTCTTTCGCCTGTTCTTGTTTGTTTTATGTTTGCTACAGTTTTTAGTGTAAGAAAATAAATATTCAATTGAAATACAAAATGTCGAAACGGTCATATCTTAGTGGCTCAGAAAAAAGAAAAAAAGCTGCACATCACAAAAAAGTAATTGAAGAGTTACCAAAATTAACATCTTATTTTACATCAGGAGCTTCTAAAAGTGATAATCAAATAATAAATTTTCCACATGATGTGTCATGTCGACAACAAATTGCGGGAACTTCTGAATCTTGCTCTACGCAAACTTCAATTAATTTAGGAAAAGAGATTGAATCAGATTGTGCAGAAACCGACCATCTCTATAGCGAAAATGCAACAACTTCTGTGACTTCACCGACCACTGTGTCAGTTGATCACAAAGAGTTTTCCAACCCAGAAAACATCTCACACGATCCCGCTGATTATTTTCATGAAGGTTTTACAGAAAAAAACCCGCGAAATTTGGATTCGTAAGGGGCCTGCATATTTTCAAAATAAAGATTGTGACTTTTCCGAGGCGTCCAGAACCTACAAAGAAGCAGATGGTAAATCAGTAAATAGGTATTTCAATAAAGCATTATTTAATCGTGAATTGAAGAACAATGAAAGTGTTGGAAGAAAATGGTTGTTGTATTCACCTTCGAAGAAATCTATATTTTGTTTTTCATGATGTTTATTTAACCCTTCTGATATAAACCTATGTTCTCCGAGTGGATGTAATGATTGGAAGCATATTAATCACATAGTTTTAAAACATGAAAATAGCCCAGCACATAGGCAATCTATGATAACTTATCTGACACGAAGTAAAGCGGTTGGTAGAGTAGATACAGAGTTGTTATCTCAACATCAAAAAGAAATGGATTACTGGAAAAATGTGCTTAAACGGATTGTCGCAGTTGTAAAATTTTTGGCATCGAGAGGGCTTCCATTTCGTGGTGACAATGAAATCCTTGGATCTCCCAATAACGGAATTTATTTAGGATGCTTGGAGTTATTAAGTGAATATGTTCAATTTCTTGCAGATCACTTAAAAAAAGTTGGGAATCCTGGAAAAGGATACATTTCTTATCTATCAGCGAATATATGTAATGAGTTTATTAATGTAATGGGACAACAGGTCCTAAAAAAAATTATAAATGAAGTTAAATTGGCAAAATATTTTTCCATTAGCGTTGACAGTAACAATAACAATGGATGTTGCAACTAATTTGTTTACTTCACTTAATGATTTTATTATTAAC
This sequence comes from Stenolophus ochropezus, assembly GCA_035578165.1. NCBI lineage: Eukaryota > Metazoa > Arthropoda > Insecta > Coleoptera > Carabidae > Stenolophus > Stenolophus ochropezus. The sequence goes on along the minus strand of JAQOWZ010000008.1, from coordinate 10,726,104 downwards.
CTAAGGGATAAATTTGATTACTTCGAATCATCCGCCAAAGATAAAAATCCGGAATTTGACTATAAGGACCTACCCCAAAGGACAAGAGGCAGAAGCTCACGCCAGGCATTTTTTGATGGCTCTGCGCCGTTAGTCCAATTGAATGGGAGAGAGAAATTTAAGATAGAAACCTTTCTTCCCATAATTGATACCCTGAGCGTGCATTTAAAACAGCGATTGAGTTCGTACAAGGACATAAACCATCGGTTTGGTTTTTTTTCTCACTTGAAAACTCTGAGTCCCGAGGAGTTGAGACAAAGTTGCAAAGAATTTGCTAAAATCTATTATGAAGACGTTAACGAGAAAGAATTAGAAATGGAATGTCTGCATTTAACAGAATACTTGAAAATTGTCCAGTCTTGTGAAAATGTAGAAACTAATAGTTTTTCAGGAATATATCGTCTTTTGAAAGACAACAAAATAGAAGACACGTTTCCAAATGTTGAAATTGCATTAAGAATCTTTTTAAGCATGATGGTAACTAACTGCAGTGGGGAGCGCTCATTTTCTAAATTGAAGAGAATAAAAAATGAAATAAGAAGTACAATGCTTCAAGAAAGATTGAACAGTTTGTCGCTGATGTCCATAGAATGTGATGTGCTCAAAGACATAAACTTTGAAGAAGTGATTGACGATTTTGCTTGTCTAAAATGTAGAAGGGTACCTCTTTAATTTTATTTATTACTTATTATATTAGAATAGCATATTACATTATTAATGGAAAATTATATTTTGCAATTAAATATATGTTTATGTTAAATTATTAATAACAATTAAAGTTTATATCGTTTTGATATTGACGCCGAATGACGTAGATATGTATTATCTTGTTAGTTGAAAAGCCGCTAGATGGTGAAACTGAAACAGTATGAACTACTGTTTCGCCATCTAAGTAGTGGCTTTTCAACTAACAAGACAATATATATGTGTAACATTCGGAAAACTGTGTTTTTGTTTTAAATTTGACATTGTCTTTTACCTTTCTATCCATATAGAGAAGAGTAGAGATTACAGATTTACTCAAAAGTCATCTTGACACTTGAAAAGAACGTTTTCTTATTTGTTACTCGGTTGCCATCTAGCGGCCATGTTATTGAATTAACCATGTCCTTTGCTGCGTCATTAGGAGGAGTGAATTTCAGCCACATTTTCAAAAATGTTTTTTTAGAAAAATCTTTCATTTACTTCATATATAGGGGCCCCATTATCCTAAAGTGCCCAGGGCCTCCAATAGGTTAAAGACGGCACTGATAATGAATCCCATTCTTGTGAATAAGGAATTCAATATTGTACAAGAAATTAATAAAACTACCCCGACCTTTAGTAAAGATGCTGCAAAATTAAATAAAAACAGAAAATATTTACCGCCAAGAGCAAAACCTTTATCTATTTTAATAGAAAAATTACTCGAAATTAATTATTCAACCAATAACATGGAAGAATTTAATTCTATTTTAAATAAATTTGCAGATAATTATATAAAAGTCAAACAAGAAAAATTGGAGTAGGAAATAGCCAAATTACGATTCGAAATAGCAAAAATGAAATTTCAAAATCCTGAATTTAATTTTGATATTTAAATTTAAACTTAATTACATAGTTCATATTTTCATTTAGTTTTTGTACACATATGTTTTTCCTTTTTTTCTTAAGTAGATTTCAATTTTCTAAGTATATTGTCTAGCAGTTTAAAAAAATATTTGTGTATTAGTAGTAATATTTTATTCCCTTAATTTATAATAAATTATTCCTTATGTATTCAGCTCGTGCTACTCTCCTTAAATTATATAAATCATTGCCTACCTCTGGATCTGAAAACAAACAATATATGGTATTTCTTGGCACATTTATTTAGTTTATTTTTATACTTCTGGCAATATTCGGTATCAATTCGTCTGGATCTTCATATTCTACTTCGTCTCTTACTAATATTATATTTGCATCAAGTGCAATATTATGAAGGACACAACCCGTATAAATTATATTTCAAGCTCGAGTTGGGTGATACAGCAATGTCCTATGTTTTGAAAGACATCTGAACCTTCCTTTCAAAATGCCATTAGTTCTTTCAATCACATTTCGGACAGATGTTAGTTCCGTATTGAATCTTGCTTCAGGAGTATTTTCACCAGGGTTACGGAATGGAGTAAACAACCAGGGTTCCAAAGGATAACCGCTATCTCATAAAAAAATTATTATTGTTAACTTAAGACAAATTTTATCCATTCAAATTTGTGTAATTGACACAAACCAATTAAATGTGTTTGATTATCACCGTTTTCATAATTTCTCTTTAAAAAACGTTTAACACTGATCATCTGTCAAATTGCCGCATCATGAACAGAATCAGGGAATCGGGCAGAACATGCAATAATTCTATTATTGGAGTCACAGATCTTTAAAAAAAATCTCTTGAATTATAAATAGATTAAAACATAACAAGATAACACATACCAACATTACATTTATAGAATGCTTCCCTTTTCTATTAATAGACAAATGGGGGATGGTCATTATCAGTAGCAGGTGGAGCTATAATATTAACGTGCGTACCATCAATTACACCTACAACACTTCGACATCCCCACTTTTCATAAAATCTAAAATAATTACATTATATTATAAGAACTTATAAGATTATTCTTGTATATTTACCCTGTTTTAACTATATTTTGTTCTTCAATTGTACAAGGAAATTTAACATATTGTGGTAATAAATTTGTCGCTGTTAAATGGCATATTTCATGCATAATGCGACTTACAGAGCTTTGGCTGAGTGATATGGAGTAATTTACTCCAATGGGATTTTGGAATGATCCTGTTGCCAGAAAGTTCAACACTGCTAGGACCTACAGACGTAGTATTTTTTGTAATATGTATATATAAACATAAATTTCTACATTTTAATACTTTAATATGCAAGGGAATTCGCGAATATGATGGATCGTACAATGGTTCAATACTTGTAATAAAATTCATATAGCCCATTGCTGATCCAATCTGTACATTTGTTTAAAATGTGCAACGGGAATATCAAATGGATTTCCCAAATCTCGTATATGTCTGCGCAGTATACGCAAGTAGTTTCTAAAATAAGGTTATTTTTTAATTAGATATATGAAATAACACAATTTTTTAAATTACCTGTTATGTTCTTCTTCAATTAGTAGCGCAATATATAAAACGTTCACATTTCGATTCATTTTCACCAAAAGTTCATTACTTATAAATACAAGATACAAATCGTATTGCTACTGTCAGTCACAATGTGATCGTAAGGTTTTCGAGAAATCATAAGATATTTTTGAGTGATCGGAAGTAGTCAAATTGCATAGAATTGCTCTTGTCTCGTATCTCACTACGAGTCTTACGAGAACAACTTACGAGAGCTTACGATACTGCTTAGAATTGCACCAATAATTTGTAAATTTAGAAGATTTTTAATTTTGTTATAATAATTAAAAGGGCATTCATTGTCTTGTTTTAATTGGGCGAGTTTTGTACGAAATGTGAAGCAATCTCTTTTGTCTGAATATGAGTTTATAAGGGCTTTTTTAATGTCGTCCCATGATGCTGTAGTGGTACTCGCTAAGTGAATGGCTACATTGCTTTTTATTTTAGCCAGTACATACGCCGTAACAAATACATTAAAAGTCTTCGCTGCCATGTATTAAAGAAAATATTTTCAATCTTTTCGCACACTATGATGAATCTAGATAAGAATTTTGAATCTCCGTACGAAGCGAGAATCATATTTAATTATTCTTTCTGGATTTTTAGTGTGGTAGACATTTTTTCTATTAAGGATAGGCTTTGTATTTCAGATAATATATCGTCTAAATTTTCTAAAGAAGCTAGTGGGGAATCACAGAAAGCGATTAAATTTGTATCTGAAATGTTACTGATATCACCAGATGATATAAGTATTTACGTTTTAATCAGCTTGTTCATGGATTCCTCTTGTACCTTGTGGACGAATTACGATATCTGGAACTCTGATTTCAGCAGAGCCTCATGAGATCTCTGGGTCACAATGTTCTTTCGTGTAACATAGGGTCTCCACGACGTATCCGCTTTAGTACAGGATTTCCAAAAAATCATGAAAACGAATCACGAACTATATTTTCTTTTGTAATCGCTAGAGATGGGATTTTAGAGTATTTACCTATTCTTGTATGTGAGGTTTTTTGTGATAGAACAAAATCTGTTTTCATAAAAATGCTGTCATTTGAACCCAAAATAATTTTAACTATTGGGCCTAATTTACCAAATTTAAAACCAATATCATCGTTTTAAAGTACTTACATTTTATTTTTGAAATTATAATTCATTTACAAATATTTGCAAATTTGAAGGTGACAATTCTGATCTTGTGCAAATGTTTTCATCGTGCTAAATTTTTATTTTTGAACCATCGCAAAACTAAAATCTCTTGGAACTCCACTTATTGAAAATATGAAAATACTTAATACATTGCTGTATAAAATTACATCATGTGAAGGAATGGAAGCACTCGTAACATCTTGTAACATAGAGCGGTTATTTTCTCTTTATAAAATATTAACATGTAAGAGATACAATATTAGTGCAAAAATGTTGGAAATAAATTGTTTTTTTACAATTATGAAGATAAATGCGACTGAATAACGACAATGACTAAAAGTGTTAATCTTAATTGTTTAATTTTTAATAGTTTATGAAGAAAATGTTAAATTTTGCATTATATTTACAAAAAAAAACAATGAAATTATAAATAACTTTTATAAATTTATCACACAAAAATTAGTTTTAATTAGCTAATTGTAGATATTTATTACCTAAAGTAAACATTTTTTTAAACCGTAGGTACCTATAATGCAAATTGCATTTTTTCCAACCTAAAGTCCCATGTCTAGAAATTGCCTTTGGGAATCCTATCGACTGTGCCAGCTAAATAATGGATGGACGATTAATAAAAAAAGTATTTTATTTTTACTTACAACGAAGGATAAGATACAATAATTATATTAAAGTTTACACTTCAGTTCCTTTACAATGACTGACTAAAATAATACAAAAATGAAATAAATTAATAGTTATTTTTTATACAATACGATAAAATAATATTTTATTGACAAGCGGAAAAGTGTTAATTCACGAGCGATATAATCGCGAGTGAATTAATTTTCGCGAGTCGATAATTTAATTTTATCGTCGTATATAAAATTCTATTTTTTTCTATAGCAGGTTTTGAAGAGAAAAGAATTAGGAAAATTAAATTAATATTTAAGAACAATTTTAAAATGTCAGTAGTGTGCGTTGTTATGGAAATGTACTTCTAACAAACAAAAGTTAAAGTACTTTATCTACCCTTGCTGTTAAAGTGTTACTTTATCTACCCTTGCGGTTAAAGTGCTACTTTATCCACTATTTTGAGTTGATAAAATTGCACTTTAACATCTGCTATAGAAAAAAAATTCTTATAACTTCATTGATTAATGTTGTGAAAATAAACTGCGAGGGTTTCCTACACGTATATTATAATATATAATTGTTCTTCTTCTTCCGAGGGTTTCTCGGAACAGCTGATATTAAAAACAATAGTTTGTTTTTTGTCAATATCCATAAATTAATTGACTAAAATCTCTTATTGTACGATTTAAATAATCCAAAGTTTATTTTACATTAATTCTAACGGCTGGCTGATATTTTTTTAACGTTATTAGATTATAGTCAGTTTTGCGTTTCTTATAGTTATACTGTACTTTCTTGTTGTTTTTTACGGTTTGTTTATATTCATCGTTGCACTAGGGTATAGTCTTTTTGGTTTGTATTATCTTTTTTTGCTCTATTTTTTTATTTGCTGCATCTGTTATAAAATTTATTAGGATTTCAGCTAGATTATCTATATTATCGTCTGTTTGATTTTTGGGTATCTTTGGTAATATATTAATGCATATTTTAAAATCCATTTGGAATAAATAGGGTGTATTCCGGGATTATCATTACTTGGACAACGAAAAGGATATTATCTAAACTATTGTCATTTTCTTGTTTATCAATGTTTAAACTTTTTTCTTTATTCGAATATTCCTCCGGAGTTTTCAATTGTTTCGTTTGTGTTGATTTAAATGCGAGATATTGCATCTGCATTTGAATTTAGTGAATCTTTTTTATAAAACAAATTGGTAATCCTATTCTTCGAATTTTTTTTGCCATCTTAAGGGTTTCGCATTTGGTTATTTTATTGAAAACAACCACCGTAAAGGTGACTCGTGTCTGTCGTTAAGATGAAAGGTTTCTCGAAATCAGGGTGTTGCAAAATAGATTCATTGGCTAGCAAATTTTGCAGGCATTGCAATGATTTATGTAATTTGGATTTTTTGTATCGATTTTGGCGACTTTTTTCAACCCTGAAATTGTATGTGTTGTTAGATTTTCGAATTTTTGTTGTACTTTCAGTGGTTATATAATGCGTATTTAAGTAAAAATGTACTTAAGCTTTAATACAGTTATATTTTATATATAGAACGATATTATTTTTTATTGTCAAAATTACATAAAACACATATGACAGACAGATAACTTATGCAATACTAGTTTTTTCATTACTTCCTTGATTTCTTCTTCATGACTGGAAACTACTCACAGCCTGCTAAATCCTTTGTCATTTCCAACACTCCTCCTTGAGTAGTTTTGCTCGAAGATACAAAAATGGTCCTTTGCTCAAAGGTTTAGTAAAGATGTCCGCTAATTGCTCCTTCGATTTCACGTATATTGGACGTACTGTTTTGCCAATATGTTGATTTATAAATTTTCTTTTAATTTCGATATGCTTTTTGCCTTTTGTAATTTTACCTTCTTCAATATTTTCAAGCATGTGTATAGCTGCTTTATTGTCTATTAATATGTCAGAAGGATTAGACACATCTTGCAAATTTAGTTTTTTTGACAAACGACGAATCCAACTTATTTCTTGTATACCTAATACAGCTGCTCTATATTCTGCTTCGGCTGACGAAAGTGCAGTTACTTTTTGCTTCCGGGCGAACCATGTCACAGGACCTCCATTGTCTACTAGTACGCCACTAGTTGAGCACATGTCTTCATCTTCACCAATTTGAGTCTGTATAAACTTGAAGTTTGTATTTGCCATCAGAGAATATTCCGAAGTTTTCAGTTCCCTTTAGATAACGAAATACTCTTTCGATCATTTTCCAGTGATGTGTTTTTGTATTGCTAATTTGACGACTTAAGTAATTTATTGCATAACTTATATCTGGACGTGTCATCATTGATAGATATAAAAGACTACCTATAGCTTCACGATAAGGTTTACCTTTCAGTTCTTTTTCATTTTCATTTTTTCTTTTGATCATTCCACGTTCTATGGGTGTACAGACTTCATATGCTTCAGAAAATCCAAATTTTTCCAATATTTTCTTGGTATATTTATATTGGCTTACAAAAATGCCATTTCTTAGTAGTCCGATTTCCAATCCAAGATATTGACATTTTCCTTGCTTTGGCCATTCTGATATTAGTTCAACTTTTGTTGCCAATTTTGATATTGATTCTTCAATTTCTTTCTCATTTTCACCAATAACTAGACCGTTCTCTACAAATACTGTCATAATTACTGTTCTTGATTTGTTGTAAAATAAACATGGGTCATCATCGGTTGCCTCAAAATCAAACTCTTTCAAATAGCTGCATAACTTTAAATTCCAAGATTTTGGAGCTTGTTTAAGACCATAGATGCTTTTTAAAAATTTACATACTTTCTGTGATCCATCTTCAAATCCTTCCGGCTGAGTCATATATATTTCTTCTAGTAAATCTCCATTTAAAAAGGCTGTTTTCACATCAAAAGTTTTAATAAGATACCTTTTACTTGCAGCATAACTTAATAGTAATCTAATATCCTCTTGCCACCAATCTGGCTTTTAGACGACCATTTCATTTTCTTCGTAATATCCACTTGCATGTTAAAGGTTTTCTATCTGATGGTAGTTCAGTAAGTTCCCAGGTTTTCATTCCTTTTAAACTGTTAACTTCTTCAATCATTTCATGTTTCCATTTTGGGTCATTTAATGCATCTCTAACACTTATATCTTCTACTTCTCCAATGAAACTATATTGACAATATTTTGAAGGAGGTTTGATTTTACGTCTGTCTCTTAATATTCTGTCAGATTCCTTTTTGTCATTCGATGTCTCTTCATTTAAGTTTTCTTCTTCTAAACTTTTATAATTTTCATTTTCACTGTCAGTATTAATCTCCTCCTGTCGTATATCGTCTTCTTTCTTCAAAGATGCATCAGCTTCGTTTTCATTTAGCTTGAAATTACTTCAGTAGTGTTTTCTTCAAAATTAAATTTTTCTCTGAATAATACATTGCACGAAACTTCAACTTTTCTCTTTTCAGGTACGTAAACTCTATATCCCTTTTCTTCTGTATCATAGCCTACAAATATACCTTTCTTGCTCCTTTTGTCTAATTTTTGACGTTCACATTCTAGAGTCAGTACATAACATTCACAACCTAATGGTTTCATTGATTTTATGCTTACGCGACGACCAAACCATAGATCTGCTGGACTTTTCCCTTTTACTGAGCTTGTTCCAGTTTGATTTATTGTAAATACTGAATAATTTAAAGCTTCAGCCCACAGATTCAGATTTAATTTTTCTGTGTAGATTTCAGCACGAGCTGTTTCGACTATTGTTCTCATTTCACGCTCAATTCTACCATTCTGTTGAGGGGTATGTGTTGTAGATCTTTCATGAAGTATTCCCAACTTTTCGAATATGTCCCTGCTTCTTACATTTTTAATTTCAGTTCCATTATCTGATTTCAACTTCTTAACTCTACGTTCAAACTGATTTTCAACTAGATTCAGAAAATTCTGTAGTTTTTCTATAGCGTCTGATTTATATTTCAGAAAATATACCGTTCTGAAGTGGGAATAATCGTCTTTAAACATTAAAAAATATTTGGCACCACCTAGAGATAGTTGATTCATTTCACCCAAATCTACATGTATAACATCAAGACATTTCTCCACTACAGTAGGATTATTTCTATGTGTGACACGACATTGCTTCCCATAAGCACACCCTTCGCAGATATATCCATTCCAATCATATGTTATTTTTGTTCAGTATTTCTTTGACATAATTGATATTTTGATGGGCAAGTCGTTCATGCCATGTTTTTATTGAGATAGCTGGTAAACAATGTTCTGTTTGTAGGAGAAATTTCATACAATATAATCCTCCACTTCTTTCAGCAATTATAACTGGCTTTCCTTTCTCTAAGATTTCTGACTTGTTAGCGTCTGCTCGCTGAGTGTACCCTTTATCTAATGCAGTTGTTAATGAAAATAAATTAAATGATAACTTTGGTACAAACAATACTTCACGTAGTACAATCGGGTACCATTTTTCTCCATCATAAGCAGATAAATAAACATCACCCATACTAATAGCTTCCAGTTCAGTAGAATCTCCAATTTTGACTAATAAATTATTATTAAGAGGTATTACATTTGTCATCCATTTCAGCTGACCTGTCATATGATGCGTCGCACCACTGTCTTTGTACCAAGATTCTTGATTTCTTGACATCATATTTATTTCTGTTGACGATAAACTTAATGTAACAAATCCTTTTGCTTCACTTATTTTTACAGTCTTACATTCTCTTGCAAAATGACTTGTCTTGTTACAATTATTACATTTGTAAGTTTTCTTGCAATAGTCTATATATTCCTGACAAGGTTTACCATGACATTCACTCTTTTTATGTCCTAGCTTGCCACATTTAAAACATTTTATTCTATTTCCATACTGACTTGACTGACTTGACTTATTAGACTGGTCCCTTTCTTGAATATTCTTACTGTTCCAAGATTTATTTACTTTGCCCTTTGACATCTCTGTCTCCCTTACACTACTCTGCATATCCTTTTTCGTTTCGTAATGGCTTCACTGTCTCACCTGCTGATATTTCATATAAATTTTTGGAGTGCAGTAGCAAATTTAATTTAAAACGCCAGGCAGTATATTTATTTTTACCAGCTAATCTATCAAAAATTACTTTTGCATCCATTTTTAATTTTTTTTTATATTTTTTTACTTAAATACCTGGGCCCATAACCTGTTGTACTTTCAGTGGTTATATAATGCGTATTTAAGTAAAAATATACTTAGTCTTTAATACAGTTATATTTTATATATAGAACGATATTATTTTTTATTGTCAAAATTAAATAAAACACATATGACAGACAGATAACTTATGCAATACTTGTTTTTTCATTACTTCCTTGATTTCTTCTTCATGACTGGAAACTACTCGCAGCCTGCTAAATCCTTCATTACTTCCTTGATTTCTTCTTCATGACTGGAAACTACTCGCAGCCTGCTAAATCCTTTGTCATTTCCAACAATTTTATTTATGAATTTGCCATAATATCCGAGTAATCACAAAAAAAAATATTTCTCGGGTAATTTTTGGTACGGGGTAATTTCTAATTGCTTCGATCTTTTCGGGGTATATATATATATATATATATATATATATATATATATATATATATATTATATATATATATATATATATATATATATATATATATCTGACATATTAAGTGACCTAAAAATGTGACTTCTGTTTTCGGAAAATCGGCCTTATCGAGTTGTATCTTGAGATTACTTTCGCGTAATTTATTGGAAAATATCATATGATTCCATGTTCTGACATGTTAATTTCATTCTTGACTTCGGATTTGTGAACGAATGGTAATCTATAGGATTTTGAGTGTACTGGAATTTCATCTTTCCTGATGTTTGATTTTGTTTGTAAACGTGTGTAGTGTAGTTTCTTCTTTATAAAATATATGAGAAAATGATTTGACTAATTTTGCAATCTGATGTGTTTCTTCCGTATTCATGTGAATTTGAATATTATTTAAATCATCTTTAACTGTGACATCAAATAATTCGAATTCAGAATATTTAAATGGGTTGGCATTAATTAGTCGTAAAAATAAATTTCTTGTTCATATGTGTTATTATAAATATCTATCTGTCTATCTAATTATGTAATTCGAAATAATTGGGGGTTGTATTAGTGCATCGCTGTGAGGTGCATGTACTGTACTTTTTTACAGTTTCAAGGGTATTTGATTCTATTCGAGCAAAAAAATAACTATTGTTTCGATTCATAATGAGATAGTTGTAACATCGTATTTGAGGTTTTAAAAATAGAATGATTTAAATTTAGTTCGACGACGTTTAAATTTTTTATTGTATCATATCCAATTAATCCATTGAAAAAGTGGTGAAATTTGAACAAATATAAATTGTAAAATTTTCATTTTTAATAAATAATTTAAAATATTTTTCTGCAAGATCTGGATTTAAATATTAATTTTGTTGTTCAGGTATCTATTAACAATAAGGATGAATTCTAATTTTTCATAATTTTTTCGCAAAAACATTGATTATTTTCATAAGAATCGGGTTCGTATACATCGTATTCGGTTTCATTTGTGTAGGCCGAGGTGTTTTATCCATATTTTCCGAAATTTTACAGTTCATTATAATTGTTATAATATTCCACTGGTTAATAAAATTCGGTGGACTGCACATTGAATAATTATTCAGATACAAATTTTTGTTGTCCGTTATTTTGGAATTTTGTTGCATGTTAATTCTATCTTTAAATTTAGTTCTAGCAAAATTTGACGTTTATTTTTCAGTTATTCAAGGCAACTGTTATTTTCATAAAGGAATACAAACTTAATGCTAACGTAGGGATTTTATTTATTAATTAAAAAGTACGGCCAGTACGGTTGTGTGGTCGTGGCGTGTCTTGTCTGATCGTGTAGATAAGCAACATAGCCCGCCCTGTCCAATTGGATGGGTTGCCGCACAACGGCTCGGTGTGTGCTGGCCTTGCAGAGACTGTAGGCTGACAACCTGCATCACTAAAATGCAAGTAAAACATGTCACGAAACAAGTACTTCAGGTACTTGAGGCCTAGTTCCACATAGGAATGTTGTGCCATAGATGAATGAATGATGAATTAAAAATTAACTTCAAACATATCATAGAATTTGTAAATTATAGTGGTTAATAGAGAAGATATGTGATATAGTGATATGTGACATTCCTTAGTTCAGGAACTATATAAGCTTGTACTATTAGCATAATTAGTTAGTCATACGTTTGTAATCTGAATTGCTGTTACATTGTATCAATATTATTACTGGACAGGGTACGCTGGATTTTACAAGTACTAGCACCTGGATTCGTGCCCTTAAGTTGTATATATATATATATATATATATATATATATATATATATATATATATATATATATATATATAGTTCAAAAGCCAGTGGTCTACTATCTTTTAATATCCGGCAATGGTAACTGACATATAAAGAAGTAATTTAAATGTAATAGTGCGTCAATAATTTTTTCCCTAGTAACCTAGATACCCACTATTATTAATCTTTATTTGACATGAGAAATTGTTTTTCATTACCCCGTATATTGTAACAGTGGTCACCTAGGGCAATAATAAATTATTATTTTCGATAATGAGAACCGTGACTCAAGTTTCCAAATCCAAATATTGTACTCAAGAATATTCCGTCTAAATTAAATAAGTAAATCAAATAAATTAAAATTGAAAATCAAAATTGAGATTGACAAACTGAAACGTCAAATATAAAAACAAAGACAATCTATTTTATTTTATTAATATATATATATATATATATATATATATATATATATATATCAGGTTTGAGAAGACTATTATTGTCTAGCGCCTCATCTGGGTCATTAATGATAGTCTTCTCAACCTTGGTGTAATATACACTATTATTTTCTCGCTACCTGCGGTCATTATAAAAATATGTCAGAAGAATTTTGTGTTCCTTTCAAGTCAAACTGTGATGTCTGATGACTAAAACAAAAGTTCTTCAAATATATGTATATATTTTTTTTTATAGATATCGACATATAGACGCTATTAGCAAAGTAAATTACATTTTTTCAAACATAATAATTGATTATATGAATTGTAACAAAGAATTTAGTTTCGTTAACACATGGGGATATATCAATCCTAAAGATAATTTATATACTGGAATGATTGGAGTTTTACAAAGGAATCAAGCAGAAATTGGAAGTATGAACGAAGTCTTAAAATAAAAAATTTTGTTAACAATAGAGTTGTTGTAGGTACTCCTCTCTTCATCACACCTGATCGAATTCCGATAATAGATTATGTTGCTACTACCACTCCAACTATTGTAAAATTTATATTTCGACAGCCACCGTTGAGTTACGTGACTAATGTATTCACGTTGCCGTTTTCGGGGGATGTTTGGATATGTTCTATAGGACTTTGTGTGCTATTTACGCTACTGATGTATATTACAGGTAAATTCTTCTATTTATTAAGGTTAAGTCTTGAGGTATAAAGTATATATGTTTTAATTTAATACTTCTGCTTTATCGTCGGTGATTCAGCAAGTGCATGTATGAGAACAAATCATAATTATCTATTAAGGACAAAGAAAGATTTTTTTTCAAATAGCTGAATATAATTATATATAGATAACCGGAGACACGTAAATTAAGGTAGTTTGAATATTCAAGTTTAGTGTGTTTAAAAAAGTGGAGACTGCCTTTTATCTCGCTTATTATTAAAAATAAATATATTACTTCTACAATATTATTATACAGTGGAAAAATTGATTCAATCATGTAATAAATTTCATTGTTCCACTCCCGGTTATACCGGAAACTTTAAAATCTTAAATACAACCAACAGGTTTTTTCATGTATTCGGATTACATTTTCCATTTTCTTTTCGACAGTATCAAATATGATAGTATTGTCGTTATTCAATTATTAACAAGTATAATTTTTAACGCAGATTTCCATCATTTTAAGATAAGTTTTCAATACTATTGGTAGGGATATTCATTTTTAATCTATTGTTTCAATAAAGACAATTTATTAAGTATTAAACATTCTGATATTATTAACAAAAAAAAAAATAATTAAAAATAGAATTGATCTCACAGGAAACATTGTTTATACCTTTTTTGAAATTTATTGCGTCCAATGATTAAATTATTTGAAATTAATTGTAGGAACGTGGACATGTATGGAAATAAAATACTTCATTATTTAACAATCGTTACAAAAGTATTAAGTTTACAAATAATTTACAATATTTAAGAAACCTTACCATTAGCACTGAATGGTATTGTTGTATATTTAACATAGTTTTATGTATTAAACAAAAATTTGGAAGAGGTAAAGTTGTAAATTATAACAATGTAATTATAAATATGCACGTTGTTGTTAAGACTGATTTTAGTAGTTAAATTGTCATGATAAATATTAGGGAGTCTACTGGAGACTAAACTTGAAGACTTGGAGTCTTTATGGAATTCTTTAATTATCACTTTTTCTGCATCTTCTAATTCGTTGTTGTTCGAATCCTTTTTATCTTTGGTTGTTAAATAATTCCTTTTTGATTTTATGATAATACTGCAGTCTATATCTTCGTTGTTGTCTTGGTTTTATCTTGTAAACCCTTAGGTGATGCAATATTTTCAGTAAATGCTACATCTCTGCTGATAACAGCAAAGATAGTATTCCGATCCAATAATTTATAACCCTTTGAATCACTTGCGTATCTAACAAACGTCATTTCCTTTGTCTTCTTGTCTAGTTTTCTTCTTTGTTTTTTTGATATGTGAATAAAAGCGGTGTTATCAAATATAGCTAAATGACTCACATCTGGTTTCATTGAAAATATAACTCAAAAGGTGTCTTATCGGTTGCTTGAGCGAGTAAATCCCATAAATCTTGTCATTTCCAAGAGAGACCCATTCTTTTTTTCAGCGACTTCATTTTGTTGCGGTGAATATGACGTAGTATACTGTGATTAAATATCTTCTTGCTTCTAGTACTCTTTTAATTTCAAATTGCTGTATTCGCATCCTCGACCTGACCTCAGTATTTTTGGCTTCTTTCCGAAACTTGTTTTCATCCTTTTAATATATTTTTTGATGTAAGTAACAGTGTCACTTCTGATCTCCGGAAGAAAAGTTTCTGTGTATCTACTGTAGTAGTCGATCATAGTTAAAACAAACTTATTAATAGTAGAAGTCTACATGGGACCACATAAATCTGAATGTACCAAATCCATGCATGACCCTTTTTTACTCTCTGACTTCTTTGGGAATGCTTTGCGTGTTATTTTACATTCAATACAAACGTAACAGATACACTTAACTCCAAAGCCTATAATCTCTATTCCTTTTAACAATTCTCTATTTGACAATTTCTTGATTGCTTCATAGTCTTGATGTCCGGAACGTTTGTGCCAGGAGTGTTGGCAATTCGCATTATATCTTTGAGCTATCATGAAAACTTGTTCCGGAAATTTCAACTTATACAAATTTAAAAGTTCATTTTCCATTGCAATTATTTTTCATTATCTTACAATTTTTATTTTGAAAATTTCCCTATAAACCTTTCTCCGTTAATTTCTTGACAGGGAGTAAATAACTTTGTAAAGTCTTTAAATTTAATTTTAATTATTTCGTTTCGCTCATTAATACATGTCAACATACCTGTCCCATTGCCTTACGCTTTGAACGTTTCACCATCAGTGATACAGTCGTCTATCTTTACTGATGTCTCTAATTTGATAAAAAAAACTTTTCATTGTTTGACATATGGCTGGTCGCTCCTGAGTCAATATACCTATTTTTTGTCGATGTTGTTTGATGACTTGAAATAAAAACAAATTTAATTCGAATCTTTTCTTCTTTATCGACAAATTGATTGTCTTTTTTACTTCTTCTTGTTCCAAGCAATACAATTTTTACAGTCCTTTTTAAATGACTTGTGCCTTTATAAAAATAACAAACAATAACATTCGCGTTCACTTTACTTGCTACATTTTTTGTTTAATGTGTATAATTTTATTTTCAGTGCAGATTTCGCATTTTGCGATAAAAAACCAATACATTTTCGACGTTTATACTCATCGATAAGTTTACTTTTTAATAAGTCTATAGTTAAATCTGCTTTGGATCTACTCTCAAGAGCTGTGATAGGTGTATGGTAAGAATTTGATAGACTACTTAAAAGTATTATAACAATCAAATGATCCAATAACTGCTCACCTGAAGCTATAATTTTGTTTATAATGAAAGCATTGAAAAACGTTTCTGGTCAAGGTTGCCTTTTGGTGATATGTCTTTAGGGCTTTCTATGTATCTTTAACAGTCGTCTTATTCCTGATATGTGCCAACTGATTGTTGTTCACCAATAGTTCAATTGTTGGACGTGCTTGTGTATCTTTTCTTATCCAGATGGCGTTTGGTTCTTCTTTGATGAGTAGAAACTCAACTTTATACGTCCATACTTAATAATTTTCATTGTTCAGTTTTGAATTTGATACGCGCACGTTGTCTATCATGGTATCTTACTTTTCACTTTATAACTTTTGGCCTGGGCCCATAACCTGTTAGAGTTTATGCGTTACGTTGAAAGTATATTAAATGAACTGGTTCACATAACACAAATACAAGATATGTCAAGATAATTATAGTAACATAAATACAATTGTCGTTGAAACTTAGTTCGATGCATATACGCTGTATTCAAAATAATAAATGTTATTAATCTCTGACGACTTATGTTGCTAAAGAAGTAAGTTACGCTTACGTCAATGGTGGCGCAAAAAATAAAATAACAATACTTGCAACAATACTTAAAAATGTAATCTTTTTAGTGGTCATTGAATGGCGCTCATATCCGCCTGAATCTGCAACTATGTTACCCACTTTATCCGAAGCATTCTTGGTAACTATGGGCGCCATAACTCAACAAGGATCCACAAGTGAACCTCGTACAGGTGCCGGGAAATCTGTGATGTTCATCACATTAATGGCTCTCATGTTCTTGTATGTCTCTTACTCTGCTAACATAGTAGCGCTCTTGCAATCTCCAGCTACGAATATAAAAACACTAGAAGATCTCCTAAAATCTAGGCTGGAGCTTGGAGTAGATGATACCGTATATAATCGCTACTATTTTGAGGTGATATTTATTATATATTAATATTATTAATATGAGGGGGTAAAGTTTAAGAAAAATTAGAGATATTTTTGCTTGCATGTTTCCCAATCGTTCATATCCATTTCATTAACAAATTTTTAATCTGATATTAAAATTTGTGTGAAAGCAGATCATACAAAAGAAACATTTGATTACAATACTAATTATGACACAACAATAAATGTACTCGTACAGAGTATTTTCTAAATTTATGTCTGATATATAAGAAATTTTGTCAAAAATAGATGAGTGTACATTTTTTTAAATAAAAAAATCAAATATATTATAAAGCAAAGTAAGGATTGAAGAAAGTCTCAATTTACAAAATTTTACCCGCACTTATACACACAATATGTCAAATGTAATCTTAATCCAATATCATTTATAGAACAAAAAAACTAAAACAATATGCTTGCAAATAATATGCAGTATAAAAATTCACAAGAACTGAGTAATATTTGAAGAGAATTTTATAATAGAGTTTATAACTCTAATCATGTTTCGTTATCAATTAGTTTTACATAAAATAAATGTTTAAAGAGAGGTGCTTCATATTTCAATCTTCACATTTATTCATTACTGTTCTAAATTTTTATATAAATAATGTATAGTTATACATAGTATAATTTTAAATAATAAAAAAATGCAATCCTTCCAATTTCGAACTCGGTATCTATGCAATAGAGAGTTATAGGGTTGCAAATTTTTGGAACACCTGCTGTTATTTTTTTTCCTTGAAGTAACGCCTGCTGCTATACAAACAAACTGTTGTCATTGCGTAGGTCCAATTCGAGTAGCAAATCTCAGCGATGCTCAACACACCGGAAGTTGTAACGAATTAAGTGAAGATTTTTTTGGCTACTTTTTGCTTGCTAAACGGATAGATTTACGACTAATAAATTTATTATCTGAAACCACTAATGTAGTGTTAATTATTGCAAGTGCAAGGCAGTGTATGTTTTCTTGTGTTAAGTTTAATAATGTTTTTCTTAAAAATGTAGTAGAAAAAGAAGACGTACATATGTGCGGGCTAATTTTTTTCTAAAGGTAGTGCCCGAATATTCAAAGAAAATTATGATTTAAAAACAAATACATATTGACTGATTTTAAGTGCAATTTTGAACACCTAATAAAATTTGTTTTAAACAATATTTCTCTGGAACTAATGATCGGATTTGAAAAATAAAAAAAACTGTTGAAAAGAGAATGGAAAGGCATTTCGAACTGTGTAATGTTTGTCATTCTTTTCCATTTAAAATTTTTGAGGAGCAGTCCACCCCCATTTTAGGGTTGAAGTTATGCAATTGGTACTAATCCATTCAAGTGCCCCACTTTATACTAAAATTGACGTGTTCGAGCGTTTTTTGCAAAATTGATGTTAAGTAGCCAAAAATTGCGCTGATAATTTTCGTTGGGCTACCTGTATAGTAGAAGAAACGTTTAAGCATAAGAATCAACTCCAGTACTGGAACCACGGAAAATTAGGCCATGTTTGTCGGCATTGCTAGAAATTTGTAAAGAAGATGTCTAGCGACTCGTTCTCAAACTGCCCCATATAAAATTACAATTATTGCATCTATTCGACAACGATCACACAGTTTCTTTGATGTAAATGAGACACCATGTAATTTTTTATTGGATATAGGTGCCACAAACATAATTCTAAGAACCGCCGTTGCGAGATTGACAACAATTTGGATACAGAGCTTAATAAAACTTCATACAGCTACTGGAGAATCTATCAAAGTATGTGACGAAGTAGATGTAAATATTATTATTGGAAGAACTAAGCTACGTCAACGCGTATTAGGTAGCAAAAATTGAAGACGAGATTATCCTGTGTATGGACATTATACGGCCAAATGGTTTCAGTACAGATATGAAGAACGGCGTAATAAAAATTAACGAAGATGGAGTGGTTCCACATTATAAAGAAGATGCGGAATAGTATATTAAAACATAAGTTGTAGAAGGCAACCTTTTTAAGCATGAGTTTGAATTTCGGGGACGAGCGCGAAGCAGCGAGTGCCCGAACGAACGAGTACTTGAATTGCCTTCTATAACGAATGTTTTATACTATTTTCTCTGTTTCGGCTCGTATTTACATTATTTTTTATAATAATATTTGACAATTTCCATTACAGGATTTTTTTGATAGAATAATTAGGTTGGTGGCAGTGATTTCTGTTTCGTCTGTTGCCTAGGTAAATTAGAATTACTTTGTCAGTTGCCTAGATATTTTGTGTATTTAATGCAGTCATGCCAATCTCAAATAACAAAATATAACCAAAAATCGTTTAAGAATGAAGCTCCTTCTAACATCATTAAGCGTGCTGGAATATGATATTCTAATTCCGAAACAGAGAAACTTGTATTCTGCTAGCTGAAGACACTAAAATTTAAAGTCGCCCTGAAAATTCAAAATTTTCTTTGTCAAATAATTTGTGCCTAATTTGTGCCGCCAAAATGAATTAAATATTATTATTAATAAAAAAATATTACTCTTATTATTTGCGAGGTGTGAAGTTAGCACCACAATATCACCAAATTTAAAATCTGTGTAGTCAAATAATTAGTGCCTTTAAATTCGAAGTAAAAAACTTATACTAATTTAAAACACTCAAGGTTAAGGCAAAGATAGTAGGTAAGTGTGAGCTCTGCAAGTTAATAGGACTTGGGACTAGTGATTCGAGGCGTGTCCAAAAAGACAATGGAGTGCAGTTATAATTCAATGAGTGGAAGTAGCAGAGAGCAAAACAACTCTTTAGAAAAAAGAAAAAGGGAAAGCTATGAATGAAATGAAAAAAAAAAAATGGATGAACTCAAACAACTGATGAGGCTTTAGGTAAATCCCTAACAGAGAATTGCACAAAACCACAAAGAGCTTAAACAAGAAATATAAAAACATAGCGAAACAATTGAGAAAATTAAAAAATACTTTCAAAAATGAGAACAAACCTGGCAGAAAGAAAAGGAAGAAATGAAAATAAAAATAAAAGAGTTACTAAAAGATTAGAATATTTTGAGAAATATAAAAGATCAAACAATATTATTGTAAAAAGGTCTAACTATACGAGAACAGCCCCCAAAAGAAACTCTTAACAAATTTATTGAATAGCAGCTACAAGTACAAGGAATAATTAACACAGTAGCTATCGTAAAAACAGAGCTGATTACAATAGTATTGGCAGAAGAAGAGCATTCAGAAAGTAAAAGAATTCATGAAAAACAGAAACAAACTTAAAGGAAGAAATATATTCACAGATAATGATTATACACCGGAAGAAAATAAAATGAAATATGAAATAAGAAGGATCGCAAAACAAAAACAAGCAAAAGGTAAAACAGTACAGATTTTATACAACAGTTGAATAGTAAATAATAAAAAATGGATGTGGGACTACGAAGACGAGAAATTTACTGAACAAATTAATAACAAGCTACCAAAAAACTAAAGGATATACAATTGGGATCATGGAATTTACAAGGGATAATGCAGCGAGGTTTTGTAAAAACTTTGAAGTATTACGTAACTATAAAATGGATATAACAGTCATACAGAAACAAAAAAAACTATGTCCTTTTTAATAGTGGGTGGGTAACAAAACATTTGAGGGTTGGATATATGATTAACAAAAAAATTAAAGAAGATATAAAAGAGTAAGTAAAGAAATATAACTATCTTAAATGTACACTCCCCTACGAATAAGACCGATGAAAATATTAAAAAAATATAGTACGAAGAATACGATATCAACGTATGACATAAAAATTATAATAGACGATCTAAACACAAAAATTGGCAAAGAAGAGAAATACAAGCATTACACTGGAGGACACAGTAAACACGAATAAACAAGCAAAAATGAAAAATTATTAATAGAGCTTGCTGTAGAACAAAATTAAAAAATTGTGAGTACTGCCTTAATGAGAAAAGAAATTTACGAAGGTACATGGAAAATACCAGGAAGGAACATATACAATCAAATAGATCACATTTTAATTGAAAAGGAGCATATGAGTCTAGTGAAAGATGTGAAAAATAGAAGAGGAGCAAGTTATCCCTAAAAACAATAAAAAAAAATTGGTCAAAAAGAAAATGTTAGAATCAAAATACTACAAAACGAAACAAAAAAAAAGAAGTTTAGGAAGGCAAGAAATGAAAAAATGAAAAATAGCAAATATTGTAAAGACATAGAAAAGAAATGGGGGCAAATAGAACAAGCAGTAATTAGTTACAAAAAAAAAGTAGAAATAATGATACGATATTGAATGTAGAATTACATAAGCAAAGAAAATAAAAGAAAACAATAGACTAAACCAAAAATATAAAAAAGAAAATGAAAAAACACTGTCAAGAGAAGAGAAAAGAAACTATAAAAAAAAGAAAACATGTGGAAAATAAGCTTATGAAATTAGAAGAAAACTATAGAACATAAGAAATTCTTATCGGAATGTAAAAAATAACAAAGACGTATTTGAGAGAAAATTTAAGTATTGTAGAGACAAGAATAGAGAATTAGTAACGGGAGAAAAGAAACTAGAAAGATGGAGAGAATATTATGAAAAACTATTTAACATTAGAATAAATACAGAGGCAGATACCCCAGTATTAAATGAAACAATAGAGGGAAGAAAGGATTCAACAGAGGCCCCAACCAAAGAGAAATTCAAAGTTATAAACGAACTAAAAAATAATAAAAAATTCTTAAGGAGAAAAACTTTAATCCGAAATACATATTTCAATTAAAGAAGAATGGAAACAAGAAAAGATACCGCGACGATGGAAAGCAGCAATTATATGTCCAATTCATAAAAAGGGAAAAGTTTGATAATTATAAGGGCATAGCATTATTAGATATAACATACAAAATACTAGCAATATGTATAAAAAATAATCTTACGACTCAGACAGGAATATCCAATATCCCCATACTCTTCAACATACCACAAGACTGATAAATAACAAAAAACACCAAGTATTAGCGTACTCTGATTACATGGTACTAGTAACAACGACTACAGAAGAAACGAAAAGGATATTTCAAAGAATAATAAAAACAATTACTTGGACGGGATTGCAAGTTAAAAATGCTAAGATAAAATATATGGAAGTAAAAAGGGACGAGCTGAAATATTTTTGCATATCAAAAAACTTTAAAAAACTACCGTTTTAAGGTAGTGAAAGGGCAAAGGGAAGTAAGTGTTTAGGATTTCTATGGGAAATATTCTGTTCAAAGAAAGTATCACAAAATGTTGAAATAAGAATTTACAAAAACGGTGATAAGGCCAACCGTGTTATATAGGAGTGAAACTTGGACGTTAAAGCAAAACAAAATAGAAGTATGGGAAAAACGAATTTTAAGAAAATTTTTTGGCGGAAAACTAGATGGCGAACTGATAGTGCGCAGAACTAACAATGAAATAATGAATATGTATGGTGAAGTAAGAGTAACGAGTATAGTGAAATCACATATTTTTATTATGTGACGATAGTTCTATATCCTTTGTAGGTAGGTAGATGTGTTAGTAAAATTAAAAATAGAAATACAATATTACTTACAGCCGCTATATTTTGTTTTTCATCCATAGCCTACCGTACATTAATATTTAAAAAAAAGTACTTAAATTTCTATCGTGTATTTTACAATATTATTATTATATAAACATATAAAACTATTACACGGCTGACTTAAAAAAATACGCTACTGAACAGGCATAAATATTATATATAATCCCATTAAAAAAAATAACTTGCTTAACTTGAAAACCACTGGTTTAAAAAAATATTTCATTCTATAATCAAATACCACTCTTGGTCTCCTACAACCTTGTTATTTAGTATATTTTTGTATCTATAATAACTTCCTTAGTAAAACCATGTGCCCAACTTTCGATTCCTCTCTGTATATGTATATATATACATATATATATATATATATATATATATATGTATATATATATATATATATATATATATATATATATATATATTAATAAATAAATATAATTTATTATTTTCAGCATGCTACCGAACCAATTCGCAAGGCTATATACGAACAGAAGGTGGCTCCTAAAGGGCACACTCCCCATTGGATGACTCTCTTTCAAGGAGTTCCCAAAATTAGAGAAGGGTTATTTGCTTTCCATGGCGAATTGAATGCTATCTATAAACTAGCACAGGACACTTTTCTCGAATCTGAAAAGTGTGGTTTAATGGAAATTCAATATATTGATGTTAACTTTCCATATGCAGCAATAAGGAAGAACAGCTCCTACAAAGAAATCATAAAAATTGGGTAAGATTTATATCAAAATGTATTTTATTGGCAAGATATTAACTTATATAAAACTCCTAAAAACTAAGCATAAAAAAATACAACGTAAAATAAATACGGTGTCATATACTTCGTAATTAGATAGTAGATAATTCGATCATTGAACTTTTTACCAAAATAATTGGATATCTTTACATCTGTATTTACGGTGAACTTGAGGTCGTCCAAGGTTCCAATTTATTTCCTTCTTGTAGTAATATTCTATACCATTTGATTTTAGGCAATCCGTTTCGCGTTTGGATCGCGGCGATTTCGTTGCCGTTTTTTTAATGTATCCAGCAATCTACATTCTTTTAATTTTAATTCTCTTTCTATATTACATTGGTTGGTTCTTTCCTAGAGCTTACAGTTCAATATTTTTGTGATAAGAAAATCTCACTATTCCTCTAAGATATTTATTTATAAACCATCACAGATCTTGTTTTTCCTTTTGTTTAGCTTCTAGGTTTTATAGAACATTGGATTTTATATAAATATTGAAAAGGCATAATTATTTCTAGAACTCTAGACTTTGTTAAATATTTCAGGAGTTTGATTTGATTTTCTGTTCGCTACATCTCATCCCATTCTTCCTTATAAATTATGGTCAAAAACAACTTATTCCGAAAGTGTTTATAAATTATCTCGTAGTTTAATGATAAGGCTCTTTTGCAATTTTTTCATTCTCTAAAATTGGGTTTTCCAGATCTGGGAAATTGGTGTGCAATTTGGAGATATTATTTATAAGTATTACATTGTAAAGAAAGTTATAGCGGTGTTTTACATATTAATTACAAATACTATTTTTTCAAATATATTTCATTCAGGTAGACCATGGAATCATATGATATTTTAAAGTTCATCTATTACTTTACCATGATAAAAGTTAGTACATCATGTAAGCCTTATTATTGAAAATTTTCTGGATGTTATATAACACTCGGGCTATTTTCTTGATCCAGTTCAAACCTAGCCGATATGCAGCTGCAATAACTCGCGATATGAATTTTACAGGTGATCGAGAAATAACTAACAAAAGTACCGTGCAATGGTGGTTGAAAAGGTTTTATAGATTATTATCTTCAGTATGAAGACTATGAAGTCATCCACGGAAGTTTCTTACGATTAACTGAAAACTGATAGTCGAATTTGATCTACGCAAAACTGTTCGAGAGCTTGCTCCATGCATGACAGTTTCCAACCACTTGCGAGAAATAGGGACGTCAAAACTCGACAAATAGATGCTACATGATATGAATGAAAACCAAGCAAATCGATGTCTAGGGCTGTCATCTGTACATTTTTTACGCAATCAAAACGTGGATTCAGTACTATAATCGAAAATGATCGCCCAAATTGCACCAAATAAGTTCATGGTGACTGTATGATGGTGTACAACCAGTTTATTCCATCACAGCTTTCTCAATTCTGGCAAAATTATGAAGGCAGAAAAGTAAGGTCAGCCAATAGACTAAATTCATTGGAAACTTCAGCGGTACCCGGTATTGATATTTATTACATTGTATTTTCTTTATTGACATCGATTGTTTCAAATTCATCTTTCATTGGTAGCCTGATTTTAAATAACAAATTTTTCATTCATATACATTCCAATTTGTATAAAAAGGTAAATAAGCTATACGAATATGAAAATAACCAGTACCCTTTACAACTAACAATTTGTTCATTACTGACAAAGGGGAGGCCAACGTTTTCGCTTTATATCTCGTTTACCAAGAAATATTTTTCAGTCACGTTTTCACTACTATACTTATTTCACTCTGTTCTTACAAAAAATAAAATGAAAAAATGGTACAGGTGTTGAAGATTGTACGAATCAACGGACAATTAATGCCATCTGTTGATAAATCTTCGTATTTACCTGTAAGATTTACGCCTAGCTTTATATCGGAAGACAGCTGACAGTCGCCGATATGTTTTGACATATAATTCAATATTATTGTGATTTGTATCTTGTGATTCAATATAATTGGTAAACCAAACCTGCGTTTTTTTGCTTTACCCATCAACAGGTTATGGGCCCAGAGAAAATAAAGAAACGTAAAATTGCTGTGAATGTTTCAGGTTGATTTTATTGTACTGAGCGCAAGAGACATAATTGGGAAAAATGAGTTCATAAAACATTTTGCGAATTGAGAGCTTAAGCAGAGAGAATTTCGACACCTGGAAAATTCAGATGGAGGCATTGCTGATCAAAAACGACTCTTGGCAATAGGTGAATGGTGAATTGAAATGTCCTATGCTTGCTTTAGATGGAGAAACTGCCGAATCTGTTAATAAATGGAAGAGAGCAGATGCAAAAGCGAAATCGGATTTAATCCTATCGATAAGTCCAGGCGAACTGAAAGTGTGTGTTACATCACACGAGGTTTGGATGAAGCTACAGGAGGTGTACCAATCTAAAGGACCAACTTGAAAGGCGACTCTTCTAAAGCAGTTGACTTTACAAAGAATGTCAGAAAATGATGATATTAGCGAGCATATGCAAAAATTCTTTGATGCAGTCGATGAACTGGCTGACACGAAAGTGTTAATCAACAATGTTCTATTAGCTATCATGTTACTATACAGTTTACCGCATAGTTATGAGAATTTTCGTTGGGCAATTGAAGCTTATAAAAAGGGCAACTTAGAGGGTCTCAATTTAAAGAAATCTTGTGTTTGATTGTAGAGTCTATCTACAGGCAAAGATGACACCGATGACATTCTCTAAGAAATCTGAAAGAATAACCGAGCTGTTAGACATCATTCATTCCGATGTGTGCGGCCCCATGCGAACCGAATCGCTAGGCAAGACAAGATATTTCGTCATGTTCACTGACGATGCGTCATGATGGATAGAAGTCAAATTCATCAGAACCAAAGCAGAAGTCTTGGAATGTTTTAAGGAGTTTGTCAACAAGGTCGAAAATCAGAAGGGAAAGAAAGTGAAATGTCTGCAAAGTGATAATTGAGGTGAATATATGAGCAAAGATTTTGAGAAATTCCTCAAGGACAAAGGAATTGTTAGATGATTGTCAGTTGCTCATACTTCCGAGCAAAATGGAGTCTCTGAACGGAAAAATCGTTCGTTACAAGAAATTGCAAGATGCTTATTGATTCAGGCTAACTTACCTGGGTCGTTCTGGGCAAAAGCCATCAATACTGCCTGTTACATAAAGAATAGATGCCCTTCTAAACCATTAAATGGCAAAACGCCATACGAAATCTGGAATAACAGGGTTCCCAATGTAAAACTTTCACAGGAATTTGGAACGAAGGTGATTTGTTTAGACAAAAATCCTAATAAAGAAAAATTCGAACCGCGAGGAATTGATGGGATTTTTTTGGGTTATTCCGTCACAACAAAGGGTTGTAGAATCTGGTTAACTGAAAAAAGAAAGATAAAAATATCAAGAGACGTTAAATTTCTAAAATTGAATAATTCTTGTGAGGAAGATTCTACTGTCCCACTTCCACAATTGATTGAAGTTGAGACATAATTAAATGAACAAGTTGTAGAAGACGATGGCAAAAATCAAGCTTTGGATGAAGATATTTCAGAAGAGACAAAAGAATTAAAAGCAGACAGAGGAAGACCAAGAATTATAAGAACTGGCCAATGAGGAAGACCGAAAAAGCATTATAACCATGATACCGATCGTAGCGAATACTGTTATGGAAACAGAAGATCATATATTTATCTCTGAAGTTTCCATGAAGAATGTCATGTTCGGACCGGATAAGGAAGAATGGTTGGACGCCATGACGTCAGAAATCATATCGATAATTAAAAATGATATGTGGAATATCGTTAATCGTCCGAAAAACGACGATGTCATTGGATGTCGAATAACATTGCGTAATAAATATCAACAAAATGGTGCGTTGCTGCGAAGAAAAGCAAGGTTAGTTGCCCAAGGATTTTCGCAGAAACCAGCAATCCATTTTAATCAGACTTTCGCTCTGGTTGCACGTATAAGCTTAATTAGAATGATGATATCGTTGGCAGCTCGATTTAACATCAAAATAGAATATATGCCGTCCGAAAAAATGTCGACAGATGTACTCACCAAAGGACTATCAGCTCCTAAGCATAAGTCGTGCTTAGTCAACATGGGCTTAAATTTGTTTTCTGTTTAGTCCGTTTCTTCGAGTGGAAGTGTTGGAGATTGTGCGAATCAACAGACAACTAATGCCATCTGTTGATAAATTTTCGTACTTACCTGTAAGATTTACACCTATCTTCATAGCGGAAGACAGCTGACAGTCGCTGATATGTTTTGACATATAATTCAATATTATTGTGATTTGTATCTTGTGATTCAATATAACTGGTGAACCAAACCTGCGTTTCTTTACTTTACCCATCAACAACAGGACCCCAGTCTGTTTGTAGGAGAGGTCGTACATGCATTATATAATTTAATGAAACACTGGTTTCAATTTTAGAAGAGGACTCAAAAACGACTCTAGTTTTTGTAGTTAAGGTAGTACTTTTTATTACTGCATGGTTTGGAATGTAGTACTTATTTACTTCACTTTTACTTGTGTCACGTTCTGGCATTTTTTGCATGTGTTTTAGACTTCGATAACCTAAAGTTGTTCTACTGTCCTTTAATGGTAGTATTGCTGGGAACTTCCCATCATCTTCACTGGTTGTTGTTTCTTCAAATATTTTACGCGCACTTGTTCTTCTTTTAACAATAATGTTTTGGGTGATGCATTATCTTCGACCTCCCAAAATTGTTTCATTTGATTGCTTACTTGTTTCAATGTTATGTTGCGTGTTGGTTTAGTTTTCGAGTGGCATTCGGGTAGCGGCCCACCTACAATTGTAATTTCTGCGCCTATTAGTAAATTTATTGGTGCGATTTTGTTATAATTCTTATTTTCTAATTTTATCGTTTTTGGAATATTCTAGGCTTTATTATCAAAGTGTTCTGTATGTAGATACTCGGTAATTTTTAGTAAAACTAGGAAGTCTAAGAGCTTCTTACATGCATTATAATTTGACTTTATTACCACAGTGGTTATTTGACTTGTTTGTGCTTCTAGTTGACCTGTACCTGAAATAGAAATATCTACAGTCTCCGTTTTGAATTTAAGTCTCTACAAATTTCTTCCGTCATGAAGTTGCAATGTGATGCTGGATCTAATAAAATTCTTGCTGTATGTTAATGTCCCGCGTGATAAATTATCTTCATGATCGCTGTAGATAACAAAGTTTTTTTAACGTATTTGTTGATGACATATTGATGTGACTAATTACAATATAGTGTCCATTAGTACTGATTGCTGCTTGCTTACCATCTTAGCATATATTTTAAATATTCAAACTGCACATGAGTATAGGTTTTGTACATATATTTTGTTGTTGTTTATCATCTGCATGTTTTATTACTAATTATCCTTCTCGGATTCGTTCACGCTCATAATGATTTCATTGAATAATCTACTCAAGCAAAAGGCTTCCTTTGCAACCTCACTTGCGACGACATGCTCTGCTTCAGTAGTTTGTCAGTGATACACTGTTTTGTCGTCTGCTCGCCCAGGATATTGCTGCACCACTGACCGTCTTATAATTGGTTCGCTTGGATAATCTGCAGTAGCTCACCTCATTACCTAGCTACTTTATATTTGACACCTGTCATTATTGTGCCTCTGACATATTTTAAAATTCGCTTTACCATAATTCAATGCTCTTTTCTAGGATTTCCTAAGAACTGGGATACATAACTTACAGCGAAAGAAATATTTAGATGTGTAGCGACTGTAGATACATCACGCAGCCTTCATCTTTGCCGTTAGGAGCTACTATTTTTTCTATATTCTTCTATAATGTCAATATTTATGTCTTCCGTTTGTCTATTAGTGTAGATACTGGATTGGCTTCAATCATGTTGAATCGATGAAGAACATCTTCTGCCTAGATTTGTCTTCATCATATTGAATCTGTTCATTTAGATAGTATCCAACCTGTTCTACTGTAATTTCAAATTATATTTTCAATTCTCTCAAAATTCATCGATGACTTCTTTATTTATTGCAGCAACCAGAGTGTCATCAACGTAGAGTACTGTTATTAATTTCATACTGTTTACAATTAGATAGAACAAACATGGATCAGCTGTACTTTCTTTTAAAGCAAGCTTCAGCATAAATTTTGTAAATCTTTTATTTCAGCTTTTTTTGCACGCTGCTCACAAGAATTAAATATACTTCTATGCTGCATTCCATCTGCATAGGTTTCACAAAATTCATCGGATATTGAAGCCAAGTTGTTGAAGAAACTTCTAGACATGGTGTTTGTTCTGGTAACACAGATTACTTTCATAAATATATATTGTTTCTAGTTGCTTTATCTTTATTGACATTTTAATATCTTGAAAAGTTGACCAAAGCGGACACCCCGGGCCTTGACAATGCCATCCTTGACAAACGTGCATGCATTTTTGTTAGAATTAAAAGTCTTTGTCAAGAGCAAAAGTCACTGAAAACCAATTTCTTCGGACAGTTAGCACGTATAAAACATTTTCTATATAACATGACAGCCACTTACACTCTATAGAAGCTTCAAATTTTATCATGTCTTTTCCAACAGCATTTATTGTTACCTTGTTACCAATATGAACTTTTACTGGCATTGTAAAACGTTCAAATAAAGAAAACAGTTTGCTGTGATGTGTCAATGATCTGTTGCGCCTGAATCGACAATCGAAAGATCACTGTCAAGTTCTGCGTTCATACTTTCACTTATGAAAGCTTGATCATTGGTACCATTATCTGACGAATATGTTTCTTTCTTCTTTTTTAAAGTTGGGCAATCTCTTCGAAAATGACCTGTTCCTCCACATGCATAACATTTGAAATTGTTCTTGCTTTTTACTTTTTTATTTAAGAATTACTTCATCTTCTTGTTTTGAGTTCTTCCTATTCCTGCTACCAATGCTGCTAACACTTCTCGTTTCTCACATCGTTATTTTCGACGTTGTTCGTCAGAAGTTAGAATTCCCAGTGCATTAATGAACGTTTATTGGTCACTAAACTCTGGCAATGTCTCCAATAATTTTACCATCAAAGATGATTCGTCAGGTTTTACATTCAACTGCTGCATACGTAGAATTAAACATACGAATTTGGCTATATGAGTCACCATATCATCAGTTGGATTCATTACAAAACTGAAAAATTCAGCATGCACTGTATGAGCAGCCTGTTTGGTTTGCTGTTCAAAAATTGCATGTAACTTATGTAACTTTATTCACATTTCCCTTGCAGATTCACATGCAAACAGCAATGCTATCACCCGTGCCTCTAGTGTTCTGATGATTATTTGACTTGTAGAACGATCCGCCTTATCCCATTAATTTACTTTTAATTGATAATCAGCCGGTTGTTCTGCAATGGCAGCACTAACTGCACTAGTTTTTGTAATTTCGTAAATGCAAACTTCATATGTGTAACGAATGGTTATTTTGCCATAATTTTACAATAAAATAAAAATGTGAGTTCTTGCAAAAGCGACCTATTTTAAATAGGTCGACTTTCAGATCGTGGAAAGGCGGGTTGTTCAAATAAATACGCAAACAATTTATTTATATTAAAAATAAATATATATTAAAATTAAAAGAAGGTTTTAACAAAAATTATAACTTAATAAGTCATTTACCAAAATCGTTATTATAGTTATATTTAGATCTTTCTTTCTCGGACTCTGACTACCTACTTCCTATAGGTGAAAGGGTATTGCCTTTTACATATGTTTCCTCTTTTCCGCGGAGCAAATTCCTCACTGCAAATTTCCAAATGTTCTATTTCTTAATACCTCTTAGTTTCTCAGTTCCATGAATATCTATTATAGTTCTAATAAAAACATCAAGTTATTTTACTTATTTTACAGCGATCTACACTCTGCTACTATATTGATTGATTGATAATTGATTAAAAGTAAAGTAAGCAGCTTCAATTACAAATTATATTGCAGTGAAGTTTTTGCATGGATTTATTTTTGAAAAAAATTACAGCGACTATTTCATTAAATTAAACAGAAACATATATAGCAACTTCAGTGAGAACATAGCTATCTTATATATTATATACAATACATAAATATTTACAATGATTGACATCTGATATTGACAAGCAATCAAACAGGTTTTATTGCCAACAAATGGAATTATATTGAATGAAACAAGTTTATTTTGTGTAAATTTATGGTAAATGGAACTTAATTGGGGTATTTTTATATTAAATGGGATTATATAGAGCGGCACACGTTTATATGCGCAACATCTATAAATCGTTGACATGTCTGCGCGGCATTTCGCAAATCGAATGTATTATACGGGAATACAAAAAGTCTAAATGGTGTTGTATTGGCTGTTTAGGGTAGGTCGTCTGGATGTAATGGAGTATGGTTATCTGCAAGTGCAAGGTCGATAGTAGAAAATATTATTTTTTTGCTAAACTATTTGTAAAATCTGCAATATTTGGCAAAGGGTAACATTCAGAAATAGTCCGTTAATTGAATTCCCTACAATCGCCACAAGTACGCCAATCATCTTGCCCTGTTTTGGAACCATGTGCAGTGATGAAGATCAGGGACTGTCTGATAGTCGTGATATCATAGCATCAAATTCACGGCGAGCTGCTTTCAAACGATCCGGTGTTAATCTTCGCTGTGTGGCAGCAATAGGTGGACTAGGAGTAGTGCGAATATGGTGTAATGTCGAATGTTTGACAGACGTCAAAACTTTCCTGTGACAGTGACAGTTTCGATATTACCATGACGTATAGATGACAACTGTACCAGTGCAATTAGTGTCAGTGTCAGACAATATTAAGCAGTAGACCATAAAATGATAAAAAAATCAGGACCAATTATAGCTTTGGTGACATTAGCTCTAATAAAACGCGATGTAAAAAATCAACAAAGGTCCAAATATAATGTAATGAATTTGTATTCGGAAATTGGTGTACCAGTTGATACGATAATTTGAAAGATTTACTGTTAGTTGAAATTTTAGAAAAACCACATACATCCGCGTCAGTGCCAATTAAATAAAGTCGTTTTAAAACACAATCGGTAACAATTAAGCGGCGCGAAGTTTTTTGGCTGTCATTTACTGCCGCTTCTAATGACAACCTATCACGTTTCTCGACATACTGTCATTTGAACTATTACATAGTTCATTACATTTTTGTGCGCGGTCATCAAACGTGCGGTGGTACCAACATAGTTTTTGCTTGACATTTGTGTCACGAGATTTAGACTTTAGAGCGTCTTCGTGACGATTCAGTAAATCCGTTACGAGAACGTCTTCGTGAGAACCTTTGAAGTTCTATAACTTCTATCTATTTTTTTTAATAAGTCGTTAATTGTATCAAATTCTGGAGTAGTGATTGCTGCTGTTATCTAAGTTTGTGTCGATACTTTGTCGGCAAGACTTGCGACGCTGTCAATGTTTGTGTCTATTTGTGTACCCAGGATTGCATGTACCTGGCTAGGAAGAGGACTCACCGAAAGTATTCTTAACAAACTATGTGACACCATATTTAAATAACATATTTTATGTGTCTGAAAGACGAGTGATTAGTTCCTATTTAAACTTTTCATATTTTCCAGTGTCAGGGAGCGCGATAATAATGTCTTTAATTTTTCTTGCGTATTTTACCTCGAGAAGGCCGATTACATGCCAGTACTTAGTTTCATCGCGAGTTATTCCACTAATTCAGAATTGTCCTTCTAACTGACCAACTCCAACGCGGTATCTGCAGGTGGTACGCGTATACCAATACGGTTGACACTATCACTTCTGTAAACTCGTTGGGGTCACCAATTTGTAGGGACATGAAATGTAATTCGTAATAAATAAGCAAAAAAACTATACCTTTCTTTTTAACGTATGAAATTGTGCAATTATAACTGAAAACGATAAGTGACTTACGAACTTACGAAAACTGGTAGGTACTGTAATAATTTTTCTGTTGTTTTTTCGGCTCTCCAGTTCATCCTGTCCTCATTCGGTGTAGCCTTGATTTCTACAGTTTCATTTTTTTTTGATACTGTATCAAATTATTATAAAAGATACTTAAACGATTTATTAATTTATTATATTGTTACTCTCGACGAGTTTTATCACTGGTTAAATTTAATGTACTTATTTCTGCTACACCCTATCGAACGTCATGTAGTAAATAACAAAATGACATATTACGAAAATGTTGTAGGACTTACCTACAAAATGAACGATGGTAGTAGAGATCGACGTACAACCAACAAATAAGCCAAGGTTCTAGAATCAAGATAGGCATATATTTTATTTAACAAATAAATAAACTCTATAAGGGGACTTAAAAATAACTAACGTGATAATAATCACTCGCATGAGCTTCAGGGCATTTAATAAAATTTAACAAACAAATAGTGAGATACAGTAAATGGTTTATCTAACTCCTTCGGTGACGTAAGTTGTCGTCAATGAAGCGGCACAATATGGCGGTCCTGTTTCGTACGGCGGGTCTTAAATCTTTCGATCTCTTGATTTGACTTTCTGTATATCCTGGTTATACTCGTACTCGATACCGTAATAGATACGTAGAAGTTGACCAAAACAATGGTGTACGCTCCCGATAAACCTTTAGGGCAACCAATCGGGTAACGTAAACGACAAATCTGTCCACGAACACGTGAGACGATATAAGGTAAACGAAGATAAAAAAGGGTAATATCAAGAACCTGAATAAATGTTGTTAACAATCAACCTCACAACGTTTTCGCATGACCTCGGAAATTAGTGTAGAGAGCATTTGGAACAACAAATTTAAATGGAACAATTAGTCATAGGACATCAATGGAGTGGCAAACATGTGGCACGTACTATTGCCGTACCAAATCCGAGTTTAAATCGTGGAAACTGTGCTCTCAACAGTCTAGATCTACTATAAATTCAGAACACGTCCATGGAATGTGCTTAAAGTCGACACGTTCCCTACTTAGCCTTCACAAGCAAGTAAAGATTAAAATTTCACGGATTATATGCATGGCAGCTTAACATATGATTTCAAACTGTAAGATCGAAACGAGCTATTCACGTATCGACAGCACCTCAGAAAAGAAAGAGAAAAAAAAAGAACAGTTTTCTCAATTACACTCTGAAATTAGAATTTAACTATAATTATATGTAAAAATAGCAATCGAGTTCCCTATGTTATCCCCCCTTATCTTATCTTACTGTTTTATAGCAATTTTTTCGGAATAAATTAAATTTGAATATGCTGGAAGAGACTATTACGTTCAGGTAGTGTTACATTTGCCAATATCGACATCGTTTTTATTTTGAAATTGAATGCTAATAGCTGGATTTCTACTAATAATAAAATTACATGCGTAACTACCTACTAAAAATATTAAAATATTATAACCAGCAATTTAAAATTATTTGTCCAGTTCCAGATATTTAACTCTAGAAGCCATTGCAGTTCAAGAATTTTAGTACCTTTTTTTAAATTTTTTGGATAGAGGAAATCAATTAATAAAATACCAATAATTCCGTAATTATTTAAAAAAATATGTTTTCAATAATAATATATTATATAATTGTATTATGTTGTAA
Source organism: Stenolophus ochropezus (assembly GCA_035578165.1). NCBI lineage: Eukaryota > Metazoa > Arthropoda > Insecta > Coleoptera > Carabidae > Stenolophus > Stenolophus ochropezus. Next base: position 10,690,978 of record JAQOWZ010000008.1, on the reverse strand, counting down.
CTATTATTAATACATTGAGGGAGTTTTATATACAAGGTGAAATCGAAAGATAGACCCATGGTTATGAATAGATACAAAAATATACTAATTAACAAAGTTGTAAGAGACCATGAGGGTTTTTGATTACATATATTTTTTTTTTAAACCAGTGGTTCTCAACTTAAAGCACAAAGTTATTTTTTTAATGGGATTATACATATTTTTATGCATATTGGATAGCATATTTTTTTTCTGAATATACCTATCTACTAACAAAGTTTTGAAAAATAAAAATTCATTTAAATTTCTATCGCATTTTGTCAATATTTTTATTATGTAAAAACCGATTTATTTCCTTTGAAGGTATAGGTATGTAAGTAATATTAAAAATAAAATTATAACAACAATATTACTTAAACAGCCGCTAAATATTATTATTGTTGTTGAGAAGAAGTAACGCCATACTTGTTGAATGATAAAATATGTATGTTCACGGATTTCTCGGCGGACGTATGGCAGGAAATATATTAATAATATATTATTAACAACAAGTATTATAACAACAAAAAATTTTACCTTTCATAAAATAGAAATGTACATTTTAGTATCCCTGATGAAGAAGCAAAACAAGCTACGAAATATTGGATTTTAATTAACAACAATTAACAACAATTAACAAAATTTCTACATGAATTATTAATATAATTCCTGTCATACATCCGCCGAGAAATCCGTGAACACATTTTATCAATTATTATTGTTTTTCATTCAAAGCCTACCGTACATTAATTTTAAATGTAATAATTTATTTCAATGTCTATCGATTTTTTTTCAGTATTTTCATTATGTAAGGATATAAAACTATTATATACTTGAATTCAGAAAAAAGTATGCAATCGAATAGGCATAAAAATTTTGGAAGTTAAAAAACAAATTTATTTCTTCTAAAAATATTTATTTTTATTTGTACAACGTTTAAGAATTACAGTACATAAGTTAATATAATGCTACAGTTCAAATTCCAGTTAAGACTAAATATTTTACGTTGCTCCCTTTTGATGGATTTCAGGTTTATACTGAACACAGAGTGTAGTGTTAGCGTGGAACCGGGTAGTGCTATCTCCTCTCCCCTTAGACGTGGACTTCATCAGAAAGTCGCCTGGACTTGCTTGGTGAAGATCTAAGTTCGATGTTTTGAGGTGGCCTTCCTTTAGATTTCATAAATTTTTTGATAATATTGGCTACAATTAAACTGAATGCAACACAAAACAATAAAAAATTATTATTGAATAATTCTGTGTTGAAGTGGTATTAGCAATGATTTCGGAATCGATGTTTTCAACTTTGTTGATTGGCAGTTATAGTTCTTGGATGTTGTTCAGGTGGGCAGTGAATTTCGGATTTTGCGTCTTGTTGAGTTCAACGCTGAAGTCGTTAAGGATGAGTGGTTTCCCAGATTATTTTTGACTGAGTGTTAAAATTTCGTTTTTAAAATTGAATTTACAAGTTTCGTCTTTTATTACGAAAATTCCTTGGATATTTTTAATTTTACTACTTTTGTTGCAAGACAGATTGATTTTTTCTGATTTTGGAAATTTCAAATTAGTTTATTTCTTGTAAAATTTCATCATGGTTCCTTTTGATGTTAATTTTAAAGTATTGGCAGTTTTCTGCAATGTTCTTCGCGATTATGTTCTTTTCACAGGAATTGTCTTCAACTCGATTGACCTTATTTGGACATTGATACTTATCTCCCTTAGTACAAACGTCCTTAGAGGTATAACTGTACTATCTATTGATAATTTTTATCTGGAATGACAGTTATAAAATCGATTTAGTGCTTCGTTGGAATGGGAATAAGGTGAAGTAATTCAATGTTTGTTTCATAATTGAGCGGAATTTCTATGAAATAAACAATTATCTTTAATTCTAATTTACAATTCACAGTTATTTAATATTCAAATTTTGCTATATTTGTTAGGATAGGTTCAATAGGTAATTTATTGTTATAATGTTTGGGGATTTTGTTCTAGTTTTCTTAAAAGATCTTGTTTTTGAATGATATTTGGATGTTAAACGTGTAAATTACAAAATGTTAAAGATTTGTCTTCAATATCTTACGGAGTATTTAAGAACATTATACAAAGTATATCAAAGTGATTAGAAATATAAAGAATAAATTGGAATGAATTTTCATGAAGGGTTCTGCCAGTAACAATTAGCATTAGTTGTTAAACTTTCGACTTGAAAATGTTTTCATTTTGTTTAATAGTTATTAGAGTACTGTTGAACGTTCTGTAAGTTTAAAGTAATTTAATATTGTTGTTCAAGATGTGTATTCAAATTTTTTTGGTTGGTTTCCAAACGTTTTAAAATTTCAGCTTTACGTTTTTCGTCTTCGGCATCGAGATTTCCACTGATTGTTTTGAGAATTGAACTAAGCCCATTTATTAATCCTCTTTTTGTCTCTGTGTTGTCTTTTCTGAATTCATTGATAGTTGATTAATTTTATTATCTTTTGAATTTTGTATCTAATCGGTAATTTTATCGTTATTCTTGAACTCTTGTGATATTTCATTATTTATAGTTATCTTTATATTGGAATATTGAATGTTTATGTTATCATAATGGTCGAATAATGATAACAAGTAACAATTTTAAATTATCAAGAACAATTAAAATATAAAATTTATTGTGAAAATCGAAGAGATGGTATTTAATATTAAATCTGGGTTTTTTAATAATTTAAATATACACAAAAATTTAAAAGATGTGTCGTGACTTTAATGTGATCATTTATATTTTTTTGCCAAAATAATTGTACTGCCGATATCAATTAAGGCTTTTAAGTTGTTTTCGAAAAATATAATGAACGGCAGTTCGAGCTATGTATTTGAGTTAATTTTGTTCAGTCAGTATTGTCGAAATTTTGATGTTTCACATTCATAATTTTTATAATAGTTTTAACGTAATTTTGATCACTTTCGTCATAATTTTGGTTACTTGTAACAACATTGTTTGTTTCTGTGTTATACAACTCTTTAGCAATGAAGTTTGGTCTTTGTGTATTGAACGATGTGTATTATAAGAAGGACCTACTCTAGAAAGTGAGGACTCTCGTGTGCTAATCTCATATGCGTCGGTTTGGGGAACCTTTGGCTGTTATGGGTGTATAAATACGTTAGTTTGAGTATTGTGATTGTATTTTGGGTTACTAGTAATGGGTTTTGGATTATTAAATCCAAAGTCTGTAATTATAAATTAATGGTTGTGTATTTTTCTGGGGTGTAAATTTAGGAGGTGGTGGTGGTTGTTTAGGTTTTCTGTTTGTGGTTTATTTGTTTATTATACTGTCCGCGTGTAGATGATTTCATATGAAAATCATTTGTCAACATGCAAAGAGCTTAATTAAAATCTTTTGTTCTCATCAAGGTACCTAAAAATTCTCTTAATCCTTTAAGGAATACTCTCAATGCATACTCGCGAAAATATTCGTTAAGTATGGTGGCATGAGTAGCTTTGTTATTAATAATGTAAGAAATTTGAAATTGTAATATGCCCTGAATTTTGATATAGAAAACAAAAGGTGATTCGTTATTCTATTGTTATTGTGTAACATTCTCGTTTGTCTTGGAACGAGTTCAACAAAGCTTTTTTCACATCGTCCCATGTTGATGGTAGATGTTACTAAATTGTTAGCGGCTTTTCCTTTAATTTTGCTTAGTTTAGTTGCCATTAAATACTCGTTTTGGAAATCTGTTTCATTTATAGTATTGTAAAATTTCTTTACTAATTTTTCGCATATTTCTAAAAATCACGATAAGTGTCTTCCAGTGCCGTAACTAGGGTATGGCCAATGTGGCCCCTGCCATAGGCGCCGTTTTGTTGAAGGCGCTAAAGCGCAGAAAATATCAAAGGCAAATTTCAGAGCGCAATTGAAATTATATAAACATACGATCAGTAAGTGCTTTAAAAGTTATTGAAGTTATAGATATTCTAGATGAAGTTTCGAAAGATCCTTCATTTGGAGATGGTGTTTCTACAGCAAAAAATATGATTAAAAATATTAAAACATATAATTTTATTTTTATGTTAATTATGTGGGAAATTTTTTTAACTAAAATAAATTTTGTAAATAACCAGTTGCAAGATAAAATCCAAGATATTTTCCATTCCTCTAAATTGTTAAATGGTCTTGAAATTTATTTTAAAAATTTTAGAAATGATCAATTTCGTACAATCGCCTTAGAATGTAAAGAAAAGTGCGAACAACTTTTAATTGACACATCACCAAAAACAAAACGTTTAAAAAAGAAAAAACTTTTGTCTGGAGAATCAGATGAAGGTATTTTGTTTTCTAGTGACAAGGAACTTAAATATTTAATTTATGAAGTTGTTGATATAATCATTAGACAATTAAACGATCGATTTGAAAATTTTGAATCATTATCTTTAACTTTTGATTTTTTAAATGGAAAATTTTTAGGTAGTATGACATTAACAGAATTAAACAAAGCTGCCAGAGACTTTTGTATTATTTACAATGACGTAGACGCCGTACAATTATCTGCCGAATTAGAATGCTTAAAGCAAAATTAATATTTAAAAATTTAAATTCAAGGCACCACTTAAAAATACTAGAAAAACTGATAAAATAAAACCTTTACAAATCATATTCCAATATTACTATTACATTACAAATAATGCTCACTCTGGCAATAACTATAACTTCAAAAGAAAAAAGCTTTAAAAATTAAAAATAATCAGAAATTATTTAAAATCTACCATATCACAAAATAAAATAAATAATTTAAAAATTTTATCAATAGAGAAAAATGTATTTGAGGAGTCTGACTTTGAGGATATAATAAATAATTTTACCAATGAGAAAACAAGACGAATAAAACTTAATTAACAATTTATAATTAATTTTTTATTTTATATTCAATAAATACATATTCTTAATTTTATTTATTCATATATCATTTATTTATTTTTTATATATAATTATAATTACTTATATTTAATTAATATGTTTCTTATATGTACTATGAATTTTATTCCGTGTTTATTAAAAAATTGAAAAAGACAGCTGTTTTGATTTTTATGTTGAAATTAAAGTTATTTAAGAAAAAAAAAGATTTAAAAATGAAAACAAATAAGTTTAAAAAATAAAAGACATTGACAAGCCAATATTCTGGTGGAACGTCGTTGAAAGGGACTTTTACCAGCTTTGAAAAAGGCGCCATTTCTAATGCTAGCCATAGGCGCCCAAAGTTCTAGTTACGGCACTGGTGTCTTCTATCTCCTTTAAATTCTGGGATCATGTTCAGATATTCTTTCTTAATTTCTGGATGTCTTGATATTCTACAACTTTGTTATTTGGTATATTATTGTATCTATAATAACTTTCGAATAAAACCATGTGCACAACTTTCGATGCCACCTGTATAATAGTTATTTCTATCAATTTTCTCTAAATCGCTAACTAAACTACTCAGCGACAATTAACCGCCGACCGTCCACAAGTGCAGAAAATATGTGTTGGCACATTTTTATATTGCTGTATGAAAATTAACTAAATTTTTTTTTTTAACAAAAGCAACGTAATTACGCTTTAGAAACTCCCAATGTATAACGTTGGAAGATTCGTAAATATTTTGAGACTTTTGGTTTCTCGTTGGTATTGTTTAGTTAAATTTGTTGCTACATTCTTGTTTGTATTTTTTTTGACATGACTTTATCTTTATCTTTATGTTTATGCGGAATTAAATGTAAACCAAACAGACAGTTCATTTCTCGGACGAGTCAAGAATATGTTTGAGATGTCAAATGGGCGGACAATGACTATACAGGTTTTCACAATGGTCGAAACCGCAAGATATTTAGGTGGACGGTTAATTATGTCGCTGAGTGTATAATCTATGTAATTAGCTCTGTAAACAGTAATGATGTCATTAGTTGCTTTTAGTTTGAGGAAGCTTCAAGAAAGTGGCATCCAATCAAGAGAAGTACAAATGTTATATTCTAAGAAACCGGAATGTCATGCAAATGGTGGAAATTTTGTCATTGTTGGTATAATCGATGTCTACGCAGCATTTCTAGTCCTAATCTGTGGAATGGCATTATCAATATTTCTACTTTTAGTAGAAATATTTCTTTATAGAAAAGTTGCTAAATGTGTTTAAATTGACGAAAGTGGGACACAGATTCGTAATATAAGTAGTATTTTATTCTTTCGTATAACACATCAGGACAACATTTATAATAATTATTTACGTGGCCAGCGATGTAAGTTATTCTTTAAAGGGCGAGCTGGAAATTTGTGAGGCGAGTGACAAAGGTGCGATCTCTCATAATCAAGTGAGCCCAAGAAAGTTTAATTGCACGCGTGCCGCGTACAAAATTTTATTTCTACCTTCATAGCGTTTTTTAGTAATTTACATAATTCTTCAAAAAAAAAGATTTAGTCTATTTTGGAAGCAAAGGTAGTTGGCGGTGGTAGAACAATTTATAGCTAGACGTTGTCAAATGAGTTTCGCCATTAAATCAAACTGAACTATAAATGTGTATAATTACTCACATAAACCTAATTAAATTAAGTTTGTAATATTTATAATAAAATGCATAAAAAACTTTCATTATTTTCTATTATTATTTACGAGCATTGTAAAATTTTACAAGGCTAGCCTTGTGAATTTTTTCAGGTTAGTTACTGTAATTGTTCATTTAATTAGCTACCCAGAAGCCTGTGAAGTGAAAATTATATAGAAGGTGGAAATAAAATAGAATAATAGAAAAAAATATATATTTAATAGATGTAATACGATTTATGTACGATATTGTATACTCTGTGAAATTTCAATAACAAATATAATTTCTTCTAATGTATTTGCCTAACCACTACACATTTTATTATAATATCGCACAATAACACACATAGATAGCAAATTATTAAAGGATATAATTTGAAAGAATTAAATATTTTATTATATTCAATGTCAAAATAAGTAGGCTGAATGTTAAATATGCTAATTATAATTGTTATATTGTTCTGTATACGCTTAAAATATACTTGAAAATATGTACAAGCGTCAATTTCTTTTCTTGTGAAATATTTCAATTTCAGACTTATTGGCTGATATTTAAAAAAGCGAGTCTAAATTTAATAGGTTATGGATTCAGGCGAACGAAACGTGATGTCCAGCAGTAATATAAAGATTCTGCGAGTGAAGCTTCAACAATGTAAAACTGCCTCCGATGTCTAGAATAAAATATTCACTACAACCAACACTGATATAATGCTACTTAAACAGTCTTATTTTTATGGAGGTTTAGTAAGGAAACTTACTACACCCGTAGGTAAGTTAAACTACTGTAACGAAAAAGATGTTATTCCAAGAGCAGCCTTGCTCATTAAGACATCGATTTGTAACACTAAATAAATTAATATCTAGAGATTTGGTATCTGTGAAAGATACACTGCCTATATCAGGAGGTATGAAAGAGGAAATGATTGTGTCAACATATTTTCCGGGAGTAATGATGAAAACCCCACCTTCGTTAATAAGAGACCTGATTTCGTACTGCACACACAGGAACAACAACCACATCTTGGGATAAGATGCAAACGCACACCATACAGTTTGAGGTAGTACAGACATATATACAGGGTGGACCAGTGAAAATTATCAGCGCAATTTTTGGCCACTTAACATTAATTTTGCAAAAAACGCTCGAACACGTCCATTTTAGTATAAAGGGGGACACCTGAATGGATTAGTACCAATGTCATAACTTTAACCCTAAAATGGGGGTGGACTGCACCTCAAAAATTTTAAATGGAAAAGGTCTTACATAATTTGCTAAAAGATAATAAATATTGACCAGTCTGGAAGTTCAGGACGCTATTTTATTAAAAATCAATATTTTTTTAACACAAAACTTGTTTAATGCAAAAACTAATGACTTAACGTGATTTGACTGGACGGGAGTGGATTGGACTGGTTTGGTGCAAAATTGCCTTAAGTCAAAACCAGATAATGAGACAAATAAAGATTGTTAAGAATGTTCTTGTAAAAATAAGTAAAAGAAGTTATTGTTTAGAAATTGATGAAGGTCCAATGAGTGAAATAGCATTTAATATGTGCAATAAATTATTATCTATTTATGATTTGAAGTAAGTCTAAATGTAAAGTAGCAGCGATTTTTAACTATCAATATGAAGGACATGTATTGGTGTACATGTATGTAAATTACAGGAATTTACTAACAAAATGAAACAATTAGGATAATTGAAAGAGTGCGTTTACTTGGTTCTAGGTGGGATATATTAACGAATATTAAAAAATAAATACACTTTTCTTCATTCTCCACTTACTTCTTTACTCGTGACTTTTCAGTCATCATCAGACCTGTACAAAGAAAATTAAAAGTACAGGTATTTATATTCTATTGTTCACAGTTAGATAGTGAAGAGGGGTGACTTGTTTACTTTGTCATTCACAATATATTTCACTGAAATTTACCAGGAGGTTTATTCTACATCCTTTTTCGGCTAAATGTAAAATTTCGAAATCTCCGTCAAAACTATGGTTGTTTGCAATACAATGTTGTGAAATTCTGTTTAACAATGGAATTTAAATGTCCTTTTATCCTAGATTCAAACCTATGGCCGCTTTGTCCAATATGTATGTATCGCAATTACTGCATTTTATCATATAAATACTGTTAAGGTCAGATTTTGGTAATTTCTGTTTATTATTTAAAGTGTCGTTCCTAATTTGCACTTATTGGTGGAAGTTGTTCTGATATTAAGGTTTTCTTCTGATATTAATAGGGATCCTGAAATCGAATGTTAAGTCACGCCGATCGTTAACGTGTAGTTAACGCTGGTTTCACTCATTTCGTTTTCTGAACTCGAACGTTAAGACAGGTTCACGCTGAGAGATGCCAGTCATTTCCCAGCGTGAAGTCGTGTAGTCGCCATCTTGAAAGTAATTTTAAGGTTAGACAGTTCAAAAAAAGGAAATAATTAGTAGAATTAAAATCTGAAAAAAAGAAAGTATATTAATTGTTTTATAATAATTTTTAGACATAATTTATCAGAATACGTTTATTAATTCTAGGTTTACTTAAGTGAAAAAATTCAAGTCCTTGTTACAGACTTAAATTCATATCTTTATTTTCTTTGTACACATTTTTTTTATTCAAACTAAATCATATTGTTGTAAAATGTAAGCAAAACTAGAGAATGATTTCTATACTTTAGTGACAACAAAGAGCCAAAGAACTTCTGTCCAGCAATATGAAAAATTGCTGGATTATATGATCGAAAATAAAGAATATGCTTTAAGCAAAATAAGTAGACCTTCTGCTAAAGACAATTACAAAAGACATCTACAGCAGTTAGCGGATATTTTAAACAGTGAAATTGGATCACAAAGAAGTCCACAGAAGTGGCAAAAGGCTAGTATACTTAATTTTGAAACATAGAAATATATTTTTAACGATAAAGATCAAAACATGTTGATATATATATATATATATATATATATATATATATATATATATATATATATATATTAGTTTTCATACTAATATAACAAAATACCATAGGCCTGGAATGATTGGAAGCATAACACGAAGGCCAAGGCTTCTAAAATACAGGCTTCACTCATGAAAACTGGAGGTGGAGTTTCTAACTGTGGGACAATAAATCAATTAGAACAAAGATTATAAGTCTTTTTGGGGAAAAGCCTGGTAGATGGTGATGGACAAACACCAGAAAGATTTCAAGTATAAATATCAGATAAGTATTCATAGTAAAGCATGTTATCAATATCTATATTTAGATTTTAGACCTTCCTGAAACCACAGTCCTCCCTGAAGCCGCAGTCATCCCTGAAATCTTAGTCCTTCCGGTTCCGGTATCCTCAGAACCAGATCTTATAGAAAATATGGAAATTTATATTCCAGATACTTCCCCTAATTAAATACCAACAACAAATGCTAAAAAGAACTCAAAAATGACGTTCTTTAAAAAATTGAAAAACAGACACAAAGTCTTAATAACAAAGAAAAATAAATTTCTCACATTAATGAAAATATGCAAACACAAAATGAAATTTTATTAAGACTAGTAGTAGCTTTAGAAAATTTAAATAAACAAGTTTCTTAATGAAAATTAGTGTTAATTATTTGACTTCTTAAATTCGCAGCAATGTTATTGGGATTTTCATCGTTAACGTCATCTTCAATTTCTTCTACCGCAGGAACATTAAATCTCGGTAAATGACCATATTCTTGTCCTTGCGCATGAAAATGTTGATGAATATTCAATAAAGTTGCGCAGGAGTTTATAATAGTTATAATAATTCGTGGCGAATATCCTTTCTTTAAAAATGGTTCTATAACATTCCTAGCTGATGCATGTGCCCTGTTGTATCTTTCTTCAGCAGAATTTGGTGCTGCTCCCAAAACTGGAGTCATTAACCAAGGTTCAAGAGAGTATGCCGAATCTCCTGTTTACCATTCATAATTATAGTAAGTAGATAGTGCATGTTTAAGAGAAATCGAAAGGAATAATGTATTACTATGTTAAATTTTGAATAACCGAATATTTAATGGAAATAAAATTTTAGTTATTTGATTTTTGCATTTTGAAACATTACTTAATAATCAAGAACTTCTTTCACCAGCAGCAAATTTTTGTTCTAAACGTGTCCGAACGGCACTAAGTCGCCAAATATGGGAATCATGCGAACTGCCAGCATGCCGACTATTAATGGCTAATATTCGCAAATTCGCATCACATATCTAAATAATTAAATGATTATTTATGTATTTAATAAAAATAAATAAATTTCATTGCATACTATTTGTACGTTTTTTGAATAATATCCTTTCCTATTGTAATAATTATGAGCTTCTTCCGTTGGTTTAATGATCGCGACTTGCGTTCCATCTATACAACCAATTATACCGGGAAAATTAAATTTTCTCATAAATCTAAAAGTTTTACATAATAGAGTTCTATTAAAAGTATAAATTATTATTACTTACTCTTGTTTTTTTATATGGATTTGTTGAGGCGTGGTAGGAAATTCTATCAAAAAAGGCATTAAATAAGTTTCTATTACACTTCCCACTTCCTTTATTATTTATAACTTACAGAAGATTGGGTTATTGCTAAATTAAAGTCTTGGCCAATACAACGTTGGTAGCAGCCAACGGCAAAAATAACTTTAACTTTAGGAGATAAAGCAGCCACAGTATCAGAGGTAGGTAAATGTGGAATAATTGTTCTCAACAAATATCGTAAACTTTCTTTTGAAAATCGAAGTTACTTCTGAAATCTTTTTTCTGGTATTACAAAAATATCTAAATTTTTTCTTAAATTTTTTGTTATGATAGTATATCAACGCTTTCTTATTTCTTCGTCCAATATGTAACAGACACCACCGTTCATTGTAACTTTTAATAATAAAATTACTGTTTCAATTTTGCCTACTTTACATCGACATCAATTAAATAACAAAATGTTTAGCATTTGTTTAGATTGGTAATTTGTAATTTTATTGGTTAAAATTTTGTGAAGTACAAAGATATTCAGAATGAAATATGTAACTGCAGCGTTAACTTAACGCCGACGTGACATAACGCTTAACGTTCAGGTTGATATTTCAGAATACCAATTTTTATTTGAAGCGTGAAAACTGTTAGCGTTAAGTCACGTTGGCATGACTTAACGTTTTGCTTTCGGAATCCCTCTTATTTATTATGTGTCGCCCTCTTCATAGAGGTACGCGCCAAACGGTATGCCCTGCTGCTCTGTTCGGAGAGGGTACGTGGAAACGTCCTTTTCGGGGTTCGATTGCGTCGTTACCAGCTTCAAAATAATTGAAATATTAAAGATCTTAAACCCGGCGCCACGCGATTTTAGATAACTTAAAAACCGCGAAAAATTCGCAGTACGATATACCTGAAATAGAAAAAGGGGTGTTTTGGGAAGGTATAAATTAAGGTAGAAGGTATTGTCTGAACAGAAACTCATAAATAGATTTAACTAGCTGGACTAATATTACGATAAATATTTTGGTTCTACAATACAGAATATTGGCATGACGTAAGCATTCAGATTCGTTTCACAGTAACAAATTTGAGCTAACAACTCTACTCTAATATCAACGTTGTCACAAATTATAAATGACCAGCTTAAAACTATAGGAGATCTCCAAAGCATGCAAATATTGTAACATATGATAATTAAAATAGAAATTAATTTTAACAGAATTAGAGCAAATATTAATGTCTATAAATGAATAGTAGAACAAATAATTTCAAATGAAATAGAAATATCAATCTTCAACCATAAGATTGAAGGAACAAAACTGTGTGACGTGGTTGCGACTGGTCCAGCACATAGGCTGCGAAGCAAAAAAAGAAAGGTTCATACAGTCACTTGATTTTGATGCAGTTTTGTTGGTCGACCTTTTAAATATATTAGGAAAGTACTTTACCGATTACCGAAACGTGGTTTTAGATTTCGGCAAAGTGAAAATTAAACACAACGGGCACTTAACTAAGAACGGGCGCATTCGGCGACTCGGCTAAAGATGTGCCAAGGTTGGAGCGACATGGAGGGCCACGGGGTCGATGACTTGAAGATCCTCTCGTTGATGAAAGGGTTGTGACGTAATGGCACCAGTAATACGACGAAGGCAACAGTCACATTTGTGGGCAACTCACATACACTATATCCGCTACTAAGGCGATAATTACGAAATCAGTGTAAAATAAATTTCAACGAAGAGACACTATAGAAGCGAAAATTGATTCGTAATTTTAGAAAATTGAGAGAATTTACGCCCGCCACTGGCACTTCCACTAAACGTCTCGCTCGCACCGAGTCTCAAGGCGATCTCTGCTTAAATATTTTTTCGATGATCGAAGAAATAACTAATTAAATTATTAACAATTTCAAATCAACACCAAATCTGAACGTTCACGCCATCCTGTATCGTTAAATTTAAATACAGTTTTAAGAAAATAATAAAGAGAAGGGTAAGGACAAGGAAGGGAAAAATTTGAATGTTACAATTATTAGACTTGTTTCACGTTTTACAGTAATTTTGTATTTTTTTTTAATTTCTTTGCAATTTTATCGGATACTTTTGGTATAAAATTTAGATAATACCGTATAGAAGTAGTATCAACTTTTTTGGAATTACAATAAATTTCTTTGTGTATTATGGTCTTCTTTTTATTATTATAATATTATCAATAAGCTTAATGTTATATCCGTTATTTGCTGCAAAATTTTTAAGGGTGTCAACTTGTGTATTATAGTCAGTCAGAATCAGATGATATAACTGCATCGGAAAATGTAGGTTTCCTATATATTTTGTAATTAATTTTATTATATATTATGCTTATAGTCAAATCAACAAATCTTACAGATATATTTATTTTCTTTTCTATTGTAAAGTTAATGTTTTTGTTTATATTATTTAAAAATTCAAGAAACATGTTAAGCTGTTTATCGGATCCATTCCATATGCAACAAATATCGTCTACATAACTGCACCAAAATTTAATACAATTGGTAAATTTAGTATTTTTAATGACTAATTTTTAAAAATAATTCATACCTATGACAGCAAATACCGGAGAATCGGTGATCCCATCGATAAACCTGAATTTATTTTATATCAATATCTAACTGTAAACAATAGAATAGAAATTATACATACAGGTATTTATAATTTTCTTTGTACACGTCTGATGATAACTGAAAAGTCGAAACAATTGTCACGTGTAAATAAGTATATGGAAAATCAAGAAAAACGTATTTATTGTTTTAATGTTAAACAATTAGGAGATTCTGTTTCAAAGTAAATACCGATGACAAAAAAATTATGTCTTTGCCTTCTAAATTTATGTATTTATCTCCGTTTGGGAGTGAATACCTTATGACAAACGACATTTACTGAATTGTCTCATTTATTAATAGAGGAAGAGAGAAAGATAAATAAAGAACTGATTCCACCAGAGCATGCACTTGTTTCATCTTATACAAAATTCACTGTTGAATATTTTCAGTGTGGTAAAATTAGGACATATTAAAAGAAATTGTTTGAGAAATAAAAATTTAACGCAAAGTCATTGTAAAAGAATTGGACATTAGATTACACAATGCAAATTTAAATTTTAGAAAAAACAAGGTGCAGAGAAAAACAAGAAAAATAAAACTTATGCTGCGACGAAGCGTCACGAGGTCATCTTATTTTTACAGTGTTTTTGAAGGTAAATTTGTAGTCAAATTTTTTCGAAGATCTACCTTCCAAATATTTTAATACTATCGCCTAGAATTTTCATTCGAATCAAGCAACCGCGCAAGCCTAGCGCGCGTTTCTAGTAATGGCAGAACAACATGACGTTTGATTTGTTTACATTGTGTTTTTTTGTTGTTCTACAAACCACCACTCTGATTTTTTTTATTCGAAAACCATGAAATTTAAGACAATGTTTTACATAGTGTAGAGCCAAACACATCGCTGTGGGTTTTGTGAAAGTGGAGTTTAGAAAACATAACCACCGAACATGTTTTTACATCAAATTGTTCGTTCAGTTAATTTCATGTGGCGAAATTAACTCGCTTAGTGAGTTAAGGCAATAGTAAGTGTATTGTTTTTTTAACAGTTTATATGGTACTGTTTAAATGTTATTTATTTATATTTATACACTGTATTTTATCTATGACTATGTTCACCCTCCGGGATGGAGAGGCGGAAGGGAACAGTATAAAAGCACGGTCATTGACCGACTCGTGGCTTTTTTAGTTTGCGAATTCCGAATATTAGAGACTGAGAAAGGCTAGTAATCGCGTTACCACTATCGGGATAATTTGAGATAAATTTCGGCCTAAAAAGAATTTTCGAATCCGGTTGAAGTCGTTTTAGCTTCGCGAGCCGCGAAACAGGATTTGACCTGTTTATCATTCATCGCCAGGATCCAGCAGCAGCGAGCAGTGCATGGTGAAATAATTTTTCCTGAAGCGAATATGTATATTTTATTTATAAATTTCTTTAATGTCTTTTCTGGGAAATCGGCCGGTGACGCTGTGTCCAAGCGAGCGACCACAACTGGGGTTGGAATCTGTACCTTGAACATTTTTTTACCCGTGGCTGTCGTCACTGAACGCTTGCATAATACGTCTGTACTATTACGTAGAGTGGCGTCCGAGATTCGGCAAGAAGAAGTGCGACAGCTTTGTATATTTTATTATACCGCAACCTGCCGATTAATTCCTGTGCTTTCGCACCCGTTCTTGTTTTTCAGGCTGTGGCGACGTACTTTACGTTGTGTGACGCGAAGATTTCGCCGTAGGCCGTTACCCCTCGCCGAGGACGATTGGAACTGAGGACGGAACGACGTCACAATGCATTTGCAAATAACACAATATTACCAATGTAAAATGAATGGCTAATATAGAGCAGAGCTACAAAATTACAAGTAACAGCAATTGGTTTCAAATATGAAAAAGGAGCGGGTGCGTGAAATAGGCACGTTAATATAAGTACAAACATAGATATTAGTACTATTCGTTTGTACTTTGTTAGTAAACGTTTGTGAACTTATTAAACGTCAGCCTACTCAACCCCCTAAGAAATATAGTCAATGAAAAATGACGTGCCTACTTCACGTTTGGTATGACTTCAACAGGTAGAAACGAAAATGTTAGTACAACTCGTTTGTACTGCATTAGTGAACGTTTGTAAAGCTCATTAATATATATACATATATATATATATATATATATATATATATATATATATATATATATATATACATGTGCAACATTAAGTTTTTATTCGTATTAGTTATTCATTTACCCGCTAAATACCATAGAATTACGTTTGTATCTTTGGAGGGATATATATATATTTTATAAATAAAGTTTGGTTATGTTGCTACGTCATATAAATGTAACTATTGTATATAGCCGGATATTATGACTAATTTTGAAAGGTACAAAGAAGAAACTACAACAAATGTGGTGGAAATATCAGGTCTGTGTTTACAAACATATAAGATCCCAGATAATATAAATTTGTAAAAAATATTAATGTTGAAAACTGACATTGCAGTTCTTCTCGTTCTCGATTAAATTGTAGTGTAGGATCAGAAGTGAAATTTACAAATTTACAATGAATAACTTTATTTAATTTTTTGTATAAATTCTCTATTTCTCCATTAAGCTGAGATCGCAGTGCAAGTGGGTAGTGAGTAGAGTGGAGGTTAGAGGCTGGAGGTTTATGGGTAGCGGTTGGATATAGTTCGGCCGCATTGCGCTATATAATAACCTTGGCTCCAGTATAGAACGAACTGTCAAATACCAAAGAGGTTAAAATGTCTAAATTTAAAAAAATGTTTTTATTGTCTGATACCCCTTATCTCAGGTATAATATGATGAATTCACGGAATTGGGTACATAAGTACAATCAAGAAAGAGATTATGATGAGGAATTTATACGCGTATATAAAAAGATGCGAAAGTACCCTGAAAAATTTTTCAATTACACAAGGATGAGTATTAACTCGTTCGACTATTTATTAAATAAAATTGGAGCGAACATTGACAAATTTCAGGGAAGCAATATCAGCCGAACAACGCTTGGTTATCACAATAAGGTAAGTAAATAAATATGCATGTTTTCTAATTTTTATATATTAGTATTAATATACATAAAAAAAAAACTAAATGACAAACACAAAACAGTAAAAATACCTTCCTGGTATACAGAATGTCTCAATAAGCTTGATCACTATTGGTAACTTTTTTATTTGAAGAGATACGAGGTTGGTTAAATGAGCAAAATTGTGCTATATTATAATAGAAAATTTCAGGAGTGGATAGAACCTAATTCGGTGAGTTGCGTTGACGTATTTTCAATGTCAGTCTCAGTGTATACTTCCTCGATCTGGGATTCTTCCAAATTGAATGATTTTTCTGTCGACAAACTATCCTCCCTTATATCAGTTGAGAGAGTAATAACATCTTTGAGAAAGAGTAGCTGGTTATAAAATGTCCAAGAACTGATATTTTTTATTTCTCCACTACATCCTGATTTGGGTTTAGCTATTTGACGCGTTTGAGATATAAAATAAGCTCGTAGGTTTTTCCACTTACTTTTAGCGGCATTTACTGTAACAAATAAATACGTACATATATTTTCTATTTTATTTACATTATATATTTTATATTATATTTCAGATTTTTGGCCACAGGAGACTCATTTGCTTCTCTTGCGGGACGGTTTAAAATGGAAAAAACAACCGTATCAGAAATAATACTTGACACTTGTATGGTACTGTGGAGTGAATTAAAAGAAGAATATATGCCAAATCCCACAATAGAAATGTGGTATTCAGTTGCTGAAAAGTTTTATGAAAAATGGAATTTTCCTAATTGTATCGGTTGTATCGATGGGAAACATAAGAATAAAAGCCCCTTCTCATAGTGGTTCGACGTATTTTAATTACAAGCAATATTTCTCAATTCTACTTCAAGCAGTAGTAGATGCTAACCGTAAACTTATTGCGATTGACGTGGGTACACCTGGTAGACAAAGTGATGGTGGTAATTTTAGAACGTCTTCTCTTTTCCATCTACTAGAACATAGGCAACTAAATATTCCAGATGACAAATGTCTCCCATACACTAATACTAAAGTGTCATTTGTACTACTGGGTGATGAAGGTTACCCTTTACTACCATACTTGATGCGACCCTACCCAGCCAAAGATTTGGATGATAGCAAGAAAATTTTTAACTATCGACTGAGTCGTGCTAGAAACAGTGTTGAATGTTGTTTTGGCATAATGGCAGCTAAATGGAGACTTCTACACAAACCAATAGAGACAATTGTTGAACACGCAGTTGTCATATTGAAAAGTATTTGTATTTTACACAACTATGTGTTGGAACATGAAGGATCTGAGACAAATCCCACACCAGTACACAATCATACTTATCAAACAAGTGATAAAGACATGGACATGACACCTATAAATCATCGCTTTTCTTCTACTGCACTTAGAACTCGGGATTTACTCAAAAACTACTTCACTAGCATTGGTGCCGTCCCATGGCAAGAAGATTATGCTCTTACAAGAAATATAATTTTACGACACAATAGAAAACAAAATATTGATGTAATTGATAACTAATTATAAAGGAAAATTTTGAAATATATTTTTATAAATTAACAAATGTTGAATAACCAGTATACATACATTATTGTTTCTATACAAATATATTTGTTCAAATCTTGAATATAAAATTTCATGAAAATTCGTTGTGCCGTATGATAGACACATATTTTTTTCTGTACAAGTACATACACAAATTTAAATATCATGCTAGAAGATATAAACATCAACATGTCAAAATTAAAAATCCTAACCTAACTTTGATAAAAAAAGTGATTTTTTTAATAGATAAACATGTTGATATATGCAGTATTATTAATATTAGATAATATAAAATTAATTATTACGAAGTTTTAAATGAATGTAACCTCTGTTTTTGATATTATATTTACATACCCTCAAGTCCAACATCTTTCGCAACCTCCTCCCACAATGTCTTCAATATTTTTGAGTTTTTCCGTAGCTCATCTGCTGGGTCCCAAATAGCTTTACGTTTAAAGACAGCTGCTATCAGTTGTTCCTCCATGTTTTAATACGTCGCGGGTAGCGGCAAATATCAAACTGAACCCATTAGGTCGGTACACGCCTGGCGACACGCGAGGTGTACCGCGAGCCTCGAAGCGCGCTATGCGGCCAGTGCCACCTAAAACCATGTGATTAATACTTACCTTACGGCTTGCCTAGAGGCTCACTAGACACTAGACGCTACCCTCCAATCAACCAACCTACACTGCGGCCGCTGCTTTAGGGTGAACGAAACGAGCAGGTTACCTTAGGTTCTTTTTTTAATGTTAATAAATTTTTAGTACCATTCAGCAGTTAATTAAACTTCTGGTCCTAAACTATGGTGTTATTTCGTTCTCTTTTGTAATGTCTTAACGAGAGGTTTTTTATTAATTAATTTAATTAATTAATTAACCGTAGAGAATACAAAAAGTGGTAAAAGTGTAAGTGTTGGAAAGTTAGCCATTAACTAGAGAAGACAATAATCAAACAGTAATGCTGAATAGAGCACAGTATAAAGTTTACCAGTTTTAAGAAAATGCAAACAAGAAATAATATTCAAACGACGATATTTTTTGGAAATCAGTCAAATTTATTTTTTCAGTCTCGACCGTTTTGACCCCCTGGGTACATAACTACGAGTATAACTGTAAAAAAAAGTACATGAAAATATATAAAAATATTCTAATCATAATACAAATGCAATTGTAATTTCATATACACATGGATAAGTCTTATTGGAAAAAATAAATAATGTATTAAATTTTATTTAATAACGTCATATTTAATAAGCCAATTCTGAACAAATCTGTAATATTTACAGATCTATAAATCCCAACGAAAGTAGCCACTCTTTATATAATTTTATATTAATGAACAAAAATAGATGCGTTTTTGTCAGTTTTTTACAGATTTACAGATCTGTAAGATGAACAGATTTGTTCAGAATTGGCCTATATATGTAAATGAAATATAGTACATAAAAATAAAATGTATTAAAAATGCTGCGCCACACCCTAACGGACAATTTAAACACAGGGTGACCTACTGAAGCTTGCTGGTTCTGGTCGGTTGGTCGGGCGCCTTCGGTACGGTCGGTTGGTCTTCAGAAGTTCGGGTGTCTAGATAGCTCGGTGGAGAAGGGTAGGGTTGTTTGAAAGATAGACACTCGTAAAAATAACTACTATTTATTATATCGATGGTTGACACTTGAGGTAACAATGATGTAAAGCTGGAAGGAGACACTACTCGGAGAATGGGGCCAGCTAACAGCCAAAACGTCGAATCGACTTTCACGACTATTGGTGGTGTGTCGCTGAGGGCGAGACACCAGGACCGCAAACCGGTTGACGAAGTCTCGGCGATCGGTTCTTTGCTCGTCGCTGGAATGGAAACACAAAAATTTTACCGATAATGAACTCTCGGTTCGTCGGGGATGCCGCGTGGGCTGTTAAATCGGTCGTCCCGCGTTCAACGGTGAAACGGAACGCAATAACTCGGCGACGGGTAGCGGGTCTGTACCGGGAGTGAGCTAGCCTTACCCAAGGCGTGTTACGAAGGTGATAGGCAAAAAAATGGTGAACCGGTAATTTTACCGGTTCGGTTATTCGACTCTGTGGTCTCCGTGGGGAACCCCCGGCAACTGCAGAGGCAAAGGAACGGGAATGGTACGGCGGTTTGGGGGTCTTGTGATTTCCGCGGGAACCACGGGCACACAAGGGGAACGGAACGGGTACGGCGGATGGACTCACCTGGTTTAAGGGTAGACCGGTAGACCTCTCGCTGTCGGCTCAATGCTGCTGACCATAGAAGCCCTGGTCGGCAGACTCAGGGAGTATCGGGAGGGGGCACTCAATGTTAAATTCATTAAACCACGTAACTGGATAGTTTGTTCCCATACCGTTCTTCTGGCGCTGATGTAGTTGAATAAATTTAAGCGCTAATAAAATGTATTTAAAAATTATACAAAGTTTTCATATATTTAAAATATATTTGTTTAAAAATATTACACATATATACAATATATATACAGTGTGTGCAAGGAAATGCGGAACATAGGACTTTAACATGGGATTTCAAAAAATTGCGGATACTCTCTCCCCTGATAGATTTAGAATAAAACTGCAAGAGTACAAAGTTGTTCAGAATTAAATTCTACGTCAGATAAAATCATAATTGTTGCAACAGCACGTCTGCATTACGAGATATATTAAATATAAAATGTAATATTTTCGTTCAAAATCAGACACCCATGGAAATAAAAGAAAAAATCTATGTGTCAATTATGACAGTTAGTAACCTTATTTTGTGTTCAATAATTTTTAAAATTATATTTGTACTGTTTTTTTAATATTAGCACATTGTTAAAGAAATGAATATAATTTTAAATAAACTTAAATAATATTAAATTATAGATAATAAGTATTAAAATTAACGAAAATTCTCTGAAATGACAGATAGATATTTTTTTTTATTTCCATGGCTATCTGATTTTTAACGAAAGTATAACATTTTATATTTAATATATCTCGTAATGCAGACGTGCTGTTGCAACAATTATGATTTTATCTGACGTAGAATTTAATTCTGAACAACTTTGTACTTTTGCAGTTTTGCTCTAAATCTATCACGAGAGAGAGTATCCGCAATTTTTTGAAATCCCATGTTAAAGTCCTATGTTCCGCATTTCCTTGCACACACTGTATAAATACAAAATAGTACAGGAAAATCAACATAAACAGTAGAATTTTATATATAAAATGTGCTACATATAAAATATTTTGCTATTAATTTACAGTTACTACAATTATTAAACAGTTATAGTTAAAAATAACATTACGAAGAATTTTCTGGTTGAATCGGTGATGGAACCGGAATACTCTTGACGTAGATATTGCATTCAACAGCCAGTGTGAAAAAGATGTTCCAGGTGATGGAGCCGGAATACTCTTGAAGTAGATATTGAATTCAATAGCCAGTGTGAAGAAGATGTTCCAGGTGCTGGAGCCGGAATACTCTTGACGTAGATATTGAATTCAACAGCCAGTGTGAAGAAGATGATCCAGGTGATGGAGCTGGAATACTCTTGACGTAGATATTGAATTCAACAGCCAGTGTGAAGAAGATGTTCCAGGTAGAAGAGGTGATGGAACTGGAATACCCTTGGTGTATTGATAGATATTAAATTCGACAGCCAATGTAGAGAAGATTTTCCTGGATAAGAGAAAAGTTTGTGCAGCACAATTAAGAGGCTGGAGGACTTGCTCCAGGATTTCAAGATCCCGTTCCTTCGCGGCTTTCTTTAAAGTACTGCTGAGGCGCTTCACAGTTTTCCTCTCCATCACCTTCAGTTGCTGGTAAAGATAACGTGGGTTCGGCGACAACTGATTTACTCGCCGAATATTTATATTACGCAGTATACCTGTTAACGACACATGAAAAATTAATAAATTATCATCACTCCAATATTTAGGGAACACTATTTTGAAAATTAAACTAATGATAAATAGCAAAACTACAATCACAATGTTTGATTTTAAATTATGCAAATGTAAATATACCACTCGGTTAATGTTAGCGGAATTTGAGTGGCAAGAATTAAAAAAAAATAATTTAATTTGCTTTACCTTTTTCCCGGCGAACTGTTTTTGGAGTAGAAAACTGTGGTAAAAGCTGGTCTGGCATTTCCTCTACACTAGCTGAAGCTTCTGTAAAGCTACTTGTTGATGGTTCTAAAAAATATATGCATATACTCGTATTATTATTATCAATAATAATAATATGTTTACTTACGTGGCTCAACAACGGGTGCTACAGGTGCAGCAGGACCAATCTTCATAACCCGGAATTGTGCATGCATAATTATTTACAAAGTGTTGGAAAAATGGATGGAACAACATCCGGCGAAAGTTTTGTATTTGGACGCATTTAACTTTAAGAATTTTGCTTCAAAATGCATACTGCAAATTCTTCTATTATTATAAATCCAATCTACAGACTTGTCGGCTAATTCCGGGCTATTTATGATATGTTTCCAACGTAGTAATTCCTGTAATTCAGTTTTCGGGTTGGGAAAACGCAACAATGTATGCTTGCTATACGAATAGCACGAAGGCACGCAACAAGTAGGCATCTGAAAAATATATTTTATAATATTTGGTATTCATTATGTATTATAAAATAATAACTTACCTTCCTCAAATGTTACTAAAGCAATGAAATCACAAAACCAAGTCAAAATCCAAAATCAAAACCAAATCCGAAAAGCAAAAATCAAAGAACGTAAAAAATACTGAGAACACTATAATGCAAGAAAAGCAGGAATAGAAATGAAAGAATATCTGTACTTCTGCATTAATATTTTATTTTTTATCAGAAAGATTCTACATGTTTCGTTCATGTTTGAAATCTGACAGTTCTGCTAATTATTAATTAATTAGTAATAGTAAACACAAGTCACCTTCATAAAATGTAAATATGAATTCAAATTTGTGACCTGAGCACCATCTTACACGAATTTTTTTAACAAAAATTGTGTGTTCCGGTGCATATAGATGTCAGTATCTATGCTCCAAGGTCTTCAATTCAAGTGAAAACTCCCGATACTCCCTGGGCAGACTGCCGTTCTGGGCTGACGCGGCTGGTAATATTCCATGCTAGCCTGTAGGGGAGTGCGCCAGGCTTGCGGTGCGTTGTCGCATAGTGGGGAGTGTGCGCGGGTGTTGCGCGTTGTGGTCTGTGACCAGTGCCGGCATTGCTTTGTGACGTGTGCTTCGTCACACCGTTTAAAGTTTTATTGTTAATGAAGGTTGAAATTTATCAGTTTTTAAAAAAATTGGTTTGGAAAAAGTTTGATAATTTCGCGCCAAATTAATGTGTAGTGAAGGTCATATTTTAAAATGTAAATAATTATTATTTTTAAAAAAGGTGACTTATTTAATTTTATATTTATGTTTGTTATATTTAAAAATGTATTGTAAAGATTACTTATGTATATCGTGACAGTTTTTAAATGTATATTATTATGGTCTTTATTTATATGCAGCATTTCTAGTGTAAGTCTTTTATGTAAATTATTTTCTGTGTCTAATATTATTGCTTCGTCAAAATTAAAAGTGGGATTTTGTGAAGGAGCATGTTGAACTAGAGCACATTTGTTGTTATTTATATTTTTATTGCAATTACTTATGTTCTTCTATCCTCGTCTTTAAGTATCTCTTTGTCTGTCCACTGTATTACACAGTACAGTTTTGACAGGGAATTTTGTAAATGACATTTGACTCGATATTTTTATTAATTTTAGATTTAAGATTACTGAATAATATATTTGTCGTTTTTACTTATCCAAAGGCTATTTTAATATTTAAGTCATTTGTGAAATATTTTTGTAATTTTGTAGCTATGCCATCTATATGTGTCAAAGAAAAAAACCCTTATGTGTATTCTGTTTATTTTTATTGTTACTTGTTATTGTATCTGTGCTTCTATTTTCTACGATATTAGTTTGATTTAATTTTGATTTAATTTTATTTTTAACGCCATTATTTATTGAATTTATAATCCTGGTGGGATAGATGTTTAATTTTAATTAAAGTGATACTTCATTGCAGATTTCTTCCTGAAACATCGTTGAGGTTAGTGTTAGAGCTCTGTTAAATAAATTTATTGCATTGTTTATGCGTTGTGATAACGCATATTTAGATATCTGGTACGGGCTGTAGGTTTTCTATACTGTTTAGAAGAGATGCTTCTGTTACTGACTATCAATTCGGCGGGCTCACAGCGCTGGCAGCGGCTGCAGCGCTTACAACTGTCACGCGTCCAGCGCACCGCTGTACGCAGCGATTTCTCACAGAGGCTGTCACAGCGCTAGCAGCGTAAACGAACCACGATTTCTTTACGCACCCTATATCTCTCCTTGTCTAATATTGTCATTGTCGTCAAAATGGCGAATACTAACATGGCTAACATATATGAAGTTGAATATACGTTTAACAACAACACAATTCGAGTTTTCGATACCGAAGAAACTCATAACCGTTTAGTAAAAGGTATAATGTTCGTATATATATATATATATATATATATATATATATATATATATATATATATTAATTATATATATATATATATATATATATATTTGTGAATAATAAAATGAAACAATTTTATTTATTATTAGATCCGGAATACGCGGGAAATTTCTTCAGTAAGGTTTTGGGTCTTTCGGAAAGTAAGTAAATTTAATTTTATCTGTACACATGTATTAAAATATTTTAAATTTGGTACTTTAGCACATACAATGCATACACCAACACCAGAAACTATGGAAGCGAGTACGGCAGGTATGTGTACTTGATATAAAACTTTTGTACATTTAGATTATGATGAATAAAAATTTTTATAAATTAACAAGATTTCTGGAATTGTAACAATAGAGATTGGATCATTGTATATGAAATACGTTTGATTGTTTACGATGTATCCTAAAGCCTGGTCATTCCTTTTCTTCTTTGAAGTTCATATTTTCACTACCAAACACTTTATAAATAAGTACATATTCTTTAATATAAACAATAATCCTTATTCCTGTATCCTACCAAAATCCGTATTTTAACAAAATTATTAATTAATTTATATCATATAAATATTAATAAATTTCGGGACCCAAAAATAAAAAAAAGATATTTGGAAACAAATTAAAAGGAATATGAGGGAAGCAGGATATATTTGTACTGTCGAAAATTTAGATAAAAAGATGAGGAATTTGAAGGGGACGTACAAAAATATCAAAAATAATAAAAAAAGTACGGGGAAAGGAGCTGTCTCCTGGAAATATTTCAATTTATATGAAGACATATTTTCAAACGATAGAACAATTAATCCAGTTAATTTAGTTGCAACTATTGAGGAGAATAATACAAGTTTACCGGTAATATGTTTTGGAAATACTCACTATGTAATCTAATAATTCTTTGCTGTAGATCCTAGAATCAAATACCACCACCACAACCGAACCATATCAATCCTCCTCCTGTATAGAGTCCCGGTCCCTATCATTAGTAAAAAGAAAAATGAATTTAAATGCATTTAGAAGGGAAGCTTTAAACGTAGAAAAAGAAAAGTTAGAAGAAATTAAAAAAATTAGAATACAATTAGAGATAGCAAATGAAATAGAAGAAAAAAAATTAAGTTTATTAAGAGAATCTCTTGAGTTAAAAAAAAAGAGAAAATAATAATTAATTTTCATAAACATGTTTGTTTTATTTAAAATAAATAAATTTTAATTTAATTGTTGTGCTATATAATTTCGTTTAGCTTCTGCTTCATGTTGATTTACTTCCATTGTTTTCATTTACAAGATTAATCAACTGCAGCATGTGTTCTTCATCTGCGACTACACCTTCATGTGTTAATATAAAATTGTGTAAAACACACGCAGCAGTAATAACTATTGGAAACATATCTTCACGGCTCATGTCTAAATATTTTAATCGTCGAAATTTTCCTTTTAACTGACCTAATGACCGCTCAATTACTGCTCTTGCTCCGCTTAAAATATTATTAAAACGTATTTGTGTTTCAGTTAGGTGACCATTGTCTCTATAAGGTTTTAAAAGAAACATGGATAATGGATAAGCAGCATCCCCTATTAAATGCTCGTTAACTGGAAGCAATGGATTATCGTCATTTGTTAATCTATCATATATAGGACTTATGGAAAATACACGAGCATCATGCATCCGCCTTGTAAAAGAATCTATAATATAATAGATTTCTGTATATTGTTTTTAATTTTCAGAATAAATACGAGACATGGACAACCAACAAAAATATCTGTGAATTTCATTCTATAATCACAGATTCCTTGTAATATCACTGAATGATAATTATTGCGATTGTAGAAATCAACAGAATTATTAATGGGGCATTTTATTTCTACGTGGCACCCATCAATAGATCCAATTATTCCAGAAATACCTATAGTTATGACATTTATATTTATATTCTATGATATATATATATATATATATATATATATATATATATATATATATATATACTCATGTTTTTTATTTCAGGTCCTACCACATTTTCTTTCAAATTCTCTTGAAATTATATTTTTTCCAATATTATTAGGCCATTTTATATATTATAACTTTAAATTACAAATTATTTGACTTATTTAAAAAAAAATTCATGTGCGATGCTTTTAGGAAAGTTAAAACGGTCTCCAATTGATAAAAAAAGATTCCTGTTTCGACAGGGTCCACAACAAGCATAACAATTTTTTTTCTAATGGAATTATATCTACATTAAGTTGCCTACGTGATTGAATATTTTCTAGGAGTATCTATGCAAGAAAAATGTCTTTTTGTATTGTACTTTGTTTGAAGTTGCAATAAAGTATTACCTGAAAAGTTTCTCTCGTCATTCTAAAATGTTCACGAAACTCGTTTAAAGAATAATTAGGAATTATTTCTTCATAATAATGCTCATTTCTTTTACCAACATTTTTATCATTATATAATTCATTTAAATTATTATTTTCATTTAACACTTCTATTATTGGTGCAATCATATTTTGAATGGGATTTCTTTGTAATAAATTGTTTATAATGTCGTCTAAATCCATATTAAACTAACTTGTACTCTTTATTAAATTATAATAAGAATATAAAAATAATAAATAAACAAGTAAAAAATGCAGTAGTACTTAAAAATCTTTCAAAATTAAAAAATAAAATAAATCATGATTTATTTGATTTTTCTTAAAAAATCAATGATTTACTATTACCAACCCTGATATTCCGCGAATAAAATAAATGATATTTGAAACAAAATAACACAAGAATTAAATAGTTGTGGTAATGAACCTGTAAGAGATACCGAGTCCTGGAGAAAGGTATGTAATAATTGAATAATGTAATAATATACGTATTTATAAACTTACATATGTATTTCGCCTATTATTCATCTTTATTTTATTCCACTTTTTAATTCAATATTGTATACAACACCTAACTGCGAGCATAAACAATATTGAAAACGTTTCAATTTTGTTTATGTCACAGATGGTTTCCAGTATACCATGTTCGTGCTTTCTTGTTTACGAACCAGTTCTTGTTTATTAAACACTCTTGCTCTATAAGCAAGTGTCAAAGGAATACCAACATGACGATCTCTTGTTTTACAAGCAATATTTGTTTCTTATTCAATATTCAATAGTCACCAGAATAAGCCAGATTATCCGTAAAAGTAATATTTCTAGTTAAACAAGCTCTATTGTAAAATTATAACAATGTGAAGATAATATTTACATAATCGCATTGTTGTTTTAACTTCATTGAATGAAGTTTTGTATTTACATGGAAGTGGTAACATTTTTAGAGAACACAGAATTTTTTTTCTTGTGGACGATGTTATATATATAAATGTTATAACCACTTTTATTTAATTTAATTCCCTTATTAATTTAGGAATGTATTTACTATTTTTTTTCTATTGTCTTACGTCAATGGTTACGGTACACTATTACTTCAACTCCGTAAGTTAATTTTAAATAGTTCCGTTTTGATACTCTAGTAGTAAACAACGTGAAGTGATTTCTTTATGAATTCTTATTAAGAGAGCGTGTTGTGACAACAGGTGAGAGGGTTTTTATCTTATACTTAACGCGTAGTGTGAGCGGTTTTATTTTATGTTTAAAGCGTATTGTGAGATATTTTTTTTAATGGTTAATGCGTAGTATGGAATAGTGTATTTAATAGTTAACGTATAATGGGAGATAATATATTTGTGGGTTAACGCTTGGTTTGAGATGCCTTATTCGATGGTCAACTCGTAGAGCGATATAGTGTCTGATACGTTTGGCGCGGATGGAGCCTCTTGAGTGTGTCTCGGAGTTGCCTGATATACGGAGCCTCTTGAGTGTGTCTCGGGGTAACCGATACGTTGTTTGAATCCGTCGCGGATGGAGCCTCTTGAGTGTGTCTCGGGGTAGCCTGATATAAGGAGCCTCTTGAGTGTGTCTCGGGGTTACCGATAAGTTGTTTAAATCCAACGCGGATGGAGCCTCTTGAGTGTGTCTCGGGGTTGCCTGATATAAGAAGCCTCTTGAGTGTGTCTCGGGGTTACCGATACGTATTAACTCGTTGTGAGTGTATCTTCCGAGTCGTTAGCAGTTGAATCTTCCTGAGTATGTATCGGGGTTATCGATGGAAATTAGCTATCTATTATGCTTATTTAAGCCCCTAACGGATGCGCATAAATATTGTGTAATAATGTTTTATGTTCAGATAAACCACTCACTGAGTTAATTTACTCATAGATTCTATCTTTTCAGGAGCTTGATTTCGAAACTTAACCCAGGTGTTATCTGCTCTGCTGACAGTCCCTGCCACATTGATTATATATATATATATATATATATATATATATATATATATATATATATATATATTCTGTATTTTGGGTTTAAAATAAATTTTTGCAGAACAAGATCAACTTTTATTTTCATCTCTAACAAATTCAGAAGTGGGATATAGATCAACGTGCTTGAAGACATTATGGCGCTGAGATCACAGAGCGAACGATCCGCTAGCCCCGAACCGTACCAATTACCACCAATACCAGAGGTTCCTTTTCAACCTCCGTATCGCGTTAACAGTAATGATTCTCTGTGGAGCCTGCAACAATGTTCTGAACTCATGTTGCAATTGACAGAAAATGTCACAGTTATGAGTAATAGAATGCACTTCATGTCATCCAGTAAAAGCTCATCTAAGTTTGGCAAGAGCGTACCGCCTTTCGACCCAAGTATTCCAGAACATGTAATCGGTAAATGGATTGATAAAGTAGAACAACTGCGAGAAGTATACCGCTGGGACGAACCTACAACCATATTCTTTGCTACTAGCAAGTTAACAGGAAATGCTCTACGTTGGTATGAGAGCCTAACTAATGTGAAATTAACGTGGGAAGAATGGAAGGTACAGTTAAAGGAAGCATTTCCCTCTAATCGTAGCAATTGCCAGCAATTGAAAGAGATGTTACGTCGTACATGGAAGCCTGCCGAGTGTATTACTCAATATTATTACGAAAAATTTTTTTTACTAAACGCTTGTAACATCACCGGTGCCGAAGCAGTGTCATGCATAATAGAAGGATTAGAAGATAAAATTGAAGACGCAGCAGCGTTAGCGAGTAATTATCGGAGACCAGAAGATCTGTTAGTATATCTAAGAACAGTTCGACCAGGTTGCTCTTTCCAATCCAATCGGCCTTTTAATAAACCGAGAAACTCTACTACCAATAAGTCTGGCCAGAATTTTGAGACGCGTAGACATGCAGATGTAGGACCGATTCGAGAGATTAAATGTTATCTTTGTGGAAACCGTGGCCATAAGTCACCTGAATGTAGGAGTTTTGCTCGTTCCCGCTTCGATAAACGTCCTCGACCAGAAGCTCGACAAGTACCACCGACTGCAACTACATCAACTTCTGGTAAGTCTATTTTCATCATAAGCGAAAAACAGAACATGCAGTCAAAATATTTCATGAACGTTTGGATAAATGGTGAACAAACTAGAGCTTTCATCGACTTGGACGCAAATTGTATTACTTTGAGGCAGAATGAGGCTGATTCACTTCGCATACTTTATGATACCTGTAAGAGAAAAGAAATCTGGGGGTTTGGAAATGGGTTTACTTTCACTTTAGGGGAGGCTACAAAAGTTAATATTCGGGTTGATCAGGTAGAAGCAGCTGTAGATATATCGATTGTGTGTTCAGGAAATACCACTAATAATAGGACAACCTTTCACGGAACAACCCCACGTACGGATTTTCAAGGACAATGATGTTATACGCCTATTCGACAATACTTCTATAGAACTTTCACAAATCGAGGCGTTACCTGTAATGAAGGTTGTATGCTGGGCCAAGAACGCAACAGTGATACCACCAGGCCATGCAGGGGATGTACTCTGCCAGATAGACGGTCATGATGAGCTGTTTATTGAGTCCAGTGTACGAAGTCGAGAGAATCAGGAATGTTGTATGCCAAAATGTATTGTTGCTCCAAATGTAAATGGTGAGTGCATAATCTCTGTTTTAAACCTCTCCAAGACAGATCTCGTTTTTAAACCAAGGAAAGTATTTGCAAGAGGTACGAAATGTAGAGAAAACACAAATGAAACAGAAACAGTACAACCCTACCAATTTAAAATAGAAGATGAACCTAGGAAATGATCTAACATGTGAACAACGAGCACAGGTACTAGCACTAATAAAACGTTACACAGATGTTTTTGCAACTTCCTTGAAAGATATTGGATGTACTACAGCAGAGGAAATGACAATCGAACTCAATGATGACAAGCCCATTGTTTATAGACCCTACAGGATGTCACACGCAGAGAGAAATCAACTGAAAAGTATGTTAGGTGATTTGCTAGAGGCTGGAATTATCAGAGAGTCAAATTCACCGTTTTCATTACCTGTACTCCTGGTGTCCAAGAAAAATGGAGAAAAACGACTGTGCATAGATTATAGGAGGTTAAATAAAGCAACTATAAAAGACCGTATCCTTTACCTTTATTTTCATCTCTATACAGTTACATCTAGTGTTATCCAACATAATTAATACCAAATTAATTAGTGTTGTGTAGTGTTGTAATACCTGCCGGCTTGTATTACAAAACCAAACAAATAACTACAATAACAATGCCTGAAACGAGCGGAGGAATGAAGCTATTCCACACCCCGCAGTCCAACACGTTTACTATTAGTACAATTAATACAACATCAGCAACCACGAATACTCAAATTTCAGTAGTAACAACACCAACTTGTTCTCTCATCCAGAGTCTCTACTCTACACCACGATCAGTAACACCTAGAATGACTTCTTCTGGGATACAACCGTATTCACAGGATCTACAATCCCCTGACTTTCATGTACTAAACAACGTATCTCAAATTCTAACGTAACTACCTATGCAATACAGTAGTACAGAACAAAGTAACCCAGGAACAATAGAAGAACTAACATGCTCATGGCAAACTGCTCGGAATAAAAGAACAAAACGTCCCCGATGTGACAATAGTAATCACACTAAGCTTAAAGCAATGAAATTAAATCCTGTTAATAACTCAGCAGAAAAAATTAACACCTTGAATAAATTCACAGCTTTAAACACTGAGACAACAGAAGCTCGTCAATCAGAAGAAAAGAACACAGACCACAAATCACCTCCAGTATTCATTGAGAATGTTGATAATTTCCCTAATATGCTCGAGTGTCTGCAAACTCGACATTAATGAATTTCTGTTTTTCTGTGTAAAATGCTCAGAAATAAAGAAGTAAAAGTCAACACAAAAACCCCGGATGCCTATCGTAGACTTATCCACTTAGTAAAGCAAAATAACGTTTCGTTCCACACCTATCAACCAAGGGAAGAACGCGCATACAGAGTAGTCATAAAGAATCTTCATTCCACAATGCCTATAGAACACATAAAAGAAGCATTAGAAGAAAAAGGCTTTAATATCTGAAACATATCCAATATAAAAAGTTGGCACACAAAACAAGGATTACCTATGTTCTTCGTTGATCAACATCCAAGTGAAAATAACAAAGAAATTTATAATTTAACAAACCTGTTGGGAACTAAAATAGAAATTGAGGTACCTAGAAAGAAGAAAGAAATTCCACAGTGTCAAAGATGTCAGGAATATGGACACACAAAATAATATTGTACAAAACCATTTCGCTATGTGAAATGTCCAGGTAACCACGCAACAAAAGACTGTCGTAAAAATAAAGATACAGATCCAATTTGCACATTATGCGACGGGCCGCACCCAGCATACTATAAAGGCTGTCCAAAATATAGAGAACTCCAGCAAAGAAGAAAAATTACTAAAACATATAAGGAAACATTCCCTCGAGAAGACGTAATGCCAACAATACAAGAACAATGGAACCCAAACATGCAAAGAATCTCGGAAGATAATCCGGAGAGAAATCACACGTATGCGAACATCCTAAAACAACAATCAGCAGATATGAACTCAAATAGTATATTGCAACAATTTTTAACAAAATTCGAATTAATGTTCACGCAACTTATGAACCAAAATACTAACATTATCAATATGCTATCCACGCTAATAAAAGTTACCACTAAAAATGTATAGTTCACTCAGAATTGCTCTTTGGAATGCCAATGGCCTTCCACAACACAAACAAGATATTGAAATATTTCTTAATCAGCAAAAAATAGACGTATTGCTAATATCAGAGACCCATTTCACATCCAGGAATTATTTTAAGAGTTACTAATACCAAACCTACTACACGAACCACCCTGACGGTAGTGCAATTATTATCTCAGACAAAATCAAACACTACGAAATTGATAAGTATGAAAAAGACTATATACAAGCAACATAAAGATACAAGATGCATGGGGCTCACTAGTAATTGGAGCTGTATATTGTCTTCCTTAACATGCGATCAAACGAGACCAATTTGAGAATTACTTTCATCAGTTGGGTAATAGATTCATTGTTGGAGGTGACTACAATGTCAAGCACCCGCAGTGGGGTTTAAGGCTGATCAACCCAAAAGGTAGAGAATTACAAAAAGTCATCTCTGCTAAAAATTACTCCCCACTAAGCACAGGCAAACCCACTTATTGGCCAACGGATTTAAATAAAATCCCGGACCTACTCAACTTCTTCATCACCAAAGGAATCTCCTCGAACTACATTAAGGTAGATGAAAATTATGATTTATTTTCAGATCACTCACTAGTAGTATTAACCATTAGTACAACAATAATACAAAGAGTAGGAAACCCGAAGATATGTAACAAAAATACGGACTGGGAAAAATTCCAAAGCATTTTAAATAACAAATTAAACTGAGGAATCCCACTAAAAACAGAGGTTGAAATAGATGAAGCTTTAAAACTGTTAACATCAGCAATTCAACAAGCTGCAAAAGAATCTACTCCAGACAACAAGAACGTAGAACGCGTATGTGCGAACTATCCAAAACACATCAGGGAACTCGTCAGTGAAAAAAGAAAGATCCGAAGAAAGTGGCAATTAAGCAGACACCCTCAAGATAAAACACACCTAAATAATCTATGTAAAAAATAAACATCTTATAGCAGACATTAAAAATAAAACATTCGAAAATTACATTTGTAACTTATCCGCAACAGTAGACACTGATTACTCATTGTGGAAAGCTACGAGAAAACTAAAGAGACCTCAACAGCACATATCTCCAATCAGGAAAAGTGACGGCACATGGGCCAGATCAGACGAAGAAAAAGCAGACACACTCGCAGCCCACTTGTCTGACGTATTTTAACCAAATAATATACAAAATATAGAACATGATAATGAAATTATGAACTTTCTGAGCACTCCATTAAAAAACTCACTACCGTTAAAGCACTTTACACCGACAGAAATTCGTGAGAAAATTAAATATCTAGCAAGAAAGCCCCCGGACACGATATGATAACTGCTACCATACTTCAAAATCTAAGTAGAAAAGGAATTGTTGCTATTACGCAATTCTTCAATGCAGTGCTCAGAGTTCAATATTTCCCTAAAATATGGAATCACAATGATATTAAAACCAGGCAAACCCATTCACGAACCATCTTCATATAGACCTATTTCGCTGTTACCGCTTTTATCCAAATTACTAGAAAAACTAATTCGCAAAAGACTTGAACTAGAAATACAAAAAAATTAAGTTCTACCAGATCATCAATTTGGATTTAGAGCTCGTCATTCAACAATAGAGCAAATTCATAGGGTAGTCAAAGAAATAGAAGATGACCTAGAAAAGAAAAAAATATGTTCAGCAGAATTCCTAGACGTGGGTCAAGCATTTGACCGTGTTTGGTACCCTGGACTATTGTACAAAATTAAAAAAACCTTATCACACAGCTATTATTTTTTATTAAAATCCTATCTCACAGATCGCCAAAGTCTACCCAATCAAAGCAGGAGTGCCACAGGGAAGTGTACTTGGGCCAACCCTCTACCAAATTTACACTGCAGATCTACCATGCTCGAACAATGTAACAACAGCTACGTATGCTGATGACACCGCCATACTCTCATCAAATATGAACTCTGTTGAAGCATCACAACATCTGCAATCTTCACTCAACAGCATAGAAGACTGGGCTAACAAATGGAAAATAAAAATAAATGACAGAAAATCCGTTCATATAATATTTACTAATAAAAAGACAGACTGCCCTAAAGTAAAGATCAACAACAAACCACTAACAAAAGCACCCGGCGTTAAGTACTTAGGAATGCACCTGGATTCAAAACTTAACTGGAGAAAACATATTTTAGCCAAAAGACAGCAAATAGACATAAAAATCAAAAAATTATACTGGTTACTAGGACGAAAGTCTAAACTAAGTCTTGCAAATAAACTTCTAATATATAAAGTTGCTATTGTACCAGTCTGGACGTATGGTATTCAGCTGTGGGGATGTGCCAAAAATTCTAATTAGAATATAATTCAGCGAGCTCAAAATAAATGCTTAATAATGATGGCAAATGCGCCATGGTATGTGTCAAATCATTCACTCCACAAAGATTTAAAAATTAAAACAATTAAGGAACAAATAAATAAATTTTCAGACAAATATAAATGTCGACTAATCAGTCACCCCAACACCCTTGCAGTGAATATATTAAATGAAGAAAATGAAATTAGACGCTTGAAGAGAACGAAACCGCTCGATCTGGGCAACTAAAGAACATGAATAAAGAAAATCAATGAAGGAGTATCAGCGGAGACTACCTTCTCGCATTCTATATTGTATAAATTTGTACTTGTATCAAAATTACTGGTTGGCCCTCGCGCCAGTTGTAAATTAAAATTTGATAATAATAAAAAAAAATGGTACGAGTAACATTAATTACCGCCTAAATTTAATTTAATGAATAATTCAATTAGCCACTTATGTGATTCTCCGAAACAAAGTGATGAAATAACAAAATCTTATCTATGCATCTGTACTTTAGTTCTATTTCCCAAAAACATTGACATTACATTAATCTCGTATCGTAATAAATAGCCTGGGAAAAATAATATATATGTACCGAAATATTGTTATTTTTCAAAATATATTTAAAAAAAACTGAAATCAGAGAAATTATGATAGCGTACCCAATAATGGGTAATAAACAGTAAATATATGTACATTTTTACACCGACCGACAAAATTCATAACCCACGCCCAACTCAGATTAATCTAATTAAAATATCTCATTACACGTTTACGTACTCTTCGCCCCTCATCTAAAACTTGCAATAATTGTCCATCACCGTTTGGTTGTTTATCATTATGTTCCAGCTCATTATTTATGTATATGCGCCCGTCCATTATTGTTCATCTTTAAATGTATACGCATATTATGCAGCACAGCACATACATTTATAAATGATCCTATAATTCTGAGCTTATAGCGTAAAATCCTATCACCCCCTAGGCACCCGAATACACTTTTTAACACTCGATTAAGCCTTTCAACACAAACTCTACTTCTAATATGACAGTTTGTGTAGCGTTCTTCCGGGCTTCCCACTGCAGCATCTAATATGAGTGTTAGAAGACAAGGTTCCAGAGGATAACTTGAGTCTTCTGAAATAGTAATACATTTAAAAAAATACGTATATAATATATTTTATTACCTAGAACCCAAGAATCTATAAAACCAGCTTTGTATTGTTGAACTAAAAAATTGCGCCATATATGTATAGGAATCGTGTGTGCTGCCCGCAAATCTTGCGTTTATATTTAAAAATTTGAAATCTATCAACGAAGTTTTCTTAAAGTAAATTTGCAATAATGTAGTAATTGCAATTTGAATATTTTTCGAACAGAACCCCTTTCTATTTAAGTAATTATGACCATCGTTCGACGGAGCAAGTATGGCCACATGGGTGCAATCTATAGCACACACACTCCTGGGAATCCAGTTTTTTTCATAAATCTATAAAATTTGTAAAATTTATTAATTATTTATGTATATGCCATTCAATAAGATATTACTTTTCCTTGATTGCCGTTTTTTCCGCCTTGGTCTGTGGAAATTTTACCCATTCGTTTAATAAAATCCTTTCAATGAGTTCGCTGATTTCATGGAATGCTCTGCTTAACATAGTTTGTGATAGGCTAACATGGTAATTATGATATATTGGATAGAACTCTCGTCACTCTTGTTTTCTGGATCATGTGCGGTGATAATAAGTCTATTAAATGTGGTACCCAAAATTGTGAAAAGCGAAACAATTCTACAACGGATTTCTGGCAACTCGAAAGCATTACTGGCATCTCAAAGACATATTCTTTCGAGAAGTAATGTTTGTCGTCTTTCATTTGCACGCTGATGTATAAAGCGGTGAATAATTAAAATATTCATCTAAAACATGAATAACATTTGCAGTAAATATAAAATATTTATAAAAATATGACATAGACTTACCGCAGAATATTTAAAAGTAGATTAGAACTATTGTAATCGGCAACAATACAATTTGTGCGATAATAAATATTAAACATAAACTTAACTATGAATAAATCACAAACTTAACCTTAACCTAAACAAATAATTACTAACTAAAGTTGAACGAGATAAAATTAAATGAACAATGAACAAAATTATGTACTAAGCAAATCAATCAACAATATTTAACACACTAACACTAATTTCAAACAACAATAATAATAAAAATTCAAGAAATAACTGTCAAAATCGCAAAATTTGTATTTACCGGTGATTACAAATGACAAATGTATGTTATTACAAATATCTATCATTAGATGTCTGTACGGCGGGAATTCAAATCATCAACCACAAGTAACAATCATTGTTATCGAATAAGAAGTTCATTTTGTAGTTGATATTTACAATTGATATCATAACAACTTCAAATAGCAACCAAAATCATAGAATCTCACACCTATAGGGTTGTTGGTCACTGTTGTACACGTATTCTTAAAATTTATTAGCTGGCCTGCAAAGAGAAAGGTCGTACTTACCTTTAGAATTTCCGGAATTTTGAGATTTTTTGTGCGAATGAAGGTCGCCCTCTCTGTGGTCTCATTTTCCTATTTTGATGGGCCCGGCGTTTCCAGTTAAACTAGTTTGTTGTGTTCGGATATCTGTATTCGCCTCTCTTTCTCTTTTTCACCCTAAATCTGGATCAAATAAGAACTCCCTGGGTGGAATTATTTCCACTAACTTGTTAATTTGTGTGTTCATGAGATGAAAGATTAGTTGGCGTCATTTTAGGGAAATCTCGTGAAATAGATTGCAAAGATTGCGTCCAGAATCCACAATACAAGTCAAAATTCCATGTTTCCTTTCCTTAGATAAGCCTGTTTTCTCTTCTAGAAGGAACCCCATAGAACAGTTCAAGGTTGTCAGTACCTTTCCTAGTATGGCTTTTTACTGTAGGTGAGTAGAGTTTCTGGTGTTGTAGAGTGTGATCAGGTTGGCCTCGATTTCAGGATTTAACATGGGAGCTGTCGAGAATTTGCAGTTCTCTGGTAATATTTCTCGAGAAATGGCTCCACCTTCTCTTCGGTAGTCCGGATTGCCATCCAGATACTTGCTACTGTTTTATTTAAGAATTCCTGCGGTTTTTTAATATATGTTAGATGTCAGCGAACATTTCCTCGCCACCAGAGGTTGCGAGAGTGGTCGCGTTGACCTTGGTAATTCTTGAAGGCACCCTGTCTAATAGCGACCCGGTTGCAGAGACTTTAGACAAGCAGCAGGTTCTTTTAGCAGCATCTGCCGCGATGCTCAGAACGCGGCCAGTACTAGATCTGAGTACAAAGAGATCACAGCACTCGTTCGCGCATGCGAGAAATAGGACTAGAACTCGACTCGATCGCAGGTAGACTAGAATGTAGCGGCGAGCGATATCTATCTCTTCGCGAATTCGCCTCACTCGGAGAACGACCTACGCGGTATCGAGATCGAGAAAGTGTATGGTGTCTGGGAGAACTTCTGTGTGAACGACGGGATCGTGCATCATTGCAACTGTAAGAGGAATTAGATACTCACCTATTCCGTCTCGCCTTGTCCTCTTTTTTATTTAATTTCTGCAGTTTACTATGCAGATCCTTGTTATCCTTGCTTAAGGAAAATCCTTTCCTCTCCCTCTGAATAGCTGCACTCAGCATGTAGCCATGGGGACAGACTATTAAGTTAATAATATATTCGCGAAATATAATTTGTTGTATCCCTTCATCCTCAACCATTGTATTACAGTGTCTGTTGCATAATGTATAATATATTATATTTATATATTTTGAAATAAAATAATCTGTGTAGGAGAAGAAATAAAGATATCTACCCCAAGCTGTAGGCTTACGGTACCAGTTAGTTATAATTTTATTCTGTGATATTGTTAAATTTGTATCTAAAAATTTAATACTGTTATTAATAGAAAGTTCAATTGTAAATTTAATTATTAAGTGTGAGAGATCTATAACTATGCAATCATCTACTTATCTTTTATAGTACAAAATATTATATTTATTAGCAATAATAATCTCATTTTTGGAGTACTAATTCAGCTAAAGTGTTACTAACACTTACCCCAATAGGGGTACCATCTATTTGCATGTAAATTCTATTATAAAAACCAAAACCTGAAGATTCGAAACATTATTCCAGACCAGTAATAAATTGTTCTAGGCTAAAATCCGTGTGGTGTTCTTGCAAGTTATGCCATTGTTTATGTATACATTGTATTACTGTTTGTTGAGGGATAGAGGAATACAGCGCGATAACGTCAAGTGAAAAAATTCTGAGATTCTGTAGAATATGTAACTTTGTTACTTCATCTTCCAGGTTGAGTGAATTTTTAATAATATTTGGAGACTAAGAAGTTAATTTTGAAATGATTGAGTTTAAATTTTTCGAAAGGTAATGTGTAAGAGTGTCTATAATTTCTGTAGTTTGTTTTTTTATTATTAATTCTAGTTTTTTCATTGATTTTAAGTATGTTTTGCTGTTTTTATCAAGTTTACTAATAGGAATAGTGGTTTGTAAGTTTTACTGTCATCAAGAATTTCTAGGGCTTTTTTTCTTGTAGTTTTGTCGGTACATTATCAGTTTTAGCATTTTTATCTGCTGTAGTTAGTATTATATTATTTTTGTTGTTTTTACTGAAATTTGGTGCTTTTCAAATCCATGCTAGCAATTCTATCTCTGGAAACGTTAACTCTATTGTTTTGAGTTGTGCAAATATTTTCTGTAATATGTGACTTATTTTATCTTTTAAATCAGTCTTGTTAATTAGATCAGATTTGTCTATGGTTAATGATATATTTACATAACTATCCATAATAAGTTTTTTGTTATTATGATTATTGATTTGTTTATAACTAAATTTGGGTCCCAGAGATAGAATTGCTAGTATTTATTAATTAATTACATTGTCTGTAAGATTAGCAATCGAAATGGAATGGTTCTTCAAAATGAAGTTACAAATACTGTAAGATTTAGCTATATTTTTTCATTTTTCAAGTTTTCTATTAATTTTTGCAAGATTTTGTTGTTTAGTGTTAATATAAATTATTAGATTTATAAGTAACAAAAATATTTACATCAATTGGTGGAGTATCCATGCAATCAATTATAACTTTAGTTTTAGAGGATTACAAAAATTGTAAATCATCTTTCTTTAAGTTTAATAAATCCAATAAGTATCTGTTTTGTATACAATATGCCTTCCCTTGATTGAACGAGTTAACGTAAAGTTTTTTTTATCTCTCACACAGTTTTTTTATAAAACTTGGTATTAAATTTAAGTTTTTACAAAAAGAAGGAAGTGTAATCTGTTTACAGCTTCGGCAATTTTGACATTAATGGAATAGTAACTTTTAGTGATAGATGTGATATGAAATCCTAAGTTCTTGCAGATTTCTTTAAGGAAAATGCTGTTGTACATTGTTGAAAAGAATTCCGGCGATGGGTGAATTTGGTTTGTTGGGAACTTGTAATTTATAAAATAATGATGCTCAATTTGCGCTCATTTGTTACATTTATTCAAAAAAATTCGTAGTTAGGTTACATTGGACGTTTCGGATTATTTTTAAATTTAATCCAGCATTAGCTACATGATAATAGGTACATATTGTTGAAATAATATAAAAATGGTTTCAAATAAATACACTCACTATGTGAGTTATGTTGTTAAACATAATTATTTTACATGGTTAATGGTTGTACATAAAAAATTCCAAAAGGCTAAATTGAATTCATTTTATATATATATATATATATATATATATATATATATGTATATATATATATATATATGTATATATATATATATATATATAATATAGTTAAACATAAATTAATAAATATATATATATATATATATATATATATATATACAGGGTGGTGACCGCGACCCCGGAACATAGGACTTTCACATGTAAAATCATACTTTCATAAAAAGAAAAGATTGCCGTTTTATTATCACTAACGTCACTAACATTCGATTTTAAATTATATTCTGCTGACAGATAAAATGTCAATCTTTTCTTAACAATTTTGTTTCATTTCCACGGCTATCCCAATTTTTGAGCTAATTTTCAGTATTTTCATATTTAATTTCTGCCGTTATAGGACATGCAAAATTAATTCTGTTTATTTATTCTGATGTAGAATTTTATGCTCTACAACTTTTATTTGAAGCCTTTTTACCTAAAATAATTAGGGAAGCAGGAAATTAAGAAAGTATGATTTTACATGTGAAAGTCCTATGTTCCGGGGTCGCGGTCACCACCCTGTATATAATGAAAACCTTTCTACCCGGAGGTGTAAGGTATAGAAAAAAAATACATTTCATTTATTACATTACATTTGGTACACACATTTTGTCCATTCTTTTTTGTTTCTTGACATCTTCTTGGCTTCATCCTATGGTACTTTTCTTTGTCCTAATATCTTCATTAATTCGTCGTTCCACGTTTTCTTGGGCCTACCTCTGGTTTTCTTCTTTTGTACTTTGGTTTCCCATACTTCTTTTGCTGGTTGGTGTGGTTTCCTTCTATTTAGATGTCCGAACCATTTGAGTCTCTGAGTTTCTATGGTTGTGTATAGTGCTTCTATATCTAGTTATTTGCGGACTTCTTCGTTTCGTATTCGGTTTCTGCGGGTTATGCCTTTCACTCTTCTTAGATATTTCATTTCCATTGCCTGTAGTTTGCATTTTTGTCTTTCAGTTAGCACCCAACTTTCACTACCATATATAAGTACTGGCCTGTATAGTGTTTTGTATATTGTCATTTTAGTTTTAATGGAATGAATTTAAATTTTACAAATTTTATAAAATTGAATGTTAAAGTTTTTATAACATATATTTCTATTTGAATATCCCCATTACATTTTCTTCTGATAAAAAATTACTGTCTGACACTGAAACGTTAAAATTTATTGTTATTTATTTTACTTCTTCTTTTCCTTTTCTAAATTATCAACTCCAAATCCATATTTTATTAAACAAAATTGTTGTACAGTTTTGGTTCTTATTTTGAATTCCAGTACTTTAATTTTTTCGCCAACCATCGTGGCTTTTTCAAGATATGTGAGAATATGAATCTTAGTTTCTTGACTTCATTTATTGACATACTGTTGATATTTGCAGAGTTCTACATTTATTTATATTAAATGTTATCATATTCTTCCAGTGTTTATTTTGTTTATACATACAACACAATACTATATATTATAATATTAAAACTGCTTAAGTTGCTGTTCGATCGTGAACTAAATTTTGTGTATACTTTGAATATAAGTATCTTCTCAATCCTCGCTTTCTTCGATCTGCAATTTTTAATTTCGGTTTGCCATCTTGATATACAAAAATAACTACTTCATGGTAGAGTAAATTTCTATTCGTATTATATTTTTGAGTACATTTTTATATTACTATACCAAGCGTGGAGCTGTGGTAATTGCAGGTATATTTTTTTTTCGTGTTAAATTAAAAATAAAATTTCGGGTTGTATAAAAAATCATCTCAAGAATAAATACAGTACCTGAAATTAATACACCTAAGGTAATTAAATAAAAAGCTGCTTGCATATCTTCTAAGGTAAAAGGTTTGAATCCATCTGTTTGTTCCGTGGGACGAATTCGCCTCTCCAAAACAAGAGCATCCACTGTGTCTGACTGCCACTTGTTGACGAGACCTGCTTCCAAGAAGACAGTAATCAAATGGTTAAATACTGGCAGAAACGGAGATCCAATGGGTACTATGTAGGATACATAGTAGGTCCAAGGACACTCGTTCATGATGTGTATCAGCTCGAACCCGTCGGACGGACGCGTGTATTCGGTCTTTATCCTCAACTTAGCATCGCCTTTTCGCTCAAACGCTGCTGAATCTCTGTCCATCGCTACTTTTTCTAGTGAAATAGTGCCATTCAATATTCTGATTTTCTCTTTCAGCCGCTGCATTATTGGTTTAGGATCCGTTCCAAAAGTTGTTATTAAACTTTTAGAGCTCGTTACTATATATAGGCCAGAACTATCAAGCTCTTCTAAATTATTTAAATCTGGAAAATACGATTCTGTAGTGTAGGAATTATAAAGTGAACCTTGGAAAGTACCCACAATGATAATATTAAATAACAAGCAAATTCCTACAAATATTTTGTGATTATTAAATTTTACTTTTCTGAATGGTACTGATATAAATAAAGTTAACACATCAAAAAAAGAATCATCTACATTTTTAATATGTTTAGTTGATGTGATAATAATTTTATTTACAATAGACCAGTAAATGGAAGTAATAATATATAAGCCAAGTAAACTATACCAAGTTTCTTCTTTAAAACATTTCGATAATTTTAACCACTGTGGTACCTTATTTGCTTTAGGTACAAGCACACATAGAGGATCATTGATAATTGGGTTGAGAAATTCAATTTGATCAGAATCGTATTGTGAAATAAACCTGCCATTGAAGGAAGCCGCTACATAGTGATACACTACATCTCCTAAACTTCCAACTAAAGTTCCGTTTGGTAACATGTATCCATATTCTCTATCAGCTGGTGGAGTTTTAATAACAGTTGTGAAATTCAAGCAGTCGGAAATGTATGCTAGTACTATACCGTCCAGCCCACCAAATCCGCCTGATCTTTTTAGGATGTTGTAATATTTAATTCCTTTCATTGATTTAGGAAGATCGTGTACTGCCGTAGGTTTTCTTACAAACATGGATATATGTAATGGGTAACCTTGCATGTTAGATATTTTTTTACTGTATTCCAAAGGATTTTTTAGTACATCTTCAATTTTAAACATATTTATTACTCCCCAAGAACTATTAAAGTAAACGAAGGGATTAAAACGGAAGATTTTTTCATATAAAGGAGAACATGGAAATTGTACTTTCACATTCAATACTCCGTATGTTACCCATAGTATGTTCAATAAGCGTCTTAAATTAACATGAACATTCTGGACATCTTGGGTTAAAATATTAATGAAGTAAGAACCTCTGGGATTTGATAGCATCTTATTTTGCATTGTATTTATAAAGAATTCAAGATCTTCTATATCTTGAACAATAAATAAATTTGCATCACCAGAATTTTCAGAATACATTTTATTTGCATTGGTTGGCATTTCAAAATCATTAAAATCTAAGGTTTCT
The DNA here is from genome assembly GCA_035578165.1 of Stenolophus ochropezus. Lineage (NCBI taxonomy): Eukaryota > Metazoa > Arthropoda > Insecta > Coleoptera > Carabidae > Stenolophus > Stenolophus ochropezus. The sequence goes on along the minus strand of JAQOWZ010000008.1, from coordinate 10,646,523 downwards.
GAAATACTGGCGTTATTTTCAAAACGCAAAACACTGATCAATTCTAATTCATCAGTAGTATTATGCCGATACACGTCATTATTATTAATTAAGACAGTAGTCTTTAATTCATTCTCTCTAAATAAATACTGCATAAAATTTGATATATACATGTTCATAAAATGATGATGTTTTCTCTTCAGCAGTAGTATTTTTACATTGGCAGCGTTCCCAAAGTGCCAGTAATAAATTTTCCAAAATTGATTATGTCCAATAGGGCAAATACTTTCAAAATCAATTTCTTTCTCAATTGAACTTACTCCAATGTTGATTTTTATCGTTAATATTACGAATACAATCAAAGGAATCATTCTGAAGGCACCTAAAAAATATAATTATATTACGTTTTGTATAAAAGTGTTAAATTGCAACTTATTATTATTAGTATTAATAAAATAAAATTTAGAAAATTATGTAATTTATTAAATAAAAAGAGAATCGATGATCGATAAAACTACCAGTACAGGATAGACACTTAAATTATTTATCCCAATTTGTATCTGTGCATGTAATCTATTTACATTATATTTATTAGACATATGTTTATTAGTATTACCTTTGATTATTTAATTCTTTAAAGATATGCAACCATACGGCACCAAGCGAAACGCCTAGTCTGAGCATATTCGCCGCGCGTAAAGTGCTGACACCTTGCTCGGGAAGGGGAAAACATGAGAGTGAGAATAATTCAGAGAGACCGAAGATGAGCCAAATTGTTCCGACATATAACGATATCGTTTGTTTATTATTTTAGTTCGCTGGACTCGCTGACTCAATATTTCATTATGCTTGCAAGCTTGTATCGTTCGTTATATGAGTGTTTACAATACGTTTTGCAATTTTCTGTAGGTGAAAAGTGCATTTTTTTAAATCTGTTATTTATTTTAAAATAATTCTGATTGTTTTTATTAAAAATGACTACTTCATGCTATACATGCGTATATATTAATTGTCAAAAAAATCGACGTGATAATAAAAACATATCTTTTTTTACATTTCCTGTATCAGATCCCGAAAGGCTACAAAAATGGATAAAGTACAATGGAAATATAAATTTGTTTGGTTTAACAAATCAAGAATTAAAAATGAAACTAATTTGTGAAAATCATTTTAAGCCTGAATATATATTGAGTAATTCAAGTAATCAGAAGAAAAGACTCGTAAAACATGCTGTAGCTTTTGAATTTGAAATTCTCGCTTCTGAGAAATCATTATCACCTGAATTATGTCTGAAACATCCTGTTAAGAGTTTACGAAAGTATTTTTTCGAAAAATAATGATACACTTCAAGATCTGCATATAAATGACGAAGATAGGTTCATAACTCCTACAAAACAAAAATGCTGTCGTTTATTACCTTTTTCATCTCCTTTGTATCACCAAGAAATCGAAGATTCTCCAAAATTGAAATTAAGTCCAAGGAAACAAAAATTACAAAACAAAATTAACAAACAACGAGAAATTTTAAGAAAAAGAAGATTTCAGTATTTTAAATTAAATAAAAAATTACAGCGACAGAACTGTAGTTTCAATAAATTATTACAGACTAAAAGTCAGGATGTTAAAGCATTTGTTCACATGCAAATGTTACACAAGAGTCGTTCTTCATGGACCGAGAATGAAAAGCAACTTGCTCTCTCCTATTATTATAAATCTCCTGCCCTGTATAATTTTATGAGAAAAATATCTAAGTTAACACTTCCAGCTGAAAGAACCATCAAGAATTGGTTAAAAATATTTCTCTTGCCAAATGGTGTTGAAACTAAATTGTTTGATATATTAAAATCCAGAGTTCAAGTGATGGAATCGTCCGAAAAAGAATGTATTATAATTTTTGATGAAATGGCCATAAAAAAATCTCTCGATTATAATGAAAAACTAGATCTAATAGAAGGTTTTGAAGATATAGGGCACCTAGGTCGATCAAATGGAGTAGCAAATCATGCTCTTGTATTTTTAGTGCGGGGTTTAATCAACAATTGGAAAATCCCAATTTCCTATTATTTGTCGTCCACCCCTGTAAATGGTAATAATTTAAAAGACATAATTATAGAAAATATTAAAAACTGTTTAGAATGTGGACTTAACGTAAGATGTATAGTTTGTGACCAAGGAGCAAACAACCGGAAATCATATTCTCTACTAGGTATATCGGAAGAAACAGTATCATTTTCAGTGAATAATCAAAAAATTTACGCGCTTTTCGACGTACCACATGATATAAAAAATATTAGAAATACTTTGCGTAATACAGATATATTTGTAAATAAAAAAAGAGTTTCGTGGAACGATATATATGACATTTACAAGGCGGATTCACAATCACTAAGAGTTCGATTACTACCAAAATTATCAGACAAACATATATTTTTTAATAGTTTTCAGAAAATGTCTGTTAAATTAGCAGTGCAAGTATTTAGCAGGACAATGGCAGCAGCACTATAAACGGGATCAAAAACAAAAGTTTTGAAGTCAACAACTGCTTTAGATACTGCTTCATTTGTTCAGAAAATTAACGATATTTTTGATACTCTAAATAGTAAAGTTTTCATAGACAATAATCCTTATCGGTGTGCTTTATCCGAAAGAAATATTATTGTAAAAAATACTGTAGAAGAAGCTTTAATTTTTTTAAATAATTGTATAGTTTACAATAAAGACGAGAAGGAGAGACATAATATTTACTGTTTTAAAGGTATGATATTAACAATAAAAGTCATATTAAGTTTATTTTTTGACTTAAACAACGATAAATATGATTATCTTTTAACAAACCGTTTGCAACAGGATCCAGTAGAAAATTTATTTTCTGTTATCCGTAATAAAGGAGGCTACTATTCCAATCCAAGTTCTCGACAATTTAGGATAGCTTTACAACACAATATGCATATTAGGATTTTAGGAAGTACTGAATCTGGAAATTGCGAACCGGACTCGGTCGAAAATTTAAATTTGAATTTATCGGAAGATATCAGTGAAATGCTGCTAGAAAATAATTGCGATAATGACAGTACCTGTAATGAAGATAATGAAACCGAAGACATTACTAAAAAAAATATATCCAAAAATGATAGCATACAAGAAATTTCAGACTACAATAAAGATGTACCCGAAAATGAATTATCTGTTTTAGAAAGATGCAGTTTAAAATATTTTGTAGGGTATTTAGTACACAAAGCATTAAAAAAATTCAAATGTGAGGTATGTCGTGAAAAGTTATTGGAAACAGACACTAAATTTGATACAGATGAAGATAATAAATAATAATAATAATAATAAAGGATTACGGATGTAAAAAAGATGAAATAAAATATTTAACTGTACCAAACACGTCTTTAATGACAGTTATGGAAGAAGTTTTGATAATATTTCAAATTAATTATGAAAATTTGAAAACTACAAAAAATATCGGAAAAAATATTACTAAATTTGTTTTATTAGATATTGAAAACAAATATAAAGATTGGTTTGATAATATTTGTTCTGATCATAAAAAATATATATTAAATTTATTCATTAGAACAAAAATTCGAAGAACAGTGTTATGGGAGTCAAAAAGAATTAGATGTACATCCCATAGTTCTCAAAGAAAATTAAAAATTTTGTCTAATATGTGAAAACTATTAAAATGTAATAAAATCTGAAACCTGAAGAAATAATTGTTATACAAATAAAAATTATAAATATGTTTATGTTTATCTTTTTTTACCAATTTTTCATTTAGCTCATAAAAGTCTTATTTTTTTTCTGTAGAATAATAGTTTGATTATTTATGTAAAACAAATTGGATACTGAAATGTTAAAAACAGCTTATATTGTATAAAGCAACAAACAATTTAAATAAAAATCCTTGACATATATAAAACTTATATACTTATATTTATAAAAATTACAACTCTTTTACTGTGAAAATAATACAATAAAAATTTTTGGTGGAAGGAAATTTATGTCGAAGTATCTTTCCACAATGTACATATAAACATATTTAATTTGTTCATTTATATAATGTCTCTTTAATAATTGAATAAATATTGCAGAAAAATATAAATTTTAATCGAAACCTACTTCAGAATATTTTTAAACTTTAAATTATCACAGCATATATTTAAAAGTAGATCCATTTTTAATCCCTCTATATTATTCTAACAAAAAAATATATTTCTAATAAATATGTATTAATTTTATAAATAGTTGCTCTTTTATTAAGAATACGGTATAACAAACTAGAGGCAACGGCAACATGACGGTAGGAATCTCTCCCCTCTCTTTAAAAGCGTATATTCATTTTAGTTCATGTTCAGACTGATAGATAGTGCTGACATTTTATTTTAGTTCTTGTTCAGACTGATAGATGGTGCTGACATTTTCTACACCAAAATGACGTTACACAGCGGTTGCATATCTTGTAGGTATTATTTAATCAATGGTATTACTTTGCAATAAATGTATGATGATTTTAACATTCCGCTCATGGAGGTATAAATAGTAAGGAGGGAGTGTGTTCCACAGAAACTGAAGCCACTACCCCCTCTTCTTTCAGACATTTACTGTCGGGCTAAACACGTGCGTGCTTTGTGCTGTGTTTATGCGAGTAGTTTTGATTCTCGCTGGACAAAATGACAGTTTGCAGTGTAACTGGGTGTAGAAATCGTTCTACAAATATAACAATGATCCAAAAACATAAAGAGTTAATCTGGAAAATATCGTTCTACAGGTAAAAAATTAATAAAATATACGTATGCAGAAAATATTGATGCACGATAATGCGCGTCCTTATGCCGCTGCAATCTTGAACAATTATTTAAGTAATGTTAATATCAATTGCATGGTGTGGCCAGTGCGCAGTGCGGATCTAAATCCGATTGAATATATGTGGAATATGCTTGGTCGAAATATTCGGAGCCGTATGTCTGTTTCTAATACCTTAGAAACACTTGGAGATGCACTTTTACAAGAGTAGAATAACATCCGACAAGAAGACGTTAGGGAGGTCCGTAGTACGCCTTGACGGTTGAGTTAGGTCATACAAGCAATATGCATTATTAGTTGTTATTTTTATCGTTCATTTTTGTTTTTCTACAATTTTTTCCTATTTTTGTTTGTTGTTGTTTGTACTCCTATTTTTATTTCAAATAAACAATCATTAGATATTTCCATCTGTCATTGAATAATATCAAATGATCATCTGTATATCCTCAATTAAGATACATAATAATTTTACGAAATAATCAAGTAATATCAACAGTTTGTTATAAGAAAAATGACCCGTTTTTCGTGCCGGTTAGTGTATTACGAGAATTAATATTTTTTTATTATGTACGATGTACTTACTATATATAATAGATTTTCATTTTTGTATTTTATATAACAGTTTTTAAATATATATATATATATATATATATATATATATATATATATATTCATTTTTTTAACTTATTTCTCATTTGTTGTTTATTTGCAACTTATACATATATCTTTTGCATATAATCTTTTAATATGCGCGCCACCATCCCCACTACCATTAGACAAACGAAGTGCATGCGTCCGTTCCCACCTGGCTTCACTCCCCTCGCCTATAGTAGTACTTTAAGCTCCCTCCTTACTTATTTATACCTCCATGATTCCGCTACTTCGGTAAGGACGATCCAGAAATCGTGCTAAAAATTGCATAATGTTTGGATTTTAATCGATAAGTAAATTTCAAATACAGCTCGAAATAGTGTTTATACGCTGGTGAGCTCTAATAAGAGCAAAACGCGTCCGTAGTTTCTGACTGAGTGCTGAATGGCTGGGTTTATTGTTACCTGCTCTTTTTGTAATTGCACGGGTACCTCAAGGCCCATTGTTACTTGTTGTATATTATTTGGTTCCAATATAATTTTACTTTTAAATATATTTAAAATAGGTACGAGCAATCAAACTCGAAACATGAAAATCGGTATGTGTATATAAATGTTGCATTTTAATTGAGTAAAAGAGTGATAAAAACAACAGTTTTTAAATTAATCTATATATATATATATATATATATATATATATATATATATATATATATATATATATATACATATATAGGAGAAAATTTTAAACAGAACAAGTCATATAAGATATAACTGCGTGAATGAACACAAATTTATAAATTGTACTTGTTGAAACTGATGAACAAACGGGCGGGAAGGAGTAGTAGATTAAAATAAATATAAATTGAATTGTTAGAAATGTTTTGATGATGTATATCCTTAAATTGTAATAAATAATTGTAAATGGAACTCAAAAACACCAACATTACTTCTTTTATTCAACGTATTCCGTTCTTTATTAATGTGAACCATTTCTAGAAATTGTCGTTTATTCGAATTGAATTCTATTTCAAGTAAAGTGGAATTATTATAATCAATTTAATGGAATGTATCATTAAAATGTTGTGATAAAGCACAAGCGTTGGGTCGTAATCTGCAAACGCTCTTGTGTGAAGTTATTCTAGATTTGAGAGTTCTGGATGTCTGTCCAACATAAACCTTTTCGCACTCACAACACGGAATTTTATATATAATGTTAGATTGTTGTTCTGTTGCAATTGGATCTTTGATTGTTGAGAATAATGAGCAGCTGTTAATGTGTCGGTTTTTAATTGTTATTTTAACATCATTTTCAACTACTTTGATTAATTTTGTTATTGTTATTGGAGTATGTCTGTAAGTTGTGGTTGTTGTTATCATTGTTTAAAACATCGACATTAGTGTTAAAAAGTAAACCTCAAATGAGACTGTCTGGGTAAGAATTTTTAAATAAAATGTCTTTTAATTTTTGTTTACATTTCTTGTTAACAAAGTGGGATGAGAGATACTGACTATTTTTTTTCCAATCCTAGAGGTCTTCATTTTTCTTGATTTTCGAAGTTCTAATTTATTTAGTATCCAGGAAAGGTACGCTCCTATCCGTTTCTCTTTGGATTGCGACTTGTATTTTAGGATTATAATTATTAAATACGTCAAGTACCTCTTTAATCCTATCATAATAATAATAATAATAAAAACATTTTAGTAAAAAAGGAAAAGTAAAAAAAAGTTTAAGAAAACAATCTAAAAGTAATATATCCATTACATATTGAGCTAAAATTGGGCTCAATGAACTACCCATTGGAAAGCCTGAAATTTGTTTGTAAAATTCATTTTTATAAGTACAGAAACTACTATCAAAAATGAATTTAATTAATTCCAAAAATGTTTCTTAATTTAAATTGCAAGGTAATATGATATCCTCCCATTTTTCAGTAAAACTTTTTAACACTCGATCAATAGGAATATTTGTAAAAAATGAAACAATATCCTAACTAATTATAACGTGGTCAGGGGGATGTTGGAAATTTTGAAAGTCTGTGGCAAAATCAAAAGAATTTTTAACAAAAAAATAGGTTATTGAAGTCATAAGCCTTCTTTAAAATTTTAGCAATAAATGATGCTATTTTATTGTTAGGTGCATTTACAGAGGAAATGATAGGTCAAAGACTGAGGGTTGGTTTGTGAATTTTGGTAACCCATATTATCTACGAGCTACGGCATTGTAAAACGTTAACGAATGTGCTATATCTTTAGTAATCATATTTGTGGATTTTAATTTGGAAACAACTTTATTGGCTTTTTGTTGAATTATACTAGTTGGATCTCTATTCAAAATTTTGTAACATTCTGTATCATTTAAACGTTTCAGAATGTAACACTAACAAATCATTATCTTGCCTCAAAGAATATAATAATTTGTTAGTGTTACCTCAAAGAATTACTGCATCGTTTGTGTAATAGATTTATGTTGGAAATACCTCCACTCTCTAACTGAACAAAATTAGTTATAATGTTGGTGAGTTGAGCTCTAGTGATATCTTTAAATTCAATACTACAGTAAACTACCACATCTTTACGGTCTCCTTAAAATCCCTAAACCGGACATACCAGTACGACCAATCATCAGCTCAAGAAACTCGCCAGTGTATCAATTCTCCAAATATCTTCTACCTCTTTTACGACCACTTCAAGGCAACACAGATTCCCATGTGGATAATTAATCACATTTCGTACAAATACTGGATTCCATTGAACTTCAACCGGCAGACAAAATGGTTAGTTTTGACATCGTTAATCAGTTTAACAACGTTCCACTGGAGGAATCTCTACAAATTATAAAAAGCAAACATGAAGACAATAAAGAAGATACAACACTTCCAGTCAACGGTATCATGGAACTCCTCGAGTGCTGTTTACGAAACACCTAATTCTAAGTTCAAGACCAATTCTAAGCTCAAAGAGATGGCCTACCAATGGGTTCACCTTTGTCACCAGTCATCGCCAATACCTTCATGGAATGGAACGAGGATCACGCCATAAATACGTCAGCAGTTAAACCTAAACTGCGGTTAAGGTATGTAAATGACACTTTCGTAGTTTGGTCAAATGGAGAAAATAGATTGGAAAGTTTCTTTAACCACCTAAACAACATCAGACCTATAATAAAATTTAGCATGGAGGCAGAAAACGAAAATCACCTACCCTTTCTTGACGTCATTGTTCAAAGGATGAACAAACAAAGGCAGAAAATTTACGCACACCGACCAATACCTCAACTACCAGTTAAACCATTCAACAACAGTCAAACGTGGTGCTATCAAAACACTATACGATCGAGCTCGAAGTATATGCAATACAAAAGAAGTACTTAACAATGCAAAACAAAACAAAGACGTAAAATCCAATTTAAATACCCCGTATGTTAAAGGAATATCAGAAGAAATAAGCCGGATAGCAGGAAAATACAACATCAGGACAGTTTTCACATCAAGAGACACTCTGCGAAGTACACTGACGAGAACAAAACTAAAACAAGACAATACGAAGAATTGCATATATCAAGTCACATGTGAATGCGATGCTTCGTACATAGGTGAACCCAAAAGACCACTTATCATAAGACGTGAAGAACATAAAAAGAAGACGAGACTGTGAGAAACTGAAAAATTAGGTATAGCACAACACGCATGGAATGAACAACATCACATCAAATGGAATGACGCTCAAATTATTGATAAAGAAGAGCAGTGGTATAAAAGAAAATTTAAAGAAGCGGTCAACATCATCAACAACGGTAGAGTCTTCAGTAATCCCAGCATTAACATTCGGAATGTTTGGCGACCTCTGATTGTTTAAAATAATCACGTGAAACGTGTGTCTCATTGGTCCACTCAACTAACAGAAACTAAACGTCACATTCCACCAAACTTACCCTAGTACACAAGCCGTAGTTTTACAATTAAATTTCAGTTAGTCACTTGATAACAATTGAAGATTATATCAATCGAAAAGTTATGTAATATTTGCAAAAATAAAAACAATGTCTGTTTGAGAGACTTCAATTTGTTCATCATCTTTTTCTTTGTCCTGTATAAGTCTTGGTACAGTTTTGTCATTGAATTTTATAAATCCTGTTTGTATATAACATTTTATCTACTTTATCTTTTAATGTACTGAAAAGTTGTTTTACGTTTTTAACTGGTTTTAAAGTCATGTTAATAACTTTTTTTGTTTTGTTTAAATATACTTTCAATATCCCCACTTCTATATCTATGTTTGGAACACAGACATTTTTTTTATTTTTTGTAGCTTATGTTGTTGATAGTTGTACAGTATTTTATATTTTGTTTTATATGGATAATTATCAATAAACATTTTTTTTAATTGTAATGGTGTTTCTTTCTTCATTCAGGGAACGTGAGATGTATAGCTCTGGTTTTTAAGTTATGTCCTATATTAACAATTTGTATTTTCGGATGACTAGAATGGTAGTTTATGTATCGCGAAGTGGACGTAGGTTTTCTATATCATATTTATTTGATGGATCCATCGTTTTGACGACATATGGTAGTACCAAGGAAAGCGATTTCAATGGCCACGTATTTGCTTAAGAACGGTATTTTGAAAGGTAGCTAGGATAGAATGATGTCAAGTAGAGCGATTATGACAAGGCAAGCGGTAATAAGAAAGAAAAAGGATTTTCAAGAATTAAGTGTTTGTCACTAAGTTAAATAATTTCGAAGTTGTTATGGGACCTAGATCTGAATTCATAATTTTGTTTTCAAATTTGTTTATTATAAACATCTTTTTCTTTTGTCAATTTTAGTTATTTCCTATTGATAACAATTCACCCTTGACACCCATTCCTTTATAATCCCGACTCTTTTCTAGATCCTTTAAAGATGTTTTGATCTCTGCCAAGGTTTAAATGTTGAGTAATCTTAACTACTCTCACTATCTTTTACAGTTGAGTACAGAAGGTACAACTTATAAAACTTTTTTAAAGCAAAAATTATTTCGTACTAAATAGTATAAAAATATACAGGCCGTACCATTTAAAAAAAGTCAAAAATAGGTATATCTCCGAAAATTAAAATATATTTTTTCTGATTTACATTAATTTATGTAGCTTACTAAAAACACTAACAATTATATTTGAAAAATTTTTTTGTATCTGTTATAACTTTCGAGAAAAATCGCGTTCCCTAGTTTCATTTACACTCTGTATTCATATATACAGTATGAGTCTGGGAAGACGCCACCCATTTTAACTTTTTTATTATAAATAATAGAAAAAAATAGCTCATATAAATATTATATCATTTTACGTATACTATTCGAGGGCAGATGTAGATATTTTTTTATCAAGTCAGGTTTACAAGATAGGATTATCAACTTTTATTTGCAAATGGCAACCTATAATTATTATTATATTATAGTTCTACATTATTAGGTTTTGTTTATTTTCACATAACCACCTATAATATTTATTTAAAAATTATTTCAAATATTTCTAAACTATCACATTTTTCTTGCAATTTTTCAAATATATATTTTTATATAAACTCAGGTTTACAATATAGGACTATCAACTTTTATTTTTCAAATGGCAACCTATAATTATTTTAATAAAATAGAAACCTCCATTTTTTTCTCTATTCAGTGATGTATTAATTTTTATTAATGTATTTGAATAATTTCGAGAAAATTGTGATAATTTAGAAATATTAGAAATAATTTTTAAACAAATATAATAGGTGGCTATAATTCTCGAAATCAGGTAAAAATCTTTCTCAGTGTTCTTAAACTCGGTTGCCAACGTCTAGGAAACCGCACCCGGTAAATTCTTTTTGCTCTTCTTATGATGCAAGTCAATTAACCAGTTATTAGAATCATATCAATTAATTCGTTTTTTGTGAACTAGTCAAAATATTTTTTTTGTTTACAAAATAAGTTAAATTAAGTAACAAACAAATGTATACATTTTTGACATTAACTTAGTAGTTTTACATTGTTAGGTTTTGTTTATTTTCACATAGCCACCTATAATATATATTTAAAAATTATTTCTAATATTTCTAAATTATCACATTTTTCTTGCAATTTTTCAAATATATTAATAAAAATTAATACATCGTTAAAAAGAGAAAAAATGGCGCTTTCTATTTTAGTAAAATAATTATAGGTTGCCATTTGAAAAATAAAAGTTGATAGATTTTATAAAAAATATCTTCATATGCCATCAAATAGTATATGTAAAATAATAAAACGTATATAAAAGGCATTTTTTTCTCTTACTTATAACAAAAAAGTTAAATGGGGTGGCGTCTTCCTAGACTCACCCTGTATATATTGCTATTGTAGCGAACCCAGGGTCGCGGCGCGGGCGGCGGCGCGGGCGGCGACCGCTAGCGTGCAGGTCAGAACACGTCCGTTCGCTGCCCATTGTTCTGATTTCAAGGAATCAAAGAATCTTCTAGAATGATGTATTTTAATATAAATACCCCGACCAAAAGATCGCGAGGACAGTCTTGTGTTAATACGTGTAGTGTACAGATGGTGATATAAATAAATAGTGATATAAATAGACAGTGATATAAATATTGTTGAAATAAATATTGCGTAGTTTTAATTGTTTAAATAAATTATCTTAGTGTTTAAGTCTTTAGTAATAATAATTAGTTCTTAAATTAGTGTTTATATTTGTTAATTCTTAGTGTTAGTTATTTTTATTTATTCTTTATAATTCATATTTCTCTAATTAAACACAGTTATATAAATATTAGTGTTTTTAATCAATTTTACACTTCACCTAAATAAATAAAACGTTACAATTGGTGTCAGGTGTGAGGGTTAAAAAAAATTGTGAAGTGTAAATTAAAATAAATAAAATGGCTACTAAACAAGTAAAATTAAGTGAATTAAAAGTGGCCGATCTCAAGAGGGAGCTGGAAGAACGAGAGTTGGAGACATCGGGAATCAAGTCTGTTTTACAACATCGTCTACGGCAAGCTTTGGTAGAAACTGGTGAAAATCCTGATGACTTTTTATTCGAAATTACGGGTAGCTTGCCCGATTTTGGTAAAATTATGGAGGAAAATTCTAGAGCATTGAAATCAGAACTGATAGAAAGTTTAGAACAAAAATTGGAAGAAAAATTAACAGAAAATTCTAGAACTTTAGAAGAGAAATTAACAGAAAATTCTAGAATATTGAAAGAAGAGTTAATGGATAATTCTAGAACTTTGGAAGAGAAACTAAACGAACAATTTAAAGAACAATTGAAAGAAAGTTCTGGAATATTAGAAGAAAGAATAGAAACTTATGAGAAGAAACTTGAAGAGTTACAGCAAAATTTCTCCAAAATTACGTCACCAGTGGTTTCAAATCCTGATATAGCTAAAACGGATGAGATTCAAGAAAAGAAACCAGAAAAGAAAATAGTTCGAGAATGCATATAAAAACACCTGAATTTGACGGCAAGACATCGTGGCCGAATTATGTCAAACAATTTGAAGCCGCTGCCAAAGCAAATGGCTGGACTTCCAAGGAGAAGGCTACAGCGCTGACAGTTTCACTGCGTGGAGAAGCCATCGATATCCTACAGACGCTAAAAGAGGATGAACAGGAAGACTACGAACAACTTGTTAAGCGATTGGATATGCGATATGGCAATGCGCATTTGGAGCAGGTGTACCAGACGCAATTGAGGAACCGGTATCAGAGTTCTAAAGAAAACCTTCAAGAATTTGAAGCCGACATATCTCGTCTAGTTCGTCTCGCACACCCTACAGCTCCTGAAAGCGTTTTGGAATGCCTAGCCACACAAGCATTTATCTATGGGGTCCGAGACAATGAAACTCAGCAGGCACTACGATTGGCTCGACCAAAAACTCTGGTTGACGCACTTTCATATGCTTTAGACCATGAAGCAGCCAAAAAAGCTTCACGTAACCAATCGCGAGTGCGAAATATCGATGCTGAGAGGCCCGAAGACACCGAAGATCTAGAAGATAAGATAAGACGAATTACATCCGAAATTCATGCTTCTGGAAGAAAGAAACTCCGTTGTTGGAATTGCGGTGAAGTAGGTCACCCGCAAAGGCTCTGCAGAAAACAACAGAGGAAAGCAGAACCAAGAGAGGAAGAAAGGGAGTCGGAAAACTAAGTCGGGTTGATGCGAAGGGGCAATCGTCGACCCGTAACCCAGTAGCCCCAGAATCCATTACTTATGTCGCATCCCTACATCATCAAGCTAATAGCGTCTATGTAGACGGCTCTATCGACAGCAGGCCGCTTAAAATGTTGCTGGATACGGGTGCGACAAAAACAATAATCAGACCCGACTTAGCAAGAAAACTGTGCAGAAAACATCTACTTCCAACAAAGTGGCAGATACGCACAGCCACCGGAGAACAAGCTACCGCATCTGGAGAAATAGATTTGAGCATCACTATTGGAAAAACGTGCATTAAACACCGTGTGCTGGTAGCTGATGTAGAAGATGAATTTATTCTCGGCATGGACATTATGAAAAAGCATGGATTTAAACTTGACCTGAAGAATGGAGTGATGATGGTCAATGATGAAGAACTGGTATTAAATCCAGGAGACGACAATTCCATGAGAGTATTAATAACTGAAGATGTAACCCTCCCAGAACGAAGTGAATCAATCGTGGAAGCACAGCTAGAGGGTAGCTTCTGTGAGGGAAACATTGTCATGCTCCAGCCGAAAAACGATGATGCCAAAACTGGGACTGGAGTTGTAATTGGAAAAGCCTTGCTCAAAACCGACAAGGTTATCCCAGTTCGAGTAATGAACATAAATTTTTATCCCGTTATACTGAAGAAAGGGACTATAGTAGGAGAATGCTCAACGGTATCATCGATTATTCGAACTGTAAAGGCCAAAGACAACACATCCTGCGAAGTTCCAGACATTATAATCAAAGAGCTGTCATCATCGTTCCAGGACTTGACTGCCGACCAGAAAACCAAGGCTAAGAACTTAATTGGGACCTTTCAAGATGTGTTCCAATTTGACAAGAAGGACAAAGGACGACCCAATGTAGTCCATCATAAAATAGACACCGGAGACGCAAGACCCATCCGCCAAACAGCAAGAAGATTACCACTGGCGAAGCGGGAAGAAGCAGAAGAAATTATAGAGGATATGAGAACGGAAGGTGTGATTGAACCTTCAAACAGTCCATGGGCTTCACCAGTGGTGCTAGTGAAGAAGAAGGATGGCTCTACAAGATTTTGCGTCGATTATCGTCAACTTAACAACGTGACGAAGAAGGATAGCTACCCGCTACCCCGAATAGACGATACTCTGGACACATTGGCAGGATCAAAGATTTTCTCTACTCTTGATCTAAAGAGCGGATACTGGCAAGTGGATTTAGACCCAAGAGACAAAGAAAAGACGGCATTTACCATCGGTACCGGTCTTTGGCAATTTACTGTTATGCCATTTGGGCTCTGCAATGCCCCTGCAACGTTTGAACGGCTTATGGAAACCGTGTTGGCTGGACTGTCGTGGAAAACATGTTTGGTCTATCTCGACGATATTATTGTGGTAGGAAAAACGTTCGAGGACCACATGAAGAACTTGGAAGAGGTTTTCCAAAGATTGAGAAAGGCTAACCTGAAACTCAGTCCAAAGAAGTGTCACTTATTCCAAAAAGAAGTGCATTATCTTGGACACGTAGTTTCTGGTAAGGGTATTGCAGTTGACCCGGAGAAAATAAGGGCTGTGAGTGACTGGCCAGTACCGAGGGACAAACATGAATTGAGAAGTTTCCTTGGTCTCTGTACATACTACCGACGTTATGTACTTGGATTTGCCAACATAGCGAAGCCATTGACAAGGCTTACTGAAGAAGGCAGAAAATTTATCTGGGAGATGGACTGTCAAGCTGCGTTCAAACAACTTAAATATTCCTTGACAAGCGCACCTGTTCTAAGTTATCCTTTACCAGAAGGAGAATTCGTTCTAGATACAGATGCCAGCAACATTGGAATTGGTGGCGTTCTCTCCCAGATACAAGACGGACAAGAGAAGGTTATTGCCTATTTTAGTAAGACCTTGTCAAAACCAGAGAGGAATTATTGCGTCACCAGAAAAGAACTTTTGGCTGTAGTGAAATCCGTGGAGCACTTCTACAAATATTTGTACGGTAGAAGATTTCTTATAAGAACTGACCACGCTGCTCTCAAATGGCTGCTACAATTTAAGAATCCTGAAGGTCAGGCAGCTAGATGGATTGAAAGATTGCAAGAATATAACTTTGTTATTGAGCATCGAGCAGGTACAAGCCATCGTAATGCTGACGCATTATCAAGAAGACCTTGCCAAGACGAATGCAAGCATTGCAGTCGTCTAGAAGAAAAACTCTCTACCATCGCCAGAACAACAGTAATGAATGATAGTTGGCAAACGGAAGACCTTCGCAAGGACCAAGGGAATGACTCGGACTTAAAAATCATACTGGATTGGAAACGTGGCGATAGCAGACCAGTTTGGGAAGATGTTGCACGACACTCACAAAGTGTAAAATCGTACTGGGCGCAGTGGGACTCTATTGTTGTTGAAGAGGGCCTCCTGAAACGTGTCATAGAGAATACTGAAGGTACTGAGAGCAGAACCCAGCTGATAATCCCTAGGAATAGAGTACCGGAAGTATTGGAGGAGATCCACGACGGATCTGGACATTTTGGAGTAAATAAAACCCTCGAGAGATTGCGCCAACGATTTTACTGGGTAAATTGCAAAGAAGATGTTAAAGAGTGGTGCAAGAAATGTGTGGTCTGCGCGGGAAGTAACGGGCCACATAGGAAAAGAAGAGCTCCAATGCGCCAATATAACGTTGGAAGTCCCTTTGAACGCATTGCGATTGACGTGGCCGGACCATTCCCCGAAACTGATGATGGAAATAAATACATAGTAGTAGTAATGGACTACTTTACTAAGTGGGTCGAAGCCTATCCATTACCCAACCAGGAAGCCATAACTGTCGCTGAAGTCTTGGTAAAAGAATGCATCTGCCGATTTGGAGTACCGCGAGAGATACATTCCGACCAAGGAAGAAATTTCGAGTCTGCTCTGTTCCAAAATATCTGTAAGATATTAGGAATAAAGAAAACCAGAACTACTGCATTACACCCGCAGTCTGATGGCATGGTTGAATGGATGAATAGAACAATAAATCGGTATTTGTCAAAGGTAGTCTCTAACCATCAACGAGACTGGGACCGACATCTTCATCTGTTCTTGTTGGCTTACCGTTCATCCGTGCATGAGACAACAGGGCAGACACCATCTAACATCTTATTCGGGCGGGAGTTGCGCTTACCATGCGACCTGGTATTTGGCAGTAAACCCGGTGAAGATCTAGCCGGGGAGGACTATGTAACGGACTTACGGAGAAGACTGAATGACATCCATGAACAAGTCCGCACAAACATTCAAGGTGCCAGCGATCGGATGAAGGACCAGTATGACGTCAAGGCTGAAAAAGGTGGTTTTCAACCTGGGAATTTGGTGTGGCTTTACAATCCACAAAGACGACGTGGCTTATCACCGAAGCTGCAAAAGAATTGGGAAGGTCCCTACGAGATCGTAAAAAGAATAAATGATGTGGTCTACAGAATTAGGAAAACACCTAATGGAAAGCCGAGAGTAGTCCACTTCAATCGGTTAGCCCCTTTTGCTGGTGATAATTTTGACGATCATCGTGGAGCGACGGTTCGCCGGGTTATAGCTGAGGAACCCACATTTGATGACTTTATGGAAAGTCATTCCACTGGTCACAAAGCACGGTATGGCGTGACACGAGAAGAACAACGAGATCTGTTCACCGTGTCCCCAGAATATTCCCTCGCTCACTGTGTAGCGAAAGACATTAAAATGTCCCGCGGCATCGCTTCAGTTTTTAAAAGAAAATTTGGACGAGTACAAGAACTGGCCAACCAACGTCCAACTGTCGGGAAAACGCTACAACTGAAGGATGATAACGTAGAACACAAGCGGTACATTTACTATCTCGTTACGAAACAATACTCACATCAGAAGCCGTCATACCGCAATTTATGGGACTCGCTGTGCGACATGAAGGACCATCTGTTGGAAAACGACATCATGAAACTAGCAGTACCGAAGATAGGCTGTGGACTAGATGGTTTGGATTGGAGGATTGTTAGAAGCATGTTAGAAACAGTCTTCCGCTTTACCGGAGTGGAAATTCTAGTTTGCAGCTTCAACTCTACCGGCCAAGAGGAGCTCAAACGGACCGTCGACTGTTACTTTTTCAAGACTTCCAGATGCACCAAGGGTGATGCATGCAGATTTCGTCATAACGAACTGTTCCGGGACGAAACAGTCTTAAGGAGGGGGCAATGTAGCGAACCCAGGGTCGCGGCGCGGGCGGCGGCGCGGGCGGCGACCGCTAGCGTGCAGGTCAGAACACGTCCGTTCGCTGCCCATTGTTCTGATTTCAAGGAATCAAAGAATCTTCTAGAATGATGTATTTTAATATAAATACCCCGACCAAAAGATCGCGAGGACAGTCTTGTGTTAATACGTGTAGTGTACAGATGGTGATATAAATAAATAGTGATATAAATAGACAGTGATATAAATATTGTTGAAATAAATATTGCGTAGTTTTAATTGTTTAAATAAATTATCTTAGTGTTTAAGTCTTTAGTAATAATAATTAGTTCTTAAATTAGTGTTTATATTTGTTAATTCTTAGTGTTAGTTATTTTTATTTATTCTTTATAATTCATATTTCTCTAATTAAACACAGTTATATAAATATTAGTGTTTTTAAACAATTTTACACTTCACCTAAATAAATAAAACGTTACACTATTTATAGTATATTCCGAAAATGAACCGCGGTGCGGTTCCGGTTAAATATGGTTACAATTTGACCGGCACCACGGTTGAGAAACGGAACGCTTCTCACTGCGCTGCTAGAGTGACGTTTTGAAAACTATCAAAAGTTTGAAATCGTAGTTTATATTGACATTTTAGTCGATTATGGATGCATGGTATTTTTTTAATAACTTTATACTAACTGATAGTAGCTCAGAGGAAGATGATGAATTCATTAGAGCAAGTAATTAATAATAGCGTATACTTGAATAGAATTTTTTTAAATCATTTATCTTACAGAATTACGCCCAAGGGTAAAAAACTACATAGAAAATGTTGTAAATGAATTTACTGACGGAGAATTCCAAAGAAATTTTCGAATGAATAAAACAACCTTCAATTATTTATGTAGTCTTCTGGTAAGAAAAATTGGTTCCTTGAATGTGGGAAAAAAAAGAAATAGGGTCAATGCAGAACTACAACTTTTATTTACCATTTGGTATTTTGCAACCCCTGATTCTTACAGGTACAAAAAATTGTAAATTAACATGACACATTTAGGTCACATTGATTTTTAATATTATAGATCAATTTGTGGCCGGTTTGATGTAGGTATGGCAACTGGAATACGGATTGTTCGACGAGTGACCGAAGCGATAATTGAACTTGCACCCACATTTATTCAGTGGCCTAGCAATAATTATTTGGAAGAAGTGAGAGAAGAATTTAGGAACAAAGGTTTTCCAAATACTATAGGATGTATAGATGGATGCTACATTCCTATACCTTTACCGAAAGAAGAAGGTCGAGCTTTTATATGCAGAAATTTTTTTGCATGCATTAATTTATTGGCTGTCTGTGACCATCGTATGCTATTTACGCATGTGTATGCAGTTCATGACGCTTCAGTTTTACGAAATTCCGAAGTGTGGTCATACATTAACGAGAGAGCTGCAGAAATGTTTCCTGATGACACCCACTTGCTTGGAGATAAGGCATATCCCATCAGCCAACAGCTTCTTACTCCTTACAGAGATAATGCTCATTTAACTCGAGCTCAGTTAAATTATAATTTTCATTTAACTTCAGTAAGAAGTAAAATAGAGAGATGTTTTGGTTTATTAAAGAAGAGGTTCAGAATATTAAAAATGATGGATGTTCGACGATTAGATTGGATACCCAAATATATACTTGCTTGTTGTGTTTTACATAACATTTGTATATTGAAAAATGATATTTTAGAAATCGATATTCATGAAATGGAAGACATAGAAGAGAATATTAATGAAAATCTTAATTTAGAATTAGGTAGATTACAAAGACAAAGAGGAGTGGAGAAAAGAGATCGTATATGTCAAACTTTTCAATAATTAATTTTTTGTAACATGTATTTTTATTGTAAATATATTTTCTTTGTACTTTTATGTACGTAAATATAATGAATATATTGAACACATTTGTTTTCATTATCACATTTTCATATAAAAACTAATAGACAAAAAATATCACATTCTGTGCCAAAGTAAATTACAAACAGTGTGACGACTCAGGTGTCACAATCAAGTATTCATGATATTCTTTTGCCTGTTTTAACCGTCTGGAAGTGTATTGAATACTGAACTGTTACTGTCTGTCCTGTCCTGACAGTATTCTAACACATTTCAGTCATTTTTCTCCAAGTATTTGTAATTTCGGATTACTGTAAATCTGTCTTGCAACCTAGAAAACCTCCGTAAAGTCATTTCATGAATATTTGTTTTTGCTTCCCTTACCTTTGTTTAATTCATGTTTGTCAGTACTTTGTATTAGTATTTATTATCTTAATTATTGTTTTTGACATGAGAAACACGTCTTTACTGTAATTATTCTGCTCTGTTAATGTCATCAATGCATCGACCGTGCATTGTTAGCTCATGTCAAAATCAGTAACAGCTGTCAAATGTAATAATGTTTTATATATTTTTTATACTGCATTAGGATTAAGATAAATACTCTTCTGACCATTTATGATTAGAAAAGGACTTTCACACGGGTTTAAATCTTCTAAAAACGGTTTATTTCTTTTTCGCAATTCCGATTAATTTATTTTTTTACTCAATAGATGGCTCGGATAGCTATCCCTACTTCTACGGGACATTTACCTATTTCATCTTCACCCTTAACTCAATAGATGGCTCGGATAGCTATTCCCTATCTCGGCAGAACGGTTCACTATTTCAATTAATCAAAACCCTGATCAAAATTAATCAAAAGCAGAACCAAATGGATTTGTGTCCGAATCCATTCAGTTCGAAAGATCTTCAAAAGTCCTCGAGTCGGTGAGTTAACCTGTTTTCTATTTGTTCCATGTTCTTGTTTCGTAATTAGTTCAATTGCGAACCTACTGGTGTTTCCACAGTAGGTTTTGCTTTTGGTCTGTTGCGAGACAACTGTCATTTCACCCGTGTTTTTCCGTTTTACTTGTCCGTTTCTGTTCCGTTCGTAATTAGTTCAATTGCGAACCTACTGGTGTTTCCACAGTAGGTTGGTCTGTTGCGAGACAACTGTCATTTCACCCGTGTCATTCCGTTTTACTTGTCCGTTTCTGTTCCGTTCGTAATTAGTTCAATTGAGAACCTACTGGTGTTTCCACAGTAGGTTTTGCTTTTGGTCTGTTGCGAGACAACTGTCATTTCACCCGTGTCATTCCGTTTTATTTGTCCGTTTTCGGTCCGTTCGTAGCTAGTTCAATTGCGAACCTACTGGTGTTTCCACAGTAGGTTTTGCTTTTGTACTTGTTATTTCACTTGTGTTTTTCGCGTTATCCAGTCCTTTGTAACTTAACAGTTCACACAGTATCTTTTGTTATCTTGTATGATTTTAGTCTGTACCGAAACAGGCTTATACATTTTTGAAAATAAAACTCTATTAAAGTTATTCTTGCATATTTTTCCTTGGACCTCCCGTCTAGCTATTCTAGGGCAAATTAACGAGGGTAGTGTGAACCGATTGGCGCCCGAATAAACAGACACTACCGACGTCACGCCAGTAAGTATCTCAGTCGTTACAAATCGTGACAACAGTAAAAAATATATAAGATCTCCCTTATACTTTAAACTAAAACAACGATGTACAAAAAATAAAAACAAAAAAATATCATATTCTGTGCCACGTAAACTACGAGATAAATAAAGATCTCACTTAAACTTAAAACAAACGTAACTATACTTATAATAAATTCAACTTAAAGGAAACTATATACAAAAACATAAATTATATCATATAAAAAACTATAAACAAAAAATATCACATTCTGTGGACTAAATAAAAATAATCTCTTAAATTATAAAAAAAAACACATATCATTCTTTGAAAAATTTTGACATGAAGGCTTGGAACATTCTTTCTTTTTGTTCCATTTTCTCCCTATGTCGTCTTTCTTTTGCCTCTTCGGCAGAGAATTTCATTCTTTTTTGATTTGGCGACATTTCCGCAGACTGTGCCCTCGATGTGGATGCTACCTCATTATCGTTATCTGAGGATGAAGCTTGTCTTTTTGTTGAGTTGACTTCATGCCTTCGTTTGCTTAAAAGCGTGCTAGATATTGTGAAAACGGGTGATACTGCAGGATTTTTAAAAAAAATCTCATGCAAATCCTGTAAATTAATAAAAATGTATATAACAATAAAAATATTAAATTTACTAAATACTTACATCCCAATATTCCCAATATTTTTATTGTTCCCTGTTTTTTCGTTGTATTGTTTGACCTTTATGTAGGTTTTTTTTAAATTTCTAAATTTCTCGGAACATTTTAAATCACTTCTATCATAATTTTTATTTTTAAGTATGGAACTTGTTATGTTCCACACTTTTATACTATTGTACTGTGGGGAATCAAATTTTTCTTTATTTTCTGCATATGCTGCAATTAATAATCTCGTTTCTTCATCTGTCCATTTGTCTCCTCTTCTATCGTTTAACAAATTATTTGTTTCATCGTTGATGGGAAAAACAAGCCCTTCTTCATTCACTTCAAGCCTATCTGCATTTTTAAAACAAATATGACTTTCTGACACATTCTGCACCACTATCAGGCTCCCAAATGCTTCCTTGCATATGCCACATTTGGACAACATTGACTAAAACAATTAATAAATATAAATAATATATTATTTCGAAATGTTTAATAATTCTTACCTCCATTTTTGAACGTGTGCTTTTTAACCTCACAAACAGGCTCATAAACATTGAAACAACACGTTGGCGTGCCAGACATTCAACTGTCAAAACTTAAATAATCAGATTGTAACCGCCAATCTATCGCGGTTAGTTTGGTAACGAAAAAGTAACCAGATATTCAGCAACCGTGTTCCGTTAATGAACCTGGTTACTGAAAAAGTAACCGCGGTTACTCTGGTTCAATTTCGGAATATACTATTAGTTTCATGTGAATGTGTTTAAGACTAGTGAAACACTTACGTCCATCCTATAGTTTGAAATGTCAGTATTTTACTTCTTTTATCTGCGACGATTTATATGGAAAAGTTAGTCAGAAAATCCTTGAAATGCTGAATTCGTTTCAAAACATGTCATTTACAAATGACATCTGGTTCGATTCTTACTCAGGGGTTTCACTCCTGAGATTTACTTGCCATAGTATTACAGAAGATTTCAAAAGAAAAATGATTGTGTTAAAGGCAGAGGTGTTCAATGACAGCCGCCACACCGGAGAAAATATTGCTTATAAACTTAGAGGCATCTTGTCATCATGGGAAATACACACAAGATTCAAAATTTGTTAAAAGTAGGACTGAAAGCTCAAGAAACGTCACGGCTGCTATAACAAAATGAAAAAATTTGGCAACACGTTTTCACCATTCTAATACTGCTCAAGACGAGCTAAAAACCAGCAAAGGCTTAATCAAACACCTCTCCAGGTCATACAAGAATGTACTACCAGATGGAACAGTACCTTTTATATGCTAGAGCGTATTTTGCAAGTCAAAGAGTCTTTACACATTGACAAATAATGAAATTCCACAACTGATTTCCGAAGAGTGGACGCTCATCGAAAAACTTAACAGTTTACTAAGACCATTTGATGAAGTAAGTATGGCCGATGTTTCTGTATCATCAGTAATTCCCTTGGTCGCCATTTTGAAAAGAATTCTTAATGATATTGATTCATCTGATGAACACATTGGGGACACAACAGCAGTTTTGAAACAGGAGCTCATTAGGAAATTTTCATTTTTAGAAAATGAAATATTGTTTGTCACGTCAATTTTCGTTGATTCGAGATATAAAGTCACATTTTTAAAAAATTCATTAACTAAAGAGCGTATCATACAGCATATTTTGGATTTGCTTGTCAAACAAACAAATCTTTAAGTTCAGGTTCAAATGAGAAGCGTCTTAGATTGGATGAAACTGAAAATTCCGGAAACAATAAATGTATATGTACATTTTTGAGAGAAACGATGACTT
The DNA here is from genome assembly GCA_035578165.1 of Stenolophus ochropezus. Classification (NCBI taxonomy): domain Eukaryota; kingdom Metazoa; phylum Arthropoda; class Insecta; order Coleoptera; family Carabidae; genus Stenolophus; species Stenolophus ochropezus. The sequence continues at coordinate 10,622,788 of JAQOWZ010000008.1, read as the reverse complement.
TACTAATGGATACAAGTGGCAGTGAAGGAGAAGATGACATGCCTTTAGTTAGTTACCAAAATCCAATCCATCTTTTAATCCGAAATACTATTACGGAATATTTAGCGGAAAAACGCGTGACAAATGACGTCGATCCTCTAAAATGGTGGAAGGTGAACAAGCAGAAGTATATATGTATATATATACTAAATACTGTCCTGCTAATAATTACGTAACCATATTGCACAGGATAATACTACATACGAAATCATTACATGCCAAATGACAGATGTCATTTCATGGTTTATGTGGTTAAAACATGATTATAAAAATAAATGTCATAAGAGTTTATAGAATGACAACGAAATACAGGCCGCTATTTCTTGTAATAACCACGGCAGAGATGACCCTAGCCAAATTAAAACAGGATGTAAAGCACATTTTGTATACACGAATAACATGTGAAAAACACTTAAACAAAAAAATGCTGACCCAGTGTCACAGGTAGCAGCTTTGGTCCCACGCGACTGCTAATTGCGGCAGACAGCCAAGATGTCTCAAGTGCACGGAAGCACACTTGACCTCAGACTGCACCAAGTCCAGAGACACTCCGGCCAAGTGCGCTAACTGCCAGGGAGCGCACCCGGCAAACAATACGTCATGCCCAGTTTATTTATATAAACTTAAGATGATGAACTCCCGACGCGTTCCGCAAACAACACCAGCACTGAGATACGTGCCAACACCACTGCCAGCAACGAATGCCTGGGCTAAACAAGGTCAGGTCCCCCAACAGCAGCCAGCAGCCGTGTATTGGAACCAGAGAAACTTCCCAGCGAGCCTAAACGATCCCCATGCCCCCCCCCAGCCAGCAAGCAGCCATCCCAGAGCCAATTCAGTATGCGGCCTACCCAACCCCCAAACAGCAAGCAACGTTCCCAGCCCCAAGCTAGTTAGCAGCCAACCCAGCCCCAATTAAGAAACAGCAGCAGCAAGTTCAAGTAGCAAACACAATGTGTACAAGTGACAGTGGTAATGTAAACGATTTGAAATCAAAAGCCTAGTTAATGTAAATAACTTACTAAAAGCTTTAAAGGATCTAAAGGACAAACTTGCCTCTGCCACTAGTGCACATGACAAATTTAATAAATTTATCAATTTCGCATCATCCATCGAATAATTTAACATCTAATCATGACTAACATATACTCCTGGAACGCTAATGGTATCATTCATAAACAAGCACAACTCATTCATTTCCTACACACTCATAATGTACATATCATGATCATAAATGATTCACGTCTCACTCCAGCTCATAAATCCATAATCAAAGGCTACACTGTCCACCGGCAAGATCGTTCTCTTCAAGGAAATATGCCGGCGGTAGGTGTAGCTATCATTGTCAAGCATAACATACCTCACACTTGCATCAACATTTTACAATCACCCATTGAATCATTATGTGTCAAACTCATGGTTCATACTCATATCATCGGCATATACAACCGTCCGCAAAATAAAGTTACAGCCCATCAACTCGACTCATTATTTAATATAGGCAGAAAAGTTATAGTCATTGAAGACTGGAATGCGAGACATCCTAGCTAGAACTGCACTTCCTCAAACACAAACGGCCGCACATTATTATCCTATGTTAATTCCCACAATGTCATTCTCCTGTACTCTCCTACACACACTTATTTCCCACCTGCACAAACTTCTCTCAGTACCGTAGATTTCATAGTTTATAAAAACTTTCCGCACATCACAAACCCGACAGCAATCACAGTTTTAAAATCTGGCCATCTCTCCATCCATACCAAAATCAGTCGCCATCATGTTCATTTTGAACATTTTCAAATTGCTCGAGTGTACTCTGATACAAACTGGAAACAGTTCAGAAGTACACTCGACTCACTCATTACCATTAACCAGCACATAAATTTTTCACAAGACATCGAGAATCATGTACATGTACTAACACAAGCCATTACACGCGCCCTTCGCAAACATACAAGCACAAAAACATTAAAACCACATAAAGACAAAATTCCCAATCATATCAAGCAACTCATCACTCATAGAAATCGTATCAGCAGGCAATAACAGCAGTCCTATGATCCTACACTCCGGCAAACCATAAATTCTTTAAATAAACAAATCCAATCCCAAATCAAAGATTTCCGTAATCAGTGCTGGCAAAACAAACTCCTGTCACTCAATCCTCAAGACAAATCCCTATGGAAGTTAACCCAATCTTTCAAAAATCATTTAAACCTATCCCAGAACTTCTACATAATAACAATTTCCTTTTCACGGACGCTCAGATGGCAGAAGCAATAGCCGAAACCTTTGAAAGCGTCCACATCCTTGACCCAGCCAACACTCACGAACAAAAACAAATTCTTCATGAAACCTCACAATTCTTTAACCAACAACAAAACCACGATCCTTACCAACTGTCCAAGCTCCTAACAAAACCCTCTGAGATCCTTGAAATAATAAAAACATTTCCCAACCAAAAAGCCCTCGGCTCTGATGGCATTCAAAACATTGTATTAAAAATATTTCTTGAAAAGCGTTAGTACAGCTAACATATATAATAAATGCCATCATCCGGTTCCATCACTTTCCTGCGTCCTGGAAAACAGTGCACGTAGTCCCAATTCTCAAACCCAACGAAAACCATAAACTACCCTCAAGTTACCGCCCAATATCCCTACTCACAACCCTCTCCAAAGTAACCGAGAAAATCATACTCGCACGCATCAATAAACATATCACCAAACATAAAATCATCCCGGATTTCTAGTTTGGCTTCAGACCTAAACATAACACAACACAACAAATAGCACGAATCGTGACTGATATTAACAAGAATTTCAATAAAAACAAAGTTACGGTAATGGCTCTCCTGGACATCGAAAAAGCTTTCGATAAAGTATGGCAGCAAGGGCTCATTTACAAAATAATTCGTGCTAATTTTCCAGTCACACTAACACTACTAATAAACTCATATCTCACTCACCGTCATTTCAGTGTGAAAGTTAATTCCTCTGTTTCACCCCCGCACCCTATAGCAGCCTGAGTACCACAGGGAAGCTGCTTAGGGCCAGTCCTTCTTTCATTTTACCTACTTTCCAACAAACCAATTCTGCGCTGTACGCAGACGACACGGTGCTCTATGCAAGTTCACATAGCGCCGAGGTCGCTAACAAGCAACTACAAATACACCTTAATATCCTGACTCCTTACTGGGCCAAATGGAAAATCCAAATAAATCATACAAAAACAGAAACCATCACATTTGCACGAAAATTCACAAACACTAAAATTTACACACCATTAAAGATCAAAAATCTTCGTATCACACCCTCACCCTCAGCAAAGTATCTCGTCTACACTCTCCAGCCCCGTCTATTCCATATCCTTCATATCAAAAATGCCATCCACAAAGCTGCCATTGCATTTCGTTCACTATATCCGCCAGTGCTATTCTGCCTATACAACGATTCTAAAATCGATGTTTGCGTCTAATTATTGGAGCAGACAGATATACAAGAATCGAAGATTTGCATAACCATCACGAAACACAACTCCCATACATCAAAGATCATATTCACTCATTATCACAAAAATTCTATGCATCATTACTACAATTCAACCCTCTCATCAAAAACATTACAAATATCAGACACAACAACGCTCCATTTACATTAAAACACCCCCTCCCATATCAATCACTACCCATATTCATCCAGAGTGCCCAGGAGTAATCATACATATCATTACTAATAAAAACATTTTAACACGCTCATTTAATCACGCTAAAAATCTTTGTAAATACGCATAACATCATTGTAAATACCATTAATATCTTTCATTAATGGGAGTTTCCAATACAACGCCTTTTTAAAATATATATTCTGCATATCAATTTTGGTCGTGAGTATATTGTAATAAAACTAAAATAATATGTAATTGTTGAATACTTTATTTAAAAATTGAAATTAAATTTTTATTTAAATGACCTTGTGACGTCATTCCCCTGATCAGTGTTGCCAACTATAAGTACATAAGTTTTAATTTCACCGGTTCGCAACACTGCCTCCGATAGCTAGCTTCATGTGATAAAATGACAGTGCAAGCTCGATTTCATTTCATTTCAAAATATATCAGAACACACACTCGTGGTAACTGGTAAATGCATCTATCGAAAGCATGAATCACGAAAGCAGGTTATGTTTATATTCAATGTTTGAATTTACACGGTATTCGTAGCCTAACTTCACTTCAGTTTTTTAGCTACTTATAGTTCTATCTCATGGGTTGGTAACATTGTCGTTAAACCGAACAGTCGCAAATTTTGTTTATAACAAATTGAAATAGTTTTTTGATCATCTTATCTAAAAGTTAATTTTTTAAAACTGTGATTAAAAGTGCATTAAAGGTTCTTCATTTCATATAAAATAAAAATAACGTGCTGTGGAAGCTGCATATCGCTGAATTCATCAAATGAACCGCTGCTTAACATTCAAGGTCAGTAATCAGCATTTCTGACTTAAACAAAATCTAAGCAAACTTGCGCGCGCCGGCACCGCAACCGCAAAAGAAGATTTGCAGCAGTGTTCCCAACTGTGTCAAAAATAAATTTTTAGAACAGCATGGCTACTGTTGATGAAATTAAAAACTTACTTTCTCCCCTCAACAAAAATATTGAAAATATTCAAAAATCAATTGATTCATTCAATATTATTGCTAAAGCAAATGATTTGCGATATGATAAAATTATAAGAGAATTAAAAAATAAAGAAATCCAGATTGAAGCATTAGAATGTAAAGTAAGGGAAAGAAATATTTTATTCTTCGGTATCAGTGAAGATAGAAACGAAAACCTTGAGGAATTAATATTAAAATTGATCAAAATTAACTTGAAACTCGAACATGTAACGGCAACAAATATAGACAACACTAAACGACTAGGAAAATTTAACTCTGGTAAAACAAGGCCTATCATAGTCGAACTTAACTCTAAAAAGATAAAATACGAAATTTTGAGCAACGCAAAATTATTGAGACAATCGAAAATTTACATAGAAGAAGACTTCCCCCCGAAAACTTTGCAAGAGCGTAAAATATTGAAACCTTTCTTGATAAAAGCGAAGAAGGAAGGATACAAAGCTAATTTATATAGGGATACTTTGTTCATAAATGGTACAGCATACAAAAGTGCCGACTTCTCTGATAATAATGAAGACGCAACCAATAGCGAATTTTTGAACATCCCGCCAAGAAGGCGTTCCATTTCCATGAACGACCTAAGAAACCCTCAAGATTAAAAACAAACTATAAACGGGAAATCGAGCATTGAAAACGAGGAATTAAATATAGCATCGACCGAGACTGACGAAAACGTTACCCAAGTATTTACTTACGATATACCATTTATTAAAAGCAAAAACACTCGCTCTACAACTACACCAAATACAAGTAAAAAGATAAAAATAACAGAACAATTAAAAATGAAGGGTCCCCTTGATAATCACATAATAACTAGAGCATCCTCAAAAGGGGCTGTGGCAAAAAACTATCAGACGCCAAACCCTGTAATAAAATAATGTTCTGGAACATACAAGGTTTTCAAAATATTTTTAATCTTACAGCAAACGAACAACGACTTTTACTTGATCATGAAATTATATGCTTATCCGAAACTTGGCTACAACAGAAGTTAAATGAAAATCCGAAATTTCTAACAAACTACACGAGCTACGAACAACCAGGCATTAAATTAGCCAGTACAGGCAGAGCAATAGGGGGGCTAATAGTCTTTGTTCAGGAAAACACTTTCAAAGTACTCATAATTGAACAAGAAATTCACTGGATTTTCTTACGCATCACAAATAATATAAAAAACTTCATCTTGTGTACAGTATACTTTTCACCTACATTTGACTATCCTACTCTCTTAGAACTCTTTTCTGAAAACCTAAACAGTATAATGGAAACATACCCAAACGACTCACTGATCCTTGGGGGCGATTTTAATGCTCGAATCGGCTTGCTAAACATCTGCGATAACTCAATCCTAAATAAATCAAATCTAAGTCAACAGAGATGTACTAACGATTTAAAGGTAAACAAGAAAGGAAAGGATCTTAACAATTTAATGGAAGAAAATAATTTAATTGTATTGAACGGAAGAACGCTAAGTGACACGCCAGCAAATATAACACACATCGGTCCAAATGGGAAGTCCATAATTGATTACGTGTGGGTGGACATCAGTGCGATACAACTTAATCTAGATCTGCAAATTGAGGAATCAATAATATCAGACCACATGATAGTATCTCTAAAAACAAAAAATCTATTACGACAAAGACTGCAACAGCGGACATCCGAAACCCAGTTCAAGTTCAAAACAAAATGGGATAATGTAAAAGCACTAAAATATACAAGTGAATTAAACTCCATTAGCTTACAAGAAAACATAGAAAACAAATACCGGTACATTACTGAAAATATTATAAATGCTTCTAGCAGCGCTGATTTAACTAGACTAATAAAAATTTCAAATGATAATCCCATCATTAAAACGCCATGGTACGATAAAACATGCGCCCAGCTTAAAAAAACTGCAAGAAAATATCAAAAATTGTGTCAAAAAAACAATCTTTGCGAAGAAAGCAAAGTTTTATATATACAGGCAAAAAAAGAGTACAAACAATATATTTCAAAACAAAAACAGAGTTTTAGATTGAAGCTAAAATACAATCTACAAGCTATAAAAAATCAAACAGAATTTTGGAGAACAATTAAATCTTTGATCCCAACGAACTACTCAGCCAATCCCATAAGCCTTGACTCTTGGACAAAATATTTCCAGGAATGGTATGGACCCAAACTAACTGATGAAAGCATTTTCTACGATGTACGTCACCCATTTCTGGATGCGCCAATAACTATTCACGATCTAAACCATGCCTTGAAAAATCTAAAAAGTAATAAAAGTCCAGGTAACGATGGGATTATCAATGAACAACTAAAACACCTACCTCAAAAATGGAAAGAATACCTTCTTGCGCTTTTAAATGAGTTTCTTGAAAATGAAAATATCCCCAAAGAACTTAAAATTAGCAAACTAATTCTTCTTCACAAAAAAGGCAGCCGTTCAGATATGCAAAACTACCGAGGCATCGCTTTGATCAATACAATAACAAAACTATTTACATTCATTCTGAATTATAGAATCCAAACTTGGGTAGAAAGTTACAAAATTCTTCCAGAATCCCAGGCGGGATTTAGAAAAAAGCGATCTTGTATTGACAATATCTTCGTACTTAATGCAATAATCGAAACTGCACTGTCTAGAAGCAAAAAAGGAATATATGCTATTTTCATTGACTTCAGCAAGGCGTTTGACTCTATACCACATAATCTTTTATGGAGCAAAATATTTAAAATAGGAGTCAGTGGAAAAATGATAAGGATACTCAGAAACATCTATACCGAAGCGGTAATCCAAATTGATTTAAACAATGTAACTTCCGAAGAAATTGAAGTCAATAAAGGCGTATTACAGGGAGAGTGCACAAGCCCTATTCTCTTTTGCCTGTATATTCACGATTTAGAAGATTTTCTGAGAAACAAAAACTTAGTAGGATTCTATATTAATCACATTATCGACATATTGTCCCTTGAATATGCTGACGATGCCGTAGTATTTGCAAATAGCCCGATAGACTTACATCATAAACTTTCTGCATTAACCGAGTACTGCAACCTGATGCAACTGAAGATAAATGCAAATAAAACAAAAATAATGCATTTTCACAAAGGCAGACCACCAACGAGACATATAACGTACAAATGCCAGAATCAAGAGATTCAGTTTGCAAACACATACACTTATCTAGGAGTTACGTTTAGTACATCAGGATCCTTTAATGCAAATACAAAAACATTAATTTCCAACGCAAACAAAGTCTCAGGGACTACGAAACAAATTTTGATGAGAGCAAAAATGCACTATTGGGAAACAATCGAAAAATTATACACATCCACATTACTTCCTACAATCACATATGGTGCAGAAATCTGGGGACTCTCCCAAAGAAACAACATCGAAAAGGGTCATCTACAGTTTTTTAAGGGCTTAGAATCATGGCAGAAGACAACACCCGGTTATATAATACGCAGAGAAACTGGTCAAGCAAAAGTTGAAATACTTATCCTCAAGAAAGTTTTACTTTGGTGGTATAAAATTCTATTAATGGGAAATGATAGATATGTCAAAATCTGCTACGACAAATTGTCACAAATGTCTAACAACAACACAACAGACAAAACACTAAAGCCAAATTGGACTACCTCTCTTCAAGATGTGCTGAAAATATCAAATTTCCAATGGCTATGGGAGGTGCAAAATATGATTGCGCTCAAAGCACAAATTAATAACATACTCACTGCGTACAATGAGACACTGTACCTCACGGATACTGTAAGAATCCAGCAATCCCAATACAACCCATATTATAAAACCTACAACCTTTTCCCAGAATTACTTATCCTATAATATTCCTTATAAAATCCTAAAAACTTACAGTATCCTACGAACTGGAAACGTAAATTTAATGAACATCTACCAAGACACAGTCTGTCACAAATTCAGAAAAGAAGATATATGTTCTATCTGCAACCTCTACGAACCCGACGACATTCCCCATTTCCTATTAAATTGTCCCATTTTTCCCCCATCAGAACCACATTCTTACAGAAGCACCTCCACACTTCGAGCCCAGACATCACAGCTTTACTAGCAGAGCCGACCATGGAAAAATTGTACGACATCCATAACTACGTAACCAATTCACTAAAGCTTCGCGCATTCGCTATGAATTTATAATATACATTATCCTCAATTACAACATATATTATACATACCTATAATTACAATATTTATTGTACATATGTTTGTTACCAATTCTTTGTAATGGAATATTTTTTCTATAGACAAATAAAAAAAAATTTTTTTTTTTTTTATTTCTATCTCATAGCGCACATGGACTATCTTTTTCTAGTCAGGGGAATGACGTCACACCCATTGTCCGTAAACTTTATTAATTTTTTTCTCGGATACTATCAACCTTTTGGAAAAATAAAAAAATATGGGTCCAATATTTTGTTTTAAAGTTTATCATATAAAAAAATCAAAAAATCTTGGAAACCCCCATTCTAAGCACATATTTCCAAACTCATTACAATCATCACATCAATCATAAATTCGAAAAATTTTATATAACAAAAATTCATCACAGCATTGTAAATAGTCATTATATCAGTCATTAAAAATAAGAACATGAATCATTCACTAAACCATTAAAATCATTCCATTTAATCACAATATTTTTGTAAATAAATCATAACCGCATTATAAAAGTCATAAAGTCACTCACTAATTTTAAGCTTAGGTTAAGATCATTGGGTTAAACAGGTTTTTTGTACATTTTTCCTGTAAATAAAGTCAAAGCTATCATCCACATCCTCAGCTCATAAATCATAAATAAAATATTAGGAATTATAAGTTATGCTGCTGATATGAAAAGAGTTTGTAAGGCTCAAAGAAGGCCAGGAAAGACTTTATAATATGACATTATTATAAATAACTTTATTTACCGTCCATGGTCGGCATTTGAGCGGCAGACCCTATCCGTAACCAATGTTAACCATAAAATCATGTTGATCCTGTTATACATTCGTTACAGGATTGTAAAGGTCTGTTGCTTGAACCAGGCGACCATGAGGCGGCAAAATGTTATGTACTTATTATTTATACTTAATAAAAACAATTTTCACCTGACTAGGACAACGGCCTAGAGAATCAAAGGTCTTCAGTTCGATTCCAATTAAAACAGTTTCTTTTCAATTCTTTTTTTTTTCGTAATTATGCAATTTATTAATACAATTGTATAAATGTAAAATACAGAAAGTTTTATAAAAAAGAAACACCCACTAATGGAATTGAACTGAAGACCTTTAATTCCATAGGTCGTTGTCCTAACCTTATGATCATGCAGATCATGCAATTAAATTTGTCAGTTTCCATTTAATGAGCAATAAATTTGTCAGGAAATATTGTCCTGTACAATATGGCTAAGTTTAATGATATATTTTTAATTATATTTAAATCTAAATCTGTATCTACGCTACTTTTTGGGTAATTTAAATCTACCTCGTTTTCTTTGTGATATTTTTCTAACTGCGCTTGTGAAGGTTTGTTCCAAATCATAGACTGATCAGTTTTCGACTGTATTTTCTGCTTTCACGTATAAGCAATCTGCAATCACATGATTAAAATATTTTTTCCACCTTTGCAGTTACAATCTGAATCTAATATTACTCTTGCTACTTTTAACTACCAAAAGCAATATATTTATTTTAATGTATTATTAATTTTATGAATACAAATTGTACTTAAATTACTTTATTTAAAAAAAAATGTAACGACAATTATTCTTTTTTAATTAATTCATGTACGTCGCTGACATGACAACTTTAACACAATTTTTAAACTTTGTTTATACTTTTGCCGTGAAAATATACTTAAATCGATTATTTAGAACCAATATCGAATAATAACTTCCAAATTTTATCACAAGAAATAGTTTGTTTTATTAGTTTTCTGGAAATTTTTACATAATTGTTATAACAAGCATAAACAAAAATTTCAAACTGCACGCTAACTATTTCGACACTTTCCCACTAGTGCGGCGTTACCGTCGCATAAAGAGGAACTGGGTTGGCGTATACCATATACCTACTAGTAATATATACCGCTGATCTCGTATCTCTCCAATGTACTGGAAACACGTTCAACAAAGCGTAATAGAGATATATCTTGCAGCTGTTACAGTGCACTTGGTGCGCAGGCTCATCACGCAAGAAGATGTATTTCAAACTCACATTTAATATTTAAAATAAAATAAATAATTATAGAAATTTGAAGAAAGTAATGAATTGTTGTACATAACACTGTAATAATTATTTAATATTGTTTATTGATAATAAAATTACTACAGCTCGAAATTTAAAATATTTTAAGCTGTTTTGTATACCATACTAATTTCTTTTATTTTATAATAACAAGTTAAAATAACAAGTTCAATGTAATAAATTCTTATGCCGGGTCAGTTATAATTTAGTTTCCCAGTAAATTTATTTTAAATGAACAAATTCAAACATATTTTATTAATGACACAAATTATATTTCTATCAAAATTTTGATTGTCAATAGAAAGGTTACATATTATTAACTGGGAAAATAAATTTCGCTTTATCATATCGTGCATAGTATACAAAACATAGCTTAAAATATTTTAAATTTCGCGATGTAGTAATTTTATTATCAATAAACAATATTAAATGATTATTACAGTATTATGTACGATAATTCATTACTTTCTTCGAATTTCTATATTAATTTATTTTATTTCAAATATTAAATATGACTGAAACACTATTTTCATGCATGATGAGCCTGCGCACAAAGTGCACTGTAACGGCTGTGTGCGATGCAAGATATATCTCCATTACGCTTTGTTGAACGTCTGGATCGCGGAGGATCAGCGGTATAATACTAAGAGGTATATGGTGTATACCTCTTTCACAAAACAGCATAAAAATAACTATTATCTTGTAATATATTATACATGCAATATTTTTTTGTTTTTATGCAATGCATCTAATTAAGAATCTTACCCATTTTAGAAGAAATATAAGCTGATCGATTTGTCCTTCATTAATATTAGAACTCTTTTGACAACACTGATTCTAATGAATTTATTTATCTTGAAATATTACTATCACTGAGTCATATTCAAAATATATCTAAAACCGTGTATTAATTAAAATTTACTTACTATATATATTAAAACATAATTTTAAAAATTTAGTAGAGATCTGGTGTCGGGTGACTACGTTTCAAACAATATAAGGATTGTTCTTGTTCTATTCAAAGTTTCAATTTTGTTACCTTACATGAAAATAATAAATATAATTTGAGCAATAAATAAACATGTTTGTTATAACATCATGAATAGACAGTTTTACAGAAGAGATTTTTTGATACGTAAATTACCACCTGTTCCATCGTGTCACTAATTTATATTATTAAACTGACTCTTTTGATAAAAGTCGATATACAAGTATCTCCAAGTTAAACTATCAATTTTAAAATATGAATAAAACATTATAAAACAATAGAAAATGTTTCCTTGGGATTTAGTGCGCCAATACTCCTCTGAAACAAACTTTTAATTAAAATTGTAAGTACATATACATTTTTGGACTATTATGATAAGTTAAACTATAAAAGTTGATCGTTTTAATATGCAAATATCGGTATGCAAATAAATCTCCAAATTATTATTAAAAATCATTTACAATTTTATAAAAAATCTTTATTTTATTTTTAAGTTCTGTAGTGTTTACTTAAAGCAACGGTTTGGCAGCATAAACTATTGCCTTCTTTAGGGGAATGACAAATTACAAAAGTTGTTTTATTTAATTATTACGAGATCTGAAATAGTTATTTGTGAACGAAGGGTCAAAATTCTGCATTGCAGCAGGAGCCTAAAGATTGAAGCTCGAAGCACAGCCGAAAACATTAATTATGCTAGAGCAGTAATGCTATTTTGCACTCGTGGTACACTCAGTATTTTTACCTATAACTGCTTAACGTATTAAATTAAAAGTATTTAATTATTTAAGTGAAATATACTAACATGTTTAATTTTTCAGAATGATATGTTGCTAAAAAACAAACAATCGTCACATTTGATGTTATATACAACTTTAATTTTATAATAAATAAATTAACAGTTAATTTGTTTTCATTATGGTTATAATTTTTAACAAAACATATATTATTTTAAAAATTTTAGGACTAGAAACTAATTCAAATATGAAGTAAATGACGGTCGTCAACAAAATATCGGTTGCAGTTTTGCGTTTGTCTACATTTAATTTGCAATAAATCACTTTTAAGTACATTTTTATAATAAATTTAATCAACATTGTGACAGCGAATTAGAGTGTTTGTTACCATAGACGCCGACTTTTGCATATTCGTGTGGGGGCTTAAAAAAGGTCAACATGTACATTTAGAATTGATATGCTGTTTAACCTTTCTTGGCCCGTAGTTTTTCTTAAATAAGATTTTAATCTACTTAAAGATAATATAACAAGTTGAAAATTTTATAAAATTGTATTTAAAAATATTTCCAAATAAACGTATCGTTTTGATGCATTATTTTTTTTTACATATTTTAATGCTTTTTCATAAATAAAAATTAATTTTAGACAAAATTTTTGTTTTGCTTTTTCTCAAAACAGGAAATTACAAAAAAAATTCTTTCTGGTTAAATGTTTAACAAATGAGCTCTGATAGTTATATAATGCTTGTGCTTATGAAATCAAAACAGTAAAATCATATTTAATTTCCCATCAGAAGAAAGCATTTTAGAACCAGTGTTTTAGGATTGCTTAGGTAATTCTTGTTTTAAAGGTAAGGTTATTAAATAGTAGTTGTCACTGAAATTCGTATGCACCAAACAATAACAAATAATAATAATGCCGATAACAAAATTAGATTTTTAAATGATTTAATCTATATATATATATATATATATATATATATATATATATATATATATATATATATATATATATTGCATGTTTAATGTATATTTTAATACTTTTTAGTGCATACAATCCTCTCTTTTTTTATAATTAGTTGACATTGAGTCGCATACCACATCAGCCAATTTAGCATTTAAATACGCAATCATTGTAATCGGTATAATTGCACTATTGCACAGACCTTATTATTAGTTCACTTTGGTTTAATATAGTAAAGAAGGAGTAGATATGATGTTTAGCACAACTTGAATTTATTAATAGAGTGAATGTAGAAATTCATCTCATCGTTCTTTAAATCTTTAAATCGTCTCTGGCCGAGAGATGAAATAGAGATTTTAAACTGCATTTTAATTAAATAAATGTGAAATAATAATTTTCTGCTCATTGGCATTAAACAGTCACTAAAGAAAGAAATAGGAAGTAATTACAATTCATTAATCTCTTCAAAATACTAGTAAACAAAAAAATCGTGCAAGCCTTGATAATGGAAATCAGATATAAAACTCAGTCGTTTAACGGAAGTAGTTTGACGTGGTTTCCATACTAAATTAAAAGTTTAGAATTCATACAAAAAATGAAATATAATAATTTTAGATTAAATAAGTAAAGTTTATACTTACTTTTCACTCGCAACATGTGAACATAATTGTTAAGATATTTTCTTTGGATAATTTTTCTATTTCTGTTTTATTATCTAGAAACAATAAATACTGCCATTAATAATTTTACTAAAGGAATGTTCAACTTATAACCGGAATTTTTATTTTATTAAGAAAAACAAAACATCATTATAAATGTAACTCTTATTTCTCGGCATACCCCCTTCTTTTGTGATATACTTTTGTAATCATTCCACTAGGTTCCTGGTTCACTTTTCGTAGAAGATGCTTAGTTGTTGTCCTATCTACAGTTGGATTACATTATTGAACCCAAATGTATTACCGGTGATCAGATTTTGCAAGGAATCAAAAAAAAAAAAGAATCTCAAGGTAAAAATCAAACAATTTCAACTTTTAATAGTCTTCAAGAAAATCAGGGAAGATTACTCTTGATGAGTACCATAATTTGTCAAATATACAAGCAATGAATTTTCCATGTGATTATTCCCTTAAGAAAGCCATCATCCTCTTACAAAAGAGGTAAAGCGGTAAAAATTTTATCTTGATGTACAACTGAACTTAAAACGTTCATGTTTGACATTTAACAATTTTATTAAACAAATAAATCACTTATTACCTAATTACAACAAACTCTAAAAAAGGATAAAATTTTGATAAGAAGAAAGTACGTTAGAAATTTGAATTTAAGAAAAATATAAATTCTGGTTCCAATTTTTTAAAGTTGAATATTTAAAAGAAGTCGTTTTTTGCATGGACCTCAATTAAGCATGTTAAAAAAATTAAAATTAAAAATGAAATCACAGGTGCATGGGTAATACATACACACATTGGAAGTCAAAATATAAAATGTTAATTAATATAAAACTAAATAGCAAACAATTACTACAGTGCACTTTAAAAAAAATAACTACTTACAGGTTTGTAGTTGAATATGATATCTTAACACAATGTTGTGTGTACATATCGTCAATAACCTATAATTAAAAGCATATCATGTTTGTAAATGATGGTGTTTAACATAATATCAATTTCTCAAAGTCTTTGACGATTGTGAGTTTTCAATATGGCTAATTGTTACGTTTGAGGATGTAAACATAATATGGTAAATAGTAATTATATGACCGTAAATAAAATGAACTAATTTTGTTTGGTTATGCTGCCAATGAAATTGTGATTTATTATATTTACTATGCAAGTCACTTAATAAACCACTACATTTTACTGACGCTATAAACCATATTATTTTGCTTAAATATAGCACAACAATGATACATTATATTATAAGAGAGTGAAATAAGTCATTGCCCATATTTAAGTTAAATGTTTATCACACGAATGATATCATTTAATTCATGTATGATATATGACGTTTTATCTTACAGTAGCAATTTTTTCTATGAATTTTTATCAAATGTCACCATATTGTACAGAAGAATACTAGGTACTTGTCTTCCTTCATGTTATTTAATACAGATTATACTTGAATTTAGTAACATAATTCAGTTAAAGTTGCAAATAATAATTACATTTTTTCGCCTGATGTTTCTATTGTCTTACACGCGAAAATAGCAGCTGTCAATTCGTGGTTATGAAGTTAGAGAACAGCCGATAGAATAAAAAAATTCTTGATTAATTTTGTTGTTAGTTTGTTAATAATTTTTTTTATTGCATTGTGTACTATTTCTTTGTAAATTATGTACTTTTTATTGTATCTTGTTAAATATTTTCTACAAAACATTGTAATAATGTCGAAGGTATTAACATAAAAAATAGAAAGGATATAAAAAAGAAGTCCGAACCTTTGACTCTAGCCTCATAACCACGAATTGACTGCTGTCATTGTGCTCGTGTGAAACAATAAATACATCAGGTGAAAATATGTAATCCTATTTTGTAAATTTTACTGAATTATGCTATTAAAATAATAATAATAATATTTCTTTATTGGACTAACCAAAGGCGAGGTTCAGCCAAAAGGTTGTTCTTCCACCTAACCCAAGAAAATATTTACAAAAAATTATATACCAAAACGTGTAAAAATTTTAAAACTGATATATAAGTGTAGAAACTAATCTTTAAACCATTACATATGTGTAGGAATTAAGTTTTATGTTATTTTTTAAACTGACCAATAAAAGTGATTTTAAACTACCTATAATTTCATTATATAGTGTAGTTGTCTGATGAGAAAATGCACCCTTAAATTTACTTTTCCTGAAAGAAGGAACTACAAATAAATTCATATCTCGCAAATTATACTTATTTTCTTCAATGTTAATTTATCTGATAAATAAGATGATACGTTAGTCTGATAGATTTTATGTATTAAACATAAATAAAGAAATCAATGTAATTCATATTTGCTAATTTTCTGTATTATGATATATGATCATATTTACGCACATTGTAAATAAAGCGTAGACACGAATTATGAAAAAGGGTGATTTTATTAGTATCTTGTTTGATAAATTTGATACATAGACACATGCACAGTACAAAAATAGCCAAAATTAGTGAATTACCCGACAGAATATGACGGTATTGATAGAGGTATCTGAGTTTCAGTCTAGCTGCTATTAATTTTATCCTTATATGTTTCCTAAAATTTTTATTGTTTGTCTAAAATTACACCAAGTGATTTAATAGATGCGCTGCTGTTTAAATTTGTACCTTCTAAATAAATAGAAGATTCAAAAGATATATTACCAGAAATAATGGTAATTTACTAAATCAAACGCCTTACTGAAATCAATTTGGGCTATCATACTTATTTTGGACTCATCATAGTTTTTTAAAAGGTCATGTTTAACAGACATGTTTGAGTACTGTACCCTTTTCTGAAGCCTAACTGTGTATTAGGTAAAATATTAAATTTATTAAAAAACAATATTATCAACTGAAAGCAATTTTTTTCTAAAATTTTACTTAATACAGGTAAAATACTAATAGGTCGTAGATGATCAAATGCAGTAGGGTTATCTTTTTTAGCTATTGGTCTTACTATTGCCCATTTTCAAATATCAGGGACCACTCCTTCCGGTAAGCAATAATCTACAATGTGCGTTATTTGATTAAGAATATATGGCAAAATATATAATAACATTTTCGTGGAAATATCAACAACTCTTGTTGCATTGGATTTGATACATTTCAAGCATTTTTCAACTTCAAAGGTATCCACTATTTAAAAATCAAATAATTTATCACATTGATTAGAGAACTTACCATACTGATATTTCTTTACTGTATCCGAATTAATATTTGTTGTTCCTACCTTGTTTATAATGTAATGGCCATATTCTGTTGGTTTACAAACATCGGGAGGGAGATTTTCATCACATTTAGAATTCAAACCAATATAATTAGTATTATTCCAGAGTAGTATAATTTCTAATCTCTTTGTAATAATTCCACTTTGCTTCTGTTTTATATTTCTTATAATCTAAAAGTGCTTTATCTCACTTTTGCCATCACGAGACCATACGTTTTTAAATCAAATTTACTGGAAGTGGCTCTCATCAGATTAACTCTATCTTTTGTTAGATCTTCTGTCACAGATATTTTTGAATGATTTAGTTTCTTTTTGTTGTTAAAAACCAAAGACCGATATTTGTAGCTAGTAAATTTTAAGATGATAGCTCGAGGTTTTGATTTAATCACACTTTTAGGACCGATGCGATGACATCGGTCAATCATATATGGTTCGATGTTGATTTTAAGTTTATTATTAAGTACATGACGTACCTTGCTTTTCGTGTCCTCATTTATATCTTCTTGAACACTAAACACACGTACATTATTTTTACGTGAATATTGTTCCTGATCGTCAATTTTTTGTTTTAATTTAATGTTTTCAGATGTCATGACACTTACTGTTTTTTCGTAGAACTTGAACTGCTCATTAAACTTCTTTTCAATTCGTTCACAGACCTTTTCTGCTAGTTTGGTCACAAAATCACAATCATCATCACTATCACCGCTCATTAAAGCTTCTATCACTTCTTTTACAACAGCACTTATTTTTCTCGTATTATTAGCCATTTTTTATAAAAATATATTAAAATTTAAAAAATATACGAATATATAGAGATGAAACAATCCGACAGACACACGTCTACACGCTTCGAAGGTTCATTAAAATATATGCAATATATGTAATCTGTATTAAATAACATGTAAAAAATACCTGTAGTATTGTCCTGTACAATACAACGACTTAGTTGTTAGCCGGACAGTTTTTATTTAAAAAAAAAAAACTGTTTTCGTATATTAAATGACTATGACAACACTTTTTCGGAAAACATCTTATATGTACAGACAAACTTACGAAAACGACGATTAATTCGAATTATACTTTCTTAATTTTATTTTTACTGGCTTCTTCTAAAGGTCATTGAAATTTATCACTAAATACTATAATTTTTTGACACATAAGTGAAAGCTTGTAACTTGCTATTACATATTAACGTCCCATTAAATTGTTGTTACATTTAAAACAATTAAGCTCGTTTTTTGAATTTGGTATTTTTTGATAAATGATCGTTTAAATTTGACTTGTTTTTTGTTCATATTCAGTTTGAAAATACAACAATTCATAATGTGAGATTTAACACCTACTAATGTCGCTAGGGCTTTAATAATGATCGAAAATTGTCAATCTTACAGTGCGGTAGCTTAAATCCTTGATAAGTCTAACTACAGCTATAAATGATTGATTTATAGTGTTACAAACATTCCGAAGCAGGAACCAAACGGCAGTTCAGACAAGAAACGTTCAAGAAGTTCGTGAAATCACCAAAGTAAGTGTACAGTTAGAATAAAACAAAATGAAATTGGTATAAAGTCATAAGTGCCAATAAAAGTTCAAAAACTCAAAAACTTTTATCGGGACCATCAGAATTTGAATTATGATCACTGGGTCAAATTTTGGTAACTGATGACTGCCGGTTCTTCGTAAATTCAATTGAAGGTAGGGAAAAATTGAAAAGATATAAAAAATAGCGAAATGCACAATTTAATTTTACTTCTACTGTTTCTTTTGGTGGATGCTCAGTTACGGTGTCGGGAGTAATATGTTTAGAATCGCGCACAAAGTTGTTGGTGATTAAAGACGGTGCTTTAAATGCAGATATGTACATTAAGGACATTTTACAAGACCATGTGGTACCTTTCGCGCCACATATCAGGAATAATTTAATTTTAATGCAAGACTAAGTTCGGCTACACATAGCTTGTTGTGTAATTGAATTTTTGAATTAAATGGGTCTACTAAAAATAAATTGGCAAGCATATTTTGCGGACGTAAATTCATTTGAACACATCTGAGACATGTTTCCTTGACGACTTATGAAAGAACTATGAGTTGCTTTGATTGAAGAATGAGAAAATATTGTCTTAAGAATAATTGATTGACAACGTCATCAGAATTATAAAATTCGTTCGTGGGGAAAACACACGTTATTAAGAAAATTACACCGTGTAATTTTCGTCGAACAATAGATGTTTAAAACAAATCTAAAAGATCTACTGTCGGAGAAATAATTATAGTCAGTGGGAAATAAACATTAATATCTTTTACAGTAGGCGTTCAATTTTTAAAATCATTTATCACATTAAAGTCTGAACATTCCTCTTTAATATACGTAAAAACAAAGGTACGTTTCGGAGTGCAATTTTTAGTAACTTAAATAAATATTCAAAATGATCACCAATTTATACAGCTTTTTTGTTACATGCATATTAAACTTATTATTGCCCCTAAACTATGAGGCCAAAAATTGGTTTTTACATATATTATTCTTTATACAATACATTGTAGATAGTATTTTTTATAATTGTATATTTTATCATAATAATTCTTTATTTGACATAATTATTAATAATGTCTATTCGTGACACTGCTTCAAGGTTTTACTTGAAATTAAAATATGTTTTATAAAACATCAAATCTATGAATATTTTATTAATTTCACAAAGAAAATCGAAACTGTTTCAATAATATTAATAATTTTTTATTTGTACATCTATTTAGCTCCTCCTGCTGTATACTATAGACTTTCAATACGAAGCGACGTATGAGTTAAAACGTATTAGGTTCTGTGTATTATAAATGTTATTGAGTTTGAAATAATTTATTTACTAAATATTATAATAAAACTAAAGATATTTAGACTAATTATTACGATTATTATTGGATTTCACTCATAGCTATAATTTATTTTGATTCTATATAGTTTCTGTATATTAAATATTAAATTATATATATGACGCTGTATATATATCTTTATATATTAATCATATATAAACGACAGTGACGATCGACCGATGCGTTTAAAATGTTATAATATTTTTTTTAAATATTATACATGTAAATCATGTATATTTTTTCATATTTTATGTTACAGTATAATGAAAAATCATATATTCATGTTCAAAACCGTTATCACAACAATAAATGAAAAGTAGTCTTCTTGTTTTAATTTTTATGTAAACAATACTATGATACTTTTTCTTTCTGTACAATTCTTTTCTAAGAAGATGTATTTATAATATACTTCATAAGTTTAAAAAATAATAGTGCAATATACATTCATTTGTAATTTAAAGTTAAATTTCCCCATATTTGAATTCGTTTAAAAAAATGCTATCTTTTTATATATTTATTTTATTATTTTTTAATGGCTTCCCATAAAAAATCCTTATCGTTTATATATCAAGAAAAGAATGAAATTTACCGCATTTTTTATATGGATTATTGTAGAAAATATTTACGTTCAAATTGAATTAACTATAAATTTTTCTCCGATAGAAGTATTGTTTTTTCTGTTCTTGTTAAGAATACGTTTCAAATTCTCAAAAAAATTAGCAAAGTAAATCGCAATTAATTCATTTAAAAATTTCGGTTTATAAGATTAAAACAATTAACAAACACAAGTTCTGTTTACAATATATTGTTAATATTTAATAATATATTATGTACGTAATAGAAAATTTTGTAAAAAAATTAATATGTATAAATAAACATTTATGCACAAAATATTCTATAGGAAGTAGTCTCATTGACTGGTGAATGGAATATGAAAGAATATTTTTTTTTTGGAATACAGTTGTTGTTGCCTACTTTTCCTACCGGTTTCGGCCCCGCGTGGAGCCTTCTCGAGGGACTACAGAAATTAGGTTACAATTAGTAATCTTACAAGACATTAAATAAGTAATATACCTTAAAATATGGACAACACTTAATTACAAAAACGACATATGAATATAGTTGTATGGTTAAAATAAATATATAATTAAATACGTTAAAATATCAATGTAACATTATTTTTACGTTAAACAATGGTTAAACAATAAAAACTACTTTTTACGATATACAGATATTTTTTTGAGGAGACTGTAAAGCTGTAATCTAGCACGTGGTTTGTTTGTAATGGACAAATCTCGAAAGCTACGAGCTTTTGGAAATGAACCACCGCCGGTGAAGTACCAAGGACAGAAAATTGCCTGGATTACCAGTGAAATATTCAAGGACTGGTTTTACACAGATTTTGTTCCAGCAGTGTGAAAAAAAAATCTCTTTAGAAGACAAGGCTCTTTTGAATTATACAATTCCCCAGGACACCCTGAAGACTTATATTCTGAATATAATAAAATACTGTAATGTTTTTGCCACCAAATGTAATTACCTTATTGCAAACGATGGACCAAAATGTGATTTAAGTATAAACAATAATGAAAATTTTAAAATTTAATACTATGAGATGCAGTTACGAATACAAATCAGTTTTAAAGAAAGTACAATTTATTGCCCTTTTTGTGAATTAACATTTAAAACAATTAATGATATACAAAAACTTTCTAAAATAAATTGTCATTTTGATTAATTGATCCCGGTTAATGGATTTAAAGTTTAAAAAAAATTAATGATCCAATATATAATTAAATTTCAAATAGGTACTTAGTTATATTAAATTATTTACATATGTAAATTATTTCTAGGTATTCAATGTCATTTATATTATATTACGAATTTAAATAATGATAAATGATGTGAAACTGTTGACTAAAAAAATGGTAGATAGCAGTTATTTTCAACCTATTTAATTAAATCCGTAAATATTACAATACAATAAATTATATATTATAAAGCAGTTACGGTCTTGATGGCTTCTATTTTTACCCGTTCTTGATCCTAGAAAATGTAAAGCAACGAAGCTTAAAATTCTGTGAAAAATCACGCAAACACTTTCACAGTCTCACAAATAATCGAGTTTCGTGGGTACCCTAGTCACCCCGACTACGGTGCTAGCAGCAACGTTGGAATATGGCATACTACAGCCCAAAGCTTCTCGCTATTCCGTCGGCAACCAACTACGGTTTGCATCAAAAATTCTGGACACAAATTAATTATAGCAACAGTGGCGCTCTCTATATTACAGAATAAGAACTGTTTCTATCTTACGGATTTTGAAACGTAAAATTTTTCAAAAGTTACATTGGCAGCAATGCTTATCAACCTCATCACATGAAAATTTCAAATGATTGTTCTTATCGTTCTTGTTCTCGGCGTCAAAGGTTGTTTTTAAGAAGTTTTTAATTTTTGTGTAATTTTATTTTTAGTTTTTCATTTTATTTTTAAGTTTTTTTTTAATGGTTAATAGTTAAAGTTAATGCAATTTGTATTTTATTCTTTCATTTTAATTTTATTCTAGTTTTAAAGTTAGTATTAGTATAGTTTTTTATATAATTTTATTTCATTTTGAAATCATATCAATCAAGATTATAGTCCTCAGGACATTTAAAGCTCTCCGCTTCGTGTCGCGCTTTAAACATTCCCTCGTGCCATAATACATAAATAACTATTATTTGTAATTTTAATTTTCTATTTTATCCTTTACATTTTAAGTTTATTTTAGTTCTAAAGTTAATGTTAGTATAGTTTGCAAGTTCATATTCATATATTATTAGTTTAAATTAGTTTTATTTCTTAAATATAGCCTGAAAGCGAGACGAGAAAGTAACGGGGGAGCAGAAAGAGTTGTTACTGAATTTCATGATAGACAATTTGGATTTTGCTCGTGGTAAATTATTGAGTGTAGAAGGGACGATGGAAAGTAATAGGCTTTGGAAAACTATTTAGACGTGGCAGAAAGTGAGTATTAATGAAATTATATTTATCCTGCTTTAACACAGTAAGTTCACGAATATATAATAATTTGATTTTTTTAAGCTTGGACACAACTGAAGACGAAAATAAAGAAGAAAGATTCAGCTAATATAGGGAGTCGTGGAAAGACTGGAGGTGGTCCCCCAACGGAGGCACCTTTAACGGATTTGGAGGAGAAGATTGTTTTCATAATATCCAAAGAAGGTGATTATGGATTGGAGCAACCAGATGGTGTGAATCTGGAAAGAGATGTGCCATGTGTGGACATTGATACACTATCGACTTCGCGATCAGCAGAAGAAACACATTGGGTGGAGTTGATGGAAGAAGTTGAATCTATTGATGCCTCAAGTGTAAGTTGGCATAGAAATTAAATAATTATAAATAAATATATATTATATTTTTTTACAGACAGAAGACAAAATTCGTATACCTGCGCAGACTCCAGAAGGTACTGAAAGTATCTGAAGCGATTTTAGACCTATGATTCAAAGCGACACAACGAACAGTCGAATAACTGAATTAACCAACGACATAAAATCTATAAAAAATATGTTTAGTGAAATGTTACAAGAAAAAAGAAATACAAATATATTTCTAAAAAGAATAGCGTGTACTCTAAAAAGCAAAAAGTATAAATTTTTATCTAATTCCTTTAGCGTAGACCTACTTCCCAATTAATATTTTCCCGATTACTAATATAACATTTTATTTAATCAGTTTACTTGAAAAGTTTACAAAGACTTTGTTTTATATCATAAAAACCAGTACAATTGAATATACTCATAGTTATTATTTCGTAAAAAAATGTTTTTTGTTTAAATCTATAAATATTGTTGGTTGAAGAAAATAAAAACAAATGTTGAAATACGTATTAAATTATAATAACAAGTATGTAAATAGTGCGTAGTGTTAAATGTTTAAAAAAATATCTTAGTGTTTCAATTTTATTAATAATTATTATTCGTAAAATAGTGTTTATGTTTGTTTATTTCTTATTATTCGTTAATTAAACTTATTTATATAAATATTTGTGTTTCAATTATTTTTACGCTTAACCTAAATAAATAAACGTTACAATATTCAAATAATCTAAATAGTTTTTAATTGCATGTGTTCATATATTGTTAATATTTTAATTATTTAAATAAATAGGACGGAAACTCAGGGGGCCATCTATGGCATTCGTTTTTACATCCGGCCTATCAATATATAGATAAGGTAGGTATTGTTTTTGGTAAAATATTTCGAGAGTGAGTTTTCAACATTTGAGCACGAATTAGGATCCCTAGAATACGATTATGCTATTTTTACCGTGGTGTCTGTATGTCGGGTAACGCGCGCGGGTATGTGCGTGCGTGCGTGTTTGTGTGTGTGTGTGTGTGCGATCGCGCGCGCGTGTGTGCGTGCGTATGTGTGCGTGTGTGTATGTTTGTATATATATTTGAACCGGAAAGAGTAGAACAATTCGACGCTAACAACAAATATAAATATATGCTGTAAATTATTCAGTAAAGTATCTATATTTGTTTCTTGTATCGTCTCTTCGTTTCCGTTTTTTAAGTAAGACTAAAACTAAAAACATTAAAATTTTGATCAATTAGTAAAAGTAGAAAATTTACCTGCTCTATATTTATAGTTTCTACTACCGGTTATATTAACATGTGTTCTAAAAATTTAAGTTGGCAATATACAATAACAATATCTAACTCAAAAGTAGTATGTAAAAATATCAAATTATTTATTTTATCCAAATCAAAACATTGTTCTATATCAAAAGACACAGAAGGAAGGCCTGCTTCTGGTACAGGAGCTCCTTCCACTGTCACTTTGGATAGAAGTCACATTAATCTTTCTTCAACACCAAAAAGTTTTTTCTGAGTTTGTCGTCCCCCTCTCGTAGAATTTTGTGCTACGAAAATGCCTCTTGCTTTTCGTCGAGTATTTGTTTTCAGTTCTTTTCGAACCTACAATCAGACAAACAATATTACGTAAAATTATTGAATCCCACATTTTCAGAAGTACTTGTTTCCATTCAGCTAATGTTTATTGTGGGCCTGGTAAACATGAGTTCAATTGGTTTACTAATTCATTCCACATTAGTTTCTTTTGGTCCATATCTTTGGGTTCCTTTTTAACAGCCAGAAGTAATATATTAATATCTAAGAAGTTTACAATTACTTCTAATGTTTTTTTGTTGTTCGGGGTCCCCTTTTTATTTACGTTTCCTAAAGTAAAAGAGCAAGTTTATAAATTAACGTAAGACACTGTATGTACTGTTGTAACAGTACGTACCCACCTCCTCCGTACATACAATTATATTTTAGCCAAAGATCGTCTCGTGGAAGGTTTAACTTACCCTACGTTGTGTTTATTTAAATAAGTAACCCTTCATCGTCGTAATACAGAGTAGCTGTTAAAAGTGGAGGATTTTGGACAGGTATTTGATAAAATAAAAGAATGATATTCACTCCAAAAGACAGACAAAATATCTGACTTGTGCATTTATTATAATTAAATAAAATCGGAAAGTGCTGTGGAATATTACGCTCTCTGGTATTCACCTTATGAACCTGAGGGAAACCACAGCCAAAACCTCAGGTAGAGAGACAATTTTGAACATTTAACAATCATATAAAAATATTGTATTCAATTCATAAAGAGTTGTCCCAATAATTTATTACAATCATTTATGGTAAAATTGAGTTATTGCGACCAAACTGATATTGGGAGTTATTGACAATTGTAAGTGTGTGCGTGTTGGTTTGCGTGGGTTTTTATTATTTGGTTCAGAGTCGGCATGCCGTTGCTCTGATATCTTTTGTTTCTGGGGGCGCTCGGCATTGCCTGAGGGCCGTTGTTTTGGGGTAGACACCCAGCTGAGCTGGCGAGTCTAAAGCGATTACCACTGAGTGGTCGCACGCTCCTCGTGGTGCCGGTGCCGCACCACGGTTGTGTATTGTTTATTTATACCCAAGTGAACGTTCGTTCGTGCTGATACGGCACATTCTTGAGCCTGAGAGTTTGTGCAGAGCACAAAGTCTCGCAAATTACAATTGTTAGACAACCAATATTAGCTCGGTTATATTTAAAAAGCTAATATGATATCATTGTGACAACTATAATTAATATATTATATAAAAATATAGCAAACACATACCTAGCTTGTCCGAGTTGAGTCTGGATTAATGATGTAGGATGATATATAGTGATGATACACTCGCTCCTGGCATAGCCATAGCGCAGAGTGTTGGGATGATGATATAGTGATGATACACTCACTCCTGGCATAGCCATAGCGCAGAGTGTTGGAATGATGATATAGTGATGATACACTCGCTCCTGGCATAGCCATAGCGCAGAGTGTTGGGATGATATAGTGATGATACACTCGCTCCTGGCATGGCCATAGCGCAGAGTGTTAGGATGATGATATAGTGATGATACACTCGCTCCTGGCATAGCCATAGCGCAGAGTGTTGGGATGATGATATAGTGATGATACACTCGCTCCTGGCATGGCCATAGCGCAGAGTGTTAGGATGATATAGTGATGATACACTCGCTCCTGGCATGGCCATAGCGCAGAGTGTTAGGATGATGATATAGTGATGATACACTCGCTCCTGGCATAGCCATAGCGCAGAGTGTTAGGAGGATGATATAGTGATGATACACTCGCTCCTGGCATAGCCATAGCGCAGAGTGTTGGAATGATGATAGGGTTGGGAAGCGGAACCGGAGAGACCAGGAGGACTTACCTCGGACAAGCCAAGCATAAGTGGAGTCCTGGATCCGACTCCTCGAGTACAGCTTTGGACTCGGGTTATATACAAAAATATCCCTCTTCTCTCCTTCAGAATGAGGGCGTTTCGGGGGTAGCATCTTCCCTCACCACCACGATCCAGACGCGTGATCGTGGAATCTTCTAGAATCTAAATATCAACCCGGCAGGTACAGGCTCAGCGTCTTGCAGTCTATCCCTTTCAAGTGGTTTGGCCATCTGGCTTTAGCGCCAAGACGTGGAGTCCATGGGCGTGCGGATAATCCCTTTAGTACTTTGGTACATTTCAAAATATAAACAAAAACATTATCTTCTCTGTTATGTTACACATTTATTTAAATTAACAGTACCATCTGCAAATATTATATTGTGTCACCTGTATTAGCGTGACATAGGTAAATTTATATTAGTTAAAATCGAATATCCTATTTATTTAGTACGTATTTTATTAAGGAATATTTGAACTGATGTGTTGTAATAACACATCATTTTAGAGAATTTCAGAATGATTCAAATAAATAATAGTTTATCAAGTTTATATTGTTAAAGTTATTTGTAGTTAAATGATAACTGAAAGGACATGGTTTTTACTGATATGATACTGAAATAGATATTTCTGTTATTTAAAATACATGATTTGTACATCCGAACATATTTAAACAATGATATAATTTTATATAATAATCTACGGAAGTTTGAATACCGTATGGAAATTCGTGAAATCTACGCCTATGCTCCAAATACAGATAGTGAAATGCATACAATATTTCCGTATATGTCAAGTGTTTTCTGACCTGGCCTGCTAAATGTAAACAAATCCATCCCTTGACTAGTTTAAAAATGAAAACAGATGTTCATAAAATAATTCTTCACAAAAATATTTTATCGTACTAAAAATTATTTCTAATATTAGTAATAACAAAATCATACATGCTAGCAGTACTGCTTCACTGTACTGTTTCTTTCATTTTTATTTGTTCTTAATTGTTAAATTTTTACAATAACGAAACCACACAACTGAATTTGACAGTTCTTTTACACAATGTTTTCAGAAATATCACATCACATGAAGCTAGTTTCACGTGACAATTTTAACACCTGCGTTAACTGTTGGTGTTATAGGCGAAAAAATCGAAATATAGAGGCGCTGCTTTCAGTATGAAAATGGCGGAGGAACAGGGAAAGTAAGCTGATTGTGTATGTGTGCCATTACAGTTTTACTCGTTTTACTTTAAACATCAGATTGATATTTTGCAAAATGGATAAGCTTAATATTGAATTAAGTGATATTTTCGAATATATTTCTACTTCGCGTCCAATAAAAGAAGGTGAAGCAGTATTTAAAGCTGGAATATGTTACATTATGTGGCTTGAAAGAAGATGATAAATGATAATATTATTTCAATCATTCATAAAACAAATTCGTAGTTTTAACTTACGTGGATGAAAATCAGAAGGTAGAAAATGGTCAGAACAAACAGACATCCCTTTTGAAATTCGTTTACCAAATCGAAGTACGGTTGCTCATTTTTTTTTCTTTAGGAAATGCGTGAATACTTATGTTATCAGATTTATAATTATTACATTGCGGCACTGAGCAGTATCGTTTACTTTTACTTGCTACAATAACATACAATAGTAGCTGCAAACGAATCATCGAAACGATATTATAATTCATATTACAAACAACAAAATACTTAATAACATACCCAAAGTTTTAAAATGATGTGTGTAAACTATATCCACGCATATATTTTTATTAAACAACAAATATTAAGGTTAAACAATTATAATAACGAAAAAAGATCAAACTGTTCTATACAAACTTCAATACAAGAAGAAATGTTTTCCCTGTTCCTCTAGTTCCATAGTTTGCCACCAGAGGTCAGCCACTTTGATTTTTTTCGCCTATAACTCAAGCGTTAAAACGCTTTTTATGGAATAGGAATATTACGAAGCAGTGTTAACAGCAGCGTTAAAATTTACTTTTCAACTCCAAATTTTAACGCATAAAAACTTAACCATTTTTTTGTAGAATAGACTCCATGTTCAAATTGATTCAAATATGATAACGGTGTGAAAAGTACTTTCGCGGGTCTACCTCGGATTTTTCAGAAGTGGCTATAAGTTTCTGTGTTATTTGATTTTCTGTCATTTGACATTTCCATTCTAATTGATACGTGTTTCATTGTCATCGGAATTTTACTTATTTTTTTGAATATGACAATTCAAAGATTAAAGAATATTAAGAATGTCAAAATGTTTTTGTACTACAAAAAAAATATGTAATAAATTACATAATAGTATATTGTGTTATTAAGAGTAAAAGTGATACTTTGTGTGGCGAGCATGGAAGTTTGCACGACGAGCGAAGCGAGTCGGACAATTACATGCGAGGCACACACAGACACTTTTACTCTGAATAACACATGCTATTTTTTCTTCAAATGTAGAAATTTTAAAAAATAAATTACTATTTGACGTTTAATATGTAGGTACCTGTCAGTTATTCATAATTTTTAGTAACTTTATTCTTAGGTTATCTAGTTTTTATAGTGACATTTAGGGCGATATTACAGATTTCTATTGTACAAGTTACTTCTTATTGGCTGATTCTACATACGGCGGCGATAATATTATACGGCGGCTAGAATAAAAATTATATTACGGAGGCATAAAAATTAAACTTCAACCTTGTCAATCACGTCACAGAAGATGTCACTTTTATGACGTTTGAAGAAAAAATGGTTTTCTTATTATTTTCTTTAGTAATGAAGAAATACGTTTTTGAAAAATTCATGGACTTCACTAGGATTTGAACCCAGGGCCTTCCCATTTCTAGTAGAATGCTGTACCAGCAGAACTTCAAAGGCTCTTGTAGTTCATGAATCTTTCTCCTGTCTATTTTCCGTGTTTTACAAGTCATAACAGTGTCTAAGTTATTTTCTTCAACCGATGACCCACTGATTACATATCGCTGGCACAGTCAATATGTCACCATGACGTCACACAACTTAAAAAATTATTATCTTGCTTATTAAAAGGAATTTTTAACCCTATATTCACGTGTACTCTTAATTTTACCTGTTATAAAAACAATAAAAAATATGAGAGAATATCATATTTAAACTGCAAGACCTACATTCCCTGAAGAAGGCTTACGTGGGGTTGAAATATGTTGGGTTTGTAAATACATCCACAATATTAATTGAATTCCAAGAAGTTTTGTCCATGAAAACTTATATGACACTTAATTTTTAATTCGTTAATGCTAATTTGCAAAAAAATCTTTAAATTAATACTATTTCTTATGTTCATTCGCTTAACTAGAATAGGTGGTTTATATAAAACATTTAGTATTTGTATTATTACGCTATGAATCACAAAGTTAATGAAGAATATAGTACGTCAGCAATAGTCAGCATAAGTTAGCTTGTTTTTAGCAGTCAGCTAAATTAGACTACTTAGTTTGAATATAAACAACAAATATTTGCATTATTAAGTCAAAAATCACAAAGAATAAGAATATATTAGATCAGCAATGGTCAGCATAAGTCAGTATCTGTTTTCAGCATCACCTAAATTAGACTACATACTTGGTTTGTATATAAAACTTATAATATGTATATATTAAGTCACAAATCACAAATTTAATTAAGAATACCTACACAAGGTCAGTAATGATCAGCATAAGTCAACATCTGTTTTCAGCATTCAGTTAAACTACACTACTTGCTTTGTTCATAAAACATTTAAAATTTACATTATTAAGTCATAAATCACAAAGTTAATTAAAAATATACCAGGTCAGTAATGTTCAGCACAAGTCAACACCTGTTTTTAGCAGTCAGCTAAACTAGACTACTTGGTTTGAATATAAAACATCTAATATTTACATTATTAAGTCATAAATCACAAAGTAAATACAAAATATACGAGGTAAGCAATGGTCAGCATTTTATTCTTACCTTCTGTATAGAGCTAAATTAGTTTCATTGCCTATTTAATGAACTTCCTTGAATTTACTTTACCCTCATGTGAACAATAGTATGTACATAGAATATTTTATAAAAAAGTATTTTAAACTATGTTTTTTGACAATGTTTGAAATAGACTAGAATATTTTATGCAAGATATGTACTATTACAATAGATAATTATTTCATATTCACAAATACAGGGATTGTCTTTGTTTTGTAATTACTAAGCTCCAAAATACGGAACATCAAAGAGAATCATGAATAATTATATTTAAAAGATATTTACTTTAACTTTATAAATACTTAATATCACTCCTAAACTATTTATTGAACGATAATTCAAACAATTTCTTCAGTGTCTTACGAGCATTATCACAAAATGAGTGATATAATGTACATCCGGCGAAACCTGCAAGGTATGGCCGTATCTGGTCTTTGGGACTACTTCAAGTTTCAAAATCCAGTAAAAAGAGTTCTCTTCTTCATCTACGGGACATTTGTGCTCGTTGAGTTTGCGTGCTTCAACACGTCACAGTTTATAGAGATGTATTTCGTAAAAGACGACCTGTTTATTCTCATGCAGAATGCAGGTGTTACATTGCTGTATGGAGTATTGTTGGTCAAATTATACACTGTTAGATTTAGGAAAAAAAGAATTGAGCAGATTCTGGATACGGTAAGGAGAATATATTATAGTCGTTTGTGTAAAATTTAAATTCAAATAGATATATATTTCCTGACCTACAATTAAGTGTGATTTTTAATCAAATTTCACGATGACGTAGAATAGCGAATGAAATGATTCAAATTTGATAACAAACATATTTAGAAATATTTCCAGGCATAATAATTATAAATCTCTATTCTTCAAATTATACAATGACTTGTAAAAACAATAAATTTCAAAAAATATATTCGTTAAAAAAATGATATAAAATATTTTATTAAACTAACTTCTTTATATTTTTTATCCAACACCGTGTATTTATAACGCTATAACTATGGTATTCTTAGATAAATACAGTAACTCATAAAAAACATGTGGGTTAGAAATTATAACACACTGTTTGTTGGTTCGTATCATAGTAACTATGATATAAAAACTTCTCTACTGTATTTTTTCTATTAAATGCCATTTTAAAATGTCAACTTTTAAAAAACTTTTATATATTTTACATTAATGATTACAGGTGTTGGATAAAATGTTATATAGCACACGTGTGTTAATCAACTAAGTCACTTGTGAAAAATCTCCGGTCTTACGGTCTCGTGACTTATTTATATTGTAATAAACTTGTAATTTTTAAAAGATAATAGCAAAAAATTTTAGTTAACATGTATTCTTCTCTCAAATACAGTTTCGTATTTTTCTGTTTACATTTTATAGTTTTATATGTATACTTTTATGTTCTTTTTAATTTCATTTATTGTAAGTATTTTTTTCATACATGGTATCGCTAAGTGACTAATATTTTACCGGAAATCTTTTGCCGTCAACATCATGACTGCTTATTATACAGCCTTAGTCTCAAAATGTTACTAGTTTCAGATCCAACTTGCAAAAAAATACAGATATATACAATGGGATATGTGACCAAAGTTAAGTTAGACAGAGACAATAGTGATAGACATATTAGTACTGTTTGAGTATTGCTTAGTAGAGCCCCTCGTATTCTTAAGATTGACATTAGTATTGGAAGTTGTAAACTAATATTTTTTAAAACTAAACAAATCTAATGCGTTACTAACAAATCAAAAACCGTAACTAATGACAAATAACGCAAAATATAGACAACTATATTGTTGCCTCTATCCATAGACTAAGTAATATAGACTCCTCACGTAAATGCAAATAAGTCAGCGCGGTTGCTTTTGATGCGGTTCGGTGTAGAAAGAAGGGCTTACATCTAAGTAGATAGCGCTCTGCCAAAATAACAGCATGTTTAAGAACTATTACAAACTGCGCTCACGTGACCCTCATCCCAGCACACCAATTCAATCAAAACATCAACATAGTGTTTACCACAGCGTGCGATATTTTTTTGTAGCCTTGCGCTAGCTGGGTATATCCGTATTTTAGATTTAACCCTGCTGTTCTCCTCCGTCAGACTATACACTTGTACTCCTTCGGGTCATAATGACCCAAAACTCTGAAATACGAAATCAGTATATAATTGTTATTGTTCTTTTTAATATTTATTTTATTTCTTTAACAAAATACATTTTCAATAGAAACAATTGCAAAATAAACCGTTATTCCGGTACAAAATGAAAAATATTTGAAAAATTATGTGACATGAACTATTTACAATTTGGACAATAATACCTTACATGAGCTTTACACAAATATTTACTGCATTTACAACAAGTCATATTAGTTTTGTTATCGTATTTAGAAGGGCAGAATTTGCAGCGTGCCCTTTTATTTTTACTGCTTGGTCCAGGTAGAGATGTAGCTGTAATTTCAACAGTTGGTCCTTGTACACTTCTTACTATAGCAGCAGCTTGTTCCGTACGAGGTATATGTTGTCTGGACATAATATAGGGATTTATTAGCTGCTTACCCAGTTCTTCTAAAAATATTCTTCGTCTGTATAATACATTTTTATTCCAATCTGAATTTATTTCACGCCATAAGACAAACGCATTGTAAGCACTGGTATCTAAGATATTATAAAATAAAATCATAGGCCATCGATTTGTTTTACGTTTACATGTGTATGTAGCGATTAGCTGATCTAATGTGTCAATTGCTCCTTTTGTGGAATTGTAATCAAGAATAATTTGTGGTTTTTTGTCATCTCTGTCGCTTATTTGTTTACTATTATGCAATGTACTCATTAGAAGGACGTTTTTGTTTTTTTTTTGGAATGTAAGACACAACTGTTGTATCTTCAGTGAAATAAA
Source organism: Stenolophus ochropezus (assembly GCA_035578165.1). Lineage (NCBI taxonomy): Eukaryota > Metazoa > Arthropoda > Insecta > Coleoptera > Carabidae > Stenolophus > Stenolophus ochropezus. The sequence continues at coordinate 10,588,649 of JAQOWZ010000008.1, read as the reverse complement.
AATGAGAGCTATGTACATCTTTATTTATTCTCAGAACAGGCAGTTCAGGTTTATTCTTTCTAACCGTCCCCAACATTGTCAGCTTTCTTTTGAGAAGCATTTGTCCTAACTTGTATGACGTAAAAAAATTATCGCAAGTCACATTCTGCCCTCTAAGTTCGTGGGTAAGATCTAAGACAACTCACATTCCTTGATTTTTTTCAGGTGCTTCACCAGGAGTTTTTCTCGTATATACTTGAAGTTTTAGAGCATAGGAACTTGCACTGTCACATAGAGTCCATATTTTGATGCCATATTTTGCAGGTTTGCTTGGTATGTATTGCTTGAACGGACAACGACCTCTAAAAGCAAGTAATTGTTCATCTACCGTTACATTTGCTTCAGGATTGTACAATTTCGGTAGAATTTCAGCCCATTTCTCCCAAAAATCTCTTATTCTCCAGTTTATCATGTAGCCTTCTTTCTTGACGTTCATTTTTGTTATCAAATCTCATAACACGTGATATACGTTGAAATTGTTTTAGTGACATTGTTGCGCGAAATAAAGGTCTACCTGTTTCTGAATTCCATAAACTTTTAGTGGATTCTCCATGTGATTTATAAACACCAGCTAAAAGTAGCAAACCTATGTAAGCTTGCAATGTTATGTCGTCTAGATCTTGCCAATCGTCACTAAACACCCTCCCACCTTCAATATTTGTCATTTTCAATATGATATTTTGTAGAGCAGAATTGAAAATAAGCTGAAATGTAGATTTTATATCCTGAACTCTTGAAATACAATACCTAGTAGGACCGGGTGTCAGTTTTATAATATTTGCGCTAGTTGTACGCCCTTGTCGCGGTGGTGCTTCTAGTTTCCAATTTATAGTATTGTCTTTAGATAGGACCGATTGAATAGGTTGTACCACTTCGATATTAGCATTTCCTTGCGAAACACTTTCTAGAATATCATCATCTGACTCTGGTTCATAATTACTGTCTTCGCTAACATGATCTTCTATTTCACTAGTATAATCGTCAGTGTCACTCAAATTTTCAAAAATATTGGCTAATTCTTTATCACTTACTATTTTTTTAGCCATTCTTATAATTTTCACAATCTTAGAAATAAAATACACCCACAAAACAGATACTTTACTAAGCAATGGCAAAAGAAGACCTGATATTTATATTTCACAATTTTACGTTTAGGTTTGTAGTAAGTTGAAAATCTGAACTTGTTTCAATACATCAAACACTTTTCGAACCTACATCTAATGTTCAAACAATTGTAAAGTAATCTAAACTGATGATAAAATGATTGGATAATAAACTGCATGTAGACAACTAGCATATTAAATTTTCGGGTCATATTGACCCAAGAAATTTTTGTGTAACAAATACGTTTAAAACAATAACGTAAAACCCCTATATAAAAAAATGCAAGATATATAATCTTTAATAAGTAGGAAACAAAGTCATGAAATATTAGTTACAAATTTAAATAAATAAAAAATTTGTCAGGACATAAATAAAATTTTGGGTCAAATAGACCCGAGGAGAACAGCAGGGTTAATAATTTCAAATAGAATTACAAGCATAATTTAATTGAATGTGTATATTAATATAAATAATATATATTTGAATAATGTAAGTTTATTAGAAATAATAATTATTATTATATATATATATATATATATATATATATATATATATATATATATATATCAGTTGAAGGTAATTGTGACTGCAATTAGTTAAGGAAACTGTATTTCGTGGGAATTTTGACAAGCTTTCGGAATCTCTTTATTCCTTATATATATATAAATATATATTATATATATATATTTATATATATATATATATATATATATATATATTTATATATATATATATATATATATATATATAATATATAAATAATTATATATATATATATATATATATATATATATATATAATTATTTATATATTATATAGTAGTTCGAATGTTAGTTTTGGAATGCAATCATCAAGTGCTGCATCCATAACATATTGAGTGACGATGGGACTGACTACAGCTCCCATGGGGCTACCAATCAATTGTTTGTAGTAATTATTATTATACTGGCAGTAACTGGTGTCAAAGATGAATTGAACTAATGCAATAAATTCAGTTTTACTGAGGGTCGTATTGTCGCAAATGTTATTCCAATTTTTTGTTATACTGGTGATAACTAGATCGACTGTAATGTTACTGAACAAAGACACAACATCAAGGCTAATGAGAATGTAATTTTCTGGTATTTTTAAATTGTTAATAAATTCTGCGAACATAAATGAATCTTTTATGTAATACTTGTTGTCTTTATTGTATGATATCGTTAGTATGTTTGTAACAAATTTTGCAATTTTGGAGTTTGGTGCATCTATTGAAGCTATTATAGGTCGGAGACAGAGATTAGGTTTATGGATTTTAGGCGCACCGTAGAATTTTGGTGCGGTGGAATTGTAAATCATTAATGTTGAGGCTAATTGTGGATCAATTTTTTTATTTTTCTTTAAATCACTAATTATTTTATTGGCTCTATTTTGAATGCTGGATGTTGGATCTTTGTTTAGTAACTTATATGATGAACTGTCTGATAGTATTTCTGAAGCTAATTCATTATATTTTTCCTTTTCCATTATGCAAGTGACATTACCTTTATCTGATTGTGTTACAATTAAATTGTCATCCCATCGTCACTCAATATGTTATGGATGCAGCACTTGATGATTGCATTCCAAAACTATCATTCGAACTACCGTTTATCAAGAAATTTGTAGACGATATTATATGTGCAGTACCTGCGAACAAAGTTGAAGAAATAGTACACATTTTTGACCAATACGATCAACATTTACAATTTACTTCAGAGATAGAGCGTGAAAATGCACTACCTTTCCTCGACACTCTGGTAATAAGAGACGTCGAAGGAAACTTAAAAACAAATTGGTATGTAAAACCTACTGCATCTCAACGCTACATTCATTATCAATCACAACAACCAAAAAACATGAAAATAAATGTAATTCTAGCTTTAAAAAACAGAATTTTAAAAATTTCACATCAAAGTTTTCACGAACAAAATTTAAAAATACTGAGAGACGTATTGTTGACCAATGCTTATCAAAAAACTTTTAATTAATAAATTACTTTTTGGTACGCCAACACAGAATACTGATAATAATATTGAGTTAAATAACAATAATCCACCTGACCCGGAAACTAAAACGTTGTACGCTTCCTTTCCATATATCCCAGATCTCTCACCACAAATAATGGGGATTGTGAGATACCCCACGTGCAAAATTGCCTACCGAAATTGTGTTACAATTAAAAGCATTTTTACAAAACTCAAAGATAAAACACCCACTTTACAACAATCTGGCGTTGTGTATTGTATACCATGTCAAGACTGTGATAAAGTTTATATAGGTCAAACTAAAAGAAATCTTCACAGCAGAATTACATCGCACAAAAGTGATGCTAGACTTAGACCAAAATCTAATGCCTTAGCAGAACATCAACATTTAAACCAACACCAAATTGATTATGAAAATGTAAAAGTTTTTGACATAAAAAATAATGACTACAAACGCTCCTTTCTTGAAATGGTACACATACACAACACACAAAACTGTATGAATAAAAGAAAAGATGTTGATGATTTAAGTAATATATATAGTTATTTATTAGAACATATCAAATTTCAAACAAATAGAACTTCAACGGCAGTTACTTGATTTTTTTCTCACTTTTTCAAATTTCAAATTTACCGCCAACCAGTGTGGAATAACAAAAATAAGAATCAGGTTAAATGTAATAACTACGTCTAAACTTGTAAATTTAAGATGAACACTGCGCCATGTGGTGCATACATTAATTTCTGTGACCTGTAATATTTTACTAAATTATTATTTTAAAATTATAACAAAATCATTTTTAAAATTCAACAATGGTAATTACAACAATTTAAAAAATAGCCAAAAGAAAATATGCTTCATGGAGTCGACAATTTTCAAAATTATAACTCTAACAAAATTGTAAGTAAATTAAAAATTTATTATTGTACATTAGTACTATTTTAAAATAACTTTTTTATGTAGTGACCTGAAGAAGGAATAAAGAGATTCCGAAAGCTTGTCAAAATTCCCACGAAATACAGTTTCCTTAACTAATTGCAGTCACAATTACCTTCAACTGATATATATATATATATATATATATATATATATATATATATAATAATAATTATTATTTCTAATAAACTTACATTATTCAAATATATATTATTTATATTAATATACACATTCAATTAAATTATGCTTGTAATTCTATTTGAAATTATTAACCCTGCTGTTCTCCTCGGGTCTATTTGACCCAAAATTTTATTTATGTCCTGACAAATTTTTTATTTATTTAAATTTGTAACTAATATTTCATGACTTTGTTTCCTACTTATTAAAGATTATATATCTTGCATTTTTTTATATAGGGGTTTTACGTTATTGTTTTAAACGTATTTGTTACACAAAAATTTCTTGGGTCAATATGACCCGAAAATTTAATATGCTAGTTGTCTACATGCAGTTTATTATCCAATCATTTTATCATCAGTTTAGATTACTTTACAATTGTTTGAACATTAGATGTAGGTTCGAAAAGTGTTTGATGTATTGAAACAAGTTCAGATTTTCAACTTACTACAAACCTAAACGTAAAATTGTGAAATATAAATATCAGGTCTTCTTTTGCCATTGCTTAGTAAAGTATCTGTTTTGTGGGTGTATTTTATTTCTAAGATTGTGAAAATTATAAGAATGGCTAAAAAAATAGTAAGTGATAAAGAATTAGCCAATATTTTTGAAAATTTGAGTGACACTGACGATTATACTAGTGAAATAGAAGATCATGTTAGCGAAGACAGTAATTATGAACCAGAGTCAGATGATGATATTCTAGAAAGTGTTTCGCAAGGAAATGCTAATATCGAAGTGGTACAACCTATTCAATCGGTCCTATCTAAAGACAATACTATAAATTGACACCAGTTACTGCCAGTATAATAATAATTACTACAAACAATTGATTGGTAGCCCCATGGGAGCTGTAGTCAGTCCCATCGTCACTCAATATGTTATGGATGCAGCACTTGATGATTGCATTCCAAAACTAACATTCGAACTACTATATAATATATAAATAATTATATATATATATATATATATATATATATAATTATTTATATATTATATATTATATATATATATATTTATATATATATATATATATATATATGTATATAATTATTTATATATACACGATGTCCCATAACTTCAGGTACATATTAAATGGGCATATAGTTCTTAATGTCCTGATTTTTTCAAAATTCCTATAATTAAAGGTAGTTCACTTAAGAAGAACATTTTTTGTACTTCTGGATACTATACAATTTATGTGGCCGGCTATTAGAAACCTAATGAAATGATTGTATTATGCAAACATTTCTTATTAATTAAATACAATACAACGTAATATTTTATATTAAAACTACCTATTCAACCAGTGTCCCAAAACAGTTTCCTTCAAAAACCTAAAAAAAACTAATTTTTAAATTTTGATAAAAATTCTTTTTTATGTTATGGGACACGCTTATATATATATATATATATATATATATATATATATATATATATATATATATATATATATATGCTTTGCTTTCATTTATGTCAGATGATGCATCCGACGAAGAAGTACAGATTTCTACATTACTATCGAAGTCGATATCAATATTTCCATTATTATTTTTGTTTATATTTTTATCTTCTATATCAACACAAATATATTTATTATCATATCATTAACAATATTAATAAACCTAAAAAATATAATCCGGGCCGGGGCTGCTTTTTCCTTTGGTAGTATGCATAGCTTGTAGTAGTTCTGAGGAAGTGAAAGCCAAGTTTTCATGGTTTTCCTGATTAATATTTGTATTGTTCTTTGTGTCGGAGGTTTCTACAGCATTTTTGTATTCTAGAAATTGCCGAGTGTAGTTTACGTCGGAGGATTTTTTTTCAAATGTTTCGGCTATGATGTCAGTGATCTTCTGGTTTTCAGTGTAGGTTTGGTTTTGGTATTTTAGAGTTGTTGTTTGTTGGATTGATTTTCCTTTTTTTTTTTTCTGATTTTATCCCAAACGACTTGCACCGGTGTGTTTGGGTTCATTTCAGACACAAATTTTTTCCATGATTCTCTTTTGTTCTTAAGTATGGTTCTTCTTAATAATGCTTGATGGGATTTTTAAAGTTTTATAAGGTTTTCTTGGTTTTTAGTTTTCCTTTACGTGTAAAGGCCTTTTTTGTTTTCTTTTACGACTTTGTGGCATTCGTCGTTCCACCAAGGTACTTTTTTTGATTTTTTCCTGTCTTTTTTAATCCGATAGCTGTGTTTGCTGCCTGGTTAATATGATGGATTAATTCTTCAATTATGGTGTCTACCTTGTCGGTTTGACTAATTTGTTTATTTATTTTTATTCCGTGAATAACTTCCAGTTGGCATTTTTGAGATTCCAGCGGTTATAGACAGGATGGAATGTTGTTTTATTTTGGGAATACGTTGTTATTTTAATTGGTAGGTGGCTGCTGCTGAAAAGAGTTTCAATTATTTTCCGGGAAAAATTTGGCACTAATTTTGGGTCCATATAGATAGGTCGTTGAGTATGGCTAGGGTTTGATTGTCAAGAATATTTTCTATTATTTTGCCTCGTTGGGCATATTTTCTTGATCCCCAGATAGGGTTATGAGCGTGATAATCACCTACCATTAGAAATAGTTTCGGAAGTTGATTTATTAGATCCTCTATTTGAGTTTGAGTTATGTTTGAATTTGGTGGTAGATATACAATTGCATAGGGTTATTTTGGATAGTGTGAACAGATTGATGGCGACGGCTTCTAGGTCTGTGGTTAGGTTTGCTTCTTCGACATGTTGATTAGATTTAGCGAAAATTGCGACTCCACCGCTAGCGATATTTGTATTAGTTCAATCTTTTCTAAAGATGTTAAAATTTTTGAAGGTGAGATCCTGGTTTTCTATTAAGCGCATTTCTTGGATACACAGGTATTCCGGTTCGTGTTCAGTAAATAGTAGGTATAGTTCTCCTCTGTAGGATTGTAATCTATTACAATTCCATTGTATAATCATTCAGATTCTTGAGTTGTTCCTGAAAAAAGTGATTCTTTTCTAAAAACTCTTTAAATTCATCATATTTTAGTATATACCTTTCTTCCTGCTCTTTCATTTCGGTTGCTGTTGGTGTTAACATTGTTTCTAGTTGAATTTCTTCTGTGTTGTTTGGTCTTGGTTTTTTATTTATGGGTTTAATAATAATGATTTTTGTATTTTTAGTACTTTTTGTGTTATTGTCGGTTTGGCTTTGTTGGTCTACTGGATTTTTTTGTGAGTTGTTTTGAGAGTTAGTGTGATGTGGGTCGTTTTGGTGGCTTTACTATTGAATCATTTAGTGATACCATTGCCGAAGTATTGTTTGGACATTAGTTGCTGTTATGTCCGTTTTTTTTTTTTTACAAACGAAACATGTCATGTTTTCTTCGGTAGTGATAAAAATTCTATAATCTGTCTGTTCGTAATTAAGTAGTATGCTGTCAAGTATGTGTATGTTTTGCTCTGGTAAGTATATGTTTGTCGTCTAAAGCTTAGTATGTGTTGGTATTCTTATTCTGACATTTCTACTCGTAGGAAGTTGACGGGTGATATTAGTTTTATTCCTATAGTTGCAAGATGGTTTTCTATTATAGAATGTGGGATGGTGGGGCAGACATTAGATAGAATTAGTCTCTTGGCTGGTGTAATTTGTCGTCTAATGCTTTTTTTTATCTTTAACTGTGATTTCGTTGTGGTTTTGAATTATTTCGTTTACAAGTGTTTTGGAGGATAGGTAAATACATACTCTGTTATTTGATATTCTTGATGCGAAGATAATATTTTTAGGGCCGATTATTTTTTCTACAGCTATAATGAAATCTACGATTTTTGATCCGTCTATTGCGTTTATAATTATTGCCTGATCTTTGCTTGGAAATGTAGATCTTTTTACCTGTCGTGTCGTTTCTGCGAATGATTTGTTTGGGTTTGATTTGGTCATTGGGTTTTCGGTTGGCGGTGTTAATTGGGAGAACATATTTCTTTGGTACTCAGCGGTACCTTAGGAATTGTGTGTGTGTGTACTTTCGTTCTTCTTCTGTTTGGCAGGTATATTCAGTTGTTATTAAATTCACTTTATTTTAACTAAGACATGATGTAACACGTTTTTGTCTGTTGTATTAATAGTGTGAGGTAACACTATTAAGTGTTGTAACGCTAAATGCTGTAGGAGATCACTATTATACGTGTGTCTCGTACGGCAGTTAGATAAAGACTGATAACTAAGTCTAATGAACGAATTATAAACTAAAAAAAAATAAAGAAAATAACTACCATGAATGAACAAATATAAACATTAATTTAAAAATAATAATTGTTAATAAAGACTTAAACATTAAGATTATTTATTTAAACATTTAACACTACGCACTATTTACTTACACTATATTAATTTTAATATCAGATTGTCCTCACGGTCTTTTCTGTTCAGGCTTATTTAGTAGTGCTATTCACTTCGCTACAATACGTTATTGAAAACATTTACAACTAACATTGTTACTAACTGAAATATAACGGCCAATATTTTGTTGTAAAAGCTATTTTTCTTGCAGATCAGGCAAGAAGAACACCGAGCTTTTAAGCGTCCTCAAGAAGAAATCGATGCTTACTTGAAAAACATTGACCAGAACTGGTTTATAACACGCCTTTTCTGGTTCGTCTGTGGTTCTACCATCGTCATGTTTTTCATAGCTCGTCCACTTGAATACTTCCTTTTAGGACCACAGGAAATAAACCACTTTAAAATTCCCATGCTGTTTAGTTCATGGTTTCCATTTGATCGATTTTCTGATGACAATTTCAAATATGCCTATGGTTTTCAAATGTTGTCAGGTACTTAATAGCTTAATGCTGTCTCAATAGTAATTAAAAGTCTATTTATATACTGTAAATAATATGAGTTGAAAAATTGTTTTATATATAATTTCAATCAATTCAACAGGAACTAACTAAAAAATTTTACATCTGCCATAGCTTATTAAAATTTATGATTCAATATATGAAAGAAAACATGTATTTTTGTTTACAAATAAAACGTCGAGTTTCTGGCACATTCATTTCTTAAGCAAAAAAAAAATTGAAAATATCAAACAGGTGTTTCAAAAGTATTGTAAAAAAAATTAAAGCATATAATATTTGACGTACTAATTCAAGTGCAATAGTTATTTGTATCACTAGTCCAGTAAAGAAATATTATTACTACTTAAAATTTTATAAACCATAGGTTTTTATGTTGGTAACATTTTCAACTCACATATATACATATATATATATATATCCGAAACATTTCGTGCATCTGGAGGTTTTGTAGTAGTGACAGTCGACACTGTCTTTGAGCTCTTCTTGTCCTTTAGGGTTAAAGCTGCAGTCTAGAATTTCCACTCCGGTAAAACGGAAAATTGTCTCTAACATGCTTCTAACAATCCTCTAATCTAAACCATCTAATCCAAAGCCTATATTCCCTCATGTCGCTCATTGGTCCTATAAATTGCGGTATGACGACTTGTTACATGAGTATTGTTTCGTAACTAGGTAGTAGATGTATCGTTTATGTTCTGCGTTATCATCCTTCACTTGTAGCGCTTTCCTGACAGATGGGCGTTAGTTTACCAGTTCTTGTACTCATCCAAATTTTTTCTTAAAAGACTGAAGCTATACCTCGGGGCATCCAAATATTTTTTGCTACACGATGAGCGAGGAAATAATCCAGGGATACGGTGAACTGATTTCGATGATCTTTCCCGTCATATCGTGGCTTGTAACCAGTAGAATAGCAAATTATGAAGCAGGAACACAAGAAAACAATACGTTGAGTGGGAGCTCTAATTCTATTAACATCTTTACGTTTAATAAAACCAAACTTAACTAAATTAATTTAAAATTAAAGAAATTAAACTACACAGACTACATTATGATGTGTCTGATCTTCAGTTAACCCTAACTAAGACTGTCTACAAAATTTTGTTGAGAGGAAAATGTATCCTCTCAAATTCTTATCCCAATACCAATTTTTTGTCTGTGTAATATGATCTTTTCGGCATATGGCACCATAATTTCTAATATTTATTACAAAAATGTCAACGTCTATGCCGATAAAAGAATCATAGTTCTTAGAAGAAATGCAGTCTACACAAAAGATCGAAATCAGGGCCGTATTTTCCATTTTGTTACAGCACCTTGTTTGCTTACAAGGACTTGTTTATGAATGTCGTTTATTCTACTACGTACATCCGGTTGAAGTCTTCCTCAAAAGAGACAGGCCAGTTGCTCTAGAGAAACTTGTAATATTATTCTATGTCATTCTCTTGGACAAGAGTGAGATTCTTCTAGAAGTGTTTAAAAAAGTTGATGTACTATTTTGTCAAGTAATTGGAGTTCATGTGTAGTGTTGGATTGTACACAATTCAAAGAGATACCGAGTTATTCTGTAATGTCAACAATAGACCGGTCCAAATGACAAATTGTCCTGTCAAAAATTAAAAGTCACTTTTCGGTACTTTTGTATTTGGCGAAATGCTTAAGATATTTTTAAAAAGTTAATTGGTTATGTAACCCTTCCTAGATTTCGCTACCAAAGTTTCCGCTGGTAAGTTCTCATTCAACTCTGTTTTTAATCTTTTGTGTTTAAAAATTACCATAGGTGTAATTATAATACTGAGTGCGTTTAGAGGTCCCGCATTAGTGACTATTTTTACGTATTCCCATGATAGTGATTGAATTTCGAAATCATGGAGAATAATGCACAAATCATTTAGCCTGAGCATCATGCACTGGATTTATTTATAGCATCCCAATACAGAGTATTAAAGACAACAATATATAACAAAAAATTGGAGGATACTAACAGCCGCCATGTTTAATAAATAATCGTAAAAATATTTTGATTGTATTAACTTACATACTTAATTATCATTTTCTATCTTTCGATGTAAAGATGATTGCAAAGAACTTATAACATATAATTTTAAAGTTTGACACTTGAAGTAGTTTATATTTTATACGATAAAGTAACTAGATAATTTAATATGAAGGGGACACCTCCACCTGTAGTAAAATATAGATTTATTACTTATAGAATTTTATATATTAAAAAATAGTCTCATTAACACGTTAACTGCCATGAGGTACATCTTATGTGTCTCACTAAAATATCCTCGTAAGCTCTGATATACATCGTTTGTGCCTGTGTTTGAATACACATTATACTACGTTGTCTAACTTTTGTACCTCGCAACGCATATCTGTGAACGTAGTTTAATTCTCGGTGGCCTGACAGACCAAAACCTATTCTTAGCTCATGATTTTTTTGTTTTTTAGTCTCTGAAATGATATAATACTGAGGTGAGGTACATATATTGTGTCTCAATAAAATTCTTCAAATTTTAGAGCAACATTAAAAAAAAAAATCAATTCTGTTATCATACTTGTATTTTCTAATATGAAAACACCCTAAATCTGTAAAAAAGAAAAAATGGCCCAAGGGACCCACCTTTTTTTTAATGGTGGCAGTTAACGTGTTAAGTAATGTAGAATCAACCATTCGTCGCCTATTGCATTTGTATGTGAAACATATTGGGCAAAAGAGAATTGTAAATACGATTTTTGTATCTTACATCTTACTACCCGTAACTAACTTATATTGTTTCAATAAAAATATATAAATATTTATGAACAGATGTTTATTATTTAATTATAAAACAGATATTAAAGAAATGTTTTCAATCAAAATTTTGCTTTAAATATTATGGATTTAATGAATTTCTATATTTTAGGTAGTTTTGGAGCTTACTATATTGCAGTAAGTGACACACTAATCGTAGCTTTTATGATATTTGCTGTGGGGCAGTTCAAAATGATGCAAATAGCAATTCGTAATCTACACAACTTATCCTACGAAGAGAAGCTGTATTTCAGAGATGCAGAAATACTCGATATTTATGCAAAAGTTGTTGATATTGTGAAACATCATAGTAGAATTATTGAGTAAGAATATTCTGAGTTTTGTTATTCAATTGAACTAAGACTTATGAAAAAATCTGGTGTGTCCAACACAATACCTCCCGCCACTGTACTAATATATTCTATATAAGTGTTTCAATACATTTAATTTGTAGTTTTAAAATTAGTTTGTTATTGCAGTTCAGAATATTTTTAATTCATTTCATACCTAAAATATCCTTCATAAATTTTGTATGACCAATATGACAGCTATTTTTGATGTTATTAAACCGGAACTGAAGTTACTTTGATTCACGCATGCAAATACATTCCTTATATATTTCTTCCATCTTTTTAAGTTTTACAATAAAATTACTTCATTTTTACTTATTTTATCTTTTACACTTACATCAAATTTGACATCACATGTCAAATTTTGTGAACATATGAATAACTCATCTGTTTTATCGAAATTCCTCAGCCTAAATGATATGTAAAATTATTATAATTTATATATTTTTTTCTATCTAGCTAGAAGTTCTATATAAACGTAATTATGCAGATCGAAAGAAAATTTAAAAATGTTTGTATTTATAATAACGAAATTTGCGAAAATATAGTATTTATACGTATTTTTTAGGAAAAACGGTTTACAGCTTCAAGTAAAGTACTACTTCCGGGTAACCAATTGTAGTCAAAATCTAATCAGTTTATCATATTAGAATAGAACTCTTAAATACCAAATATTATATTTTTACATGTATCGTATTGGAGTTATCGTGAACGAAAAATCGTCACAGACACACACACACAGACACACACACACACAGACATACAGACATCACGGTAAAAATAGTAAAATCATATTCTAGGGACCCTAATTCGTGCTCATATGTTGAAAACCCACACTCGAGAAATCTGACCAAAAACAATACCTCCCTTATCTATATATTGATAGGCGGGAGGTAAAAAAAATATTTTATTTTGAAGTTATACCACAGAATAGTTACGTACAGAAGCGACACTCCGTGTCGGTACCTTTCATGTTCCCCTAGTCAGTTCTATGACCTTGAAGCATTGTGTAGACCTTTAAATTTGTCTCTCTAAGATGTGAGGAAACTTTCCGATGTTAAACAATGAACCTTTAAATTTGTGCACATTCTCCATCTCTCTCTAATTTTCGTTTCTTTGTCTTACTGTCGCTTCTGTATAAACCGATTCTGTAATTATACTGAATATTTTGGCACCTGACTTCAAAACCGACAATTGTTTACTACATTATATTATTTCCTACGAATTTAGCAAACTGTAATCACCAGATGACAATAAATAATTAAAATAAATTTAGTGACAAATGGAATCCATGTTTAAATTTTACTTTAAAAAGAAAATATGAACTATAACTGAGGTACCTACCTATACTTTATTATTTATATTGTCAAAATATGTAGAAAAATATATATTCTAATTTGATCACTCAGATTAAGCCTTAGTTCTTTTGAAAATAAAAATAACTGTTAAATGTTATACGCTCATACGAGAATATGATATTGTTTGTAGTTACTTGGAAGATTTGGATAAATTAATAAATCCAATAATATTTATGAATTTTCTAGTATGTTCCATTATTATATGTGCTGTCGGTTTCGAGGGAATTATAGTAAGTATTAGAATAACTAGTTATATTTTATATTTATTATCAAAAACATATTTTATTTTTGTTGTACATTGTGTTTAGAATTGGTTAATAATATCAAGATTATTATTACAATTTTGAGATGGCGTCTAGTATGTTTATTAAACAAACAAGAGAACTATTTTCTTTTTTTTAATCCAACTAAAACTATCAAAATATTGTGGTTTTCCTAATACAATGGTATCTATATTTCAAATTTGATTTAAGCTTTATTGTGTCAATATTAAATAATGAAATTAAACAGAAATTGTGGTGACAACAATGATGAACTAATTTGCACAACAGAAGAAATAAAATTTTCAGTAAATTGGTATAAAATTTCATTAAATAAAAAGACTTGGTTCTTGTTGTACTTTAAGGCAATCGTTTCGATCTCGTGGTCACTATTAATAAAATAGTCACATGGTATTTTATAAACTTTAGATTTTTCAGTGATACAAAGTTTTGATTTGTTATTTAAAATAATATTACCTATATTAAATTTTTAGGTACTGTAATGTTTACCCCGGTTAATATACGTTTAATTTTGTACAATGTTTTCGAATTATAGTTTAGATGAAACCATTTATTATTACTAGTTGATAGGCTGTTTTTTGTTGTTTTCTAGCCTATCAACAATGTTGTGATTGTGGCTTTTATATATGTAGAGCAAAATGGAAGGCCTATTAAAATTAGAATTAAAGAACACCGAAAAGTTATAAAAGATAATAAAAAAGTACAGGTTTTGCAACACATTGAATATAAAATAAACATCATTATAAAGGAAAGTTTCAAATTTTATACATAATGGAAAAAACTAAATTTTTAAGTATACTAGAAACATCAAAAATAAATAAAGCAATAAACGCGGGAAAACAAACGAACAGGTTGATCTAAACAATTTCGTACTATTAAATCTTAATCTTCATTATCAAGTTACCGCATGTTCTGAGAAAAATTTTTTAGTTGTCAGCCTTAAATAGTTAAATAGATAAACTGTATTATAAAATTTATATCGGTTAGATGTTCGGATCTCTAAAGCCTCTCATACACCTGCAAACAAACACACATAACAATTTGTTGTTACATATACACTACGCAATTTTTTGTACACTTCAGTTGCTTTTGTTGTGTACGTGCGGATATATGCCGTACTAAGCAGCATGTTGAGCTGTAATAATTACTATTGTGTTAGAAGATGTTGTTAAAAAAACGGATGTGGAGAATGTGGATGAAAGAGCGGTTAAAGAGAATATCTCTTTTTAGTCACGAAAATCTCCTCTAAGAACTTCAGTTGAGTTTACTACTAGATTATCTACGAATGGACTCCACTACTTTCGGTGTGAAGTATTGGCCATGGTAACACCTCTTATACAAAAACAAGAAACGATATTTAGAGATGCAATATCGCCCAAGAAAAAGTTATTTGCAATTTTAAGAAACCTTGTATCTAGACTTGCTTTTGAAGGTTTAAAGTTTGAAACAGTGATAGATTTTACAGAAAATAACATAATTTAATATGAACAAAACAAAACAACAAAAATTAAACGTTGAAATGAAGTAATTGCCGAGGTACCATATTTTTATTGTAATTGTGGGTATAAGAGTAGGTCTGTTACTTGAGAATATTGTATTAGTAAGGTCTGAATTATTGTTACGTATACTGGTGTTGGATGATTTAAGTATGAATTGCTACTACGTGGATGCGTAGTAAGATAACATTGCAGAGAGGGGACGTGAAGTTGGTTTATTTATAGTTACTGAATTTCTATGCAGTGTTCTCAAGTACCGTTCATATAAAATATCGTTTATGATTTTCGGTTTTTAGCTCCATGGTCTATAGGAGTATTCATTCCTCACTCGGAAAATTTACCATCAAGCAATATCAAAACGTCTTATGTTTTCGTGGGGGATGATGCTTTCCCACTTATGAAAAATTTAATACAACTATTTAAAAAGATACACCTCACCAACGAAGAAATAATTTATAACTATAGGGTATCAAGGAGCCGCCGAATCATTGAAAATACTTTTAGAATACTAGCTTATCTCGATTCCGAATTCTAATAAACCAAATTAACCTATGTCCAGAAAAAGCTGTCACCATAATATTGGCATGTAGCTACTTGGACTACTTTTTGCGACATAAAAAAGTAGAATGTTATTTCCAAGGTGACATGCTAATTGGAGGCAGACCTCACGTTACTTTACATTAGAACCATTGCAAGGAAGACATAGTGCCTTCATAACAAAATAAGTACGAGTACAGTTTTGTGGTTGATTAACATTATATGTAATTTAATACACTATATATTACCAATGATATAAATGTATCAGATTGCTATTATTATGTATTTTTTTAGTTATGACGTAATTTTTAGATTCATGTATTTTTAGTACGAACTTGAACTAAGAAAAATATAATTTTAACTAAGATTTTTCTTAGATTTTAAGAGGTGTAATAGGGGCCATAACCTTAGAGATCCGAACAGACTACAACTAGCTAATGAGAGCCAGGTCGAAACAATCGTCGTTAAAATAAAAATTGTGTTTTCTATTTAATTCAATTGTCAAATAAGCTTCACCACGTACCAACCATTAACTCAACCAAACTTATCTAAGATATAAAATATGTTTACTTATTTTATTTCGTTATATTGGGATTTGTTAATAATTAACGTTCTTTTTTTAAAATATTTTAACGACAAATTAATTTTTTTAGCACACTATTGATGTTACGTCGCATTTTTTTATATAAATTGCATAATTGGTAACATATTTTATTATAATTTCAAATCTAAAAATTTTAAGAATATTAACCGCATGCCACCTTATAAAATACTTTTTCTAATTTCTTTACTTAGTAAATATTTATTAGTATGTCAAAGCTATATGACAGCTCTAATGATTTGGTATAGAGTTTAGTAAATAGTGACGATTGTTTAAATTTTTTCGAATTATAAATTAATATTTTAATAATTTCACAGGGTTTTATTCGCAAGTTTGATAGTTAAATGGTTATTTTATGAAACCAGAATTTGAATATCAAAGCAGATATTACCTATAATTACAAATCAACGAATTCTAAATGCATCTTCAGAGTTGATTAAAAATTCGTGAATGATACGTTTTGCTGTAAACATTCCTTACCTACAATTCAATATAGAATTGTATAACAAAATATAAAAAAAAATCTTTTAGAAACTGTCGAAAAGAAATGGGATATAGGCTATAAATTATCAATTTTTTTTTAATTTATACAAAATATAGAAAGTATGCAAACTTCTTTTTTATAAGCATTCGAACTTTTAGTAATACTAATAGATTCAAAAACGTTTTATAAAATTTGAAATTTATTCAATATTTAAATTTATGCGTGCATTTATTTATAACCAGTATAATACAATTTGTATGTTACTAATTTGTAATATTTTTATAATTGTTATAGTCTGGATTAAGCGTGAGACTAGCCCTTTCTATCTACTATTTAATAGCCCTGCTGATTCAACTGTTCCTGTTTTATTGGCATGCTAATGAAGTCACATTAGAGGTAAATATCTTATAGTCCTCGAGATAGCAATGGTGGCCTATTTAAAATGAACACCTTTTATATATATATATATATATATATATATATATATATATATATATATACTAATTAACACTAATTAGATTATTTCGATGGTTACAACTGCATTCAGAATTTAGAAGTATTACTAATAATATTTAAAGACGTTTCTCTCTCCGCTAATATACATTCCGACGTGCTCATTTGTAGGACAGTGACCTGACGACCTCCCCCCTCTTCACTCCCAAGCAACATCTGGAATACTGATTACTCCCTTCTGACCCCTGCAGCTTTTGTGATCAGACAAATTGATTTAATACTTAAGGCGATCGATTTCAGCTAATTTGTCATCCTCAGGCCACACCTGAAAATACATAAATGACATAAATAATTGGTGGAAATAAATATCGTGTAAATAAATACATAAATACGGGTTTACTGCCAAATATCAGGTCACATGGTAAGCGCAATTCCCGCCCAAATAAGATGTTAGCTGGTGTCTGCCCTTTTGTCTCGCGCACGGATGAACGATAAGCTAACAAGAACAGATAAAGACGTCGGTCCCAGTCTCGTTGATGGTTAGAGACTGCCTTCGACAAATACCGGTTTGTTGTTTTATTCATCCGTTCAACCATGTCATCAGACTGCGGATGTAATGCAGTTGTTCTGGTTTTCTTGATTCCGAATATCTTACAAATATTTTGGAACAGATCAGACTCAAAATTCCTTCCTTGATCGGAATGTATCTCTCGCCTTACTCCAAATCGGCAGATTCATTCTTTTACTAATTCTCAACCCACTTAGTGAAGTAGTCCATTACTACCACTAGGTACTCATTTCCCTCGTCAGTTTCTGGGAATGGCCCGGCCATGTCAATCGCAATGCGTTCAAAGGGACTTTCAACGTTATGTTGGCGCATTTGAACTCTTCTTTTCTTATGTGGCCCTTTACTTTCCACGCAGACGACACATTTCTTGCACCACTTTGCGATTTACCAACTAAAATCGTTTTATTTACTCCAAAATGTCCTCCACCCAGATCCGTCGTGGATCTTTTCCAATAATTTCGGTATTCTTTTCCTAGGGATTATCAGCTGGGTCCTACTCTCAGTTCCTTCAATATTCTCTACGATACGTTTCAAGAGGCCCTCTTCAACCACAATAGAGTCCCACTGCGCCTAGTACGATTTTACATATTGTGAATGTCGTGCAACATCTTCCCAAACTGGTCTGCTGTCATCTTGTTTCAAATCCGATATAATCTTCAAGTCCGGGTCATTCTCTTGGTCCTTGCGAAGGTCTTCGGTTTGCCAACTATCATCGACTACTGTTGTTCCGGCGACAGCTGATAGTTTTTCTTCTAGATGACAACAGTGCTTGTAGTCTTCTACAAGGGTCTTCTTTTGTGCCAGGTTTAAACCGTGAACTACTTTCTTGACTCCTATTTCCTTCCACAGCAAGAAGAGATGTTGCTACTTTTCACCTGTTTTCTTTTTAGGCTTCTTTTCAATCTTCGCTGCAGTATTCTTTTTTGCGAGTTTCAGAAATGACTCATTTTATCTTGTCTTCGATTCTCTTAGCATCAGTATTTTGCATTTGTGATTGGTTACGTGAAGCTTGTTTAGCAGCTTCATACTCTAAGGCGTCTGACAGTGTATAAATTAGTTTTTGGTCGAGGTTATAGTAGTGCTTGCTGAGTGTCATTGTTTCAGACCACATAGATAAATGGTTGAGTGGCTGAGCATTCAAAAACACTGTCAGGAGCTGTAGGATATACCAGACGAACCAAACGAGCTTTGTCGACTTCTTGTAGATTTTCTGTGGAACTCTGTTACCGGTTTCTTAGTTGCATCTGGTACACCTGCTCCAGATGCGCATTGCCGTATCGCATATCCAACTGCTTGACATGTTGGTCGTAAGTCTTCATGTTCATCCTTCTTCAGCGTTTGTAGTATATCGATTGCTTCTCCACGCAACGAAACGGTCATCGCTGTAGCCTTCTATTTTTCTATTTTTTTCTTCCAATTTATCTTCTAAAATTCTAGAACTTTCTTTTAATTGTTTGTTCAGCTTTTCATCCTAAACTCCAGAATTTTCTTTCTTTTCCCGTATAGAATTTTCTGTTAAATATATATATATATATATATATATATATATATATATATATATATATATATATATATATATATGTAAAGTTGTGAAAAATATGTTAGTGTCTGTGTCTCTGTGTAATGGTATGGACAAGAAAGTTGATTTTATTGTCTGTTTCTTGTTTTATGATGAATTTAATTTTAGATTTGTTGTTAATAAGTTTGTCAAAGTTCTTTCTGTGTGCCTGTCCAAAGTATTGTCAACATAACGTTTCCAGAACAAAATAATTTTGCTGAGGGATATGTTTCTAATTTCTGATTTTAAGTTGTCTATAAATATATTAGCTAGCAAGTCACTGTTGGCACTATCCATTGGTAAGCCAACTTCTAATTTGTAAATTTTATTGTCGAAATTAAAAGATTTTGATCTGTTACTGATTTAAATAAATTTATTAGGATGTCTATGTATATTTGTTCTAAGTTGTATTTGTTAATAAATTGTTGATCTGTTTTTATGAGATTTTTAAGAATTTTAAATGTATTATTTATGGGGATATTTATGTATAGGTTTACTTACTAAATCGAATGAAATTAATTTAAAAAGTTTTTTGGTTGTGTTGTATGGTCGTGTTTAACGATTTTATGTTATCTTTTGAATTTTTAATTGAGAATTTGGAGAGTTTTAACTAGCTTTTGCGCTGGGGAATTTACAGAAAATGCAATGGGCCGTATAAATTTATTTGGTTTGTGGAATTTTATATTGCTATATAAAGGAGGAATGTGTGAATTAATTTCTAAAATTTGATATGAATGTGAGTTAAAATTTATTAAAGTGTTAGAACAGTTGTTGATTTTAGTCTGAAATTTTTGTATCTGTTGAGATTGGGTTTTTTGTTACGAGTTTGATATTGCTTTCGAATTTTTTTTATCTTTTGTCTATGTATTTTTGACTGTTTAAAATGACTAAACCGGCATTTTTGTTTGCTTTAGTTAGTGTTAAATTATTGTCTGAGTTTTTTTTGGGTTATGGATATGAAAGTGTTATTACAGTTTGATCTTGCTTGTATTAATTTGTTGTTCTCACGTACTTTGTGTGTAGTTTTGGAGAGTTCTTGTAAGCATTGTGTGATTTCTAGGATTATGTTGGTTTTATCGGGATGATTATAGAGTTGTGTTTCGATGTGTATTGACATTTTTGGGAGGTTGACTAGTTCTTCTGGCTGTGTGAAAGTAGTTATTGAGAGGTTAGTTATGCGTGCGGGGAAGATGGGTTTAGTGTTATTTAGTATGTTTCTTCTTTTTTCTTTTTGTCTATGAGGCGTTCTAGTTTCATTTGTTTTTTTTTTGTTCTGTGTCGTAGATATTATAGAAAATTTCTTCTTCTATTTGTGTGATAAAAGTTTCGTATTCTATTGTATGTAAAAATGTTGGTAGGTGTCTGTAGAGAAATTTAAATTTTGTATCAATGAAGGAGCTGATGTATTGTTGTCGTCTGATCTCTTGTTTAAGTATTTTGTGGTGAATCTCATCTTCCTGGTTCTTTGACAGTTGATATCTGAATTGAATGCGTAAAAAAATCTGGAGTTAAATGTTGTAATTTTTATGCGTGTAGGATATATAGATGTTGTATTTTATTTTGTTTGTTGAGTATATATTTCAACTGACAGAGTTTCATGTATATCTCCATGTTTTTAATTTTGTTGATGAATGGCGAAATACTAAAACATTTACACAACAACCACCAATTACAAAACGAAAACATTAACTTCCCGCAACAACATATTTCTAAAAATATACCGCCATTTAAAATCTAATCCTCGTATATTTTCAAAAAATCAAAATGTCACCAAAGTATATATAAATTACACTTCTTACAACCATATCAATAACAATTTTCAAATTTTCCACATATTATTTCTTCCCAAATTTCAACATCTATTATAACAACAATATATTTCTAGATGATCAGTATATTTAATAATAAATTATTTTCGTATTACATTACATATATCTTAACATGTTGTTGTCATAACCTTAAAAAAGCACATTTTTGTTCAATTTAAAAAAAAAAGATTGACAATTTTTGCTTTGTTGTATGAGCTTTGATTTACGCAAAGGATGTATTTCAACTACGATTTCCATAATATCTCTAATTTCAATTTTTTTTTTATATTTTCGTCCCTTACTTACTACTAACTTCGTAGCGTTATAACCCAGGGTTGGCTTTAGCTTAATCAACGATGCTCTTCCAAAGTGTTCTGTAATCATTGGTAGTTGCTTTTTAATTTTCGATATGAGTATATTGTTTACATTTTGACTCTTTTGTTTCCAAAATCTTCTTCAATTAGTTTCCTATTTGTGTAATTTTTTTTGCTGCTACTTTTATTGGCCTTGTCTGTTTTTTTTTTAAATGGATACTGTGAAATTTCGTTATCTTTTAAAAACTTAGTAGTGTTTTGTACTCTTTTTCATTCTTAAATATGGCACATTTCAATGTTTCTTTTAGATAATTCTATTATTACTTTGCAGTCTCTAGAATTCCAAGATTTTTTTTCATTTTGTAATGATCATATCCGTGGCTACTTGTCATATTTTTATGATATGCATTTTTTTATTGTAGTTGATTGCTAGTCTGGCCCGTAAACCCTCCTCCTTTATACACGCTTGGGACCGGCAGTGGCAGTTAATGGAACAGTGTATTCATTCAATAACAAACCCTGGGCGGAGTTTCGTATGATTGTTAGTTCAGAAATATTGTCTGAAGAAAGTTAACGAAACAATTCAGGATTAATTGTATTGCTGTTGTATTAACTACATCGCTCTGATGCAATAATGCTTTGTTGGTTATGTAGAAATGTGAAAGGCTATTATCAAATGTTTCTCACTGCCGCCATTGTTGTACATTGATGGACAGATAATATATAGAACCGGTAACATATAAGCGTAAAAGACAAAGTTAGTATAACTGTTAGGCAAATACCTTTTTAATAAATAGACAATATTTGGGTTTTAGTTCTGTAAAAATTTATTAATTACAACGTTTCGACAGCTCAGTGCTGCCTTCGTCAGGTAAATAACAAATAAATAAATATTGTCTATTTATTAATTATGAGTTCTGAAAGCTTCTTTCAATATTCAAATACTTTTTTGTTTTGTTTTTACGATAAAGCAACAACCGACGTCATGGATGTTTTAAAAATGTAATTTTCTAATCTCTGATTGTTGTAAAGAGCGCTAACGTTGGGCAAGCAGTGTGCGAAAGCGAGTGGTTCAAGTTCTCTGCCAGAACAAAGAAAGCCCTTTTGATGATTTTGACGAGAGCCCAGAAGCCTACTGTGTTATCTGTTGGAGGCTTTTACCCGATGTCTTTAAGTACTTTTTTGATGGTAAGTAATAAGTTATATTAATATAGATATTTATACCGTCTTTCGGATTACTATAGAATATTTTATTATGGTGTACCAAGTGTGCATTTTTATTATTGGACGATATGGTTTATTCATAATGTTTGTAATCGTTTATAATTGTTGCAAACGTTTGTGAAGATGGGCAAACATTTGTGTATTTCTGCAAACTCCAAATAATTTAATGTTGGCAAATCAGATATCCCTCTTATTACTAATGTTTTATATCTAATATTTGTGAATATTTGAAAATATTTGGTAATAATTATTATTTTGTTTACATTTTCCAATGGGTTGTATGCTGCGTTACCTATGATATAATTTTATTATATTAATTTTGTGTATGTATTGTATTGTTCACTAACCAAATAGAATATTTAGTACAAGGATATTCAAAAAAAAAAATTAAATCCAAATGTGTATTAACTCTTTGTAAATATATCTGCAAACCCCTTATTTATTAATATTTGCGTACGTTTGTGAATACATCAAAACCTCGATATATCGTACTTCGAATTTTTTTAAAAATATCCTGTTAATGTTATACCCGTTTCAAACCAAGTGTCACCGATTTTGACCGCTACACTGATATTCTTAGCCATGGAAGTTATACGGAAAACCCTGGAGTTGATTTGCACATATGCATTGCTAGTTTTTTGTGGTTCATTGCATTCGGAAAACTTACCTTTATATATTAGACTTTCAGCTTTAAGGTCATTTTGGTCCTCATTAGTCCGTTATATCGAGGTTGTACTGTATTAGCAAATTCGATATACAGGCTGTGCAACGAAATGCGGAACATAGGACTTTAACATGTGATTTAAAAAAATGCGGATAATCTCTCTCCTGATATATTTAGAGTAAAACTACAGGAGTACAAAGTTGTTCAACATTTAATGATACGTTAGATAGGATCAAAATTATTGCAACAGCAAGTCTACAGTACGAGAAATATTAAATGTAAAATGTAATATTTTCTTGGAAATGGAAATAATAGAAAATATCTATCTTTCAATTGAGTGGAGTATCGCTCATTATAATTCGTATTGTTTGTACTTTAATATTATTTAAGTTGAATTTATATATTCATTTTCTAAAATAAAATACCAATATTACTAACATATTACAAATATTACTTAGAATAGTATTAAATAAAGAGTAAAAGAAATACATCAAATAAACCAAATTTTAACAATATATATTTAGGGACAGAACCTTCATTTTTAAACTAATTTTAGACTATAACATTTGTAATGAATATCAAATTATATTACCTATATATAATGACGTCATGAACTGTCACAAATTTCACATTTTACATTTAATAATTCTCGTAATGCAGACGTGCTTATTGCATCAATTATGATCTTATCTGACGTAGAAATTAATTCTGAACAACTTTATATTGTTGCAGTTATTCTCTAAATCTGTCAGGAGAGAGAGAGTATCCGCATTTTTTTAAATCCCATGTTAAAGTCCTATGTTCCGCATTTTGTTGCACACACTGTATATTTTTATTGCCGAACTGATGAATAATACTTGCAAACTAGATATAATTGCTAACATTTACAATCATTTGTTTGTGTTCTAACGTGAATGGCTATATCAAAATTATTCATTGTTTCTATATGTGCTATACATATCATTCGGTGATCTTTAACTGGTTTGTAATGAGTTTCCGTCTACGATGAAATAGTAACTTCTACATATACACATATACATGCATCAAATCAAGATGTTTATCGATGTTAATGCGTTTATCCCCGGGTTTCTTCTCCATTTCCTACTATTTTCTAAACTTCTTGGAGAGTTCTACTTGAATAGAGAGTAATAAAAGTTGCAATGAAAAAAATAAAAGATAATAACTGGAATAAAATAATTTGCCTTCATTTAGATTTTAGATAAAAAAGATATGAAATATACGTTTTCATATTTCAATTTATCCATGTCAAATTTGTTTTGGCGGAGACAAATACAAACCTTTCCGTACAACATATTATTTTTGTTTTAGATTCTGAGAGCTACTTATTCATATTTGGCTTTATTTAGAAAAGTATATACTCGTGGAGAGGAATAAAAACTTACTAATGTTCACATATTAAAAATTAGTAACTTAATATTACTAAAGGTTGCTAATAATGTAGTATTTGTCAGTAAGTTCAAGGAAAAATTGTAGGTTATTTTAAGAACTTTAATTATTGTCATAATAAAATAAAAGTTAATCTGTAGTAAACAAGAATAAATTGTAGTTTATTGTTTTATTATATGCCTTGAAAATATAAATAAAAGGTAAATAATTTTCGTCTTTGTTCTTATTTATATTTTTGCTGATGATGAACTTGATGATTTTCTTTCATGCTTTTATATATCTATATATTATCTCCTATTATTTTCTATTCCTATCCCTAAATACTTATACTATTTTACATATTACTTACTTGAAAACCGTAATTTATTTTAACTGTTTTGAGCCAGGAAAACTAACATTTGCAATCTACTAATTTGTAAAAGAATCTGTCAGTGCTACAGATAATATCGAACTGCCAGAGGAAAAAGCGGAAGAATTCAGATGGAAAATCAGAACATTTTTACAAAAAGCTTCAATATAAAGAGACAATGTGACAAAAGAAGATGAAGCAGCAATTAAAAGTCTAAAGAGAGATAACTCAATAAAGATCCTACTAGCAGAGAGGGAATGGACACTACAACATATGAGGAAAAAATCAATCAAGTATTAGAGAAAGGAATATATAAGAAACTGAAGACAGATCCTACAACAAAAATCGAAAGAAAAGTTTATCAGACCCTCAAGAAGTACCAAGATCACTATTCGGACAAAACAAGAAGCAATTTGATACCACACTACAGCAAGCCTCCACACATGTATGGTTTACCAAAGATCCACAAGAAAAACACATCTTTACGATCCATTACAAGTTCTCGAAACTCACCAGTATACCAGTTACCCAGATTTCTGTTACCCATACTGCAGCCACTTCAAAAACCAACGAACCACTTTTTTAAGGACTCCAAGCACTTCGTGACAATAGGGTCTGTTAATATATATATATATATATATATATATATATATATATATATATATATATATATTTACATGAATCATGCTTTTTACAGGATATAAACTTTACATGTGCTCGAAACATGACTTTTTTTGCATTAGTTCATCAAAAACAATAATTAAAAAATCTAGAATATATGAATTCTAACTGCATGACTGAAACGGTTCATGATTGGCCAGTGCTCGCGTGACGTCATTAGCCAGGTTGCGCTAAATGAATACAATTGTGTACACTGTACTGATTGACGAAAAATCTACTATTAAAGGCAAGAAACTCTCACAAAATGAATAAAATTGAGTATGTGAAAGCTCAAACAGATAATCTGCCAAAAGTCACAGTGGATATGGTGACTGAGTTTTTTACTTTGTCAGAAAATTTCAATGTAGCAGAAACAAGAGGTGTAAAAGTTCAGAAATAAGTACAATAAAAAACATTAAATTTGATTCACAAATCTATTTATTACATATATATAAGTGCTATTATCAAATTAGGTCGTTATAACATAAAAATATTAAACATAGAAAGATTTGTGGTGATATTTGACAACCTATAAGGAAAATAGTTTGATGACACGCAAACGTGAAGCATTCATTGCAGTGTGGTTGTAATCAATTTTTTTCAATAATTTTATATTAAATTCGTTTTGTTTGGGACATGAACGTTAAAGTTCATCTTTTTATTTTATAATGTAGTAATTATTTTTTTTTTCTGATTTTTATCGTTCACCTCGATATTCAACTTGACATTTAATTACTACATTATAAAATAAAAAAGATTAACTTTAACGTTTTTGTATTTTATACTATAATAATATTATCAATATCCCACTTTATTATAATCTGAAATATATAATTTAAATTATTGAATAGATCTCAAATGAATTTAATTAATTATAGCATGAAGTTTTGGAAAAACAATATTTTTTCTATTTTGTTGATATTAATCTTAATAATGTATTTATTTTTTGAAACCAGTGTACTATTGAACAAATTACAGGTTTTATGAATCATATCAGGCCTTAAATATCTTAAAATCTTCGATCTATAAGATCGGAATACAATTGACATCTGCGGCATTTATGATACTTAGAACAATCCTAGGTATATATATATATATATATATATATATATATATATATATATATATATATATATATATATATATACCGGGTGTCCCAGCTCGACCGACACATGGGAGTTTTACATGGGAAATCAGTTAATTATGAATAGTATCTCCCCATTGCAAGATATTAACTTGAAATTTTGTATACTTATCGGAGAATATTAATTCTATGGATCATACTCATTTGAAATATGTAATTACGTCTGCAGGGCGAGATTTATTAAATTTAAAATCTAATATTTTCGTTCAAAATCAGACAGCCATGGAAATAAAAGAAAATATTTATCTGACAGTTTAGTGAAGTATCACTAATATTAATTCTTATTCTAATATTATTTAAGTTGAATTTAGTTTCTTTTTGATAAATAATATACCAATATTACAAAAATATAAATATCTACAATGGCATGTCATTAACTGTCAGAACTGTCACATAGATATTTTCTTTTATTTCCATGGCTAACTGATTTTGAACGAAAATGTTAGATTTTATAATTTAATAAATCTCGTCTTGCAGACGAAATAACATATTTCAAATAAGTTTGATCCATAGAATTAATATTCTCCGATAAGTATGCAAAATTTCAATTTAATACCTTGCACTGGGGAGATACTATTCATAATTAACTGATTTCCCATGTAAAACTCCCATGTGTCGGTCGAGCTGGGACACCCGGTATATATATATATATATATATATATATATATATATATATATATATATATATATATATATACAGGGTGAGTCACCGAAATGCCCGTCTTCGATATCTCCCTTGTCGTTAGAAATACAGCATAAATTTATTAACAAAAGTTATTGATCAACTCAAGGAGCATCACATAAAATTATTTTCACATATACAGGGTGTTGCGTTACGGCTCGGCGAAAATTGTTTGCCTTTTATGAAATGGAACATCCTGTATATTTTTATATTTTTTCAAGTGTATTTCATTCCTCTATACGGACATATAAATTTTGTTTTAGTTTTCCGCGGCGTTGCCAAGTTATTCCGTTTATTCTCTAAAAAAGACCAAATACACGCATTGCTTTATAATGACGTACTGAAGTTATTTTAATAGTAAAAATTAAGATTTCTTTTTTCTGTACAACTGTAACTACACTCTATGTTCTCACATATATTTTTTTAAATGTAATTATACAGGGTGTTCCAAAAAGCGAATCAAATTTACTCAATTTCAAATGACTAGAACTCGTCATTTTCAAATGGAACACTCTATATTTTATAATTCAGTTGTGCGTTTTTTTGTATTATCTTCATATTTTATTAAGGGTACCCTATGCCTAAAACCAATATTTTTGGAGATTTTCACCATTTTAATTTAGAAAAAAATACTCTATCGAATAACTTAAAAATAAACATACGTTCCCATTTAAAATAAGAAAGTTGTGTCCCGTATTTTGAGAACCACTGGTTGAATTTTTTTTTTTTGCTCATTGTATTAGTCTTGTAAAATGGTGGTTCTTTGCTAATTTAACCAACCTCGTAGCTCTTATAGTTCTCGAGATAGCAATGGTGGCACTTTTAAATGGAACACCTGTATATATATATATTAAAAGACCCTATTGTCACGAAGTGCTTGGAGTCCTAAACAAAGTGGTTCGTTGGTTTTTGAAGTGGCTGCAGTATGGGTAGCAGAAATCTGGGTAACTGGTATACTGGTGAGTTTCGAGAACTTGTAATGGGTCGTAAAGATGTGTTTTCCTTGTGGATCTTTGGTAAACCATACATGTATGGAGGCTTGCTGTAGTGTGGTATCAAATTGCTTCTTGTTCTGTCCGAAATGTGATCTTGGTACTTTTTGAGGGTCTGATAAACTTTTCTTTCGATTTTTGTTGTAGGATCTGTTTTCAGTTTCTTATATATTCCTTTCTCTAATCTAAGCATCGAGTAACATTTGTAAAGGCCTACAGCCTGAACCATGCAAGTGATTGTTATAATGTTTTTTTTTAATATATGGGGGCTAATGAGATCTGGTGCCTTTTGGGTGTCTCATATTTTTACTGTTAGTAGTTTTCGTGTAAAAAATTAAAACTGTGCACAAATGCTGTCTGGAAACAATGGATCCCAGAGGCCATGTCTAAATTTAAGAAGAATCACGCCGTCATTCGTCACTTTTGACAATCTGTCTATGAAATTTAAATGATTATATCTTTGAATAGAACATTGATATCAAAGATTTAAAAACAATTTCATGAATAATAGACTTGAGCAAAGGTGTTACAACTAATTTAAGTTTAAAACATAACGTATTTAATTAATATAAATTTTGACGTTTCCAAAATCAAAAGTCAATGTTGCCAAATGTGTGATGAAGTAACTTCACTGAAGACGGTGGCAGTTGTATTAGGGTTGACAATATTAATTTATAAATTTAAAAATTAACTACTATTTTTTAATACAAACAGTTTTGCCAAATTATAAAGTAACTAAATAAAAATCAAATATTCCTAAATAAAATATATTGAATACTTTGCTGTGTTTGTATCAAAAGAAAATAAACCATAAGGATCAGTTTTAAAATGACAAAAGAAATGTGTCATATCGATCTGCATTTGTTTTTCGTAAAAAATTGTTAGAAGTAGTTCGTCCTTGGGTTTCAAGGAAGCGATACAATGTGGACGGTTGTGCACGATTAAACGACTAAAATTTTCTACGTAAATTAGAATTTGTTTTTTGCAAAATGTTGTTAGAAAAATGTCGTGTTTGGGTATTTTCGAATTACATAAGTCAATATTGCCAAATGTTTAATAAAGTAACTAAACAAAGAACAAATATTTCCAAATGAACGTTACTGAAGACAGTGAATGTTATATTAGGCTAGGTCACGATGAGGGCTAGCGTGCAGAATAAACAAAAATGTTCTATGTCGAACGGCTTTTGTTTTTTGGAAAAAGTTGTGAGAAGTATGTGGTGTTTGGTATCAAATGAAAAGGCTCCATAAGGGCTGGCGTGTAGAATTAACATATAGGTCAATGTTGATCGGCTTTTGTTTTTTGCAAAAATTTCTCAAAGGTATGTCGAGTTTCGTCTCGAATGAAAGGTCTCGGAGAGAACTAGCGTGCAGAATTGACATAAATGTGCTATGTCGATCGGTATTGGTTTTTTGCAAAAAGTTTTTAGAAGTGTGTGGTGTTTGGTATCAAATGAAAGGTTTCAACGAAGGCTGGTGTGCAGAATTAACGAAAATGGTCAATGTCAATCGCCTTTTATTTTTTTGCAAAAATTTGTCACAAGTATATAGTGTTTGGTATCAAATGAAAAGTCTCGGTGTGGGCTAGCATGTAGATATAATAAAAATGTGTAACGTCTCTCATTCCCCGCCGGTCGGGTGCTCAGTAGTTACCAGGGTTCAGGAGCAAGGATGGGAGTCAGGACGGACTGGTACTAGAGGAATAAGCAAACACTTCTGTTTCTACCCAAAAATATAAATAAATATATATTCTATATAATCAAAAATAAATACAATTTATTGTAAAACAGTAAGAATGGCCGTTTAGCGTCTGGCGGCTGACGAAGCTACTTCTCCGGGCTGGGGCAACCTGTAACAAAGTAGACACGGTGATACGGCGAGGCGGCGGTTACGGTCCCGGAAACGATAATACGCGTTCGCGATAAAGCTAATGGCGCACCTTGCTGTGCTGTACTCGGGTGTTGACGAACACGATACGGTTCCCACGCGGTGACTCGGAGCCGACGCGGTGTCGCCGGTGGAGTAGTGAGGGAACGTTCGGCTCAGCACGCCTTCGGTAAGGATGGCTCAACACGCCTTGGGGAACGGCTCAGCACGCCGTATGCGGAGAAGCTCGGGTAAGAATGGCTCAGCACGCCATATGTTAGGAAGGCTCAACACGCCTCGGGTGAGGAAGGCTCAACACGCCTCGGGTACGGCTCAACACGCCGTCGGTAATAAAGGCTCAACACGCCTCGGGTACGGCTCAACACGCCTTCGGTAAGGATGGTTCAACACGCCCTGGGGAACGGCTCAGCACGCCGTATGCAGAGAAGCTCGGGTAAGAATGGCTCAGCACGCCATATGTTAGGAAGGCTCAACACGCCTCGAGTGAGGAAGGCTCAACACGCCTCGGGTACGGCTCAACACGCCTTCGGTAAGGATGGCTCAACACGCCCTGGGGAACGGCTCAGCACGCCGTATGCGGAGAAGCTCGGGTAAGAATGGCTCAGCACGCCATATGTTAGGAAGGCTCAACACGCCTCGGATGAGGAAGGCTCAGCTCGCCTTTGGTAATTGGGCTGGAGACGGATGGGAAGGAAAAGGTGCTCGCCGGACTAGTGTCCGTGCTGATATAGCCGCAGCTACGGAGTGGGGGACAGCGCTAGTACTGCAGTGTTGCCAGATCGCCGTGATGCGAAGTCGCCTTGTCAAACTTAAAATATCGCCAAAAATCGCCAAGTTCGTTCCTGAAATATGCTGCTTATGATTTGTGTCAAATAAATAAAATTTCTTTTAAAAAATACATATTTTGTAAATAAGATAAACTTAGTAATACTCTATCAAAAATACACTTCAAACGAAAATATATTTATATATACTACTTATTAGTAATAATAAATTTTAGATGAAGAAGGTTCTCACCAGTAGTAATAAGTTATTACTACTGGTAAGATCCCTCTTCATCTAAAATTTGTATCATTTCATTAATACATAGCTAGGCAAGCCTGTATATTTTTGCGTACCTCTGTTTTGGAATCAGATTTAACAGAGCCATCTAGTTCGGGTTTCTATGAAATACCTTGCAGAATGGAACTTATAAAATTTCAGTTAAATAAAAATGTTTTACATATTTACTGTATTTCTTTTGTATCTATTAAAAAAGTTCTTTCAATAATTCAT
The DNA here is from genome assembly GCA_035578165.1 of Stenolophus ochropezus. NCBI lineage: Eukaryota > Metazoa > Arthropoda > Insecta > Coleoptera > Carabidae > Stenolophus > Stenolophus ochropezus. The sequence goes on along the minus strand of JAQOWZ010000008.1, from coordinate 10,556,669 downwards.
TGCAATATTTTATAACAGAACTACTTTGTAATATTAATTATTTGACTTTTGCTTTTTTCTTTATATTTGACTCACGCCTGATATTAACCCAAATGCAACGAACCAAGCAGTTATATAAGTGAAACGAATTTTCTCCTAACCTACTCTATGTAATAATACCTGTTTATTAGGAAATTCGCAACCAAATATGCATAGCTTTAAAAAGGACATCGCGAAATTCTCAATTTGTAGATAATGAACTTAAAACGAAACTATATGTCGCCAAATATCGCCAAACATTTCTAATTAATCGCAAATTTAATCGCCAATCGCCAAATTGAAAATTTTGTCGCCGAATGCTATAAAAAATCGCCAAAATGGCGACAAGTCGCCAAATCTGGCAACACTGGCTAGTAGTGGGATCGGGGCCCGACGCGGCCCGATGGTTCCCGAGACTAGCCGGACAGCCAGTTAGCAACGTTAGCTTCGTGCTATGTAGATGCTGGCGTTACAAATGTTTTGAGAATTCGCTAGTCACTATACTAAACGATTACATTCACTATATATATCTATCTACAGATACATCACGAGCATCGAGTAACATTTGTAAAGGCCTACAGCCTGAACCATGCAAGTGATTGTTATAATTTTTTTTTTAATATGTGGGGGCTAATGAGATCGGTGCTTTTTGGGTGTCTCATATTTTTACTGTTAGTAGTTTTCGTGTAAAAAATTAAAACTGTGCACAAATTCTGTCTGGAAACAATGGATCCCAGAGGCCATGTCTAAATGTAAGAAGAATCACGCCGTCATCCGTCACTTTTGACAATCAGACTATGAACTTTAAACGATTATATCTTCTTATAGAGTATTGATATCAAAGATTTAAAAACAATTTCATGAATAATAGACTTGAGCAAAGATGTTACAACTAATTTAAGTTTAAAACATAACGTATTTAATTAATATAAATTTTGACGTTTCCAATGTCAAAAGTCAATGTTGCCAAATGTGTGATGAAGTAACTATATTAAAACCAAATATTCCTAAACTAACTTCACTGAAGACGGTGGCAGTTATGTTAGGATTGACAATATTAATTTATAAATTTAAAAATTAACTATTGTTTTTTTAATACAAACAGTGTTGCCAAATTATGAAGTAACTGAATAAAAATTTGATATCAAAAGAAAGAAAACCATAAGAGCCGGTTTTGTTTTATGCAGAAAGTTGTCAGAAGTATGTCGTGTATGGTATCAAATGAAAGGTCTCGGTGAGAGTTGGAAAACATAAATGACAAAAATGTTTCATGTCGACCGGCTTTTGTTTTTTGCAAAAAATTATTAGAAATATATCGTGTTTGCAATCTAATGAAAGGTCTCGGTGAGGCCTGACGTGGAAATATGAAATAATTGTTTCATGTCGATCGGCATTTGTTTTTTGCATTGACAGCGGAGCTCCAGGGAATGCTCGGTGTAGCCGAGAATTCGCTAGTCCTATATACTAAAAGGCATGTGTCCTAATCTATATTTATTTTCATCACGACGATCGCCAAATTTTGGCAGAAACCTACAGCCTTAACCATTTATGAAATTGATATGTATAATAATATCAAGTTGTAGAGAATGATGCGTAGGTGTGCCTTTTTGGTGTTTCATAGTTTTACGTCGAGCAGTTTTTGCGTAAATTAATAAAAACCACACACTTTTTTAATTTTGAAACAATCTTGAAACTAAAGATCCTAGTAGCCATGTCTAAATTTAAAAAGAATCGCGCTGTAATCTGTCACTTTTGACAAACAATCTGTGAACTTTAAACGATTGTATTTTCAAAGAGAACATTGATATTAAAGAAATGAATACAGTATCATGTATAATAGTCTTGAGCAAAGGTATTACAATTAATTTAAGTTTAAAACATATCGTATTTAATTATTATAAATTTTGACGTTTCCAATGTCAAAAGGCAATATTGCCAAATGTGTAATGAAAGAACTAAATTAAAACCAAATATTCCTAAACAAACTTCACTGAAGACGGTGGCAGTTGTATTAGGATTGACAATATTAATTTATAGATTTAAAAATTAACTACTATTTTTAATACAAACCGTGTTGCCAAATTATAAAGTAACTAAATAAATATCAAATATTCCTAAATAAAATAAATTGCATACTTTGCTGTGTTTGCTATCAAAAGAAAGGAAACCATAAGGGCCAGTTTTAAAATGACAAAAAAAATGTGTCATGTCCATCTGCATTTGTTTTTCGTAAAAAGTTGTTAGAAGTAGGTCGTCCTTGGGTTTTAAGAAAACGACACAGTACGGACTGGTGTGTACGGATGACAAAAATGTTCTACGTAGATTAGAATTTGTTTTTTGCAAAATGTTGTCAGAAAAATGTCGTGTTTGGGTATTTTCAAATTACATAAATCAATATTGCCAAATGTTTAATAAAGTTACTAAACAAAAAACAAATATACCCAAATGAACGTTACTGAAGACAGTGAATGTTATATTAGGCTAGGTCACGATGAGGGCTAGCGTGCAAAATGAACAAAAATGTTCTATATCGAACGGCTTTTGTTTTTTGAAAAAAGTTGTGAGAATTATGTGGTGTTTGATATCAAATGAAAAGGTCTCGTTGAGGGCTAGCGTGCAGAATTGACAGAAATGTTCCATTTCGATCGGCTTTTGTTTTCTGCAAAAAGTTCTTAAAAGTATGTCGAGTTTGGTCTCAAATGAAACGTCTTGTAGAGGGATAGCGTGCAGAATTGACAAAAATGTTTTTGCAAAAAGTTGTCAGAAATATGTCTTGTTTGGTATCGAATGAAAGGTCTTGGCGAGGGCTCGCGTACAGAATTGACAAAAATGATCTATGTCGATCGGCTTTTGTTTTATGCAAAAATTTCTCAAAAGTATGCCGAGTTTGGTCTCAAATGAAACGTCTTGTTGAGGGCTAGCGTGCAGAATTGACAAAAATGTGCTATGTCGATCGGTTTTTGTTTTCTGCAAAAAGTTGTCAGAAGTGTATGGTGTTTGGTATCAAATGAAAGGTTTCAATGAGGGCTGGTGTGCAGAATTAACAAAAATGTTTCATGTCGATCGGCTTTTCTTTTTTGCAGAAAGTTGTCAGAAGTATATCGTGTTTGGTATAAAATGAAAGGTCTTGATGAGAGCTGACATGTAAAATTGACAGAAATGGTTCATGTTGACCCGTTTTTGTTTTTTGGAAAAAGATGTTAGAAATATGTCGTGTTTGGTATCAAATTAAATGTCTTGATGAGGGCTGATGTGCAGAAGTGATTAAAAATTGCCAAGTTGTTCTGCATTTGTTTTTTTACAATTACTTGCCGGAAGTACACCGTATTTGATATTAAATGAAAGCATTCGACAAGACCTGCCTTGCAGAAATAAAATTAGCTTTCAAATGTTAATATTTCACTGACGCCTGAGGCCTAGGGAACGCTCAGCGTAGCTGAGCATTCGCTAGTATTTTATACTAACTCAAATGACAATGTATCAATTCAATCTGAAGATACCAAATTACTAAAATATCGTACCGTGAAGACATTGATATAAAAGAATTGGATGAGGAACTGTTACAATTTATATTACTTACAATTTTAACTTGCGTGCATCTGATGAAAAATAATATTTCCATAAAATATTTATTTTATCACTAGTCCAGAAACTAAACTTTTGCGAGAGCGGGCTCATTTTGAGCTTTCAGCTCGACTTTCAAATAATGAGAGATCTCGCAAAAAAGTTTCTGGGCCAGTGATAAACAAGATTTTTTGCGTCAATGAGATTTATGTGGTGTGGGAGTATGGAGGTTTGTGGGTATATCGGTGTGAGTTTCGGAGTGGGTTTTGGTGTAGATGTGAAAGTAAGTGTGTCGATTTTTCGCCCACGATAAAACTCCAATACGGTACATGTACAAAATATAATATTTGGTATTTAAGAATTATATTGAAATATGATGAACTAATCACATTTTGACCACAATTAATTAACCGGAAGTTGTACTTTACATGAAGCATTAAACCGTTTTTCCTAAAAAGACGCCTCTTATTTTTTTTTCGCCAATTATGTTATTATTAAACATAAAGATTATTTAGTTTTCTACCGGCTTACATACCACAAAATTTATAAATCAACCAAAATCATTGAATTAGGTAAGATGGATTAAACAAAAATCAAGACCCGAAAATCTTTTCTCTAACATTCGCTTTCATCTCAAGTATGAAGCCACAATTTCACATTCTGGCCATCAGCAGGTTCTGTTATTAATATATTTATAATTTATTATAAATAATACTTTGTAATATTATTACAAAAACTATTTCTTAAAAGTGTAAAGAAAAAATTATTTCAACAAGCGGGCGATTGCTTCTTCGGCCCACCTTTTGATCTGCCACTGCTTTATAAAATCTATCTAGTGTCACACGCGAAGTATATGATAATAAATTCTCATTTATCAATTTATGGCGCGACAAGGTATTTAAGTACACCAAACATCAATAACAGAGCAATTAGAGACTAAAAAAAATATCGTTTGTTATTGTAGAGTGTAAGGTAGTATTAACAAGCTGAATTTAAATTATATAATGATTTCTCATGATAAAATAAACATTTTTTCAGTTGTAGATAATTGTCATAGTTAATGTTACACTTAGTAATATGGTAATAAAGGTCTCTCTTTTATTAAAAAATAGCAAACAAATGTAAAAACACGAACTTATTATAAATGTTAGGTATACGGTTTATAAAGTTTAAGGTTTGTTACAAATAATAAAAAATTAAAAAAAAGTAACCGCCCGGAAATTAATACTAGATACTAATATTTATACTGTTACTTTTATAGCAGTACACAATGGCAAGTCGCAAAATAACAGACGAAGAACTTTACAAAATATTGTATATACTGTCACGAAGTGGCCACAGTATCGTTCCTAAAAATAAACAATTCAATCACCAGAAATGTATTATCGCTCAACTTATATATATTTTGTTATACATCGAATATTAGTTTCTTTCCTCGTAAGGTTTATACTTATATTTTTTACAGTAACTAATTATGTAGTATACCATTAGCCCCTTAACGTGAAACAATTGCTGCTATGTTAGTACCATTGCAATATTTCAACAGTTTTAAAAAATTAGATGCCCAAAATGTAACCCATATAGTTCATAACAATAAATTTCTCGCTTTTACCTGTATAAACTATTTTATTATCCATAACCTTCTTATATGGTGTCAGTTGTTTGTGTTATATTTAATGTTTCTAGTAAATAACTCTGACTCAAACTTTGCTGTACTCATGCACACATATATCCAGACCGACGGATCGACAGACATGCTAAAAATAAATAAAAACATGGAATATGGTCGTATGCTTCAACAGTGAATAAATCATTTAATAATTATTGAATCAATATAACTTATTCATTCAATAAAATAAAACGTAATTCACGTAATTGTGTAAAGTAAGTTGTAAATAATGTCTTATTGAAAGATAATGCCTACAAAATAATGAAAACTAATTTAGAATTTGGACGTTTAATGCCAAGGTACCAAAGCAATTCAAAACTCAAATAAAACTTAATATGAATATATTATACATTAAATAGAATATAATATTTTTAAATTGAAATCAACCGATGCCGAACAAGTTACATGAAATGATAAAAATATAATTGTTATGAAAATTTAGTTACATGAATAGATACATTATTAGTAATTAATTATTAGCACTTACAAATATAATATAAATATAATAACTTTTACATGACTACTCTCACTTAGCTAACTTAATTTCTATCAAATTATTGCTCATGTTTCTTTTGCTATTCGATAACATTCACAAATTCTGATTGTAGGTGCGAGCTACAATATTTATTATAGCTTATATATTTATAATCACAGAATTTATCATGTAGATGTAATGTAATATGCATTTGGATTGCCACAGTGCACGTTAAGACGATTCGGCACAATAAGAAAAATCTATTATCTGCCATATTTATACTCCATATACTTCTCAAATTACTTTACTTTTTACAATTTATTCTACTTTTTAACATCTTATTCACTGATTTATTTGTTTTCAAACAATGGAGCGTTTAGACGGCCACCGTTCTAATAGCCAAGTGTTTGCTTTTGGTGGCTTTATTTATGTTGTTAGCCGACGATATCAGGATGTAACCTATTTAGTTTGCAAAAATCGGGAAACTTGTTCCGCCCGCTTAACTTTAAGGAATCAAATTCCAATGATTACGCAGCATCATAGCCATGAAGCGTATCCTGCTGAAATACAACTCTATCGGTTGAAGACATCGCTGAGAAGACGTGCTCAACAAGAAAATACAGAACTGGAGGTAATTTTTAGAGAAGAGGAAAGACGGTATCCTGAAGGAGCAGCTCTGCTAGGTGCATATGAGAGTATCCGCTCTACTTTGTATCGCAGCAGAAGACTTGGAACTCCAAGAATTCCAGATACCATAGTCGAGTACTCGACCATAATACGTCAAAGGCATTATGTTGAAAATATAAATTATATGTATAAGGCACTACAGGCCTATAGACCCTTGGCTTGGAAGCACACTTTTTTTCAGTGTGCTCTATCATACACTTTTTGTTTCCAGTCCCTGATACCCAATTGATGTAAGTCTTCTAGTACTGCACTAAACCATTTCTTTTTTGGCCGCCCTCTTCTTCTTCGTGCACTTAGTTCACTGTTGAAAACACTTTTACAATTCTACTTTCCGTCATTCAATTTATGTGTCCGGACCACTTTAGTCTTAACGATTTACTTATCCCCACTATATTACTATCCCCAAAAAGAGACATTACTTCTAAATTCGTTCTCCTCATTACCCGGTCTCCCTCTTTTTTCCCACCAAAAATTGTCCTCAACACCTTTCTTTCCCATCTTAACAACTTTTCCTGATCACTTCTCACTAATGTCCATGTTTCACAACCGTATAGCACTGTTGGTCTAATTACTGTTTTATAGACACGTATTTTCGTTGACCACGACACTTTTTTTGAGTATCGAAGGTTTCTTAAGGCACCCACACATCTATTCCCTTTCATTACCCGCATATCTATTTCGAATTTTTCACAATTGTTTTCATTCACTGCTACACCTAAGTATATGAAGTTCGTTACTCTTTCTATTTTATACACTTTATTGTTTGTGCCCATTAACTTCACCTCGCACTTCGTATCCCGTTTATCACCATTCACCCTCATATACTTTGTCTTTTCCTCATTTATTTTGAGACCAATTTGACTTGCATACTGTACTAGTCTTGAAAAAACTTCGACCATTTCTTTCCTAGTTCTGGTTATAAGAACTATATCGTCAGCATACGCGAGACATTGGTGTTTGTGTCTGTTTATTATCCCTGCCCTATTTACTTGAGCTTTCTCCATTACCCATTCTAGAATTAAATTAAATAGAATTGAAGACATCGGATCACCTTGCCTTAAACCATTTTTCCTTCAAAAGACTCAGAGATTTCTCCATCCGCTACTACTTTACATTTATTCTCTCTTTGTGACATTTCCACCAACTTGATTAATTTTTCCGGTAATTTTAGTTCTCTGAGGATGTTATATAAACTTTTCTTCTTCACTGAGTCATAAGCTTGCTTAAAGTCTATGAACAATAGTTCGAGTGGTAACTTATGCTCATAAATTTTTGCAATAGTTTGTTTCAGTACAAAAATTTGGTCGATGGTGGATCTGTTTTTCCGAAAGCCTGCCTGGTACTCACTGATTATTTTTTCTGTAAACACACTTAATTTATTCCTGATGCATGTTGCAAGAACTTTATAAGTAACATCCACTAAAGCAATGCCCCTGTAATTTTCGCACTTTGCCTTGTCTTCTTTCTTATGTAACGGAACGATCAATGCTTCCTTCCAACCATTCGGCATTTCTTCAGTTTCCCATACGTCTTTTACCATGTCATAAATTTTTTCTAGCAATTCATCCCCACCAAATTTTAACATTTCCGCCGATATACCATTCTCACCAGTACTTTTATTATTCTTCATATTCTTTATTATTTCGCAAACTTCCTGTTTTGTCGGCAATTCCACCTGTTCATCCTGTACTGTGTCTGTTATGCTGTTATCTTCATCGTCTTCGCTCTCACCTGTGTTTAGAATTTCTTTAAAATATTCAGACCACCTCTTAATTTTTTCTGCACCCGTTACCATTTGACCCTGCTTATCCTTACAGAAAATTGTTCTACTTTGGTAACCTGTTCCTTGCTTTCTTACTTCCTGGTAAAAATTTCTTATATTTTTTTCTTTGTAATTTTCTTCTATTCTATTTAATCTTTTGTCTATTTCAATTCTTTTCTTTCTTCTGCATATTTCCTTAAACTTCTTCCTTTCTTCTTTATACTCATTAGAATTATGTGCACTTTCTTTTTGTAGCAGCTTTTCCTTTGCTCTGGTTTTATTTTTTAATGCTCTTTTACACTCTTCGTCAAACCAGTTATTTTTCTTTTTTGTCTTCGTTTTTGTTAGCATTTCTTCCGCCACTCTGCATAATACATTTTGTATACTTTCCCATTTTTCATTTATTTCTTGGGCCTCCGCAGTTGCTGTTAATTTGTTTGTGATCTTTTTGTCAAATTTTTCTTTTAATCCTTCCATCTGCAGCAGTTGTGAGTTATATTTCCTTCTTTTTTGAACTCTTCTCTTTCTTACATTTCTTATATTGAAGTTTGCCTTAATTTGCACCATAAAATGGTCAGTGCCAGCTTCCGCACCCCTTCTGCTTTTCACATCGTGTATTAAGTTCTCAAAAATATTTTCAATTAACACGTGATCGATTTGATTTGTATATTCCCCGTTTGGTGCCCTCTATGTACCTTTATAAATATCTTTTTTGTAAACGCCGTACTTTTAATTTTCATATTCATTTCACTTGCAAAATTAATTAACCTTATACCATTTTCATTTGATGATTCGTGTTTACTTTGACCACCTGTCACAAGCTTGTAACTTTGTTCTCTACCTACTTTGGCATTAAAGTCACCCATTATTAATTTCACATCATATCTAGGAATCTGGTTTATTGTTCGCTCTACTTGTTCATAAAATTCGTCCTTCACTTCTTCATCCTTATCGTTTGTTGGCGCATGGACATTTATTAAACTGAATTTTCTGTATAAGCCTCTTATCCTTAGAACACTTTTTCTTTCCGATATGGGTTTAAAATCAATTATTTTATCTTTTTTCTTTTATTTATCATAAAACACGTTCCAAAATATTTAGTCTCATGCCCGCTATTAAAAACTATATAATCTTCTAGCTCGAAAATGTCATTACCTTTTTGTTTTGTTTCTTGAATTACCGCTACATCTATGCCATATTTTTTAAACACAGCGTGCAAATTTTTCAGTTTACCTGGTGCATTTGTTCCTTGCGCGTTCCATGTTGCCATCGTTATTATTGTGGAATCCTTTAACCTTGTATTCTTAACCTTATTTCCGTTTCCGAGTCGTACCGATGAGACTGTTTTATTTTCTTCCTGTCACTTTCTCCTACTCAAAGTAACTGGACAATTTCCATTATTTTCTTTGTTCTTGTGTAGCACCAGACTTCCACACTGTTCACTCCATATGTATTCCTCATTATCTATTATAATCCTGTTATAAAAGACTTTAACATTTCTATTTTCTTTTCTAGCCTCTACTGCTTTTTGCCTTATCACAAACTTCATTTTTCTTTCCTCCTTTGTCCAATCGCTATTGATGAAAATACTTCTTCCTTTCAATTTGTTTTTATTTTCCATAATTTCTTTTTTTGCTTCTTTGTTTTCCAGTTCGACTATTATTTTTCCCCACGTACATTAGCTCCTTTAATTTCCATAACCTCTTTAATTTTGCACGTTACCCCTAGATCATTTTTTAACAGGTTTGTTACCGCTTCTATTGGTTTTCTTCCCTCCGTTCTCAACCCTTGTATCACTATGTTGCCAGCTCTACTTTTCTTATCCTGTTCCTCCAATCTTTTCTTTAATTCTGATATTTCTTTCTTTATTTCTTCTCTTTCTTGTTGCCATTTAATTTCTTTAATTTTAAATTCATTTTTAATATCCTCTATGGTAGTTGTATTTCTCTGTATTTCTGCCTTCAGCTCATTAAGGTTACGATCCATCTTCCCCTTCACTTCATCTACACTTTTTGTCAAATTTTCTATCATCGTCGTTAACCGTTCCATATCTTGAGAAATTATTTTTTCTTTTTCGGATGATCTTCCTATTTTTTTTACTTTTCTTAAAAATATCTTCTTCATTTGTCTCTGATTTTTCCCTCTTTCTCTTTTCCACTGAGTTGCTACGGTCTCTATGCAAATTCAACATTCCCTTCTGCTACGCCACTGGTAATCAACTGCTAGTTGCTCTAGAGCGCAGGCGCGGAGCCTCGTTGTCGCCGTGCAGGGGACTGAGCGCACAGTTGACAATGACAAGGACACTCCAAAGACACAATTTTAACTATTAATTTTACTTGTTTTTATGCACGAAAAACTTACACAAAATGTTTCTGCACTTTTCTTCTTCTATTAACTTCCTGAATTTTACACTAGTTTTATATAAAACACGATAACTCCCTAAATTTTGGGTTGTATTATCGGTGCTCACACAAAACAAACTTTTTCATACATTCACCATGAGCGTAATATAAATTATTTATAATAATATCTTAAGATAAAAAAATTCAGATGGTTTACACGATATGGACGCGATTTGCATCCAGCCGAAAATGAATTTTTTAGAGGCCACATAACTAGCACAGACAATAGTGTCTTAGCAATATTTATGTCTGAAACTATACTAGCTTTTACTGCAGGCTGGCGTCCATCTCCACATGGACGCTACTTTTAAAATAGTATCTCGCACTGCAGACTTTTTTAGACTTTTCCTCTGTTATTTGCTTTGATGGAAAGAAAAAGTAGATCTGCCTATGAAGCCGTTTTAAACTACTTGTCGAGGATCATGGAGAACACTATAGTCGAAAGTGTAATGGCCGACTACGGAACAGCGTTAAGAGTTGCGGTAGTACAGGTTTTAGGCGGCAACACAAGACTGAAGGGTTGTTGGTTCCATTACTTTAGTCTGTCTTCAAGAAAGCACAAGAACTTGGGCTGTTGCGTGCGGGTAATAGGAATCTTTCAAGAGTAGTAATAATTGCTGCCATGGTTTTGAAGGTTATGCACTAAATTGAACTGCGTCGAATCCAAAACAGTATTATTTAGTGTGCAGCTGTAGTGAGAAATATTTTTGGCACAGAAGCGTTAATTATCTACTTAAGGAGGCAGTGGTTACCACTGCAAATAAGTATACATTCTAATATAGAACATTTTATATCCTTTACGGTGTAATTAATTTTTTTCGTATGTAATATCCTCATTATTCTATGTATTGTTGAATATCTTTTGCTGTACATCAACAATTAATAGCCATGGAACATTTTAAATCTGTAGATTTTATAAAAATCCGTAGTGGAGTAATGTTATCTCAACAACGTCGTCGTAGGTATGTATATTTTAATCAAAGGATAAAGATTAAAAGAGGCCGATATGAGTTCCAGTGAAGATCGTCTTTTTACAGAAATGTAGGGATAATTTATCTTTAGACAGTACTCTTTATATCAAATGATTTTTTGTAGAAATCAAGTAAAAACCATTCTTTATGTATAAGTTTATATGTGGTTACTTGTAGATCATGTAGAGTTGACATACAGACGTCTGTCATGATATAAATAAGTCTGAATCAAAATCCCGTACATGAAACTGAAAGAAAATATATATGATATATAAAAACAAATAATAAAGTTATGAGATGCGTTTACCAACATATTTAGTATGACATATTTACTGGCCATGTAATATGGAATATGTCAGCAGCGTGTTAATAAATGTTCTAGGGTAGGTTGCAGTAACTAATATGTAGTTGGAAATGTAGCAGCAAGTGATACAGTATACTTTCATGGTAGAAGATGTCATCGAATTAACATCTGTACTTAATGTAGAGTTCAAACGTTAAGTTTTACAAAAATAAGAGATTTTGAGATAAGAGTACAATGTATTTTGAGATACACTTACCTTATCAACAAATAATGGAAAATAAATAACTTGTGTTGTACTATTCGGCGCCATTAAATGATACAGTGAAGAATTTGGCGATAGCTGGTAGGAATATTATTGAAAGGAGAGTGCCACCAAATAATAATTATTAAAACGGGGATAGTCGATATCTTACTAGTATTTTGCGGTATAAGTAAACATATGAATGTCATATGTATTATTGAAATTACACAATTTGAACGATGGATAAAATAAATATAATTCATAATATTTAATCTGTTAAACCGCTAGATCTATGTATTAACATAGAACAACAGAAAAATATGAAATCTGTATTTAATAAGAACCGAATTAGAAAAACTGTTTTTGAATACCGACAGTTTACAAGATATACATTGTAGATTTTCTGATAAACTATCAATACATAGTAGAATTAAGAATAGGCATAAAAAATATGTATAATCCCATTTGAAAAAATATTAATTTATACTGGAACTTGAGAACAAATTGTTTAAAAAAGTATATTTTGTTCGGTATAAAAAAATATCCTTCTTATAGCCTCATTCTCGTGACCATTGTAATGAATACAATATTGAATAAGACTACAGTTACAAGGTACTTTACAATATTGTAATAAAATAGTTATTTATGATATAAGTGTTAAAAGTGACATTTTATGAGTGAGTTGGGAAGTTTGAAACGAGGCGAAGCCGAGTTTAACAAACCCCACGAACGAAATAAAATCACTTTTAACACAAATATCATACACTATTTTTCCTACGACCACAGTTATGTACCTATTAGTAAATAAAAACTAAGCATTAGAATGACATTTATGACAGGTCATGATGTATTTGTTATGAACAACTGAACATAAGACGTGTTAAAAGTAAATTTGTTTTTTACTTTTAACACGTTGTCAATGGCAACGTTTTAAAAGTATTTACTGTGTTATAAACTGTTATTTTTAACTTGCTAAGCAACCGTTAAAAATACTATTTTTAACAGTGGTCGTAGGAAAATACTATTATGGTGAAAATAAATTCTTAATGGGTCCTCCACCATAGAAGCAAATTAGGAAATTGATCAGCTTTGTTCGATCAGAAATCCATGACAGTTCAAAACTGTCAGAAGTATGCGCAGTTCGGTTCGGTCAAACACAATCTGAAACTACTTATTCTCAGATGTTCGATGAGACGATGAAACTTTCAGAAAAAAATTCAGATATTTCTGATTTCAAGTTTGACGCATGCGTAGCTTTACTTTTAATGATTGTGGGTAATTGAGTGGCAATAATATAATATCTTTAAAATATAAATTATTTTTAGAATGTCAGATATTTCTGATTTGGGATTCTTCAAGCAGTATTGCGTTGTCAAAAAGTCAAGTTTTTCACATACTCAGTGGTCTATATGGTAAATTAAGTCCATATAAAAAACTTGAAAAACCAAATAACACTTTGACAGTCGTTGTTTAAAAATGTGGTTAAAAATCAAACTGCCATCGAACATAACAATTCTAAAAGAGCCATCTCTTATTTTGTATATAAGCAATACGTTCGATGATACAAAATCAGAAACTGATTTCAAATTTCATAATTTGGCGCATACGTATCGAAAAGTACAAAACTAGTCTCAAATTTTGTTGATCGAACAACGCTTTAGTCAATCCAGACCTTAATTTTGATATGTTGATATCTATCAATGTTTTTAAGTTATTCGAGTTTTTAGTGCCCTTAACACCTACGTCACAATTACACATTTCTCTCTCATAGAACTACCCAATTCCAAATTATTGCTACTTCCAACTTACTGTCAGTGTCAAATGTCATATTTCACAATTAATCTATAGTTGGTACAAAATACAAAACATAAATAAAAAAAGAAAAATATCATTTTATCATCTTGTATAAAAAATAACTATAAATAGAGTACGATAAGGAAAAATGGTGGAAAAAAACACGATATGGAAATGAAAGAAATGTTAAATAACATAGGTAGAAAAATCATGCCAGAGGCTGTCAAAAATTGGACTATATTATTCGTAATCATTTATAAAATATTTAATTAAAATCTTTACTATTTATGTATATTTCCAAGTAAGAAACACAATAGTTATTCAAAACATATTTATATGTTTTTATAACTGTTGAAATAGATCAATTTATGTAATTGAAATTTTTAGTGAACCCCATTGTCTGAAAACCGAATTACCTTAACATGTACGCCACAGAATATTAAAAAAAATATATTCCGGCTTAACAAAGAGGAATTAAGACTTTCTGAAACGACACATCGCTTTCAAATAATATAGTTTCATATAAGAAAATAAAAAAATATTATTTTAAATAAAATATTTCTATCGTATATATAGGGTGAATACTGAAAACCTTGACAGCCTTTACATAGAGAATTAACATGGGAAAACAGTTTTTTGCTGTTTCCATCTGTCCCGCTTTGTATTCGTATGTGGTACACTTGGTTAATTACATAATTTTGCATCTATTGATAACAAATATTCCGAAATATGAGGCATCCTTATTAAAATATTAAAAAAAAAATTATCTTTGACAGTTCTCCTTTATATTCATGTAATACGAATTTTTTGAGCAAAGTGTTCCATAGCCAAGTGGATATGTAAACAAAATGAATGTATTGTTAAAAATAAAAATAAATATTTTTATAATTTATTATCAAGGGAAAAGTGAAAGAGAAATTAAACATTTGTCTTTGCTCACTCTTGTATCCCGATTGTCCATGTAAGTCTCGTACATAAAGTCGCAATATAATTTAAAAATTCCCTTCTGTTTGTGTAATCGTAGATCATATTCACTTATTTACCAATAGTGCTCTTTTACTTAATGAATTGTTAGAATCGAAATAGTTGAAATAATCAACTAAAAATATGACTGAATTTGTTGTAATTAAATAAATGATTTGATTACTTGTAGAAATTTTTCCAAAATAATTATAAATTAGAAATATTACTGACTTTGTAATAATCAACAGCAATTATAGGTACAACAAAAATTTCATTACCAATAGCGATTTTGACACAATGTAAAATATAATTCGTTTATAGTAATCATTTTTTTTAAATTTTACAAAAGTCTCAATATAATAGAAAGTACTCGTAATTTACATTTTGAATAAAAAAATTGGTTGTGTCTGGTGTTGAACTCTGCCGATGCATGTTTTTATTTATGAAGCCACAGCCTTATCCACTCGGCTATGGAGCATGTGTTCAAAAGTTTCTTATTACAGAAATAAGAATGACAACTGTCAAAATGCAATTTATTTTATCTAATTTCTTAATTGTAAAAATTCATATTCTATAATATTTGTTATCAGTAGATGCAAAATTAAATAATCTAACAAACTGTACCACATGCACTTCATTATATTTAGCGGGTCAGATGGAAACAGCAAAAAACTGTTTTCTCATGTTAATTCCCTATGTTACGGTTTTTAGTATTCACCTTGTATATACGTAAGTATGTATCTTGTATAACCCAAAAATGTTAAATTTTATACATGGGACTGCTATTGGCGATGCGGTCGTAGATGTTTGTGAATTTTTTTTTAATTATTTCATGATTAGCACGTCGTACAGTACATACATTTTAATTTTTTATCCTAAGTTGTGGAACATCTTGTATACTTGTTCAAAACTAGCATACAATTATTTTTTCCGTATCCATGGTATGTAATTGATAAATTGTTTACTTCATTTGAGGTTAACAATAAGTGAAAGCGGGATGATATGAACAGCTGTGGGTTTTAGCGATGCAAGCATACGACGTGACATCTACCGATAAAATTTAAAGTAAAAATAATTTGATTTACAACAAAATACTTTTTAAGTTAACTCTAAATTATTTTTAAAAATACAAATAGATGAATGTAATTACAATTGTCGCATAAATTTATTATAGAAATAATCATTATTACCAAAATTAGACATTTATAAATTAAGGTTATATGTCAAAAAGTCTTGGAAAAAATATTTTAGGTATTTTTTTTATCTGTTGCCATGGTTTCAGTATTGAGTAGGAATATGACATTAGTTTGTGTTTTACATTATAAAATTAATTTTTTATTTAATACAATCTTCTCAAGGATACGGAAAAATACCTTGTGCCCTACGGGAATCTAACGGCATATTACATCCCTTGGCTTTTGTTGCCCTCGCTCACTACGTTCACTCGTGCATCAGAAATCTTCGGGAGGTAATATGCCCATATCTTCCCTTATGACGCAATATACTATATTCACGATCAATATGACATCAATATCGAGTACGAGCCTAAGGGTTCTAAATTTGGTCGCTAAATAGAGAGCGCTTGGCTGGCATAGCGAATAGTTGTGCACCTCAATTTTTATTAAAATTGGCAGTGCCAAATGGGCACTTTGTTCGAAGAGTTTTTTGAATTTTCCTCATAAGTTGAAAAGTATTGGCCGCAGAATGTTGTAATTTTGTATGTGGGAGAGTTATGAATTTTTCATTAATTTAATAGACTTATTTTCTTATTTCTTTTTAAAATGACGTACCAAGTTTAACAAATACCTTTGTTAAATTATGTAAATATTAACCAGTCATCCGTTTTATTGAAATTACACAGTCTAAAATAATAAATCAGAAGTTTTATGCAGAAGTATTAATGTAGATCAGATAAATATTTAAAGAAAATATGTTTGATAAGAACAGAATTAAAAAAAATGTATTAAGAGGTATTTTGCTGAGAATTTCCGGTTGATCAATTGTAGTCAAAATTTAATCTACTTTCCACGGTACAACAAAACGTAAAAAAAGTTGTTTGATAAAAATTGAGTAATCATATACATACAAAAATTTGAACCTAGATTGTAACGGGTTTAAAACGTTTCTAGTCATCAAAAGCTGGGTATACGATTTTCAGCACGATCCTTAAACTTTCTTAACAAATGTGGCAAAAATAAAAATAACAATGGCACATGAAAAATACTAGAAAAAAATTATAATAAGTTGAATAAGTACCAACTAAAATTCAATATTAATAATAAAGTTAGTGTCAAAAATATAAAACATAAAAGGGAACGCTCTTTAAATAACATGAAAAATTTAATAAATAAGCAAAAATTTTCTAAGAGAAGCATAAAATACTGCTTTAGAATTAATACCAAAATAAAATAACTCAATAAAAAAAAGCGAAGCAACAATATATAGAATAAAAAGGCAGAAACAGAAATAAAGCAATGGAGACCATACCATAAAACACGAGCAAAAAAAACTTTAAAGCGGTATGAAAACCAGAACTGGCTCAATAGTAATTGGTGTACGGCACAGGGGACAATGGCTAGAAGGTGAGTTATCTCCCTCCGTTCGTACATGGAATTGCTGTACACACACATTACACAAAATTAAGTGCTGGCAATTCAAGAACATAAATTGCCGACTATTTGTGTGACAGACAATGCATGGAGGGAGATGGATCTGTGGTGCAGGTGGTGGAGTAGGAGATCTTGGTTGTGGGGGTGCTAATTGGATTGGGGGTTCAATTGGTGGTGGAGTTACCAATTCTCTTGCTGCGGCTGGTGGAGGAGTTGCAACTCTTGCAGCTGCTGTTGGTGGAGTTGCTACTCTTGCAGCTGCTGGTGGTGGAGTTGCTACTCTTGCTGCGGCTGGTGGAGGAGTTGCAACTCTTGCAGCTGGTGGTGGTGGAGTTGATACTCTTGCTGCAGCTGGTAGAGGAGTTGCAACTCTTGCAGCTGCTGGTGGTGGAGTTGCTACTCTTGCTGCTGCTGGTGGAGGAGTTGTAACTCTTGCTGCTGCTGGTAGCCCTGCTAGCTGTACAGGAGTAGGTACACGATCTGCAAGACGAGACATGAAGTCCGTAAATCATGAAATAAAATGTTTTTTCTCTGTAAAAATTACCTGGCATTCCATTTAGTACGGCTTCAAGTCGGCCGACACCGTAACTGATATACAGTAAAAAACGGCGTACATCCTCATCGGCCGCCAGCCGCTCTTCGGCTCTCCTTATCCTTTGGTCTAAATGCACGTACCTTCGGCGACGTTGGTGAGGTAACATTACTCCAGTACGGAGTCTTATAAAATCTACTGATATTGTGTGCTCCATTGCTATTAGCTGGGATGTAAAGGACCAGATATTTGGATGAGGTCTCCTCATAGTGCTACAAACAAATAATTATAATAATATGAAATTATCTTTATATATAGTTAATCCGGTGGTTCACCATTAGTGGAAGGAAAATATATAATAGAGAATATTAGTATTATAAAACAATATTTCCAAATATATTTAAATGCTGAAATGCACATCGAATAGACTTCAATTATATTTTTTTAAGTTAAGTTATCGTTATAGTTATTGAAATTGAGAGAATACATAACTTAATGTATTGCGAGAGATTTAACCACTTTGTTGTTTGGTGATCAGACCTTGGAAGTCTTTTGGAAGTTTCATGAAAGTCTTGGAAGTGTCATGAAAGTCTTGAAAGTTTCATGAAAGTCTTGGAAGTTTAATGGAAGTCTTGGAAGTTTCATGGAAGTCTTGGAAGTTTCATGGAAGTCTTGGAAGTTTCTTGGAAGTCTTAGAAGTATTTTGTGATTTAGAAGTTTAGTGTACAAGAATTTCGTAAGGTTTAATATTAAATTACAGATTACGTTTGAATGTAGTTTAAAAATTATGCGGTAGAAATCATAATTTTAAACTAGGTACGTTTAAATGTTAGTTTATACCTATCGAACATCTAGTCAATCTGTTTTTCTTTTTTTTATTTTATTATTTAATTTCAAGAAGCAAGTTGTAGCTTCACATATTTGTAGCGACATCAGGCGTTACATGTTGTAAAAATAATTAGAAATATCTAAATTGTAAGTAGTGGCATACTACGGATGGTGGTACCCATTAGGAAATTAGAAAATTTTAGATCACATGTACAAGATGTTAATAAATTAAGAAAGTATGAAAATGCTTCAATGGATAGGTACCATTATTTATTACTTTTTCAAAAAAATTTATAAAACAAAGTTGTTTTTAAAGTGACAAAGTCTGAATACACATTTTAAAATAAAAATTCGAATTTTTAAAAATTATTCCACACAGCTACCGCCCAACTCGAAACACTTTTCCTTTATGAAAAATAATTTTAAAAAATTCGAATTTTTATTGAAAACTTTGTTTTATAAAATTTTTGTAAAAAATAATAAATAATGGTACTTATTCCTTGAAGCATTTTCATACTTTCCTAATTTATTAACACCCTGTACATGTGATCTAAACTTTTCTAATCGTCAATCCATTTTCTCAACAAGCAGAACATTTTATGAAGAATGATTTGGTCATAAAATGAATAATAACGATTTTTTCCCTAATGGGTACCCTGCGGACACACTGTATAAAATATACTCGACAGTATAAATGTATTTTGATGTTAATGGAATGATATTTACAAAATCAATGTATATTTGTTTTCTTGTTGTTATATGGAAATCTTTAGCAAATGAATAACAATGGTAACATAAATATATTGGCAACTTGATACTTTATGTACTTAGCCACGGGTAGCTAAGATGCAACAATATTTCCGTGGGTAGCTGAAATGCTACATATTATCCGCTTAATATATTCTGAGGTAGGGCATTTCAGTAACTAATATACTTTGTTGAATATAAACAGCCTGTATAATTAACAAATAAGAACATATTTGAATAACTACTTACCGATAGAGTTGTCGATGAAAGGCTTCCACAGAATTGTTTGTGCGATGGTATTCTCCATGGACACTAATTCGCAGAGGTAACCACTGCCTCCTTAAATAGGTAATAAAAGGAGCGGCATCAACGTTCCGCTCCTGTGCCAGGAGTTCAATTTGATGCACACCCTCCACCAAAAACGTACTTGGTAATAGGGGTAATACCATGGCAGCACGTATTACTATTCTTGAAAGATTCCTATTACCCGCACGCAACAGCCCAAGTTCTTGTGCTTTCTTGAAGACAGCCCTGCCTAGAGTAATGGAACCAACAACCCTTCAGTCTTGTGTTGCCGCCTACAACCCGTACTACCGCAACTCTTAACGCCGTTTCATAGTCGGCCATTACACTTTCGACTATAGTGTTCCCCATGATCCTCGATAAGTAATTTCATAGGCAGATCTACTTTTTCTTTCCATCAAAACAAATAACAGAGGAAAAGTCTAAAAAATCTGCAGTGCGAGGTACTACTTTAAAAGTAGCGTCCATGTGGAGATGGACGCCAGCCTGCTGTCGAATAAAAGCTAGTATAGTTTCAGACATAAATATTGCTGATACATTATTGTCTGTGCTTGTTATGTGGCCTCTAAAAAATTCATTTTCGGCTGGATGCAAATCGCGTCCATATCGTGTAAACCATCTGAAATTTTTTATCTTAAGATTTTATTATAAATAATTTATATTTTCAACATACTACCTTTGACGTATTATGGTCGAGTAGTCGACTATGGTATCTGGAATTCTTGGAGTTCCAAGTCTTCTGCTGCGATACAAAGTAGAGCGGATACTCTCATATCCACCTAGCAGAGCTGCTCCTTCAGGATACCGTCTTTCCTCTGTTTTAAAATTTACCTCCAGTTCTGTATTTTCTTGTTGAGCACGTCTTCTCAGCGATGTCTTCAGCCGATAGAGTTGTATTTCAGCAGGATCCGCTTCATGGCTATGATGCTGCGTAATCATTGGAATTTGATTCCTTAAAGTTAAGCGGGCGGAACAAGTTTCCCTATTTTTGCAAACTAAATAGGTTGCATTCTGATATCGTCAGCTAACATTATAAATAAAGCCACCAAAAGCAAACACTTGGCTATTAGAACGGTAGCCGTCTGAACGCTCCATTGTTTGAAAACAAATAAATCAGTGAAGAAGATGTTAAAAAGTAAAATAAATTGTAAAAAGTAAAGTAATTTGAGAAGTATATGGAGTATAAACAATAAACACTAATATTTCTATAAGCACACAAGCAAAGCTGATGAAAAGTTAAGAACGAATGTTGATAATAAAATACTATTTTCTTCGCAAACACGAGGAACAGACGATTAGTTAAGAATTACTAACAGTGATTTATAAACATGAAGTTAACTAGTTTTTCTTATTGTGCCGAACCGTCTTAACGTGTACTGTGGCCGTCCAAATGCATATTACATTACATCTACATGATAAATTCTGTCTTCTTCTTTCACTTAATTAAGACAATGCCTGTTCATTTCATTAATAGAAGTCTTCATGTTTGTCTTGGGGGGGATTCTACGGATGACGAGATCCAGCTTTGGGCCCAGCGCTTTGGTGGTCTGCCCGGTGGTCGTTTCCCTCTCGGTTTCCCGTCTCTTGCAAGTTTGGGTAGTCTCTTGCAATCCATTCTCTCTATATGGGCGTTCCATTCTTTCCTTCTTGTTTTTACAAATTTTATAATATCCTGTATCTTACATAGTTCTCGTATTTGGATATTAGGTATTCGGTCTCGTAGTGTTTTACCAGCGATGCATCGTAGCGTTCTCATTTCTGTTGTTCTCAGCATTTGTTTTGTTTTGCTGGTTTCGGATCTTGTCTCTGCAGCATATGTCAAGACTGGTCTGATACATGTTTTATATATTCTAACTTTGTTTTCCACTGACATGTATTTGTTCCGTCATATAACATCTCGCAAGCATCCCGACGCCACAGCACCCTTAATCGCTTGCTCTTTCACTTCTGCTTGTATATCTCTCGCACTGGATATGTTTATGCCCAGGTATTTGAAGTTCATGACCTGTTCCACCATTGCCCCTTCTATTTCTAGCTTGCATCTTATGGGTTCTTTTGATGTTGTGAGGCATTTTGTCTTCTGTTTTGATACCTCCATGTTATATCTTTTGGCTGATTCAACAAATCGATGCAGCAATCTCTGCAGGTTATCCTCACTATTGGCGATGAGGACCACATCATCTGCATAGCATACTATGTTCACTTGTTTTTGTCCCATACTGTATCCCTCCATTGCTCTTACGTCTCTGATGATTTCGTCCATTATTATGTTAAACAGCATTGGACTCAGTGAATCACCCTGTCTGATCCCTGAGTTTACCGTTATTTCGTCGGTTAATGTTTCGGCGGTTCTTATGCGTGTTCTTGTGTCTTCATAGATGTTTTGAATCAGGTTTCTCAAGTCTATTGGGACGTTGTGCTTCTTCAATACATCTAATACATCGTATAACTTTATTCGATCGAATGCTTGTGTGAGATCAACGGAGCACATGTAAGCTGGCTTGTTGTATTCAATGGATTTTTCGCATATCTGGCGAATGACAAATAAGGCGTCGGTAATTGATCTATTTGTTCTGAATCCCATTTGTTCTTCACAGTTTTCAATTATGGTATCTAATTTTGTGAGTATTATTTTGGTTATTAATTTGAGTATTGTACTTAGTAATGTAATTCCTCGGTAGTTTTCTGGTTTTCGTTTATCACCTTTCTTAAATATTGGTACTGTGATACTGATTTTCATTTCAGTGGGGATTTTTTGAGTTTTCAGAACAATTCCTATGAATCTGAATAACTGTTCTTGTAATGCCTCTCCACCGTACTTCAACATCTCGTTGGCTATTCCATCTATTCCCGGCGCCTTATTGTTCCTTAATTTTAATATTGTTGTTTGGATATCTTCTATCGTTATTTCCGTGTTGTTATTCGTATCCTCTTCTTCCATTATTGTTGTATTCCTTATGCTGTCATTAATGTCATACATGCTTTTAAAGTATCTGATCCATTCCTCTTCTTTTATTGTGTTTGCTGGTCTTGTTTCATTTATTTCGACCTTTCTATTTCTGATTAATTTCCACACTTTTGTTTGGGCTCCGGTCAGGTCTCTTTCCATATCTTTAGTGAACTTTTCCCAATATTCTTCTTTTATGTTTCGAATACGCATATTGATTCTATTACGTGTATTTCTATAACTATTTAGGCTTGCTGCAGTTTTCATAGTTTTATATCTGAGATAAGCGATTTTCTTTTCCTTGCTTAATTCTTTGATTTCTTCTGTGAACCATGGGGTCTTGCTAGTCTTTCCCATTCCTTTTCTTCTTCTGCCACATGCTTCCTCCGAGGCTTCTATTATATTCTTCTTAAGTTTTTCCCAAGCTATTTCACCTGTGTCGTTATTTTTTATTTCGTTTATTGATATTTTTTGTCTTAGGCGATCTTGGTAGAGTATCCATGTACTTTCGTTTTTTAGGCTTTCTATATTTATTCTTTCTGTTGTTAGTTCCTCTTTCCGTTTCTTCTTTCCTCCATAGATATATAGTCTAAGCTTGCATAGGAGTAAGCTGTGATCGCTTCCGATATTTGCGGAGTTAAGAGTTCTCACATCTATTATTTGTTTCGGGTGTATTGATCGACTAGTTATTATATAGTCAATTACAGACGTTTGGCCACGGCTGTTTTGCCACGTTAGTTTATATTTCATGTCATGGTCGAAGAAGGTATTGTTTATGCGCATGTTATTTTGACCGCAGAAGTCCACTAAGAGATCTCCGTTTTCATTTTCAATGTTCTCGTTGAATCTTTGCTTTATTCCAGGAACGATGGTTGTGCCAATTCGTGCGTTTAAGTCTCCCATTATGACTGTATATTCTGTATTTGGGATTGAATTGATCAGATCCTGCAATTCATCATAAAATTGCTCTCTTTGGTGTTTAGGTTTGCTAATATCTGGTGCATATACACTGATGAGATTTACAAGTTTATTTCTTGTTTTTATTTGTACTTTCAAAATTCTCTCACTGGTGTACGTGATATTTGTGATGTCAGATTCAATCGTTTTGTGTACGAGCATCCCCACGCCTTCTTTCGCATAATCTTCCTTGTTTTTTCCAGAGTAAACTAGCATATATTCTCCATAGTATCCTGTTCCTTTCCCTTTCTTTTTTGTCTCCTGTAGTGCACATATGTCGATCTTCTTTTCAGTTATTTCATCTATTATTTCTTGATCTCGAGAATTCCAAGACATTATGTTCCATGTTGCGATTCTTACCATTTGTTTTGCTAGAAATCGTTTTTTCCTATCCGTTTGCTTATTCGTCACCATTTTTGTCCTTCCGTTTCCGAGGCTTCTATTAGAGTTTTTAGCGTTCATAGGTTTTTACCGTGGGTAGGTTGCTGGCCTGGCCCACGAACCCTCCTCCTTTACCCGGGCTTGGGACCGGCAGTGGCTGCTGCTGAGTTACTCAATCCACCCTTCAGCTGACCACAGGCGGAGTTATAAATTCTGTGATTATAAATACAATATTTACTATAGCTTATATATTTATAATCTGTGATTATAAATATATAAGCTATAGTAAATATTGTAGCTCGCACCGACAATCAGAATTTGTGAATGTTATCGAATAGCAAAAGAAACATGAGCAATAATTTGATAGAAATTAAATTAGCTGAGTGAGAGTAGTCATGTAAAAGTTATTATATTTATATTATATTTGTAAGTGCTAATAATGTATCTATTCATGTAACTAAATTTTCATAACAATTATATTTTTATCATTTCATGTAACTTGTTCGGCATCGGTTGATTTCAATTTAAAAATATTATATTCTATTTAATGTATAATATATTCATTTTAAGTTTTATTTGAGTTTTGAATTGCGTTGGTACCTTGGCATTAAACGTTCAAATTCTAAATTATTTTTCATTATTTTGTAGTCATTATCTTTCAATAAGACATTATTTACAACCTACTTTACACAATAATTACATATTCTATAAATAAATCTCTCCCTAGTAATGGAATTCTTAAATTGTGATAGTGAATTACGTTTTAGTTTATTGAATGAATAAGTTATATTGATTCAATAATTATTGAATGATTTATTCACTGTTGAAGCATACGAGCATATTCCATGGTTTTATTTATTTTTAGCATGTCTGTCGATCCGTCGGTCTGGATATATGTGTGCATGAGTACAGCAAAGTTTGAGTCAGAGTCATTTACTAGAAACATTAAATATAACACAAACAACGGACACCATATAAGAAGGTTATGGATAATAAAATAGTTTATACAGGTAGAAGCGAGAAATTTATTGTTATAAACTATATGGGTTACATTTTGGGCATTTGCCAAATCCGACGTAGTTTAGACGTACATATTTCTGGTCATAGGACCTACAAGGGCCACGTCTATACGTGGAGATGTTTGACATTTATTTTTGACGTCAATTCGACGGTTTTTTAGATGTCTGAAAACAAGTTTAAATAAACGTTGTATGTAATGTAAACCTGGCAGAAATTTAACGCACATTATATAAAATACATATAAGATTTTTGACATATAGAATTTCGAAATGACATTTAGGAACAAAATAGCGTAGAGAAGGTTTTATAACGTAGTTACTAGGATACGAACCAAAAAACAGTGAGCTAATATATTTAGCTCACTATAGTAACTTATAACCTACTTTATTTATCTAAAAACAGCTTACTTATATCGTTATAATTACACGGTGTTGGATAAATATTTTTGTGAATAATTATTTTACAAACATCTGTTTTCATTTTTAAACTAGTCAAGGGATGGATATGTTTACATTTAGCAGGTAAAGGGATTCAGGCCAGATTAAAAAACACTTGACATATACGGAAATATTGTATACATTCCACTATCTGTATTTGGAGCATAGGCATAGATTTCACGAATTTCTATACGGTATTCATACTTCGTAGATTATTATAGGTTTGTTCGGGCAGCAGTTTGTGATAGTTTTATGAATTTTTCCATTGCGCATGCTTCTGATTCTGACTAGTTTCAAATCAGTTGCAAATTTCAGCTGATCGAACGTATTAATTCATGCAAGTACCGTAGAGAGCGTAGCAGAAGCATCACCTGTTATTTATTTACAATTTTAGCTAGGTTAAGTAAAAAACATCAAAACCAAATCTACAAAAATGTCAGGTAAGACGAAATTATTTGTTTTTTTTTGCATTATGATTCTACTGTATAAAACATTTAATTACAGAAAGCTGCAGAATTGACGACACAGAATATAAAACATGGTCTTTCAATGCTACAAAAGTCTTAATTGATTAATAAGCAGTACAGAAACAAAGTAGGGAGTTTCGATATAAGAAACATGAAGAAATTATGGGAAATAATAGCAACAAAAATAAGAAAATGAAATGAAAATGAATGTAACGGCAGCAAACTTCGAGAATAGATGGAGAGTAATTGAAAGAAATTATAAAAAATATGTGGACAACAACAATAAAACAGGCCGAGGAAGAAAAAATTTTGAATATTCGAAGGAAATGGATGAAATATTCAGAAAGAAAAGAAATGTAAACACAGAAATAGTATTATCTGCAGCTACATGTTGTGAACCTTTGATGAGTAATTTACAAGAAGAAAATTTTACACCAGCACCAGATTCAAGAAGAAAATAATACATCAAATGTTGAGAAACCAACAAACGAGAAAAAGAATGACTCCGATTTATCCCAAAGCATTGTTAAACCTTTAAAAAATCATCGTAGTAAATATTCTACCCCAAAATCCAGAGGAAATATGGCAGATAATAGATTGGCGCATAAAAAGGAACAGTTTGCTTTTAAGAATTCAATTGCAGAAAGAAAATTATTATTAGAAGAAAAAAAACTGCAAGAAAAAATTATTTAATTGAAGAGAGAAATAAAATATTAAAGGAGTATTTAGAGAAAAGTTTAAGTCTTCCAAACCATTTTTAATTTAATTTAACTCCCCTATTGCTTTAAAAGACTGATAAAGTTCGTTATATACAAGAATTGTTATTATTTTAATATTTTTTATATTGTAGAGTTCAATTTTGTTTTATATAATAGTATGTGATCACCTGTACCTGTAATTTTCATTAGTGAGTAAGAAATAGTATTTACAGAATTATGAATTTTATTTTTATAATATAATGTACACTTCCATTTTTATTACAAATTTAATATGTTATTCATAACATTTGTTCTTATTGCATTACTATCCCTTTCATACACATTTTCATCATCTTCATCATCAACACCTTGAATATCTATATTATTTTGTTCAACATTTTCAATATAATTAAAATCATCTTCCAAAGCAATATTATGAAGAACACAACAAGTTCGTATAAAATGTACAATATCGTGCACTTTTATAAGTTTTATGTGATACAACTGCCTGAATTTTTGTTTAAGAATTCCGAAGCAATGTTCTACTACATATCTGTTTCTTGATAAATTTACATTTAAGTTTCTCTGGTTTCTGTTTAATTGACCTCGGTCACGAAAAGGTGTTATTAAATGTCTCAAACAAGGGTGTCCGCTGTCTCCTAGGATATAAAAATTCCCACATTTTTTGGCCAGTGTATTTGATAAAGGTGATGTCCTAAATACACGACAGTCATGAACGGAACCAGGATAACCCACAAATATATCACGTATTTTCCTTTTATGGTCGCATACTACCTGTAACTACAATTTTTTTTTTTTAATTATTTTACAATTTTGAAAATATTTTCTTTTTACCTGTATAGAAAAGAAATGTTTTCTGTTAAGGTACGAATCAGGATCATTTTTGGGTCTGTCTATTTTTATATGCGAACCGTCTATAGCGCCGATAACTCCTGGAAAATTGTTTTGTCGAAAATGATTTTCTATGTCGTTTTTTTCTTGTTCTGTAGGCCATTGTATAAATTTGTCAGCAATATTACTTAGAAAGTAGGTTATTCTTCTAATCGGAGCAAATAATGTACTGATGTTTATATTAAACCTGTCTGGCACATCTCGAAAAGATGCTGTTTGGTGGCCAGCAAACCAAAGGAACACTAGTGTATGTTGCTCAGGTGTTAATTTTCCAAAACTACCGGACTGGTAATTAAAATAATTACTATTTTTGTAAAATTCATTAATGGACGCAGTAACATTCCTGTTAACGCGAAAATGTTCGAAAAATACAGTATCTGTACAGTTTGGCACAATATTTTCTATATAATTTTAATTTTTTTGCCTTTTGTCATAATCTTCCTCTGATGAAAATAGCGATTCGCTGGAACTAGTATCGCTACTTGAGCTGCTTAAATCTAACATCTAAAAATCAAAAATTAAAAGTATATTTTACTTATGAAAATTATTTTAAATAATACTAAAGAAAGAATTTTTACCTACCTTCACAATTCTCTTAGATGCACTAAAAAACAACAGCTGATTTCAAACTGCGCTACTGCGTATGTTTCAAACTTAAAATTTGTAAAGAATCCGCAAACTTTTCCAACGGTTTGAAATGGAACTAAACCGTTTCTAATTGCTGCACGAATATCGTCAGTTTTCATGTAGTTTTATTTAGTTATTATTTACATATACATTATTTACATTACAAAATAAAAAATATTTTTGAGCTAATGTAGGACTATGGTCCTCTCCAGCTCGTGTTATTAACAGTATTTACAAAAAGAAAAAAAGGAAGTTTTTTGACAGAAAAATATACATTATATACATTACATTACATTATACAAAAATAAAATAATCAATATTTAAATATTGTGCTCCAGCGAACACTTATAGAAATCCTGTTCAGGACGTCTTGCAGGTCTCCAGGTAAGTCATCCTGCGATTGAAGAAGGGCGGCAATGGGGGACCGCTTTTTAATTAGGGGCTTTCTGGGGACAGGGCTCGGCCATTGCCTGAGGACTTCAGCGCTCGCCGAGACTCTGTCGATGCACCGCCGGGTGAACCGCTTCTGCAGCTCCACTAGCCGCTGGGACAGGGGCTGGACGCTCGCCTCCTCGTGCACCGTAGCTGAGGGTGACCTCCACGGCAGGTTCAGCATACGGCGGAGAAACCTCCTCTCGGTGGCAACGAGCTGGTCCAGGAGTCGGTGTGGCAGCGTGGAGTACATCACTGCCCTGAAGTCGGCGAGAGGTCTAACAAACGCCTTGTATGTTAACCTCTGGACAGCGATGGAACATCCACGGAGTCGTCCTCGAAGGCGGGTGATGAGGCTGCTGCGTCGCCACATCTGTTTCTTGCAGGCAAGGATGTCGAGCCCCCAGTGAAGCGTGGCTGTGAAGATGTGCCCCAGGTACGTCGCGCTGCGCTGCTCAGCTATCCTCGTATCCCAGAGTTGTAGTGAGAGTGGTGCTGGTCGCTTGTTCTGTGATCTGAACAGCACTAGTTGCGTCTTCCGTGGGTTCGGCTTGATACGCCACCTGCGCATCCAGCTCTCCAGTTGACCGCAGTAGCGCTGGAGGTTTTGTTGCGCCTGCTGGGTAGACCGACCTTCACACCACATCACGGTGTCGTCGGCATACTGCTGGACCTTGCAGCGGGGTCTGTCTGGCACTGGAATATCGCTGCAGAACACCAGGAAGAGCAACGGGGAGAGCACACTTCCCTGGGGAACTCCTTGCCGGATGTTGATGTCCTGGGATCTGGCCGCCTTCACCCGTACCTTTGCCTTACGGTGCTGTAGAAAACTGGCTATTATCCGCAGCAGCGGTGCAGGACACTGCAGCTGGTGGATCTTTGCCAGCAGGCCGTTGTGCCACACGTGGTCGAAGGCTCGCTCCAGGTCCAAGAACGCCGTGGCAACCACGGCTCCGGCGTTGATAGCGTTTGTAACACTGTTGAGCAGGCGTAGGAGGGCATCTTGTACGCTGTGGTGACGGCGAAAACCAAACTGGTACTTGGGTATCACATCCAGGTTGGTGCAGATTGCTTCCAGCCGACGTTGCACTATTTTCTCAAGCACTTTTCCCATGGTGTTAAGGAGTGATATGGGTCGGTAGGAAGAGGGGTCTGTAGGAGGTTTACCGGGTTTGGGGATCATGACTACTTCAGATTGTTTCCAACGAGGAGGGAAGTAGCCAAGGGTAAGACAGGAGTTGATGATAATGGTGAGAAAGGAATTTGCTGCAAGTGGGAGGTGCTTGAGAACCCTGAACTTGATTCCGTCCTCACCCGGTGCTGTACTCCTTCGTTTCTGTCCGATGATGGCCTCCACTTCTTCCACTATCACAGCATCCTCCTCTTGCGGCAGTAGTTGCTCGATCAGATGTGGTATGCTGTCGTCGATGTGGCGGCGGTGTACCTCGTCAAACAGCGGGTCGGTGGCGTTGCCGTAGACTTCGCGCAATACCTCGGCGTGGCAGTCGGCTAGGTCCTGGGGAAGGGTCAGGACGCCATCACCGGCTTTGAGTTTGGACTGACGAGACGAATATTGTCCTGTCAGTGCCTTGAAACGGCGCCAGAACTTGGCTCCGTCACGAGGGTCCAGCTCGGCGCAGGCTTCGGTCCATCGCTTCTCTCGGTGCTGGAGGACAGCGCGGCGGATTCGGGCGTTTTCTCTATTCCACTGCGTTTTGATAGCTGGGTCACGGGTCCGGATATACTCCCTGTATATCCGGCGCTTGTTCCGTATAGCTGCGACGATGGCTGGCGGTAAAGTAGGTCGGTCGATTCGTATCACCTTAGTTTGCGTCACTTGTTGAACTGCTTCTTGAATCGTGCTGGTGAGGTGGTCGACGGCAGCGTTGACGTCAGCAGTGGTCCTGGGAGTAGGTGGGTCACCCAGAGAGGCAGTCACTAGCTCAGAGAACGCGGCCCAGTCTGCGTTACGTAATGAGCGCACCTCTTTGAGTACAGGTCCAGTGTTTGGCGGCTGGAACAGGTCGGTGTCGACGACCACAGGCAGGTGCTCAGTCGTTACCGTTGGGCCAATGAAGCACTCGTCTCCAAAGTGCTTGGTGACGTCTTCGGTGGTGATAATGTGGTCGATAATGCTGGTACCGACGTGGCTGATAAACGTTGGTTTATCTTGGAAAATCCTGCAGAGCGGGAGTTCGTTCAGGATTTGGACCAGCATATCATCCTTGGCATTCCTGTTGTGGTCGCCGAAGAGCAGGCTTCTAGCGTTGAAGTCCCCTAGGATGACACAGTGTCCCAACCGGCTGGCTAGGACAAACAGGTCCTCTGGAAGTGCGGCACCAGGACGGATGTACACCGAAAATACGTGTAAAGCTCCTATCCTGTAGTTCCTCTGGCAGGTCGAATTGGCAGCTGGGGATTGAGTTGTGAACCAAGAGGGCTGCTCCACCGAAGGTGTCAGGTTCGCGATCCTTCCGGTACACATCAAAGTTCTGGAATTGAAGACTGTGCGTTGGCTTAGTTCGTGTCTCTGTGAGCGCCACGACCACAGAGGATGTTTCGCGGATCATGTGTTCCACCAAGACACGTTTGTTTGTGAGACCAGCGACGTTGATGGTGCTGAATCTTCCGAGCGGTCCTCTATCCATTAAAAATGATAAAACTTGTGGGCTGGATGGGCTCGCATGTCACGTGCACGCCGTTGCCAGCGTACGACATGATGAGATGCCTCTGAAATATCGTCTCTGCCAGAGACTTAAGGGTGTCCGCTATTCTTCCTCGGTTGTCTGGGAATGCATCGAGGACGACGGTGGCTGTGAAACACAGCATCTGGTCCACTGTAGGTGGTATTGCGTCTTCCTGCGGTTTTGGAATTGGAGATAGTAACCGTAAAGGTGCCGTCTCCGCGATGGATGCTGGTTTTTTGGGCCGGCTTGAGCAACCGTAGCTGGATGCTGGATAATTCCCTTTGCACAACTTGCAATGCGGGGCATTGGGAGTGCAGCGGGTCTCGTGGTGTCGGCCGGAACATATGCGGCACGCGATCTCGTTTCGGCAGTTGCCAGCGTGGAACTGCTGGCATCTTCTGCACTGCAGTGGCTGTGTGTTTGGTGCATGGGATTCCTCGACCCTGTGGATGTGTCCCCACATCCGCAGACCTCTCGTAAGCAGCGCGTCTTGGGTGCGGACATCTTCCGTGAGTACCCGCACCATGCGGGTTGGTGTGCCGCCTGATGCTCGTGAGCGGATGCGCCATGCGTCCACGCAGTTGAGGCCCTGCGATTGGATGGCTTCCTTGATGTCGTCCACGGAGATTTCGACATCTACGTTTTTAACCACGCAGGAAAAACGTGGAGGTTTCCTACGTGGTGTACTTTGCTGCTGTTGCCGCTGGATCGCCGTGATTTTTAATTCTGGATCGATGCGGTATTTGAGTAGCTGCAGCTTGTCTACAGTTTTTGGGTCGTAGGATTTGACGATGACGGCCCCAGATCGTGTAGTATATATATCTACTACCTGGAGGCCGTTCATCGCCGTGATATATGGTGAGAGACCCCTCGCGCTGCGGAAAGAAGCGGCTAAGCCCAGGATCTGCACAGTGTGTAAAACTGGATTGTGCTCCTGTGGTCGCTGTGTCGGCCAAGATAGACCGGGTGGCGGGTTCGGTGTTGAAGTCCTAGACGGTCCTGGCTCACGTATGCTGGCTTCTCGGCTGGATGTGGGTCGGCTCTTTTCCGAACCATTGGGACGGCTGGGTTGGTCCTTTTCAGGGCCGTTCTGACGGCTCTTTCCAGAGACGCTGGGGTGGCTCTCCTCAGGACCGCTGTGACGGCTCTGTCCAGAGACGCTGGGG
This sequence comes from Stenolophus ochropezus, assembly GCA_035578165.1. Lineage (NCBI taxonomy): Eukaryota > Metazoa > Arthropoda > Insecta > Coleoptera > Carabidae > Stenolophus > Stenolophus ochropezus. The sequence continues at coordinate 10,524,069 of JAQOWZ010000008.1, read as the reverse complement.
CGGCTCTTTTCAGGACCGTTGCTACGGCTCTGTCCAGAGACGCTGGGGCGGCTCTTTTCAGGACCGTTGCTATGGCTCTGTCCAGAGACGCTGGGGCGGATCTTTTCAGGGCCGCTGGGTTGATTGGAGCTGCTGGTGTTGTTAGAAGACCGCTTGCCTTGGCCCTTCTTCTTTTTCTTCTTGGTGCTGCTTGGTCGGTTCTTTTCAGTGCCGCTGGACCGGTCCTTTTCAGAACCGCCCGAGTAGTTGGAGGTGTTGCGTGCTTTAACGTTGCGCTCGAAATCGCTTCCGCTGTGGGCGTCTAAAAACGCCGTGTCGTCCGCATTTTCTCGACGGCGTTTGTTGTTTATCTTCTCAAACTGCATGGAGTCATCCATGATGGCTTCCCCGTTCATCTTGGCTCAGAGGCGCAATGCGTGAGCACAAGTTGCAATTTGCACTAAACGGTCCTTAAAAGGACTGCTTTTGCCCGTAGGCAGCGAAACGTTAAGTTAAGTCGTACCCTTGTGTGAGGGCCCGACGGAGACTCATGGAGGTTGCTCCGTCCCTGAGACCGACTAACTTAGCAAATTGAGAAAGATAGAAAGATAGAAAGAAACGCTAGTGAAATACTGCAACTGTACCCTTGTGTGAGGGCTCGATAGCGGCTCCCGGGGGCTACGCTATCCCTTTTCCAGTGCAGGTAAGACTCAGCGGGGTTCTTTACTGTTCGGCTGCTACGAATATTGTACTTATAGTCAGAATTTGAAATTGTTCGCTGCCCGAATGCCAAAATAGTACTGCGCATGTTCCTGACGGTTTGTGACAGTTTCTGACTGCTGCCCGAACAAATCAAGTATTTTAAATAACTGAAATATCTATGTCAGTATCATATTATTAAAAACCATGTCCTTTCAGTTATCATTTAATAAAAATTAACTTTAACAACAAAAAGTTGATAAATTATTATGTATTTGAACCATTCTTAAAGTCTCTAAAATGATGTGTTATTACAACACATCAGTTAAAATATCCTGTAATAAAAGACAACCTCAGATAAATAAGATTTTAGATTTCAACTAATATAAATTTACCTTGCTACGTACTGGAAGGACCTTAAAGGTTCTACCTCTAAAGGCGAATATAACGCACCCAAGCTTTTCAGGAATGCGGCCGCCAGCTTTTAGACAGTGGAGAAGGGCTGGGTCTTTGATAACCAAAAATAATTTACAATAAATAAAATAACCAAAAATGTAGGGCGCCACGCGTGTTGTTAAATATGGTGCACAACAGCGAAAGCACCGACACCGCAAGCACACAAAACTCGTGGAAAGGGAGTTCGCAATAAAGCTCAAAATTATATGAAATTATATCTATATTGATATACTGAAGATAAATATTACAAGAGAAAGAATGTGTTTCAAAAAATAACTGAAGCGAGCTGAATAGTACTCGAAAATCGAGTTTAACAATATTCTACTATGAGCGGTGCTAACAGCCGACGGAACGAGGACAGAGTACCGAAACTCATAAACAAAAGAGATAAAATACCGCAAAACGCGCACGCACGATGATTGGTCGACCATTCACGGACGTCGCAGGCATACGCTATAAGAGCACTAAAATACTCTCGCCCTAATTCGTCTTAACTATCAGACGGCGCTACTGAAAGTCTAATACTGAATATTCAAGAAAAATAAATAAACTCGCGTGAGTCAGTACACAAAATAATAAATCAGTGTGGAAATAAATTAACAATTAAACAAATTATTCGTTAAATAAAGTAAATTCAAGCGAACAAATAAATATAAAAAGAATAATAAAGGGCTTTCCTGAATTTCCGGAAGTAGGTGGCACGATGGTGTCCCGATGGAGACGATTTCAAAATGGCGGCAACTGGTCCCGCATGCTCGGATCACCAATTCTGTCGTGTCCTCTCAAAAGATCGTTCTCACGAGTGGGTGAGAATTATACTCAGTTGTGTAAATTGTATGGTAAGATTACCGTATAAAAAAAAAGCCTGAAAGAGATATATGTTAGCTTAGCCTTGGCAAATAGTTAGGCCACAAACACGTGGTCTAAATCTTACACAAAAATGTGATCAGCTTAAAGACTGAACTGAATAACAAATTCTGTATATGACAAAATGACTGAAATTACTGTGCATTACAATTACCTTGAGATGTTGAGCGGCTTAGAAAGTATCTTTGATCTGGAGTTAAACTATCAAATCCAGCAACAGCTGATAGAGACAAATTCTCCGTGATGTAATATTGATAAATCCCCAAAATGGGCTCCCTTGAGTAAATAACACTCAAAAATTTAAATCACAAAACTCAAATTATTTCTCAATGGGCAGTCAAATAAAACATCTGTTCAAACTCACTGATCAAGATGAGAATGAATCTGAGATGCACAAAACAGTTTCTTAAAAGACAAGTTCAGTCCGAGCAAGAATTTAAAAAGTATAAACCAAAATAAGCCAAGACTCCACTAAACATATATTCTTATCAGCAAAAAGGGTTGCCTGCTTACCAAGAAATATAATAAAATAGCAGACCGTAACAACCTATTATTGAAGACTTAATAGTATCATCTGCGAAGACATAATTAATAATAATAATAGTTTGCTGAATCAGCAAACACCAGTCATAGACCGCAGAAAATATGACTATCTATAACAAGATAAAAATCCTTGTCGTTTTCCATCTTATTTGAAATGCTGATTTAATAAAAATTGCAGACAACGTAATTGCACAAATTTTTATTATTCAGGTACTAGTTTTTTACAACCAGTGTTGGCATAAACGCCTTAATAAATATTAACAATTTATAAATAAAAGTGTGGATTATTATGTTGCACCTCTTATAATTTTATTTTCTGTAGGTAATTATTATCCATATAACATTCTAAAATTCTTTTAATATGCATGTTATATCATTACACAGAGTGTGATTTTAAACATTTTCAGACTACATTTTTTTATTCAAGTTAATGCAAAAAGGAAGCACAAATTCAAGAAATTGGAGAAATAGTTTTGTTGTAGGATCTTCCAGTTTTTCTAATATGATTTGTGCAGATTTTAATCTGTAAACATCATCTGTAAAAATAATTTCAATGCATCATACTGCTTTAAAATTCGCATTGGTAATGTTTCACAAGAGCAAGATGCGAATAAAGCAAAAGAATGACAAATGCACTTAAACTTATATAAATGTGGTATATCATTTGCAAGTAAACTATAAACCGATAATTTATTTCCCAGCATGACCCCTAGATCCATCTGCTTTGAATCCTACTAAATTGGTTTTATACGGAATATCATTTGTTCAACAATTTTTTTTATATAAATCTCTTACAGTTGCCATTACTTAATGGAATTAGAGCAAAAAATCTGACTGCAATAGTCCCAAATACTTGATCAAAATATCCGATAAATAAGTCAGTGAAAATTTTATAATTCTTAAAACTTTACATAAATTTTCAAATATGTTAGATCCTATAATATTTTTAATAATGGCAGCTGTCTTTGTTCGACTTAAGGCTAATGAGCAATGTTTGAATGCTATATTGTTTATTTGTTAGCAAATACGAAATGATTGATATTTTAGTGTCTGAAATATTTTCGTGTGTCTTTCTTTTTTAATGTTTTATCAATTTCGACACCTCGGATTTTATATTCACATCGTTCTTGAAATATTTACAAATATCATAGCCGTCGCCTTTGTTTAATCGGCCAATACAATTGCGAAAATTTATTTTTGATTCCAATCATTTTTTATATTTATTGTAATATTTCTTAATTTTAATAGTCTTAAGATATATCAACTTTTTTACTTCTTTTCCTTCACAAGACGAAGAATCAATTCCTTCAAACATAAAAAAGTTTTAATTACATAAATAACAGAACGATTTATGAGGTATTTACTTACTTATTTATTTTACGTTACTACATTTAGTAAATAAATTCCACAGTATTAAATATCCCTTGGACAGCAAAATGTCTACTTCGATAGCGCATATCGACAACGTATCATCACATATCAATGTTTCACAATTACTCGTGCCAATATGACGCGTTACGGCTAAAAAACAATTATTTCTCGTAGATTTTTTAAATAAATATTTTATTTTAAAAATGTCTACCTTTATTTATAGAAAGTCGGTAAATATTGCTTAAATATCGGTAGCTTGTCGGTAAACTTTTAAAATATTGGTAGATCTACCGATATATCAGTAGGGTTGGCAATACTGCCGCGGGCCCTCCTCGCTTATGTGGATGCTACTAAGATAATAATTTGAGCGAGTTTTTTTCCGATCCAGTTCCATACCATATTCACCTCATGTGGGTTCTATTTTGGTGCCGAATATGAATGTACCTGATAAAGTAAGAAATGGTAGACGCATTGTTGAAATGTACAATTAGTAATTTACATATTATAAAAGAAAGATAATTTAGGTTCCTTTTAACTTTTATAATAAAATGAAATATGTGCAATGTAGAAAAAGAAATTAAAAGTGAGAGTAATGAAACCTTGGATATAAACACAGCAGTAGTAAACGCAATGACAATTATAGGAGATAGTTTTCCGCTTTTATCTGAAATGTCTAGTGAACTTGATATAGCCTGTATGAGTTCTGATCTTTTTTGAAACAACAACAGAGATTATTAGAAATTTACAAAGAAAGTGCGTGGGACTTTATGAAAAAAGCTGGCATCGAAGAAGCTACATTAGCTCGCGAAGAGGGCTATGTAGATAAAAATGGTACGCCTACTATTACGGTCATTGCGGATGGGGCTTGCAGTAAAAGAAGTTACCGCACAAATTATGACTCCTTATCTGGTGTGGTAAGTTGATAACTATATAGTGCAAATATAGGAATGGAAACTAAAACTATTGTTGAGGAGTTTAAAAAAAATATGGAGATGCATGGTATTAAATACACAAAATTAGTTGGCGATAGTGATAGTGGCATGTACAAGAGATTGATTGATGCACATCATGCACATCATGATTATTATCAATCGATTATTGTTACATTGTTCTGGCATGATTTATAACATGAACAACGATCGTGCAGAACAGTATCCTGTGAGGTGTAATGCAGATAGTACGTCTTACAACGACAAAAATTGACAAACAGTAGTTCATACAAATGTAACTGGATACAACCAGGGAATCAACATGAAAAAATATTTGCAAGCTAAAGAAAAAAAAAAACGAAGTTATTGTAGTCACCGAAGATTATTTAATAGAAGACGAAGAAACTTATCTGTAAAGAAATTTAAAAAGCGCCGCGGAAATTAGTGCCATACAAACTAACACAATTGGACAACATTGCAATATAATGTGGCACATAGAAAGAATTAAAAGAATTGCTGCTTCCTCATTTGGACAAATTTACAGAATGAGGAGCTCTAAAAGTCCAGTAAATAAATTAGAAGTATGTTGTACTCCCAATTCAGGGGCAATAAATACACAATACGGAGTAGAATATGAACCACAGGCCATTCGAGATTTCGAAAATAAATACGGAGTACAAATTGACGAATGTGGCATATTTATAAATCAAGCAATGCGCTACTTAGGCGCTAGTCCTGATGGATTATTAGGAAGTGAAGGAATCATTAAAGTAAAAATGACTCCTCAAGATGGAATAGTAGCAAACAAATTAAATTTGACACATATGAAAATGGTATATTGAAATTAAAAAGAAATAACCAATATTTTTATCAAATTCAAGGCCAAATACATATAACAAAAAAAGAGTATTGTTATTTTATGTTGGACTCCGGAAAGATCACTGGAGAAGAGGTTATATATTTTATAAATGTAAAATTCATGCAAACTTATGGCTTTTCTCATTTCAGATTTACAGAGAAGATCAATTTTGAGAAGAAAATATGCAAAAAATTATCAACCCAAAATTAATTAAATAGAAAAATTTCTGTTTTATTAAATTTATTTAAAATTATGTAGGATTGTATGTTTAAAGAAAATAAATTGAAAATAATATAATGTATATTAAAGTTTTTGATATAAATAAATTGTATAAATAATAATAATAATAATAATTTTTAGTTTACTTAAAGACGGACCAACTGTTAGAGTCAGTAAACACTCATCGCAGTAAGATGTTCACTGCGGAGTGGCAAAAATAAAAATAGAGTTATGCCTCAAATCTTTGCATAAAACTGCGTAGATTTAAGAAAATGTACAACTATCTTAATGGACTCGGTGTTGTTAGCCAATATACTCACCAGATATTCTGCCATACCCAGGTGTTGTTTAATGGGTGAGTACCTCGTGCAGTCGACTAGAAAGTGTTGTACTGTCATTGGTACGTTGCACGTTTTACAATTAGTTCCTTCAAAAATGTGCCTGTCTGTCAAGTTTGTGTGACCAATCCGCAACCGTGACATGATGACTTGGTCGTAGCGGCATGTACAGGATAAGGATTCCCACTTATTTATTAAGGGTTTTTCGTTCCTCAGTTTTATATTGTCCAACTCACTTTGCCAGGTTGACTCAACGGATCTGCTGATATAGGGTTTTAGGTCGTTAGGACGGACGCGACTATTGCCGGTTTAAGCGCTGCTGCCTGCTGACGAAGCAGCAGTATCGGCAGCCTCATTATCGGTGATCCCTACGTGTCCGGGTGTCCAAAAGAGTATAATTCGAATTGTGTGTTAGCAACTCAGAAGACGTGATATGTATCAAAAGCTGTCAATACGAGGAGACATAGATACTCGGGTGGGGTAGGGCACCAGACTGGTCTCATTCGGAACCGTCGTGAGGACAGGTAGTCTGGAGCTGAGTTAGACTCAGCTGTCTGGTACCACAAGAACATGAACAGAAGCGGCCAATGAGAACGAAGCCCTATTGGCTACAGATGCTGTATAACGCACCACCCACTGTAACAGATAAAAGAGGTAAAAGAACAAAATGGACAGATGAAATGAACCCGTTCCTCTATAAAACATACCGCTATATACCTAAAATGGAGACAAATACACGCAACTATACAAGCAAATTACATAAAGAAGTAACCAATAAATTTCTACAATTAGCAGGTAAGACACTAATTAATATTTTAAGTCAAAAAAAGAGAAATATTTACGAAAAATAGACTTACTTAGGAAGAAATATTAATTATAATAAGGAGAAACAATATTAGCTACAGAAAAAGGAGAATTAGTCACGTTTGGAAACACCGACGCCATCTACACCAAACTCAGATACACTTCAAGTAGACCAAGAAATACACAATACTAACATTCGATTCGACACCCTATATTATGGACTGAACCCAACCTGTAAAGATTATAAACATGTGGAACCCTAAATGATCTACATGTACATACATACATCTACAGTAACCATTTTGTCGCTACACGGATACGAAATTGAATATTGAAAATCACCTAATATAGCAGAAAATAAGAAGCAACCAAACTGGCAAATAAGTCTTGAAAATAAAATCAATAGTATCAGGAAAGATATAGAAAAGTTAATACAAGCAAGCAGACAACCACAAAATTGGAATTTATAACAAAAATACAAAACATCCTAAGTACATACAAAAATGAACAAAATAACATCATAAACAAAATAATAGATCTATTAAAGGAAAAACTTTCAGTAATACTAAATAGATTAAAAAGGTATAAGAAAAGCTTTAACAAAAGAAATCAAGGAACATTGTTTCTAAACAACCAGAAACAATTTTAGAGATCAATTCAAAGTAATAGTTCTAAGTCCGCTACTGAAACACAACAAATTAACACAGAACACATCTTCAACTTCTGGCAGAATATATGAGAAAACCAAGAAGAACACAACAGTCGCGCAGAATGGATTAAAACTGAAACAAAAGAATAGAAAAAATACCAGTAATGACACTCATTACCATAATCGATGAAAATACAAATGATGCACTAAGAAAATGTTTAAACTGGAAATCTCCAGGACCAGATCACATCCATAATTACTGGATTAAAAAGCTCACGCCAGTACATTCACTTCTTACTTAGCTATTCAACCAGGCACTTGAAAACCCAGAAATTATACCAGACTTTATGACCATAGCCAAAACGCACCTTTTACCAAAAATCTCTATCCCAACTCAGGACCCTGACAAATTTAGACCAATAACATGCTTGCCAACTATATACAAACTATTCACATTGATAATATATGGGAAAATCTACACACATATTGAAAAAAACAAAATTATTAGTAAAGAACAAAAGGCTGCTGTAGGAATAGCAAAGGTTTTAAGGAACAATTAATTGTAGATGTAGCAATTACAGAACAAGAAATAAAAATAAAAAAGATCAATTTACGGCATACATAGACTACAGGAAAGCATTTGATAGTATTCCTCACTCGTGGCTTTTACACACTCTTCGACTGTACAAAGTATATCCGACGCTAATAAAATGTATACAACAACTAATGATGACATGGCAAATCAATTTCCACATTCAGAACACAAATAGGAAGCATACATATAAAAAAAAGTTCTGGTTTGCGCTTCAACCATTAACGACATTACTAAAAAAGTCAGGACAAGGATACTATATTACAGGGACACATTACAGAATAAGTCACCTATTCTATATGCATGACCTAAAATTAATAACAGAATCAAACTCAGAACTGCACAAATTAATCAGCATCACAGAGAATTTCAGTAACGATATAAAAATTTAATTTGGTTTGAATAAATGCAAAATAAATGCTATTAGCAAAAGAAAGTGGTTTCAGGTAGAGGGATACAAAATGATAAACAATTTATTTATTTATTTATTTATTAACAAATCTATCCAACAGGATACTATGATCCCAATTACAGGACGATTATATATTACAATTACAAAGATATATACATTAGTACAAGTAAGAAACAATATTAATTATAATAACAATTTACAAAAAAAGAATTAAACATTTGAAGCGAAAAACAATTCAAATCTGATCTAATAAAACATAAAAACAATAAAGAAGCTGAAATACTTAATAATTATAAATTACAAAAAATAATTAAACAAAGTTGATCTAAATTTATGAAGATTATCACCAAAAATATCAATATTGCAGGTCAGTGTGTTGTAAATATTGCAAAGCTGTCTTAAGGGAGATTTAGTTTCGTAGTTTGTTCTTGCAATAGCACAATGGAAAGTCATCTTATTTCTGGATGCAATACGAGGAATATTTAGAGATATCTGATTCAAACAATATTTGTCGTTAATATATCCATTTAACAATTTGAATAAATATATACATGATAGTATTTTCCTTCTATTACATAACGATGTCATATTGGTTTGAATCAGAAGGTTAGTGTAATCGAAGTCGAAATTGGGATATTTCCTATGAGTTTTAAAGTAACAGTATTTAACAAATTTTTTTTGTATAGATTCAATAATACAAATATATTTTTGATAAATTGGATTCCATACTTGAAGGCAATATTCCAATTTAGATCGAACAAATGCATAGTATAATATTTTTACCGTTGATAACCTTCGAAGCGATTGTGTATTTCGAATTACAAATCCAAGATTTTTATAAGATGACTTTACAATGTATAATATATGTTCATTGAATGATAGTTTTTCATCAAAAAGAATGCCAAGATCCTTGAAATACTTAACCCTATCAAGTTCAATGTTATTCATATGATAAGGTAAACTATATGCGAATTTTTTAACAAAATAGCTCATTACTTTGCATTTGCTGAAATTAAAGAATAGTTTAGAGGATTTAGACCAAGCCAGAATATTTTCAATGTCCTTTTGAAGAAGAACACAATCATTTAAAAAATTAATTGTTTTAAATAATTTCAAATCATCTGCATAGAGCAGTATTTGAGAATGTTCAACAGTGTCCACAATATCATTAATGAAAAGAATAAACAATAGAGGACCAAGGTTTGACCCTTGTGGAACACCAGATGTGGCAAAATACGGGCGGGATGAGTAATTATTAAGCTGAACACACATTTTACGTTGATTTAAATAACTAGACGTAAACTGAATTAAACTATTTGAGAAATTAAAATTTTTATCGAGTTTATGTAGGAGGACATTATGATCTACAGTATCGAATACCTTTGAAAAATCCGTGTATATTACATCAACTTGACAATTATCATGCAATGAGTTCAATGTAAAATTAGTGAAATTCATTAGATTGCTAGTGGTCGATTTGCTAGATATAAAACCATGTTGTTGAGAGGAGATGTGAGTATGAACAGAATTGTAGATGTATTTGTAAATAATAGTTTCAAAGATTTTAGATATGTTGGGTAAAATAGCAATAGCACGATAATTAGAAATATTGGACTTGTCACCAGATTTATATATAGGACAAATAAAAGATGTTTTCAATGCAGTAGGAAACTTGTTCGTGTTTAGAGAAAGATTGAAAAGAAAATAAAGAGGCTTGACAAAGATATGGCTACATGCTTTAATAATATAGGCTGGTAAATTATCAGGTCCAGGATTACGAGTTACTTTAAGTTTATTAATTGCATGAAGAATATCTTCTTCAGAAATATTAGAAATTGTAACAACGTTGTGGTTACTTGAAGATATAGAATTGGAAGCAGAATATTCGTCACTAGGAGTGTAGATACTGCTGAAGAAATCCGCAAATCCTTGTACAATATCAGGAGTAGAGTTAAATTGTTCATTATTTAAATGCATACGGCCCGGAATGAGTGAAGTACGCTTTTTATTATTAATATATGCCCATATCTTTTGCGGGTCAGATGAAATTGAATATTCAGTACTCGCCATATATCTCGCATATTCGAATTTAATTTCTTTTTTAACTAAAGTACGCAAACGTTTAAATTCACCAAGGTACGCAGAATCATTGTGTATTTTATACAGATTTAGATATTTAGCCTTCAGCTTAATATTGTTGATTATATGAGAGTTAAACCATGATGGGTACTTACTTGATTTGTTTTTAAATTTGATTTGGGGAATACACTTATCCATGATATCGTAAAGAATTCGATAAAATTCGTTGAAGGCAGTATCAACGTCATTATATTGTGACAGACAATCCCAGTCCACATCTGATAATAATGTGTATAGCATATCAAAGTTGGCAGCACGAAAGTTATATGATAATGAATTAGTGTTAAAAGTGGAACATGTCGATCTCTCAGATATAGAGGATGAAAATAAAATGAATAGTATAGGATGATGTGAGTCTTCATCAACAAGAGGATCAAGATCACGAGAGACAGTACAATGCACATTTGAGAAAATAAGATCTAGCAAACGACCGCTGCTGTTAGTAATTTGATTATACTGACATGCATTTAAAAATGAAATAAAATTATTAAAATTTGAAATATGGATATCACTGAATCCATGCAATGTATAATCGACAAATTTCGTAATATTAAAATCGCCGACAATTATAAAATTATTATTTAACAAAGGTAAAAACGATTCGAGACATTCATAAATATAATTTTGTTGTACTGTAGATATGGGAGGTGGGGAATAAACAACTATAATATAAATGCAACAGTTATTTGACATAAAATTTTTTGTACAAATTAGGTCAGAAAGGGAATTAGGATGAAGTGTTAATTTTATTTCCGTAGAATTGTAAATATTATTCACAGCACATAATACGCCTCCACCACGATTTTTGCCAGCACTGGCGGTATCTCTGTCTCTCCTGTACACATTATAGTTAGGTGAGAATAATTCAGAATTGTGTACACTGTTATTCAACCAAGTCTCAGTAAGACATATAATGTCTGACTGCAGTGAAATTAGATTGTTATAAAAAGTTTCTGTTTTGGTATTCAATCCTCTGACATTCTGGTAATAAATATGCATAAAAATAGGAATAAAGTAATAAACTAAATTGTTAACTTATAATAATAATAATAATAAATGCAATGAACAAACTTTACAGTGTAGCGAAATGAAAAAATAAACAAGACTTGACGAAACTTTGAATCAACAGAGAGAGTTCAATGACCTGCAATTAAATATTAAACAGTGATAACTTGTTAATTTCAAGAAACACAGTTTTTACAAAAATCAGCTGAGAATAAAGATTTGAAATACGATTGTATTGAATTGATTTTATCTTCAATAAAATCGAAAATATAAAATTAAATTGTATCAGATGGAAAAAAGTTATATATCATAGAAGCACAGTGCTCATAAAGAAAATATTAATTAAACAATTAGTGATATTTGTTTTAATTATTTAGTACATCAACGTGCGTGAGTTTTTTTATGACACCTAAATAGAAATAATGGACGAACAAGACACCTACAGATATCTTGGCCTAGAGCAAGCTAGCGGGAAAAATAAACAAACTACTATAGAACATCTAATTCAAAAACTACGAGATAGACTTAAACACATACTATCCACTTACCTGTCTGGAAAAAACATCGTCACGGCTGTAAATACATATGCTGCTCCTGTTGTAACCTACAGCTACGCAACTTAGAAGTAGTTGCACTCGTTACCGTATGAAACACCCAAACAGTTCAACAGAAAGATTTCACTTGGATAGAAAAAAGGGGGTAGAATATTCATAGATTTCAGAAATAGAGAGAGAATATTTTCAAAGAAATGCCGAAACATCATAGATAGATGACAAACTAACACTATTACAATTAAATAATACTCCATATAATCCATTACAGAACATAGTATCGGAGATGAAAAACAAAGAACTACATATGAGATACATTGCACAAATTGAACAACCATAAATAGATAAAAAAAGCTTCAGTTAGTTGGCTACAGACAAGTGAACTGTTTCCAGAAACGGAAGGCTTCATTATAGCTATACAATACTAAATTATAGCAACAAAGAATTATAGAAAGCACGTATTAAAAGATAACAGTTTACCGAACACAAAATGCAGAATGTGCCAAGAATGAGAAGAAAATATGGAACATGTTATATCAGGATGTCCAGTACTAGCTCCTACTTAACTAGGCACAATAACGTTACATAAACAATACACGCAAAACTAACTGAAGAATGCCAACCAATAATTAAAGTCCCTTACTACCTCTACAAGCCGCATAATATAATAGAAACACCTAATTTAAAAATATACTGAGACCGAACCATTATTACAGACCGACCAGTAGAACATAACAGACCTGATATTGTCTTCCAGGATAAATTAAATAGAATTATTTACCTAATAGATATTGCAGTCTCCGTTGGTGCAAATATTCAATTTACCATCAAAAAGAAAATTAATAACTACTTACCTTCAGCCAATGACATAAAGCAAACCTGGGAACAGGATAAAGTGATAATATTATCAATTGTATTAGGTGCAACAGGAGAAATAGCACAAAAACTACACCCGACATTAGAAATTTTAAAATTACATCCCAACACTTACCAAGAAATACAGAAGGTAGTCATATTAGATACCTGTCGAATTGTTAAGAAAGTCCAAAACATAATCTCCTAAAACAAAATATTTAACACATAACGCAAAATAGACAGTAAATACAAAATAAAATAAAAAATGTACATACTTGCCATTGCGCCGTACATACATTAATATATACCCTACTGGTGAACAAATCAAATAATATTTTTTTTAGGTTGAAGTCATCGACTACCAGAGTCATTAGCTTACACTGGTATTATATAAAAAAAGATGATAAAATGACAGCACAACATGTTAAGAATATCACCGTTTATTGCCCGTCGGCAGTCAAATGTTAAAAAATATTACAAGAGGTTCACAATATAAATTAACATGTATAATAAATAGATAAAAACCACTGTCTCAAAGTCCTTAGATTTTCCTAACTTCCTTAATCTGTCCATGATCTGTCAGCATTTCACGCAAGTCATCACCAAGGTAAAATACTTGTCTCACCGGTTGTAAAACAGGACATGTCATAAGAACATGCGGTACAGTCAACGGGACCTGATAGTCCTCGCAAAAGGGCTGAGGTTCCCGTGCAAGCCTGTACCGATGTGTAACGCCTGTATGGCCTAGACGCAATCGGTGGACTTTCACTTGGTCCTGCCTGCTCACAACATGGGGAAGACTCGTGTGACTGGTCACAGGTTTGACTTGGCGTAGGTGGTTATCCACCCTGTCCCATTTCTGTTGTCGCAACAGGGACAATCTCCGGTATGTTGCATGTTTAGCATCGGTATACTTGATGGCCCGTACCTCTACTGTGTGTCTTTCAGCGGTTTGACGTGTCGCTTCATCGGCTAGTTCATTCCCTCTGATTCCGACGTGGCTTGGAATCCACATGAACCGGACCTGTTTACCCATGTCAAACAGATGTTTCATCTTGGATAAAATCATTCGAATGTCAGGGTCTGATGTGGAGTGGTCGGTAATGGTTTTTAAAACGCTGAGGGAATCACTAGCGATGATGTATTGCAGCTTATCATAATCGAGATCACAGTAGAGCAATGCTTGCCAAATGGTATAAGCCTCGGTAGTGTACACCGATGCATCGCAATGCAGCGACCAGGAGTTGGCAACGTCGTTGACGACTAGAAACCCGTCTGTGAAAATTACTTTCACTTTCGGGTACGTACTAATGATTTTGAGAAACTTTTGAGTTATCAATACCGGAGGAAAGAAGTACTTGTCATACAGGAGAAGATCCAGTATAACTTCGGCCGAGGGAATCAGCCATGGAGGGGTTTCTGAGAACCCTTTGCCCATGACTTGCGGCAAGATGTAATTGATGTCACTCAAAGTCTGCGACCTGATGTCCTCCCTAAACAGGATCTTGGAGTTTTTATGGTTGTACTGTGCTCTCATCTTGCATACATATGCAGTGATGAGATTCATACGCCTCGTACAAAGAGGTGCTAGTCCGGATTCGCAGCAAAGACTTGCCGTTGGTGTTGACGGAAAGGCACCGATACAATATCGGATACCTGCGTGGTGAATCGGATCTAGCAACCTCAGAGAACCCTTCGTAGCGGACGCAACAATATAACCATAATCGAGAGTACTAGGTCCTGACACACTCGAAGGAGTGTTTGAGGCTCAGCACCCCACCTAGTACCAGCGAGGACTTTGAGACAATTCAATGATTGCGAGCTTTTGGTTTTTAGTTCCAGTGGGTAAGGTTTCTAAACCTTGTCCTACACCTAATGTTCTCGTCTCGAAGATATAACATGGGGCCATAACGAGGACGATTCAGTCTGCAAAAGTGCATGCATTGCGTCTTTCCTTGCGAAAACTTAAACCCAATACCTGCAACGTTTTGGTCAATCTGATTGATTGCCGTTTGCAATGTACAGTTGATGTCTCTCATTTTCTCTGAACGATAGCTATAGCGTGTTAAATACGGAAAGCAAGAAGGTTTTGAACGACGGAGTTAAGTGTTTAAGTATCTCGTTCGAGATATTATCCTGTACGGGGATGAAGACGATGCATGAGCAATTTCAGAGTTAAGTTCTCCCATGGTGAAAGGGTCATTGTACGGAAGTGATTGTTGAACATCTGAAGTGATATCCAACTGCACTTCCCTTTCACTTTTCCCCGTTGGTGGATCATAGTATTGAGACCTGCTAGTGCTAATAACTCTGCAATTACGGTGACGTCGCTTGTGATTGTTTCTTCATCCTGTTTCAGGTTTGTCAACGGGGGTGAATAACCCCTACGCAAGATGCTTTTTACCCTTGCCCAACACTCCTGAGTGGTTGCCTGTGACGAAATGCCAGAGACATATGCGTTCCATGAGGCTCTTTTGCTTGCCAATATTTGTCTACGGGCTAATGCTCTGGTTCTTTCAAAGGCTATTAAATTAGCCTCAGACGGTTGCTTTTTAAATCTATTAAAAGCAGCTTTCTTGGCCCGTACAAAACCACCAGGGTAATCTATGTTTGTAGATACCCGGTTTGGTGGAAGGTATAGCAGTGTCTGCTGCTTTTAATAGATTGCTGAATAGACCTGTGGGGAAAAGTTTACACTACACGATTTACATTCACACATTTCATTTGGACATTGACATTACATGACACATGACATTTTTTGTAAGAAAAACACAGTTAATTCACAAGACACAGTTGAAAACAAGAAAAGAATATAGGTGTAAATATAAACAGAAAATAAAAATATTATTATTGTCAAAGTAAAAGATTGTTATTTTTCTATTCGTTGCAATCATTAAAATATTTTAATTACAAGTTAAAGTTACTTGTAATAGATCTATTATAGATAAATGAACATCATCAGTAGGGTCTGATGTTACTACAGCCGCCTCAGACTCTGGCCAATTCGCCTTGGGAAAGAAGCACTTGGCTCGACGAATTTGATTGATAGTGGGAGTGTCCGTAGTGATCACTATCGGAAAGTGATAACTACCGTGCAGGTCGTCAAGTGCTCGCCTGGAGAATCTACTCGCTAGTCTCAAAGATACAATGGACAGGTCAATACGGGAAAAATCCCTCGACCGCGCGTTAAAGTAGGTAGGTGAACCATCATTCACTAAAACAAGATCCGTGAATTGCAAGAGGTCTTCGATAATGTGCCCTCTTGGATCTCTATGATCAGAGCCCCAGAGCTCATTGTGGAGATTGAAATCTCCATGTAGTACAAACGGGGTAGGAAATTGTCTTATAACATGACTTATATTATGTAAGCCCCAGCCTGCCTCTGGTAGGAAGATATTACACACCATGAGGACAGTTGGGATAGACATTCGGATTGCAACTACTTGGAAATCAGTATCGACACGGACTTGCTCGAAGATAGCATCTTGTCTTAGAATGGTGGCCACTTCACCTCGAACCCTGACGTTGGGTTCCATATCTCTCCGGACTATTGAATAGTTCTTCAGCGAATATGCTTGGCCAGGTTTGAAATGAAATTCCTGAAGATACGTACATAACGGGTTGAATTCCGTTAGTAGCATCTTCAGTTGGCAATAGTGATACACACAGCCCTTGATGTTCCATTGGAGTGTATTATCCATAAATAATGTGAAAAAAAATGGATCTATCCACCGTCTTTCGGCTTCTTTGGCTTTCCTAGAGGCCAACCTTTCCGTCTTCTCTTCACTTGTTGTGAAGAATGTTGTGATGAGGCGGAGTACACTGAGGAATCCTCCTCCCTCCCCATGTTTGCGTGTTTCCGACATCTCAGAGGGTGTCGTGCTGGTAGCTCTGCTCTGAAGAGCACGTGGCGCACGCGTTTCTGGGTGAGCAAAGCTATCTTTACTAAAGTATAATTGTGGTAGAAGCTCTTTAACTCTTGAGAATGTTTCTACTTGCGTTTTCTAGGTTGAGGTCACGGCAGATGCATATGATTCTCCCGGACTGGAAGTGCGAACGATTATTTTATTTCTCGCCTTAAAGTAAGTAAAGTTCTCGCAGGTTTTGAGCTCTTGGATGGCAGCTTCTTGCTTGTAGATAGGGCAGTTTCGAAAACGGGTTGAGTGGTTACCCTTACAGTTACAAACTATCAAGCTTCTTCACAGCTTTTGTCTCATGCATTTCTTTTCTGCAGACGCAAACCTGAGGGTTAGTGAATCTGGCGAAAGTGTGGCCGAACCGCTGACATCTAAAGCACCTCATTGGTGCTGGTACGAACATCCTTACATTAAAGGAATAAAAAGCTACCCTCACACTAGCCGGTAGTTTAGGGGTGTTAAAGGTGAGAATGTGGTTTGGTGTGTCCACCAGCTCTCCATTCTCACGCTTCTTGATCCGCCTGACCTCAACAACACCCTGTTCCCTCATCTTCTCTCTCCTCAGGGCAGCAGTTAAGCAGATCGCGGCAATAAACTACTCCTCTTGAGGTGTTCATAGTCTTATGACTAACTACATCAATATCGAATTCCCCCAGTATTTTTAGCTTTAGTAGCCGTTCTGCTTGAGCTATTGATGTAGTCTCTACGAACAAGCCATCTTTCGTTTTTCGGGCTGTCTTCACGGTACCGACTACACCGAATAAAAGTTTATGTAATACGAAAGGACTTATTTGATCGAAACTGCCGTCCAAATTCTTTATGACCAGGAACCGGGGTACAACCACCTGTTCGTGGCTCACAACACTACCACCATTGGCCACTTGGGAAGTGACCGGTTTACACTCCTTCGGTTTCGGAGAACCGCTTGAATTCCCAGATTGGGAAATTACATTTATTTTGCGGGGTTTTGTCCCCGGGGGTTTTTACCGTCCCACCAGACAGGACTTTTTTGTCGACTGGCTTGACAAGTGTTGTTCTAGATTTGTCCTCTCCCTTTATTCATGTTTATGTTTGTTGTCCAGCGCATCGTGTGAGAAGGAGCGGGCCGGTAAGTTGGGAACGGGTTATTATTATTAGTATTATTATTATTATTTCCCCGTGGACCCACCTTGTCGTGGTGGGGGAACTTAGTATCCCTCTGTTGGCAACAAACGGGTCCCAAACCCTTCATTATTTTGATCTTTGCTATGAACTTGCTTTTCGTGAGTACGTAGCGTGCCGTATAATCTTATAGTATATAAATACTGTGCGATCTAATTCTTCCGCCATCTAAATGCCGTCCCGTATTATTTACCCCCTCTACCAGTGAAGTCACGAGAAATCAGTAAATGCCATAAGGTATAATGTGGGTTGAAATTCCGTTCCGTATAAACTTACAGCATATAAATACTACGCGATATAATTCTTGTGCCATCCAATGCCTTCCCGTATAATTTAACCCCACTACCAGTGACGTCACGCAGAAATACCATAACGTATAATTTGGGTTGAAATGGGACAGGATGAAATAAATTCTTGGCTTCTATTGCAAATAATTATCTTATCACTATGCTACTAGTTTCAATGTAGTTACACTCATACATTACTGTTGGCTACGTTATATTTTTTTTTTGTTTAAAATAGAATTATACCTGGTATTATAAATAATATTGTATTTTATTAATATTTAATTGTATAGTAAATTTATTGAAATAAACAAATTCCAATCAAAATAATTTTAAGAATGACATGAATACATGGCTGTCAAAATTTCGGTTGTCAATTGAAGGAGTAAATATTATAGGGAATAAATAGGGAACTGAATTTAACTGACGTTTGTAATACTGGGCATAAGAAAACAGTTTTTAATGTAAATAAATTAGACATTAAAAAAAAACAATGTATAATTATAAATAATACAAGCGTAATATGAAAGTACTCGTAGTAGCTAAACTATTAACGTGACAACGGGGTATGAATTATTTGTGTATTATTCATGGAGGTAAAAAAAAAATTATACTCTGATCATTCTAGTACCTGAAAAATATTTAATTTGAGGTAATACGAAGATTGAGTGTATTTTAAATAGTTAACAAGTACACAATATTTTAGATACGATATCAGAAGAAAATGTTATATTTATTTCTGGTCATATTACTTTATATCGTAAAATGAGAATTGATATAACAGAAGAATTTGTAAACATAGGTATTTGTACATTTTTGCAAAATAATGGCCCATCTTAGGAGCTATCAAATATAAGAAAAATAAAGTATATCTTTACAAGACTTTTGCATTTTATTACATATGAAAATTATTTGTGTTTTTTTATAAGTACATGTACATAAATACGAAACTAGACATAATCATCTGCTATAAATTCCACAACACCGCACTGCTTTTTTCAAGGAGGATCCATATTACTGGGATATCCTATTATACAATCAACTATCTGAAGAAATTAAGAATTCTAAGACCCTCTTGGCATATAAATCAAAATTGAAAGAAAAACTTATTAGAAAATGTTATTACAATGTACACGATTACTTTGATGATCCTTGTTAATTGTTAATATATTTATGTATCTGCATTAATGACATGTCTTATATCATGTATATGATCTACTGGATTAATAAATTATTATTATTATTATTATAAATTTATATAAGCGCGGTCATTGACCGACAAGTGGCTTTTTTGAGTGAGTATTTGGCCAAATAAAGACGTAACAAATAAAACTTGTAACGCTAAATAAATGAAATTACTTTTAAATATCACATTATCCATGAACTAGAAACAACCAAATCTCAAACAGTAAACACTTATTTAATAAAATATTTTAAACGCCCGCCAATTTATTTTTTAATAACATAACATACTTCTTATTTAGCACCATTGTAAAGAAAATTTTGTGTACTTTTCAAAAATATAAAACAAAGTAGTATGTTCTATTTGAAATTTCAAAGTTGATATCGTATACTCCGGAACCGGAAATAGTAGAATACTTCTGACTACCGCATATTATAGTCCATGTTATCTATTTGTATTCGTACAAATAAATATCTGTTCACAACACATATCAACCAAGAACTACAAATTGAATTGAAAATTAGAGTGAACTAATTTGAGCTTTTCAGCTTTAAATCTAAGTTTAGATTTTTCTAGTTCGATTTTTTCTTTCTCAATACTGACGTAATTCTCGGTAAAAGTTTGAATAACAGAAACCAATTTCCCATTATTTACATTACAGTCATTTTGATTCTCTATCAATTTTTCTGCCAATGTGCATAACGGTTTTACCCTTGGCCATGTTTTAGTGGGTGTAAAAGTTGGTAATTTCTCCATAAAAATACTCTGTTCTTCATTATTTTCCTCGGTGTTTACTACATTTACAGGAATGTCTAAAATGACTGAAGTAGATAAATCTACTTCTGGAATTGATGGTATTTCACGAGGTATTTCACCGTATTCTGTAATATTAGCGAGCACCTGTAACCACTACTTTTCCCCATAATGATAATGCACGTTCTTCTGTATCATTAATTGTAATTCCACAATGTGATCCCGTTTGTTTTCTATGTTCTGCCAATTTTCGATATTTACTTCTGATGCTATATTTCCAATCTGAAAATCTCTATAACAAAAAATGACAGAACTCCAGTATAATGTCTTGTCTTTAAAAGCTGAGTTTGAAATAAATATAATAACAATAATAATATTTACCTTCTTCCACTCTTCTTGAGATAATTGGGGACCGCCACCACATGCATTTAATTTTTCGGATAATTCGAACCATTTTTTGTCTATATAGTTTTCACCCAATGTTGGGTTAATTGTATTGCTTCTAAATGTATAATCATTTTCAAGAAATGATAAATATATATCATATTGTTATTTCGTAGTATTTATATTTTAAAGATGTATCAGAACTACAAAAAAAAATTTGGTTAGAATACTACTACTATATTATAAGGATGAAATATAATAAAAAAGCAGTCAATAAATACACATTCATATTTAGAGTATACTAACGTCATATTTATCTACACAAAAGTATATACAGGGTGGCCCAGCGAAAATTATCAGCACACTTTTTGGCCACTTAACATTAATTTTGCAAAAAAACGCTCGAACACGTCAACTTTAGTATAAAGGGGGACACCTAAATGGATTAGTACCAAAGGCATAACTTCAACCCTAAAATGGGGGTGGACTGCACCTCAAAAATTTTAAATGGAAAAGGGTGTCAAACATGACCCAGTTCGAAAGGTCTTTCAATTCTCTATCCAACAGTTTTTTTATTTTTCAAATCCGATCATTAGTTCCAGAGATATACCGTTTTTTTTTTTAAATTAACAGGTGTTTAAAATTGCAATCAAGTAGGCTTAAACAAATGACAGAAACTCAAGTATCAGTTTATTCGGTTTTCAAAATGAGTACCTCCAACTTTTATACAATAATAAAGATTTTGCTCAAAATTTTGGAGCTACGTACGTTGCCGTAAATCGTCTAAAGATTCGGGTGGCGTGGCATGAATTTTAAATAACCCCACAAAAAGAAATCTAACTTACAAATTACTTGTTTATTACAAACAACTTGTCGAAAAAATTGTTTATTTAGTTTCTGTCATTTGTTTAAGCCTACTTGATTGCAATTTTAAACACCTGTTATTTTTTTTTTAAAAACGGTATATCTCTGGAACTAATAATCGGATTTGAAAAATAAAAAAACTGTTGGATAGAGAATTGAAAGGCCTTTCGAACTGTGGTCTCGAACCAGGTCTTGTAGATTATTTATATTATGAATCAGGCCCTCGTATCCACTCGGCTATGGAGCATTTTGTTTTTGACGTTTTTTATTCGAAAATATGAAGGATAACCTTCAAAATACAATTTATTTTATCAAATATTTCAGTTAAAAAAGGCCATATTACACAACATTTGGTTTTATTAGATGCAAAATTAAGTAATCTAACTAACGATACCATATACACCCGATTTTATTTAGCGGGACAGATGGAAACAGCAAAAAACTGTTTTCCCATGTTATTTCCCTATGTCAAGGTTTTCAGTATTCACCCTGTATATATATTGATATATAACTGCGGTCTACAAAATGAAGCTACAGTTTTCAACTGATGTAAATAATAGTTCTGAAGTGAGCCACAACTTGTAAAATCGCAACGTTCCAAAAAATTTAAACCTTTAAATTCAGAACTTACAGATGCGCGCCAGAATTGCCAAAACTGTAAATCTGTAAGATGTACATTTACAGATTTAGCAATTTACGTATTTACGATCTAACGAATGAAATGTCCAGAATTGGCCTATAAGTCTTTATTAGTACTTATTATTATTAAATTAGTGTTTATAGATCTTTACATTTATTTATATCTAGTGTTACTTATTTTTATTATCTTTTATTATTCATATTTTATTTATTAAACTTAGTTATATAAATATTAGTGTTTCAATTATTTTTTACACTTCACCTAAATAAAAAAACATTACAATATTATGGCTCGGTCATTTGAATCTTAATTAATATATCTAAGTGAGAGATCATCTCTTTTTAATGAAACACAATTGTATATCAATAAAACTTATATGCATATTATATAACTGAATTTTCCATATGAACAATAATAATAATGTACTGAGTTAGATTTCTTTATTTAAGTATCATATTCCTTGTATAATGTAACATGCTTGTTAACATGATAATAAATAGATTTAGTCTTGTTCTATCTACCGTAATAAACATATGTATTTTATGAAATGTATTAAAATTGAAATAATATTTTTTTTATTAATAACTCAAAATCGAATTATTTGATTGGCGCAGTCGGTAGGATCACATAAGGGTAAAAATCTATCAATTAACTCGTCGATCTTAACCGTTTAATTGTAATCAGTGAAAACCTACGTTCGGATGGCTAAGACCTGCTGTCTCTGAAATAACGAGTCACGTCTCGCGCAATACAAGAACAAAATACTGTCCTGTGGCCCTGAAACGTAAAAATGTGTCGCCTTGCTGTTCCTCCACGGTTCACGGTCCACATCGCCGCACCCCCAGTCCAGACAACGAAGAAATGTGACGCCTTGCTGTTCCACTGCGGATCACGGCCCATATCGTCACCACCGAAAGAAGACAAGCAATCCGTCCAAGATGTACGAAAACGTCCCAATCTTATTATTTATATTGTGAGTAACATTACTTTTATTGTTGTACTGTAACATTCTATGTCTTCGAGTGAAAACGACACATCTGACAGTAAAAATATATAGACGAAGAACACACTCTAGATAAAAATATTCCTAATTTTACACTAGGGCCAAGACTATTACAATCACAAAATACAGTCAATACGGCTACTAAAATGTTCGAAATCGAAAATCTGGTTAAAATTATCCCAGAATATAATGGAAATGTTAATATTTTAAATAATTTTATCAACAAAGTAGACAAAGTTCATGAAATATTAAGAACTGTTACTTTAACAAACCTACAGAATCTCTTTTTATTTGGATTAATTTCAAACAAATTAAAGATAAAGCCGCGTAATATTTATCCACCAATAATTTCCAAAATTGGGAAAAAACTCAAATTATTTTTGCAAACTAATTTTGTTTACAAATCTAAAGCTGAAACTATTTTACTAGATTTACTTTATTGCAAAGCAAAAAATAATCCCGAAACAACCCAGACTACTATTATAGAATATTTTAATAAATAAACATATAAAATTCTTCTTATATATACCACTTATTCACAAGACCAGAAACGTGCCATTGTTATAGAAAACCAAAAAGTAGTTGTAAATCATTTTATTACTTTGTTACCTGTTTCAAGTAAAGCCTCATTCGTGGTCAAAAACCTTACCACGCTTGAAGAATGTGAACAATTGCTAAAAAACAAATTTAATTTTATTAAGTTGTGAAATGCTCCGACGTTATACAAAAACAACGATTCTTTTAAAAATAATACACCATCCCAAAAATTTCCAACCAGCAATTCCCAAAAAATAAAATTCAAATGAAACCTTATACTCCAAGTAATCAGTAACCTTTTGCTCCTCGACGAAATATAATTAATTACCAACAAACAAAACGCGACAAACCTATTCCAATGAGTTTACAAACAAGAAATACTTTACTAATGTCAGGCAAAATTACAATTGCAAAGTTAAAGAATCAGAAGAAAATCCTGATATATCTAACACCGAAGAAGTTGAAGAAACACAAATGAAAATTTTTATGAAGCTCACGAAATCGAGAACATCACGCAATGAATGCAAATTTACGAACATTGAAAATAGACCCATTTGTAATACTGTTAGATACCGGCTCAACAATAAAATTTGTAGACCCATCAGTAGTAGAAAAACTAAATTTAAAATTAGACAATGAAATATTGACATTTAAAACTATCACAGGAAAGACTAATTGTAAACACTATGTAAATTTAAATATTCGAAATACACCCCTAAAATTTTACGTTTACAAATTTCATAAACTTTATAATCTATTATTAGGAATTGATGCTTTTAAAAATATGGACATTCATTTACAAATTAATAAAAATTCGGTAATTATAAAAAATCAAGAGTATAAATTAGTTAACCCTAATAATTTGCAAGAGGAATATAATATTTTAAAAATACGTAACACCCATTTAAATAGTTTCAAAAAAGACAAATTAAATAAACTAATTAATAAATACATAAATTTATTTCCCAAAAAAAAAAACAAATACTGTCACATACAAATATCATTAAACATAAGATAAACATGACTGAAGAAACACCAATACACACAAAATACTATAGGTTACCCTATATTTATAAACAACACATAGAAGAACATGTCTCGAAATAATTAAACGAAGGTGTAATAAAAAAATCCTTTACACCGTGGAATTCCCCAATCTGGATAGTCCCAAAGAAAAGTGATGCGTCAGGTAAAAGAAAGACTAGAATGGTAATTGAAAAATTAATTTAAAAACCAAAGACGATCAATTTCCTATTCCAAATATTGATACTAGATTAGACAAAATTGGTAAAAACAAGTATTTCACAACTATAGCTTTACATTAGATTAACACAGCCCTTGGTAATTTAGTAAATAAAGTATGTTTGGTTTATTTAGATGATGTAATCATATTTGGCAAATATTTAAAAGACCAAAAAATATATATTAAACTTGTATTTGAAAGAGTAAGGCAGGTCAATTTAAAAATACAAATAGACAAGTCGTAGTTCTTAAAATCAGAAGTTAAATTTTAAAATTCAAAATTTAAACATTCCTAAATCTATGAAAGAAATGAAACAATTCCTTGGACTACTCGGATGGTAAACTTATTCAAAATTTTGAACAACTCACAAAACCATTTACGAACTGTTTACGAAAAAATTGTGAAATTGATTTAACAAATTTAGAATATCAAAAAGCATTTAAATATTGTAAAGACATAATAACAGAAAATTCTTTATAACAAAATCCTGACTTGAACAAAGAGTTTATAAAACGACAGATGCGTCAGACTACGCGTATAGGCAGTACTTTCGCAAATTCATGAAGGAATTGAAAAACCGATCTCTTACGCGAGACAGAATTACTCCACACTAGAAAAAGAATTAAAAGCCATTGTATGGGCAGTTAAAAATGTCAGGCCTTACTTGTTTGGATAAAAATTTACAATAAAATCAGACCATAAACCTCTTGAATGGTTATTCAATATGAAAAATCCAAATTCCATATTAACTCGTTGGAAAATAGAATTGAGTGAATACGACTATGTAATTAAGTATTTACCTGGCAAAACAACGTTGTAGCCGATTATCTATCCAGAGAGCGCGAACCTTTCAAAATTATAGAAAAAATAGATGATGTATGTGAAACAAAAATATTCGCATATTGTATATCACGAGATTTACAGTTTGGTAAATGCCTAGCGAAACAAGTAGACAACATTTTTAATTATAAAGCACACTGCATAAATACTAATTATAAAAACCAAAATATAATTTTTCAAAATTACCAAAATAAAATAATCATCCACTTAATAACAAAAAACAATTACTTCGATAAACCAAAATTAAAAACATTAGAAAAACCACTTAAAGATTTGAGAGATTATTTAATAAAAAACGGAATTTTTTAAATAAATCTTCCCAAAATTGCTTGCCTCCTAGTTAGGTTAAATTGGAATGACGTGAAAAGAAAAATCGAAAATATATTTAAAGATACCAAAATACAACTTAAAATTTGGACATTAAACGAAAATAATAATTTAGAAATTTCAGATGCAGGAACAATTTCTTCTGATGATTCCAACCAGACCATACATTCAGATAACGAAAATGAAGTAGAAGGAATTAAATATTTACAAAAAGAAAGAATAAATATAGCCCCTAATCAGTTAATAATATCAAAACATAACAATGATAACGACATACAAATTCAAAAACACTTCCAAAAAACTAAACAAAGAATAGCCGTAAAATTTAATGAAAGTGAGATAAAGGAAGAAAACATTTATAAAAAGTTTCATTCTTCCAAAAGTTAAATATTATGCAATTTTTAAAGATGATTTAGATAAAACCTTTACCAAAATTATAAAAGACAATATTATAAAAGATTCTATAAAAATTATTTCTGTAAACAATATCGTGCAAGACGTCGAAAACGACGACGAGCAGTTTAATATAATAACATGAGTATCATCACAGTTATCCGAATCATAGAGGAATAGTAGCTACCTACCAAGCTTTAAAAGAAAAATACTACTGGCCAAATTTAAACAAAGACATAATAGACTACATAAACAAATGTAATATTTGTAATATGTAAATTTGGAAATTTTAACATAAAACTAAACAAATTAAAAGTCTGATTTTTGTTTTAGACAACGCTTTTCTAGACAACTCTAGATTATAATAAACAACAACGGATTTCTTCTTTTCGAACTATGTAATACTAAAATCAAATATCCCAGAGCGTTCGTTATTACAATTATAATATAACCCCTCTATATGACGAATATCTCAAAATAACAAAAATTTAAAAACTTCATCCTTTAACAAACCAAAAATAATAAACATTTTGATACATTAACCAATATAATAAATTAGTCTTGAATGAACAAATTGGTAAATTATTTAGTAAGTGAAATATGAGAGGAATTTTTGATGGCTCAGGCTCTGTTATCAAATCAATAACAGGAAATCTAGATGGAGAAAGATATGATTATTTATTTGAACAAATAAAAATGAATGAGAATAAATTACAAAGCCAGAATGACATCCTTTGAAATATTCAAACAAAATGGTTACAAAATTTAATGAACAATTAAACAATATTGAAACAATAAAGATCTAATATTAAACCAAATTAATGTTATAAAGGACTAAAGAAAAAACCAATTGGCAAGGTTTAATAGAATCGAGGGGCAAATCACTTCGGAATTAATTGTACAAATTGGTGGAATTAAAAAGGATTAATTGTAATTATATGAATTAATGGAATTAAGAGGAATTAAATGGAATTCGACTGAATTAATCGGAATTAAACAGAATTAATTGGAATAATATAACTATGTATATTATTAGTTTGTACTTCGCGCCAATCATAACTACTCTGAAGCCTGCTGCATGTCTTAGTAAAAGCGTGCTGGTTTCACGGAGCACGTGTGTTTGTGTTTCGAGGTTTGTTTACATGTTTTTGTGTTAACCAATTTCGAGTGATTTATTTGTGACTTATACATGGTAAGATATTATCAATTTAATTTTGAATGTAAGTACACTGTAATATTTTATTTTATTAGTTAAATAATAATGGAGTTGTCAGAAGAACTATTCAACAACATTAAATCCATTTGTAACATTAAATTATCTACACACGTACGACTCCTACTACAAATATGTGGCTATGACTCCATTGACAATATAAAAAATAGTTCCGACAATTGGCTGGATCAAATTGAAGGGTTTATAAAAACCATTGATTTGACTGATGTACTACAGGAAACATAATTAGCAAGAAAAGATATACTTGGATTATGTTTTGATCCAAAAAAAAATACCCTTGCTCCTGGTACGAAAGACTTCATGACTTCTATAAAGAAGAAATTAATAAATTATAAAAGAAAAGATACCCCAAATGAAACTGCCAATTCTGTTTTATATGGCTGCGAATTGAGCGTAGAAAATTTAAAAAATGAATTAATGGTATTAGTATCAAAATGGTGTCGGGATAATACCGTAGAAACAACAAATGTGGAAGTTACATGTGAGTACAATAGAGAGAGAAAAATTTCGGCTTCAATTACATGTCCGCATGAAGTTTGTAGCCATAAAATAAAGGTATTTAAAGACATTAAACGGAACCGATGGATCATATCCAACATGAACACTCATTACAAAGTACATAAGCAAAAAAGTTTAAATTCAGAAATGAATGAACAAAATGATATTAATAAACAAAAGTTACTCACAGATTTTGTAGCAATCAATAAACAAAATAAAAGGTCGTTAATTAATTTAACAGATGATAGTGGACTAAGTGGACCCTCTGAAATAAGTTCACAACGCAAGAAGGTATTACGTATTTCATCAGACAGTGAAGAGGACCAACGACAATTGGAAGAGACTGAGACTAGTCAGGGGGAATTCTAGAAGGCTGTAATGTGGTCGATTACAGCCTTACAATCAATAAGACTACAAATACACCTCAAAATAAGCCACAAATAAGGGCTAGAATAAAGAGAGTTTATTCTAGAAATAAAAGGGTAAATAATAAATTAGCACGCGCATCAACGATTCGTAATCAAAGTAAAATTACGTCATATTTACAAACTGTGGAACACAAATTAAAGTCATTTATTTATTTAAAATAAATACTTAACATTTGTATTTTTCTTTATGAAAATAAAGGTGTTAGTTCCAATTATAAAAATAAATGTATATAACCCATACCCAACAAATCCTTTTTTTATTTAATTTAAATTTCTATCATTAAATGTTATCGATACAAATATGTTCAAGTTTTTGAATAACGCGCCTTTGGAATTAAAAAGAATTAAGTGGAATTGTTTGGAATTAAGTAAAACTTTTGGAATTAAATTTAATTAAATCGAATTAAAGAATTAATTTGAATTAAACGGAATTAAAAGAATTAATTTGGAATTGGAATTTGTCGTACAAATTTTTAGAAGTGATTTGCCCCTCGAATAGAATTAGAATTAAAATTATTCATATCACAAATAGCTTAAATATTTTTTTTTAAATGATTGAAACAAGTCTCACTTTTTTTCAATCCATAAGTTACATAGTAGCATTATCAAATTACTAGATTTCCAAACAATTACCAATAACAAAGATATTTTTCGGATTAATGAATTCATAATGACTTATTGTCAAAAAACTAATGATCAAATTATAATCCTCATTGAGATCCCCATATTTTCCCAAAATGAATTCGCGATAAATCAGTTTAATCCTATTTAATTTTTAGATAACAATAACAATGTAATAGTTTTGGAAAAATAATCCTTTGTTATATTTCAAAGACAACTAATATATTTTTAATAATTTTAAGAAAAAAAAATAATAAATACTTTAGTGTAACAAATTATGTAGTAGTAGACCAATGTATTGGTAACCTTATTGAAAGAAATAGTAACAATTATCACTTCTAACAATTGAACAAAAGAAACGACTTATATCAAATCAGCAATACAAACAAATTAATAATTATGATTCCTTTCTACTAAAGTATTAAAATTAAATGTTTAAATAAAAATAGTATAAAAAGTATTCAGGGAATATTTACAATAGATATAAATTCCAATTTTTTAATTAATGATTTAAAATTAAAAAATATTAATGATGATTGCAAATCATTTCAGTTTGACGATTTTTAAATTACACAATACAACAAAATATTTAACAAGACAGCTTATAAAGATTTGCATTTATTAAATATATCGTAACTATATTAATAGTAAAATAAATCTAATTCAAAAATTTAAAATTAATAAAATTAGGAGATCTGTTGCAGAAGTTCATACTTTAAACTAATTGTTTTAATATTATACATTATTATTGCTCATATTTGAGAGGGAAGTATTATATAATTGAATTTTCCATATGAACAATAATAATAATAATGTGCTGAGTTAGATTTCTTTATCTAGGTATCATATTCCTTGTATAATGTAACATGCTTGTTAACATGATAATAATTAGATATAATCTTGTTCTGTAATAAACATATATACTTTATGTAATGTATTGAAATTGAAATAATCATTTTTTTATTAATAATTCAAAATCGAATTATTTAATTTGCGCAGTCGATAGGATCACATAAGGGTAAAAATCTATCAATTTACTCGTCGATCTTAATCGTTTAATTGTGATCAGTGAAAACCTACATTCTGATGGCTAAGACTTGCTGTCTCTGAAATAAAGAGTCACGTCTCGCGCAATACAAGAACAAAAAACTGTCCTGTTCTGTAATAAACATGTATACTTTATGTAATATATTGAAATTGAAATAATATTTTTTTTTATTAATAATTCAAAATATTTAACTTGCATATATATTATACTAAAACATGCACCAATTACTTAGTTATTAAGAAACTTCTGATCAAGTTCTATCAAGGCAATTGAACGCAAATCTATTTTTAAAAGAGAAAAGCTACATATATGTACACTTGTAACTGAACAACAGTTAATTTACACATGTATAAAAGACCGATAAAACTGTGTTTTCACAACACTATGTGTAGCATAATTAATATACAATTTTTCTTTCATTTACTATATTCAGGATGTACGTGAATCAGGGTTGATCTATTTAAAGACAATGCATTACAGTATTACTATTTATTATCCGGAATCCAGGGCGTTAATACATGCATTAATGAGATATCGTAAATAAACATTTCACATTCCTTAACTGAATAACGGCGTCCTCTTGTCCCCTCACCATCAGCGTCGGATCGGCGAATTAGGACCCGTTCCCCTAAGTTGTACAAAACACACATTGTCATTCTAGTTACAACAATTGTCACAAACATGCACATAAACTCATGACGTAGAAAGGAGGTGTGACAGGTAACCCCAAGTCCTAGACTTGGGCAGGTACTCTGCGAGTAATGAACGCTAATTGTATCTACACTCATTACTATATCATCACAGCAGCATGGGCCAGTCAAGCCTAGGTTACCTGGCGTGTCACTCCCCGGGCACGGCCCGCGGGAGGAGGGACCTCCAGTACTTAGCCCAGACTCCATAATGAATGCAGCCTAGCACCTCGTGATTACCAGTAACCACTGTTTGCACATATGAGTACTGTAACCACCTGCAGAGTCCCACGACTCTGCTGGAGAGACTTACAACCACGGAAGTCCTCGACTTCCTAACACACGTAGATCCTCGATCTACTAATGAATCCTCGATTCATAAACCAGCGCTGCAGACGCTCATGTGAGTCTCTCTCTCACCGTAAGTCTCTCCCTGTGGGCTCCTCACCCACATGGGTTCCATACCCATTCTGTTAGTAGGTTCGAGGGCGTCCTAGACACCCACCAGGTAGGGGAAGGTATTCTCTACGTTTGCGGCCACAAACAAATAGTACATCTTGATACATTTACACCATGCACAATAAATAACCAAACAGTGAATAATATGTTAACCATTCAGTAATTCATCCATGAGCATCAACAATACTTATAACTAGAATAACCGTGAGTTACCACTCACCTTTAATTACTTCTTTACTCATTGACATCAGGTCACAAGGCACAGTCTTGAGTTCACTTATCACTGCGTAACAACCACACTATTTGACGCGCACCGGCTAACTAACCCCCGGGCCAGCGAATGTTTATGTTTACAAGTGTCTTTAGTGTCTTTCTCAAGTGGTTTGTATCAGTGGTTCTAAATAAGTTGGACTTAGCCAAAATCCGCGTCTTACATGTATAGTCACCATCTAATTTAAAATTACTACAAATTATTTTATACTTTCAAAAACTAACCTTTTGTCTCTTGTCACGTTAACATGTTTTCAAAGAGAAGCGTATTTGAAAACTGCTACAAAACATGGCCGACCGATCTGAGCGTACCGGAAAAGTAAAGTTATATTTGTAAGTAATGTCGGTGTAACTGTTCCACAACTGTTACGTCTTATGAATGTGACCACCTCGCCAAAAAATATTTTATTCACAATCGGTTAGTAATACGTCTGTTTCTAGTCAACCAAGCAGGTGGGAAGTAGCTCAGTTCCCAGTAAACATGTTTTATCTGTGAAACATCTCAAAATGTCTCATATTATATATCTGCATGATGTTCTCTAAAATGTTAGTGAGATATCTCTGTAATGTGCCTATGAAAATATTTCCTAAAAACATTTTATATATATATATATATATCATAATGCTTTTCTATGGCATGTATCATGAAAACATTTCAAATATATTTCATATTGCTTTTCTATTATATTTTTCGTAGAAACATTTTATACAGATTTCATAATCCTTTTCTACAGTATATATCGTAAAAATATTTTAAATATATTTCATTGTGAAAAAAGCTGATGTCTTATATATTATAAATGCGTGAAAAAATTTAAACTGTTAAGTTTTAATCACTTTGCTAAATATTGTGTCCAAAAATAAAAAGGTAGGACTGAAGAACGTATAATGTTTTTGCTTTCATATGTGAAAAGTAAATATTATATTATCGACTGAGTCACAGACCTGGGCCGTTTATCTGTTGATGTGTTATATTTTTTTATTATTTATTATGAAATCTGAATAATATTAGAAAAAACAAATACTTTATTTTTGTAAGTTTTCAAATATCCCGCCAGGTGTCGTTTCACATCTTCATTTTATTATAAATTTCTTGAAAAAGTCTTATAATTTCTAAATTTAAAAAAAAACGAAAGTTAAATATTTTTCCGCCAAATTAGTAGGCCAAGAATAAAATCTGTTAACGCTATTTTATAGACGAGGTCTTGTGTTATACAAGTTTCCTATTTAGCTTTTTCTTGTATATTTAATATTTCCGGAGATATGTCTTGTACAAAGAAAAATCAACCATCCTGTATTTGGCAATAAAGTTTTAGGCCATCAATTCCTTTTATAAAAATATTTATTGATGATGTAGTAGTCACACGTTACAGTTACAAGGGGCGTTTTGTCCATCATCAGCAATAATATAACAATGGCTGCTATTCACAGCTCTGTTTTAACTAAAACACTGTTTTAAGAAGTGTCAAATATCATTATTTAATACCATTAATAAATATTATCGAATTTATTAAAATATGATTTAAAATCAGAACAGTTTGTATTCAAATAAATATTTTTAAAAAAATTGATCTTCAAACATAGGTGCGAAAGTCAGCCAGTACGGTTGTGTGGTCGTGGCGTATCTTGTCTGATCGTGTAGATAAGCAACATAGCCCGCCCTGTCCAATTGGATGGGTTGCCGCACAACGCCTCGGTGTGTGCTGGCCTTGCAGAGACTGTAGGCTGACAACCTGCATCACTAAAATGCAAGTAAAACATGTCACGAAACAAGTACTTCAGGTACTTGAGGCCTAATCGGCTTCACCAAAAATCTGGATCTACTTCCGGAAAACTAAGTAAGGGTTGTCACAATAGATCTTCTAGGTCGCGTTGACAAAAAACGACAAAACGCTTAAAACCCTCATATACATACAATACAATACAATAGGTGCGAAATTAAATATTGAAATTTGAATTTGACACTTCTTAAAACAGTGTTTTAGTTAAAACAGCTTGTGAATAGCAGCCAATATGTTGAAAGTGTGATAAATGTTTACAATAAAATTTGACATTGAAGTTGAGTGCTTATTTTAACATATTTAAATTGATTTACATTTGTAATGTCGCCCTAAGTTTGTGAAGAATCAAAGAAAAATAATTCTGACAAACTTGGAGCGATATTGCAAATGTAAATCAATTTAAATATGTTAAAATAAGCACTCGACTTCATTGTCAAATTTTATTGTAAACACATCATATTTTCAACATATTGTTACATTATTGCTGATGATGGACAAATATTAAAGTCCGTAACCTCCTGTGCAACATTTGTAACGTGTGACTACATCAATAAATATTTTTATAAAAAGAATTGATAGCCTAAAACTTTATTTCTTAATATTTAAATCATTATAACTTAAACGTTACAAAGCTAAAAATAAAGCTAATTGATCCAGATCGCCATTTTTCTTCATATTCCTTTAACAATTTATATTAGGATCTACAACAAAAGAATAAATTTAAATACTTGCTTGAAATCAGAAACAACATAAAATATTTGGTATATAGACTTTCACGACTTTATTTATTTGTAAAAAAAAAATATTGTAGAATATATTTTTACAGGCAGATTACGGCAAAAGTAATTATTATCAGTATAATTCAAATTATTTGTTACTTACCAGACATTTTCAGAAAATTCGTACTTATTTAAATTCCGATTTGAAATTTTGCTTACAAATTTATAGGCTAACAAAAACATTACATTACCATCACGAGCCCATCACTCGCTGAAACTCAACATTTTCTTGTGTCCGGCAGTGTTCGCTTGTGTCGTTAATGGAACGATCTGTGTCGTACACTGTGTAACAGTGTCTCTCTGTGTCTAATTGGAAAGCACCCATAGTCTTCATTGTTTAAATTTTGAATTATTTGCAGTCTTGTTTGTAATAATTGGCTACATTGTTTAATTCATAATTTCTTGCTTTAGATAACTTTTCTATGTTAATAAATAAAGCCATTAAGAGGAAAATTTTTATAGGGAAAACGAAAAATGTCGTTTTCTCTACAAAATCAAAGTCAAATACTAATATACTCGTATTTCAATAATACTTTTTTTAAAATGCAAATTTATATCGGAAGTATGCTTGTCTAGTGTTGAATGTTAACAGTTCTAGTGCCGAAATAATTTAATTTTGTTTTTCTTCTTAAGGTTAAAATAATAACTAAGCAATCAGTAAATTATATAAAAGTTGCATAATACTTAAATTTTCCATTAGCAAAATAACATAAATTCTTATTTCTATTTCAGATGCAGTCAAGAAAAATTTCCCAAATATTAAAGAGTCCGACTATGAAGAATATATAAAAACATGGTTCCGGCAAGCAGCTCAGCGGTTCGAAAGATCGAAAAAGTAAATTATGGATATTTCATTAAATCAAACTTGAAAAAACAGTATTGAGAATAGTGTTAATTTATTTTTGTATTTATAATATGTATTTATGTTTAAAATATTAAAACGAAATACACCAAATATTGTAATTTTTAGATACATATCTCCTACATATCCTATATATTTTTAATGGATTTATTTGCAATATTTTTCAAATGTTTCTTAAATTGTTAATGCTTCATATAATACTAGTTCCAAGGACATATCTGGAAACATTTTTCAAATGTTCCCTAAATTGTTCCTGCTTCATATAATTTTAATTCCAACGACATATTTCGAAACATTGCGGAAACTACAAGAGTACAAAGTTGTTCAAAATTTAATTCTACGTCAGATAAAATCATAATTGTTGCAACAGCAGGACTGTAATAAGAGATATATTAAATATAAAATGTAATACTTTCGTTAATCAGATAGGCATGGAAATAAAAGAAAATATCATTTGTCAATTAATTTAGAGAAGTTTCACTAATTGTAATACTTATTGTCTATATTTTAATATTATTTAAGATAAAAATATATTCATTCCTTTAACAATATGCTAATATTAAAAAAAATATATTACAGATAATTTTTAAAAATATTGAACACAAACTAAGGTTACTAACTGTCACAATAAACACATACATATTTTCTTTTATTTCCATGGGTGTCTGATTTTGAAAGAAAGTGTTACATTTTATATTCCTCATCATGTTTACATTATTTAATAAATTTTTTTTAAGCATTTATTGTCTTGCGATTTATTTAAGTATGAATTTTATTTTTCTAGTACCCCATAATTGGGAACTTTGTTCATGTTAAGTATTTATAAATAAATACATATTTATATATTTTCATTGCTTTACTTGTTTTACTTTATCGATTTTATAGTATTTATTTATGGTCGAATAGAGTAAATAGCACAGTCTGATAGCGATCAGATCTTTTTTTCACATGGTATAATGAAAATGTAGTCTTAGGTTCATTGTCACAGGTGACAAACATTTTTATCTAAATAATGAATTAATTATTTTCAGAACTTTGACACATAATTCATTCTTCATTCACAACAGTGCGATTAATCATACCTTTGTTTTTAATAGGAATACAATGAATCATTTGTATTTACTGGGGTAAATACATAGTTCTCGATGTTCGCTTTGTTCGCTGTTGATATAGAAAATAATATTTATTGGTAAATACATACTTATTTTAAATCTTGTAGCTCTACCATGTATTACTGGAAGTGTTAAAAATAAAATGGGAATATTTAACAGAAATTTATGACTTCAATAAAGGTGTTTTTGCAAGTCAACCATATAAATTAAATAATTATGTTTCATTCTGTCTTCAGTGAGAATATAGATTTTCAATTTATGTGTTAGAAAACGCGAAACGAGTTCGTCGATGAAGATTATTTAATATATATGAAATTTATAAAAATATCAATAATGCCGGCAACTCGCTCTCATTACCTAAGATCGACAAGAAATTGCAATACCTAAGTTGAGAATTATAATTTGCAATATTTTTATACCCTATATATAATATATATTTAGAAGCTGGTGATCGCAAAATAGAGCGCCACAAACCGTTGATTACAATTTGTTTGTTGTATAATTTTTAATTGAGAAGTAATACTCGAAATAGCGTCGACTGGATGACTAAGGAGACTAGCCTACATCACCTGTGACGTCTTTCGAAATAGAGATCATGAGTTCAAATCCCAGTGATAACAACATATATTTGGTCGTTAAATAAAAAATAAAGCTACTTGTATTTAACTTACACGGATGCTATAGACTTGATATCTATACACCTAGGAATATATAATAAAAGGAGCTCTGATAAATGAAAACATCGACGGAGATATCGCAGTAAGAATTGCGGCTGCCTTAGTAGTAAAAGGAGAGAAGATAGTATAGCAGAGTTAAAAAGAAAAAGAAAAAGAGATGTCGTAGATGTTTGTTGATAGAAAAATAAGGTAAGGTTCAAATGACAATTTTCAATTCTCAAACGTTATAGCTGGATCACCAAGTAACAGGATATTCGAAGGTTGGACTTCTTTGCTTCACAATGTATCTCAAGTTACAAAATAATGGAATTTTATAAAATTTAATCTTTAAAGTTCTATTTTATTTCTTTACTTTTACACATTTTTTATATAAAAATTTAAATAAAAAAACTCACCGACGAGCTCATTTTAGAAATGATTATTTAACTTAATTTAAATATGACGATAAGCTTCAGAAATTCATATAGTTTTGATATGTATCTGACATCAATAATGAACATCATCTCACTCCCCTAATCCTTTTTAATTTTACTGCATATTTATCCTATAAATTTTAATTTATACAAAAATATAATTCTACAAACATTTTTTTATAGCATAACAATATTTCAGCAGAATTGAAAAAATAATTGTAATAGTCTATAACAGTAATAATAATAACCAGTGGTGATTCAAGAAACTTCTCTTGTCCTTCCTCTAAATATTCCCTACGGTATACTGTGTCTATCTCTTAAGGACAAAAAGTTTTTAACTGTGTGAAAATTCTATTACAAAACTAAAAATTGGAATGTTCATTATTCACATGTTATTTATTTAAAATATTTGTAAAAACAATATATAACATTTTTTTAATCAGTACTCGCAGAATATATATTAAAAAATTAGTTTCCAAAGGAGCGGCATTAATATCTCAATTAATAACAAAGATGCGTGTTTATTAAAAATCAGACATTTTGTTGAATGTTGTATTCTTTTATGGAAAACTTTCGTATTAATCTGTGTTTCATTTATTCAGAGCCCTTTCTTCAAGAAAAAAAATAGCCCTCCGAAAACAAATCCTGGCGACTGGCGTGCTGTAGCGGTAAAAGTACTGGGTATATTGCACGATGCAAGGATAAAGTTCTCCGACTATTCAGTTTCGGTCAGCTCAACCGAAATTTTGTGTTTTTCTCGTTAATTGGAATGCATCATGAATTAAATTGTGACGTTATTTAAAGAACCGTTTTCGATGTTCTCTGTAGTTGTGGGTACAATCATGGACTGCCACTGATAAAAACAATCTTTTTCTAATTTTGCTTTTAAAAGAAGACATTACTGGCGTATAGCCATGATAGTGTCATTCTAGCAAAAATATACAGCGCTGCTTATTTGCGCTTGGTGTCTAATGAAACAGTTTAATAAAAATAACTCAGTGAGCCTACCTAAACAAAGACTTATTATTATAGATTAATTAATTATTTTAGAATTGATCCATCTAAAGTTAATATTAGAAGGCATGTAAAAATTTATATTGTGATACAACAAATTCACAATAAAATATTTAGACCTGTTTTCAGATATTTTTCTTTTACTATATTCACAAAACTATTTTATCTGCTTAGAAAGAAAAATAAAATATATTAAACAAAACTATGTCAGATGATGCATGTATCACCTTACTATTTGCAAGCAAATAATGTTTTCCAAGAGGATATATTTTACAATAAGGGTCTAGAGGGACAGGAATGGTGAATCGGCCACGCGCTTCAGATAGTTGCTAAGTTTGTAGTGATGAATCCTGGTACAAAAATCTATTAAATGTCGTTTTTTTAAATATATTTTAAGCTGGACAAAAGTTTATTCGAATATGTTAACCCGTTTAGGTGAGAATTCATTTTAAGTAAATGAAATAATGTAATGTAAATGTATATATAATATATATATATATATATATATATATATATATATATATATATATATATATATATATAGAACTTTAACATGGAATTTCAAAAAACAGCGAGTATTCTACTCACAAATTTAGAACAAAACTATATGAATACAAAGTTGTTCAAAATTAAATTCTACAGCAGATAAGATCATAAAGTAAAGTTCTATGTTCCGCATTTTGTTGCACATCCCATATATACACGTATATAAGTTAAGACTCTAATTAATTATGGAAATTGTGTAGTGGATTGATAGTTAAAGTTGTGAGGGCTTAAGTACACTTTTGTTAATTTGTCATGCTTTTGGTTATTATTTTAACTTCAGGATAATTAGATGAAATTTTGGAAATAATTAACAAAGGTGTACTTGCAAAAAAAAAACAAGAAACGCAATTTTTGTAATAATTTTGTAACACCTACATACTTATTATAAACATGAAAGTAGATGATAATTTTAATTCTACATGAATAATAATTAACATGGATTACATAAAAACTTAAAATACATATATGTATTTAAATCACTTTACAAAAAAAAACCATATCAATAATTTTCTAGCCTTATTTGTTAACAATATAATCTTTACCCCTTACATATGTAAATACTAGTTTTATTCTAATTTAAGATTTATAAAAAATATATATTTTTTACTTTGTAATGAGAAGATTTAATTGAGACCTTTACCATAATCTAAAATTAATTACTTGTGGATATCACCGATAAAAAATACTAATGGGAGTAAAATATACGTCTCGGTTTCATTTGTCAATTGGTACGATAAATATCTTAATTTATATATAGGTGTTACAAACAATAATTTAAGTGAATGCAAACAAACATTATTTCGTTTTGTAAGAAAACATTGCAATAAATTTTATATCTTTATTCAGCAATGTTGAACTGAATATCTTATTTTATTCCAGGATATAGAGATGATTAAATTAATTATTATCTTCATAACAAGTCGCATATTGTTTGGATATCAAATTCTTGAGAAGGATAATGATGACAAATACAAATGCAACATTGCAGATTACAATTTTTTTGATGTGTATTATTTGCATTTTCACAATGCAAAAAATGTGAATATGATACTTTTGACAAAAAAATATTCAAACTTAATGAATGATTACTTTGGAAATATGTTACAGCAATTATTAAAAACGTATAAATTGGAAAGTACTGTTAAAATAAAGCAAATTTCACTAGAATGGAAAATGAATACAACTGATGTTGAATATCAAGAATATTATTTTCCACGTGACATTTCGCAAGAATATTACTCAAATGATGATAATTTTAATAATATGAGTCATATTCTCAAACAAAATAATGTATATCTACTGACTGTATTTGATGCAGAAGATTTGAAATTATTTGTCGAGTTTTATCAAAATGAAATTTTTCCAGATCCAAGAAGTTCTTATGTAATACATATGTTAACTTTAAATACAGTCAATATTATGATGGAATTGAAACCAATTCTAGAACAATTGTGGAAAAAATATAATCTATTAAACGTCCTAATTCAATTCCCATGTGCAACAGTACATGAAACATTACGATTTAATCCATTTAACTACAAAAACGATGCTTGGGGCAAAATTGAAGTAATCGATATTAAAGAAACTTTAAAGATGAAAGATGGAAATGGTTTTAGTAACATGCAAGGCTATCCGTTGAACATATCACTGTTTGCACGCAAACCTACAGCTTTACGAAACGTCTCAAAATCGTTCAGAGCTTTTAAATATAATTCAATTTTGAAAAGGTCCGGTGGATATGGTGGATTAGATGGCACTATTCTAGCATACATATCCAAATATTTAAATTTTACTACAGTAATTACTACACCATTGGGTGACAGAGAATATGGCTTCAAACTGAATGGCACAATTGTTGGGAGCCTAGGCGATGTTGTATATCATAACGTGATAGCATCATTTAATGGAAGATTCATTTTGAAGTACGACACTGAAGATATTGAATTTACAAATCCAATATTCAATGACAATCTGTGTTTATTAGTGCCAAAAGCAGAAAAAATTCCTCAATGGTTGAAAATATTTAATTGCTTCAAAACAGAAACTTGGTTTAGTATATTTTGTTTGTACATAATAATATCTTTTTATTGGTATATACTGAACAAAATTTTTCATGTACCGAAGAAAAGAATTATAAATATTAATGATACATTTTTTGATGTTTTAACTTTATTTATATCTGTTCCTTTTCGAAAAGTATTTTTAAATAACGAGAGAGTTTTTATTTGTATTTGTTTAATATTTAATATGGTATTCGTAAGCATTTTTCAAGGCTCCTTGTACAATTCTTACACGACAGTTTCTTATTTTCCGGATATTAACACTTTAGAAGAACTAGAGAAATCTGATTTAAAAATTATAACAAGTTCCAAAAGTTTAATAAATGCTTTTGGAAATGATCCAAAACCGATAATGCAACGTTTAAAATCAAGAATTTCTGTTTTAAATGGATCATTTTCATCGATAGCACTCGTAGCTAAGAACCGAGATTCCGCTGCATTCGAAAGAAGAGAAGACGGCAAGCTACGTATTAGCACTGATTATATTCGGGCTTCGGACGGATTCGAGTTATTACATGTGATGGACGAATGTCCTTGGTCATTCTACCTCTCTTATATCGTGCCATTAGGTTCTCCTTTCCTACCGTTGTTTAACAAATTGATTACAGCTTTCAGTGAAGCTGGCTTAGTTTGGAAATGGCATAATGATATAATACATACTCTTATTTTGGACAAACAAGTACGCCCTAACGGCCAAACTGGATTGAAATCTTTTACTATTGAAGATATGCAAGCTGCGTTTTATTTACTCGTTTTAGGATTGTTATTTGCACAAATTATATTTATTTTTGAAATATTATTTTATTATTGTATACTATGCATATTGAAAACAAAAAATAAATAATAAAGAAAATAATAATATTAATTGATTTGATTATTGGCACATGGTGAAACATATTAGAATACAGTTAAATAAATAAATTATTTATTTGTTTAAGAGTTTTTAATTTTAATTAATTAAGTGTTTTATTTTTAAAATAATTTTGTACTGCAATAAAATAATTTTATTATATTACTATTACTAGCACATGATATATGTGAGCACAATTTATTTTTAAATGAAGCAGTACAACAAAATAAATACTATTCAACAACATTCTAATACAAACACTAAACGATATAGAAAGATCTTTACATTAATGAATTATTTTGAAGAATTATGATAAGTGGGAAAACAAGATGCATAAAGTATAACATTCCGCTTATCAAAATATGAACGAGTTGATCAAATTTATTAAAAAGTGATCAACTGAAAGTGACAGTTGACTGTTATCATTTTAGGGTGCTTGCTGTAACATGTAGATGTATCAAATCTAATTAAAAAAATATAATTTTGTGATTATTTTCTAATATTGTTAAAGTGTAGGTACGGTTGGTGTCGATCGATTCTATGGTGGCCACAACTGATTTTTGAGAGGTAAACAAAATACTCGTATTTTACTGGCATATATTATTATTTATAATTTATGATAAAGAATACTATATTACATAACGAACTTCATTTACAGCCGAGCGCTGCACTAGATTACATGACTGTGCTGCACAGTAACGATTTAAAATTATCATGACGATTGTGATAATTTGTACTCATGTACTAGGCATTCAGTAAAATTCTAGAGCGAAGAGGTTTTGTGCCCTATAGTTTATTTGCAATTGATGAGTTTGCGCAAGAGCGGAGGCAAATTTTTGGCAAGCGTGACTATAATTTTTTCTGTCGCTCGTGTTGCGAATCTTGCTGCGAAAGTTAAATTTTGTTTAAGATTTAAAATTTTATATTTTGGGAACAAATTTTAATTGTCTGCTTTGGGGGAGCTATACTGAAGTTATTGCACATGGGATTTTTGAATATTTTCGCGGATGTATCCTAAGTGGCATTGACATACTTTTAGAACCGTCTTACATCTCAGGTGAGCTCCATATTCGTTTATGCTGTTGTTTTACTTTACAGAGCATATATGAAATTTGAAAGGCAAATTCCCTGATATTTTTAGGTTTTCCAGATATTTCCGTATAAAATTTCAGGTAAGGTAATGTATACAATATGCATACAGGGTGGCTCAGTGAAAATTATCAGCGCAATTTTTGGCCACTTAACATTAATTTTACGAAAAACGCTCGAACACGTCAATTTTAATATAAAGGGGGACACCTAAATGGATTAGTATCAATGGCATAATTTCAACCCTAAAATGGGTGTGGACTGCACCTCAAATATTTTAAATGGAAAAGGGTGTCAAACATGACACAGTTCGAAAGGCCTTTCAATTCTCTTTTCAACAGTTTTTTTATTTTTCAAATCCGATCATTAGTTCCGGAGAAATATCGTTTAAAACAAATTTTATCAGGTGTTCAAAATTGCCATCAAGT
Source organism: Stenolophus ochropezus (assembly GCA_035578165.1). Classification (NCBI taxonomy): domain Eukaryota; kingdom Metazoa; phylum Arthropoda; class Insecta; order Coleoptera; family Carabidae; genus Stenolophus; species Stenolophus ochropezus. The sequence continues at coordinate 10,480,415 of JAQOWZ010000008.1, read as the reverse complement.
AGGCTAAAACAAATGACAGAAACTAAATAAACAATTCTTTCGACAAGTTGTTTGTAATAAACAAATAATTTGTAAGTTGGATTTTTTTGTGAGGTTATTTGAAGTCTAAAGTTTTTGCCACGCTACCCGAATTTTTAGAAGATTTACGACAACGTACCGTATCTCCAAAATTTTGAGCAAAATCTTTATTATTGTATGGAAGTTGGAAATAGTAATTGTGAACACCTAATAAACTAATACTTGAGGTTCTGTCATTTGTTTAAGCCTACTTGATTGCAGTTTTGCACACCTGATAATTTTTTTTCAAACGATATTTCTCTGGAACTAATGATCGGATTTGAAAAATAAAAAAACTGTTGAGAAGAGATTTGAAAGGTCTTTCGAACTGTGGGATGTTTGATACCCTTTTCCATTTAAAATTTTTGAGGTGCAGTCCACACCCATTTTAGGGTTGAAGTTATGCCATTAATACTAATCCATTTAGGTGTCCCCCTTTATATTAAAATTGACGTGTTCGAGCGTTTTTTTGCAAAATTAATGTTAAGTGGCCGAAACTTGCGCTGATAATTTTCGCTGGGCCACCCTGTATAATAAAAACATATAATTACTTTGGTAAATTGTTGCAGATTTTTTGTGAGTAGGTGAGTGGGTGTGGGTATGTTGGTGTGTGTTAGGGTGTTTGTGTTGATTTGTATGTGTGTGGGTGTGGGTGTGTAGATAGGTATGTAAATAATATCAAAAATAAAATTAGAACATTACTTACAGCTGCTTGGTTTTGTTACTTTTTTCAATATTTTTATTATGGAAGGATATAAAACTATTACATGGTGGAATTTAGAAAAAAAATACTAATAGGCGTAAAAAATATGTATATAATTTCAATAAAACAAATTAACTTTGTGCTGTAACTTGGGAACCACTGGTTTAAAAATATTTTATTTTATAATCAAATGACCCCCCTTGATCTACAACTTTGTTATTTAGTAAATTCTTGTATTTGTAATAACTTCCGACTATAACTATGTGCCCAATTTTCGATTCCCTCTATATGTATGGGTAAATGTAAGTAGGTATCAACCTTAAATAACCATTACTGTTATATAATAACATGTAGGGGAGAGTAGCCTAATTTGGACCGTAGCCTAATTTGGACCGCTGTGGTATCCAAAGATTGATGAAGTCTGTGCGATTTTAGATAGACTACTTGTTATACGTAGAGGTAGACCAGATTAATGTAATCGTGTTTGTGAAAAAATGTCTCATGGTTACATTAAGAGAAGGGTTATTTGTTTGACTACGAAGAAAATTAGTTATTTTGATGTAAGAGTGAAAGCCGTTAGTTCGTCCAAACGTAAGTAATTACAAGTCCTCGTATATCATCACAAAGCTTACTTATCTAACTATAATTTCCTGTTACAATTTTATGAGTTTATGTTACTTTGACATTTTTGTATAATTTCAAGTAAAAAATATTCAAGTTGCCCAAGTTGGACCGAAAACAGTTGCCCAAATTGGACCGACAAAAATTGTGATTACGGCACAGAATAGTACATACAGAAGCGACACGTCGACATGTCGGTACCTTTCATGTTACCCTATTCAGTTCTATGATCATTGGAGCATTGTGTAGACCTTTAAATTTGTTGACTTCTCCTATCACTCCCTAAGATGTGACGAAACTATCCGATTTTAAACAATGAGCCCTTTAAATTTGTTAACTTTCCCCATCTCTCTGACAAAATGCGAATCATAAAAAAGAACATGGTGATTCATGGTTTTGTACATTGTGTGAAGAAACCAAGGAAGAAAATATGATACAATATATGAAATGTCGCACTTGGATTCATTCTCAGTGTGCTGGAGCTAGTGCTGTAGTTAAAAGGTTCTATTGTTGTAATTTTCGTTAAGAAAGCTAATGGTCCAATTTAGGAAGCTAGCGGTCCAAATAAGGAAACCGGTTTCCTATATTGGACCGATGACAAGATTTTTTTGAATTTATATTTTACTATTAAAAATGGTATTTAAAATTTAATAAATGGTTTTATTTTGAAGGTACACTTAGGGAGTTTCTTTTCTACTACTTAATTTTTATTGACACTTCTTCCGTTCCTTTATATAGTGAATTTTATAAAATTGGTCCAAATTAGGCTACTTTCCCCTATAATCTGTAGTTGATATTTGCAATTGATATCATAAGTCCAAATGATAGCAACCGAAGTTATGGAATCCCACCCCTAATTTAGTGGATAAAAGAAAAGTATGGATGTGTGCTTTACACTTTAAGGAAGAACTTTTCTTGGAGCTAGAGGTAAGATTATAACCATTCTTTTATATTAAATTTGGATCTTGCAATCTGTATGTATATTCGAGTGTATATTATATTTTTAGAAGTGGGAGTCAACAACAGAAGACTTAAAAAAAACTGCAATGCCCACTCAAAAATTGCCAGTAACTTCTAAACTCGATATATTTCTGAGAACTTTTCGCAAAAAAACAAAAGCCGATCAACATTGCGCAATTTTGTTAATTTTTCACGCAAACCCTCATGGAGACCTTTATTTTGATACCAAACACCACATACTTCTGACAATTATTTGCGAAAAACAAAAGCCGACCGGCATGGAACATTTTTGTCAATTCTGTATGCTAGCCCTCAACGAAACCTTTCATTGAGACCAAACACTACACACTTCTGACAACTTTTTGCAAAAACAAAAGCCGGACTGAATACAAATTTTTGTGCTGAAAATGTTGAAGAGGATGTGGAGATTGCAAACATTTTACTTTCATTTAATAGTAATAAAAATATTAATCAGCTAAGAACATTCCTTAACATGCAAGTGCAAGTGAACACCCCAGAAAAAACTTAGCTTGTGTCATTTCTTACGCAATCAGAAACAGCTAGCTGCAACGGACACAAAAGTCACCTCAGTAAGAGGTCTCATTGAACGAACTAACCAGCGTAATAAATTTTAGGAGGGTCATTTGCAATGTGGTTTTACAACACATTGACTGTATTTTTATAATAAAATGTACAATACTAATTTCTCTGTACCTATTCAAGTGTTAAATTTATAAATTTTGTAACTAAAACAATTATAAATTCTTTGTTGTATATCATTTTGAATCGCACATCATCAACTTTTTTTTGTTTCGACAATTAATAGTTGTACATATTTATAATTGAAAAGTATATCCAAAATTAATTAGCTTTCGTCAAATGAACAAAACAGAACAATTGTAACATGGATTTAAATTAAGTAAAGCCATTCTGAGCTTTATTTTGGCGTAATATTTATGTTTCTCTTGGAGTAAATACATCCCGTCTGCAAATTTTACATATGGAAGAGATGTAAGTAAGTCTCTCGCCAAGATTCGATTTTTATCCACAACTGCGGTGAGATTATAAATATTAAGGCTGGTATTCTGAGTTCACGATTAAGCCCGACTAAAAGAGAACGACTAATACTTAGTCGAGCGACTAAGGAAATGCATTTGAAACGCGCGACTAAATTCGACTAAAGAAACTCGATTAAAATATAGTCTGGCGATTAATAAATATATTCTAAGCAGGTGATGAAGTTAGTACTAAAATTTAGTAGGAAAATTAAACAAGCTAGTACCCTCGTTTAAAATGTCGATTAACCTAATTGATCGTATTTGTCATATAGAAAATATTAGCAATGTAGTAATTTGCGAAATAGAAGAAACAGAATTCAGAAAAAGATACCTATTTTCAAAAATGACAGCTCAATTTATCATTGAGATGTTATAAAATGATTTATTAGTGCTGGAACACAGAAAAAAATTGAAACCGTAGAACTACTAGTCCTTACTGCATTATAATACTACGAAAATAGTATTTGCACGACGAGCGAAGCGAGTCAGACAATTGCATGCGAGGCACACAAAGACACTTTTACTCTGAATAACACATTCTATTTTTTCTTTAAACATAGAAATTTTAAAAATTAATTACTATTTGACGTTTAATATGTAGGTTACCTGTCAGTTATTCATAATTTTTAGTAACTTTATTCTTAGGTTATCTAGTTTTTATAGTGACATTTAGGTCGATATTATAGATTTCTATTGTATAAATTACTTCTTATTGGCTGATTCTACATACGGCGGCGAAGAAATTAAACGGCGGCTAGAATAAAGAATTATATTACGCCGGCGTTGAAATTAAACTTCAACCTTGTCAATCATGTCACAGAAGATGTCACTTTTATGACGTTTGAAGAAAAAGGATTGTATCAAGAAAATAGTGGTAGGTTATAATTTTTTTACTAGGTGCAAATATCTCACTTAGATTTGTAAGAGGGATTGCCCACTTACTCATTACTTAATCCCGTTTTTGACTCCGTTTCGAATTCATAATTCATGAAAAGGATTAGTTACTAACTCCGATTATAAATAAGTCCCAAACTTATACCCCTTTTCAATTCTTTGAAATGCAAAACAAAGTTCAATTCAAATTTATAATATTTATATAGTTTGAAAGATAACTTCACTACTTTAGTAGATTTAGCAATATTTGTAGTTATTTATCAATATTTCTACATAATACAGATAAAGGCTTGTGATAATATTTGACAACCTGGATGTAAAATAGTTTGACTTATATGCGTGCGCAAAGCATTCATTGAAGTGTAATCAACTTAAAAATATATATGATTTTTTTATTAAATTCGTATTACATGAAACAAACGTTAAAGTTAATGTTTTTTATTTTATAATGTAGTAATTAAATATATGTATTTGTTTCAGTACAATTTTTTTTGATTTTTTCAATGTCCAGTGGAAGATCGAGATAAACGTTAAAAATCATTTTTTTTTGCGTTTTCTCTGTTTCTATTTTACTAATTCTCTTCGAGTAGTCCAAAACAATGAACAGAAAGCAACTGAACACTACTAATTTCAATTTAATGAATTTATGATATCCTATAAGTTATTGATTTGTGGTGACAAGAGTTAGGGCGGTAAATTTGTAACTAATATAAGAATTAATTTCGATTTTAAACTCGATCTTGTTTTGCGAATAGCTCTAATCCCACAAAATTTAATGAGTTGGTGAACTCCGAATTTAATCTTTTTTTTATGAATTCGTCTGCGTAAATATCGAGGAGCTCAAAAAATTCTAATTCGTAGTTGTACCTATTTAGTTAATTAAAATAATAAATTTTAAGTGATTTACATGGCCCTAGTCAAACCACGATCAGTAAAATAGTCAAAAAAGTATTTAGGGCATTGGCTGCAAAATTACATAACTTTGTGCATTTACCCCGTGATGTGGACACAACCAAGCGAAATTTTTATTCAATTGCTGGGTTTCCATATGTGATATGTCTTTGGTTGTGTGGATTGTACACACATAAAACCCTTTATTGCAATTGCAAAGGCTGGTTCTTATTGAATGTTCAGGTTGTGGTCGATGCGAAATGCAAAATAATAGACTTAGTAGCCAGATGCTAAGAAAGTGCACACGATCATAGGATATGAAAGGAATGAAGTCTGGCCAGAAAATTTTATGTAAACTTCATTTCATTTTGCAGTACATATTCCGCACAAACATATATAAATTCATGTAATCTTTTAGCAAGATGAACTAAATGGTGTTTTGTTAGAGGACATCCGAATTAAATCCTCAAAGTCCTCCTGAAGAAAAGTATAGGTCACCAGGGCATCATGGGGAACGAAAAAGCTGATTCCCTGGCTCGTGAGGGCTCTGACAGGGTACTCGTTGGGCTAGAACCAGCATTCGGACTCTCCAGAAGCACAACAAAGCAAGCGATCAGGGATTGGATGGCACTTGAACACCTCAAATACTGGTCAACTCTGCAGGGCTTGAGACAGTCAAAGCTTTTTATTGCAGGACCATCTCCTGAACGAGCTAAGTATCTTCTTAGTCTAAATAGGAAAAAACTTAATATCTGCGTGGGTTTGTTTATAGGACATCTCCTCAGGAAACATCTGAAGACAATCGGCGGAGAAAACGACGACTTGTGCAGAAGATGCGGCTTAGTCGCGGAAATGACGGAACATGTGCTCTGTGAATGTGTGGCTCTAACGGCCACCAAAACCAGGCACTTGCAGGCTGTATTTCTAGAGCCAGGTGAAATCCAGGGTATCCCTTGCTGTAGGCTCGCAAACTTCATTTAAGCGGCGGGACTATGTTAGAGATCTCTGTTCTTACTCGGGTAGCACAATGGGCCTTCAGGCCTCAGTGCATGCGGCTTCTTTTGAGGCCCTCCGAACACTCAACAACAACAACAACAACAATATTATATTTCAAAAGATATACAAATGAGTAAAGGATTTGCAAAACAAATTAAAGAAAAATATCCATATCAAAATTATTACAATATCGATAATAAGATACTTAGAACTAAGATTCATTTTTCATTTAATTATAAAAGAAAAATATTTCGATAAACCTTCCTTACAAAATATAGAAATCTGCCTTGAAAAATTATTATTAATTACTGTAACCAAAATGATATAACATAATTAGATGTGTCAAAAATATGTTTCGGTTTAGAAACAAAATTGGAATAAAATAAAAAACTCAAAAGAAATATTTATAAACTCAAAAATAAAAATTAATATCTATAATAAACCAGAAGAAAATGATTTAAATCTAAATACTGATTCTGATACAGATTCTGTAATAGTAAAAGTACACAGCACAACGACAAAGAAACAACTGAAACCGCACATTCCGATGACGAAAGTCCAATAAATGGTTTTATATGTTACTTACTTGTAAACTTCAATTTATCAAGGCACTCTAGTAAGTAGTTAAGTTTGATTTAACAAGTTACTAACTTGTTAAAATTTAACAAGTTAGTAGATTAGCTGTCACTGAAATAGGTTAGGATTTATTTATATTAACCTCATTTTTTTTCTGCCAATCTTTGAAATTTTTATATTCTCGTTCGTATCTTGACGATGATAAATTTGTAAGTGCGCTGTTTGCTTCACTAATTATTGCTTCGGGCACATCCATTTTCCTGATTTGCACCAAAAGTAAATAAAATAACAAAAGCACAACAATCAAAGCCATTTTGACAAATGTAGTTCATAGTATCCGTAAGAGATGGCAGCACGCAGCACTCGTGTCAATATAAATTTGAGTAATGTGTTTTTAACTTATTTTAATTTATTTACAAGTGAAAAACAAATAAAATATTGAACAATACACGCAAAGTAACGGGTTTAACTGGCTTCAGAAGGATAACAGGCTCGTCTTCGACTCGCCAGTTCAATTCTTCTGTCCGCCATTTAAACCCTACTTACCTCGCTAGTAATGTTAAATACTATAAAATAGTTAGACGGACCGATAAACATTTGTAAAAATCAAATAGTTATCAAAGAAACGAACGGCAAAAATTATGTGAAAATTAATAAACTTTTTGATCATAAAGTTATACGCATATACCTATACTTTTAAACAAAATTAATAGCAATCAAACAATCACGAAATTTATTAAAGAATATCTAAAACCAGGGATAACATATTATTGCCTAATACCAGAAAATTTCAAAATTATTTTCAATAACATCTTACAAACATATTTCGACGCTAATAGCTACAAATTTGTGTCTTATAAAAATATGAACAATGATATAGAAAACAAAGAAGAACAACAAATTGCAATAAGAAAACTACCATGAAGTAAAAATGAACCACCGCGGAATAGTATAGACTTTAAAAAACTTACGACAAAGATATTACTGGCCTAACATGCAAAAAGACATCAATAAATGCAATATATGCCTTACATCAAAATATAAAAGAAATTCATTCCAACTACTGAATATATTAACACCAAAGGCTAACAAACCATTCGAAAAGATACATATAGATCTTCTATCATTAGAACAAAATAAAATATTAACAATAGTATATTCATTTTCTAAATTCGCAGTAGCATATTTAATCAAAGATAAAAATGCAATAACTATTCTAATTAAACTAATTAAATATTTCACGTATTTCGTAATACTCAAACAAATAACTTCAGATAACGGCTTAGAGTTTAACAACAAAACTATGCAAAATTATTTAAACATTAGAAACATAAACGTACATTATATCTCACTTGATAATCTAAAAAGCAACTGGATAGCCGAAAGATTTCACTCTTTCTTGATCGAACATATGAGGAATCTAAACAAAAATCATACAATTAAAAGTTTACATACAAAAGAAAGGATAAGCACACAATATTGGCATATAACAACAGCATCCATTCAGTAACAAAACGAATACCCTTAGATATCATATTTGGATAAGTTTCAAACGAAAATTTAAAACCACAAGAAATCCAAGTAGACGAATATTTACAGAAACATATAGAAACCCTTAAAGATATTAATTCACAAGTAAAATCTAATATTAAGAAAAGTAAAATGAAATATTCAGAAATAACAAAACTTAAAGAAACACGTATTATTTCAGATTAATTCTCTTCGGAATTACTCAGATCATTCAAGACGACACAAACTTTTAATATACTTGACTTGGGATCCGCGTATATGCAGGTGAATTCTCAAAGAATTACCTTCCAAATTCCTCTAAAGTATATCGTAGAACAATACGAGTTGCTAGAATCAAATGTCAAACTATTAAATGAAAAATTAAAACTGTATCTATTCCAAGACTCCACTAGAATATATGAGAACATTCTCAAAAATTTAATGCAGCATCTAAAAGATAAAATTAAACTACTAGTACGGAAAAGACATAAACGAGGTCTTATAAATGGATTCGGGTCTATCATTAAAAGCATCACCGGAAATTTAGACTATGAAGACAAAGAAAGATACGACAAAATCATTGAAAATATAAATCATAATGAATACAAATTAACGGAAAAAATAAATTCTATAATAACAATTAACAATAATATAACAGCAATATAATAATAAAATAAAAGAAACATACGAAAATAATATTATTCTGAATAAAAAACAAAGAAATTTAAAAAAAATGATTTGAAAAGTACTAGAAGACGTGGGAATTATCAAAACACAAAATTTTATAAATTCCGTCATTCAAATTAGGCAAGAACTTTACTTTTCACTGACACTATTAGTAGAAACAATGACATTGTGACAATTGAATACTTCGTATTTTAGCGTAATAAACTATGACGAAGTATTAAACGAAATAAATAAATTAGAAAACAATCTTGTTAAGACAATTGTAATTAATAATATTCAAAATAACAATATCCTTAAAAGTGAATAATTTATAGGCCTTTAGGTTCCTGATTGTTTATTACACATGCGTCTTTTTATTTATTTAAATTTGGACGTTTCGGACTTAATTCGCCCATCATCAGCTCAATATACATTAAATATAACAAAATTGTTAAATAAGTTAAAATATAATATACAACTCACCAGATTGATGTTATTTTTGATACAAAATGTATGAATTAAATTGTGTTACATGTTTTACAGTGATACATAATTATTTTGTAGAAAATAATTTCTTTCCCAAATTCAACTAATAATTGTATCGTTGTTGTTGAAAGAGAGTCGAAATGATGTTAACATCATGGCAGCAGATGAGACTCTGATTAATAAAAAGTAATGACAAGACCAGTGAACTTAAAGTTGCGCACGCAGAGAGAGAGAGAGAGGCAAAACAGATAATAGATGAGGCTGGATAAATTTATAAGAAATACTTTGTTGTTAATTTATTATATTTTTTAAAAATTGAACGTTATTTTTATAGTCGGTTTTGTAATTAAGGGTATTGTGGTTGTTGATAGTTATGTGGCAAGTTTCAAATAAAAGTCTGGGATTTTAAAATTTTACTTTTTCTAATATTATTAAATTTTGAAAATCAATTGTGTGACCAGTTTGGCATATATGCTTGGATAAAGCACTATGCTCGGGATTATTTTTATTGCAATGATATTTATGTTGGTAAATTCTTTTGCTTTATGGTTGCGAAGTTTCGCCTATATAAACTTTATTGCAAGTGTTACAAGTGATTTGGTAAACAACATCTTCTTGTGTATTTGTTTCTATTTTGTATTTAAGCGGAGTATGCAGAAAGTTTGTTGTATTTAGATTATTATTTGCAATTTGTATATTCAAGTTTTTTTTAATTTTTTGCATTGATTTATAAATTTTATTATCAAAGGGTATATTTGCATATATTGTTTTGTCTTGAGGATGGTTGCTCTCTAGTCCATCTATCTCTAATGGCGTAGTTCGGGTGGTATTAAGTTTTTGAAGTCTGATAATAATATGTTTATGTAAAAAATCAAAGGGGTAACTATTATTTTGAAGAACATTGAAGATGTAATCGATATTTTGTTAATGATACACTGAATGAGATAGTAAAATGGCCCTGTCTACTAATGAAGTTATAACACTTTTTTTATATTTAAGATTTGTATGTGAATTAAAATTGAAGTATCGGCCAGAGGCAGTGGGTTTAATGTACCAGTTGGTAAGAATTTTGTTATCATTTCTAATTACAGTAGTATCAAGGAAGTTTATCTGATTATTAATTTCCATTTCTAAGGTGAATTTAATACGAGGCTGGTATTTATTAAACTCATTCAAAATATCATCAACAATATCAGTTGGGGCTATTACTATGCAGTCATCAACATAACGTTTGTAATATATAATATTCAAATTGTTATTGGATTTTGTAAGATAAGCTCAGTCAATGAACTGCTAATACTAGCACCCATTGGTAAACTTATCAATTGCAGTTGATAGAAGTGATATAACAGATAAAGATCAAATAAAAAAGAAAATTTCAAATATACTCCATCACAGATATAACCAATTAAAAAACTACAAACTAAATTACCAAGAGCAAGAATTGCTACGATGAATTCAGAAAACCAAACAATTCATAAAATTAAATTCAGATAAATTAATCATTATAAAAGCCGATAATAGTTCGAAAACAATTATGAATAAAACTGACTATGATAATAAAGCAATAGACGTTCTATCAGACCAATCAACTTATCTTGAATTAAATAAAAATCCCATAAACAAATTAGATAATAAATGCAAAAAATATTTGGTTAGAATCAAACATACTTACCTTATAATACAGCATCCATCATTGGGCAGAATGTACATGCAGCCAAAAATACATAAAGATAATGTACCTTTACGCCAAATAACATCTACAATAAATACTCCTACGTACCTTTTGTCAAAATTTTTAAATAACACTATTAGTAAAGTCACTTCCGCTTCAGAAACTGTTATCAAGAATTCATTTGATTTTGTAATTGACATCTCTCAACATCCTCAAGACAAAACAATATATGCAAATATACCCTTTGATAATAAAATTAATAAATCAATGCATAAAATTTTAAAAAACTCGAATATACAAATTGCAAATAATAATCTAAATACAACAAACTTTCTGCATACTCCGCTTAAAGACAAAATAGAAACAAATACACAACAAGATGTTGTTTACCAAATCACTTGTAACACTTGCAATAAAGTTTATATAGGCGAAACTTCGCAACCATTAAGCAAAAGAATTTACCAACATAAATATCATTGCATTAAAAATAATCCCGAGCATAGTGCTTTATCCAAGCATATATGCCAAACTGGTCACACAATTGATTTTCAAAATTTAATAATATTAGAAAAAGTAAAATTTTAAAATCCCAGACTTTTATTTGAAACTTGCCACATAACTATCAACAACCACAATACCCTTAATTACAAAACCGACTATAAAAATAACGTTCAATTTTAAAAAAATATAATAAATTAACAACAAAGTATTTCTTATAAATTTATCCAGCCTCATCTATTATCTGTTTTGCCTCTCTCTCTCTCTCTCTCTCTCTCTCTGCGTGCGCAACTTTAAATTCACGGGTCTTGTCATTACTTTTTATTAATCAGAGTCTCATCTGCTGCCATGATGTTAACATCATTTCGACTCTCTTTCAACAACAACGATACAATTATTAGTTGAATTTGGGAAAGAAATTATTTTCTACAAAATAATTATGTATCACTGTAAAACATGTAACACAATTTAATTCATACATTTTTTATCAAAAATAACATCATTCTGGTGAGTTGTATATTATATTTTAACTTATTTAACAATTTTGTTATATTTAATGTATATTGAGCTGATGATGGGCGAATTAAGTCCGAAACGTCCAAATTTAAATAAATAAAATGACACATGTCTAATAAACAATCAGGAACCTAAAGGCCTATAAATTATTCACTTAATCTACTTTTCGAGTTCCCAAAAGTCATCGATTAATATTCTTAAAACATATTATTCCTTGAAAGACAATCACCAAATTACCCTATTAGAAATTCCTTCAAAAATCATTAAAGAGGAATTATTGCAAGCTACGCCAATCCCTACCTATATTCATAACACGTATGAAACAATTAATGTATTAAACAGATTCTACACAAAACAATAATTGTAGAATAAAAGCTGTAAATAAATATAATAAAATAAATAATAACAAATATTATTGTCTGACTCAAAGTAACGAATACGAGAAATGTCTCGAAAACGTAATATGTTATAAAGACTTTCAATATTGTGAATATAACAAAATTTCTGAAATTAATTCTATAATCGATATTACGAATTCAATTAAATACTTGTATTTCCCACACGAAAAGAAAGTTAAATTCTATTGTAATGATGAATTAAATATCAAAAAATTAAAAGGAATTTACCATACATGAAATTGTAAATTTAATAATTAATTAGAAATAAAAAGCAACTTTGTTGAATTCATCGAAATTCACACAAATGTTACAAAGAACCATTTCGAACAAATTAAAAATGAAATAAAAAATATTTCATTAATAAATTAAAAACAGACAGTAGCATTCAGTTAGATTCTATATATCACAATATTAATACAAATTATAATCATTAAATTTTAATTTACATTTTAATTTTTATATTATTAATAATTATAATCTTTTGTAAGTAAAAAGATTATCTCATGAATAAATTATGAAAGTCAAAATAAAAAAATATTGAATTAAATTAAATTAATAGAAGTAATGAAATCGTAAATTAGAAGACGTGCATTTAAAATGAATAATTATTTGAATATTTTAATCTAGATTTAAAATTACATAATTAGGAATCATTTTGAAAGAAAATTTCTAGTACGGCTCTTAACATCATACGACAGAAGAAACCTGCCTAAAAGAACCATACATACAAGTCCTATCAAACTTTATAAGGGCCAATCGGCTTAAGGGCGCGGTAAAATGTATATATTTTCAATCTCATTAAGTTTCTCAAAAATAAATAAAGGTATATTTGTGCACAATATTTTAAAATAAGTACAAAACCGTGTAGATGGACATGACACTATTTTATTTTTCAGTAATTTATTTTATAATTGAAAATTAAATAAAATATAAACGTATGGTAATTGGTCACTTTCAAAGGCAATTTTCTATTATTTGAAAACGTTTTATGTAAGGAAATTTATCTTTATGTCCTGAACATGAACATGTAGATTGATATTATTTAAAGTTCGTTTATTATTTTTGTCTAGTTCGTCTTAAACTTATCGAGATTGGATTTCTCCATAAGACTATAATGTAAAATTAGTTCAGCGTTTTACCGCACCTAGCCCCGGCGCTCACACAGTTATCAAAACTATATGCCGCGCTAGAAAAAGAAAGACATATACCAAAACGAATACAAGAATACGTAAAATTTCTTTCATAAAATCTGATGTGTCCAACACATTACTTCCCGCCTCTGTAGTAATATATTTTATATACGTTTTTCAGTACATTCAATTTGTAGTTTTAAAATTAGTTTGTTATTGCAATTCACAATATTTTTGATATAACAAAAAAAAAGCTATTTTTGGAGTTACTAAAACCGGAACCGAATTTATCTTGATTCACGCATGCAAATGTATTCCTTATACAGGGTGTTTGGCGAAAGGCCGGCACCTAAAATATTTCGTTTATTTTGAGAGATACAAGAAAATGTTAAGGAACAAAGCTAAACTAGACAAAGGGACTCATAAAATGATCCTAGAACAAATTTTGTGTCACTTCCGGTTTTAGCGGAAATGGCTCCAACTTTAATTCTAGCATAGGGAATCGGTATTTTTATATTTTTTTACGGAATGTACATAAAATTAGCTTTGCAATGATACCAAAATATCATAGTTTTACCTCAACCATTTCAAAATGGCGACAATTTATTTTCATATTTATGTACTTACAACTATAGGTAATTAACGAAAAAAAATATGTTTAAAATACAGTCAACACAATACACACTGTATAAACGTAATTATAAAGATAGGAAGAAAATAAAAAATTTAATTAAAAAAAAAATAGAAGGCATTTGTTGCAGTGTTACTAATTTTTGTGCGATATAATTAATTTCTACAATTCGATTGCCTTCTAAATTTGTTACATTTTCGACCTATTGTTCACTCATCATAGATAATTTATGTTTCTCTACACTACAATAAGTACTAAAAAATATATGTATACAGAAAGGTCGATTAAAGTTTCAGGACTAGTGTAACAAACTTTAACAGCCTATTCCTGAGGTCATTTTGAGCCAAAAATGTCATATGAACATAGGTCCTATTCCTTCTAGTTCCCAAAATACAAAAGGTTAAGTTCTATAAATAACACGAAATTTTCTATTTTTTGTAATCAAGGTATCTACTTTCGGAAAACAAGACTTATATTGAAATGTTATACCTTATTTGTATTAATTAATTTTATTTATTAATCAATTAATTGTTTTAATTAAAAAAAATTGTGCTTTTGATTGTTTATAGGGTACAAATAAACACGCGTGAACAGTTACTTGAACGAATTATGAATGCATCTGCTGCCATTCGTAACGATCAAAATGTAATTTATCGTGTATATAATTTTATGATTCGCCGATATCAAGCATGCATAAGAGTTCAAGGCGCGCATTTTGAGCACTTGCTGTAATTTTTTTTAAAGAATCCCTTTTGACTAGTTTCGTTGTGACGTCTGTACGTACGTATGTATCTTGCACTCAACAATTACTAGCCGAAAAATTTTGAAATTTTGTATATGGGATTGTTATAACATCTAGATGTGCACCTCCATTTTTTATTGCAATAGGCAGCCAAAAGAGCACTTTGCTCGTAGTGTTTTTTTGAATTTTTGGCATAACTCAAAAACGATTAGCCGTAAAATGTTGATATTTTGTTTATGGAATTGCTATAACTTCTAATTATGCAGCTCCATTTTTTTTCAAATCGGCTTTTTCAAAAGGACAGTATAATTTTGGCAAAAACTTAATAAAAACAATAATTTAATTGGCTTCTAATTTTTGTAGGAAACATTTGATTTATTATTAATAACTTGACTTTGACAACTGTCAGAATATATTCCTGAGAAATATATACAAAATAAATGAAAACATCTCTTTCTGTACAAGTTTTTGAGCAAATAAAATAATTTTGTGCAATGCATTAAGGAATGATGATAAACATTTCAATAAAATTTTCAGAAAATTATCCATTTTGGAGGGAAGTTTCAAGATATGAAACGAATGGAAGTCAAAGAAAGATTAGCCGTAAAAGGATCTCACTTTCAAGTGAAATAAGTTTAAATAAAATCCAGCAAAAAAAACTGTATAATTTAGCTTACAAGGAAGTCCATGTGATGTCCACATTTGATTTTTTTATTTTAAAAATATAGGTAGTTCAATATAATTTTTGCACTTTAACACAATACGGCTAATAAACCGAATATATAAATAAAATAAAGAAATATGAATGTACTCAAAAAATGTTAAAAGTACCTACATATGTAAATGGACAACAATATTTTTCTGGGTGTTTCATCTTTATTTTTAATTTTGTAAAAACAGATTTTACCTATATGGAGCTATGTTCAAGATTTTTTTTATGTCTTGCTTTTGCAGCTTTTGCTAATGCAATTAATATTATTACGATATTATAACGATATATTTATAAATATAATAGTAAACTAAATAAACATGAAAATATAGGTAACTAATATAAAAAAACCTTGTAATACTGTACAAAAATTCAATATGCTTTGAAATAATCCAAAACTAGCGGAACGGGCTCGGTTCGTATAACGAAAGCTCTATAGCCGAGGGTGGAAGTAAAGTTTGATATCTCATCAGGTTAAAATCGCTTATACAAAAATACTGGTGGCGCCTACGAGAAGCGTATTGCGGTTGTTAGCACAAGTTCTTGATTTTACCGTGCCCTTAACCGAACGTGAATTTCATATATATAAAGGTGCGTTCGGTAATTCAAAACGGTGCACACTTTTGAAACCATGTACACCAAAGTCGTTCGTTTGGTCCATATTGTGTACACTGCGCACACATATGTAGTATAGTTGGACAAGAGATCTCGAGTTGACGTTTAAATTATTTTATGGTTGTGGTATCTATTCAAAGTTTTTCCCTGAGTGAAAGTATGGAAAGAAATGTGACCTTTATGCGTTCTGCTATAGGGTATAGAATTGTACGAAATCCATTAGAATACACTGTTTGTTCCAGGTACCCAGCTAAGCACTGGATTTGGAAATCCCAAAGTAATATTAGCATACCTTACTTAATATAGATGGATTACTGTACAACCTGGAAATAACCCGACAGGAATGTATTTAAAATTTTAATACCATGTTTAATGAAAAATACTCTAATAATTGTCACAAGTTGTAGTAACGTTGATGTACTGTTGGTAATAAGAACATTATGTTATAGCAGTTTCGTTTTTATGCAAAAATTGTTTGCAATTCCACGAAGATATTGATTATTGCTAAGAAATTAACGGTATTAAAATTTTAAATACATCCCTATCTAGTTATTTCCATGTCGTACAGTAATCCATCTATATTAAGTTGGGCATGCTAATATTACTTTGAGATTTTCAAATCCAGCTTAGCTGGGTACCTGGAGCAAAACTTTGAATAGATACCACAACCATAAAACAATTTAAACGTCAACTTGAGATCTTTTGTCGTACTATACCGTTCGGTAAAAGTCGTAGAGAGCGAATAATGCTTGCACTCTTCACCCAACCTCGACCAGGTTAGATTGTACATGTACGATATTTTTGTCTCTTAAAATAAGTTTTACAAAGCAACGTCAGAAATGGCGTTATTTTATATTTGCAGTGTTTGCAATGCTACAAGTAGCAATATGGATGACATGGCAAAGCATTTAACAATTCATAAATTTACAAGTAAATATAACATTTATATACTTGTTTAAGGTTTAACCATAAAACTATGTTCTTTAAATAAATAAGATTAATATTAAGAAACACTGTTAAATAATATAAATTTAAAATTCTTTATTGATCAAAATTTTGTGCAAAAATAATTTTAATAATAAATTCAAACTACTTTATAATATGAAGGCATGTTATTATAAACTGGATATGTGTGTATTTTTCTGATGTAACTGTAACAGGTAATTAAAGATGTTTACGTATTTGTAGGTGATTTTAATGCCTTGCAATCAATAAGGACGTATGAAATTATTAGTGATGAAAATGCAACATGTGAGCAGCCTTCACAGCCACAACAACCAAAATTTTCAATTGGAGATGAAAATGGCGAAGATTCTAAACTATGGCCGAATGATTTGGACTTATTTTGAATAGAAGCAGTCAAAAACCATTACTATAAATTTGGGTATGAAGTAAAGAAATTTGTTTGGATAAAAATTGCTCGCCTATGCTCGGCTGAAGCAAATAAAAAAATTCACATTTACAATGTGACAACAAATGGAAAGGTTTGAAAAGAACGTGTAAAAGTATATTAGAGCCCAAGACGTCGGGGAAAAGTAAGACACGTTAAAAATTCTTTGATGTCATTCATAACTTCATGTTCAAAAAATCAAAGATAACGCCAATCGCTACATGTAGTAGTTTTTTTTTTTTTTTTTTAAACATTGAAAACGCTGAAAATTCTGTAGAGGAAGTAGATAAGACTGTCCCTGTAACAGCCCCCAGCCCTCGAACAGAAGACTATGACTCTATATTTTCCAGAAAATTGTCGACTCCATGAAGCATATTTTCTTTTGGCTATTTTTTAAATTGTTGTAATTACAATTGTTGAATTTTAAAAATGATTGTGTTATAATTTTAAAATAATAATTTAGTAAAATATTACAGGTCACAGAAATTAATGTATGCACCTGAAGAAGGAATAAAGAGATTCCGAAAGCTTGTCAAAATTTAAATAAAAATTATTAGCCCGATTCCTGACTGCCATTCCCACGAAATACAGTTTCCTTAACTAATTGCAGTCACAATTACCTTCAACTGATATATATATATATATATATATATATATATATATATATATATATATATATATATATGTACAGGGTGAATACTGAAAACCATGACATAGGAAAATAACATGGGAAAACAGTTTTTTGCTGTTTCCATCTGTCCCGCTAAATAAAATCGGGTGTATATGGTATCGTTAGTTAGATTACTTAATTTTGCATCTAATAAAACCAGCATAATTTAATTTAAAAAAAGTAGGGCTGAGGTGGTCTCGAACCAGGTCTTTTAGATTATTTATGTTATGAAACAGCCCTCGTATCCACTCGGCTATGGAGCATTTTGTTTTTGACGTTTCTTATTCGAAAATATGAAGGATAACCTTCAAAATACAATTTATTTTATCAAATATTTCAGTTAGAAAAGGCCTTATTACACAACATTTGGTTTTATTAGATGCAAAATTAAGTAATCTAACTAACGATACCATATACACCCGATTTTATTTAGCGGGACAGATGGAAACAGCAAAAAACTGTTTTCCCATGTTATTTCCCTATGTCAAGGTTTTCCCTGTATATATATATATATATATATATATATATATATATATATATATATATATATATACAGACTGTCTACTGAACTCGGGCCACTTAAGGGAATTCCTAAACTAGAAGAGGTACGACTTCGGTTAAATTAGACAAAAGTTGCCTTATCAGGGAGCTATTCCTGTGATGTATTTGTTTTTCCAAAAATATGCATAGGTCACTAGAGAGAAGCAAAAATATGAAATTAGTGAAAATTAATAAATCGTTTTTAAACTTAAACGATGGCAAATAGACAAAAATGTTCCAAATAAAACTTTTAGAAGATAAAGAGCACCATAAAGAGAAATAATAATAAAAAAATTTTGGCCAACTGTTTGCGAGATATGGCAAGAAAAAATATTTTTTTAAATGGTAATCATAGGTGGCTATGGCATCGTTAAAAGTAGTATTTTTATCTCTTTTCAACAGTATGTATTTTTATATCATTCATTTTATAAATTATTGTTTTATTTACATAAAACATAAAACACTTCTTTCTAATGGCATTTTAAAGTATGCTTTGGTACAAACAATTTAAAACAACTGTTTTTTTTTGTATTCATTAATTTTTTAACCTGGGTTATGTCTATTTACCTATATAAAACTTAACAATAATCTATTATAATTAATTGTAAACAAATTTACTTACTCCTAAGATAAAATTAATAACAAAAAATGAAACATAAGAAACACTAAATAAATTTTTGTGACAATGTGCATAAACAGAAAGCATATCTGTTTTTTCTTCAAAAGTAAATTTGTCCATAATTATTTTTAATTTAACAGTTTGACACAAAAAATGTTAACAATATGACTGAAATATGATGCTTTCTGTTTATGCACATTGTCACAAAAATTTATTTAGTGTTTCTTATGTTTCATTTTTTGTTATTAATTTTATCTTAGGAGTAAGTAAATTTGTTTACAATTAATTATAATAGATTATTGTTAAGTTTTATATAGGTAAATAGACATAACCCAGGTTAAAAAATTAATGAATACAAAAAAAAACAGTTGTTTTAAATTGTTTGTACCAAAGCTTACTTTAAAAACGCCATTAGAAAGAAGTGTTTTATGATTTATGTACATAAAACAATAATTTTTAAAATAAATGATATAAAAATAAGTACTGTTAAAAAGAGATAAAAATACTACTTTTAATGATGCCATAGCCACCTATGATTACCATTTGAAAAAAAATTTTTTTTGCCGTATCTCGCAAACAGTTGGCCAAAAATTTTTTATTATTGTTTCTCTTTATGGTGCACTTTATCTTCTTAAAGTTTTATCTGGAACATTTTTGTCTATCTGTCATCGTTTAAGAATAAAAATGATTTATTAATTTGCACTAATTTCATATTTTTTCTTCTGTCTAGTGACCTGTGCATATTTTTGGAAAAACAAATACATCGCAGGAATAGCCCCCTGATAAGGCAACTTTTGTCTAATTTAACCGAAGTCGTACCTCTTCTAGTTTAGGAATTCCCTTAAGTGGCCCGAGTTCAGTAGACAGTCTGTATATATATATATATATATATATATATATATATATATATATATATATAAAGTGTGTGCAATGAAACGCGGAACAAAGGACTTTAAGATCATAATTGATGCAACAGTTTAGTAGTTGATTGATTATAATTTTTATTGTCTATGTATTTCAATATTATTTACAAAAATATAAACTAAAACAAATGGAATAAAAAGTAAGTTAAGAACATTGAATAAAAGAATAAAACAAATGTATATACGAGGGTGGTCCGATAAGTACCTAGCCTACAAAAGAATAACAATTTTTTTTGAAAAATGGCGATTTATTTTTCAACATAATCTCCTTTGAGTTCTATACACTTGATCCAGCGATGCTCCAACTTCTTTATCCCGTCTGAAAAATACATTTTCTAAAAGTCTGCAAAATAAGCCTCCGAGGCGGCGATAACTGCCCCATTCGACTGAAATTTCTGCCCAGCGAGTGACTTTTTCAAATTTGGAAACAAAAAAAAGTCGCACGGGGCCAAATCCGGAGAATACGGTGGGTGGGGTAGCAGTTCCTAGCCTAATTCTACCAATTTGGCTGTGGCGACGGCGGAGGTGTGAGCCGGTGCATTGTCATGCTGGAAGTGCATTCTTTTCTTCGACAAATGGTGCCGTTTTTTCTGAAATTCGGCGTCGAATCGGCCCAATAATTCGGCATAGTAGAGCCCTGCAATCGTTTTACCCTTCTCAAGGTAGTCGATGTAGATCACACCTTTTGAATTCCAGAAAACGGTGGCCATCACATTTCCGGCCGATAGGAAAGTCTTTGCCTTCTTTGGAGCACGTTCGCCGGGTGAAGTCCACTGTTTCGACTGTTCCTTGGTCTCTGGTGTGTACCAGTGTACCCATGTTTCGTCGTCGGTCACGAAACGACGCAGAAACTCCTTCGGATTACGCCTAAACATCGTCAAATTCTGCTCTGAAATGATCTCACGGTTGCGCTTGTTGTCAGGAGTGAGCAAATGCGGCACCCATCGCGCCGACAGCTTTCTCATAACCAATAATTCATGCAGGATATGACCCACGCTGTCTTTTGAAATGCCTACTGTGTCAGCTATCTCGCGCATCTTTAATCAGCGGTCTGCCAATACGAGATCGTGGATTTTTGTTACGTTATCCTCCGTGGTAGCCGTTTTCGGGGCACCTGGGCGTGGCTCATCAAAAACCGACGTGCGACCACGTTGAAATTCGTTAAACCAATTTTGGACGGTCGCCATCGAAGGAGAAGAGTCACCGTATACAGCATCTAAGCGTTCTTTAATTTCGCTGCGCGATTTCCCTTCCAAAAACAAGAATCGATTCACCGACCGATATTGATCTTTTTCCATTTTTCTCAAATCTGCGGACACGCTCTCTTCCACACGCGGTCAAAACAAAACTTTACGTCCGATTCGGCTGAAAATTTGACAGTAGCTCTCTACGATCATGTTCTAAGCGATAAAAAATTGCTCTTGCGATTGTTGTACTATAGGGCGGTGAGGCTAGGTACTTATCGGACCGCCCTCGTACGAATGAAACACCCGTTTTTAATAGTTATTTGTGCTGCTAGGTAGGAAAGTTGTTCTTTTCTGGTCCGAAGAATATGTATACGGCCGAGACACAGTCGAGGCTGGATACTTCTTGAGGACCAGAAAACAACTTTACTGCCATGTAGCACACACTATTTTTTATCCTACACAACAACACAACATAATAAAATAATATAAACATCTTACGAATACTATGTAATTTGACATTTAACTTAACCTCAAAGAAATTTCTGAAATTGAATAGACCATTCCAGAATGACGTCACAGAATCGCCGCCATCTTTGTTGGAGGGCATATAGAACTGTCATTCGCCTTGATCTCTCGTTTGAAAGCGTTGTGTTGTCAAGTGTTTTGTGATTCTCTGTTTAAATTTTTGTGTATTTTCACTTATATTCGTTTAGTATGAATAAAAAAGTGAATATTTCTCTAATTTACGTGGTGATGTTGAAAAACGTTATAAAAATAAAATATCTATTATAAATAACTGCGATCCTTACTGCTTGAAGGATTTGACGTCCGATTTCGCAGATTTTCCCAATATTGATTGATTTAGTCAATTATTTAATATTGACTCATAGTTATTACACCGGTCAACAATTAAAAGCTTTTAAAAGTTTAGAAGCGTACAAATATTGTGAGGCTGGTTTACTACAAAATATTGGATATAAGAAAACCGAAAATGGAAAGTTCATAGTTCTTGCGCAGGTAAATAAAAACTATCTGTATAACATTTTTATTAAAATATTCAACGTAATAATTTTTTGTAGATTAAACATTCTCGGAGATTTTCCGAAAAAAAATTGAAAGTTTGGATCATCATTCTAGAAGATGGTGCCATATCTTGTGCACATTGCACTTGTGTTGCTGGTTTAGGCGAAGTATGCAGTCATGTAGCTACTGTACTATTTGCATTACATTCGAGGGCATTCACATATGAAAAATCATGTACAGACGTACTTGCTAAGTGGCCTGTTTCATCTACGACAACAGCAGCAATGGTAAAAATTAGTTGTTTAGATTGGGGAAAAAATATCAATTTTTTTCTACGTCCAATTTAATTTCCATATTAGCAACAGAGAGTTTAGAAAAATTTCTTCGATGTGTGCAAGAAACTGATACTGATTCAGCTATATTTCGTGTTGTGAAACCGTTCGCTTCTGAATTTCATGACGATCAAGTTACATCGGAATCATCTTTACCTATGGAACTAATAATTTGTTCAACGAGCATTCTTTAAATTTATCTTTAGAACAGGTTGTCATTGGCTAAAGATATCACTCTGACTATAACTAAAGAAGAGTGTGATGCTGTAAATACAATTAGTATGGACTAGAGTTCCAGTACTTTGGTTTAAGTTCCGAACAGGACGAATAACAGCATCAAACTTTAAAGCAGCATGTCGCACCTCACTCCAAAAACCGTCGTTGACATTAATAAAAGGCATATTTTATCCCTTAAAGATGTTGTTTAAATCCAAGCAAACTACATACTGTTTAAACCACGAAAAAAAACCTTTGTCAGACTTCATAAATCAATTTAAAACACTGCACACCAATTTCATTCGCTATTTAGAAATTAGAATAGTATTATTATCTACTTGTATATATATATTCTCAACATATCTGAAATTTATGTAAAATTTACTTTACATTTTATTTTGACATATAAATAAGGTTAACTACTATGTTCTATTATTTACAGAATATATAATAAAAATACCTTGACGTAAGTATCAAAATTATCTAAAGTTACAATATTTTAAAAGCATGTTCACATATTTCATTCTGATTATTAGTTCTAACACATTAAACGTCATCTGTTTGTCCGCACACGAACTGTTTTTTTTTTCTTCCCTAGGGAATAGTGAGATTTTGTAGGTCTAGACCGGCAAATGTCTACTTTCTTGCGCACGCACACGCAGGAAAATCTTACTTTCAATATGTGTAGGATAAAAAATAATTTTCCACTATAACAAAAATTAATCATATCCATGGTTACGAATATATATTTGATTAACAGCAATGTTATTTGCTTGTCTCATTTAAAATTGAACCTAGGGAATGAATTAGACAGAAGTATTAATTTTTATTTTATATCAAATTACAAAATAAAATCTAATAAACCAAGTAACCAACAAGTAAATACATATAATAACATACAATTAAGCAATAATTACAATAAATTTTCAATAATTAACTTCTAAGCAATGACGTAATAAATTACTTACGATGATATTTGGATAATTGTATTATTTTGAGAAATGTTTTAAATTTGAACTTTTAATAGACCTAAGTTTTGTAGATTTTCCCCAGTACAAACTTCTGATTCTAAGGTTATTAATAAAAGAATCAAAATGTGTATGATCGAGAGATCTTCCAGACTATTCTACTATTCTACTCAGTGATTTTATACTTATACATAAAGTAGTTTTTACAACAAGTGTAACATATCTGTTTTGTGTCATCTCTTTCTACAATATGTATATTAGTATCTTGTCTCTCTTGTAATCCCTAGTGACTTTCAAAGTGCTTCGAAGTACGTTGTTTATATGATAACAACAGACATTTTAGTAGTGTTGGTATCTAGACAAGAACAAAATCTCTGATTCTACCATTTCCTCAAAAGTTATTAATGATTTTTAAAATTGTTGTTGCACTTGATGTAGGCCTGTTAGAAAATTTTATAACCCAAAACGCAAATGTCAAATCCGTTCCCTCTGTTTCATTTTAAATTAGACAAGCAAGTATACTTTGCTGTCAATCAAATATGAAGTCGTCTATAGATATGATAAATCCCATGTTTCACGTTAAAAAAATATTCACGGTGTATAATATTTTATATTTATAAGTCTTGTACTGTAGACGTGCTCTTGTATCAATTATATTATCTGACGTATAATTTAATTTCAAATAACTTTGTGCTCCTGTAGTTTTGTTTTAAATCTACGAGCAGAGAGAGTATCAACAATTTTTTGAAAACCCATGTTAAAGTCCTATATTCCACGTTTCACTGCACACCTGTATATGTTTATAAAAATTTATCGGTCACATTGATTTTACTTGCAACGTATTGCACCAGTTGATAAAACCGTCGTTATCTAAATCAGGTACTGATAAGAAGCAGTTAAATTCATGTATGCTATCTTATATCCACATCACGTAAGGCGTCGACCTGGTGACATCAGCCATGAGAGAAATAATACACATCCAGACCGGGCAGTGCGGTAATCAAATCAGTACTAAGGTAAGATATCTTTCAAACATATTTACTATATAATGCAAAGTATATATTGTGCTTAAAGTAATAATATTTATTTATGTACCAACGGCATTAAGAATTTTTCGACAAGCTTACAAAACTGAAGACCTTTGACCAGATAGTAAAAGTAATGATATTTCACTAACTGTGATTTAGTCAATGATATTGAAAAATCACAGCTCCGTAACTGCTATTCAACTATTTATAAACCTGTGATTTGTGATTGCAATAACGCTTTAAAATTACAGACACTGAAAAGTAGTAATCATGTACCACAATGTGATTAAAAAATATCAGTTTCGCTTATCATTATTTGCAAATCGCTCGAATATATAAATATAAATACCAAGTATTTCATTCGTTGTACATATCATATTATATGTTTAATAATAAATAATAACAGATATTTTTTAAATAGAAAACCTTGACTAAATCGCAATATTAACATCCGTTTGTTGTCAATGTTGTCATATCAATAAAAGCTCAAAATAACCCCTGAAGTTTTGTATACTTCATATACTCGTACTACCGAACTATTAACAATAACATTAGTGAGAGGTCATAATTTAATAAAAACAGTAGGTAAAAAAGAACTTGCATAGTACTTTGAATATGTTTTTCAGTTAATTCCTTATTTCGTTATACAAATATTTAGTGAGACCTAAAAATATTGGCTCGTATTACGAGCTCACTTTTATAATAAAATCACGATTTTAACGCTCACTTTTACATTATAATCTTATGTAAAATTGATAGTTAAAATCACGATATCATTATAAAAGTGAGCTAGTTCGCTTTTATAATAAAATCGCAATTTTAACGTTCGTTTTTACAAAAGATTTTGATGTAAAAGTGAGCGTTAAAATCGCAATTTTATTATAAAAGTGAGCTCGTAATACGGGCCATTGTATTTGCTCTCCAGATATAGTGTGTACTCTTTTTTAATTTATCGTTTAAATTAAACTATGAAGCATGTTTCTATTTTTCTGAGACGCAAGTTTTATCTCAAATGTTATTACAATATTACTACTAATAAGGAGCTTTTATATAAAATCAAAATAAAAAGTTTAAAGCCTATTATTTATCCACATTTTATACGGTATTCATTTAACGTATAACCTTGGCTGGGATTCCATTACTCGTAACAAATACAAATACTATTTGCTCTTGTTGAGTATCAATTACAAATGTTTCCGGTACGAATTCAACTTTGTACTGAATTTAAGACATTTTCAGTGTACAGTGTTCTTTATTTGCCTAGGTACGTTTTAAACACAAATAACGATACTGTTATAGAATCGCATAGGAGTCCGAGAGCATTTTTGAAAATGTATCATACACTATTTTTTATTCGAATGTATTAAAAAGAAATTAAAACTACATTAAAAAATCTGATGTGTCCAACACATAACCTCCCGCCACTGTAGTTAATATATTCTATATGTTTTTCAGTACATTCAATTTGAAGTTTTAAAATTAGTTTGTTATTGCAGTTCACAAAATTTTTAATTCATTTCATACCTAAAATTTCCTTCATAAAATTTGTATGACCAAAAAAACAACTATTTTTGGCGTTACTAAAACCGGAATCGAACTTACCTTAATGCATGCAAATATATTCCTTATATATTTCTTCCACCTTATTTAATTTTACAATAAAACTACTTCATATTTACTTATTTTATCTTTTAAACTTACTTACATATGAATAACTCATCTGTTTTATCAAAATTCCTCAGCCTAAACGATATGTAAAATTATTATAATTTATATATTTTTTTCTGTTTAGCTAGAAGTTACATATACAAACGTAATTATACAGATCGGTAGAAAATTTAAAAAATATATATATTAAATAATAACTTAATTTTCGAAAAAATCGTATTTAGAGGTATTTTTTAAGAAAAACTGTTTAAAGCGTCAAGTAAGGTACTAATTCCGGTTAACCAATTGTAGTCAAAATCTAATCAGTTCATCATATTTGAATATAACTCTTAAATACCAAATATTAGATTTTTTTCATATATCGTGTTGGAGTTATCGTGGACGAAAAATCGTCACACATACACACACACGCACTCTCACACGGACATACAGACATCACCGTAAAAATAGTAAATTCGTATTCTAGGGACCGTAATTCGTGCTCATATGTTGAAAACTCACACTCGAGAAATCTGACCAAAACAATACCTCCCTTACCTATATATTGATAGACGGGAGGTAAAAAGACATAGAACATTTTTAAAATTTTGTTAGTTACATTTATGTAGTCATTTGGTTCATAAACAAACAAAACAAAAATACAAATAATGTTCATTTGTTTCTGTTCAATTTGAAAATTGTAATTAACATAATAATTGAAAGTGAAAGCGAAATAGAGTGTACAAACACCAGAAACTTGCGAATAGAACTTTATCAGATTTGATACCACAGAAGTCTTGAGATTTATGAAAGAACATATCACAAATTTGAGAATTATCGTTAAGAAGAAAACATTTGATCTTTCTCTAAAAACGTTTTGTTGTTGCCTTTTTCAAATTTATCGCAAAAAGTAAAATCATTCCCAATCCCATTATTCCGTGGTTTACGTTAAATTTAAAACAATGTTGACATAGCATAGTATATGAAATTAAATGCATTTTTTAAAAAGAAAAAGTATTAGTTATTATGCCAAAAAGTCTAAGACGCTAACTTAAGAAGAATTTCAAACATTTCTTAATAATAGTCCAAATGATGAGAACGTAATGTGTAAGGTTGCTTCAATTTTTTTAGTCGCTGGTGCATGTCATTGCATATAACTTGCCTACATGAGACTCCACGACATAGTAGATTTGGGATCTGCATTATTGATAAAAATACCTGATAGAACAGTAAACAAACCTCAGTCGTTCACGGTAGCGGGAGAATATTTACAATTTTATAAAAAAGAATGACCTTTTCAATCCAAAGAAATTTATTGAACGCCTTATTTTATGTTATCGAAATATAACGGGAACAAATAAAGTTGTTGGTATAAATAAATTAGGCTCTATTCCATGAATAATACCGTCTTTTATGAAATTACCTCATGGTAGTGAATGTACGGGGCATTGCTATCGGAGAACATCGGCCACATTGTTTGTGAAAGCAAGTATGAAGTCTTAAAAAAAATTAATACAACATCGACAGCACCACAATGTAGATCAATAATGGAATTGAAAAATAGAAGTATTATAGAATCGATTACATAAACGGAGAGTATTTCTACTTCTTCAATAATGGGTTTAAACAATTTCAAACTGTACTAGCTATAAGTTCAACATAAATTATAAATAAGAAATGCGAATAATTTAAAGTGTCGGTATTTTGTTCTTTTTGCGTACGAAATGATGGTATTTATTTACGGTTTTGAATTAATAATTTAACGATTTTGGAAAAAATATAAGGTATATCTCAGCACTAAAGTATTTCTTTATTATTCGTAAAGTTTATTCTCCGCGGCTGTATCCTCGTAGGATAAATTTCATATTCGTAATTAAAAATTATACTTTAGTGTTTTGTATAGTGATATACAAATAACTATTTGACTACTAAATTTTCATTTGTCGTTAAATTTTTATGTAATAATTTCACTGAGATATTACTGTATTATATTGTTTTTATTTGATGTCCTACAGTAGACCAAAGTTATTGTCTTCAAATGCATTAAGTTACATAGTTATAACAAATAAAAAAAAAACCCTGTGTGCGCAGCGGTGTAAGTAGTTAAATATTTAAAGCAAAAACAACGACAACAAGAAAAATCAAGAGTAAATAGCAGACAAAAATTTGGTGATATTTTTAAAGTAGAAGCTTTTTGCAAGACATTGGATGTCATTAATAGAACAGCCAGTTTACAATTATTAATAGTAAATAATTTTAAAAATTTTGACAGTGAAATTCTACTTATTACACGAAATGACTGAAAATTTGTGTACAATTTCTGAAAATGAAAGTCAAAATTGGAAATGAGTCAGCAAAAATATAAAACGGTGAACCATGGATGAATCATATGGTGTTAAAATGATTTTTACCAAAAACAGAAAATGGAGTGTGTACATAAGAACTTATGAGTCAAATGTATTTTTTTATGAAAAAAAATTTAATCATTAACAATAGAAAAAAATATACATTTACAAAACTATGTATTATTCCACTAACGGTCAACAACAATCTTTTTTAATTTTTAAGAGTTATAATAACATTTACTAATAATAATACTATCAGTAATTTAGAATAGAAAATAATCAATTTCAATTTTTGTGTGCCCGTTTTTTTTTAATAAATCCTAAATAACTACGAATGGGGGCGACAAATAGTTAAGAACCCAGTTTTACAGAGGTGATACTACGGCACTGAATGTGCAAATACTTTTTTTACCCACTATAAATATAATAATAAAGTTAGTTTTAAAAGCCGTTTAAAATACTCTGCTTCGTGTTGAACGCACCAGCCGTGTTTGAAATACACTTAAACATGTGTGTTGTACGCTGCTTTTACTTCTTTGAACAAAGAAAAGGAAGCATTATAATAGCGAAAAATTTCGACTTACAGGTTTCAATGGACCATCCCTAAATCCGTTTTGTCTAGTTTCAGCTTAATTTCTGTACGCACGTATCTCGTATAACTCAAATGATTAGCCGTAAAATTTTGAAATTTTAAATATAAGACTGGTATAACATCAAGTTATATACCACCCTTTTTCATTGCAATTGGCAGTAACAAAAAGGCATTTTGGTCGTAGTGTGTTTCACATAACTGAAAAACGATTACCCGTAGAATGTTGAAATTTTATTTTAGTAGTTACATTATCATCTAGTTATGCACCTTCATTTGTTGTACCATTCGATCATTTCAAAGGGCCGTTTACTTTTAGCAGAAACTTAATAAAAATAATAATTTAGTTGACTTTTAATTTTTGTAGGAAACATTTGATAATAAATTGACATTGACAACTGTCGGAATATATTTCGTGAGAAATATTTACGAAATAAATGAACAAAATATCTCTTTTTTTGCAAGCTTTTGAGCGATTAAAATAATTTTGTGTACCTAATGCAAAAAGGATAAATGACAAATATTTTAATATAATTTTGAAAAGATGATCCAGTTTGACGGGAACTTTTAAGATATGAAACGAATGGAAGTTAAAGAATGTTTAGCCTTAGAATGACCTCACTTTCAAGTGAAATAAGTGTAAGGAATGAGGAAGAAGTTAGCTATTTTGATTAATAAAAAAATGTTAATTATAATTTTGGAATGATATTTGCCGAAAGTCTTCTTTCCATTTCAACACAATAGTACATCTCCGGAAAAATAAACAACGAATTCTTTATAGAAGTCCCGGCACTGGTCGATTTGTTGAGTAACATTGTTCCATTCGTTAACACTGTCCGTAGCTACGCAACAACTTATCAAAATTAAAAAAAGATCATGGCTTCATAACTATCAGTATTTACTTAGGATTACATATAAATTAAAACTCCCTTATCTCTGAAACGGTTCCTTTTTTAGACACAAGTTATATAATAAGTTTCGGTTTATTTTCACTTCTACTATATGTTCTATAACTCTTGAATACTAATTTTTATAATTAAAATTATGCCTACATTATGTGTAATTTTGTTTTAGTTTTGGGAACTGATATCACTTGAACATGGAATTGATGCCAACGGCAGGTACATTGGAGACAATGACAATCAATTACAAAGAATTAATGTCTACTATAATGACACGTCAACTGGAAAATATGTACCCAGAGCAGTTTTGGTGGACTTAGAACCAGGTAATTTAAAAAAAAATATTTTTTTTCTGACTGCAATGTAAATAATGGAATTAAAAATATTTTATTTTGGTATACTGTCAGTAGATTGTAATCATTCAACAACAACAACAAATATTCGTCACTTAACTCTGTAATATTGACAACTGCCTGCTTAGGATAATTGATTTTTCGTATTCATTTTAAAATTATTTCATAAAAATAAGAATATTGTATATTATATGTATTAATATCACTTTGAAAGCGTAAATAACGAACGAAAGAAATGTAAGCTATTCAGTGTTAAGAGGATGTGCTACAAATATATTTAATACGAGGGCTGATCAATAAGTACCCGTGTTTGAACAAAAATGGCGTTGGTAATAACATTTGACGGTGCTGTCGTGTACTTTCATCTGTCCAAGGACACCATATAAAATTTCAAATTGATTTGTCAATTAGTTTTTATCTGACAGCGAGTTGATCACCCGTGTTATATGTTTCGCAATAATATGAAAAAAGTGTAATTTCGATCCGTCATTCACTTTTTATTTTTGGATGGGAAGACATGCGAAGATATAAAATCGAAGTTGGATACTGTCTATGGGGACCCTTCACCATCTATGACAACCGTGAGATGTTAGTTCAACGAATTTAAACGTGGTCGTACATCTATTTTTGATGAGCAGCTGCCAGGCTGCCCAGCAGACGTGGTTACCGGAGAAATCATTGAAAATGTCCACGATATCATTCTCGCTGATCGCCGAACTAAAGTGCGTAAAGTAGCAAAGGCCGTAGGTGTATCATAGGGAGCGGCAATTAATATATTGAAGAGAGGAATAAGCGACTGATGTTGGTGATGGAATAAATAAATAAACAGGAATGCAGTCGGAAAAATTTATTTGGCTAGTCTAGGCCAACGTTTCGCTGCGTATTGCAGTTTCTTCAGGGCAAAGACAAAAAGTATATTTAATGTGTCAATAAATATAAAAAATATAGATTAACCATGTAGTTGTCGTCGATGTATAAAGAATTTTTTTTAAGAAAAATTGCACACGCCATTCGCAAGACAATTACACTTTGTGGTCGAAACAATAATCATTATGGCTGAAGAGGCAAAAATTCTGATCCTTGCACTCGCACTTGTTCAAATGTAATACAAGTGGACACCGGATATCTTTGAATTTTAAATTTAAGTTTCCTTTTTTAAAAAAGTATTGCGCAATAAGAATATATAAAAATTACCTCATTTTAAGGGCCTCCAGGAATGTTACGTACGAACAATTGATATTTTTATCATATTTTTTTAAATCAATTTCTTTTAATAATAATAAATAATAAATAAGTATGACTCACACTGATATCTTTACAACAAAGGAGTAAAAAATAGCACCCCCATGAGATGACCAGTAACAAATTATTTACTCTTCAACTCTGGCCATTTTTTCTTATAAGTAGTTAGATCATAAATAACAGCACCCCTGTTCATTTTAAGTGGTACGGCTATCTCGAGAACTATATAAGACGTACGAAGTTAGTTAAATTAGCAAACAATTTCTGATCACAAAACTTTTAAAATCAGCGAAACAAAAAAAAATAACTAGTGGTTCTCAACGACAATTTTCATGCTAGGCTTGTTTTATTGAAACCTGAAAATGTGGTAGTATCACGGTCATTATTAAAGGTATGACAGGTATAGTCTTGTGTATAAAATTCCACCATCGCTATTTTTGCCGTATGCACCAACATCGACAATTGTGAACCGGTAGTTAGCATCTACTAAAGCTAGTAATACCACACTAAACGTTTTCTTATAATTAAAAAATAATGATCCTGTATTTGGTGGAGCCTGGATGGTGACATGTTTCCCGTCAATTGCACCTATACAATTGGGGAAATTCCAATTTTCATAAAATTCATTTTCTATATGTTTCCACATTTCTTTTGTTGGTGCTGGCATAACTTCAGGGTGTAATTTAGTCCAAATAACTTGACATGTTGTATATACTATTTCACGGACAGTGGTTTCTCCTAGCCGATAACTAAATGCAATTGATCGAAACGAATCTCCAGTAGCTAGGAATCTGCAAATAATAATAATTTATTTACATATTATTAGTAACTGCCTGCAAACAGAAATGGAAAAAATTGCGTGATTGCTTCAGAAAGGCAATGAAGGCGCGAAAATCAAAAAGTGGTGATGCAGCAAAAAAATGTAGGCCGTGGAAATTGGAAAAGCAAATGGCATTTCTTTTGCCGTTCATTGATGAACGCCAACAAATATCTAATTTGGAAGAAAATTCCGACGATGAAGCTGAAGAAGAAACCGAGAACGATGGCGCTCAAGACAACAATACTCAGGACCAGGCTCTGGAAATCATATCAATGAATACTCCAACACATTCGCCCTCACCATCAACCAGTGTATCATCTTTGTCAAAACTAAAAATTCTTCAACCTCATCGAAATCAGCCTAGTAGTGTTGCGGGAGTATTAGATAAATATTTAAATAGTAAAAAAGATGACAAAAGCAACGCTAACAAAGATTCTTTAACAAGCTTTTTTCTAAGTATGGCGGATACTGTCGGCACTCTACCACCACGTCTGCAAGTACAAGTTAAATCTAAGGTTTTTCAAATAGTTAATGAAGCAGAGTTAGCTGCATTGGAACCAGCTGCTGAACACCCAAATTATACAAGTGGCTATTGCCCTCCCCAACCATCATATATTTCAGTTCCAAATTATACATATACACAAGCTCATTCTTCTAATAATCCTTCATATGATCCATTAACTAGCTACAATCCTTCTAATAATTAATTTATTTTAATGTATGTCTACTCGTATAGTATTGTAACAGGGGGGGGGGGGGTGAAAAGTGATGCTGATTATGACTTACGATGACTTTCTCAATGATGATTTTCACAACACAACACTAAAACTCGATGGGATTAAACTGGACGAACACACACAATTTTAAATTAGGATAAAATTTATTTACATATTAACATTAAATAAATTATTATAAAAGACTAAACATTGTATGGACAATCCGTCTGATTGTCCATACCGCGATCAGAGCAAAGTGCTCCGATATACGTGCGTCTTCATGAGACGTGGATACTCGACTTCTACAAAATCTGTTAAGATCGAGGGCTGAGAAGATATCACCCCTCTGCCCTCCTTACCAGATCTCGTAAAACTAATCTTTAAAAATACGGTTCTCACGCATTCAGAATGACAGCGAAACGATAAATTTTGAACTTTATTACCAAAAACTAACACATGTCGATTCCGAATGCAAGAGATCAAATTTCCTTACGCTCAGGTTTTCACTAACATATGGAAAACATTCCATATTGTTACAGTATATATTTTTATTTTTTATAGTTTTTATGTATTTAATTACTGTGTGTAGATCTTTCAAATAAAAATTTGATTTCTGTTCAAATCTACATAGTTTAATCGTTAATTTGCTTAAAAAACCAACCTTGTATCAAATATAACAAGACTGTAGTTCAAATAGGGATTATTGCAATTCAAGTCCCACATGACGTATTTCAATAAAGTGTTGTAACATTATACAAACTTCCTTACCTTAAACATACAGCTAATCTCTCTTCGGGAGTTATAGCTCTACGAAATGTGGTATTTTGTCTTGTTATTTCCGGTTTTAATTTTTCAATTAATTCCAAAAACTTGTCATATTCCATTCGAAAATATTGATGGAACTTGATTTAATATTTTATTAGATCAGGAAATAATGTCCTGAACTCGCCCTCTGTTTTTCTTTTTTTGTTGATAGGATGAACCCACATCCTCCGCCTATTCTTCTTCTCTTCCTGTTCTTCTTGTTCGCATAATAGCGAAATAATAATTTCTTCGTCTGAGCTGTCCATCTTTGTATACATATGACAACGAACGCGACCGTTTCTTATTGAAAACTGCTCTCAAATGCGCGTTGTTAGTAAATTGGTCTCTTCGCTGCGCTTCGCTTCGCCGCACTTCGCGTCGCTCTAGTGCGCGACGGCCTTTACTGCAAAAACTTGAATTTCGTGCGCGTCACGTGTAGTAGTTTTTTATAGCACATAGCACATGGCCTGTAATCTCAGTGCTAGCTGTTCACTGCTCACTCTTGGCGGCTTTTTGTTTATTTTCATTTCATTTAGAAACTTCGTGCTGTTTGATTGTACACGCTGTTGTTTTTTCTTGCTTTGATTGAATTATTTCCTATTTCACCCTATTTTCGTTATTAATAACATCATATTATTTTTTAAGATTAAGCTTAGGCATTCGGTTTATTTTGTTCTTTTTATTTCGCATATTGTATATATAAAAATTTATATATCTGAAATATTTATGGTGCAATTCTGTGCAACAACCTATAAATTTGTAAATTCATAAATCTGTAGCTTACAGAAAATTCGTAAAAGTGTTCTTTACAGATTTATGAAAAATACAATTCTGTGTGCACATCTATAACACTTGAAGTTACAGATTATTTCTTATGAAAAAGGTTTGTTCACGGTTGCTACATATATTTTGACATTTCTTAAATGTTGCCAACTATATATTCATGCTTTTTATGAGTATTTAATTTCTTCGTGAATAATATTATAAAAGTATCAAGGATAGTTATTTTAAATAATAGTAATATATATTATTAATTATTTCTCCTTGTACAAAGTAAATGCAAAAAATATTCAGGTAAACTGAATATTTTTTTATCTTTAAATTGAATTAAGTTGGTACCTTACTCATTTTTATAAAAATAACTACCTACTTGTTTTTTGAAGAATTTATAGGTCATATTTTCAAATAAGTGTAGTGTCAGTGTCAAATTTTAACATGACGTATTATAAATTATTATACTCATAATGTTATTATATTTATATTATTAAATAAATTTTGTTTGTAACGTTTTTTATTTCTAATGCTGAACACATACAAGCAGTTTTTAAGCAAGTTATTAAAAAATAAAAACAACCAAAAATACCACTAAAGACAGATATGAAATGTATTTGACGCTAACAAATTCTTTAAATCATAAAATTTCTATTGTACAATTTTTTTAGGTTAACGCATTTAACAAAATTATTTCCTATTACGTTCCTCTTCTACAAGCACTCCAATAAATAAATTTCTGATCTGATTATTCAGTTTATAATACAAAAAAAAATAGTTTGTTTCACTATTTAACATATAATATTGTAGTATTCAGACCTTACAGGGAAGAAAACTGTCACTGTAAATGTTTTACAGATCGTAAGAGAATTACGAGAAACTGTAAGCGACGAGTTATGCATAGAATTGCATTCTAACCGTAACGACTTACAGATCTTACAGATTTTCTTACAGATCTTACAGATACGCACAGAATTGCAGCATTAATTTACCTTCATAAATATTTGTTATTATTCTTATATGTCATTCCTGTATTGTATTTTTTGTCTTTTGTGTTTTAGTTTAGTCTGTTCTTATTTGATTTGTTTATCTTGTTTTTTTGTTAGTTTTGGATTGGTACTCTTTTGTTTATATTTGGTATCGTCTTACAGGATCTTTATTTCATTTTTTTATTTTTCATACTTTAATTTTGAATATATTTTAGTTTCTCTTACTTTCTTTATTTTATATTTTTCTTGTATATGGATCCCAAAAGAAAACACGCTATACAAAAAGATATTTTATTTAAACATTTAAGAGATTTAATTTTAAATAAAAGGAATTATTTTGCAAAGCTAATAATTTATCGTACGGATATTTGGACGCAACAGGATCGGTTATTCACTTACCAAACGAAAACAAGAAACGAATATTGAATTACAGCATAGTTGTAAGAGACCAGAAGTCAAAAAGAGTATTTCCAGTTTTAGAAATGTGAAATTTAAACTATGACACACAAATAAAATAAAATAGTCACTATTTCAAAAAATTGTTACAGATTTCTGTTTCACGCTTATAAATGCAATATTCATATTTTGGCTATATATCCGGGAATTATCTTCTTAACTTAATTTGTACAAACATATTGTTGGAGAGTGCGAATCTTCTCTGCAAATAACATAATATCTGTGTTGTTGTCATTACATGAAAATTATTACGATGACAATTAATAAGCACGTTACTAATAAAAAAATAAAATTATTCGTAAAGGAAAGTATAGCTGCAATTTTTAATATGAATTTATTAAAAATCATGAATATACAAGTAGAGAATTTGAAGAACTTTTTAAACAAAGAGGAATAAAACGAAGATTATGGGTTCCATATAACCCCGAACAAAATGGGAAAGCAGAAAGAATGTACCGAACTTTACTCGACACGGCTAGATGTCTTGTAATCGAGGCAGGTTTACCTCAAACATTCTGAGAGGAAGCAGTTAATATCGTTAATTATATAAAAAATAGGTTGCCTTTAAAGAGTTTAGATGAAAAGACCTCTTTTGAATTATGGACCGGAAGAGCACCTAACATTTCGCATATGAAAATATTCGGTAGTAAGGTGTACAATCTGAATACAGAACCTGGAAGAGACATACTAGATCATAAAGGAAAAGAGGGAGTCTTTGTAGGCTACTCTGATAAATCAAAAGGTTTCCGGCAGCCGAGTTCAAACTTAAGGCTGTAATGTAGCAATCCCAAACCATCTAAGGTTTTGGAAGTGTAAGGGGTGAGGTAGCTAGGGGGTTGGACCGTAACTATTCCCCCACCCAAAGTGTTAAAGCGAAATGAGAGAGATAACATGTTTCGTTCAAGGTTCAGAATGCATTCTACGAAATAAGCTTCCAGAAATGTGTATTTCTAACCTAACACGCGAAAATGAAAATAACAGTAATAAAAATTAATATTTTTTTGTTTAAGTAAATATAATTTTCATTTGTTTATATTGTACGTAGATAAAATTTAAATAAAAATTAGAACTTTTATTCATTGTTTTATGATTAACTATGCAGTTATGAACTATCTAAAGTTTGAAAATACATATACGCTATTCACTATTAATGAAATAACTGGAATTATGTCAAAATTAATTGAATGATTTATGATGTTGGAAACTTGTACATATAAATGAAGATTATATTAGGCCTTATAGTTGCAATAAGTCTATATTTGAAAATATCAATTACATTGATAAAATTTGGGACGTTTCATGTGTAATAATTTACTTATATATCATCAGCAAACATTTTCTGAATTTGTAGTAATTAATTTTGAAAAATTTAATTTATAATTTCGTTACAGAAATATTTATCTTCGTTGTAGTTACATTATATTTTTGTCAATTTATTACTGTTGTGTTTAAATATATGTATGTAGGTAGGTATCCGAAAGTTTATTGTGAATTGTTACAAAGTGTAGCGGAATCAACCGTTACATATTATTAAAAATAATTAAAATATTTAAATGTTAAAAATATAAAATATAATCAACAATATAAATTGATTTATAAATTTAGATGTTGATCGATTAATAATTACAAACGGAATGAATATTCAAATATTTGGTTTCCTGTTGTTATAAGGAAAACTTTATCAAATGACTACCAGTGGTGTATTTTTCGCTGTTGATCCTCACGTCAT
Source organism: Stenolophus ochropezus (assembly GCA_035578165.1). Taxonomy (NCBI): domain Eukaryota; kingdom Metazoa; phylum Arthropoda; class Insecta; order Coleoptera; family Carabidae; genus Stenolophus; species Stenolophus ochropezus. Next base: position 10,441,825 of record JAQOWZ010000008.1, on the reverse strand, counting down.
TAATTTCTGCCGTAAGAATTGCAACTTTGTCGTATACGCATGGCATAGATGAGACTTTTATTCGCTATCTCATTATCGTACGTATTACAGAGGGGAATATATGCTATCTGCGTCTAACCAACGACCAAAATGAAATAGGAAGAGTAGCGTAACGACGGTAACAGATATTTTCAAATATTTAAAAAACTTGAAGATGTCATTCCTATCATTCCTGTCATTTGTTAAGGTGATTTTTAGCGTCGATAAATATCGCTTCATTATGAGTTAATGTCAACGACTTGCGATTTTTACTTCCTTGTACGAAGTAAAGGAAGTATTGTAATCGCGAAAATTTTCGAATTTCAGATTTCAACGGAAATACACGTTTTGACTATCCCTGAATCCATATTGACTAGTTTCGGCGTGACGTCTGTATGTACGTATGTACGTACGTACGTATGTATGTATCTCGCATAACTCAAAAATGACTAACCTGAAAATTTTGAAATTTTGTATGTGGAGCTGCTATAACATCTAGATGTGCACCTCGCATTTGTGTTGCAATCGGCAGTGCCAAAAGGGCACTTTGCTCGTAGTATTTTTTTATTTTTTCTCATATCTCAAAAACTATTAGTCGTAGAATGTGGAAATTTTGTTTATGGAATTGCTATAACATCTAGTTATAAACCTCCATTTTTGGTTCCAATCGGCCTGTCCAAAAAGGCAGTATAATTTTGGCAAAATCTTAATAAAATTAATAATTTAGTTGGCTTTTAATTGTTTTAGGAAACATTTGATTTGTTAAATTGATATTGACAAGCTGGAAAAATATATTCCTGAGAATTATGTACGAAGTAAACGAAAATAACATCTCTTTCTTTACGAGATTTCTAGCGATTATAGTAATTTTGTGCAGTGCACAAGGAAAAAACTAAAATTACTAGCGTATTTATTATTAATTAAAATTATAGTATTTGATAAATTAAAGACAAACTTTTACTCTATTCTCATCTTTCTAAATGTTAATAATAAGATAGTTGAATTAATAATTGTAGAAATAATGTTAATAAAACTAATACTTTAGCAATTGCGTAACTGCCCCTGTTTTTCAAGAATAGAAAAATCGTATTTCACTGTCAACTGAAATAAGTTTAATTGAAGGCAGCAAAAAATTGATGTATAATTTAATAGTCTTACAAGGAAGTCATGTGGTGCCCACATCAGATTTTTTGATAATGTCGGAAGACGAGTTAAATTCCTATTGCCCTTCGCCATAATAATTGCAACCAATAATGCAACAACAAAGAAATAACAAACAACAGTAGTGAAATAATAATAAACAATAACAGTAATATCAACCGTAATAATAACAATAAAATGCAAAAACGAACAATAACAAATATCAAATACGAGACAATAATTAACAAAACTGATAAATTCGAATACTATCTCTGAATCAAACGATTCATTCACTTTTCCAATTCTTGGAAATTAATACCCCTACTCGGTCTACGAATATAAAGGGGTGGCGATACAGGCATCGACTGCGTCTAGCGGCATCTCTTATAAAAAAATATAACTAAATTTATTAATTTAATATTTCGAATTATGAGTTTACTAAAGTAAAGTAATAAATTTTCTTTAGGGCAAACGATTATTTACTTCATTCATCACACTGTAACAGAGAGAAAATTCTTAAAATGTTTAGTCAATTCAATATAACATAGGTATAATATAAGGCAAATTTGGCACTTTTACCATTTAATTATTCAAATTCTATTAACAATTTTACATTTATCTCTCTGTTACAGTGTTGAAGTACTATCTAAGAATTTATTTTTAAAATATCAATGTACAAGCCTAAATAATAAAGTCAAGAAACGAAATATTGTAACACCGTTTTTCGCGCTGAATGGGACACCTACAGTAGCGCCTTAAGGACTTGGGTTTTGCAAAATATTGCCTGGGAATTGAATTCGTTCAAAACAATGACCAGGTGGGCATGTATTAGAAAGTATATGTCAATGAACTGCATGAGCGTTTCAACATGAGGGAATGCAAACCAGTGGTCACTCCACTAAATCTTGGAGTCAAACTAAAAAAAAAAGAAAACCCAAGTGAAGAAGAACAAAATCTGCTTATCGTGAGCTTGTTGGGATACTCACATATTTGTCCATAACTACACGTCCAGATATATCTTTCGCAGTTAGCAGTTTAGGCAGTTTCAATAATTGTTATGAATTGGAGCATTGGCGGGCAGCTAAAAGAGTCCTTCGCTACTTGAAGGGAACCGCCAACGTGGGATTAGTCTTCAATTCTATTTCGGAATCGGTCAAAGGTTTCGTGGATGCTGATTGGGGAGGAAGTATCGATGATAGAAAGTCACACATGGGTTATTCGTTTATCCTTGGAGGAAGTCCAGAAAACTGTTGCCCTGAGTACAACACAAGCCGAATATATAGCTATGGCTGAAAGGAAGCCATATATTTGAAAAAGTTTTTACAAGAATTAGGATTTGCAGCTTTGGCAAACATTGTTATCTACTGTGACAATCAAAGCGCATTGAAGTTAATCGAGAATCAGGTATTTCACAACCGAAGTAAATACATTTACATTAAATCATTTTATTCGAGACATGGCGAAGGAAAAATTATTCATCATGAAATACATATCGACCGAAGATCAAGTAGCTGATTTTCTTACAAAAGGACTACCTAGACAGAAATACGAGTGGTGTATGAAATATTCTGATCTACAGAAAGTAGACATTGATTTACACGGTACCTCACTCGAAGGGAGGTGTTATGAACATCATGTACCGAGTTTCGGTTTAAGATCAAGAAAGCTATGGATCACCGTGACAATTCTGTCATAATAAGTATTTAAAAATATTATTAATTAATTTTGTATTTTTATGACATGTATTTATTCAGTCTTGTATATTAATATATTATATCGTATTCTACTTTATAATTCGTTTCAAGCTGCACATAATCCAACAGAAATTACAATAACTACATTTTTAATTAACGATTCGAATCATATCTCACATCTCACCAATTAAAGTTTTAAAATGAAAGCTTACATATACCGTGTGTTCCAAGAACAATTTGACAGGTGTCATCAATGTGTGTAGAGAGCAATAAAAATATAAGGCGAAAATTTTAAAATTATTTTTGTAAATTTCATTAAATTATGCTATTAAAATGAAGTAATCTGTATTAAATAAGATATAGGAATACATGTAGTATTGACTTGTACAATATGGTGACTTAGTTGTTAGTATTTATTTACTAAAAACTTTTTTCCCATGTTAAATGACTATAGTAACACTTTCTTGCAACAAACTACATATATATATATATATATATATATATATATATATATATATATATATATATGTTACGTTGTCGGTCCCATTGAGACGCACAACGGTTGCAAAGCTGTTGGGATCTATCTATGTTACAATTAAACGTAACATCTATGAATGAATAATTACATATTTATACATATATTAGGAACGATGGATACTGTGCGAAGCAGTGAAATTGGCAGCATGTTCCGGCCAGATAACTTCATATTTGGGAAATCTGGCGCCGGAAACAACTGGGCCAAAGGGCACTACACGGAGGGCGCCGAACTGGTGGACGACGTGATGGACGTGGTACGCAAGGAGGCCGAGGCGTGCGACTGCCTGCAAGGTTTCCAGATGGCGCATTCACTAGGGGGTGGTACGGGCTCTGGCATGGGAACTCTCCTCATGTGCAAAATCCGCGAGGAGTTCCCCGACCGCATGGTGAACACGTTCAGCGTTGTGCCTTCTCCCAAGGTATGCCCTTTTTTTACTATACCGGTTCATTTCAAATTTACTCATCATATATTTATTTTGACAAAAATATATTTTTAAAATCCATTGGTATATGTATATTAACATGGGAAAAAAACCCATGGTATATAATACCTCTAGTGACTAGAATTTTATTCGAAATTTTTGTCGTCATAATCACAATTGATTGTTTCAACGAAAATCGAAGCGAGTGTATAGATATTAGTCTCTAGGTTATGCAGTGCATACTAATAGTAATTAAAGTTACATTTTTTCAGTATTGTGCAAACAGTAAATTTATTTTTTTTTAGTTTATTATATATAGTTCAGCAAGTATTCTCTGAATTGAATATACACGTGTTTCATTTCGTGTTTAAAACAAATACTTATAATTTATGTTTTTATAAGAAAATTGAAGAAAAACAGTACATAGATTTAAATTGTTAATGATTATAAAATCCATGCGAATGCACATACAATAATTTAACGTTTAACTGCAATGTTGTACCTATCTGAATGAATAATACTTGTAACACATATTTCGTTTTCTGTTTACATTGTTATTTGTATAAAACAAATGCATTGCTTTTCAGGTATCAGAAGTTGTTATAGAGCCATACAATGCTACCCTTTCTGTTCATCAACTCATAGAATGTAGTGATCAAACACACTGCATTGATAATGAAGCCTTGTACGATATTTGTTTCCGGACTCTGAAGATGGCTACACCTAGTTATTATGACCTAAATCATTTGGTTTCTGTAAGTAAAATAATTAACACAAGTATATAATTTTAATAGAGTAGTACTTATTTTCAGTTTTTTATAAAGGCTAATAAATAAACTAGTCAAATACAAACGTTGATTGAAAATTTATTGATAGGCAAACCATTTGTATAGCGGGTGACACTGTTTTGGAATTGAAATTGAATGTCATCCAATATTTCAAAAACTATTTCATAGGATAGAGTATGTACAAACTATTGATCTTACTTTCAGATTACAGGATAAACAAACGTTTACACCTTTTCCAGTTATAATTCAGAAATGGTCATTTTAATTTCAGAAAGCGTCATTTGTAATTCAGAATAATCCATTTAATTTCAGAAAATGTCATTTGTAATTGAGAATAGTGAATTTAATTTCAGAAAGCGTCAAATGTAATTCAGAATAGTCAATTTAATTTAAGAAAGCGTCAAATGTAATTCAGAATAGTCAATTTAATTTCAGAAAGCATCATTTGTAATTCAGAAATCATCAAATATAATTCAGAAAGTGCCAGTTGTAATACAGAATATTATACGTATTGAGAAACTTGCTAGCCTTTATATAATTTTATTAAAAATATCTTCTTATAAGTTTGTTTAAAAAAATCAACAAAACAATTTCAACATTGATTTTGAAATAGAATTGACGCTTTCTGAATTACATTTGACGTTTTCTCAAATACAATTGATGCATTCTGAATTACAAATGACGCTTTCTGAAATTAAATTGATTATTCTGAATTACAAATGACGGTTTCTGAAATTAAATTGATTATTCTGAATTACATTTGACGAGTTCTGAAATTAAATTGATTATTCTGAATTACATTTGACCAGTTCTGAAATTAAATTGACTATTCTGAATTTCAAATGACGCTTTCTGAATTACAAGTGGAAATGGTGTAGTTTTGACTTGCAATTAAGTGGTTTTAATATACCTACACGAAATTTCATAATTATTGTTCATTTAAAGATATTTAAAATACATACTGAAGTAAAATAACAAACAGAAATGCCTAGTAAGTGCTACTCGCTGCACGGAATTATGAATCTTGTTATAAGGTTACCAATCTATTTGTATTTTGCAGTCAACGATGCAGGTTAAAATATGATAACAAAAAAAGTACGTAGGTACGTGTGAAAGTATGAGTTTACCGCGGCGAAAATCACATTATTATCAAAATCAATAAAATAGTATATTGTGCAACATGTGCAGAAAATCGCCTATTTCCCGTGAGCTGTGAAAGTTTCGTGCTGGAATCACACAAGGTGGGAAATAGGCTATTCTGCACCAGTGACACACTATATTTTTTCTACGACTACACTTTTAATCATAACAGAATGAAAATACACGCACGAAAGCTATTTTACATAAGAAACAATATGGCGCAGATAACCTCACAAAGAATATTTTCGCGCATGCGTAGTGTTGGCAATTACTGTGAGAAATGATATTTCCTCCAATGCAAATACCCAGCGTTGGCGAATACCGAGAGAAATGATTTCTCACACTTTAACCAACGATTGTGGGAAATACGCAACTTTGAAGCTTTATAAAGTGTGAGAAAAGTTTCACTTTCCATAGTGGTCGTAGAAAATAGTATATTGTGCAATAATCGCCGTTTTCCAACGAGGTGTGAAAGTTTGCTATTGGCTGCTATTAATTGTAGTTATTTTTGCAAGTAGTGTGTAAAGTAAATGTTAAGATAAAAAATACTATGTTACACAAGTGTTGCATACACAGCATTTTGCCCTGCATATGAAATAAATTTACTTTATTCACAACCACTATTGTAATATGTCAATTCCTAACCTGTCAAAGGTTGGAAACGTATGTCATTTTTAACTGCAATGACAATCTCACGGGTGGGAAATACTTTAAAATCCCTTGGGGAGGAAGTGTTTACTATGGTTGCCTAGTAATACTGTCATAAATCTCTAAAAGTAAGGTGATCAGTGCTGTCAAACATATTAAAATAAATTTAAACATTTGTTTTCATAGACTACTACCGGACATTAATTTAGTTTATTGGAAAAAAGCGATATACGAGTAGAAGTTAATTTGGATAATTGTGAATAAAATAGTATACATAGTTCGGTGGGAGTTTCATTACAGCCTTGCGCTATATCTGAGCCTCGAGGCTTCGCCTCTCGGTCATATACTAAGCCCTCGGCTGTAATGAAACATTTCCCACCTCACATGTAATATACTATTATCCAACACCGTGTAATTATAACGATATAAGAATGCTGTTTTTAGATAAATAAAGTAGGTCATAAGTCACTAGTGAGCTTATATATTAGCTCACTGCTTTTTGGTTCGTATCATAGTAACTACATTATAAAACCTTCTCTACATTATTTTGTTCCTAAATGTCATTTCGAAATTCCATGTGTCAAAAATCTTATATGTATTTTATATCAATGAGTAAAATGTGTTGGATAAAATGTTGTATGGCACACGTGTGTTAATTACCTAAGTCACTTGAAAAAATACCACATTCGGCCTAACGGCCTCATGAGCTAAACTTTTCCCACGTGACTTATCTGTAATGTAAGACACTTGTACCATAAATAACTATTAACAGTAAATAAAATCATTGATTAATTTGACACGAAGGCGTGAAAAGTGTCCTCTAGCGCGTGAAAAGTAGCCGTTATTATCCCACATAAACTTTTTAAGCACTAGGATGTGAAAAATTACACTTTACAAATTGTAAAGGGTGCATGCAGTTTTTATCAAGTTAATTTTGAAGCATTAGTGCTTGAAAACTGAACTAATATTTTTAGGCAACAAAAACATTCTGTTAATTTTACTGTCAAGTAGATAATTTGGTAAATAAAATAAATATTTATTAAGAAATATTAATGTACACTATAAATAAAGTATGTGTACTTATTTTTATTGCCAATTTAAATAGTAACCTGTGATGTTTTAGGAATAGGTTTTGTTTAAAATAATATACCACGATGTAGACCTCGACAATGACAATCACAGAATGATATTTTATTCTCAGAGACAAATTTTAACATCCTAATTATTATATTTACATTTTTACTATGTACAAGTTTTTACAGTATTGTCAACCCATCGTACAACTATATATTCCGTATAACACATAACATAATACTTATAGCATTTATATTTACTTGGCATAAATTTGAACCTAATTTTTAATATTGTCATTATTAAAGTTTCTTTTATTTATTTTATAAATAAATATTTATTAATAATTCGGTAGTAGGAAAAATGTATGTAACACGTATGTAATATCATGTTTTTATTTCGTGCTATAATTTCCATATTCGGCTTACTCGATTAAAAATACCTACTTTAAAAAAACAGATGAACAAAAAATAAAGTACGTAAAACCAACATTTTATGAATGTAATATTTCAGCAAACGATGTCGGGTGTAACAACGTGCCTACGATACCCGGGCCAGTTAAACGCAGATCTGCGCAAACTGGCCGTGAACATGATTCCGTTTCCCCGGCTGCACTTCTTCGTGACTGGGTTCGCGCCCCTCACGGCTCGCGGCGTGCAGGCGTACCGCGCCATCAACGTGTCGGAGCTTACGCAACAGATGTTTGACGCAAAGAACATGATGAGCGCATGCGACCCACGCCATGGCCGATACCTCACCGTTGCTGCCATTTTCCGAGGAAATCTTTCTATGAAGGAAATCGACGAGCATATGTTGCAGGTTTGTATGCCCACTCTATATTAAGTCATTTATACACGACAATAGTATATTGTACAACAAGCATGGAATGGTACACATTTCATACAAGTATGAAATGGACATTCCATGCGAGTTGTATACTATACTTTTTCTACGATCACGATATTATTTTCTAATTAATTAAATTTGGAACAATTTATTTTTGACAGAACTGTGAGATATGAATAAATTTTTTCGTACTCATGCATTGAAATGTGTTGTTTCGCGTTGCCTAAGCAACGCCTGGAACGTCAATTTCCCAGGTCTCCACCAGATAGGTGACCGGGAAATTTTGGAAAAAACACTCCTACTTCTACAGAATTTATTAAAAAACTATATTTATAATAAAATAGTATAATGTTTTAAACATTCTTTTATCTAATAATATTAAAAGAAAATAGGGGATTATTGAACGAAATTTAATGTAGAAAAAGTAAATTTAGTGCATTTGATATACAATGTTGGCAACAACTGCTGTCATGTTGACAGATTGACAGCAGTTGTTAGTACTGAAACACATAACCACAAATCATTTTGTGTATACAATAAATAAAAATATTTGTACAAATAGAAAATTAATTGTTGATTTTATGATTTTCGTACGAAAAATATTGTACAAACCTCTTGCGTGAACTGGGTTTCCGGAATCGTTCTATGGCAGCGCTCGCGAGCTCGCGCCGCCAAACACTCCTCCGGAAACCAGTCGTTCCCGCATTTGGTATGTAAATAACTATGACAGTACTGTGAGAAATGAATTTATACCTTAACGTTATCTATGGTTACCGTGGGAAATGAAAATGTGTTTACAATATACTATGTATCCGTAGCAATAACAAACATACAACAAGCAAATACCTTAACGGTCGTAGGCAAAACTATTTCCTCAACAGAGGCTAGTGCACAATTAAATTGACTGTGCGCAACAATTTAAAATGAATAGAATGTACATGAAATTATTTGCACAACAATCATATTGCGGATGGCATGAATGATCCTGCATAATGGCTTCAATTTAACTGTTCATTTATTAAAATGATGTCGGTTACTCGTTCAATAAAACCAAATAATTTTTATAAGTCATTTTGAAATTTATAGGAATTCAAGAAAAAATGCAATTTACTACAAAATTGCATTTTTTGTTTAATCTGTCTTACATATAAGCTCTGCATCCCTTTTCAAGTTTAAATGTTTCTTTATAATTTAGCATATTTTTTAATCATTTCCCATATAATTTTAATAGTTCAGACTGATATTTTTTAATATACCTCATGGGGTGTAAACAAAAAAAAATACAAAGTGGTCTTAGTTCACGCGCTATGCCTTTAATTAAATCCGAATAATACGGAACTCATTATAAGTTGCGGGAACTATAAGAAAATGTCGATAATAAATAACGAATTAATAAGCGTATCTTTTTGGCGTGATTTAAATTTCCCGGAGCGTCTCCCCTGTAAATTGATTTTCTTGCTTCATCTTTTTTTTTGTTGTATCAACTTATAAAAATGTTGCAGGTTCAGAACAAAAATTCGGCACACTTCGTGGAATGGATTCCTAATAATGTAAAAGTAGCTGTGTGTGATGTTCCCCCACCTGGTTTGAAAATGTCTGGAACCTTTATTGCTAATACTACTGCCATTCAAGAGATCTTCAAGAGAGTTGGCGAACAATTCTCCGCCATGTTCCGAAGAAAAGCTTTCTTACACTGGTATACGGGCGAGGGAATGGATGAAATGGAATTCGTCGAAGCTGAATCCAACTTGAACGACTTAGTTTCCGAATACCAACAGTATCAGGTATTTATCAAAATTTATCGGTTTCAAGTTATTAAGCTTTTGATTTCATAAAAAACTAAGCAGGATAACTAAGTCATAATTGTATCGTACGTAATTTTGACACTCAGTATGGTAAAAATATTACAATACAGATTTGTCAAAATAACGTGGGACTATTAGATAAAATAGCTGTCATATCAACCCATAAAGACTTCATCACGAAAACGTTACAAGATAATTTTTTTGTTATTATTTATTAATAACGTAAAACTCGTAAACTAATGAACAAACCTAGGATATTATGAATTCAATTGGGCGGTTATGACACTTACAACTATAGGTATATTAATAGCTATAAGGTACCTGTGGATAATAAGGCCTACGTAAATACAAAGATACATAAAAAGGTCCTCTTGATAAAACTTGATAAACTTACTAGTTTTTGAGATATAGCTAAAAAAAATTTGAAATATAATTTTAAAATACTGCAAATACTTTTTATTAATAATCAGTCTTACAATATTGTAGGAACAATCTATAAACTTATAATAGCAACTTCTACCATAAACGGAAACAGAATTAAACATTTTTAAAAACAATTTCAATAGGCCCTATTATAATATGGTTGGGTAAAAAGGGTTATTGCTATAGCATATATAAATTTTAGACTCGAGATCAAAAATCAAATAATATAGTAATTTCACAACGAAATCTCATCTTTCAGAAATACGATAATTTTATCACGCCTATAGTCATCAGGCCACTTACAGGTTTCAAGATCTTGAGCTGATAAATCGACACAGTCTTCATAATACCATTTGTCGCATATTGGTTATTTTATACTCCTTACGTCCATACCAATACCATCTTGTTTTTACATGTGAAATTATCAGCATCCTTCCTATTGTCAGATTTTACATATTTTATTTTTTAATTTTGACAGGCCTTAATAACCACCGGTCTCCATATTTAAAAAAATAATCGTAAAAAAATATGTTGCCTGCATTAACATACAACTAGAGTAATAAAAATCGTGAATTACGGAAGAAATTTAAGTGCTCTTTCTCCTATTTAGCTCCTATATTATACAACACTTTATCAGAGAGTATGAAATCTCTTTCTGCAAATTCTTTTAAATACTACTTTAAGCAAAAATGTGATATTATCTGTGAAACTTTGTGATTCAAAACATTTGTTGTCTAATCAACATTAATTTTTATTTGTTTTTTTTTCTATGTATTATGGGTTTATGTTTTATTAATATCATTTTTGTTTATCTTTATGTTTTGCGTACTGGTTTGGTTGAAAAGCAGCCTTTGACTGAACCCCTTCCTTGAGTGATGTCAATAAAGTCTATTATTATTAAGATATAGAGTATAATTTGATATGGTTTACTGACGGTTGTTTCTGACGGATTTTTGTTATTCGAGCTGTGCGTCTCTCTTTCTTCAACTTGTTTGGATCTAATAAATTTGTGAGTGGAAGATTTTGATCTGCTTGTATTAGAAATGCGATTTTTGTTCCTTAAGACTCATTACCCGACAGACCTTATTACCTGCAGGTATAGTAGAAGTAGATGTATATGAAACTGACTTATACGGATTTTACAACTTTTTATGGGGGGATGGGAAGCTTTGTGGTCAAGAGTTATAAATTATCCCAACTCAAATGTATCACTTGAAAAGTAAGGACAGGGCCGTATCATATTCTTCTCGTCATAGAATAGATATTTGAGGCTATTTCTTCCGAATGTTGTTTTCAGCATGACTTACGTCCACAAAATTATATTCCTAGGATCTTCACATATTTGTATTTACAATTTTATGCACACACTACTAAAAACTGCGAGTACAAAAATATCGTTTTGCTGACTTGTTCAAAACTGACGGTGTACCTCTAAAGAAAATTTTTAATAACTAATAATGGAGTTCTTAGAATAATTGGAAATCCAAATGAAAAGAAAAATCTTATGAATGAACAACTTGACTTAGTCAAATCTTTGTTGATCACTCCGCTTTAATCCCTTTTAGATTTTCCTACCATGGTAAAGCTAGTTAATACTTAGTTTCTGTCTTTGTTCTTCTATGTATTATATATATATATATATATATATATATATATATATATATATATATATTCAATGGTAAGAATATCTAAAAAGAATTAAAGCGGAAATATCAATGGAGATTTACAAAGTCAAGTTATTCATTCTTAAGATTTTTCTTTTCATTGTGTGATCTTTGTATTTCCAATTACGTATTCTACAACTCCATTATTAGTTATTCATTTATACAAAGTAAGTATAGTATGAATTTATTTAATACGAACCTGCTTTTACTTTGAGTTGGGATAATTATAAGTTTCATATACCTGAACTTCTACTATAACAACATATGACAGAAGAAAGTACCTGCCTAAATGAACCATTACCGCAATTCCCATAAAACTTGATAAGGGCCAATCGGCTTATCCGAAAGTGTATTTCATATATCTATGCCTCTACTATACCTTACTATTCAAAAGGCCGTCTGATATGGGTCTTAATTTCATACTGAGTGAAATTAGATTTTTTTTTTATTTTCTTGTACTTAAACTGCGCGAAAAATATCATCATATATATCATCTTGTACTGAATTTAATACAAGATTAAATTCCGTGTCAAACAGTCTTTATATTTATGCTCACTTGCATGAAAAATGCTTATATTTTAACCTATATTTGAAAATTAGACTCATACTTACAAATTTCTAAAATTGCTCACAATGTGTTTTTGTTTCTTAAATTTCCCATTAATACATCAATAATATAATGATGCCAAACTAATTTTGATTGATTTTTTCATTCTCTTACTTACTTAATACTTCGAAAATGTCATGTAGAAAAAATATTTTAAATAATATATATTATTATTATTACTTCTAATGTTGGTTTATCCAATGGTGTAGTTAATTATTCTTTATTGACATATTTTTGTATAATGATACTATTTTTAGGGGAACGTTTTTAATTTTGAAATTAACATGACCTTATTAGGTTTATTCATTTTACCTATAATCTGATTATTGTCACATTATTAGTCGATTACATTTCATTTGATTCTTTATATAGAAACAAGGTCATATTAATATTAAATTGACTTTGTTGCTAAACAATTTGTAATACATTTTTTTAGATTCCAACTTGTTACATTTTTTTTGTTAATTTCAGGACGCTGAAATAGACGAGGAAACGTTTGAAGAAGATGAAGAAGAAGAAATAGAAATACATGATATACATCAACAGCCAATTAATGTACAGGAATAAACACCAATAATATGACAATTTTGTAATAGTATTTAGTAGATTTTTTTATACATTATCATAATTTATCTGTCTACCTCACCAAATACAATATCTAAATTTCCTATAACCGAAACGACATCAGCAAGTAAATGTCTTTTTATAAGTTTCTCCAGTGCAGACAAATGAATAAAGGCTGGTGATTTAATTCGGCATCTATAAGCTTTTGACGATCCGTCACTAACCAAATACACCCCCAGTTCTCCTTTTGGAGATTCTATACAAGTATAGGTGCAACCAGGTGGAACACTGAATCCTCGTGAGAAAAATTTAAAGTGATGTATTAGGGCCTCCATGGATGTCTGAAACAAAATTATTATTCAATAATAGATTACTGATTTGTGTTGATATTTATTATTAGGTAACACCTTTAGAAAATGGGCACTACATAACTTTAATTATATAGTATGCTTTTTATTTTACTATAATTTATTTATCATCATAGACGTATGTCTTGAACTGTTAGCGCTCAAATTTACGTTTGTGATTGACTGACGCGCAACCATATTTATACCAAGAAAATACAAAACTGCAATGTCATCAAATATCTATTACTGTTCGCTACGTTCCTATCAAGGATTCAAACCGAATTAAAAACCATTTTGGAATCGCAAATAATCATGCGAACGGATATTGAGTTCGATTTCAGTCCAAGGTCGATACGGCAAAATGTAGGATCGTATCTGACTGAGTTGCATGGGAACGCATATAGTGAAATATAGGTTTATTTTATTTATACAAATGGCATAAACCATAATGTATACTTTATTTTAATCCCCTCATTAACCTTTGCAAAATAAATTCACGTAACCATAACAAATAATTTACAAGTTTAATGCCCGGTTTCACCATCAATGAATAAATATTTTATTCGTCAGTTAAACTATTCATCGATTAAAACTACCTTATTTTGTTTCACCGACGTCAGTTAGTGTTTATTCGACGAATAAATCGTTGGTTAAGTTAATTGACGATTTTTGGCCAGTTAAATATTTATTCGACGAATAGTGTGACGTTTGAAATATTTTTTAATTTTTATTATAATATTTCTTGAAATTGTTATAGAAAATATTAAGTTATATATTTATATTTGCAAAAAAGAATGTATAAAAGGAATAATAATTGAAGGTTCGGTACTGTAAAAATTTATATATTTTTAGGTTACTTTTTTCTGATAATAAATCTGTCAATATCAGAATGTTATGTTATCGTTATCTTCATGGTCGTTGATATTTTCCAACGAAGAAATTGTTTAACGAGTACTATATTTAATACATTTTATTTCACCCCGTGTATCAACATCACTTATAGTAATCAAAATTTTGTTGCATACTCAACTATTTTCTTTGATTAAAATAAATTCGGTGATATTTTTCTTAGATTATCTCAACTCTTTGAATTGAAACAATTCTTTAAGTAAGAATAACACTCAAATTAATTCATTAGTGATGAAGTTAATATGATCTACGTTTATAAAAACAGAAGAGTCAATTTTTTTAATCATTTCGAATTTGATAACGAAATGGACAATTGGGATACATTTCAGTAAAAATGTTAAAATATTTTACAAATTTAAATTTTCGATGACAGTTGTATAGTTGTTATTTGCATTTATCGCCTACACGATGTTGTACACTCAATGCAGAAATATTATGGAAAAGTATTATTCTACGAATAACTAACTATCCAACCATTTTGGTTGGTGAAACGAAACTTTGACAATTCGATGAATAAAATTTATTCGTCAGATAACTATCTGAAGATTTAACCTACAATGGTGAAACCGGGCATAAGCAGATTATTTGAAACTGATCTCCGTTTTTCGATTGTTTTTAATACATTACCATGGGAACAAATTGGGCATTACGCGGTGGACACATCCTATTGAACCATACATCACTCCTTAATAATTTACTACACCCTGTTCGAAATCAGACAATTCAAGTTTATTTAAATAACTGAAGTGTACTTTTTCAACATACGTTGGATACGGATCAACTTGAATATGTTTACATAGGTGATTTATTATTGTAGATAAGTTGGGCAACATGGATGTCTCAATATATGAGTAATTACTAGCTATAATGTTGCTGTATAGTCTACCTTCTTGATTTGAAAACTTCAGATGTGCAATAGAGTCCACAGGTATACTGTTAATCCTAGAAGTGCTTCGTCCAAAAATAATTGAAGAAAATGACGCACAAAGAGGAAACAATCAAAATGAAATGAATACATGTTATGGTAATTACCATACTACAACTGAATTTCGCTGTTTCAAATGCAACAAACCGAGGTATAAAAAAATCTCAAAAAATGTCGATATAATAAGAACAATGTAAATAAATCAAATTAGTCGGCAAAATATGCAGAAGACGTTTACTTGATATCGTTCACAAATTGCATTAAATGCAATGCAAACAAATAGGAAGTGGTTTTTAGACACCGGCACCACAACGCACTTATACGGGGACATAGACAATTTTCAAAATTTCGATAATTCTAAATTTGGGACATTGAATTTAGCGAATGATTCGACTACGAAAATAGTTGGAAAAGGAACAGTCAAATTTTTGACAAATGTGTCAAGTAATCAGAAGAACGTCTCACTCAGTGAAGTTTCTCTCGTGCCAAATTTGCGGACAAATTTATTATCTGTAGGCAAGAGATAGATCAGGGTTTTGACGTTATCTTTAAGTAACATTCTGCTAAAGAGGGTAGACAGAATGGTGATGTCATATACTCCTTCCAAGTAGCGTTCGACGCTACTATGAGGAGAAAAAATGAAAACTATTGTAGTTTAAAGCTAATGCAAATGTAAATGACCAAAGAAACAAATTAGAGAGGTACTTTTCCAATTGTTTTTTAAGCAAATTTACACAAACTGCGGGTGCGTGTTTATAACATCCATTGCATTTCGTATGTATGTATTGTGTATGTAAAAAAGAATTAGTCATTATTGCATAAATTAATTTATTTTAAACATGATAATTTATAATTTATTATTATTATTATTATTATTATAATTATTATTTTGAGCAACGAAGTTGGTTAAATTAGCAAACAATTTCTATTTATTATTAACATGAGACAATTTTTTTTTTTAAACAAGTGGTTCTCAAAATACGCGTCCCAACTTTTTTTTTTAAATGTGTACCAATTTTTTTATTTGCTTATTTAATAGAGAATTTTATTCTGAATTCAATGACATAATATTATCATACTCTAACATAACAATTTTTTTGAGAAAAATACCTCAGAAGTTATATATTAATTTGATTAAAATATGACAATAATAAGAGTGCCATGACAAAAGAAACGAAATACGTCATTTTTTAACCTGGAATTAGAGTGCCTTGAATTAAATATGTGAATACTTTGTTTTGTTAAGTGTTCATAACTGTCAAATGAAATTTAAAATTAGTTAATTAATATTAAAAATGCATAATTTTACACACATTGCAAAAATTGAAATGTTTGAAAAACACATTTTATGAAGAAAAAATTCGCGCGCTGCAGTTAATATATACCTATAGGGAACGATATCCTGGAAGAGTATTACCGCCGCGGAAATTTTTACGAAAACTTGATCTAATATGGCTCGTTAATACAACTACATTTATAAATAAACCCAGAAGATATGTAAATGAAAACAATGAAATAAATATTCTAGCATATTTTGAAGCCAACCCAAGGGCTTGTATACGAATGGCTTCTGATGAATGCGGATTAGGTGTAGGAACGGTGCATAAAATCTTAAAATAACACTAGTATAAGCCATACAAATTCCATAAAGTTCAGCACTTGCAACCTGATGATTACAACGGCAGACTTTTAAAAGGACGGATGAAGCAAATTTTTGAAATAATGGAATGTTTAATATAAAAAATAAACATTATTGAAGAACCGATAATCCTATTATGGTAATTGAAAGAAGTTTTCAAAGAAAATTTAGTATAAATATATGGTGTGCTATTTTGCACAATAGTGTGTTTTTTTATAGGTATGAAGGTACTCTAACTGGCAATTGTTACTTAGGAATTTTAAGAAACAGTCTCGAAGATGTATTGGATGATCTGCCATTAGCTGTTGTTAGAGGTCTACACTTTCAACAGGATGGAGCACCGGCCCATAATTCTCGTCAAGTAATCGCGTAACAGAATGATACCTTTCCAAATCAATGGATTGGTACCAAAGGACCTGCTGCATGGCCTGCAAGATCACCCGATATTAAATCCCTTAGACTTTTTCTTATGGGATTATTTAAAAAATAAAATCAACGATACTGTGCATCAGAATCTATAACAATTAAAAAACAGCATTGAAAATATTTTACACAATACTGACGGAAGAAAATTAAGATTAGTTAGAAATAGTTTACTTCACAGAGTATAGGCATGTATTAATGAAAATGGAGGCAGTTTTGAACAGTAGGTACTTATAAATTAATGGGAGTAAAATTTTATTTAATTTTTCTAAATATTTCTTCATAATTAAATATTAATATAAAAATTATAAACTGTTTTGTTTCATTCATTATACTTTTATTCACTTCTTTCTCTCAATGCACTCCAATTCCAGGTTAAAAAATGACTTATTTTCCTATTTTTCCGTCATAGCATTCTTATTATTGTCATATTTTAATCAAATTAATATAAAATTCCGATGTATTTTTCTTTAAAAAATCATTATATTAGGGTATGGTAATATTATATCATTGAATTAAAAATAAAATTCTCTATTGAATAAGTAAATAAAAAAGGTTCACATTTAAAGTAAAAAAAGTTGGGACCCGTATTTTGGAAACCACTGGTATAAAAAATAATTTCTGTTTCATGTTAATAGTGTTGTAATATAGAAATTGTTTGCTAATTTAACCGACATAATAGCTCTTATAGAGCTCGAGATAGCAATGATCCCCCATTTAAAATGAAAACCTGTATGTGACACTTTTGCACTTTGCTTACAAACTAGTGCTTTAATGGCTTCGCCACATGAAATAAATGGCTGTTTAGTATTAAAAATCAATGTGATTTATATAGACAATTATCTTTGTAGTTGTAAGGCTGGTAAAGATGGTAAATGTAAACATATTGCAGCCCTATTATTTTTTTACAAGGTGTTTTAATAGTTTTAATTTTTGCTTTTGCCTGGGCATGTGCTTTTTAGGAAGGAAAAGAGTGCCTTTTTATTTTAATTTTTTACACTTTGCTTTACTATTATCTGTTTTTGTTTGCTGTTGTTTTTGTTCGTTTCAGGAATAAAGTTTGTGTTTGTGTCAAAAATCTATAAAATTAAATTCTTTTGAACCAATGCCATGGTTAGAAACAAGTTGCTTTAAGGAGGTTTTACCAAAACAAAAAAGATAAATTATTGGAAAAATTTATGAAAGAAAATCCAGTCAGCCTACATATGTAAGTATTTTTTTTTAATTGAAACAAAATAATTCCCGTGTAAAGTTTCTTTGTGATGATATATCGTAATTTTTATTTTTATTTTATGTGTGTAGTAAATTATATGAACCTAAAAAACAAAAGTTTGAGTCTTAGCTACCGTTATGTAACTAAAACCATTATTTTTATATGTAGGATCATAAAACGTAATATGTGCGTTTCTCCTCAACAATTTATATTATTTGGTCTAGGTTTGGAAGGATTCATATCGGAAAATAATTAAATGAAAAATAAAGGAAATAATATAAAAGTCATAAAGAGAAGGTTAGGTTAAAAGTAAGTAAAATCGTAAAATGGAAGTATGAATTAAATGTTTATACCAGATATGTAATTTTAAATGATAACAATAAAGAAACACATTGAAATTTTAACTATAAAATAACGATGAAACAAGTACAACTACAAACAATATCAGCACATAACCATTAGCCTAAACGTGTTGACATGAAAAGTACGAATTTGAAGGGTTCTTAAATCTACCACCAGAGGGCTACGAGTTAATTGCGTTCGCGAATACTGTTGCTACAGTTCTCTCAACTTGCAAGACAGCAAGACAAGACAAGAAATTGCAAGACAAGACAAGAAGTAAGGTAGCAAGAAAACCACAAGACAAGAATGTTTTTTATTTCTTGCTTCGTAATGCAAGACAAGACAAGACGTTGCGCAAAATAGCAAGATTCTTGTCTTGGTGAAACCCTAGCCGAAATCGATCGCCTTAAGAATTTAAATAAATAATTTAATAATCAGATTGCTTTTTCTTCACATTCCTTTTAATAATAATGCATTCTGAATTGGAGCCCTTTATCAACAAAAAAACAAAACAAAAAAAAACAAGAAACTGGAAAATTGAAATCTTACAAATTAGATAATCTATCGTCGAACAAAGGGTACGTTTTTTTTTTGCATTATGGCTCAAATGCCTCACAGGTATGTAGAAACTGCAAAAGGAATCAAAACATTCATAAATGTTAAGAATTCTTGAAAGAAAATGCTACTCAACGCTTTGGCATAGTGACAAAGCTTCAACTTTGTGTCAATTGTTTACGCCGACATCATGCAGCACGAAATTGCAATTCAAGTGGTTGTGCCAGAGGAAACATCATACCTTGTTTCATTATGAGACGAATCAGAGACCAGTAAAATGAAATTCAAGTGGTTGTGCCAGAGGAAACATCATACCTTGTTTCATTATGAGACGAATCAGAGACCAGTAAAATGAAATCGTGTTGAAGTATAAGACAATTTCAATGGTCATGTTGCTAACACTCATGATGGGAAAGTATTAACTAATAACCAAGTGCAAAATTCTCAAGTTTTGCTGCCAACAGCATTAGGTAAAGTCATGAATGGAGACAATTAATTGAGCACTGTTAGATTCTGCGTCAGAAGCAAATTTAATTATTGGGGCTTGTTAATGTTGCGGTAACTGGTTTAAATTCTGCAGGATTAACAAGAATAAAAAACCAAACACAAATATCGTTAACTTCAATTTATAATGAAGAATCAAAATTCACATTGAATGCATTAGTACTGCCAAAAATAATATGCAATTTACCAAATGCACCGATTAAATAAGTTTGGCCTCATGTACAGTATTTGAAGTTGTCTGATCCAGAATTCTATGAACGTCATCAATTTGATTTGTTGCTTGGAGCTTATGTTTTTGCAATGATGTTGCGCAGTGGAAGACAAGCAAGTCCAACAGGCTCTCATATTGCACTGAATTATATTTTGGTTGGGTATTAACTGGAATGACTTAAAGTAGTCAGAATATGATTTAAATACAGGGTGTTAATACTAAGTTGTAACACCCGAAAACGGCAGTTAGAACTCATTGAAACAAGCATATTTTCTTAAATCAAATTTTTGATTTGCAGCCCCAGTTCATAGTTATTAGCGTTCTTTTGTTTCTCGAAAAATCGCCATTACTCCCTTATTTTCAGGCATATTTAAAAAATACAAAAACCTTCAGCATTTGCTTTCAGTTTTCTAAAACATTTGTATTTAAAATTATTTTCTAATTATCAACTAAAAAAATGGCGACCGATCAAAAATTTCGAAACAAGATATTATGAAAACCAGTCGATCGATTTCTAAAAATAAAAATTTATGAAAATAACATGAAAATAAAATCAATTTTTTTCATAGCGTAGTCGCACACTACAAAAACTTAATATAGCTTACTAGCACAATACAACTACTTGAGTTAATATTTCGTAGGATCATTTAATCCATGTTTACATAATGTTAGTTGTAAATTTACGTACAATATTTATTTATTTGATAATAAGTTTACGAATATTGACATTTACAGTTAATAAAATATAGATATAATGGATACTGCTTACTATGCATGTCCATATAGTAATTCTTCTCTTAGTATTAATATCAATGTAGATACTATGCTTACATCTTTGATGTATTGTTGGTACTAACTAAGCACATGTGTCATTAACAATATGCCCTCGCAAAAGTGAAACAAATGGACAATAAACTCTACAAGGTAATTTTAACTAATACGACAATTTATGTAATAAGTACATCAAGCCTAATTATGTACGAATTACATACAAAGCTTTATGTTCAGCTACATATCACAAAACTTACGTTTAAATTAATTTTAGATTCAAATATGTTTCATAGTTTACAGAGTGCTGTTAAACAATCACATAGCTACCAGGTTAAGTTTACAAATAAAATTGAAAAAATTGGTGAAAGTGCTACAAAAACTAAATAGTGTCTTCTTTCGATGAAGTCTAGCTCATTATATAAAGAGACATATGCTGGTTGGTACAAGAAATGGTACTTAATAAAAAACGTAATAAAAACTACAGTACCTAGATACAATATTGACGTACCTCAACATTGATTTTGTGTCTTATATAAAACATCCAACTTTCTTGAAACGGACAGTAGAATATTACAAACCAAAAAAGTCTCTTATTTTGAGCAAAGACCATGTGGATAATTTTCTTTTGCACGCTGAAGAAGAACAATACTTATTTAAATAAGGTATTAAAATATTATTTTAAATTCAAATTTGGAATCTCAGGAGCTTGTAGGCGTCAATAGTTAGTGTCTTTAACTACTATAATATAACAATAAAAACAAAACAACACAACTAAAAGATACAAAAAGCACAACTTCGGCAAGTCTTCCAGCTTATGCTGGAGGAAGCATGAGTGATATCTTGCACCTTGGATAATGGAGCAGCACTAGCGTTGCTGAGAGTTACATAGAACAATCGGAAAGGAAGAATATGAAACTGCAGTAAAAAAAAATGGACAGGAAAATACCTCCGGGATAGAAATTGAAAAAATGAAAAATTTCAAGAATGAATTAGCAAAACCACTATCGGTAAATGGAAATGTTAACTGTGTAATTAATATTAACTATAGTCAATTCCGAATTTTTTAATTTTGTGTAGTTTAGTTAGATTAATGTATTTATCTGTATTAACTTAAAAAATAAAGTTAATATATCGATATATTTTAATATTCTTTTGACAGAAATTTGACAGTCGGCCCTTTTACTTTATCATTATGGACTAGTCCATTATATAATACTTGATGATTTCTAAACGTAGATATTTTAGAATAATATAAAAAATATAAAAAACAAGCAAAAATGTCATTCATTTGTAATTTATATATTCCATAAATCTAGTATCGTGTTGTCACCAAGTTCATATGTTTCGAATTATTACTATGGATGTCGGTTATTATAATAGTTACATTGATGCTGGAGGATTCTATGACAATGAAGGTTACTTTCTTACTGATGATGATGACAACTGATAAACGAGATGTGACACAAATTTACTTAAGTAATTTTTGTTTACATTATTATTACAGTTGAAACAAACCAATGTTACTGAAGTTTGTGAATCACTAACTTACTACTTACACTTCTGTACTACGAGGGTAGTTTGATAATTAAGTTTAACGACGTACAGTTGGCTGCGCTATAAAACAAAATTCTGCTAGTCATGTTTCTTCATCTGTTAGAAGAACACAAATAAAATTTCAGTGCCTAAAGTTACATATTATGAGTTTGACTCGTAATACTCAACGCTGAAAGAAATTTTTGCGAGATGGGAAAGTTTTTTTTCTGAAAACTTGAAACGGCTACGTAGATCAAAGTCGAGCTAGAGGAAGTTCTTGGGGACTCTTCGCCATCGTGTAACAAATGGATAGATGACTTTAAACGCGGTTGAAAATACTGTGAAGTTGAATACCTCTGTGGACGTCCGAATGAGGTGACAACAGAGAAAATGTTAGCAAAAATTCAAATACTTGTTTTGAACGACCAGATTGAAAGTAAGAGCGTTAACTGTGATATAAGCATCTCAACTGAATGGGTTTATAACATTTGGGCATGACACGGCTTTGAATGTGATGAGTGCCGCGTTTGCAAAAAACGCGACTACTATTTATTTCCAAACTACGAAAATGGCTCGATGGAGAAAGATTTGATGATAATAGAGATGATCGACACAGTAAATGGCTATTTTGTAGGATTAGACAAATCGTTATAAAAAAATTATCTGATGGTCTTAGATTAGTACAGCATTGGGCTAAGTGTATCGAACTGAAAGATGACTATGCTGAAAAATTCTGATTTTTTGCTGTTTTCCTTCTCGTTAAACTTATCAAACAGCCCTCCTAGATTCTTTTTATATTCTGAAAAGTTCAAAGGTGAACAATGTAACAATTACGCACATCGCACGTGGACAACTTACAAAACGTTAGTAGGCTAGTAACCTTTGTGAAATATAACTTGTCCACTGTACGGTACGGAATTTAGATTATGAAATCTATTACACATCAATTTAGTGTAATTCATCAAATATTGTTACACTACTATCCCTTTAAGACTTAGTTATATCTTCACAGAGATATAATTAAATTCACTTTTCTGAATCTACGTCTTGTGCTATTACCGATATTATTATAGTTTGCTTAATCAGCAAAGATGGCCGTTGCTACCTGCTGATGTCAGCATTTTGCTGACCTACAAACAACAGAGTCTTAGACTAGAGGCAATATGAAAAACCGAAACAAGATAAAAAGCAATGCCGTTATTTCCACCTTTTTACATTATTATAAAGAATGTGACTATACCTTCATTTCATGTCTCTTAGGCGGAGATATTTTATGATCATCTACTTTGATTTCTCCAGGTGGCATTTTATTTAAGCATTGTTCTACCAATCGTATCATCTGTCGAAGTTCTGCAAATCTACATAAAAATCTGTAACATAATTAGGTTGTACTTGGAACTATGGTGCTAATTGCTGATTTTTGTTACCGGTCATATACGTCTCCGTTTGTACCTAAAGGAACTTCAAAGTCTAACTTATCGTACACTTCATATGGTTTAGTTTTTCTGATATCCCATTTGACCCCGCAGCCACGAAGCATTACTCCACTGAAACCTAAATTTATAGCGTCGTGGGCTGAAATTACTCCAATTCCTGTCAAACAATTAATTTATTATTAGTTCGTGTTGTGACTACATAGCTGTGTAACATTCTTGTTTTGCAACGCTTCGTTGTTCTTAAATTATTTTTCCTACAACCACAGTTAAAAATAGTCTTTTTAAAGATTGCTTAGCAAGTTAAAAATAACAGTTTATAACACAGTGAATACTTTTAAATCGTTGTCATTGACAACGAATTAAAAGTAAAAAACAAATTTACTTTTAACACTAGTGTTAAAAAGGAACTAAATCTAGTTACCTGTCATAAATGTCATTCTATAATGCTTAGTTTTTATTTACTAATACTTAACTAGGGTCGTAGGAAAAATAGTGTATGATATTTGTGTTAAAAGTGATTTTATTTCGTTCGTGGGGTTTGTTACACTCGGCTTCGCCTCGTTTCAAACTTCCCCCACTCACTCATAAAATGTCACTTTTAACACTTATATCATAAATAACTATAATGAAATTAAATGTGTGATACCAGAATTAGTCACATTTGGTGTCTAAATGTTGTAAAGAATTTTTTTGCACGATCATATATTTTTTTAAAATTTTTACCGATTGGATTTATTTATATATGTCGGACTGACCGATTGAAGAATCGGTAAATAAATGGTAACATAATAATGATCAAAGCTTAATTTTAAAATAACTTCTCTTGGAATTTAATTGTAATACTTAGGGCCGGTACTTTTGCTCTTGATTAAGCTAAAATAACGACCGATTAAATTTAAACAACCATTTTCAGTACTTTTCGTACCGATTAATATTTAACCATTGATTAAAAACTCTTATGACTGATTAAATTTAACAGCACGATTCTAGTCTGTTAAATAAATAATCAGCCGTTATCCGTAACCTATAACTGAGAATTTGACAATTCATCTAACAAATATGAATCTTGAAGAATTAAATAATTTATTTGATGACGATGACGAAGATATAATTCCATTTATATATAATATAAAATCGTATACAATAAGAGATCGTCCAAATTATATAGAAACATGCACTGATGAAGGATTTTATCATAGATTCCGATTTTAAAAAAATACAGTGATGAATAAAATTTTACCTGCCATAGAACCCTTACTAAGAATTAATTCAAAAAGGTTCAAAGTAATTATTTTATCGTTGACAATATTGTAATCATAATTATTTATAGAGTTCATGATTTGGATGCTTTATCTCAATTTCTTATCCATTTTCAATATTTTTGCATTTGACACAAACAAATAAACAAATTCAACTGACAGGTAGTAACTTTGATTTACGTTTGCACTTTAAAATTGTTTTTTGTCTTCTTCTACATTTTAGAAATAATCAAAAGCGTACGTTTGTTATAAGTTCATGCAAATTTAGGGATATTTTTATTGTATTGCCAATTCGAGTTAATCGTTGGTTAGTTAATCAGTTAAAAAATTTGTCAAGAAGTACTCACTTCTATTTAATCATGATTAAAAGATGTGATTAATTTAACAGTAGATTATCTAATCAGTCTTTTAATCAGAAGCAAAAGTACCGGCCCCTAATATATAATTTTGTTATTGCTTTGACCGTGCATAAAACATAATAAACATTTAGATAGTAAGTGTTATACAGTCCCTGACACACTACTCAGTGACTATGAAATGTCTCTCGATGAAATATTTCATACAACAAAACAAATTTTCCATCGATTTAATTTCATTTTTACGTGACACACCAATAAATGATCATTAATAAAAAATGTGTTTGACAGCTTATGTTCTACTACTAGTATATAGAGTTCAACGTGATATTTAAAATTATGCACTTATATTTCCAATGGTAGAATAATTTTATTTTGGGAGTGATATTTTATTATTGAACAAATAAAAAAACTATTTGTACGAAAAAAATATATTATGGAGTTTTATACCTAGTACATCGCGAATTACTAGAAGACAAGAAGATCAAAATGTAATAAGAAACTATTTAAGAATGAATGAAGCATGTATCAGTTTGATTTTTTTGATATTGTAATAATAAATCAGTATTGTAGGCCTAATTGGTCCATAGTTGAACTAAAGTTTTCCGCTCTTTGTTGATTTGTGTATTTTTTCTCAGTCCGGAATTTTCAATAGTTCCAAATTTTGTTGTACAGCTTTACTCAATTCTGTTTTGCTGCCCCTGCATATCACTAACTCCATTTCTTTTTTCCTCCATATATTTTTTTAAAACTTTCCTTTCGCTTCAGACGAAATATCTATGTTTCCTCAATTAAATTGGAAATTCCGATTATTAATGGAAGAAAAACTTGTAGCGATAATTTTAGAAACAGAGGTTACAGAAGCGAATAATAGTATATTGTGTTATTTAGAGTAAAAGTGATACTTTGTGTGGTGAGCATGGAAGTTTGAACGACGAGCGAAGCGAGTCGGACAATTGCCTGCGAGGCACACAAAGACACTTTTACTCTAAATAACACATTCTATTTTTTCTTCAAACGTAGAAATTTTAAAAATTAATTACTATTTGACGTTTAATATGTAGGTTACCTGTAATTCATAATTTTTAGTAACTTTATTATCTAGTTTTTATAGTGACATTTAGGGCGATATTACAGATTTCTATTGTACAAGTTACTTCTTATTGGCAGATTCTACATACGGCGGCAAAAAAATTATACGGCGGCTAGAATAAAAAATTATATTACGGAGGCATAGAAATTAAACTTCAACCTTGTCAATCACGTCACAGAAGATGTCACTTTTATGACGTTTGAAGAAAAATAATATTATATTATCTATTTTCTGCCCCTTTATATATTATAAAAGAACAAAAGGTTATGGGCCCAGATTGTCAATAAGAGCACGGGATACAATTTGAATGTTTTAGATAAACAGATCTACATTGAATTTGAAATGAATATTATTATACTGGGTGGCGCAAAAGTTGTCACCCGATGTTCTTTGGCTGCAATTTTTTTTATGAATGAAAAACTTTGGTTCTGCTTTTTGATTATGTTTAGTTGATGTCTTAATTTTTTTCCTATTAAGTCGAGAAAATGATATCGGCCAATTGGCCGCCGCCAGAATGGATGATCATACGGGCCCGATTTATAGCATTTTCCATTACTCTTGCCAGTACTTCCGGCGATAGGTTCTCGCATTCTTGACGGATATTCTCTTTGAGGGCTTGAAAAGTCTGAGGCTTGTTGACATAGACTCGTGACTTAAAGAAACCCCACAAAAAGAAGTTTGGAACGGTTAAATCGGACGACCTTGCCGGCCAGTGCAAATCACCAAAACGAGAGATTAGGCGACCCGGAAATGTAGCCCTCAGAATTTTCGTTGTGGCTCGTGCAGTATGCGCCGTTGCTCCATCCTGTTGGAACCACATGTTCTCCAGTTCAAATTCATGCAATTGAGGAAGAAGAAAGTCGTTGAGCATGGCTCTGTGGCACTCGCCGTCCACAGTAGTCGTCTTCAGCCACAGCCGCGATATTCTGAGCAGAACGGCTCCTCCGGGGCCGGCCAGACCTGGCAGCATCTCGTGTTGTACCATATTCTTCTAGGCGAGCGGCTAAACGCCGCAGTGCTTGCCCAGTTGGTGTCAGGCGACTGGGAAATCTGCGCGTAAATTCACGCTGCGCCAACACCAACGACGAATTATTCCGCGAAAAAATTGAAGTAATTAAACCGCGTTTTTGAGGAATATAGCGATTCATGTTTTATGGACATGTATTTTGCATTTGTTTACTTCACAAATGTCAAAGCAGATTTCACATTTGCCGCTATTTGCAAAAATTATAGCATGTTTTAATAGGGTGATTACTTTTGCGCCACCTTGTACATTTACCTCAATTGACAGGAGAGAATTTTTCCAACTGGAAATTTCGAGTTTTTGCCATTTTAGAAGAAAAAAGAGTTAAGCAAGTTATAGAAGATGGTTATAGATACATCTACAGATATTTTCACGAAAAATGATTCAAAAGCTAAATCGTTGATAATACAATGTGTTTCCGACAAACATCTTGAAAATATGAAAGATGCAAAAACAGCGAAAGAAATAATCGATTCTTTGAAAATAGTATTTGAAAGAAAAAAGTACTTTTACAAAACTATATTTAAGAAAGAAATTGTTAACACTCAAGCTAAATCCGAATGATAAAATGGAGGAACATTACATAAAATTTGATTCTTTAATAAGAGATTTAGAATCAACAGGTATTATTATGGACGACAGTGACAAAGTTTGCCATTTTCTATTTGAAAATGACAATTAATGTGACATTAGAATTTGTAAAAAGTAGACTGTTGGATTCTGAATTGAAATACGAAAATTCCAAAAATGAAACAACGACTACTAATGAAAATATTTTTGCAGCAAATAATTTTCTGTTTATTTGTTACGGTTGCGGCCAAAAAGGACTTAAGAGAAATAATTGCCCTAAAAATAATAAAGAAAATCGAGGAAATTTTCGAGGAAATATTTACGGAAGAAGTAATAACCAGAATCAAGGAAGAAAAAATTATTATAATCAAGCAAATCCAGTAATTTAGTACAAAGAAAGCCAGTGATTTGGCAACAGCAACATTCATAATAGATTCCGGTGCAACAGAACATTTAGTTCAAGAATGGATGGAAAGTTTAATGGATAACAATACAATTCTAAAAAATGAAATAACTATTCGTATCGCCCACGGAGAAATTTTGACAACACAGAAGCAGGGGACGCTGAAAATAAAGTATTATGGAACAATAATAAATCCTACTGCACTCATAGTTAATAATTAAGCTATAATTTATTATCGGTAAGAAAAATAATTTCGGCTGGTTATCGAGTCAATTTTGAATATAATGGAGTAAAAATTGAAAGTAAGGATATAAAATTAAAATCATCAATGAAAGGTAATCTTTTTACTATAACTTTTCAAATAATAAGTCGGGATGAATGTCTGAATACGAATGAAGATGATTCTTTGTGGCATAGAAGATTAGGCCATTTATACAGATTTGGATTAATTTTTTTAAATTTGCCTGTTAGTATAAAAACGTGTAAAGCATATATGAAAGGAAAGTCAACTAGACTGCGATTTGAGAAAATGAATCTACCACGATCAAAAAGAATTGGCGATTTGTTGCACACAGATATTTTCTGCCCAATTTCACCGTGTATAATGAATAAAGAAAACTATTTTCAAAAAATAATTGATGATTATTCCCACTTCACAAAAGTATATTCGTTAAAAAGTAACGATGGAGCATCAAAAAATTTAATAGACTATATAAAAAGGCTGAAAACAGAATTCAATATAAAAGTAAACAGAATTAGATGTGACAATAGTGGAGAATTTATTTCGAAAGAATTTAAAAATTATTGATTGTCAAGAGGTATTAAATTAGAGTACACTATCCCTTATATACCTCAAGAAAATGGTGTAGCCGAAAGACTTAATAGAACTCTTTTAGATAAAGCTGGAACGATGTTCATTGAAACAGATTTGTAAAAAAAATCTCTGGAGAGAAGCTATACGATATGCTGCATACCAGTTAAACAGATCGCCTACTAATGCTTTAAATGGTAATATACCAGCTAAAAGTGTATTGGAAAAGTGGATCTTCCAAAATTGAGAGTTTTTGGATGTAAATCCTGGGCCTATTTATTACCAAAATTTAAAAAATTAGATGAAAGAGGAATTGAAACAAGATTAGTGGGATACTGCGATAATGGTTCTAGATGATGGAATCCAAAAGAAGGAAATAGTTATTTGTATATCAAGTGCTGAAAGTCTATCTCTGTCGAACCAAAACGAAAGTTGCAGCCTAATCAAGCGAAGGTTGCAATCGTTTGTGTTCGACAAAGGACTTTTAACACGTGTTATACACACTATTTTTTCAACTCCTGCAAGATAAAAAATAAGGAAATAAAAAATTATTTTTTAAACATAATTTGACATTTATTGCAAATTTTGTATTTGTGATGCGCAAGTGATGCGTATCCATGGCAGCAACAATGCAACAAACATTTATTAGTGCTGCAAAGAGTCACTTTCAGCATGAAAAACAAACCAGAAAATTATATTTTCAAAGTAAAATAAGAAAAATGATATAATAGTTACAGAAACAAATCCAGAAGAACCTTCATAAAATCTAAAAACCTCAAATCAACATATCAGTGGAGGAAGACCGCAAAGAAATATAAAAATGCCCAAGACGTATGAAGAATATGAATTATATTCAGCCTTTTGTTTGTTTACAGGTGAAGATGCAAAATACTATACAGAAGCAGTCAAATCAGAAGAATGGAGAAATGCAATCAAAAAGGAACTTGATGCACATGATAAATTAGAAACATGGAAAAATGCAGAACTTCCAAACAATAAAAAAACAATCGATACAAAGTGGATATTCAAAACAAAAGATAATGGAATAAAAAAAGCAAGATTAGTTGCGAAAGGTTTTCAAGAAAAATGTGAAATAAATGTTTACTCATCTGTAGCAAGGTTATCAACAATTAGAATGATAATTTCTTTAGCACTTCAAAATAATTGGACAATTGGTCAACTTGATGTACCAACAGCTTTTCTGAATAAAAAATTAAATACAGAAGTGTACATAAAACCCCCCCAAAGGAATAAATAATAAAGGTGTATTGAAACTTAAAAGAGCTCTGTACGCATTAAAAGAAGCACCAAGATGTTGGAACGAGAAATTTGACGAATTTGCATTAAGAAATAGTTTTCGGAGATCAAGAAATGATTTTTGTTTATATTTAATAGGAAAAACTATAATGTTAATACATGCAGATAATATCTTAATCACTGAAGAAAATATAGAAGAAATTGTTACCCTACTGAAAGAAGAATTCAATACTAAAGATCATGGAGAAGTAAATACATTTCTGGGAATAGAAATAGAAAGAAAAGAGAACCAAACTAAAATTCATCAGAAATCAATGCTAGACAACATTTTAAATAAATTCAATTTAACAGAAAGTAATGGGTTCAAAACTCCCTTGGAAAAGAATTTTCAAACTAGATCAGATGAACAAATTATTGAAGTTCCATATCCAGAAATGATTGGAAGTCTGATGTATACAGCCTGGCTGATTTTTCATTGTCCAGGCCATATCTCCTGAAATATTAAATATACAAGAAAAAGGTAATTAGGAAACTTGTGTCATAAGACCTTGCCTATAAAATAGCGTTAACAGATGTTTTCCATGGCCTACTGATTTGGCGGAAATATATTTAACTTTGGTTTTTTAAAACACCCTGTATGTTTTTACGGAATAAGATTCTATATCAATTTCTCTTTACAATTATGTAAAACAACTGAAGGTTTGCCTTTAATTTATGCTTTATAATGTAAAAAATAAAATTGTGAGACGGCTGTGATTTGTAATTATTTTATTATTTATGTAGAGACAACTGCCAAGAAACAGACAGAAGTATTTATTAATTTAAAATGTGTTGTACTTCGTAATTACAAAAGAAAAATGAATTTCATAAACAGTGAAAAGGTGATATGTTTTCACAAATCAAATAATAATTAAATAAAAACCATAAAATACTTGTATCAGATTTATAAAAAAAAATAGTGATTAATAATGAGAAAACACAGCTGACTTATATAATTTTATTTTTTGCATTATTAAGCATAAATTAAAGGCAAACCCCCACTTGTTATACATAATTGTAAAGAGAAATTGATGTAGAACCTTATTCCGTAAAAACATATAGCGTGTTCCATTTGAAAAAACAAAGTTAAATATTTTTTGCTAAATAAGTAGGCCATGGAAAATATCTGTTAACGCTATTTTATAGACCAGGTCTTATTACACAAGTTTCCTATTTACCTTTTTCTTGTATATTTAATATTTCAGGAGATATGGCCTGGACAATGAAAAATCAGCCACGCTGTATATCTTTGGCAAGTAGACCAGATATTACATATTCAGTTTCATATTTATGTCAATTCTTGGATAAACCATCCCGAGCCACATGGAAAGCCGCGAGTGATAAAATATTTGAAAGAAAAAAAAATATATTGTCTTAACGAAAAGAAAGCGACAAATAATTCAAAAGATATAATTGCCTATTCAGATGCAGATTAGGCAGGTAATTTACAAGATAAAAAGTGTTTCAAGTGGCGTAATCTATTGTTATGGTAATGCTGTATCTTGGTTTACAAGAAAACAATCTTCAGTTGCTTTGTCATGCACCGAGGCCGAGTACATCGCTGCTGGCATGACTACTACTGAACTGCTGCCATTAAAAGGCATTGCTGAAGATTTGCAGAAGGAAGAAAGAATAGCACATCTTCTTGTAGACAACCAAGGAGTAATAGAACTGACGAAAGGCTTCGAAAACAGCAAACGAAGCAAACATATTGAAATTGGTTATCACTTTATAAAAGACTTAGTAACAAAATAAATAATTGTAATTAGATATGATTTGAGTGCAAAAAACATTGCAGATATATTTACCAAAGCTCTTGATCATTCTAAATTTATTCAATATAGGAATTTCTTTGGTATTATATAATTGTTATCAATTTTTATATATTATTTGTTATAGTAAAAATTGAGAGGAGATGTTAAAATAGTGTAATGTAATACTATTGTAGCTAACTTGATAATTAATATTATATAAATATAGTAGTCATGATAACTATGTTATAAAAAATATTTGATTGTATTGATAAGTTTTTGACAAATAAATATTATATTAAAAAAAAATTTCTGCCCTTTATATATTATAAAAAAACAACACACTCTGCTTTGCAATAAAATATTTCTACATACAATTCATTTAGGTTTCTTTTAGTATACTTATTGAATTTTTTAATCTTCTATGAATTTTTAGAAATCAATCTACATATATATTCCCTCAAGTTGCTTGTATTGGTTTGTGAACATACCTACAGTTCTCTGTTTCCATATCCTGTTCTCAGTGAGCACGTCCTCCATCTCGTCGAAACGCTCGCCAAGGCGGCGGTACAGATCGTGGATGTCGTCCATTAGGCCAAGCGGCATATCCTGGGAGACACCGCCGATGCGGAAGTAATGCGAGTGCATGCGGCCGCCAGATGCCCGCTCCATGATCTCAAACAGCTTCTCGCGCTCCTCAAATAGCCAGAACAGTGGAGTCATGGCGCCTACGTCAAGTGCATTGCTGCACACTGCCAGAATGTGGTTCAGTGTCCGAGTTAACTCGGAGAATAGCGCTGTATTAAACAATCATACACCTTATTCTAATTACTTCTTGTCACTATACATTTATTTGGTTTTTATTTTTTGCATGCCGGAATTTACTTCAAATATATATTTCAACAATTCATAAAATTCAATATTGATTTCTTGTTCAAAAAAGTGAGTAGATAGTTCTACGTTTCATTCGTAAACACGATTCAAAACTAATTCTTTTTATATCCATTTGACATCAGTACAAATCTATGAATCAAATGCTCAGATCCAAAAATTGGTAAAACACCTACGATGCTAAGTTTTACATCACTCCCGCGGCAACATTTTAATTTACAAATGTACATCAAATTATCTACCTTCTCGTTAATAGAGTATTCTTCCATTTTTACAAGAAATAATAGTCTAAATTATCAATTCAATAAACTTTTTCACAAAATTATAACATTAAACTAATACAAATGTCAAATTTTGTTACCATAGCCAATTTTAATTTACAGTAAAATTATTTTAATAATTTCCTCAATATCTCGAATTCTATTAAGTTTAGAAACTATAACTTATGAAACTTTTTTAAAGCAAAAATTATTTCGTACTAAATAGTATAAAAATATACAGGGCATACCATTTAAAAAAAAGTCAAAAATAGGTATATCTCCGAAAATTAAAATATTTTTTTTCTGATTTACATTAATTTACGTGGCTTACTAAAAACACTAACAATTTAATTGGAAAGATTTTTTTGCATCCCTTACAACTTCTGAGAAAAATCACGTTCCCTAGTTTCATTTACACCCTGTATAGGGGTAAGTTCCATTAGGCATCCACAAAGCTCACAACGCTCTCAGATACGTTCCACTTACAGCCGCGGTAGCTACTGTTGCTCCTCCAAACGTCATAAATAACGTCATTAACAATGACAGCGCTACGATTGTAACGCTCATCCCGGCAAGGTAAGTCAGTGTGGCATTTTCGCGCTTCATTTGAAGATTTAAAAATTCTGACTGTAAAAGTTTCTTTCTAAAATACAGAAACAGACACTCCAGAAATTACACTACGTATAAAACTGCCTCGTTACATAGAAAATTAAAAATGTGTAATTTACTTCTTTGTTCGAAAATTGTTATTGTTTATAACATAACTATTGTGATGTACGTATGTATGCCATTGTAGAATAATAGCTATTTATGAATTTATGTATAAAGGGCGAAATAATACAGATTTTGACCCGCGGTGCAAGATTGATGCCCGACGCCTAGCGGAGGGTTACAATGCACCTAGAGCCAAAATATATTTCGCCCGTAATACATACAATAAATTTTGCACATGTCGAGCAGTGTTACTTCATCACATTGATCAAAGTAAAACGACGTTTAAATCAAATTCAGATTATAGTAGTCTCTTTGACATATGTACATTGTCATGGATAACAATGAAAACAAGCAAGTAGTCAACAAAAAAGCAAAAAAAAAGAATGCATCACGAAATTTGTTGCCACAGAAATCACTTTAAATATTAATAAAAATTAATTAATGATAGATGTAATTATTTTATCTACTCTCACTCTATAATCAACTTATTAATATGCAAGTTTTTGTATGTGATGAGTGTTATTAATGAAATCGTACGATAAACAAACCAAATCGTGTGTAAAAAAACCATGTAGATTAATTGGAACTTTCATTATTAAACGATTTCTGTTGACAAATAAAAACATGTTTTGACACAATGGTCATGTACAACACCCGTTGCCGTTAGTACAACCAACAATACAGTATCGTAGAAAAATATGCTACAAATTAATGTACATTTAAATTTTGTATAATATATTTATTAAATGTGAGAAATTTGTACAATAGTTTTATTTTTCAAATTGGTAATATTGTACCGCTGTCAGCACTAAGGAATACTGAACGCAACCAAGTATATATTGTTTCCCTGTGTTGCTGTGTACTTTAGGTATTTTTCAATCATCGGTAAAAAATTAATTACATACTTTATTGCAGATTTAAGGATATTTTATCATTTAGGTTTCGTTATTTTAGACAGAATTGATTTTATAATGGATGAAGAAGAAATTTGTTCACCTCCCAGATGTAGCTCATATATCAAACAATATAACCTCAAATTTACTGCCTGTTTACATTTTTACATTTCTATTTATTTTTTCTAATTGGTACGTAAATCAAACATTGTATGACACTCATGTGTGAAGGACTTTGATGCGCTCATTACGATTAAGATACTCGCTTTCGCTCGTGCCTTAAACCCCGTAACTCATGCATAAAAGTACTTCTTCACACACTAGTATCATAAAAAACTATTAACAGAGCACGAAAATTTCTAGGGCAAAAATGACTACTTTTTCGCCCTTAAAACAATGCCATTTGTCCGACTTTTACATCTTAATGTGCAAAAATATATTTTATTAATTAAATTAAAATAGCGAAGGCGCAGCAATTTGTTAAGATATTGCCGAATACCGATTTTTTATCTGTTTCAGTTGAATCACGGTGAATCAGATCGAATACCAAAACAAGGGATTAAGGTAGGGCCTGTGTAAATAATTATCCTCGATCGAATTCGTATAAACTTTTTTGTTATTTTTAAGGATATAGGGGAAAGTAGCCTAATTTGGACCAATTTTATAAAATTCACTATATAAAATCACGGAAGAAGTTTTAATCAAAATTAAGTAGTAGAAAAGAAACTCAGTAAGTGTACCTTCAAAATAAAACCATTTATTAAATTTTAAATACCATTTATAATAGTAAAAAATAAATTCAAAAAAATCTTGTCATCGGTCCAATATAGGAAACCGGTTTCCTTATTTGGACCGCTAGCTTCCTAAATTGGACCATTAGCTTTCTTAACGAAAATTACAACAATAGGACCTTTTAACTACAGCACTAACTTCAGTACACTGAGAATGAATCCAAGTGCGACATTTCATATATTGTATCATATTTTCTTCCTTGGTTTCTTCACACAATATACAAAACCATGAATCACAATTTTCTTTCTTTTTTCTTTTTTATGTTTCGCATTTTATCAGAGAGATGGGGAAAGGCAACAAATTTAAAGGGCTCATTGTTTAAAATCGGATAGTTTCGCCACATCTTAGAGAGAGATAGGAGGAGTCAACAAATTTAAAGGTCTACACAATGCTCCAAGGTCATAGAACTGAATAGGGTAACATGAAAGGTACCGACATGTCGACGTGTCGCTTCTCTATGTACTATTCTGTGCCGTAATCACAATTTTTGTCGGTCCAATTTGGGCAACTGTTTTCGGTCCAACTTGGGCAACTTGAATATTTTATACTTAAAATTATACAAAAATGTCAAAGTAACATAAACTCATAAAATTATAACAGAAAATTATAGATAGATAAGTAAGCTTTGTGTTGATATAAGAGGACCTGTAATTACTTACGTTTGGACGAACTAACGGCTTTCACTCTTATATCAAAATAACAAATTTTCTCCGTAGTCAAACAAATAACCCTTCTCTTAATGTAACCATGAGACATTTTTTCACAAACACGATTACATTAATCTGGTCTACCTATACGTACAACAAGTAGTCTATCTAAAATCGCACAGATTTTATCAATCTTTGGATACCACAGCGGTCCAAATTAGGCTACGGTCCAAATTAGGCTACTCTCCCCTATATAGGACAATTATTTGTCGAAAATATCATTTTTGTACTTAATTTCGAAACTCCCGGTACATATTTTTATAACAAAGAATATTGACATTAGTAGAACTTTATTCTAAACTTTTACAGGTATAAAGGCCGTTTTAGACTAGCCTATAAATTATGCAAGATGTTGCACCATTTTTGGTACAATTTAAATTGGCTAGTATCAAACAGCAAATTAGTTGAAATATTGTAGAAGATCGTTCTATTTTTCATACAATCTATTAATTTTGTTTCTCACAATGTTTATTCCAGGAAAGTGCGAAGAATTAGAGGATAATATATATTGTGCAAGAAATTGCGTTAGTATCATACAAAACTTCATCAAAATCTAACAATATTTGGTAAAAGATATTGTTCCATGTCTTGTACTCTATAATGTTCCATATATAGGCTAGTCTAAAACGACCTTAAGATGCGGCGAGAGTTCAAAATTAGTTTTCATCGCTCCCTCAACGCTTCACTAGTGCTCGATGCGTTATCAGAACAGCAGTAGCAGCCGTTTTATTTTACACAAGATCTCAATTGGGTTCCGCTTGCGTTACCGCCCGCGACGTTTGCACCTAAGTGGAACGGATAATTCGCGGTCGTCGCAAGCGTTTTGGAGCCCTAAGTGGAACGTACTGTAGGTAATCTAAATGATAGTACCTAGATATAAAATTATATTTTGTGGAGAGGTTGAAAAATTGCTACTACTTACTTCTTATATACTTCGCTCGTATAGGTACTTCTATATTTAATAATTTCTCAACGGCGAGACAAAACACATGTTCATTACATAACATAGACATGTAGTCCAGCCTATCGAAATACGGTATAGCTTGTGTATACGTTCGATATTCTATTAATTTTTCAGTTCCTCTGTGTAATAAACCTGAAAAAATGTAAACATAGATAATTTTATCATAGCAAAAATTATAAAATATAAAAAATTTTAATAAAAGAATTACAATAAAGGTATACGACTTGATATTTTGTTAATAAGTATTTTCAAATACTAATTGAATTTCAAGATGTTGAATACGTACATAAGGTCCGATTTTATCATTTTCATGTTATGTATATGGTATAGACATAGAGATAGATACATTTTTACCAAGGGCGTCGCAAAAGGGGGGCAAGTGGGGGCAACTGCCCCCCCCCCCCTAGAGACTCGAAAAAATTTAATCAAATGTCAAGTCACTTATTGTTCGATTTATAATTCCCGCGCAATATGATCTGAAAACGCACACCTATATGTGTGCATGTCATATGTGAACACGATTCCATATATTCCGTGCTGTTAAGGCTGCGCGCCAGGCAAAAGTGTGATTTAGCAATACGTTCTCAATTTTTTTCTTCAAAACTGTGAAAACTTATTAAAATGAAACTTAAAGGACTAAATGAAGCGACATTAATGTTTTCAAAAATATATTTTTAAAAGTCATATGTAATATTAATAATGAGGAAAAAATGTTAAATTATTTAAAATCAGAAATGATTATTTTTCTTATAAATGCACAGAAGTCATGTATGGAGCAGTATTATGTTAAAAAGTTGATATTATATTAATCAGAAGAAATGGGGTAGGTGACCAAGGTAGAATTTTAATGAAAAAACTATTGAATTATAGAAAGTATATTTATTTACTAACGTTGACATTAAAAAAGTTAAATATTTATCAGCAATTGTTTAGTAATTTGCGTTAAATAGAAACAGCGTCCTTTACTATGACGTTCACTAAGTTAGCACTATCTCACTCACACCACCTATTTCCGTCTATCTACCTTCGCCGCTCTCATGAACTTCGTTGACGTCATAATCCCCTCCCAAGTACTATATTATTTATTTACTTCAAAACAACATATAATTAACAATTTAAAAAAAATACGGGTATATTATTTTTGCACAAGCTATCACATATACCAAATTTAGAAATTGATCACCTATCCCATTGCTGAATATAGCTAGATATATAGAAGTCGCATAATTTCTTTTATTTCTAAGAAAATAAGCCAACACTTGAAACAGTGTTAAATCTGTATCTTTAAAAACAATTTTTAAATAGATTGACAGGTAAAACAAAAAATAATTATTATATTCACTATACAGAACTTTGGCTCAAGAATCACATGAATTTTTGTGTTTTTTTTTAAAGGTAAAATACAGCGTCTGTGTGCTTCGAAACATTCCTCCTATGTTACTTATAGGCAAATTTAGTTCACTTTTTTACCACGACGTGCCGCATGAAACTTGAGCTGTCACAACACAATACAAAGGGGTGTTAGGGCGGAGCTTAACTTATTAATTAGTTTAGGTAGACCTAGGGGGAAAATATTGAAATAGTGAAGTACTCTGAAGCTTATTTATCATCTTGATAAAACGACACTGTGTGAATTTAAATTTAAATTACAACTAATTGTTAAAATGGGTTTTTAATTTGTGAAACGCAAAAGAAATAAAAAAGCTAAAATAACAAAGAAAGTTAATTTGAAATGGTAAAATACAAGTATGTATATTTTCACCAAAATACTGTAACGCAACCCTTTTCAGAAATGAAGCTCGGAATAAGATGTCTATTTCTTTGGAGGAATAAAATAGTGGTCAATCATTAACAGGAGAAAATATTGCAATTGCGTGAATAATAATTGTAGATATTCACAGTGATGGATATCCCATTGGATTACTTAGGTTGAAGCAAATTTTCGGTGAAATATTTTCAACAAATAAAATTGTACTGAAAAATACATACAACGTCTGTCAAGAGATCAGAAAATTGTACTAGTTTGTAATACAAACATGTATTATGAAGTAAATAGATAAAAGTTAACAAAAAAAAACAAACATTATTAAAAAATAAAGTAACATACCTACACGCTATATCTGCCCTTAGCGCTAAAAGACGCATAATCTAAATTATTTTACAATTCATACCGAAGACCTACCATTGCCGGTTGTAAATTCGTAAGTATGAAAATATATATTTAAATAAGGTGCCATAAACTACAATTTGGTAATTGAATTGTCGTTGTCGCTTTAATGATCTTTTCAGGAGTTTTCTTGGAAAATATTTTTGAATGTAACAATGAAAAACTTTATTAAAATAATAAAAATATGATTCAAATAAAGAAAAAGACGAATCACATAAAAATATATTATAATTGCTATTGCATATTTATTCTAATTGCGCAACAAAGGTATTTTTTCATACAATAAAAAAAAATTACATCAATAATAAATAACTGTAATAGCGGATGTAACACAGCACATTTTGGGATAGGTTTTATGGTAACGAAGGAAATGAAAAAATCAATAATGGAGTTTGAAACTATATCAGACAGAATCAGTAAATTAAGAATCAGAGGGAAAGGAAGAAAAATCACGATAATAAATGTACATGCGCCAACAAATAAAAAAACAGAAGAGGAGAAACATGCTTTCTACAATCAATTAACCGAGGTAATGAATGAGATACCTAGGTACGATGTTAAAATAATCATTGGAGACATGAATGCGAAAATTGGAAAAGAGGAACGATATAAAGATATAACGGGAGGATATAGCAAACATGAGGCCACAAACGAAAACGGAATAAAAATGATTGAATTCGCAATGGAAATGAACATGAAAATTAGCAGTACATCTTTCGAAAGAAAAGAAATTCATAAAGGGACTTGGATGCATCCGAACGGGGAATGCTGTAACCAAATTGATCATATAATGATAGAACGAAAGCATGCAAAAATAATTAAAGACATTAAAAGCAAAAGAGGTGCAGAAGGGGATACGGATCATCATCTGGTTAAAGTAAAATTAAAACAAAAAATGCCACAGTACAAAGGGAGTCGAAAAAACAGAATGCAAAGATACAACGGACAGTCGTTACAAGATGAGAAAATAAAAAGCAATTTTAACCAATTATTAGAACAAGAATTGATGCAAACAGAGGACAAAAGTAACATAAATAGATATTGGGAGCAAATGGAAGAAACAGTAATTCGGGTCTCTGATAAACTCTTGCAAAGTCCCAGAACAAATAATGAAGATTGGTTTGACAATGAATGTAAAGAAGCAATGAGAAGGAAAGATCAGGCTAGACTTATAGCAATACAAGAGAGTAATGAAGAGAATAACAAATGTTACTTAGATGAACGAAATAATTATAAAAGGATATGTAGAAGGAAAAAACGGCAACTTATGGAAGGCAAACTAAAACAAATAGAAGCGAACTATAAAAACAAAGAAATAAGAAATTTTTATCAAGACGTGAAAAAACAAAAATCAGGGTACCAACAAAAAGCAGTATATGTGAAAAACAAAGAAGGATATCTGACGACAGAGGAGAATAAAGTAAATAGGTGGAGGGAACACTTCAATAATTTGTTAAATGGGGGATATGAGACAGAAACTGAAATAACACAAATAGTACAAGAAAGACACCATGAGCAGGATGAACCACCACCGGAAGAGGAAGAGATCTTACAAATTTTAAAAAATCTAAAAAATAACAAGAGTCCTGGGGAAAATGGAATCTCAGCGGAGATATACAAAAACGGAGGAGTCAAATTACAAGAAGAACTATGTAATATGATACAAATGGCATGGAGAAACGAAGAAATACCAGAACGATGGAAAGTAGCAACAATTCTACCCTTATTTAAGAAAGGTGATCGCACGATCTGCGAGAATTACAGAGGAATAGCTCTCTTAGATACTGCGTACAAAATCTTCGCAATCTGTGTTAGAGACAGAGTACAAAAAACAGTGGAAGATCAGCTAGGGGAGTATCAAGCGAGATTCAGGAAAAATAGATCCACAATTGATCAAATATTTTCACTGAAACAAACGATGCAAGATAGTTACGAACATAAGTTGCCAATGCAGATTTTATTTGTGGATTTTAAAGAGGCTTATGACTCCATCAGACAAGTCAAATTGTGGGAGATAATGAGAGAATTTCAAGTACCCGAAAAATTAATCCGGCTGATACAAATAACCCAAAAAGACAGCAAAGGGAAAGTAACAGTGGATGGAGATGTATCTAACAGCTTCTCCATAAAAAGGGGCTTGAGGCAAGGAGATCCGATGTCACCGATGCTGTTTAATCTAGTCTTGGAATGGGTAATAAGAAAAGCGAATATACATACTAAAGGGAATCTGTATGGAAAAAAACACCAAATATTAGCGTATGCAGATGATATCGCTATCATGACCAGGACGAAAGAAGAATTGAAGATGATGTTCAGAAGAATAGAAGAAGCAGCATCGGAAGCGGGTTTAAGAATAAATGAAGAGAAAACAAAATTAATGTGTATAGAAACAGAACATGTACAACCGAGAGAACTAACAATAATTAACAATGTAGATGGAAAAATTTACAAGTTTGAAGAGGTGAATAGTTTCGTGTATTTGGGGGTAGTGCTGACAAATAACTGTGACGAAAGTGCGGAAATAAATGCTAGAGTTACAAAGGGAAGTAAGTGTGTGGGGGCATTACATGGGCTGTTAAAATCGAAAAGTATATCGTGGGCATCAAAACTGATTATTTATAAAACAGTGATAAGACCTACAGTCTTATATGGGTGTGAGCTATGAATTCTAAAAGAGAGTGATACGCTAAAACTAGAAGTGTGGGAAAGAAAGGTCTTAAGAAAAATTTTTGGAGGAGTTCGGGAAGGAGACGTAATAAGACAAAGAACTAATGCGGAAGTGATGTGTTTATATAGGGATTTTTCTATAATAGGAACGATTAAAGCGCAAAGACTACGGTGGCTGGGTCACATAGCGAGACTAACTGAAGACAGAAACGTAAAAAAAGTGTTTAAAGGAAGGACTGGTATCAAAAAGGGAGTAGGGCGGCTAAGGGAGAAGTGGTGGGACTCTGTGCGTAAAGACTTAAATAAATTAAAGATAAGAAACTGGGAAGTGCAAGCTGCAAACAGATTAGAATGGCGAAATATATGTAACAAAGCCTTGGACCTTTAAGGTCTACAGAGCTGTATTATTATTATTATTATAAATAACTGTAATTACATTAACAAAAATAAATTGGTTAAAATAGTCAGATTTAGACTGCAAATTAACATCACACTAAGGACGACAATATCGTAAATCTACCAAAAATATATCTATATTTAAAATACAAAATTAGTTCAGAATTTGAAATAGAAATCTGGCCTAAAATTATTATTTAAATTTTAGAACCTAAATTATTTAATAAATAAAGTTATACAAAAATTAATATTAATTAACGTACAAATGTCCCTTTGATATAATTATTAGGATTTGTATAATAAAAGAGACTCTAGTTATTATTTTCTTTTTTTTTGTACAGAAGTGCCCAAAGCACGTACCAAATTCATAACAAAAACAATGATGAACCAGAAACAGTAAATGAATTATCGTAAGCATATTTATTTATTTATTTATTTAGGTACGTACGATACTTTCTTATTGTTTTAGAGATATTAGTTTTATTTCCGATGATAATTTGCGACAAATTGAGAGCCACAAATTACAATTCGAAGTAAATAAATCTACCACAAAATTTGATACCAGGTCTGTTATAAGTGGTAACAGAATCGTTGAACTGGGATATGTTTTAAATTGGGCTCTTAAACTTAAAAAATCTCATGACAAAATTTGTACAAGTGGTCGACTGTATGTACCTACATAAAGAAATACGACAAGGTTTAAACAGTATAAGATATTTTAAATGTACATCTTACAATAAGGTTAATAAAAAATCTACCGAAGACCCAACACGAAAAATTTCTGTTGTACACGAAGGTGTTATATGGGGTACTTACACATTCGGTAGTACATTTACAAATACAAAAATTTTGCTGAACACCATGGATATACCAATGATGTCGCATACGACATTTGAAAAAACAGAAAAAGACTTAGGCATCTATTGGCAAAATAAATTAACAACTGAAATTTTGAAAGCAGATATAATTATATTTATTTCTTGAAAAAAAAAGATTAATGCCCGTATTCATAAAAC
The DNA here is from genome assembly GCA_035578165.1 of Stenolophus ochropezus. Classification (NCBI taxonomy): domain Eukaryota; kingdom Metazoa; phylum Arthropoda; class Insecta; order Coleoptera; family Carabidae; genus Stenolophus; species Stenolophus ochropezus. The sequence continues at coordinate 10,397,620 of JAQOWZ010000008.1, read as the reverse complement.
GCATTATAACGATTCGTTACAGAACGGATGGTTAAAATTTAACGTACGTTAAATATTTGACCATATTTACAAACAATAAATATCAAATATAACGATTTGTTTAAATATAATGATTGTTAAAATATCTAGTAACTTTTTGCGTTGAAAGCTAATTTCATGTTACAAATTATAATTATATTAATAATATTACAATTAATTACGAAAAGGGTTATTAAAAAAACTATTTCTAAATCTATTGTTATTTATATTATTTTCAGCAATAACTTCATGTATTCCGTCATCGTAAAGTTCAATATCGTGTTGATTGTCCATATTGTCTTTTAAAATAATACATAAATTATGTAGAACTGCTGTCGCTACTATGATATGTAAGACTGTTTGTTTTTTTATTCTCATTCCAACAGATAAACAAGGGAATCTTCTCTTCCATACTCCAAATGCTCTTTCCATTACGTTCCTTGTACGTGTATGAGCCTCATTATATCTATGTTCAGAATCCGTTGCAGGATTTAATACTGGTGTAAGTAGATATTTTTTTAGAGCATATCCTGAATGTCCAATTACAATACTGTTTGGATAAACATTATTTTCAAAATCTACTTTAATTGATGAATCGTAAAAAATAGTGGCATCATGTAAACTACCAGGCCATCGAGCAATAATGTGCAAAAATTTCAAATTTGCATCACATATGCATTGTACATTATAAGAGAACCAACCCTTCTTATTCCTATAGAACTCTGCATTATTTCCATCAGGAGATTGTATTTTTAAATGGTTACAATCAATTGCACCAATAACACAAGGAAAATGATGAATAGAATAAAACTCTAATTTATTCTTTCTTTGAGCTTCTGCAGTTCTAGGCATTATTACAAAAGTTTCTCTAAATGCAGAGATTGCTCTTGTAACTACAGGGATAATTCTGCTGACAGTAGATTGGCTAACATTCATATGGTCGGCTAAAACTTGCTGAAATATTCCCGTAGCATAAAATCTTAATGTTATGTGACGTCCTTTCGTGGATAGGACGTCCGTTGCCCTCCGTCGACGTGCTGCAGGTGAACGGTTTCTCGGGCGCCAATCAGTAACAGTCAGGAGCAGCCACGTAACTAGAGAGGAGCCGGGATAGCTAGCGGGAAGCCAGGGATTTAGGGCTAATGGAAATTCGCAACTCCCAGGAATTACACACCTTTATTTTATAAATTACCAAAAATACAACCGATATGATAATACCTAAATACTTATTTACATTATTATTGACAGACAACAATGCGTTCAAACAATGGACGTTTTCGGGACGATAACTAGTTTAACTTAATTACCGACAGCGAAATAAAATAAAGAGTTGAAATTTGAAAGAAACAAAATATAAACAAAACCCGACGAGTCTGAAAGTAAAATGGAGGGGAATATGAGAGTGGTCCGAGTACGTACGGATCTCAAATGCCGAAATCCGCGTCCGTAAAATAAGACCGAACGCTACCCTAGTCACCAAGGTTGCGAACGGGGCGAGTACGAGTATATGATCCTGGACACCAAGATCCTATTAAATTCGCTAGTGGTGATGACAAGAGTGAATGCACAGATCTCAGAAACCAAGATCCGTACCCGTAGACGAGACCGAGCGCGACCCTAGTCACCAAGGTTGCATTCGGAGACAAGTATGCGATCCTAGAAGCCAAGATCGCTAGACTTACCAGTGACGTAGCACAGCAGACACCGCCGTACACTCACAGTTCTCTCGCACGTCTGCCTCCCAAGAAACCCAGAAGGCTGACTGCCTTGCTGTGTTCCGAGCCAGCCTTTTATAGCCGGTCTGGACTAATCGACTTGGAATTCAAAGTATTCAAGGTCTTTTTCTTAAAAATTATTTGAGAGAAAAAAGAAAAAAAACATAAAGTTACTTTATGTTGGCTGTGGGACTCGAACTCCCGACCCTGCGTTCCAGAGTCCGACGCACTACCACTATGCTATCGCTCTTGCTGGTTTCACATTATTTTTGATTGTTTACAACGAGATTACTATTTATAAAATGGCGGTGGGGAATAAGAGTAGGATATTTATAACATATACATATAGATATTATTTCTATTAAAACCAAAATACAACGATTCGTTACAGTTATTAAAATTTTATCCATTGCAGTTAGTGCCTTATTTTTTAGTGTATTGCTTTCTAAATGTTCCCCTATAATATCGCAAAGATGTATTACAGTTTCTTTTTCTAATCTGTATCTCTGCTTGAATTCTAAATTATCGAATATTTCTATAGGATTATTCCGATTTCTAAATAATCGTGGTCTGAGCATTGCCACTAATATGTTTTCTATAAGATTTTCGTTAGAATCTGACGAAAATGACGATGAAGAAGATATTGACGTTTCAGAAGACGTAGACATTGCTAAAATTATATATTATGTTGATTACACCTACGTATTAATTACATTTGTATAATATCAGAAAAAAATTACTTACTATTATCACAAAACGTATGTGACTTGACAGATAAGAACTATTTAACGGTTTGTTATATTTTTAATGAAAGAAAATGCAGTCATTAAATATAACGAACAATTTAACGAATGTCATTGAAAATGAATGTTTATGAACAAATATGCATATGCATTTAATGATTCGTTTAAAGGATAACGAAACGATATAAATATAATGAACGTTTATGAATTTATTATTTATTTACTTATTTTTCCGTTATCATAACTAGGAAAAGAGGAATATGAAATAGCGGAAAAGGACAAAAACCTGGTAAATGGTTTAGGTCAAATCACTGTATATCTTGATGGGGGTTGGAGCAAAAGGTCATACGGCCATATTTATAATGCTTCGTCTGGTGTAGTAAGCATATCTATATAAAATAATTTAATTTTTTAAAATAGTAGGTAGGTACATAATTTGTTTTTCATAGGCTTGTATAATAGGTAAAAAAAACAAAAAAGGTACTCTATATGAGCGTTAGGAACAAATATTGTATTGTATGCAGCAACATTTTTGTTATACAAATTGAGAGGGTGCTTCATCGGCTATGGAGGCCGATATTATTGTCCAGGATTTTATGGAAAATGAAAGTATGCATAAACTGCAGTATACTAGATTCATTGCTGATAGTGATTCGAGTGTACACGCTCGAATCAAGGAGAAAGTAACTTATGGAAGTAGAGTTTTAAAAATGGAATGCGCTAACCATGTAATTAAGAATTATAGTGCTGCATTATAAAAGGTTTGTTTGTTCTTCTTACTGGTAGCAGCTAAAGACTTAACGCGTAGAATACATAATATTTATTTACAGATCGTAAGTAATACAGCGATACCTTTAAAAAGTCGAAGTATTTTAAAATCCGAAATACAGAGACTGAAAAGAGCCGCACACGGTGATATAAAATACAATAGCGAAAATAAAAATGGATCCACTGAATTATTAAAAATAAAAATTTAATTGTGGAAAGCGTGTAAATTTAATGCAGAGGGGAAATTTTCAAAGAAGGTGTGTTTTGACAGGTTTGAAATATCAGTCAGGTAATATGTGGCAATACAGTCCTTGGAAAAACGTCAAAAGAAGTCCGGGTAAATATTTAAAAAAAAATCCATGTCTGAAAATAAACCATCCGGGAAAAGTCGAAAGAGATTGTTTGATAATGCAGAACATAATTCCAAAGCCACATCTCTACTAGATACGGATTACGGTCCAAATGTAGATGATTTCATTGGGGAGGATGAATTAAATAGATTGTGTAATGCGGAAATATTAAAATATAAAGTAAGAACTAACTAAATAATTACGAATTACATCATATCAATAACAATTATGACAAAATTGTTGGTAAATAGGGATCAAATAAAATTATCGAGCGGCAATCAGTGGTTAAACATGGTAATTTGGTATATGATACTGAACGAGCTAATAGACTAACAGCGTCAATCTTTGGCCGCGTTTGTAAAAGACGCTCTTCAACGTATTGTCATATTTTGGTACGAGATTGTTTATATAAACACCACTTAACAACCAAATACATGAAATATGGTTTGGATAACGAATACTTAGCTATTCGTATGTTTGAAAATCAAACTAATAAGAATGTTATTCCTTCCGGATTATTTATTGATGAAGAAAATGGATATCTAGCAGCAAGTCCCGATGGTAAATGTTATGTAATACCGGGTGTCAACTTTTCTATTACATCTTTGTTCGAAAATAATTTTGAGATGAATTACAACTAAATTTAATATTGCATTTTTTGTGTTACACAAAAAGTAGACACCGGTATATGTATATACACTTTTTAAATTTATTAAATAATTATATATAATATTTTATCTTACAATATTAGGTCTAGTGCTGCATGAAAATGCTATCATTGTAGTGAAGTGTTTAGGTTCACTACAAAAAAAAAATTCATACAAGAATACAAATTTTTGTATGGAATTAAAAAACGGTGAAATGGCATTGAAACTGAAACATAATTATCATTATCAAGTAATAGAAAATAATATTACATTTAAATCGTTTCCTCTAAATAAACAAATTTCATTTCAGATACAAGCCCAATTACACATATGTAAAAAAGATATTTGTTATTTTATTATTTTCATTAACAAAGACACACCTGTATTTATTTTGAAAATCGAAAGAAATGATTTATTTTGGGAAGAGCATATGAGAGACCGTCTTATTAATTTTTATAAGAAGTGTGTACTACCTGAAATAGTTTTGCGAAAAATTCAGAACGGCTTTAAATGTAGAGAACCTCTAGAATTTATTCCTCTCAGGCAAAAACATCAATAAATTGTGTTTTGATTTTTATATTGGTTTATTTTTTTGGAGGAGGGGTATTGGGGCCCGGATATTCCTTAGTCCGGTAATGACTAAATATTACAAAAAAATGTGTACATACACTGAATATTCACATTACCCTAACCCAAAAATTTTTATTCCGAATACAATTTTTTTGTATAAATCCGAACCCTGATAAGAAAGTAACAAAAATTTAACATCTGCTACTCAACGCAATCAAAAACAGTTACACAGTTTGCTTCTAGAGACCGAATTTATAATTGGAAGACGAGGGTCATTATATTTCTGAGAAATAGATGAAGGGAGTCTAAAAAAGTAACCAATTTTGATTGGTTGATAATGTCATAAATCATAAAAATTCACACCCCTTCTTGTGCTGCTTGCAGTGCTATCTCTGGACTCAGAAACAAAATAGTCCACCTATCCCGCGTCCTTAAAGTAGTGTGTGTGCGTATGTACACTCTAGACGAGCGAGGGACTAATGACTTAAGAGCGACCGACCTACGATAGCACAATAACAGGTAGCATCACCAACGACATAATATAACTAAACAAAACATTCCATACCCTTCCCTAATGAATGTTTTATTTTCTGTAAACCTGAAAGAGAAAACAGAAACAGATACAGAGTGGCCCAGTGAAAATTATCAGCCCAATTTTTGGCTACTTAACATTAATTTTGCAAAAAACGCTCGAACACGTCAATTTTAATATAAAGGGGGACACCTAAATGGATTAGTACCAATGGCATAACTTCAACCCTAAAATAGATGTGGACTGCACCTCAAAAATTTTAAATGGAAAAGGGTGTCAAACATTACACAGTTCGAAAGGCCTTTCAATTCTCTTTTCAACAGTTTTTTTATTTTTCAAATCCGATCAATAGTTCCAGAGAAATATCGTTTAAAACAAATTTTATCAGGTGTTCAAAATTGCCATCATGTAGGCTAAAACAAATGACAGAAACTAAATAAACAATTCTTTCGACAAGTTGTTTGTAATAAACAAGTAATTTGTAAGTTGTATTTTTTTGTGGGGTTATTTGAAGTCTAAAGTTTATGCCACGCTACCCGAATTTTTAGAAGATTTACGGCAACGTACCGTATCTCCAAAATTTTGAGCAAAATCTCTATTATTGTATGGAAGTTGGAAATAGTAATTTTGAACACCTAACAAACTGATACTTGAGTTTCTGTCATTTGTTTAAGCCTACTTGATTGCAGTTTTGCACACCTGATAAAATTTGTTTAAGGGCCGGTATTTCAGATTATTGTTAACCATTTTGTTAAATAACTATGGGTTATTTTGACTATAAGTTTAACTATTAGTTTAATTTTGATAATTTTTTTATTATTTTGTTAAGTTACTATGAGTTAACTAAGTAGTGCCTTATATTGGTAGCATTGAATACACCTTTACTATATGTTGAACGAACCCAATTCTGTACTTGACATTACAATAATAACCTCAAAATCGTGTGTCACAGAAAAATATATAACTAAAATGTCATGAGATACGAAAAGTGCTACCAATTTCACAAAAGAAGAAGAGCTTCGGTGGAAGAACATAAAAACATAATAGAATGTAAAGAAGTGGTAATACAAACTGGCAACAAAAATAAGAAGCGTGGAAAAGTATAGGAAGTAAATTGAATGCCAATATGAACAATAATCAATTTAGAGACTGAGAAGTTCTTAAACAAAAATTTAATAATATAAAACAGATCCTGTAGCGTAATATAGAAGAGTCATAATAATTGATCTGCTGGTGATAAAACATCATATCTATAATAAATCAAATATTATATATTGGGATACCGGAAAATAAATTATTATGATAATTACCTGTTTAAAGGATATCGCAAAACGTCTTCTATTTCTTCTATCAATCTTTCAACAGTTTTTTGGACAAACGGAAACGTTGAAAATCTCGTTTTCATCCCATACTTCAATAGTTATTTGTGCTGCTAGGTAGGAAAGTTGTTCTTTTCTGGTCCGAAGGATATGTATACGGCCGAGACACAGTCGAGGCTGGATACTTCTTGAGGACCAGAAAACAACTTTACTGCCATGTAACACACACTATTTTTTATCCTACACAACAACATAACATAATAAAATAATATAAACATCTTACGAATACTATGTAATTTGACATTTAACTTAACCTCAAAGAAATATCTGAAATTGAATACCAACATAATAAGAACAAAAAACAAACATTTTATTTTGACATATAAATAAGGTTAACTACTATGTTCTATTATTTACAGAATATATAATAAAAATACCTTGAATCTAACGTAAGTATCAAAATTATCTAAAGTTACAATATTTTAAAAGCATGTTCACATATTTCATTCTGATTATTAGTTCTAACATATTAAACGCCATCTGTTTGTCCGCACACGAACTGTTTTTTTTTCTTCCCTAGGGAATAGTGAGTGGCCAAAAACTGCGCTGATAATTTTCACTGGGCCATCCTGTATATAGTGATTGTATTGTTTGAGAATTGCTCGCTAGAGTCATCAGTATAGTTACCATTTTTTTTCTGTTATTTCTCATTATTTATGCATTTTATTTTGTCAGTGCCGTGTTAGATTTGATTATTTTGGAAATACATGAATTTGAAACTTTTAATTCTAATGTCAATCTTACGAGCACTAGCGCCTCTAGTGAGCAATACTCAAACAATACTGGTTTACTGAAAACATAAAAAACCCAGTGAAGTTTTGCCTAATAATATTTTGTCGTTAAATGCTCGCGGTGCATCGTTTCGGGTTCAGGGTCTCATTTGCCACACACATTTTGTGCGCGGAGATTCGTCAGCTGATGATAAATTGTTTGAATCTAAGCCTGTGTATAATATGGACATAAGAAAGATTTTTGGTGAGTATTTTGTATCAACGTTATTCATCAATGTTTTTTATATTGTGGAATAACTACAAAGTGATTTAGTTTTTTTTTGTGTTGATAATTATTTTTTTCACCATCTCTATTTATTTTTTTACCTACTTATTGATACTGATCGGGCTCAGCCGCTCAGCGGTTCTCGTACACTGAGAAACAAATTTATTTACTGTTAATAAAATGGGAATGTCTTTTTAAAATAAGGTAACCAATGAAATTACTAAAGACGGATGACATCATAGGACATCGCAACAAAATTTAATCTCTTATAGCTCGCGAACGAAATAATATTTAAATGAAATATTTTTACTAATACCCATTAATTGTTATATATTTTCAAATTCTTCTACAAAATGGTAATATTTCGACAATGGTACAGGATCCTATTGAATAAAACTGAACCAATTAACATTATACCATTAATTTAGTATTATATTTATGTTTCTTTTGTTTGGTTTTACAGTAAATTTAAAAAGAAAAAAAGTTGAAAAACGAAGCAGTGACAACCATGAACAGGATGAAAAAATTAAAAAAAGGAAACAAAATGGAGACCGCGTCGCATAATTCTAGCTTATTCTTGGCAACGGAAGATGATGCTCAGTCTCCAAATGTAGATCAAGACCATAATGCTGTTACATGTCCTTCTGACGACTGTGTGGGTGACCATAGGGTCCTGACTCTACGATGGATGATTGCAACGAGAATGACATTGGTCGATTCGTTGGTGGAACGTCAATGTTATCAACCGAAAGGAAAAAAAAATACTGGAAAATTGTTGGACGCCTCCTAGAACTTACGACTTTATGGAAGACGCCAAGCTTTAAAAAAAAAAAATTAATTATTCATAGTTGGAAACATATTCGCCGTAGTTGGTATACTCCCGACACCAAAAAGGCACCTTTTGTAATTATTGTTCGTTGTTTCCGCCAAATCCTAGTTCTTTTAAAGGTATATTAGGATCATTTATTGTAAAACCATTTTGTAAGTACAAAGATATTCACGAGCAGTGCAAAAAGCACGTGGAAACACATGTACATAAAGCGGCACTTGTAGCTGCTAAATCCTTTCTTGGAAATTTGCCTGTGTATATGTAACTCAATAAATACTCTCAGAGCTTTATTGAGGAAAACAGAAGAATCATCAGGTCGATTATTTCTTGTATCATATTTTGTGGGTCCCACGACTTACCACTGCGAGGTAAACATTATGGTAAAGGAAATCTTGAGGACTTGTAAAATTGCGAATTGACGCGGGAGATGAGGTTTTGAAGAAACACATTCAGCATGGGAAAAAAATGCAAGCTATCGATCGGTTGATATCCAAAATGAAATTATCAGCATTTGTGGGATTAAAGTAAAAAAAGGAGAAGTATATAGTGTATTAGCAGACGAAACAACTGACATTTCTGGAACAGAACAATTATCGATTGGACTGCAATATTTCCATGAGGAATCCAAGAAGTGTTTGTTGGATTTGTTGAACTAAAAGGTCTGGATGCGAAATCTATTGCACAAACCATTGATGAGTTTTTAACAAAAGAAGAATTTAATCCTGAGAAATGTGTTGAATTTGGATTTGATGGTTGTTCGACGATGTCCGGGAAAGACGGTGGTGTACAAGCAATCTTGCGCAAAAAATACACCAAAGCTTTGTTCTTTCATTGTTCTTCGCACAAACTAAATCTAATAATCAATGATCTCAATGCTCTGCCTGAAATCTGAAACACCATAGGAACCACCAAAGACATTATTAGATTTTTTCGGGAATCAGTTTTTAGAAGGAAGTTAATACCAAATATTTCCAAACTCTGCGAAACAAGGTGGAGCGAGAAATACAAAATAATCAGAATTTTTAAGGAAAATTTTCCTGCTATAATAAAGGCCTTAGAAACTTTATCGCGTGACGGAAATAGTGCGACTCGGAAAAATGCCTTTTGGCTCCATGCCGCTGCTTCCAGAGTTTCATTTAATCTGTGTCTTATATTGATAGCCAAATACTCCGCTTTGATGGAACCCGTGGTAAACGTACTCCAATCTATAGCTTTGGACGCGGTTAAGGCCTCGCAGCATATTAAGAACATTCTGCAATTGCTTAAAAGCCATCGTGATGATCCCGAAAAAGTCACAGTTGAAATTTTAAGAGATATTACTGTCGTTGCAAAAAAAAAACTCGGACTGAAGGAGGATATGAAATCAGTGCCGCGCACTGTTGGAAGTCAACGTCATCAAAGCAACCATCTAGCAGGAAGCCCTTCAGAATTCTGGAAAAGATCTTTAGTAATAACATACTTAGACTCCATTATTACTTCTCTTGAGGAACGGTTTACTGAAGAAAACACTCCATCATTGACTTTATCTAAATTACACCCGGCGCAAATGCAAACTATGTCCGTGGAAGATCACACGGAAACTTGTGAAACTTTCGTCCACTTTTACGATTTAGGAAACATAAAAAATGAAATTGAACTTTGGCAACAATTGTGGCACGACAAACCCAACGTAACTGAACTGACAGTTGTTGATATCCTAAAAGACACAAAAAGCTTCTTTCCCGAAACAGGTAAAGCTTTAAAAATTTTGATCACTCTACCGTGCACAACGTAAAGCGTAAAGCGATCCTTTAACAGCATGAGAAGAATTAAAACCTGGCTAAGAAGTATAATGGTCGAAAATCGACTGAATGGTCTTGCAATGATGAGTATTCATTGAAAGATTATTATCGAGAACCTAAAAGATTTTAATAATAAAGTTGTGGCAAAGTTTACAAAAAACCCAAGAAGATTGTGTTTTAATTTTTTTTTTTCAATAAATGATTAATACATTACACATTGTATTTATTTTGTCTACAATTCATATCCTCTATCTGTTATCTTGCCCCCCTCCTGGCCCATTAGCTGGCGACGATCTTGATTTTTACTAGTATTGTTAAACCGCCAGTGGTATTTTACTCTTGGTAAAAATTGCGTTAAATGTGGATATTTTTTTTGTGAATTATGTTATTTTTTAAATTAAAGCCCCATTCCCAACTACAGTTTTAACACGTAGTGGATAACGCGTAGTAGGAAGTTCGTACCGCATAAACGGTTGCCTAACGGTATCTTACAAGAGCATTCCCAGCTGTATTTAAGCATAGTGCGTAGTGCATAAAAGTAGTGTACAAGCGCAAGAACTTGCAAGGTTCAAGCTTTGTTCACAATTCACAAGTGTAATGTGTAACTAAGAGAGAGGAAGATATATAGTTATCTTTATTTTATGTGCCAAATATTACTTAACTGCCACAATCATAGCCAAAGTATTTTATATTTTTGTTTGAAACGTGAATTAATTAATTTACGCAACTTTAATACGAAGAAGACATGTTGTTGCTTTAGCTGTTTCTACATTGATTACAGAATCTTCATCTGTAATCAATAAAAATAAAAAGCGTCGTAAATATCGACGGTGGGTACATTCCATAAATCGAAAATGATTAATGCAAGGTAATTGGGAAAATTTTAGTTCGAGAAATGAGACTCACATACTCTCGTTAATAAATGCAGTGTTTCATTGATGCATAAAGGCTAAAAGCTTCAGCTACAGTTTTAATACGTAGTGGATAGTGGACAAGTTCTAAGCATAAACGTAATGTGTAGTACATAACATAATTTTTTTAACATTGCCAGCAATTTTTTTCATTCGACAAGCGATAGTCGTGACAACTATTGAGCATTGCATTTATTATCAAGAGTTTCCTAAAAAAACTGACTACCATTTTTAAAGTGCGTCAAATTATGTTTGCTTTGTTCCTGTTGTGGTAAATAATTTTTATTATATATCCCTCTTTTAGTTACACTTGTGAATTGTGAATGAAGCTTAGATATTGCAAGTTCTTACACTTATACTTTACGTTTATGCACTACACACTACGTTTGAACACAGCTAGGAATGCTTCTGTAAGATACCATTAGGCAAGGTTTTATGCATTACGAACTAGGTACTACACGTTATCCACTACCTACGTGTTAAAACGGTAGCTGGGAATACGGCTTAAGGATTATTTAATTATCTAAGTATTTTTGTCTATTTATTTTTATATAAGTCTTATGTTCAACAGACTAATTTATTAATATGATTGCTGATCTACCAATCTAAGCTACTTTATAGTTATTTATATTTATAAAAATTGAAGAAGTATACAGGGTGAATACTGACAAATCTTTAAATAAGACCCGCTAAATATAAGGTGATGTATGTGATATCAAATATTATGGAATATGACCTGTTTTAATTAACATATTTGATAAAATAAATTGTATTTTGACAGATGTCGTTCTTATTTCTGTAGTAAGAAACTTTGGAACCATACCCGAGTGGATAAGTAATTCATAAATGAGAACACTGCATAGTTAGATTGCGAGACCAGGGGCCTATTTCACGAAACTACAAGTCTTGTAATACAAGTGTATCACTAGGCAACGCTTGTCAAATTTTCAATATGTGCCAATAGAATTTATAATATGATAAACGTTGCCTAATGATACACTTGTATTATAAGAAACAGGCCCCAGATCAAATCTGTTGTATAGCTCAAAGCTATAAAAGAAATGTGATGGCTGTCTTGTTTTCAACAAATGTTATTTAAGCGTGCAACCTGTTGTTATTTATTTACATACACAACATAAATTAGGGAGGACAATTAAATAGTATTATCTAAAGTCTGAAGAAAAAGTCAACACTGTCAGGGTCTACGAAGTACTGGTATCCAAAGAAAACTCCTTAGTGAAGCCGAATTGTCGTTCAAAGAAGCATACGAAATCGCACTTAGTATGGAAGCAGCCAGTTTTCATGCGAAAATTCATCAGTCAGATCACAATGAAAAGGTCAATGTTCTTAGAAGAAGTCAACCAAATTCAAATCGTTCAAGTTAGCAGTCTTGTGGTCAAAATCAACAACGTTGTCGACATATTCAACCGGCAAAGTGATAGTCAGGTTAACAAAGACACCGTTGAGGTCGTAAATACGATCCTAATCTCGAATTGGTAGTGTTACAACTGTAATAAAAATGGTCATATGTCGAAAGTTTTCAGAAACTGTAAGATATACAACGTCCAGGGAGATGAAGATGCTGAAGAAGAGGAAAGAACTCAATCAGTTGCAGAAAAGGAGGAACTTAGGTTTGCTAGAGTAGTAACAGTTCAGTTAATGTCGTTACAACCTATGGTGTATACTGTGTTGATTGACAATAGAGTGCATAAAATGAAATTAGACACTGGAGCCAGTACAACCGTTGTATATAAGCAATATTATGAGAAGTATTTTGAAACAAAACCCTAAACATCTTGTACATTAAACATAATAAACATACTCATATCTAGTCAACAAATCTCAGTTGCCTTTGTTAGGTCGAGAATGGGTCGATAAATTACATCCTGCTTAGAGAAACATCCTTAAACCACAATCCATTCCTAGGTCGGAATCTGTATGTGCAATCCAAGAAGAAAACATCAAGTCGACAGTTGCTAAACTTAAGGAAGAGTTTCCAAATGTAATCACTAATCGAAGTGCGGGGAGCGTATTGCAATATAAAGCGAATTTAGTCTTGAAACAAAACAGTATTACAGTTTTTCACCGAGCCGAGTCAACGCAAAGATGTGGTTACAATAACCAAGAAAATTTGATGCGTCTTCAAGAAAGTCTAAAAGGAAATGCACTAGAGTTGTTTTAGTTTTTTTATGTTTTATTATATTATTATATATTGTAGTTATGGTGTCTGTTCTTAAATTTATATTATTGCTATCGTTACTTATATGTAACATTTCGAGAATCAATCTTTTGTTTAAATTTTTTTTTGTTGCCAGAATCTTGTTATTGTTGTAAACAAATGTATGATTTTGTGTTCTACAGTGTTCTACAAGAGCCCATTTACGTATATTATTATTGTTTTTATGTTTTTTACTGTTTCTATTGTGTTCATCTAATCTTATTATTTAATGTCGTTTTGTTTGTCCAGTATATTTTGCTTCGCAATCATTACACGGAATTTTGTATATTATATAGGATTTTATATTATTGTCTATATTTGATTTTAATTTAGTGAAAACATTTTCTACCTTTTTAATTGTTCTGTAGCCAATTTTTACTTTTAAATTTGATTCAAATAAATACTTTATTTTGGAGATGATGCCACCTACATGAATGAAGGAAACATAAGTCGGTAAATCCGCATTTGTTGTTATTGGTTTATTATATTTATTGTATTCTATTTTAGTTAATGTTTTGATTGTTTCTGGTGCTATGGTATTTTTGTATTAGTTCCTTTACCAGGCCCTGTAGGATATTGAATTATCTTTAATATTTTTTTTACTTTATCGATAATTTCTTGTTGATGTAAAGAATGAGGTTAAGTTCAGTGATCTGCTGATTAAGTTGTATAGTGTATTTATTTTTTGATTTCTAGGGTGTTTATAATGGAAATTTATGTATCTAGTACTTGCGGTCGGTCTTTTGTACCACTTCGATAATATAATTCCATTTTCAGTACGGATTAAGTAATGTCTAAGAAATGTCTATAAATAACGGTATCAATAATATAAATGTAGGAACAGACACCATGAACTTGAGCACAATATATAATAATACATATAATAAAACACATTACAATTACAAAATTAATTTCAAACAAAAATAAATACCAAGATAAGATAAAATTTAAAATAAACAAACTACAAAAAAAATCTAATTCCCTTTATTAAATTACACTAATTAAACACGAAATTATTAGTTGGTCCATTTGTGAATTAACTATGGTTAATATTAACAACAAAACTGAATTTATTAAGAAAAAATATATCATCATCCATTGTGTTGTCCTAATTTATGTTCACACCATCTACACTAATTTTCAGCATTGACTTACAGGTAAGTGACTTGTGATTTCTGTTAATACATATTTGTACAACTTTGTAACAACATTGTAAACCTTTATAGACCCTGCGAAAGGCCTAGGTGAGGCCGGAACTAGTCATAGTTTGTAATAAACTTTTTAAAACGGTTCAACACTGACGCTGATGGAAAAAAGTTTTACCGAAGAAATACAGTTGGAAGGATCAACTACAAATCTACATTTGAAATTGTCTAATGGCATATCTCGGAAAGAAAATAATAAATATTGCATGTCAAATATAAGAACAGTAAAGAATCTCGGTTTGCCAGTCCAGTCATTTAATTTTATCCTAATGAAAAAAAATATCAACAACTCCGTCAATTACCAGTATCACAAAATTATAATGCTTCTCCTCGTCTTTTAATAGGACTTGACAATTGGAGTCTATGTATTCCATTTGAAAAAAGGAAGGATTGTTAAATTGTCCTATTACTGCGAAAACACATTTAGGTTGGATAGTAAGTGGACCCAAATGAAAGTTGGAATAAAACAATCGAAGAGGGACACACCTTTCACATAAGCGACTGTGATTGTGACGAAGATCAAAATAAATCTGTTAAAGACTACTTTTCTTTGGGAAATTTTATACTTAAACTACTACAAAGAATTTTAGTCATGTGATGATACTCGTGCTCGAAATCTGTTAAATACCGTAACTATTCGAAAAAATAATAAATTTGAAACTGGGATGTTATAGAGAAACGATCAATTTGAATTTCCAGATAGTCTACCAATGGCAAAAAAGCATCTCACTTGCCTAGAAAATAAAATGGCAAGAGACTGTAATACAAGAGAAAGTCTGAAATAGCAAATAAAAGAATACATTGAAAACGGTTATAATCGGAAACTTTAACCAGAAGACATAAATCAAAGTTCTCGAGTATGGTATCTTCTGATGTTCATCGTCAGAAACCCCAATACACCTAAAAAAATTATAATTGTATGAGATGCAGCGGAAAAAGTTCACTTAGTATCCTTAAAGACAATCAGTGGTATTCTACAGTCACTGCTAAAGTTGCTTAGAGACGATCTCTAGCTAGAGGTGACTGTTAGTTTTTATAGGTGATGTTATTCTGCTGTCAGTAACAGAGCGCTGCTAGCAAAAGATGCTCTCTAAGCAAAATAATACGTGGCAACACTGTATTACCTGTCAAATTGATATTTAACCATATTAATAATCAGTAATAATAACGAACTAAACTATTGCATTTTATAAAATAACTTTGTTTGACTACAAAGAACAAATCGGTTATAATATATAATTTATTATTATGTAATAGAGTACAGAATTAACCCATTACAGGTATTATACAAAAATAAAAAAATGTAAATATAATATTACATGAACTTATATTAAATGATTTATTTATTCTTAATTTAACATTTGGAAATACAGTGAATAAAGAAAAACGTAGCATACCGAAAAAAAATTCAGACATGGAGAAATTATTAATTGTAGAGTTTGTTAAAAAAAATTCTTCAATATTAGAAAATAAGGGAAACACTCCCTGCGTTCATTTAAAAAAAATATTGTGGCTAGAGTTGCAAAAGAAACTACATGTCACGGGCTGCATAAGAACAGTACCAGCGATAAAAGAACTTTAAGATTAAAAGTTCCTGCCAAAACGATTATTTGTAACTTTAAAAAATACTGGTGGCGGCCCAAATCCAAACATCCTTCAGCGTACAATGTACCCATATATGTGCATCGTGTACACTTCCTCGCCATCTCGCCACTGTATCAATGATTCGACATTTCGCGTCGCAAACCACTTGCACATTTAATGAGTGAAATCCTTTCCGATTACAATATTGCACGGGGTGTTCTTTATCCGGATTTTTAATACGCACATGTGTACAATCAACACAACCGACTACTATGGGAAAACCACCAATGTTATAAAATTCCGTCTTTAGCTCGTCCAGACGATCTGGAAACTTTACAAAATCTTTCACTCTTGATGCCAATGTCCGCAACACTCTTGCTACGATTCTTGTTACAGTGGCTTGATTGACACCATGCAAATCTCCTTAAATTAAATAAAGCATTAACATTATAACACGAGCACTACAAAAACCGAAGTAATATTTTGAGGTTAGGTAATATATTAATAATTATTTATATTTCCCTACCTGATTCTACTTGATAGTAGCCTTTCGCAAAGTACCGTAATGTTAACAGCACTTGCAATTCCGCGATAATATTTTTTTCTTGCTGCGAAATTGGTTCTATTTCTAATCCAATCAAATCAGTGACGAAATTCACAGTTTCTTTCCTCAGTCGATATCTTCTTCTGAATTCTTCATCATTGTAGCATTCAAATGGGTTTATTCTTTCCCGTACAACTCTAATTTGTCCTTTATTCATATCAAAACATCCCTCAAATCCCGATTTTCTTGTAACTCACGATGTTCGTCCGCCATATTGGAAAACTTAACAGAGCTCTGCTAAACGCTTAAAGGTACCCCTAGCTACATCTATGGTTACAGATCAATGTTAGCGCTAACAGCGGTAAAATTTGACTGTAGAATATGTTTTTCTTAGAGACCACCTCTAAATTCAGTTAGAGACGATCTCTAAATTTAACAGTGACAGTAGAATACCACTGATAGTTATTGACCGGAGCAGATCAATTGCCATCAATAATAAATGTCATGAACAAATTTAGATAAGTATTATATGTAATCACTGGGGACATAAAAGAAATGTTTAACCAAATTTAAATAAGACAAGAAGATCAAAACTCACAACGATTTCTTTGGAGAAATGGAGATCAAACTGTGAACCCGATGTCTATATAATGCAAGTGATGACCTTTGGTGCTACATGTTCTCTAAGCTCAGTACAATTCGTCAAAAATATAAATGCAGAACATTTTAAACGATTACACCCTAGAGCTGCGCAAGAAATTCAAGAAAACCACTGCGTAGACGTTTGGTTAGACAGTTTTAACTTAGATAACGAAGGAAGTTCGCTTTGTACATTCGCAAGGTGGCTTTGAGATAAGGAACTGGCTGTCAAATTCAAAACGGACATTAGCAGAAATAGGTCAAGTTTCTGATATAACCACAAAACCTATTAACGAACAAGATTAAGATTAAGATTGGATTAAGATGGAACACAACAACATAAATTATTATCTATAAACTAAATAATCAAAAATTAGACATGGATATTTTAAATGGATCAAGATATCCAACAAAACGAGAAGTTTTAAGAACGTTGATGTGTAATTTCGATCCTCTAGAACTCATTTTAAGTTTCTTAGTTAATTTAAAAATTTTAGTACAAGAAATATGGCGATTATCAATTAATTGGTGTGAGAAACTTCCAGAACAGGGGGTCACTTGACTGAGAAATGACATGTGAAATGGAAATTTGAATTCTTGAATTTTGGTATCATATCATATCATATCATTTACATCTCATCACGCTAAAAAATTTCACCATCGTATTCGGTGGTGAAATGTCAATTTGAGTAATAATTATTTGTTCTGTGTATGTACATTTATATCCAGGTACGTATGATTTTATGATTATTGAAACATTTTTTTAATATTTATTTTAATAAGAAGATGAAATTTTATAGAAATAATTGTATTTTATTATTATTTATATAATTATAGATAAAATATTATATATTTGAATATCAACATGGCAGATGAATTAGAAGTTGCTGCAGCTCTGCAAATTCTTAAGGAAGTGGAGATTGAAGAAAATATCAATTTACCTAATGAAAGGAAATATAATAGGAACTAAAACCATTTGAATTGTCCAAACGCACTTTTATACGTTTATTTCGATTAAAAAACGAACTACGCTTTCTTTAATTTTTTCGTTAGAGGAATATATAGTTCCTGTGTCAAGAAGTTCAGCTATTTCCATTTCTTTGAAAGTAAATATTCTTTCTTTTTATAAACTGTATAAAATTTAAAGTTTCAATATATTTAAGGTTCTTTCTGCGTTATGTTTCAAGGCTAGTGGAAGTTATCGAACCAGTGGTGGGACTCTGTATTGTAGCTATCGCTTGCTATCGTCGCTAAGTAATATAGCTATCAAAAATTGAACTCTGTATAGTCGCTAAACGACGCTAGCGATTGCTAATGTACACTAACTTAGCAACAAAATATTAGATGTTGTTATCCTCAGTTACAATAATATTGACATTGTCTATGTCTATTTGTCAGACTGTTTATAATAATAGGAATTATTAAAATAGAAGGTATGATATAATTGAAATGTACCTATTCCAATATTACATATACAGGGTGTAAATGAAACTAGGGAACGCGATTTTTCTCGAAAGTTATAAGAGATACAAAAAAAATTTTCAAATAAAATTGTTAGTGTTTTTAGTAAGCTACGTAAATTGATGTAAATCAGAAAAAATATATTTTTCCTACGACCACTGTTAAAAATAGTCTTTTTAACGGTTGCTTAGCAAGTTAAAAATAACAGTTTATAACACAGTAAATACTTTTAACAGCACTTATGTTCAGTTGTTCATAACAAATCCATCATGACCTGTCATAAATGTCATTCTATATTTTTTATTTACTAATATATAACTAGGGTCGTAGGAAAAATAGTGTATGATATTTGTATTAAAAGTGATTTTATTTCGTTCGTGAGGTTTGTTACACTCGGCTTCGCCTCGTTTCAAACTTCCTCACTCACTCATAAAATGTCACTTTTAACACTTATATCATAAATAACTATTAATTTTCGGAGATATACCCATTTTTGACTTTTCTTTAAATGGTACGCCCTGTATATTTTTATACTATTTAGTACAAAATAATTTTTGCTTTAAAAAAGTTCTATAAATTATACCTTCTAAACTTAATAGTATTCGAGATATTGAAGAAAATATTAAAATAATTTTACTGCAAAATAAAGCTGGCTATGGAACAAAATTTGACATTTGTATTAGTTTATTGTTATAAGTTTGTAAAAAAGATTGATAACTTAGACTATTATGTTGTAAAAATGGAAGATTACTCAATAACGAGAATGTGAAGAATTTGATGTACATTTGTAAATTAAAATGTGTCGTAATTCAATAATTTTATATTCATAGCCAGCTTTAATTTCGAGTAAAACTATTTTAGTCAGCCAGTACGTTTGTGTGGTCGTGGCGTGTCTTGTCTGATAGTGTATAAGCAACATAGCCCGCCCTGTCCAATTGGGTGGGTTACCGCACAACGGCTCGGTGTGTGCTGACCTTGCAGAGACTGTAGGCTGACAACCTGCATCACTAAAATGCAAGTAAAACTGTCATGAAACAAGTACCTCAGGTACTTGAGGCCCTATTCCTCAGAGGAATGTTGTGCCATAGATAGATAGATAGACTATTTTAATATTTTCTGCAATATCTCGAATTCTATGAAGTTTAGAAGGTACAACTTATGAAACTATTTTAAAGCAAACATTATTTCTTACTAAATAGTATAAAAATATACAGGGCGTACCATTTAAAAAAGAGTCAAAAACAGGTATATCTCCGAAAATGAAAATATTTTTTTTCTTATTTACATTAATTTATGTAGCTTACTAAAAACACTAACAACTTTATTTGAAATATTTCTTCCAAGAAAAATCGCGTTTCCTAGTTTCATTTACGCCCTGTATATTTTATTCGTTTTGACATTAATAATAAATTCCTTATTTAACATTTTTTGGCAGCTGCTGCACGGGAATGAGAATAACGCAGATTTTGTCAACATATGGTCATTTAGCGAAGGAACGTTAAAATTTACAAGAAATGTATAAAGTTAATTGAAAATTCTGTGTTTATAATCAAAATTTATCAAACATCAAAAAACTGAAATTTAAAATGTTGTGTCTTCGATAAATATTTATATAGTTCATTAGATTATAAATTACCTAAAGGTGTAAAGAAAAGATCTGTAAGAACCAGACCTGAATAACAGAAGGTGATGGTAAATTTTTTAGAAAAACATCCGGAACTCTTAACTAATTCTTTTACATCGCCGGAATCGCGCAAACATTATAATACATATTGGAAATTATTGTGTGAAACTCTAAATTCAATGGTTTATGGCGAAAAAACTGTAGAACAATGGCAACGTGTTTTAGTGGATTGGTTATCAAAAATTAAAATAAAATGCGCAAATATAAAAAAAGATATAACTGGCACTGGAGGAGGTCCTGGTAAAGGAATTTATTTAAATAATGTGGAGGAGCGTTTAATTGCTATCAAATCCTATAGCTGCATTGATGGTGACAGCTCAATTAGAGAATTTGGTTTGCAAAGTAAACCAAAGGAATGTAATGCAACTCCATCAAATCACTCCATCCATTAACGTGCCTAACAAATCATGGAATACGGAATCAATAAATACAAAGATTTTAAATAATTCTTTTCCTGCGTTATCAAACATTTCTTATATAAAAAATGTAACTGCCGAAAATAAAGAAAAACATAGTGAAACATATTTCAAAAATATTGGGAAAAAATGAAAGTATTAACAGAAACATAACTTTCTCTGAAACTCCACAAAATTCTAGTCATGACCTAATAGAAGTAGAAAATTTTGTTACTAATCTAGAAAATGAAACAGAAACATTTGACATAGAATTTGTAAGTTGTAGTTCAAAACCAGATGAAGTTAAAATTACAGATAAGGAAAATTTTAAAAAAGGATTCAAACATAATTTAACAGAAAAGAAAAACAGAATAATTAATAAAAAAAGCCAAATTATTTTCAAGTGCAGATACATCTAACATTTTAGAAAAACAACACAATTAAACTATGGCAAAGTTGGATGAAATTAATGGAAATATTAAGAGAATAGCAGATAGTTTTGAATCCTTCGTAAATATAATATCACAAAAATATTATTCTTAAGGCTGATTTAATTCTTATAATCGCATTTAATCTTTTGAAAAAAAATGTTTACGTTGAAAATAAAAATTGCTTTCGTTCATAAATATATTTTTATTTAATTAAAATAAAGTTGTAATAGATTTTGTCGATTCATCTCAACACCTTGATTTTCATTATTTCCAACATTATCATTATCAATATTGACATTGTCATTCAAATTTATTATTTCAGCATTTAAATTTAATTTGCTTTCTATACACATATTGTGCAAGGCTGCAACAACTGTAATGATTTTACCAACTATTTCTGGTTCATATCTAAGTTTTCGTTCGCCTAAAATACAACGGAATCTTGTTTTTAAAACACCATTACAGCGTTCTATACAATTTCTGGCAGAAGAGTGTCTTAAATTATATCGTTCTTCGGGAGAATTTGGCCGTGGATTTTGAAATGGTGTCATTAACCACGGTTGTTGGGGATATCCCGAATCTCCGAGAAGCCACGTGTTAGTGTCAGCTTGTTCATATTGTTCTTGGAGTTCTCTTTGAATTGAAGATTCCCTCCATATGAATGAATCGTGACTGGCTCCAGCAAATCTTGCGTTAATCGATAATATTTTTAAATCATAATCACATATCTGTAGTAAAAGAAAATATATATCTATCAAACCCGCATGTTTAATACTAACATATACTTACAATCTGTACATATTTTGAATGATAACCCTTTCTATTCAAATAGTTATGTTCTTCAACATGAGGTTTTAGAATTGAAACATGAGTGCAATCAATTGCACCTATTACACCAGGGAAACGTGTCTTTTCCATGAATCGCCTTTTAATTAATATTTTTTCTTGATTTGTCCTTAGAAATATAATCCAAGTTTCAACTACATTGTCGTAGATTGCCGCTGTAACTTCCTTTACAATTTTGCTTACAGTTTGTTGAGAGACTGATAACAAATAGCCTTGCCCAACTGATCGCTGGTAAGAACCGGTAGCATAAAAAGCTAACGCAGTTAATATTTTCAGGGTAGGGTCAATTCCTGTGATTCTGTGGGGCATATGTAGATGAGGTGTTATTTCATTTATTAAATATATTGTAAGATCTTTATTCAGTCTAAATAAATCAATAAATCTTGCATCTGGCAGTTGAAACGGATCACTGGTGTCACGTAACAATATCATTTCACTTCTATTAATTCGTATTAATCTACGTCGTTCTTCTTCAATTAACAGTAATCTCCTTACCAGTGCCGGATTACCCATTAGGCAGAGTAGGCAATTGCCTACGGGCCCCGTGTCTTTTAGGGGCCCCGCGCTCCTCTATATTAGATTAATATAATATTGATTTGATTTTGAAATCGCTGTAAGAAAAAATTGAAAATGAACTAAATTTGATATTTTATTATTAAAGTCTAGATTTTTTTAACTCATACAGTACGCCTAACTGCGGTAGCTTTTGCCTTTGTATAAATTGTGTCGTTTCCTTAATTAACGAAATTTCCTAGAATCGACGTATTATGTAGAGAATAGCAGATGTGATCATGATAATAAAGTATTAAACAGGCGGCCACCAACAAAGATATCGGTTAGAATTTAGTAGAATTAAATAATACGAGTAGACATTTCATTTTCCGTAAATCATTATTTCTCCCGTCAGAGAAACCTGTAGAATGATTTTGTGTGATAGCGAATTTGAGTTTTACTTGGGTAATCTAGTTTTGAATCTGTCGTTCTGTTGTTCCTTACTATTGCCACAACTATTGCTTACGCTGTAGTGTATGCATATGAAAACCTAAATATAGGTATGTATATTAGTATGTTTTATATTGTCATTATTGTTGTTGAGAAGAAGTTGGCGCTTGGAGCGAAAATAACAGTATTTGCCTCGGGCGCAAAATTACCTAGGCACGGCCCTGCTTATCTTAATAATACTGATACATTCTCCAAATATTTTTTATTATTGTTTGTATATCTTATTTAAAACTGTAAAGTGCACATTTTCTTTCATACTTAATTCAACTTATGTTATTGAAACAATTGATTTGATAATAACATTTTTTAATATTTAATAATTTTCGATATAATAGCAAAAGAAACTGAGTTTTGCCCTGTTTGGGGACCTTTAGTGTTTTATTTAAAATTAATTCCCGGTATTATCAACAGACATTTAATTTTAAATGAGTATTTAACTGACAAAACCATATCGAAATGATATATTATACGATATTTCTAATATTGCAACCTAAATTTCGATATGCTTATTTTTGATAAATGATAAATGCGTATTTAAAATTAAATTTCCACACAAAAGTCTAATTTTTCTAGACTATTAATTATATTGAATACAATTTTATTTATGCTATATTTATACTTGAATTACATTTGTTGTATTACGTTTTCGATAAGGGTAAGGGCCCAAAAAATATTTTTTGTCTAGGGCCGTAAAAGTCTAAATTAGGCCCTGGTTATATTGAAATTCGATTAACGTTAACGTCCGTAACAGAGAGAATTTATCTTGTTCTAGGCTCTTATTTTTGGAATTTTCGTTTTTTGTACACGCGAAATGTCTGCGAACACAAATTGAACTACATTTGTAATTGAGGACAGTGAATATTTAGTTTTTCTTTTTTAATATTACCTTCTGAATATTTTATATTCCTCTAGTGAGTATATGTATATTTTATTAATTTTTTAACAGTACGTTTTTTTTTTTTGTATAGGTATTATTTTATTAAAATTGTAGGGTAGTAAAGTCATAAACTTATTAGGGGAGGGGGCCCCGATATTTCGATTGCCTAAGGGCCTCCACATGGCTTAATCCGGCACTGCTCCTTACAGATAACATTGTCTAGTATCCTTTTAAAAAAATGTAAAATCAATCAAATTTGAATTCGGATACTATGTCAAAAGATAATTTTGACAGATATGAAACAAATTTTTATAATACATTTTCTTTAAATCTAATTTTTTTTCTGCTACATTTTTTATGCCTTCTACTGCGTTCAGACTTTTCTGTAGCCTAATGTGCTTAGATTTTGAATGTTTTTTTTTCTTCCGGTCTATTATTTTCATTAAAATGTTGAATATCATCATTTTCTAGATTCTTTAAATTATCTGGATCTTGATCAATGCATGCTACTGCACTATGGATGTTTTCAACATTTACAGTGGAGGTCAGATTTTCGTTTATGTTAATTGTCACTAAGAATTCATTTATATTGTGCCCCTTTATAGCTACCGTCTCTCTAATATTTGCAACTTTTTTTTTAAATTCATTCAATTCATCCGACAAAGGGCTCCCACCTCCGGTTCCAGATCTATGTTTTTTAGCTTTAGCTGCCTTCTCTTTAGTATTCCGTCGTATATCTTGCCAGCACTAAAGCAGAATTAAATCCCAATTAACATCATGTCTATTTCATTTTAACTAAAATATCTACCTTTTTCCATTCTTTACTAGTTTTATTTGCCCCATCCATGCTATTTAATTCATTCGCTAAGTCATTCCATAATTTCATTTGGTCTTTTGATGAGAATGTTGAATTAAAATTATTCTTAGTAATTTTTTGATGAGCAAATATATTTTCTGTGAGTAATTCTTTTAGTTCAAGCGTTACACTGTGCACCTAATTAGGTTCCATTATAAAATGATGTGGTTTTTGATGTGTATTTACAACGTTGACTATTATTGTAGATGACAATGACGGCCATGCCCCTCCAACTCATATATATATATATATATATATATATATATATATATATATATATATATATATATATATATATATAGAACCTTGAACACTGAAATATGCATATTACAACCGCTTGGAGCGCTGCACCACAAGCCAGCGCGCTCATGGCACGCTTATTTAAATTATTTCAAACAAATTCAAACAATATCGACGCGTTTATTTCAAATGTCATCATTGACAAGACACATAGTCATTTTGAATTGCTTCGAATATTATTTGAATTAACATGAATTTCAACCCTCCATTTATTGTTCGTTATTATTTACTTTCTTAGTTGTTCGTTGTTTGGATTAGTTGTTTGTTAATTTTTATTATTATTTCTGAATAATTTATTCATTTTATATTCACTTCTTAAGTGTTTATTTTTTAATTATTATGGTTGTAATTTTTTTTTTTTTTTTTTTTTTTTTATTTGTTCCTTTTATTTACAACTAGCCCTAGAGGGCTAACCAGCAAATTTTATAAATGTTACAAGTTACATAGATACATATAATTTGAGAAAGTCACCATCCAGTGATGGCTCCTTTTACTATATTAAGTTTAGTCCAGAGGTTTTCTCCTTTTCAGTCTTCTTAATTGTTCGGAGTTGTCCAATAGGTTGATGGCCAGGTTGTTTGGGTGGTTATTTAATCGATTTTCGTATTTATCTGAGTATAGTTTGATTTGTTCTTGAACGGTTTTGATTTTTAGGTCGTTGTGAAGTGTATCGTTTCTAACAAACCAGGGTGCGTTGGTGATAATTCGCAAAGTTTTATTTTGTATTCGCTGTATTTTGTTGATATGTGATTGCTTAGCGCATCCCCATAGCTGTATCCCATACGACCAAATAGGAACTAGTATCGTTTTATAGAGTAGTATTTTGTTATTTAGAGATAATTTGGATTTGCGTCCTATCAGCCAGTAGAGTTTTTTTATTTTAATTTCGGTTTGTTTTCTCTTTGCGTCTATATGTGTTTTCCACGTCATTCTTTTCTCAAGATGCATACCTAGGTATTTAACGCTATTTTTTTCGGGAAGATCTTTATTATTTAATTTTACTCTTGGGCATGTTGACCTTTTCATTGTGAAATTTATATGTGCTGACTTTTCTTCGTTGATTTTTATGCGCCATTTGTTTGCCCATTCTTGTATATCGTCTAGCGAGTTTTGCAGAAGTTTAGATGCTACAGCAGAATCTTTATTTGTTGCTAGTATTGCGGTATCGTCTGCAAAAGTAGCTATTGTTACTTGCTCGTCACTAGGTAAGTCAGATGTGAATAGTAAATAAAGAATGGGACCTAGAACGCTGCCCTGTGGTACACCTGCTTTTATTGGGTATATTTGAGAAGAGACGTTGGCATAAACTACTTGATAGTTCCTATCAGTTAAGTAAGATTTCATAAGCAGATAGTATTGGTATGGCAATTTTTGTTTGATTTTATAGAGTAGTCCTGTGTGCCATACCCTATCGAAGGCTTGGCTAATATCAAGAAACGCTGCTGAGCAGAATTTTTGTTTTTCAAGACAGTTTTCTATTTCGTTAGTTACTCTGTGAATTTGTTCTAATGTAGAGTGCTGTTCTCTGAAGCCAAACTGGTGTTCTGGAATCAAGTCGTTGTCTTCAACTTCCCAGTGAAGTCTTTTCAGTATTAATTTTTCAAACACTTTTGATAGACATGGCAGCAGGGAGATAGGTCTATATGACGTGGGTTCGAATTCTATTTTACCTGGTTTTAAAATTAATATTACATGGGAAAATTTCCATAGTATTGGGTAATAATGTACTCTCAATATGGCGTTAAAAAGCTGAGTTATATAGATAAGGGCTTTTTTTGGTAGATTTTTTAGTATAGTCGGGGTAATGAGATCATGTCCGGGTGCTTTCTTATTGTTAAGAAATTTTATTTCCGTCTCTACCTCCTCTATTTTAATCTTTTTGGTTGGTGGAGAGAGCTGTAATGGAGCATCTAGATAAGTCAAGATTTCCTTTTCTTCTTCGTCAGAAATTTGTGATTCGTTTGGTGTGAATATATTTGATAAGTGCTTGGCAAATAGTTCTGCTTTTTCTTCGTCAGATCTGGCCCATGAGTTGTCAGCTCTGCGTATAGGAGGTATAGATTGGTTGGGTCTTTTAAGGTTCTTAGTAACTTTCCACAGAGTATAGTCATTTTGAGCGTATGGTGATAGAGTACTAATATAATGATCAAATGATTCGTTTTTTAATTTATATATGTCTGTTTTTACTTCCTTACTTAGTTTGTTTAAAAGCATTTTATCGCTAGGTAATCTGTACAGATGCCACTTTTTTCTTACTCTTCTTTTCTCTGCTATTTTATCTTTGATATGTTTGGGATAATTAGCCATTTCATTGTTAGGAGATTTTTGCACTGGTGTTGATTTCCATGCTGCATCCTGTATGTTTTTTGTTAATATGTCTACGGCTTCATCAATATCTTCTTCTGTTTTTAGTGGTATGCTGATTTTTAAGTTTTCCGTTAGATGTTTCTGAAATATTTTCCAATTTGTTTTTTTGTTACTCAGTGTAGGTCTGTTATCTTTTATGATTACTGTTGAGTTTAGTGTGAGAATGACTGCTGAGTGGTCTGACATAAGGTCAAGATGTTCCTCGATTTTAATATAATTTGATGAGATTCCGTTCGTAATAAAAAAGTCTAATGCGTCTGGAATCTTGGCTGGATCGGAAGGCCAGTATGTTGGTTTACCAGTGCTTGCTTCATTATACCCTTTGTTTGTCATTGCTGTATAGAGCTGTTTACCTTTGGGATTTATCAGCCTAGATCCCCATTTAGGGTGCTTCGCATTAAAGTCGCCCCCTGCAATGAATCGATTTCCTAGTGCATCAAGAGATTTCTCAAACATATCTGCATGTATAGAATGCCTTGGTGGACAGTATATAGCGGATACTATTAATGTTCCATTAGCTTCCTTAACAAGTATATTTGTTGCTTGTAGGTAATTCTCCTCGATTTTTTCTATTTCGTGATGTTTAATATTTTCCCGAATAATGACAGCTGTACCGCCGTGAGCTGTGTTGTCGGGGTGATTAGTACAATATGTTTTATATTTCTTTATGGTGAAATAGTTTCTGTCAGTAAAATGAGTTTCCGCGATCAGCATTATATCTATTTTTTGTTCAGTAAGGAAGTATTCAATTTCGTGTCTATGCTGTTTTAGTCCGTTAGCATTCCAGAGAGCAATTCTGATGAAGTTAGCCATTTTTGGTTTGGTTTACTATTGCGGTGAGTAAGTTAATTATTATACCATTTTGGTTCATTAACTGTGATATCATTGTTTCGAATTTTATTAGAAAATTGTTAAATATGGTGTCATTATTACCTTGTATGTCAGTGTTGTTTCTGTTATTCTGTACGATTTGCGAATATTTTATTCTGGGTCTATTTTGTTCCGTTTGTATATTGCTGAAGCTTTCTATGTTTTGATTTAGAGGGGGAAATGATGTTTTTTCTATTTCTGCGGCATAGTGTTCTTTTCGTGTTCCTAGGGTGCTTCTTCGGTAATAGCTATTATTATTAATACTTCTTAGTTTTTGTAGATCACGATATGTTGTATAGCCTTTGTAATTCGCTGGGTGGGGGCCATTACATAGTACGCACTTAGGAGTATCTGTCCTTTTTTGTAGACAATTATACGTGGGATGGTTCCCTGCGCATTTAACACAATTGTATGGTTTCATACAGTACGACCTAGTATGTCCGTACTCTTGGCACCGCATACATTGTGGGATTTCTTTTTTTCTTCGCGGTTCTTCAATTGATATTTTTGTTCCTAATATATGTTGTAGTTCATAGATCTTTTTATTGTTACCATTCGGTTCTTGATCTACAAAGAACATTGGAAGTGGTATTTTAGTTTTCCAGCTACGGATATTAGTTACATTTCGTATGATGAAACCTTTGTTTTCTAATGCTTCTTTGAGTTCATCAGGTGCTACTGAGTGATGTAGGTTTTTAATAACCACTCTATATGCCCGCTCTTGTCGGGGTTGATATGAGTGGTGTGCTACATTGTTAGTTTTTAGATAGGTTATTAAGTTCCTGTAGGCTGTTGCTGTAGTAGCATTGATTTTTACGACGTTGTTCGATAGCGTTTTACATATGAACTCATTTTCGGCTATAGTTGTTTTTAAGCTAGAAATCATTAAAGGGTAGTTTTCGACGTCTGGTATGTAGATAGGTGGAGGTTTAAATTCTTCTTGTTTCGCATTAGTTGTGTCATTATTAGTTATTGTTTCTGGTTGGTTTGATTCGGTAATTAATACTGAATATCTGTTTTGTGTTAGTATGTCATTATTTTGTTTAGAATTAGTTTTTTTGTTAGAATGGAGTTCATTTGTTTTATCTTCTTTATTTCTTTTCCTTTTAATGTTTTGCCATGGGAGGGATTGTATTTGTGCTGAAGTAGTTGCAGATCGGGTGTAAGTTTCCGATGGTATAGGTGAAAATATTTGAGAAGTATCAGATATGTAGTATGGAGAGGGTGTTTTTGGCACTGATAATAGCGATGCATCACTATGTCTTCTAGTTCTTGGGGTACTGGTTGCAGATAGTGTATCACTATTTGGTGATTGAAGGTAGTGGGTTGGTGAAATAATAGGGGTAGTAAACATGTTTGTGGTGTTGGTGTATGAAAGTACAGTTGTCGTGGTTGTTATTACGGTTGTACTTCCAGTTAGTGAATATGGTGAGCCACCACTTGTTTCAGGCATTTTGCCTCTTTTTGTATTAAAGTGTTAATAAATTATATTATTTAACAACGTTGTTGAATATTAATTTGATTAATTAATTAGTTAGTAATTAGTAGAATCGTAATCACACTATGTATACAGCACTGGCGCTCGTCACACGTCCGCTCGCCACGACTGCTAGCACAAGACTGTTGTAATAAAATGTTGTGTAGAAAATTGCAGTTACGAAGGTAAGTCAAGTAAAATTTAATTAATTTATAATATTAAATACTGATTAATTTTTATATTTAATTTATTTTTCTGTAGGCACAATTCGGCACAGATTTCCAAATCCAAAATCTGATATGGTTCGATATCTACAGTGGGTAGATATATTAAATATTCCATCTCTTCGTTTAAACGAGCCTACATATGTATATAAAATATTGTACTGCACATTTTGAACCTATATTCAAAAATACGGGAACTGCTAGACTAACTTGGAATGCGATTCCAACATTAAATCTACCAGGTATGCGTTGTTATTAATTATATCCCATCTTTACTAACGATTATAATTTTTCAAAAAATAAAATATTTCATAAATTATAATTCTTTTTAATAATATTTAATTTATATACAATATGTTATATCTCTTTTCTAGCTCAAATCGACATATTGGAGGATGCAGCCTCAGACATAATCAGAGAACCAGAGCTAGTGATACCTGAAACTCCTGCAGAAGAAACATGTGGTATGTATTAATAATAACAATATTATTTTATTTGATGAAGTCTAGCTGTAAACTCAACTGTTAAATATGAAACAACATTTAATATTTTTGTTTTAGTCGATTTAGCATTTTCTGAACCTTCATGTTCAACTCCTGCTGTTGTGCTAACTACACTCCTCCGCACCGCAGGAGTAACACGGCAGGCGTATTTATCACCGAAGGCACGGAAACTCTACTCAGCTGCTGTTAATTTGAAAAGAAGGGAGGCCAAAACTGCTAGAAGGTTGTTGAGTTTTAAGGAACGCTTAGCTGGGGCCTGTTTCTCAAAAATTACTAGTTTACAAGTTACTAGCTACAAGTGAATTTTTTAATAGTACTAGTAAATTGTGTTTCTGAAAGAATGTTTCTGACAAGTATTTTACTAGTTTACAAGTTACTAGTTACAAGTGAAATTTTTAATCAAGTGATTCAATTTTCTGACATTTTCAAGCAAGTGTTTTACATTGAAAATGGAAAATAAATTACAATTACATTCTTGTCAATTCTTGTCAATAATAATGTCTTCGCTAGATGCGAAACTAACAATTTTAGGGATGATTAGAGATGCAAAGAATATTTTATTTGGAGCATTCTCTAACAAATTAAACAAAATTGATAAAGTAAACGAATGGACCAAAATATGGTAAACTTGTCACGCTTTGGGTTTGGTAAGACAGTACAAGGACTATAAATATATTAGGGACACATTTTGGTTAAATTTAAAAAAATCTACATTGGTAAGATTTTTTTCGTAAATAATTACGCTAAAAACTAAAATGTATAATAGGGCATATTTATTCCAATAGACTAAAGTTGACAATGCTAAACAAACTGGAGGAGGTGGTGGAAAGAAATCAAAGAAAACTCCCATAGACGATATTATTCTAGAAATAAAAGGAAAAGAATCGCCATCCATTATTGGTTTAAGCCAGAAAGATTTATTAATAGAAGAAAACGAAAATATTGAATACCATAAGTAATGAGGTAGATTTTTTACATTAATAATTAGTTTGTTAAATTCATCGTTTGCTTAAATGACATGTAGGGCATACGCTAATGCGTATAGGATTTGCCAAAGGAGGGACGACAGTACATTACTCATGTGGAAAGTGAAAGATTAAACACTAGTGCCCCGTCAACCTCTTCTTTCATAAAACAACTTGGTCCCCCTGTAAATTTGCCGGAAAAAACAAAAAAATTAAAAAGATTCGTCACAAAAGGGAGCTCATCTTTTGAAGAACATGAAACCGATTTAGGCCTAAAGAGACAAAAATTAAAATTACAAAATGAATATTTAGAATTACAAAATTATAAAGCAAAACTGGAAATTTTGCAAAAAGAAAAGGAATTAGGGTACAAAAATAGATCTAAATTTACTGTAGGGTTAACAGACGACGAAAGTAATGTTGAAATTAACCAAAATTTTGTTTCTTTAAATCAAGATGGAGTAATAGTGGGAGAAGATGGCAGAAAATTATATTTTTTAGATTAAGTTAATTAATTTTTTAGATTAAGTTAATAAAGTTTTATTGTCTTTTAAAAGTAAAATAAAGTTAAATTATGTTCGAAAATAATTTTGAATTCTTTCGAACTTTTCAGCAGCTTGCAAATCCTCTTCTTCCTTTTCCTCTAAACCTTGGCCAACATTTATGTTACTGTCATCAGAATCAGATTCATTTCTAATAGCATCCAATTTCTCATTATTTATATTTCGTGCAAAGTTGCACAGTGTTACACAACAATTAAAAACTTGGCATGCAAACACCAAATGAAACTAAATAAATATTAACAAAGAACTATTAAATTACATATGAAAAAGAATAACACGCAAACAATAAAATTATACAACTAGTAAAATTTATAATAAAAATTTACAAGACTTTTGACACTTTTCTCTACTAAATTACTAGTCTGACACACAACACAAATATTTTGAGAAACAAAATACTAGTATTTTATGTCAAATACACTAGTAAATACTAGTTACAAGTTGGGAACACTTGTACATTTTAGAAACAAAAACTAGTAAACTTCACTAGTATTACTAGTGCAGGGACTAATAATACTAGTCCCGTATTTTTTGAGAAACAGGCCCCTGAGGCTGAAATGTATTCAGTATCGAAGGATTTTGGGAAGAACATGCAGGACCTTAAACCAACTGCTGCAAAATTGATTGAATTTCAGTTACGGGAGAGCAAAAAACAACCGCGTGGAAGACGATTTACAATGGAGGAAAAAATTCTATCTTTGTCATTATATAAATCAAACCCAAAGGGGTATTCCTTATTGCATAAGATGTTTACTCTACCTTCGAAAAAAACTTTGAATGCCGTTTTGAGTAAGGTAAAGCTGCAATCAGGAATAAACAAAATAATAATTTCAACCCTGGAGAAAAATGTAAAGAAACTGAAACCAATGGATCGATATTGTTCATTATTACTCGATGAAATAAGTTTATCCCCGCAATTACAATATAACGTAACTGGAGATATAGTCAAACCGGAGAAGGAGAAGACTCACGTCATCAACCTGAAAAAAAACTTTATAAAATGAAATATAACTTGTTAAGATTATTGGGTGTTATTTATTTTTAAAAAAAGAAGAATAAAAATATTTGTATTAAGAAACGTATATATTAATGAATTTACAATTATTTCTAAAGTCAATCAGTATTCCTCTTAGAGAATATAAAATTATTTGAAATAATTGTAGTTGATTTTCATACCATACATTGGCAATAATAAAAATGATCTTGTTTATATTATATTTTATACCGATCGAATATTGATCTTGTCATTCGATTGTCAGTGTCAGTCAGAAAGTATCGTGTCAGTTTTTTTATGTTACTGACAAATCATGCTTAAAGCTTTATCAAAGCAGTCAAAAAAACTGACAATGAATGTAGTGCATTATTTTGAACGGGAACTGGACAACGTTGGTCCATTAATTCCATTAAAAACCGTACGAGAGGTAATTTTTTTTCTATTTTTTTTTTTTAATTTATTTGAATTATGTACTTTTAGAGAACCGCTAATGCCCTTCAATTTACTAAATGTACTTATTCACGATCGTTTCCGTCACAAATTAACGCCGACAGACTTCGAGAGGTTGTGGTTATTAATTTGTCAACTGTCACTTGAAGAAATAGGTTATAGTAAGTTATGCAACATGCACTGCACTTATATTCCAAAAAAAATCAGTATCCCATATATTCATAGTAGTACATGACGTCATTACTTTAGTGATATTATTTGATGACGTGAGTCTTCTCCTTCTCCGGTTTGACTATAGAGTTGATGGTTGGGTAGACAACGGAGTTACACGGACGCAAGAGTTTGCTGACCACGCTTTGGTATTTATGGCACGAGGGCTTAGGAAAAAATGGAAACAGCCCATAGCCTTCACATTTTGTAAAGCAACGACGAAAAGTATTGAAGTAAAGGTACAAATAAAAAAAGTAATAGAAGCTTTGCAATCTGTAGGACTCAAAGTTATATGCACAATTTGTGACCGGGCAAGGGCGAATGAAAGTGCCATTAATTTTTTGCTGGCGGAAACCAATGAACAATATATAAAAAGAGAAAAAGAGTGGACAGGTGGATTTTTTTAAGTGAACGCACAAAGTGTAGTTCCCTTGTTTGATACACCTCATTTATTAAAGGGAATGAGAAATAATTTTATTAATAAGAACATCAAATTTGCAATTAAAAATGAATTAATGACGGCGAAGTGGGAGCATATACAAAATGTATATCAAATAGACACATGCGATGAAGACAAAGAATTTTAAGATTATTGCCTAAATTGACAGATTCACATATAGCGCCGAACCATAAACAAAAAATGCAAGTTAAACTGTGTACGCAGGTATTTAGCCAGAGAGTTGCTTCGACAATTAAATATCTTTCTAAATCGGGTAAGTACTTAACATCTCCACAATATTAAAACATTTAATTAATATTATTCGTTTTATTCACTATATCAGGTGCTCTGGAATCAGAAGCGCGCTTTACAGCACAATTGCTGCTGTTTTTCGATAAACTCTTCGACAGCGTAAATAGCAGAACTTTGAAAGTTCCTCAAGGAAAGCTCCTCAAAGGACCTTTGACTGATAAGTCTAATTATTTAGAGTTTTGGAATGAGGCAATTCAAGTCCTGAGCACAATGGAGTTCATAGATCCAGTTAGAGGGAAAACATGTGCGAAAGTTCCATCTCTCAGAAACTGGATCACTACACTTCGTGGTTTACGAATGATCTGGGGTAAATTGAAAGCTGCCGGGTTTAAATGGCTCCTATTGAGAAATTTAAAGCAGGATCCGCTGGAAAATCATCAACCCATCTTGCTCAGGATTTATCGCCGCATTCAAAACTCTAGTGATTAATAACGTAATGGGGTGTCATTCTACCAATGCGAATTGCGAAGAGGATGAATCGGAAGGAGCTTTATTGACCTTGAAGGAGCTCTTTTCAATGGCAGAGGAGGACGGGGAACCGACGACAGCAGAACCAGAAACAGGGAGATGCGTTAATATCAACGTTAACGAAAATATTATGGTTAACAATTTATCAAATTTTTGTAGTGGTTACATTTTAAAAAAACTAAATAATTACGTAAAGAAATGCGACACATGTAAATGTGATCTGCAAGCTGCCCAAATAGGACCACAACACAACCTAATTAGAAACAGAGAATACAGAAACATTAACAAATTATTTTACCCCTCTTTTTCTGCTGTATCCTGTTTTACCTACATAAAGAAAATAACAAAGGAAATAGTCACAACAAAATGTGAGAGGGAAGGGATTTTAAAATTCATTGAAAACGTATTGGACGATACTATAGATTTTTCGTTTTTGACCTGCGAAGAACATCAAAGAAATGTAAAAACAATTTTTGTAAAAAAAAACTATTAGAATAATTTTTTTCTACTATCTCACCGAAATAAACAGAATTTTAAGTGGTAGAAAAATTAATATTGGCAATAGTACCGACATAATAAAAATTAAAGCAAAAAAAGGTATGCAAGTTATGTTAGCTATAAAAATAAAGTTAATAATTTATAAAGAAATAAAAGTGACAAAAATTTTGAAAGAACGGTAAATTCGAAGAAAGGATAAGGGAGTCAGCAATTTTAATTATGCAGTATTGGAGAAATATTAAAAGATCTCAGAAAACCAGAACCAGTAACACGTGAAGCTGCAGCAGAAAAACATTTGAAATTTTAATTCTGCAAGAGTGTTGGAAAAATATAAATAAGACAACAGAGTACAGAGATTGGGAAAATCAAATCCAACAACATTACGAAAAAAAAACTGAATTCATTGTATCGTACAACTCAAAATATAAGAAGATAAAAACTGTTGGAATACTACGATACAACATTATCGTCAGGTTCCGCTGCGCTGAAGAAAATTACAATAAATACTGGCTCAAACTTGAAGAAAAAATGTGTAGACTGCGGGAGAGAAGAGAAACATTGGAACATATGCGACTGTACTGTAGGGAATTGGAAAGGGAATGAAAAAAAAAGACTGGAAATGGAAAATTATGGTTCCAAAAATATTATAAATTCTCAAAATGTAATAAACGTAAAATAATTGAAGCCTGGGTAAGGCATTAATTATAAAATAAATACAAGTATATAATTAAAAAGGGTTTCAATTAAATTATAATATTATAGAATTATAATATATTACTTGTTTTAAAGTAGATATTTGTTAAAAAATTATTTTGCATTATTCTAGGTTCAAAATTCTTTACTTAATAATGTAATAGCTATTTATGCAATAAGTAATGAAACAAGGGTGATTATTTCACGCAAACTAAAATTATAAAACGAGCCGTAGGCGAGTTTTATAAGAATTTAAGTGAAATAATTGATGGTAATCAATAATGAACAAACTAGCGGCTAAAAATTTTGACTTTGACAGATGTCAAATAAAAATTGATACTTTAAGGTTGCCAGCAGATACGAAAAACAACAATTTATGTACCAGTCGCCTAAAAAATTGTTTTTTTTATATAGTGACCCTAGTAATCAGTGATAATTTCTCACTTGTAGAACCAAGGCTCAATAGATAGATAAATATGTCATATTAAGTTAAGAATTGATATTTGTGATATATGTGAAATGAGATGAAACATTATCATCTCATCTCATATCATTTTCATTTTTTCAAGAATTGACCCCCAGTACATAAGGGTACTTTAATTTTGGCTTGTAAATATTATTAACCCACGCGCTGTCAATCGATCGAATTACTCTTCAAATAATATGTATACATTTATTTATATAAGATAGAACTTGAAATCTGTACTTCTAAATGAGTGAATTTGAAATATGTTGTGAAATAAATAGTGTTATTTTTATAGTTTAGTAAAATCAACGTATCTTTATTTAAACGTGTAGTTTACTTTTTAATTAAATTATAGTTTTTTAAAAGAAATTATCGCAAAATATCTATTTAAATGCCTTAACCCACGTGCTTAAAATCGTCTTTCTTGCCGCGCACAACCAAACTTCATAATATCTTTCACATGGTTATATTAATGTTGTGAGCCGTAATAAGGACAAGGGAGCATCTAATAGTATTTATTGGATCTATAGAAAAAGGCTGGCAGATTCTCTCTTTTCCTCACAGTCTATCTCCCTTCTTTCACGTTACTAGTACACTGAAGTGGAAACACCCCTTCCAGTGGCGGCGAGTACGTGGGTGCATCGGTCCAAGTGCACCCACGAATAAAAAAATGGGGGTGCACTGCACCCACGGTAAACTATACTTATAAACCTTTTACGATAGCGACACTTATGGTGGGGGTAACCTTTAAGCCTGTATGAATTTCACTGCAGATTCTACCAGCTTTGTTTTCGCGTTGTATCGTTACGTGTACAAGTAGAACGAGTTATTGTTTTAAAATGGATAAATGGATAATAAATGTCAAGAAACTTTTACCAACACCGGAAGAAAAAAAAATAAACAGAGTATGTATTATTTTACAGATGATAACGTAGCAAACGAACATGGCAAGATAATATATAATAAAAATAAAGTTTACTGTCAAATATGTAGAGATGCGGGAAAAAATAAACAGAAAGATTCCAGTAAATATAATATTTTTGACATACAAGCTTATAATGTTTATGTTTGAGATGGGTTTAATTATTGGCGTTCTAAAACAAAGATTCAAAATTCACGAAAAGTCAAAACTACATCTATTCTCTATCACTATTTTAGCAGCTGTAGATAAAGGAACCAACGTGATGACATCTCTTAACGACCACAGAAATAAAGAAATGAAAGAAGCTCGCATAGCACTTTCAAAATTTATTGCAACCTTACCGTACTTAGCTAGCAAAGGATTAGCAATTACAGGACATACAGATGAAAAATGAAATTACTTCAGACTTTTACAAAAAAAATAGAGCTGAAGATGTAACCGAATTAAAAAATTGGTTAAACAAAACCGACAACAAAAAATGGTTGTCCAAACGTTACTAACGAAATTTTAAATATAATTAGTCAATTTATTATTAAAATTCTCATAAATGAGATTTACACGGAAAAATAATATTCTATAACAATGAATGAAACTACAGATAGTAGTACCTATGAACAAGTATTTATTTGCTTCAGATATGTCGTCAACTATTTTAAAATTCATGAATTTTTTTGGAATTTTATGACACTTCATCGACAACAGCAAGTATACTTTTTGCACTACTCAACGATACTTTAATTATATTTGAATTGGATATTTAAGATTGCAGTGGACAGTGCTATGATGAGGCAAGCATTGTGAGGGGGTGTAAAAGTAGTTTACGTACTAGAATTGAAGAAGTTAACTCAAACGCAATATTTGTTCATTGCTTAGCACACAATTTAAATTTAGTTGTACAGGATGCAATGCGTGTAAATCCTCAAGTTCGAGATTTCTTGACAAGCATTAGAGAACGTGTAACTCTTATTAAAAAATCAACTAAGAGATTAACTTGGTTTGAGAAAGTTCTAAAGGATACATTGGAAGATGAATCTTTAAAATCAAAAATTAAACATCTTTTAAACTCTTTTGTCTAAGATGGCGTATCCGTATTAAGTCTTTACAAACAATTTTTGAAAACTATAAATCAGTAATGAATTTTCTTCAAGAATTAAATAATGAATGCCTTGATGACACAGGGGCAAAAACAAGTGAATATTAAAATGTATTAAATAAATTTGAAACCCTATGTTTGTTAAAATCATTAATACTATTTTTTTTAAATAGAGCTCCTTAATGCTAGTTTACAAAAAGTATCGTTGAATTTCCATAGTGCTATACAAAATATAAAAACAATTCGCGATGATGATGATTTACGATAGAAATAATAGATTCGCAAATTTATAGAGCGATTGTGATAATCTTGTAAATATTTTGGATAAAATACCTCCAAAATGATGATAGCAGTGCCGGATTACCCATTAGGCAAAGTAGGAAATTACCTACGGGCCCCGTGTCTTTTAGAGGCCCCGCACTCCTCTATATTGGATTAAAATAATATTGATTTGATTTTGAAATCGATGTAAGATACAAAAAAAAATGAAAATGAACTAAATTTTTTATTTTATTATTAACTATAAGTCTAGATTTTTTTAACTCATGCAGTACACCGAACTGCGGTAGCTTTTGCCTTTGTAAAATTTCCTAGAATCGACGTATTATGTAGAGAATAGCAGATGTGATCATAATAATAAAGTATTAAATAGGCGGCCACCAACAAAAATATCGGTTATTATTTAGTAGAATTAAATAATAGACATTTCATTTTCCGTGAATCATTATTTCTCCCGTCAGAGAAACCTGTAGAAAGATTTTGTGTGATAGCGAATTTGAGTTTTACTTGGGTAATCTAGTTTTGAATTTATGTCGTTCTGTTGTTCCTTACTATTGCCACAGCTATTGCTTACACTGTAGTGTATTCATATAAAAACCTAAATATAGGTATGTATATTAGTATGTTTTATATTGTCATTATTGTTGTTGAGTTGGCGCTTGGTGCGCAAATAACAATATCTTATTTAAAACTGTAAAGTACACATTTTCTTTCATACTTTTATATTCCACTAGTGAGTATAGGTATATTCTATTAATTTTCTAACAGTATGTTATTTTTTTATATATTATTTTATTAAAATAGTTGGGTATTAAAATCATAAACTTATTAGGGGAGGGGGCCCCGAGATTTCGATTGCCTAAGGGCCTCCACATGGTTTAATCCGGCACTGAATGATAGAGTACGTCTGGGGCATTACAAAAGAGTATTATAAAAATCACGTTGGTATAGCTGGCAGTTCCATGGAAAAACACCAGATATGTGGGCTAAAACTATTTGTCACACCGAAGAAGAAATTAAACGTTGGTGGATTAGAGAAGTTGGCTTTGACCGAGAGGACGTTGAGTCACTTATGACGAAGATACACAGGGGGATGATTAACAAATTTAATTTATTTTATATAAATAATTGACAAGATCATATATACACAGATGGTATACTACGCAACCATCAACACTTGAATGTATCCTACAAAAACTTGGCAACGTTGCATTAGGAAACATTATGACGTACTATCAGTTTTACGCAGGGGGCTGAAACAGTATTGCATTGCGTGAAACAAAGTTTCAATCTAAATCTCTTTGAAAAACTTTTCCGAAGCCGATCATAGATGTCGTTAGTAGTACCGTGATAGTTCTATAAAAATCAAAATTCAATAAACTTGAATTTAGTGCTTTATGCTCATTTAGATATTCCTACCTATAAGTAGTGGTTTGTGGATACCTATACCGATTTAATAATTGAATATTGTGACGATTGTGACTTGTGATAGTGTCGTAATTTTATTCATAAACAAGATTAGTAATATTGAAGAAACAAGTACTTAAAATGTATCGAGTAAGTAGTAAAGTTTTCATTCAAAATTACATAGGTATATGTTTTTATAATAATTTCAATTAAGAGCAGCGGTGTCCCACTTGGTTTCGCGTATTCCGATTCGCTCAGCGAGATGTGAGACCTGGGATTCATAGCCCAGAGACGATAAACCTTCAACTAAAAATTAAATACCGCTCTGTAGGTGGTTCGTAATCCACTACAAGCTATAGGTCCCATATAATTAAACTGGACTTCAGCCTGTTGGTCAGATTATATTAAAATAAAAATTTTAATTCAATTTCTTATTGTTATTTTCAGCCAAAAAAATTATGTGTGGTATGTCTTAATCCCCATGGACGATTATTTTGTTTTCCAAAACAGGATATATTGAGAAATATCTGGCTGGAACAGAACGGATTTGGTCAATTTTACCATAGAACAAGTTAAAAACAATTTTTATACATTTACCAAATTTTTACCATCTTTTAATAATTGATACTTATAGTATACTATCAAATTTTTTTTCAGAGCACGATAAATCTATTCAATTGCTTACTACCCATTTGTTATGATAAGACATTTTGTGAAAATGGTAAATTTAAAAATTAATAAAAAAGATGCTAGACCAAATAATAATAGATAATTTTATAAATAATTATATTATTATCTATACATATAAAATTTTGTATATATTTAAAGCAAGTATAAATAGAAAGATTATATTAACAAATGTTTCATTGTTTCATTTAATTTCTGTATATTATAATAATTATGGAAATATATGTTTAAGCATTTACATATTTCCATAATTATAATATTAAGAAATATTTTTTATAAATATAAAATAAAATGTATTTAAATTTCTCGCCATTACTGCGCTTGCCAAATTTAGTTCCCCAAGCCAATCCTAAGGAGCGCTAAAATTTGTTTTCACAGAAGATAAGGTAGATATC
Source organism: Stenolophus ochropezus (assembly GCA_035578165.1). NCBI lineage: Eukaryota > Metazoa > Arthropoda > Insecta > Coleoptera > Carabidae > Stenolophus > Stenolophus ochropezus. The sequence continues at coordinate 10,356,057 of JAQOWZ010000008.1, read as the reverse complement.
CCATCTTCTACAAATATATTTTCTTAATCTATGATTTTGCGTGAAAAAGACTATAAACACATGAATTTAAGACAGCGAAAGATTGACATAGGAAATTATTTTTCGAATTAACAGATTGTGTAATAATGAGTGTTGAATCTAGACTTAACAATGATACTTCTGATCGTCTAAATGAATTAGATTCCTTAGCTTTGGTGGTGCTAGTGAAAAAAAAACTAGTGAATTTTACAGTGATGATATTCTAATATGGAACGACTGATATTACAGACAAATATGATTTTAGATATCTTTAATCAAAAATCCTTAAATGTAAATAATTTGAACAATTTCACGAAACATGCACTATCGCATGAATTTACACATTTCACGAAATTATTACTCGAATTATATAAATTTTTGAAAGTAATTCGTTCTATCCCCATAACTTAATGTACAGCTGAAAGGTCATTTTTTCGCATTGCGTAGGTTACATACTTACTTAAGATCCACGATGACTCAGACTCGGTTAAATAATAATCTAGCTATACTCCACGTTCATAAAGAACAAACAGTGTCATTAGACCCAGATATAATATTGGACGAAATTATAATAAAATCTTCGGTAAGAAGAAACACCTTTCATTGTATTAATAAATTAATAATTACTAATAATTTTTATTATATTTTTTCTAATATTCTTCCCCATTCTGTGATTCAATCAATAAAGTATGTATATGGCATGGCAAATAGAAATAAATGTATTATCTGTTATCTCCAATTTTTATTTAGTGTATATTATTATTAGCTACTAATATTATTCATCCATACCTTATCAGATTATATCATTATACCTGTTGTATCGTTAATCTTTCAAAATTAAACCTAGAAAATGTTTTAACACAACAGTAGAACTGGTAGTGTTAAAGCTACCAATGTTTAAATAAATTAATTTATAAATATCTACTTGCTGGTGCCTATATGTTATTAAAGAATATATGATTTTTACTAACCTATATGAGGAGTAGCTCTCACAACTGTCTCGCCCTCGAGTTCTAAGACCAGTCGCAGTACGCCATGGGCTGCAGGGTGTGCTGGGCCGAAGTTGATGATCATGTTTTTGACCATTTTCTCTTTAGGCCGACATTTCGCATTCCATGTAATTGGTTTCCATTTCGTGTGCTCATCGGGAAACATTACAGGACCACCAAATGTATTAATAAATTCTGCATCTGGGCCCCATCGGGTAATAAAAACGGTCGAGCTAAACAAATATCAAATAATATGGTTATTTCTATAAGAATGAAAAAAAAAAATAACAAATTTATAGAATTAATCTCTAAACAAACTGATAAAAAATTGTTATACGAAAGAGCAAAATATGCCAAATCTAATCAAACTTCAAAAAACTATTAAAAACTTTTATTTTAATGTCTTAGTATGAACTCCTAAAAATATTGAGAAATTTATTAACAATTATAATTATATCAATTATAACTTATCTGTTCCATGATTAAAGCTGGTTTATGCAAGTTGTCAAAAGGAAAAAGAATAAAATATAGTAATAATGTTTACAGATACAGTCAGTTTATGCCCTTCCCTAGAAACTCGAAACGTTTAATAACCTGTAAGATTTTTATAATAATGTAGCCGAAAAATTAACAAAAAACCCAAGAGCATGCACCTTAAGGCCGGCTTTATTTTAGATACATTAAAACTCGTTAATTTTTGTATTTTCTATTTAGGAAACATTGCTTTTTAGTAATACAAGCCAAGAAAAATGAAAAATTGTTATTTTAATATTTTCGCAATTCCAAAACAACTTGCATATATCATAGATCGATAGAGCAGAAAATTTTACATCGATTACACTTATTTCCAGCAATCGGTCGCATTTTCTCGCGTTAAGAAATTTTTTGACGACTATTGCGAGCGTTGATCTCATAATATTGGCAGATTGACTGGCTACGCACTTGGTATTTATATGCCAATACTTAATCTCTTACGACCTATTAAATATTATGAAATAAATAAATAAGTACAAACATCAAAATATGACAAATCTAATGTCACCAAATTGACATATTTAGTATATGTCAACATACTCGTATATTTAGATTTTTACCGCTTACCTACCTTGTGTGAATTGCTGCATTATATTTTATTTTTATAAATCTGCTACTAGAAGATAACGATTTCTTAATAATTCTTTGAAGGAAATACATTGTAAAAATTAAAAATTGTAGACATAAATCATAGGTAATATTTTCAAATGTTTCTTTTGTTTTTTTTTTCATAAAAAAAATTGATAATATCAATGTAGTCCAGGATAATTTCTTGTCTATTTTTGGGTATACTCGACTTTATGGACAAATCTAAAGTCGTCACAAAACATGATAATAATATGTATGTATATAATATTATTTTTACATCTACTAAAAACTTCTTTCAAAATGACAATTTTATAACATTTTTTTCTGGTAGCTAACTCAGAGTTGACCGTAAAGTCAACTTTTAATCTATTTTTCACTGGTTGTTCAAAAGAGTTATACATTATCGAATATGCGATATATCGAATTATCCAATATGCGATTTATCGAATTATCTATATTGTCGCATTATCGATATAGCGATATATCGAATTATCAATATAGGGATATTTTTTTTTAAATATCGGTATTCGATATATCGACTATTCGATAAAGTAATCGATATATCGAAAAAAAAATGCATACCTACTCAGACCTTTAATATTAGCCCTGTTAAAAAATATCATCCTTGTTTTACACACAAAAATTCACACACGTGTTAAGAGATTCTTAGATTAAATTATTTTTTTTGTTTGGATCCCCGTATCTTATTTATATTATTTACTTATTTATTGTGTTTTAATTTTTATTGGCTATGATCGTGTATCAAATATTTACAGTGTGAATGCAGCATACAATAGCATCAATGTTAACTGAAGGCTATTCCTGTAAGTTCATTAATATTTAGTATAATATTTTTAATTATATAACTGTATTTGTTATAATATTTGTAAGTAATTTTTTTACTATTTGTAGCGCCCTGAATAATATTTCTGTGAAATTGAAACGTCTGCTTAGAAATAAACTAACTGCCTGTCTCACTACTCTTCCATATTCCATCTCGCTACAACAGTCGATCATCAAACACTTTGTTTAGTATATTTATAAACTTTTATATTATTAAAATATTTTTATATACTTTTTATAATATTAAAATCAGTCCTAAAACTAACTTTTATTATTAAATCTTCGTTTATAACATTAAATATATTCTATGTTAGACTCCAATTTTCTACTAATCGATCTACATCTACATCTACATCTACCAAATGGGTAGTCCGTTTAAGAGCTAAACATGATAATACATCGTGGAGTTAAGTACATTTTTCGGTATTAGACAGGCAATAAACTGTGCATTTACATCCCAGGTTTATGTGTATCATTGAGTATTATACTCTTTTTCAATAATATTATCTTTATTCTTTATATATATATATATATATATATATATATATATATATATATATATATATATATTATGGTAACAGAAAATGTTATACACGCTAGCTTGCTAGTTTGTGGCTGTACGGCTGTAGTAAAACCTCAACCGAAATATAGTACGGTGTAGCTATTGTTTACTATTGTTAGAAAAAGCAAAAAGCCACGAAAAATATCCAGTATCCAATATAAACCTTAATTGAACTAAGTATTATTTCTGTCTTTTTCTTATTATTAATGTTTAGATTTTCATTATTATTAAATATTGTTTGAGTTATTATTGTCATCATACACCTATGTTTCTTTGTTATACCCACCAAAAACAAAATATGCTGATTTCATTTATTATTAAAATATTTGTTTAACGTTTCAGACAAATTGCCATGCAGCCTCAATTTTTATGAAAAAAAAATCAGTATATGTTTTACATTAAAAAAATCACGGTAATACTAATGTGATATTTAGGAAATTTGCCATGGTCAGGTTTTTGTTATATTTAAAATAAAAAATATAGTCTTGCTTAAAAGGTAAGTATATTAAATTCACCAGATGTACACAGTTTCACGTATTATACAGAACTGGTGGCTGATTAGCCAGAAATACAAAAAAATAAGTAACATAAACATAAAAATAAGTATTTAATAAACTTACCTAAACAAAACAAGTATTTTATACTTTCAATGCGTTTCATGATTTTAAATCTACATATATGTGGTAAATTTACTAAAACTTCGCATTTTAAGTTACACAGCAGGAGCAGATTAGGTGCAAGTGTTATTAGTGTTTACGGATGCAACAATACAAGTCCTGTACCTACTAAGAAATATTATTGCTTACTCTATTTATCAATTATAAAACAAATTAAAATCCGTAATATATGAGTCTGCTTAGCTTGGTGATACTAAATAAAATTACAAGCAATTATATTTGTGCTCGTAAGGAATTACAATGCTAAATACTTTCATTCCCCATGATAAAAAGCACTTACCTATGACAAATTAATAGAACTAGTAATGATAATATAATGCTATTACATTACTTTGGGGTGCAAGTGGTACGTTTGGTTATACTATTTAATTTTCCATCTACTTATTTCAAATATTATGGAATATGACCTTTCTTAATTGAAATATTTGATAAAATGAACTGTATTTTAACATTTGTCGTTCTTATTTATGTAAGTAGAAATTTCAAACAAAATGCTCCATAGCCGAGTGGAGAAAGCTATGACTTCATACCTAAATAGAACTCATTGCATAGTCCGGGTTCGAACCGCATTGATCCACTTGGTTTTTTATTATTCAAAACATGAATTACAAGTCCATTCCATTAATTGAGACTCTATTAAAAAAAATGTATTTGACGGATTAAATTTATGTAAATTTCAAATCCTTTGTAAAAATAACTTATAATAACCAAATTTTTATTGCACAAGTAATTTTAGTTGATTATTGCAAAATTAATAATATTTTAATTTATTATTTTATTATTATTGTGGAAAAACTCCTAAAACTAAACAAATCATTTCTTTGATTACAACAAATACAGTCATAGTTTTCTTTTATTATATCAATTATTTTGATTATAATAATTCTTTAGGTAAAAATAACATTCAAATTAATTTATTGTTGATGAGATGAATTTGATCTAAGTTTATACAAACAGAAGAGTCCAATTTTTAAATCATTCCGAATTTGATAACGAGATGGATTTGGACAATCGGATTACGCAATGAATTTTTATATATAATTGTATGTTCAAGAAGTATATTGATATATTTGTTACGATTCCTTTAATATCTAGTGTCTGTAACACATCTTGAGGTAATGAATTTGAATATCGTCACTTTCATGGAATACCGTTGATCAGCAATCCTATTAAATTTCGTTATTATCTTGTACATTGCTCATTAAAGTGTAGAAAGAAAATGAAGACTGTAGAATCTAAAAATAAATTTAAAAATTAGTGAATTATGAAACATTCCATTCAATTTAATGATGACTAAAATATGTAGATTTGATATAGGTACATGAATGCTCAATATCTATTCTTTTAATATTTCTGAGAATTTTGATACAAAGGATAAGCTTTTAAAGTCATGGAAATTATGTAGCATTGCTACGTTTATTCCACGCCGAATTCGGAAAAGATAAAGAACCATGGTTTCGTTTTATTTCTTGTGGAATTTGGGCACATAAAGCACACAAAACTATACCTGATATAGTGATCACTGCAGTGAATTTTTTGTACGGATTGTTAGTACAGTTACCCTGAGTAAATGCCAGAAAAATGCCAACGAGGCATTTTTTTAAACAGTTCAACAATTTGTCAATAACAATTTATATTTGTATTTGCTGCTATATTTAAAATATATCCTAATGATGTATTGACTGCATTATCATTAAGATTTTCAATTATCGTTGTTTGGAACGTATATATCAATACTGTTTATAATACATTATCACTTCAAAATTATTTTCCAATTTGTCATTTGAATTCACCCTACATATTAATATTATTATTAATTAGGAACTATTTAACTGTTTATGTAGTTTTCTGTAGAATCTTTTTTATTTTCACAATTTACAAATAATTTTTTTGTATATGAAAACTTTGTGTCGACTTTATGTAAAATTAAATAAATTTTGGCCCTTAAATTTATTCAACTATGTCAAAGCCAAAAAACGGCACGGAAACAAACTATCCAGCTACATGGTTTATCGAAGTTTGCATTGAGTGTTCACTCCCTATACTCCCTGACCACGATTTTTGACGGCTTCCAGCATTTTTGATTTTGTTAAAATGGTTTCTCGTATCTTTCAATAGATATCACTACTAACTAAAACTTCTTCTAAAACACGATTTATGAAAGCTGCTCTAAAGGCTTGTTCACAAATGAAAATTAGTGTTAGTTTTATGTTTTCAATTATAGATTGCCACGTACTAGACTTTGCGTAGAATATGCTTTCGGTATTATATATATTATTATTATTATTATTATTATTAGGTTTCGAATATTTGGTCGAGTAATAAATGCTGAGTTCGAAAATGTTGACCGCTTAATACGCTTAGGCCTGCAAACAGAGAGTTTCTGGATGATTTTGAGTTCTGTAATACAAATCATAATGAAATTGAGGCGTGAAAACGAAATTTTGCTTGAAGCTGAAAAAGCGTTGAGCGATTGGGGTACCAAGAAGTCGCAAGAGAGATATGAAAGAGTTTAAAGAAATGAAAAGCTGAATAATAGTAAAAATAGTAGAAACCATCAACGAACCTGTCTTGCTGGCATATTTTATAAAACTGGTAAATAATTTAAAGTTTTGCTAAATACGTATTTATTATATAATTTAAATTTATTGATTTTCAGTCAAAAGTATACAAATACAGTTTTTTGTGGTCAAAATATTCCATGCTTAAAAAATGCTTATAATTAAGGTAAATGTGAATAGTAGCACTTTTTACAAGCTAATTTCATTTTTTTAAATAAAAGCATTGGGTATGAATCAAAAAATAAATAAATAATATAAAATTTATGATTGAGTCACCAGACTGCACATATCTGATGATTAAAGTATGACAAATATTAAATTGCTAAAAATGTATTTAGTTAAGCATTATGATTTGAATTATATAAGGAGCTTGTCGAAGAGAACTCGCAAATATTGCAGTAGACGTTGTAGAAGACAGGGGTTCCGTCATTCTTGTAATCATACCAAAAACAAAAACTAATAAAAAATGTGAGTTTGGTATAGTAGATATGAAATAAGGGCTCTGATGCTTTATAGAAAATACTTTGTTTTGCGTCCAGGAAGTCTGAGTCATCGTAGTTTTTTTTTCTTTAAATTAGAAATATAACCTGCACTTCCCAGCCTGTAGGAAAAAAATTCTTTTAGGGTAATTCCGCATACTATCGCAAAATATCTCCAGCAGAGCGATATACTGGATATACCTTTCGCAGAACATCTGCGATGTTGCTAGCGGATATTGGGAGAGATACAACATCTGTAAAGAGGCATGGGGGATGGAAAAGTACTTCCGTTACTGAAGGATACCTAGAAGATTCAGTAAAACTTGACGGCATGATTAATTCTCAATAGCAAAACTAGTGCAAATACATCGAGCGATATATCTACACAGTCAACCATAGGAGAACGAGATAAATAATTATATTTATCAACACATTCTTAAATTGTCATTATCTGACACTTTTCAGTATCTAACATAAATCTTTATTTCACAGTATGAAATAAAAAAGTAACTATAAAATAAAAAAATTACAACACTAAAATAAATTTGATTAATTTAATAAATACAATTTGAAATGATAATAAATTAATTAAAATGTATTTGAATAGTGGATAGTAGTGTGTGTCGTAGTGTCAGCACGTGAAAGTTTGTGCTCCGTGAAGAAATTAAAAAATATATGAAAAACAGGGATATCGAGGACTATTAACAAAGAAAGCAAGGTACTAATAAGAGATCTCAAAGGAAGATATAAAGGAAAAGATAATTATCGTCAAATAAAACAGTAAAAAACAAATAAAAATTATTAGCCGTTTATAGGTTATTCACATATACACTTTTATAAGAGATACATTGCCAGCAAAGCATTATCAAGAATTGCATTTTGCAAAGAAGTATTTTGAGCCAGCGGCATATATCAGATTATTGTCCGAAACAAGGTGATAACGCAAACTGAACTGACGATACATAGAACATCACCAAGCAAAACTAGCAAGTAAGGAGAATTGCATACCTACATACAATAATATGGATACCCAAATAATTTTTATTTATCATTTTATAGCTACTTTTTTATTTCATACTATGAAATAAAGATATATGTTAGATACAGAAAAGTGTCAGGTAATGACAACTTAAGAATATATTGATAAATAAAAGTTTTTGTATATCTGTTTCCAGGTTTCATTTTTTTGCTAGTTTTACAATCATCACTTCTTTTATTATACAAATAAATACTGGTAACTTTCTATCATAGAAATAAATATTTCTTCGACAGTCATCTAAAATCATTTTAGTATTTCAATATATACTTTTATTATTTGTCTGTAGCGTAAATTTAATTATGTACGCCTCTGATAGACCCGCTATGGGTGGTCCAGCGGTGGTGGGAGCTGATGCGTGTGGTGTGTGGAACTGCAATGGACAGAGTAAGTGTGACGTTAGTGTATTGCGGGTTGTTGGAATTTATTTCAAACCTTTCCAAACAACAGGTGAGTACATGTTATTTTGCCATAAGAGTTTCTTTTGAATTTAATTACAATTATATTAGAAATAAATAAGAAAGGAAAGGGTTTATTTCACATTCTATATATGGAGTAGAGTATTTCCCAATTTTTTGATGCATTGTATAACCTATTATAAACCTATAAAACGTTATTAACTTCTGTTTTCAGGTTATGTTTTATGTTTACATGTGTCATTATGAAATATATATGAATCAAATTTGTAATTTTAAATAATAATCGATTATGTTTATTCAAAATTCTTATTAAATAATTTCTTTTTCAGTTTTTCATGATGGTTATGTGTTTTGCGACATACTGTCAGCATTACAGCAAACAAAGGATTTGTAATTTTTTTTGTTTCCCAACTAATCAACAAGAAAAAAAATGGATAGAATTAATATATATATATATATATATATATATATATATATATATATATATATATATATAAATCAGAATTAAAAGCCATTTTAATTACATGTCCAGATTCCAATGCATTTTCCCCACGACCCATACTTTTCTTGTCATCATCAAAAAATGACATTATGGCTGATAATTTCACTACATATTTCGAAGCCATGTTGTTATTAATAGATTTTAGTATTATAGTAATTATTAAATTACTAAATATAACTCAAATTTCAAAATAACCCATGTAAACATAAAACATAACCTGAAAACAGAAGTTAATAACGTTTTATAGGTTTACAATACGTTATACAACGCTTCAAAAAATTAGGAAATAATCTACTCCATATATAGAATGTGAAGTAAACCCTTTCCCCTCTTATTTATTTCTAATATAATTGTAATTAAATTCAAAAGAAACTCTTATGGCAATATAACATGTACTCACCAGTTGTTTGGAAAGGTTTGAAGTAAATTCCAACTACCCGCAATACATTGACGTCATCACTTACCATGTCCATTGTGAGCAAGAAGTGATTTAATACGGACATTCGATATATCTATTATTATTTGTCACATGTGTTCACGATTTTTGATGGTTTCCAGTGTTACCGATTTCGTTAAAATGGTTTTTCATATCTCAGTAGGTGTCTCTACTAACTAAAACATCAACTAAAACACGACTTATGAATGGTGCTTAAAATGCTATAAAACGTACAACATAAAACTAACACTAATTTTGAGTTATGAACGAACCTTAAATGTTATGTAACGTAAAACATAAAACTAACACTAATTCTGATTTGTGAATGAGTCTTAATATACAGGGTATAAAATGAAATGAAATTAAAAATAAATCAAAACGCGATTTTATTTAGCGGTACCCATGGAAACAGCAAATAACTGTTTCCTCATGTTAATTCCCTATCTCAAGGTTTTGAGTATATATGTATATGTATAGAGAATGAATTTTATATATAAAAAATAAAAACAAAATAAAATTGCTTATTTTTTTTGCGTTACTTGACAAGACAGTAATTACAAATAATAATAAAACTAAACTAATATAAAAAAACTTGACAGGTAAACCGTTGAATATTTGTTATTTTTGTCTCAATTCCATGGCTACTGTTATTTTAAGGGTGATTGAAGTCATTTTCTAATTTCTGAGTCACAAGGTATAAAAAAATTATTTTGCTTATTGAGTTCCGATGCAGACTTTTATGCTCTACAATTGTTATTCGAAGCCTTTTTACTTAAAAATTAATACTAAATAAAAGCAGGAAACTATGAAAATATTATTTTACATGTTAAATCTCTATGTTCTAGTATTCGGGACACCAGCCTGTATATATATTTTCACTACTAGCCACCATTATTAACCTTTATTTGACATGGAAAATTAAAGTTAACAATAGTGGGTAGGTACGTAGACTAGTAGGCAGTGAAAGAAAAACTATTGCTGGAATATCATGAATATTTTCTTCAAAAATTAAAAACGCTGATTATCACTGAGAAATGAAAATCGCGCTCTTTCTGTGCAACATCCGATTAGTCTGAATATGGGATCCTTTCACCTGATTGCCGAACTCTTCATAAAAAATTAGGACTTGAATGATGACGTACATCGATTGTGGCCCTACTATATTATTATTGTGTCCAATAGTGTTTACATAAGAATGTATTTTAGAAAAAAATAGAACTTATAGAATTATGGTTTATGATGTACTTTACAAATGCTTTGGGATGAAAGGATTAAAGGGTTTTCTAAATTTAAAAAAAGCAAAGACAATGTATTATGAATATGAATGTAGATTTAGTTGAATTATAAAAACATTTTTTGCGATTATTTTTTGAAATAAACATAGTATTTACATATTTTTCAGAAGATAATTTAATGTCTGGTTTACGAAGCTGAGCAATTAATATATGTATTTTCCAAATAAACTGTTTTATGTTGGGATCATTACTTTAACAACCAGGGACATGGATGATTGTTTGAATTCGTATAAATAACCACTTCTATCGGGAAATCCTATACAGTTTAGAATACCGAATGTCATGCGATTTACATGTCACTAATAATTCTATCATTTTTTTATTCGACTTACAGACACAAGAGTAACTACATTAATTTGGAATAATCCTCCAGCTTGTATACTCTGTACTTTTTGTGAGCGCATAATTATCATGAGAGCAGCGAAACGTAATCTTTTGCGCTTGGTATTTTCCCAACCTGACATATAAATAGAATCCGCCACTTGGAGACACTGAAACATATAAATACAAATAGACGATATAAATTTCATAGAAAGTATGTTGTATGATACAAAAAAAAATATTAATAAATTATATATCACAATCATTTAAGCAATATTTTAATGTAATATTAGAGATGTTCTTTTGCATTAGTTATTACCCATTGGCCCATTTTTTTTTGTTTATTTATTTATTTATTTATTTATTTATTTATTTACCATTTAGCATTCTCAACAGGGCTGGTGCCCCAATTACAGAGAAGCATTAAATTACATATAGAGTTACAAAATTTACAATAGTAGACATAAAACACATATAAACAATTGGAAAAAGACAAATTAGAAACAGTACATTATGCATGTATAATTAAACTAAATATTTCTATATAACATTTGAACGTGTTTTTTGAATGTATTAAGTGTAGAATTAAAAATATCAGGGAAGATAACATTATGAGAGAGATTATTATATAATAATGGTAAACGATTCATAACAGAATTGACTGCGGAATTTGTTTTAGAGAAATTAATTGCAAACAGTTCATTAGATCTTATTGAATGTGAATGTACTCGAAAACTAAGCTGTGATAATAAGGATGGGCAATCAATTAAGTTATTTAATAATTTATACAAAAACACTAGATCCAATAGTTTGCGTCTATTGTACAGTGATAAGAGGTTAAGGTTGAAGTTTGGAAATTTTGACAAAAAATATCTGCAAAATTTTTTCTGAATACTTTCTATTCTATGTATATATGTGGAGTATTGCGGATTCCAAACAACTACAGCAAATTCTAGCTGACTTCTAACTAGAGCGAAATAAAGAGTTAGAATAGTTTGTGGTTCCTTGAAGTTTCGGCAAGTTCTAATAAGAAATCCCAGCATTTTATAAGATTTTTTTACAATATTGTCAGTATGTTTATCTAAAAGAAACTTACTATCAATAGTTATCCCTAAATCTTTAATTTCATTTACCGCAAGCAATGTTGAGCCTGATATTTTATAAGGATAATTAATGGATGATCTATTTCGTGTAAAAGTTATGTAGGAACATTTGTTAATGTTTATAATTAAATTATTTTTTGCAGCATACTTAACAAATCTGTTTAAGTCAGATTGAAGTTGTTTGCAATTTTTAATTGAATTTATGGGATGGTAAATTTTCAGGTCGTCTGCGTAAAGCAGAAAACTGGAGAATTTAAAGCAGCTTGATATATCGTTTAAAAATATATTAAATAATAAAGGGCCTAAGTGGCTACCCTGAGGAACTCCGGAAGAAACTGAGATTGGGTCAGATTTGAATCCATTTAAAACTACACACTGGCTTCTGCCCGTCAAGTATGATTTAAACCAACTTAACAAACTGCCATTCACCCCGACTTTAGCTAATTTACAGAGTAGTATGTTGTGATCGATTTTGTCAAACGCTTTGCTTAGGTCAGTATAGATTGAATCAACTTGGCATCTATTGTCCATATGTTTTAAAATGTCATTTGAGTAAGTTAGTAAGTTGGTTTCAACCGACCTTCCGGGCATGAAGCCGTGCTGTTCAGGGATAATTAGAGATTTAACAGACGAATATAAAATTGAGTATATTAGTTTTTCAAAAATTTTTTCAAATGAACACAGTTTAGAAATAGGTCTGTAATTCTCAATATTATTCTTAGCTCCAGTTTTATGTACAGGTACAACATAAGCTTGTTTCCAGATGTCAGGGCAATGTCCTTCTAGTAAAGATTTATTGAAAATTAACATTAAAGGGTAACTTAGGGAAGATGCACAATTTTTAATGAACAATGGTGGAATTTCGTCAGAACCCGCCCCTTTACTGGTGTCTAGTGACAGAAGGATTTCAAGAACTTCATTATTACTGAAACATACAGAAGAAATAGCATTGACGTTAAATTGAGTTTGTGAAGCATTGAAACTATTATTTGAAAATGCATTACTATTAAAAGAAGCCGCAAAATGATTCGAAAAAGCATTACAGATATCTTTTCCATTACACACATTCACATGATTATATAACATAGTGTTAGGAATTTTACATTGTTTAGATGTCGATGATATGAAAGACCAAAACTTTTTACTATTGTTAGGTATTTGATTTTCTATACTTGTTACATAATTTCTGTAACATTGATAAGCCAAATGTTTAACTTTACGTCGAATGAAAGAAAATTCATTGTAGTGTTCAAGGGATTTGAAACGTTTATACTGCCTATGTGCTTTGTATTTGATTTTAATTAGAGCGATTAATTCCCTTGAATACCACGCAGGAAAATTTTCATTATCACCTTTCCGGAGAGGTACAAATTCATCTATTATGTCATAAAGCACATTATAAAATGATTTTACCATCTCTTCAGTATCCAAATTATGAAAAAATGTATCCCAATTGATAGCCATAAGTTTATTATTAATGTTAATGTAATCTGCTTTATGGAATAAGTATGATTTCCTACCCTTAGAGGTAAGGTTGTTGTCAATGGAAATATTTAAATATATATCGAGGGGAGGATGATGATTATCAATGTTAACAAGAGGCGAATCACACTTAATTACTTTCACGTCATCAACATTAGCAATGATCAGATCTAAAATCCTATTATTATGATTTTTAATTGAGTTAAACTGAGACAAATTACAGTAACACATGCAGTCAACAAATTCAGTACTCAAAGTATTGTAGCTATTGCTCGGCGATAGGCTGTTATTTACATGTATCCACTGCAAATGAGGGAGGTTAAAATCTCCACAGATTAAAAAGTTACTATTAACACAGTTATCACGGATAAGTGCTAAATTATTTAGAAATGTTTGAATCATAATGTTATTATTGGGCGGTAAGTATACACAGCACACATGAAGATTTATATTGTTAATTGTTAATGAAATCCACACATCCTCAGCGTCACTGAACCATGCAGATTTGATAATGAAGTTGAGATGCTTGCGGATACCAATGAGGACACCACCACCATCAGACTTAAGAGAGGATGTAGATGATCTATCTCGACGCACAATGTGATAGTTATTTGAAAGGATCTCACTATCATTTATAGTATTATTTAGATTCGTTTCTGTTAAACATATTATATCATATTCGCAAACAGTTGAATTGAGGTATAAATTATTAAGCTTGGTACGTAGCCCACGTACGTTTTGATAATAAATAGACAGTACCATAAGGGAGAAAATGTGTTTAATTAGAAAAGATTTTAAATTAATTTATTAAGATCATCATCATCACGTAACAGATAAACACGCGATGAGTCTGTTTTTCTGGCATAAATTTTACAATTTTTTGACCAAATATATTTAAATCCTTTCTCTTTTAATGTAATACGAGCTTTTCTAAAGAGCGAATTATTATTAGTGGTTAATTGATCATTAATGTAAATTTTAGTTTCGGGACCCTCGAATTTTAAAGCTGTTGTAGTTAAATTTTTATTTTTACAAGCTGAAATCAATGCATTTTTTGTATTTCTGTTAATGAATTTAACAACTAAGTTTTTAGACTTATTATTTTGCGATGCACTCGCGGAAGGAATACGATGGGCTGCATCAATATCCTTATTGTCAATTTGTACCCCGACACAGTCACCAACATCACGAATGATTTTAAAAACATCTTCATTACGCGACTCAGGTATGTTTTGTATGACCACATTATTTATTCTGGAATATTGTTCCATATCATTAAGCCTGTGACACAATGATTTAACTTCGCTTTTTAAAAGTTCATTTTCTGTTTTTAACACCTCGATATATTTTAATTTATCATTTAAAGATTTAATTTCCGATTCAAAGTCACTTACCTTATTGCTGCAGAAAGTGACTGATTGAATCAGAGCGTCGAATTTACTATTCATTTCAACTAAAATTTCCATTTTAAAGTTGTTAAACATTTTATGTAATTCATTGGTTAATAACGACTCCTTGCTATGGAATCGACCACCAGAAGTATAACGAATATAAGAAAACATGACAGCTTATGACTGGCTTTAGTCGGCAAATGGGGGTTTCCAATACAACGCCTTTTTAAAATATATATTCTGCATATCAATTTTGGTCGTGAGTATATTATAATAAAACTAAAATAATATGTAATTGTTGAATATTTTATTTAAAAATTGAAATTAAAATTTTATTTAAATGACCTTGTGACGTCTTTCCCCTGATCAGTGTTGCCAACTATAAGTATATAAGTTTTAATTTCACCGGCTCGCAACACTGTCCCCGATAGCTAGCTTCATGTGATAAAATGACAGTGCAACAGGTATAAAACAATACTTAACAATAATAGCCACAAAGAAAATTGCAAATATGAAAGCAGCGATAGCAAGAAAATCTAAATAATATTCATTCATAACTAAAATAAAATACTTTATGTATAAGTACATTCTTTTTTCATTAAATATTATTATAAATTCAGTACCTGATATTTATATCCTGCCTGGATTTCAAAATATATGAGAACACACACACGTGGTAACTGGTAAATGCAACTATCGAAAGCATGAATCACGAAAGCAGGTTATGTTTATATTCAATGCTTGAATTTACGCGGTACTCGTAGCCTAACTTCACTTCAGTTTTTTAGCTATTTATAGTTCTATCTCATAGCGCACATGGACTATCTTTTTCTAGTCAGGGGAATGACGTCAAACCCATTGTCCGTAAACTTTATTAATTTTTTTCTCGGATACTATCAACTTTTTGGAAAAATAAAAAAATATGGGTCCAATATTTTGTTTTAAAGTTTATCATATAAAAAAATCAAAAAATCTTGGAAACCCCCATTGCAGCGATCTATTTATTTTTTTCTTCAGTTTCCCAGGGTTTGTTGAGAAATGAATAAAATTTAATAGTCAGAGCATTCCCCGCGTATTTCTGCAGCCTACTACACTGCAATTACTGTTTGATTTTTTTTTCGTCCGTATTACTCATTTTTTCGCTATTTCTTTCTGTTAAACCGCTAAACTATAGAGCTGTTACGTCGCAACTCCCGGAAAAAATGCAGCAAAACGTCGCAAGATGTCATTAGTATCATTGCTTACATAGCCTATATTATACTTTTTCTAGTCCTGCAAATTTGGAAAAACGCATAAATATTTTAGAAAATGACAGCATAAAAATACAGAATGACAAATGACATACCGTCAGCTGTCAAACGACCCTAGGCAGATTTAAAATAAACGTGAATAATTGATTTCTGGTTTTGTGATTTGCAAAACGAGTGAACTATGAGTCATATTTCACTGTTCAGATATATGACTACTATAATTAATTGAAAAATTTAAATAATATTTATACAGGAGTAGAAAAATAAATTTACCTTATATATTACTATATGTATACGTGTATTCCTATCCTACATACTTACAATTTCAGTTAGAACTGTGCCTCCAATACAATAAATTGCCATTTCTAGAATGAATGTCGCTAAAATAAAACTGGATCTTATTTGCGAAGATATTTCGGCACTAGAAAACAAGAGTTAGATTAATGTAAAAAGTTCTGACGTAATTTACCTTGGAGCAGACATAATATAAATTCCCATGCAAATGGATGCAGTATTTCCCAAAAATTGATTAAACATTTGAATAGAATATAATCCATTCAGTTTTTCGCAAAACCTAAAATAATATATAAATATTATTATATAAATATTATTAATATTAATATTATTAATATTATTATATTAATATTATTATTATATTAATCAATTAATAATTTATTAAATATATAACTTTTTTGACGAAGTATCAATCATACAGTTTCTTTGAATTTTAAACTCTACCATTATGATAATAATATTAAAATATCATAACAATAGGTTTACAGGAAATCGAACAATCCTTGCAAGCCATTTATGAATATTTATTTTGAGAAAGTAATTTATTATTTTGTTTTATTTTCTCATAAACATTAAAATTATATCCAGCAAAATATCAATGTAATATAGACACCAATAATTTTGTTAACGCAGGACCAGTATTTCATTTTTTCCATGCCACACCATCAGTTGGTGTTAACAAAAACCGATAACCGATATTTTGAATGAAAATTACGAACTTTAACCGTTATTTTAACTGATATTTTTAAGGCCGAAAATACTGGCAACCGTTAACAAAAAAAACAGTTTTAGTAAACATTAACCTTTATTTTAATATCACTTAGCCCGATTTTTTTGAAATATTTTTTATATCCATATTAGGTAGTAATATTTGATACGACTCGTGACAGTTTTTGCAATGTATATTTTATCGGAAAATTTCAAAAGTAGGTAGTAACCTGCGTTTTTCTGAAGGTATTACGGGAATATACGGTAATTAAATTGCACTCTTTTATTTGTTATATTTTTTCGTATAGTAATATTTTATATATTTTTAAAAATTTTATAATTAATTTTTTATAATATTTTTTTTTCATTTATTTTATTAACTGATATTTTAACCGGTTAAAACCAGTTTACAATTTAAAAAAACCGGTTTTCGAACTCAAACCATTATTAATATCACGTTCTCTATAAGTGTTAACCGTTAACCAGTTTTTTTTTCTGCTACATTCCTTGATTAATTGTCATAATTGAGTATAAAAAATTTCGTAAAAAAAAAGATAACTGATAAAGATCAAAATAATGTGCTACGCGCACCACACAGTCGTGTATTATTGTAGCTCTTACGCATCCAAGATGACAGTGAATGCGGCCGCCAGCTTTTAGACAGTGGAGAAGGGGGTGGTTCAAATAATGAAATAGTATAAATTATAATAGGGCGGCACGTGGTTGTTGTTAAAAAAAGGAAACCTAGTATACAACCACGAAAATACGAATCTGTGAAGGATAATCAAAAGATAATAGCAGGTAACTAAAAAAAAAACAAATAAAGCTCCGTTTGAAATTAAAATGTAGGATATATTAAATATTTGTAGTATTACATTTAATACTTTGTGATTATGTTGTCGAATATGTAAATAAAGTTTGAAATCGAAATTCTTTATATTAACAAATTTTCTGAATGAATTATATAACTCATGCGAGATATAAACGAAAGGTAAAACTAATAAGTGAATAAACTGTACCAAATAGGGGATGCGTGGCGCACGAACGAGCGAGGACTTCGAATATTTAGATAGCTGATTTTAAATGTAATACGCAAAAATAGGCGCAATACGGGTGGTTGGTCGACCAATCAGGGTAATGCGAGCGTAACAAGCGTCGAAATAAGTTAAATTCAGTCCTAACCCTTCCTAAACCGAAACAATCCCTAAATGAGTATCTCTCATAAAAAAAATTCTGAGACTCGCGTGAGCTAGTACATGTAAAATAATAACATAAGCGTAAATAAATGTAATTAAATAACATAACATTCAAAAATCAATTCAAAAAAATATTTAAAAATAACAACAAAGAAAAAAAATCAAAATAGAGCTTATCTGCATGTGTTTGGAGAGCTGATGACGTCGGAGTGACGTAGTGTGCGGTAGTGACGTAGTGTGTGACGAGTCCCAAAATGGCGTCGAACAATTTCCGCTTGAAACACGAGGTACCGGTCATCCAATTCTCCCCAAAAATTCTCCACTAAAATGTGTATCCACCAAAAATAAGGGCTCAACAACCCAATCCAACCATAAGCATCCAATAAATCGGATCGAGATCGAATTAATATCGATAGTGGTAGAAAAGTAAATACAATAAAATAAAAGCCTGAAAGGAGAACTCAATTAGCATTGCCAGGTCGATGATTAAGTTAAAAGTTACTTTTACTGATTGTAAATTAACAATGATCAAAATATTATTACCAAAATACTTTATAGATACTACAACTGGGCTAATCAACAATAAAAGTAAATACCTGAGATGGTGGGCGGCTAAGTTGTTTTTCAATGATCGCAGTGCAATAAATCCGGAACAATTTTCCGCGGGAACAAATATTTCCCAATTATTTTTCTCAGTTGAAATCCCCAAATAACGGGCACGTTAAACTTTATCCAACAATAAACTAAACAATATGATAAATAATAACCAGACACTGAGATATGACTACAGCGACGATCAAGGAACAGAATGAATCACTTCGCTCAAATCTGCGAGTTAGCTCAAACTTGCACATGCCCAAATGTATAAAAATATAAAAATTAATATTCCTGACAATAATCAACCAGCAATGCCTAAGAGTTCCATAAATTGCGAACAAAAATGATAATAAGGAAATAAAATGATTTAGATTTTAAATAAATTGCAGATTGCAAAAATAAACCGTAACAAATGTTTAGGTGACTATGGTAAAATCAACATAATAGTCCAAAAGCCAGCGCCCTAAAATCAACGGTCTTGCTAATGACGTCAATATTTTGTATAGGGTTTCACAAGACAAGATTTATTGCCTTGTATATAAAAATCTTGACTTGATCGTCATTTTCTTGCATATTTTTATTTATTTATTTATATTGAATTTTATAATTCACGTGCTATGTATACAAATAAATATATATAGATAGTAGAAACGAATGGTTTATTAACAGAATAGATATGACCAAGTGAAAAACTATACAATTGACAATTTATGTTTTTCTTTATATCATTAAACAATAATATCATATGTAACTACATATTTATACAATAAAAATAAGTGACGCTGACTAACACTGTCACTATGACAAATAGAATTGACAGCGCGATAAATATCATATTTAACACTCCCACTTTTTGAGTGCATCGCTAATACATAAAATGCCAATTTTTACAGCTAACTTTTCAATTCTACTTGTAGGAAAAGGTTTCGTAAAAATATCTGCAAGTTGTTCATCAGAACAAATATATTCTGTACATAAAGTACCCTCACAGAATTTTTCACGAATAAAATGATACCGGATATCAATGTGCTTAGACCTTTTATGAAATTCTGGATTTTTTACTAATTTGATTGCACTTTGATTATCAACATATAAAGTAGTTGGTCTAATAAATGTGTGTCCGATATCATTTAACAATTGTCTTAGCCAAACAACTTCTTTTGATGCTAAACAGGCAGCGACATATTCTGACTCTGTAGTGCTCAGGGACACCATTTTCTGCCTCTGTGATGTCCAGGATACTGCACCGTTTGACATCAGGAATACGAATCCGGATGTGGAGCGTCTTGTTTCGGTATCTGCTGCAAAATCTGCATCCGAATATCCAGGTATTTCGATCTTGCCGCATTTTCTTCTATACATTATTCCATAATTTGTTGTACCGCTTAAATAACGAAAAATGCGTTTCACTGCACGCCAGTGTGGTTCTCCATAACAGTCTATAAATCTACTCAAATAGTTAGTAATATATGCTATGTCTGGGCGCGTCAACTGATCAAGGAACATCAAAGTGCCGATGGCCTCACGATAGGGAATACTATCGTCACATTTACCTTCAAATTTGGTTAAAGATTGAACAGAATGAGGATCGGCAGGGGTACTGATAGTTTTCGCGTCAGAAATACCAAAACGTGTTAATATTTTGTTTATATAGTTACTCTGATTGATAAAGATACAGTGTGTTTCATAATCTCGATGAATTTGTATTCCAACGTAGGTAGACGGCAAACCATGTTTTATTTCAAATTCTTTCTTTAAAACTTCTAAAACTTCATTTAATATTTCTCTAGTTTCAGCTAATAATAACCCATCGTCCACATACAAAGCAAGATAAACAAATCCATTAATGACATGTCCTGTATAAACACAGGGGTCTGCTTCACTTGGTTTAAAATTAAATAATTTTAAAAATGAATCAAATTTGTGATTCCATTGTCGAGAAGCTTGCTTCAAACCATATAAGGATTTTTGCAGTTTACAAACTTTACTAAAAGTGTTATTCAAACCTTCAGGTGGATTCATATAGACTTCTTCATTCAGTTCTCCATAAAGGAATGCTGTT
Organism: Stenolophus ochropezus; assembly: GCA_035578165.1. NCBI lineage: Eukaryota > Metazoa > Arthropoda > Insecta > Coleoptera > Carabidae > Stenolophus > Stenolophus ochropezus. The sequence continues at coordinate 10,334,714 of JAQOWZ010000008.1, read as the reverse complement.
CGAATGTCAAATTGTTCAATTTGTAGATCAAGCTCTGCAGTTATGCTCAAAAGTACTCTAACTGATTCATATCGAACCACTGGTGAAAAAGTCTCTTCATAATCAACCCCATATTTTTGTGTGAAGCCCTTAGCACACAATCGTGCTTTGTAAATAGGATTGTCTTCAGGAGACGACTGTTTAATTTTAAATACCCATTTGTAGCCTACTGTTCGTTTTTCTGAAGGTAACTCTGTCAATTTCCATGTTCCATTCTTCTCGTGCGCATTCAGCTCGTTTTGAATCGCGCTTTCCCATTTTGAGTTATCTGGAAGTGATAAAGCTTCACTATAACTTCTTGGTTCTACATAGATAGCCTGATAAATTACAGGTTTCTTGATTTCTTGTCTACTTCTTAGTTCATATTTCTGATTTTTCTGAAGAATTTCGTTAATTTTCTGTTCTTCTTTCTCTTCTGTATTCGAAATTTCTTGTTTTGGGTTAAAATCTGAACAGATGCTCATAGGTACTACTATTTCATCTTCTTTAGTCAGTAAAATACTGTCATTTGTTTTTTCATTGAACACGACATCTCTTGACACAGTAATTCTTCTGGTTTGAGGATCAAACAGGCGATAATTGGAAGACTCTTGATCATAGCCCACAAGGATTAGCTTCTTTGACTTCTTGTCCCATTTTCGTCTGAGATTTTTAGGAATATGTACAAATGCTTCTGATCCAAAAATCTTAATGTGACTTAGACATGGTTTCTTCTTCATCCATATTTCATAGGGACTTTTACCTGCAAGTCTGGAAGAAGGTATTCGATTTAAAATGTACACCGCTGTATGCACTGCTTCTGCCCAAAGATAAGTTTCGAGATTTCTTGCATGGAGCATTGATCTGGCACACTCAACGATTGTTCTATTGTCGCGCTCCGAACGACCATTCTGTTCAGGAGTATATGGAGCAGTTGTTTCAATCTGTATTCCTTTATTCGCAAGATACTGATTCTTAGATTGATTGATATACTCCTTGCCATTATCAACTCTTAGTACTTTAATTGAATGCTGAAACTTATTTTTGATTAGTGCATGGAATACTTTGAACTTTTCATAAACGTCAGATTTATGTTTAATAAAATAAACATTTCTTCAACCTGTAGCATCATCTTTGAAATTTACATAGTATTTCGAACCTCCCACTGATTGTACAGACATCGGACCACATACGTCTGAATGGATGACTCCTCCAGGAAAAGATGAACGTGGAGGAATTTCTTTTTTGAACGGGAACCTATGTTGCTTTCCATATTGACAGGCCTCGCAAAAGAAATCAGCTTTCTTCGGTATTTCGCCAATTTGAAGCAATTCTTGATCTTTTAACTGTCTAATCGAGTTAAAATTGATATGCTCCAGTCTTTCATGCCACAGTTTTGCATCTGAAATTTCAGCTACACATACTTGATTAATAGGGATTACCTGGAATAACATTTTGTACAAGCTATTCTCTTGCATTATTCCTATGGCCTTTTGTGCACCAGCTTGATACAGAATTACGCGATTAGCGTCAAAAACAGCCTTATAATTTTTCTTTGTACAAACTCCCACTGAAAATAGATTCTTTGCCAGAGACGGCACATATAAAACATTTCCCAGCTTTCCATCTAACCAAGTGTCATTTACAAATCTTTTAATGTAAATTGTTCCATGTCCTTTAACTTCGCACGCATGATCATCTCCTACTGAAACATATTCATTGCTCTTTTCTATAAATTGATGAAACCATTGTTTTTGGAATGTCATATGTTGTGAAGCTCCACTGTCAAGATACCACGTATATTTTTCATCAACATTTTGGAGATTTGTATAAACTGAAAAAGCATTTATATTTAATGATTGTTTTGACTTCTGTTACTTCTTTCGGCAATTTCGAGCAATGTGTCCCTTCTTATGACAGTAATAACATTCTACATCTTTATTCGATTTATTAATATTTACTGCCGATAATGCTGTTGTTATTTCTTCAGTTGCCGACATTCTACTTTCTTCTTTGTTTAAAAGAAGAATCTGATCATCAATTGCTACACTGTCCCATGCTGTAACAAATGCATTGTACTTTGATGGTAGACTTCCGAGGAGCTTTGCTATAACAGTGACATGAGACATGTTTTCACCGACATCTTTTAATTGCCGTGCCATATTCTCCACCTTCGCGATATGTTCCGCAATCGAATCATTTACAGACATTTTGTAATCATGGAATTTGGTCATAAGCAGCAATATATTGGCTACACTTTGCTGTTCGTGAATTGTGCGTAATTTTGTCCACATTTGTGCAGATGACTCGCATGTTATTAAATAATTCAGTTGCGCCGGATCCATTGAAGATGACAAAATAAACATAGCTTTTGCATCCTTGCGTTGCCATATTTTCCGTTCATCTGTATCTTCCCGCTTGACTTCAATGCCTACAACGATATCCAGTATATCATTAGCTATGAAGATAGTTCTCATCTGGAACTTCCAGGCCTGAAAATTTTATCCATTAAACTTGGATAAATTCTTAAGATCAATGTATTCTCCCATTGTTTCTTCACACGATCCTTCGTTTCAATTACCGCCAGCTATAAATATTCTAATTCTGTCAGTTTCTACTTTTCTATCTTACAACACGTATAGCGCTGCTGGGCCCATAACCTATTGAATTTTATAATTCACGTGCTGTGTATACAAATAAATATATATAGATAGAAACGAATGGTTTATTAACAGAATAGATATGACCAAGTGAAAAACTATACAATTGACAACTTATGTTTTTCTTTATATCATTAAACAATAATATATGTAACTACATATTTATACAATAAAAATAAGTGACACTGACTTACACTGTCACTATGACAAATAGAATTGACAGCGCGATAAATATCATATTTAACAATTTATTTAGATAGTTACCAAACATATTTGCTATAATACAATTATATATTATTATAAAATAAATATTATTATAGCTGCACATACTATATGTATATTTTAGCAATACAGCGACATCTGTAAAAACAGAAAAACTTTTTTGAAAGCATCCCTGGTTTTAAAAAAGCATTTTGTGTCTTATTTCTTGTTTACATCATTTCGAAGAAATTTTACTTTATTTAGTCAATAATTATTACCATTACATATTTTTTGAAAATGAAATTTATATACAAATGTTAAAATAAAATTGAATTATTTTTTTAGTACCTAAATTTTTGTACTTTTATTTATTTATAGATAAGTTTTTATATATTTAAAATTAATCAAAAAAATTGCGAAAGTACAAGAATTGAAGAAAATCTTGCTATTATTGCACATCTTGCCTTGTCTTGGTTTCAAATTTGTAGCTCTTGTCTTATTCTTGTCTTTTGCAAGACTGAGGCAAGACCAATAAAAATACAAGACTCTCGTGAAACATTAATTTTGTAAATATGTTGTTTATGCTAGTAGAAGGCGTGTTATGACCGTCAGCTGGTTCACTACGTGGAGTCACTTGGGATCTAGGGCGCTATGATTGTTGCAAAGTAGACTTTTTATCTTTTTATTTTATTTATTTTCCTGATATTTTCACCAGTGCTCCAAGCTATTTGCTTTCTACACTTTCGTAATGATTTTATTTAATTATTTTTATTATAACGTCTTTTTTTTACGCATGATTGTATTTTTTTTTAGCGTTTTTGCTAGCGCTTTTTTTTTTAAGTAAGTATTCGCTTTGGCCTTGGTTTCTTCATGACTGTTTCTGCCTCATAGTCTTCTACACTTGTTCTGATGCTGTTGTTCGGGTGGGACTCGACATTGGTGAAAAACTTCTCTGCTAGACGCTTTATAAATTCCTCAATAGTATCCAACTCAAGGTCCCGGTGGATTTGAGCGTTTCTCACGAACCAAGGCGCGTCAGTGATCATCCTGCAGAACTTGTTTTGGACTACTTGGAGTCTTCTTATGACTGGACTGCCCCGGTATCCCCACACTGGTGCTGCATAGGTGAGAACCGGTCTCACCATCGACTTGTACAGTGACAGTCTGCTGCGTCTATTTGCCATCGCGTACAGAAGGCTGATGGCTATGTTGGCTCGGGCGATTGTGTTTGTTGTATGTTGGCGCCAGTTGAGTCTCGAATCAAGCGTGACACCCAGGTATTTGGTTTCGGGCACCCATGGAACTGGCTCGAACAGCTCCACTGGTTCCGCAATCCTCTTCCGCGTTTTGGTAAACTGCATCGCGGCACTCTTGGAAGCGTTGACGTCAATCCTCCACTTGGAGAACCACTCCTCCATGGATTCCGCGGCGGCTTGAAGGCGTTTATGGACGAGTTTGGGCTTCGTGGACTTAGCTAGTACCGCAGTGTCGTCCGAGTACTGTGCGAGCAGCGTGTCCGGCTGCTGTGGAAAGTCGCTGGTGTACAGGGTGAAGAGAAGTGGCGAGAGCAAGCCTCCCTGTGGTGTGGCGGCCGTGACTGGCTTGGTGCTTTACCTGTCCTCGTTTAGCTTCACTTGGAGTTGTCTTCCGTTGAGGTAGCTGGCCACGATTCGTACCAGCCAGCGTGGGACCCCCATATGAAGCATCTTGAAGAGTAGGCCATCGTGCCACATCTTATCGAATGGCTTGGAGATGTCCAGGAAAAGCGCTCCTGTGACCTGGCGCCGGTTGAAACCCTGTGTGACATACTCAGTCACCCTCAGCAGCTGGTGGCATGTGCTATGATTAGCACGAAAACCGTGCTGGTGCTCCGGGATGGTGTTGTTGTCATCCGCCCAGGACTGCAGTCTTATGAGAATCACCTTCTCTAGTAGTTTGCCAATCGTAGACAAGAGACTGATCGGCCGGTAGTTCTGCGGGTAAGTGTGGTTCTGACCAGGCTTAGAAATCATACACACATCTGCTAGCTTCCACTGCTGTGGAAAATGGCGGAGTCGTACGGCAGCGTTGAAGATGTTGGTGAGGGCAACAACTCCCTTTCGCCCAAGCTGTTGAAGCGCTTTATTCGGTACTCCATCTGGCCCCGAGGCTTTCTTGGGGTTTAGTTTCCGGATGATACTTGCAACCTCGACTGGGCTGGTGAGTGCTGGGGTGGACGTATCTCGCTCACTTAGCAATTGTTCGACTTCTGCTTCCACTTCGTCGACGTCGTCCAAGTCGCAGTGCGTATAGCTGGGGCTGCACTGCAACTCTAGCTGGTCCGCGAATACCTCAGCCTTCTCTTGGTCGCTGTAGACTAGGCCAGTTGGTCCGTGGAGCGGTGGGACGTTGGATTTCTTCTTTCTGAAGACTTTCGTGATCTTCCAGAGGGAGTTGTCTTCTACGTCGAGGGTCTCCAGCTTCTCCTGCCAGCGCTCATTCCGGTGGTCATCGAGTGCTGATCTAATTTCACGAGTCAGGCTGTTCATAGTTCTGCGAGCAGCTACATCGCTATGCCGTTGCCACGCTCTCCTCGCTCGATTTTTCTCTAGGATTAGCTGCCTAATCTCTGGTGGGATCTCGTACGCTGCCATCGGTTTGTGTTTCTTTTTTGTAATTGAATGGTTTTGGTGAATTCATCAACTGCAAGCTCCAGAAATGTCGTGTCCTGAATTCTTTGGGAGCAAGATACTGCCTTCACCATTTATCCAGGCAATGACTGGGTCGTGGTCTGAGCTGTTGTCTGGAACAGCAACTAGTTCGATGTTGTGTCGAACATCTTTAGCTGCTAAGATGTCCAACACGTCGGGCGGGTGTCCAGCTCGGTGATAAAAAGTTGGTTGCTGTGGCCCATATACAGCGATGTTGTGACTGCTGGCTTACTTGGCGAGTGCACGGCCGTTGGCGTTGGTGGTGCGGCTGTTCCAGCTCGGGTGCTTACAGTTGAAGTCTCCTGCAAGTATGGTTGGCAGCTGCGAGCTCAGAAGTTGGTCCATATCTGCATCGATCAGGGGTTTCGAGGGGCTTTTGTAGACCGCCGAGAGACGTAACGGCCCATGTGCTGTGTGCACGACTATTGAGTTCGCCTCTATTTCTTGAGTTGGTTCAGGGCCGGCATCGTAGTGGTCTATATTGTTTTGTATATAGATCGCCGTTCCGCCGCCCCGCGCTCTTCTGTCGCCCCGGTATAGTCGGTAGCCTGGGATGTTCACATTAAGGGTAGCGTTGAGGTGAGTCTCGTTCACGAGAAGAATATTTATGTCATTCTCGTTTATGAACAGCCTGGCTTCGTTCCTCGCATTGAAGAGGCCTTCCGCGTTCCAAAACGCTATCTTAAGAGACGCAGGTTTCATTCTTCGAGTCATCATGGAAAATATTGATGGCGGTAGTAATTAGAATGTTAATTTTTTCCCATGACGACTCGGCAGTGATGAGTTTCTGGGCAGCTTCCGTAATTTCACGGAGGACCTTTTCCATGTTAATGGATGCTAGAAGTGGCAGTAACGTGTTGGCAGTGGCCGCTGGCATTCTGGGAGTGGCTGCAGCTGTCAGCAAGCTGCTGGACTTGGGTTTAGTTGTCTTGGGGCTGTGGGTATATCTGTTGCAGTCTGACTGCTTGGTATGGCAGTTGGTACTAAAGCAGCTGGTGGTGCAGCCACTGATGCATAGGAGATACCTTCGGTGACTCGTCTGGCTAGTAGTGCAGCAGCAGTGGAATGTCTGGTAGTTTGCCTGTTGTTCGGTGGCTTCTTAGGGAATTTTTCGCATCCCCTGTAATTAGCTGGGTGGCCACCGCCACAGTTGGCGCACTTTGGGTCCCCGTGCGGTTTAGTGCAGAGGTAAGTGAGGTGCGATGCCCCACATTTCACACACTTGGGGTCAGCTCGGCAGCAACGGGCAGAGTGGTTGAAGCCTTGGCACCGGAAACATTGCCCGACTACGTTTTGCCTGCGTTGGGCTTCAACGGTTTAGGATAGTTTTGGTTTCAAATATTCTCTTGCCTCCTGGTTTCTTAAGCTACACCAGCATCATTGGAAGCACCGCCTTGTCCCTACGCGACTTTATGCGCGTCACAACCTCCACTGGTAGTTGTTGGTTAATCAAGTCTTCCTTAACGTCATCTTCACTAACACCCTTTGGAATGCCTCAAATTACCACCTTGACTAGCTTGTCCTCTGGTAAAGCATAGGAGTGGTATGGAACTAGCAGCGAATCAAGCTTGGATGTTGCTGCTCTGAAGTTGTCTACGCTATCTGTGCGTATCTCAATGGTAGTAGCGTGATTTTTAGCAGACGTTATGGTTATTCCGCTATTTTCAAATTGTTTTTGGATATCAGTCCATCGATTTTTGATGCGCAAGTGGATGGGCGGAATTTTTTGTTTTGTTTGTGGCTTAGTGGCTGCTGGCATGGTGTTCGTTTCTTCAGATTCTGATTCAGCTTCATGTTCAGAATCATCGTCGTTTGCATCCTTGTCTTCACTTGCTAGTACAGCAAATTTATTTTTACAGACCAACGGATTTGTTAAATTATAATTATTATTTAACACAATTAGAGAACTCTTTCTTATCGACATTTGTTCATTTTTATTTTTATGTTTCATATGTAACTACATTTCGTAAATTTTTCTTTTGTCTGTTGTCTTGACCGTGACGTGTAATGTTTTGTACATATTTTTATGTTCATTGAAATAATAAAAATAGTCAACGGTTATTGTAAACATAACGAAAAGGGTTAAGCCCATTCGTCAGTACCATAAGGTAAATATTTTGTACTTTCTGCGTTATATAAAATGTCATAAAATGTATTCAATGCTTAACCACAGATTATTCTGGTTTCAGGTATTAACAATTTATTGTATCTGGTCTTACGAATTGTATTTAATAAATTTCTTTGCAAATGTGTGATTAACAATTTTATTTTACAATCTGGAAATTACGAGGGCACTCCTGCTCAACAGGTTATGGGCCCAGAACGACACACTGCCAAACGCCCTATGGTAAAGTTAATCCAAGTCAAGTTAATAAATGTCAGTAAAGAAATAGAAGACCAGATACACTAGTCAGTCGCCAAGTCAGTACGTCACGTCAGTCAGCTACATAGTAGAGACGATACACTAGTCAGTCGCAAAGTCAAAACGTCAAGTCAGTCATTTACCAAGTCCGAACGTCGCCAGTCAGTCGTCAAGCTAAATTGATTCATACATCATCTTGAGGTTGAGAGTACAAGAGAACAGTCAATCAACACGTCAGTCAGCCTCAAAAGTCATCAAGAATTGCGAATCGAAATGGACTCAATAAAGTCACAGTTAGAAACCTTATCTGAGACAGCTCAGAAAGAGGTGAATTACGTTTCATGGCTCTTTAAGATAACATTAACATTGAAGTCAAAGAGTTTGTTTGCTATTGCGAAAAGATTAGAAGATAAACCAGAAGGGGATGAAAACGACGCTGCTGTCAAGGCCTGGATTAAAAAGGACCTTGAAGCACAGGCGTCGATAGGCCTTAATGTAGATAGTTATATAGCTCGTAAAATTTTAAACTGCGTAACCTCAAAACAGATGTTAGAGAAACTCGACATGCTGTACGGCAGAAAGTCAGAACTTACAATTGAAGGATTACAAAGACGCTTCTTTAACTTTAAGTACGACACAAATCTTTCAGCTACTGAGAATTGTATGCAGATTAAACAATTGGCTGAGGATCTGGAAGCTGAAGGTGAGAACATAAAAGAAAGTTGGATTCTGACAAGAATAATTGGAATGCTGCCACCCAAATTACATCATTTTCGGACCGCATGGGATAACCTCAGTACCCAAGAAAAGAAATTCAATTTACTTGTCGAAAAGCTGAAGTTAGAAGAAGACAGATTGAATGAAAGCGGAACACAGAGTCAAAACGCGCTCATTGTCAGACCAGGAAAGTTATCATCGTCAACCAATACAAATCACCACGGTATTTCATCCGTCGAGTGTTTTAAATGCGGTAAGAGAGGACATATAAAGAAATACTGTAAAAATAAGCCGTGTTCTAAATATTTAAATTATTGTAAAAGCAAATACCCTTGCAACAATTGCAAACGCATAGGGCATTTCGCAAAAGACTGTCCGGAAGGAAATGTCAGCAAGCATGATGAAAAGTCAAATAAGAAACAGTCAGGAAATTCTGATCGCCGAGCTCTAGCTACCATTGGACTATCGACCGTTGAAATTAATGAACTTAATTCTCATAAGAACTGCACTGAACTCTGGATCCAAGATTGTGCTGCCACGCAGCACATGACTTTCCGTCGAGATTAGATGTAAAATTACAAGGAACTGAAAGTGCCAACGTCTGTCGTGATTGGGGATGCTACTAAACTGGATGGAATGGGAACTGGAGATGTTAAACTGGAAGCCTTCAATGGACGGGACTGGGAGAAGGTGATGCTGAAAGATGTCCTGTTCGTTCCAGATCTGACCTTCAATCTTTTTTCCGTGACTCAGATGCTAGATAAGGGCTACAAGCAGAAGGCAGACGCATGCAGTTCAACATTTCTTACCATGAATGGACAAGAAAAAGTCGCTATGGCAAAGCGAGTTGACAGCCTGTTTCAGATGATGTTTCGGCGAGAAACGAACCACAAGTGCCTAGCAGTAACCAGTCTCAGGACCTGGCATAGGAGAATGGCACACCAGAATGTAAATCAAGTAAAGAGTGTGCTAGATAGGAAGAAGATCAGGTATCAAGATGACTGGGGGAATCACGTGTGTGAAAGTTGTATATACGGAAAACATCATCGCATTTCACATCCAGTTAATCCCAAGACTGCCAAAGCTGTGTTGGATCTCGTTCATGTGGACCTGGGAGACATGAATGCAGCATCTCTAGGAGGAGCCAAATATTTTCTTCTTTTCAGAGACGACTTCTCCCATTACCGCATTGTTTTCTTTCTGAAATATAAAGATGAAGCTGCTACTAAATTGAATGTCTTTATGAATATGGTGCAAAATCAGTTCAATAAGAAAGTAAAATGTCTAATGTCCGATAATGGTAATGAAATAAAAAATGCCAAAACGAAAAGTCTGCTGGAAGGACTTGGTGTTTTCCACATGAAATCAAATGTGTATACTCCTGAACAAAATGGTCGAATCGAGCGAGATATGCGCGCCATAGTAGAATTGACACGTACGATTTTACACAAGAGAAAATTAAATGAAAATCTATGGGCTGAAGCCCTAAATTATGTTGTATTTACCTTAAATCAAACTGGAACCAGTTCTATAAAGAAAGTCAGCCCCGCTGAACTCTGGTTTGGACAGAAGATAAAGGTAAATAGACTCAGAAGTTTTGGATGCACTTGTTACGTCATGGTACCAGACAACAAGAGAAGGAAGCTGGATAGAAAATCCAAGAAAGGTTTCTTTGTTGGGTACGATGTGGACTCGCCATGCTTCCGAGTATATCTGACCGAGGATCGAGATGTAGTATGCTGGGATAATTTAATCTTCGACGTCGAAACCGAAGGAATAGAATCCAACTCAAGTATGGAATATTGTATCACTGAACCTGATGACCTGAATCATGATGAAGAGAAGGATATTGATGAGTCAGAACCAGAAGAATCTCATTCACCAAGACAGGAAACAGAAGTGCAGGATGAACCTCAAACCGACGTAGAAGATACCAGCGACGCGATTCGAAAACTTCGGGATCGAACCAAACTGTCCAGACCAACCAGATACTCGAATTATGTAATGGATTTTCCTCGTGGAGGAAACTACGTCAATCTCGCCGTGGAGGGTGAAGCAGAAGACATATCCGTATCTCAAGCCTTTGAACACGAAGGATGGCGCGCAGCAATGACAGAAGAGTTCGATTCTCTACAAAGAATGGGAACCTGGAAACTTGTCGATCCTCCAGATCATGCCAGACCTTTAACATGTCGCTGGGTTCTCAGAGAAAAGCAAGACGGAAGGCTAAAGGCAAGACTTGTAGCACGAGGTTTCGAGCAGCGACAAGGTATTGACTACAATGAAACCTTTAGTCCCGTTGTACGTCACTCGTCTATTAGACTAATTCTCAGTCTGGCAGCATCAGAAAACTATAAACTAAAAACCTTTGACGTGAAAACCGCTTTTTTGTACGGAGATCTATCAGAAGAGATATATATGTATCAGCCGGAAGGTTTCCACGACGGATCCAAGCGAATAAGTAGACTATATAAGAGTATTTATGGCCTGAAGCAGGCACCCAAGAATTGGAACCAAAAAGTTTCAAATTATCTCAGTGAAATGAAACTTATCAGCACTGACGACGATCTTTGTATATTCTACAACGAGGATAGAAGTCTGCTAATCGCTCTGTTTGTGGATGACGGTTTAGTTGCCGGGAAGAATGAGAAAATTATTCTAAAATTTCTACACGAACTAAATCAGAAAGTAGAAATTACTTTCCAAGCTGAATTGACAACTCACTTGGAGTACCTAGGAATGCACATAGAAGTCACTTCGTCAGGAATTAGTGTCAGTCAACCGAGGTATACAAGAAAAATAATCAAACGATTCAACATTGATTCTAGCAATCCGGCAGCTACCCCTGTTGAAAAAGGAATGATTACGGATCAAGAGAACCTAGCAAATGACAGGCCACTTTCAAAAACTGAACCCTATCGAGAAGCTATCGGCAGCCTTCTCTATTTAGCAACAATCTCACGCCCCGACATTAGTTTTGCTGTGAATTACCTAAGCAGATTTTGCAGTAAACCATTAACAAGCCACTGGAAAATGATTCAGCGTGTATTTACATATTTGAAGGGGACAGAAAAGTTTGGCATATTCTTCAATGGAGACAACGTACTCTATGGTTACTCGGACTACGGTGGTGATCGTGAAACCGGACATTCAACCAGTGGTATTCTCATCATGCGAGGTGGACCCATAGTATGGTACACAAAAAAGCAACGTTTGGTTGCTACCTCAACCGCCGAGGCCGAATATAGAGCCGCCGTTTCTTCCATCGATGAACTTAGCTGGATTCGCCGTATTGTCAGCGAACTTGGATTTTTAGATTTGGACCCCCCAACTACACTTTTCGTTGACAATCAATCCGCTATTCTGATGCTAAAGAACGCCTATGAAGGCAAAACGACAAAAGGGAAGAAACATATCGAAATTCCCAGAAAATTCATTCAACAACACATTGGTGTTACCGTTGAACTGAAGCATGTAAAGAGTCAGGATCAGTATGCTGATATCTTGACTAAACCTTTGAATCATAAGGTTTACACTAATCTAAGGAAAATAATAATTAAGGAGAAGTGTTAAATTATAATTATTATTTAACACAATTAGAGAACTCTTTCTTATCGACATTTGTTCATTTTTATTTTTATGTTTCATATGTAACTACATTTCGTTAATTTTTCTTTTGTCTGTTGTCTTGACCGTGACGTGTAATGTTTTGTATATATTTTTATGTTCATTGAAATAATAAAAATAGTCAACGGTTATTGTAAACATAACGAAAAGGGTTAAGCCCATTCGTCAGTACCATAAGGTAAATATTTTGTACTTTCTGCGTTATATAAAATGTCATAAAATATATTCAATGCTTAACCACAGATTATTCTGGTTTCAGGTATTAACAATTTAATGTATCTGGTCTTACGAATTGTATTTAATAAATTTCTTTGCAAATGTGTAATTAACAATTTTATTTTACAATCTGGAAATTACGAGGGCACTCCTGCTCAACAGGATTATTGGTCTTGTTAGTCTGAGTGGTAGGCAACTTGCTAGATCCAGCTGTATTACTAGTTGCAGTAATTGTCTTGTCACTGCTGTTGCTAGTTGTGCAGTTTGCAGCTTGGCTAGCTGATTTCTTTATGCATTCTAGAGCCTCGTCGCGTTGTTGGCGCAAAAGCACCATTTCCGACTTGAGTTTTGCGATGGTACGCAGCGCTTCGGCGAGGGTAGCAGCATTGAGGTAAGCCGCGTCATTTGTCACTTGTACTGGAGAAGCGGGGTCGCTGTTGACTTGTGTTGATACTTGGTCAGTAAGAGTGACCACAGTTCGTCGTCGAGTTAAACGGCTTGCCGTCTTGGGTTGAGCCGAACTTGTTTTGTTGTCTTGTTGACTTGATCCTTTACTGTTGGTAGAGGTCGTCGCGATGTCGACGGATTTGTTTCCTCCCATAGCTGGTTAAATCAGCGCCGGGGCACTACATTTCCCGCATCACACTGCACAACTGGTTAATTCGAGGAAAGTTCGAGGGGTGACTCGAGACCAACTAGGGGACGCGAATTCTCGGAAATCACCGAGGGGAGAATAAAAACCGATATTTTATTTTTCTTTTTGTTTATATTAACAATGTTTATCGGCACTAATAATGTTTATGAGAATGAGAACACTACGAGCATTGTTTACACTCTGTTAGATCACTTGCTAATGTTATTTAACTAATGGTTAGTGACCCTAATAAAGTTTAACAAGACGAGAACACTATAACAGTATGAACATTGTTTATACACTGAATTATACTCATCACTATTGATAATTAAGTTCTTATAAAAACAAACATGCGATTAAGAGATCAACACGTTAACACACCGGTACGCGAAAAAACTCGTTGTCTGTCATGTTGTCGACCAAAAACTTAAACAAACGTACGTTCACAGTGAACGGTTTAGAATGTAATGTCAGAATCATGTGTTTTTTATTTTAATAAAACTGAAACCTTTTGAATGTAATATTTAAAAAAAGACAATTAAAATAACTTTAATCAGTTGTTTTTCTCTAAAATTATATTGCACGTCAGAGGGGGGGGGGGGGGGGTATCTTTGGAAGGGCGAATATGTGTTTAGTCGATGTAAAAAAAGAGAATAAAATATATACTAATGGTAACCTGATCATACTTAATTAAAGCATCTACTTCATCGGCAGATAATGGAACTAGTGCTCCAGTAGAAAATATTTCCTCATCGACAAATCTATACCTGTGAATCAGCGGTAAAACAACACATTTATGTACTCTTCTACAAAAGACTTTTTGGAACAAGGAACGGGTGATTGACGTAACATTCCTGCTGTGCAAGATAGCATGGCTCTCTTTGCGGGTCTTGTTTCTGCTTTCGCTCTGGTTTCCGTCCCGGCTTTTATTTTAGATGGTATTGAAGAAGAATTAGGAGAGCACAGTAACGATTCAACTGTGCAGGAATGTATTCATACCAGAGAACATGTTTCCAAAAGAAAAAAAATGCAGTGTCGAAGAAAAATCTAGCGTACAAAAGGATTGCTGCATCTTTTGCCATAAAGACCGAAATAAGTCAAGCAGATAATGGGAAATACTTGCTGTCACAAATAAAGAGACAATAAAACTTATAACAACAGACGCAATTATTCTAAACGATTTAAAATACTTGCCGAAGTTAAACATAGAATGAACATTAAAATGTTTTTTGAATCATACTGATTGTAAAAATAAATACGGAAACAAACGAATAGGGTCTAAGGTTGCGAATAAACCTAAAAGTGAACGGCAAAACAAGTGAGAATTGTATGCAACGGCCAACGCGTATGTGTGTCAATATATTGAAAATAAAATCTTAAATAGAGTAATTTTTAACAGAACAGACACCTGCACGAAGTATAATAATTAAAATGCAAATTTAAAGAAGATGACAAACCTACCTGTTCTATACGGGCGAATTGCAACTTTATAAATATCTAATTTGAATTTCTATTCATAGCTCCTAGAAAGTATCAAAACTGATATACTCTCTAAATAATTAAATTACTACAATTTTTTATTATTATTTTACAGAGAAATAAAATGCCTTCACGTGAATATTAATATACATTTATATCTAATTTCAAAATATTTAATAGCCCTTTAAAATTCAAATGATATGAGTTGCATAAAAGAAGACTTTAAATCCAATCACCTATGTATGTGGAATCCTGGAACTACCTACTCTATTGAGGTGGGTTCATGGCTCAATGCAATAACAAATAAGTCGGACATAGTTTAATATGTAAAGTACAATGTCGTCTGTTGGTTCGTACAAATGCTTAACACGTAATTGTCGAGAAGCACATTACTGTTCTATTATATATAGATAAAATATAAACAAAAAAACTTGTTAGAGTTTCCATCAGACGTTAAGAGAAGGAACAAATGGTTACAAATTATGAACATACCATATACTTTGTTCAGGTTTTAATTGTGTGAAACCCATTTTCATATACATAGAAATTACAAGCAATATACTTATACAACCTGCATATGAATCATCCTCTAATTCTCAGACAGATAAAATATAACAAATACATACATATATATACATATATATATATATATATATATATATATATATATATATATATAATGTTTGACAAACAACAGAAAAAATTATTGATATTTTGAACAACTATGGCCACTGCTCCAGTTATGCTGCCTTAAAAGCAATTTAAATGGAAGCAACATTTTTATCAACAACTAGCTTAGACATATGTCTCGAAGATAATGTGCAGATGACGGTGTAGCAGTCAATAATTCTGATTCTTGGACACATCAACTAAAAAGGATAAACTTCATAATACAGTCGGAATTAGTTTCCTAAATATTTCTGAATGTGCGACCAGCGCAGTTAACAGCACAAGATGAGAGGACAGAAAGTAATGAAAATTATACCTGTACATCAAGACAAGGCTATAAAAGAAGACATACATTCGACGCCGTATCACACGAATTGGCTCCATATGCAAATATACCAAAGCATGTAGAAAAAATCTCACCATCGGAGTATCCAGCACTGTTACTTACCTCTGTCAAGGACAAGTCATTCAACTAAATATATTTCGCATTTCGATCAATTTGTCGCCAACGAATGTTTCTGTTGTTGCGAAACCATGCTTTAGTCACAAAGTAGATTATGAAAGCGGCGAAGGATTCATGCAAATCACACACGATATAGCTATTGTTTAAGTGGTATTGTTTTATGAAATGAATGCGTATTTTAAAGATGTTGAAAAATTGATAGATAACTGCGGAATTACTAACATCATTAGTGACACTGGCTTACTGGCAAGTGAATCCGTCAACCTCTTCATAACTGGGAAACATTTTAAAGAATGCAAGAAATTCTATCCTCTTTTAGCAGTAGCATTTCAAGTTCTCTATTTTGAAACTTTTCTAGACAAAAAAATCTGATGTGTTCAATATATTACATCCCGCTACTATAGTTATATATTTTATAAATATTTTTCTCGTTAGCACGTAAAATATGAAGTTAAAAGTTATTTTGCTCAGAATATCTTTTTATTCAATTCATACGAAAATTTCTTTACATCGAATTTGTAATTAATTTTTGTATGCCAAAAATTAATTAGTTATGAAGTAATATATTCCTCATACATGGTGGCCCAATAAAAATTATCAGCGCAATTTTTGACTACTTAACATCAATTTTGCAAAAAACGCTCGAACACGTTAATTTGAGTATAGAGACACCTGAATGAATTAATACTAATGGCATAACTTCAACCCTAAAATGGGGGTGGACTGCACCTCAAAAATTATAAATGGAAAAGGGTGTCCAACATTACACAGTTCGAAAGGCCTTTCAATTCTCTTTTCAGCAGTTATATTTTTTCAAATCTGATCATTAGTTCCAAAGAAATCGTTTAAAACAAATTTTATAAGGAGTTCAAAATTGCAATCAAGTAGGCTTAAACAAATAGTAGTAGTAAATAGTTGTTCACGAATTGCAACATATTCTCATATATTTTACACAAATTACTCAGTCTAAATTATACATGAAATTAATAATATTAATATTTTTCCTCTTTAGTTAGAAGTTATGTACTCGTACAACGTATTTATGTAGATCGATAAAAAATTAAAATATCTTTACGTTTCATAATAACGTAATTTGCGAAAAAATGGAATATAGAGATATTTTTTAAGGAAATATGTTTGAAAGATTCAAGTAAAGTACTACTTCCGGTTAATTGTAGTCAAAATGTAATCAATTTATCATATTTGAATATGACTTAAATATCAAATATTAAATTTTTTACAAGTACCGTATTAAATTATTTGTGCGACCTTATTTATAAAATTTTTGTGTCAAGAAATAAAATTTGTAGAATTGAAAAGTTATTTCCGTACTGTTTTTAATTATTATTTAAAAGAGATATTAGGGTAAAGGAAATGGGACCGTTTACTCACCCCAAACTGTAAACAAGTGTCATATCACAGTATAATGACAGTAGTATTCCGACAATCATCTAATTGTAGTAAAAAAAAATCCTCGACAATTTTAAATGATACATGAGCACGTAATTTTATGTGAGAATTTATTAAAATTTAAAGAAACCCTAAGTTAACTAACTCAATATGATCGTTGTCATATAAAAACAAAATGGGGAGAATGAAGCAAGTGACGCCTCCTCACCTGTGAGGCCCACTCGGGTTGCAGTCCTGTGCTTCCCGTAGTTACGCCACTGGGAGCACTGCCATTCACGGACAATCGATTTTTATTTTAATTGAATGATTGCTTGACCTTATACAAAGTTTCATAACCCTACATTGCAGTGGCGTACACTCCCTGGATGTGTTGCATGAGACTAACAAAATTTATTTTGTCAATATAGCTTTATATCAAGGTTTTTTTCAAAATATTATTTTTAATGAACTTTTATTAATTTAAAACTAATCAATATCTAAAGTTATTGTTTGCATTTCATTAACAGTAAATTTATATTAGATTTCATCCATGAAATACACTGAACACTTTCTTAAGAATATTCATTTGGGATGCGTTCAGGTACTCGAATTAAGGTAAAACGAATCCGCGGTAATAACTGTCGGTTACAAAGAACGATATTAACGCTTCTATCTAGAAATCTATTCCTTTAGTGATCCGAGAGCGAAAGCGCGTTGGTTTAATTGACATTTATTCTACATAGCTAACTACTTTTGTATTACATTATATTTTACTTGTTGATTTTTTAATTTAATTTTTGTTTTCATATTCATTTTTTCTTTATTTACAGCCCTTTTATAATGGATATTAATAACGAAACTGTAATTGCATTATCGAACATTTATTTAAGAAAAATTTCAGTTTCAGAAGTTGTAGTGAAAATGAAAGGATACATTAAATATTCGCATTTTCGATGTACAAAATTACAAAAAAATCAGATGGCGATATTTATTTTTAAATGAAATTTTGTGAGTTTATTTGGAAATCGCTTCCCTATTACCAAATGTCACCGAACGCCACTTATGCATTGATTGGAATTTAATTTATATGAGTCCTCGAATAGACGTACAACTAGACTGACAGACGCAGAGATTAGGCTAAAAATTGTTAAAAAAATAATTTGTAGACATACTCGTACATCACAATTTGTAAGACTATAATACGTTCCTTATACATATGCTTGCAGTAGTTGGTTGATTTCAGTTTAATACTTACTCTAATATAATGTTATGATGGTTGACAAATTCTTTAATTTTTTCGTAACATATTTCCTCCTCTTCTTCTGTTTTATTGTCGTTCATGTTTAGTGATTTAAATCCGTATTTAATCATAACAACTTGACACATTATATTTAAAACAAAAACTGCAAATAATCCATCCACTGCTAAGAACATACTAACCCCGTAAACGAAGTCAAATATGTGAAAACTATATATGAGTAGATAGTAAGGGGTGTTGTTAACATCAACTACGTTAAAACTAGCCAAGGGATACCTCCTTTTCTCTAAGAACAAGGGTCTGCTGCATATAATTATTCCGCAACATGTCATGACGTAGCAGTATATCTTAAATGCAAATCTAATGAAGTTAAAATATTGCAATAATTTGTTTTGTAGATGCTCCCCAAATTTTTTTATTGGCCAAAATTTTTCTTCCATGTTCTTTAGCAAGTTTCTGATCAGACCAACAGACAGTCCATTAATTACAATCTTACTTAATAGCTGCAAAAAAAATAAATAAAATAAACATAATTACCTAAATATTGAACAACAGTATTGAGAAAACATATTATTTAAGAATGGTTACAAGTTACAAGATTTCAGTAATTGTTATGCTCTGGCTTCTTGATAATCCTGTGCGGCATTGAGTCTATTTGTTTTCTTTTTTCATTTTTTTATTTCATTATGAACCCATTTCTAAATCACTTTACTAATCAACTTTTCCTTAGTACTATCGTGTGTTTTGGTCAGCCATTTTTTTGATAAGGTTCTTTATATTATTCAGAACAGTAGGAATCCCAGCCCATAATTAAAAAAATTACTGAAGAAAACCCAGTGTTGTATCAAATAAAATATAATTAATGAAGGGTTATGGTTTATTTTTTTTATTTATTTAGATAGTTTAATTATTATTTGTAATAATTTATTAAAAATTATTATTATAAAATCTTAGTTTGCTTTTAGTTCATTAAACTATCCCGCACGATTTTTGGGATCAATAACTTTGTAATTATATACTAACTAGCAATAACTTCTTATCAGACATTTTTATAAGTAAAATTTTTGTTACCAGATCATAAATGACATTTGTTGTGTTTAACAAAGCTAATACTCACAGAACCCCTTTTCGCTAAATGTGTTTGTTATCATATTTTATTTACATTTTTATATTAAATTTTTTTAAATTATTAAAAGTTGGAGATCTTGCGGTGATCTTTTTTTTCAATTAGGCACTCTCAGAAAATGTTATTTTGTTGAACAATTGTTTTGCTGTTTTTATGATAATTTTCTTACTGTTGGTATTTTTCTGTGCAATTGCATGTATATTGTAAGCCATGGTGCTTTAAGTCCTATTTGTAATCATTTATTTTATATTTTTTCAATTAATTTTTCGAAGCTCCGCCCCAAATTGAGCTTCTATATGGCACTGTTGGTCATAATATTGCCGTATATATTTATTTTCCGTAGAATTTCCTTATCAGTGAGAGTGTTGGCCTCTTCTTAATGTGAAAATCTTGCTTTACATTTGTTCGGGTTTAGTTTTAGATGCCATTGTTCGAACAATTCTGTTATTTCATTTAAGGCTAATTGTACCTGATTTCTGGATTTTTATATTGTCCTAAAATAGCTGTGCATGAGGTCCGCGAAAATTGTTAAGCAGGTATTTTCGGCTAATGATATATTATATCATGTACAAAGATATTAAAAAGAATTGACGCTAATATGTTATTCGTCTCACATAGAAATAATTTTCGTACATATTTTGAGCAACCAATAAGACAAAATACCCTACCGTTGAGTTTTTTACCAGTGGTGTACTTAGTTCCTAGTTCATACGGTGAAATTCTATTAGTTTAAAAAAATAGATTCAAGAAACATGAAAATGCAATAAACAAAAACAATACAGGATTTGCTGACCGTTGTATTATCAGGTAATAATCATGCACTGCAGTTGTGATTCAAAATTTAACATGTAGCAGAAAAAGGATAACAATGAATTGGGCAGTAAATCTAGAGATTAAAGAAGTCGTTATTTGAAAGAAAAATACTGTCAATGACCAAGCCGATTTAAGCCATTCTCTTTTAGCGTTGATTGAAAAGTACTTTTCAACCAACGTTTTTAGTTAATTTGAAAATTAGTAGATACTACGAGTATTTTTTAACGTGAAACATGAGATTTATCATATCCATGGTTACAACTCTATTGACAGAAATGTATATTTGCTTGTCTATGTTAATGTTTTGTTTGTTATGTTTAGAATGAAACATAAGGAACGAATTTGATATTTGCTTTTATCTTTATAAAATTTTTTGACTGGCATACACCTAGTGCAATAACAATTTTAAGAATTAGTAATACCTTGAGAGGAAATGGTAGAATAGAAAATGGTCTGCTATAGAACAAGTAAATACATATTATAACGAACAATTAAACAATAATTACAATAATTTTTCAAAAATCCATTCATTCACTGCTATAAAACTTTTGAATTACATAAGGCGATATTTGACCAATTGTAACATTTTGAAAAATGTTATGAATTTGAACTTTTAATTCATCTAAATTTTTAAAATTTCCACTAGTACAAACTTCTGATTTTAAAGGTCACCAAATAAAAAGTATCTAGATGTGTAAGATCGAATGATCTAGCAGAACATTCTACTGTATTACCATTTTCTCTAAAGTTATCCATGATTCTTAAAATTATTCTTGCATTTGGGCTACACCTCTCAGAAAATTTTATAACCCAAAAAGCAAATGTCAAATTCATTCCCTGTGTTTAATTTTAAATGAGACAAGCATGCCTTGCTATCTATCAAATATCAAGTCGTAACCATGGATATGATAAATCCCACGTTTCACGTCAAAAATACTCACGATATAGTATTAATTTGTACAACAATGCACAGACATATCCGAGAGGACAAAACGACCGTGACAATAGAAAATTGTTTATTTTATTAATATTTATAAACTACTTTTTTTAAATAGTAAAAATACACAATTAGTATTTAGTTTCTTGAAATTAAATTCCACTACAAAGATTCCACTTGTTATTGAAATAATCCCACGCCACTAGTAGAATGCTTTCCCATTTATGGTTTATACCCCTAAGTTATTGAATCAGTGCAGTTTTGAACTTCGTTGATTTGGGTATGTATAGCTACTGTAACTATACACTGGTAGGCGAGACAAGAGTCCACGACGGTTGGAGTATATACTGTCCCACCCATTGCATACTATTGTAATAAAATGACATATATGTTGTCGTGTTCTTTAACTTGTTTGTTCCATTAGATTCACGAGACTGACTGACAGGTCAATTTCTATTTGAGACGAACTAGACTCATACGGTACCCCGCTTTTAATTTCTTTGATTTCAGAAAGGTCATAATTGATTTTGACTTAGAAGGATTAGTTTACGTAGCTGTAGCAGTCAATCGTGCACTCTTTATGAACGCTTGTTGTAGATCTAAGAATGTAGCTATTGCTTTTTTTTCCTTGACGATTAGTTATATAATCGTTAAAAGTTAATGGTTTGTTGAATGGTTTTGTCTAAAACCAAACTTGAAAGGAGGTACGGTGTTAGAGGTTGAGCGTACGGTATTCAAACTTGCTCTTATTATTTTTTCAATTAGTTTTGAGAATATTGGCAGTAGGCTAATTGGCATATAGCCTATTGAGTCATTTTTATTTGTACTAAGTTTGTAAAATTATTACTTGCGCGTGTTTCTACGTGTCCGGAAAATATCCTATGATGATGATGATGTGAGGGAAGAACATTTTTGAGGATATAATTCGTAATTGCGCCGTGGCCTGAGGATTTTCTTTTTATTCAATTATTTATTAGACTTTTTAAGTATTTTGGTGTTATTGTTTTCATTATCAGTGGTTGTGAGGATTGGTTGGTAGTTGTTTTCCAGTTCTTTTTGGGGGTTATTATTGTTTATTGTGAATAATTCTTCGTACGTATCAGTGCCGTATCTAGGCAATTTTACGCCCTAGACAAACTAAATTCTTTGCGCCTCCCGTCATCCCGGATGTAAATAATATCTTATCAAAAAAAAAGATTAATTTTAGAATTATAGGAATATCTGAGAAAACATGTTAAAAAAAATTGTTTCATAGAAACATTTCATAACAAAAGGTATGTATACTATAAAAAATAAATAATAAAATAAACAGAAACAAAAAATAATTCTTATTTATAACGTGAAACATAGAAAAGTATTGTAGCGATCCCAAGGTTACGCCGCTGGCGACGGCCGCTAGCGAACATGTCACAACAGGTTCGCTCACTTCCCATTGTTCTGTTTACGAGAGGTACGGAGAACATTCGAGCAATTAATTATTTACTATAAATACCCCGAGCAGGAGATCGCAGGGACCGTCTAATATTGAAACGTGTAGTGATCGTTGGTGATATAAATAAATAGTTGGTGATATAAATATTGTGGAAATAAATATTGCATATTTTTAAGTGTTTAAATAAATGTTCGTAGTGCTAAACTCTTTCTTAATAATAATTAATTCTAAATTAGTGTTTATATTTGTTTATGCATAGTGTTACTTCTTTTAATTATCTTTTATAATTTATATTTCGTTTATTAAACTTAATTATATAAGTATTAGTGTTTTAATAATTTTTTACACTTCACATTAATAAATAAACGTTACAATTCGTGTCAGGTGTGAGGTTAAGAAAAGCTGTGAAGTGTAAATTAAAAATAATACTAATATGGCGATGAACAAAGTAAAATGAAGTGAATTAAAAGTGGCCGATCTCAAGAGGGAGCTAAAAGAAGATGAGTTAGAGACATCAGGAACCAAATCTGTTTTAAAACTTCGTTTATGGCAAGCCTTAGAAGAAGCTGGTGAAAATCCTGATGATTTCTTATTCGAAACTTCGGGTGGTGTTAATAAAATTCTAGAAAAGTTAGAAGAACTTGTTAAGCGCTTGGATATGCGATACGGCAATGCGTATCTGGAGCAGGTGTACCAGACGCAACTGAGGAACCGATATCCGAGTTCATAAGAAAACCTTCAAGAATTTGAAGCGGTTGTAGCTCGTTTGGTTCGTCTCGCACATCCTACAGCCCCTGACAGCATTTTAGAATGCCTAGCCACTCAAACATTTTTCTATGGGGTCCGAGACAATGAAATTCAGTAAGCACTACGATTAGCTCGACCGGAAACTCTGGTTGACGCACTTTCATATGCCTTAGATCATGAAGCAGCTAAACAAGCTTCACGTAACCAATCGCGAGTGCGAAATATCGATGCTGAGAGGCCCGAAGACACCAAAGATCTAGAAGACAAGATAAGACGAATAACGTCTAAAATTCATGCTGCTGGAAGAAAGAATCTCCGCTGTTAGAATTGCGGTGAATTAGGTCACCCGCAAAGGCTCTACAGAAAACAACAGAGGAAAGCAGAACCGAAAAAGAAAGAAAAGAAGTCGGGAAACTAAATCGGGCAAATAAAAGGGCAATTGTCGACCCGTAATCCAGTAGCCCCAAAATTCATTGGTTATGTCACATCCCTTCATCATCAAGCTAACTGCATCTATGTAGACGGCTTTATCGACAGAAGGCCGCTGAAAATGTTGTTAGACACGGATGCTACAAAAACAATAATCATACCCGACGTAGCAAGAGGAACATGTAGAAAACATCTACTTCCAACAAAGTGGCAGATACGCACAGCCACAGGAGAACAAGCTACCGCATATGGAGAAATAGATTTGAGCATCACTGTTAGAAAAACGTGCGTTAAACATCGTTCGATGGTAGCTGACGTAGAAGATGAATTCATTCCCGGCATGGACATAATGAAAAAGCATAGATTTAAACTAGACTTGAAGAATTGCGTGATGATGGTCAATGATGAAGAACTAGTATTAAATCTACGAGACGACAATGCCATGCGAGTATTAATAACGGACGATGTAACCCTCCCACAACGGAGTGAATCAATCGTGGCAGCACAACTAGAGGATAGCTTCTGTGAGGGAAATATTGCCATGTTTCAGACAAAAACTGATGATGCCAAAACTGAGAATGGAGTTGTAATTGGAAAAACCTTGCTCAAAACCGAGAAGATAATCCCAGTTCGAGTAATGAACATTAATTTTTATCCCGTTCTACTAAAGAAAGGAACCGTAGTAGGTGAATGTTCAGCGGTATCATCAATTATTCGAACTGTAAAGGCCAAAGACAACACATCCTGTGAAGTTTCGGATATTCAAATCAAGGAGCTATCAACATTGTTCCAAGACTTGACCGCCGACCAGAAAACCAAGGACATGAGAACAGAAGGTGTGATTGAACCTTCAAGCAGTCCATGGGCTTCACCAGTGGTGCTACTGAAGAAGAAGGATGGCTCTACGAGATTTTGCGTCGATTATCGTCAACTTAACAACGTGACGAAGAAGGATAGCTACCCGCTACCTCGAATAGACGATACACTGGAGAGAAAATAAGGGCTGTGAGTGACTGGCCGGTACCGAAAGATAAACACGGATTGAGAAGTTTTCTTAGTCTCTGTACATACTACAGACGTTATATACCTGGATTTGCCAACATAGCGAAGCCATTGTCAAGGCTTACTGAAGAAGGCAGAAGATTTATCTGGGAGATGGACTGTCAAGTCGCGTTCAAACTTAAACATTCTTTGAGAAGCATACCTGTCCTAAGTTATCCTTTACCAGAAGGAGAATTCGTTCTAGATACAGATGCCAGCAACGTTGGAATTGGTGGCGTCCTTTCCCAGACACAAGACGGTCAAGAGAAGGTTATTGCCTATTTTAGTAAGACCTTGTCAAAACCAGAGAGGTATTATTGCGTCACCAGAAAAGAACTTTTGGCAGTATTTCAGAATAATATTAAATTCTTAAAATGACATGTTGTATTGCATTTCTCACTCAGTTACCGAAAGAGTGTCGCTACTGCTCAATTATCTGCACACTGGTGTATTTCTCTTTATGGTGGAGTCTAAATTTGCGCCCCTCTGAGTGTGCGCCCTGGGCAGGTGTCTCTAAAGCCCTGCCCTATATACGGCACTGGTATGTATTGGCGAATATATAGAATTTGGTAACAGATATTATTAATTTTTAGTAGAGGGATTATTGTGGGTTGACCAAGCAGTCTTTTTATTGTTTTCCACTTTTGTGTATCATCTGGATTAATTTCCGTTAGGTATTTTTAAAATGTATATATTCTGTTGTTATGTCATTCTTTATGTACTAAATGTGTAAATTCATTTAAATCATATTTATATACTCTGTTTATATTCTTTGTCAGTCTTCGCGCTTATTTTTTCTTTGTTTAATAGGGTATGTGACCAAATCTTGATACATACATACATCTATGATACGATCTTTATAGCGCTATAGTGCTATTACGTTTGTATGATAGTGATTTTCTGTGTATTTGTGGCACCTTGGTGCCATCTTACAATAATTTTCTGTGTGGCTGAAGATTTGGCAATTAGTGCTTTGGCGTAGTTCCACAGTTACGATGCAAGTTACAGATGTTGTAAGCTAAATATTTCACTGGCTATATCATTTTTCTTTATATTTAGTACGCAGAGTGGGATTGTGTCCTTATATTTGTTTAAATAGTGGTCTTATTACTCTTGTGACCGAATAGTTGGTTTGAAGTTCACCGAGTATTTCTTTCTCAATTATGAAGGTGAGTGCATATCTTAGGACTACTTGAAATGTGTTATTGTTCGGTGACATGATTAAGAAATAATTGATTTCGTGTATAGTTTAGTATGCTGTTAGGGATCATAGTCATCATTTGTTAGGTTTAGTTTAATCATATTAGCTCCATTTTCTTTTGTAGTGAATTGACATTTTGTTTTTTGTTTAATGCCTCATTGTATTTCTATGTAGTTGTTGTTTTCCCCTGCTGCAGCTAGAAATATGAGTGGTATCTTGGTTTTGTTCGATGAATTTATCTGGCTTGTATCTGGATCTGCTATATTGGAGTTGAGGATATTGTATTTCTACGCTTTAGGATGGAGTACTAATATATTTTGTTGACGTTGTTTATTATTTCTTCTGATGGCCGATTGCTTGTATAGATGGAAGAATTTTTCTCTAGTTGCTTTGTGAAGTCCATGATCCGGCGAGCCGGGAGGACCTTTGGAAGATCTCCCCAATATTATCGTTCTAATTATTTATATTTAATTAATTACTTGATATTATATAATTCATACTTAGGTATGTAATCACTTTGTCTGCTGTTAGAACTAAACGCGTGAGAAACAATAAGTTAGCACATCCGTTCACTGCGAAGGTTCAGAGGCGACTGATACTGATACTGATGATGTGTTAATAGTAATTGATCCCCATATTCCTCCTCTTCCCTGTCTACGCCCCTGATTTGTATGGCTTCTTATTGCTTATTAATTTTAAAAGTTCGTACTGCAGTATTTACAATTCCTTGTATTGCGAATTAAAAGCAAAAATACTGCATAAATATATAAGAATGGTACCAACAAACATCAGAAGTAGATCGAAATGTCCTAGTATTCTAATTCTGCAATTAATTTGAAATCTAGTTCTTTAAATAGTTTGTAAATAAATATAGTATGACATAAAGCACCACGGGACATAAACAATAATATCTGATGAAAATATCCTCAGGCAAAAATATCTTTAGAATGTTCCTGGTATATACATAAATAAAAGAATATTTTATTTCATCAGCATGAGTTTAATTATAATAAATTAGGGTATAAAAAAATTGTAGTTACGTAAATCTACAAATTAATATATTCTCTTATTAAATACTTTTTTTGATTATTACTGAATTGCTATCATTGACACGATTGATAATAAAAAAATAGGTTTTTAAAAGTTTCACAATTTAAACAGTCGTTATACGAGTACATACAAAAAGCAGTTTAATTCCCTCACTGGCCAATTAGCTTATAAATTTTTATTACTTCTTATCAATATAACATCTGTGATGTGTTATTTGAATTAATAATATATTATTTAAATAATAATTTATTATAAATATATTGGAGTAAGTAGTAACAGAAAAAGAAATGGCCATCAAGCCCACGGCCTCCAATATCGGTCGTGCTAATACAGGGTGTTCATTTTATTTTGTCCACTATTGCTATCTCGAGAACTATAAGAGCTCCGAGGTCGGTTAAATTAGCAAACAATCTCTATTTTACAACACTATTAACATGATACAAACAATTTTTTTGTAAAACCACTGGTTCTCAAAATACGGGTCCCAACTTTTTTATTTTAAATGTGAACCTATTTTTTCTATTTGCTTATTCGATAGACAATTTTATTCTGAATTCAATGATATAATATTATCATACCCTACCATTACGATTTTTTGAGAAAAATGCATCTGAAATTTTGTATTAATTTGATTAAAATATGACAATAATAAGAGTGCTATGACGGAAAAAACGGAGTAAACGTCATTTTTTAACCTGTAATTAGAGTGTCTTGACAGAAATAAGTGAATAAAAGTATATTCTTCCTGTCAAGACACTCTAATTCGGTTTCCGTTTTTTCCGTCATGGAACTCTTATTATTGTCATATTTTAATCAAATAAATATAAAACTTCAGATGCATTTTTCTCAAAAAAATCGTTATATTAGGGTATGATAATATTATATTATTGAATTCAGAATAAAATTGTCTATTGAATAAGCACATCAAAAAAATAGGCTCACATTTAAAATAAAAAAGTTGGATACAGTATTTTGAGAACCACTGGTTTTAAATTTTTTTGTTTGTTTCATGTTAATAGTGTTTGCTCGTAGCTCTTATAGTTCTCGAGATAGCAATACTGGACAAAATAAAATGAACATCCTGATCACTTACGAGTGATAGGCACGTGACCTAGGTAGTTCTCATTTTTTCCGCGGAAATAAGTATTAGCATTTTTATTCATAGACGTGTTTTATTATTATTATTTATTGTTCTGTCAATGTGCTGACAATGCTTCAAATGCCCATTACGTTATTTATTTATTTTTACAGTCTTTATTACTTGCATTGCCTAATTACTTTATTAACAACAGTCTTTTTCATGACTTAATGTGTTACGATATATTCTTGGTGATTTCCAAAAATAAATTTTGTCTTATTTAGCTTCATTATTTGGTTAATTTATCTCCCAGTGATTTTCTTTATGATAAAAACACTATCGTCCATGAACCTAAATAACAAACTTATTTCTTAGAAGTGTAGACTATCAATTGCTGTTAATAATAATACAGAGTTAAAACCAAAACATACTTTATATGGGGAAGCTTGTAAAAAAAAATGAAACCTAGAATTTTGAAACAAAATATGATATTCACGAGCATTTAATTCTCTAGGTACAATAACATCGCACGGATCTCAAAAATTTTCCAATATTGACCATTTAATACAAACACACAAAAAATAGTTTAGTATTATTTACTACCAATTTTAAGAAGGGACTAAAGATCTAGTATTATTTTGTCAAGAAGTTATAAAATTACTTAAGAAAATCAGGTAATGCCAGGGAAAAGCCGGCGGTGCGGTTAAAAAAGGGTTAAGCAAAAATAGTTCTTAAACATATTTACCTGATAATTTGGCCCACAAGACTCAAATACATCAGCCAAGGCATTAAGATCAAAGTCACTAGAAAACATAATCATAAATCCAAGAGACCCTACAGTTAGGATTATAAAGAAAGCTAGTATTATGTAAATGTTATTGAGGTACCCCATAGGCCTCTTTAGGTTAAAGCCCAGAAACTTCCATATCTTCTCCACTGTTTCTAGCAGTAGTATTTCTGCCATGTTTAGAACAAATGAGTTTTTGTAGATAATAACGTAAATAGTGGATTCCTTTATATATAGTTATAAGTAATTTATAAATGAGTTGGTTTCGTACCGCTTTACATAATTATTAACATAATTGATAATTGTGAGAAAAGTGCACAATTTAACTTATTTTTCAATATTTTATTATTTTCTAGTATAATTTTCTTTGTGATATATGAGGTCATGAATTATTAAGTATCAATTTCAGTTCATATTTGATCAATTAATTACTAATTTAGGAGTCTCCATAATTTATTAGTTTATTACATCCACAAGTTACTTTTTATCTTATTCTTGCGTCTTTAAAATGTAATATATAACTGTCTCACTGTATTATTTTTTTAATATGTTGATATTGCTAAAATTATTAAAAAAAAATATATGGGAACTCGAAAATATTTAACATAATACAAATGGGCTATTATGTTCCATAAATTTTACAAAAAGCGCAGCTAACAATAAAAGCCGGCCATTTAGCATTCAGTCGGTAACCGCAAACGCGTTTCGCTCTACTTGGAGCTCATCAGCGAGGACTAACTTACAGCTGATGTGGCTGTTGGCGATTGAATAGTAAATGGTCTACAGACGTAAGTCTCTCTTATCAGCCCAATCAACCCTCCGAAGGCAGGGCTTTACAAAAAAATAAAAAAAAAAATAAAAAAATTAACAATTAAAGCAAAGGGAAAATTTTCATTTTATAAATGTTGTAGTATATTAAATTCACAATTTAATAAATTAGAGAGAGAGAGTTAATAAAGTCTGATTACAGGCAATTTCTATTGTTTAAATGGGGTTCTAGAATTATTTTCATAAAATGAAAACCGCATTTTTCGTCTTTTCAATGAAGTATTAGCTGTCATGAGTGAGTACTAGAAAAATACGATAATTGAGAAATAACGGAATTGATTTTTCGCCGGTTATGTAAAATTAACAAAATGTAACGATATAAAACAATTTCAAAACGTAAAATAAAAACGAAATAAATAATGATAATACATTTTATTTCCTGGAGGCCAAAAATACAAGGTACCTATAGGAATCATCCAAATATACAAAGATTGTAAATAAAAGATACTTAGAAAACACAATTACAATGTCATAAAAAAATACAAATTTGGGTATTTTTATTACACATGAAGTACGTATTCCATACATAGGAATCATAATAAAATTACACTTAAACTAATACAGATTTGTTACAGTTTATTATACAGTCATAAGCGGTACCGATAGTTACAGTGTGTTAGGATTTGTTGTTTAAAAATTCAGTGACGCAATAATAATTGTTTGTTATCAAGAAAGTCTTTAATTCTGACTTGAATTTGTTATTCGTTTTTATGTTTTTCAAATTAGTAGGTAAATGATTAAATAGTTTAATTCCCATGTAGTTCGGATTATATGTTGATTTATTTAATTTAAATTTTGAGATTACAAGGTTTTCTTTCGCGCGAATGTTGTAATTCTGGTTATCTCCGAATGTTACGAAATTATCTTTACTGTTGAAAGTATTAATGATTGTCTGATAAATATAAATTTTGGGAAAATTCAGTAATTGTTCATTTTTAAATGTGTCTTTGCACAAAGATCTGTAATTTAAAAGAAATATGTGGCGGATTGCACGCTTCTGTAATTTAAAAACACGCTTTGCAAGTGGCGACAGGCTCTAGAGTATGATACCATAACTAAGAATTGGATAAAATTTTCCAAAATAAAACGTTTTTGCTGTATGAACATCAGTGAGCTGGCTTAGCCTTTTCAAAAGGTAGCACAATGGAGTTAATTGTTGACAAATATTATCAACCTGGGTGTCCCAAAACAAATTTTTCTGTATGCTGATACCTAGTACTTTATTACAACTAACTTGCGGTAAAATCTGCTGATTGCAACGTATAAGTAGACTTTTGCAGCGATTTTTATTAGAAAATTCAATTAATGTGGATTTATTCACATTTAATGTTAAATTTGGTGAAGCTAACCAAGCTGTCAACTCGGACATTATCTTTGAAATATCAACTGCATTGACGTCACCATCAGGAATCAAAAATGACATGTCATCTGCATATGCTACGAAAACATATGGCGCTAATATATTCATAATTTTGTTGATGTAAACAATAAATAGTACAGGACCAATAATTGATTTTTGGGGGACTCCACACGAAATAGTTTTAACATTAGATTCGATTGAATTTAAAATGACTATCTGTTTGCGGTCAGTTAGGTAAGACTCAATCCATTTATTACAAAGACCTCTTATGCCATAACAATTTAATATCTCCAAAAGAGTGGAGTGTTGGACAGAGTCAAAATATTTTGATAGATCAATAAATGCACCAAAAATATTGTACTGATGTTGTACTAGGGTTCTTTCTAAATCCGTGCTATTCGATAATTAATAACTCATTCTTTTCCAGGAAAGATGGAATTCTGATAAGCATAACTTTTTCAAAAATTTTATGAAAAGTGGACACTAATGTTTTGGCCTATAATTAGAAATAAGTTCTTTATCCCATTTCTTATGAAGAGGGATTACTTTTACACATTTTAATGCGTCGGGGAAATTTTGATTATGCTGCCAGAAATCTCAATTCCTGTTTCTGAGGAACTATTTACAGTCATTATCAGCGACGCTAGCTCGAATTCAGTAACTAGTTCTGAAAAGACTGAATAGTTACATTTTAATGCATTGTGAAGACTCTTATTTCTTTCAGTACGCAACGGGGTGGGTAATTTATTTATGAGATCCTGTAAAATGTTTATAAAATAATTGTTAAACATGTTGGATATGTCAATAGGGTTATGCGCTTCGCTATTTTCGTGTTTTACTTTATTTACATTTACTACTTTCTTATCATTATTATTAAAGCTATTACTAATTAGATTCTAAACTTGACGTGTTTTATTGTTCGCACTTTGTACCTTATTTCTGTTATAGTTTAATTTTACATTTCGAATTAAATTCCTATACTCTTTCTTTACCTTGTCATGGTGTTTGAAGTTTGAAATTTCTTTGATGTCGATGGATTTTTGTTTAATTTCATTAGTAACCCACTTGAATTTTTATTACGGTTCCTACATTTAGGGTGAGTTATGTTGAAATTATGCAAAAAAATTCCATGAAATTATTAAAGCAGGAATTTGTGTCATTTTCTAAATATACATTAGACCAATTTTCTTGACTTAATCTAAATACAAAATTATTTAGGTTATTTCAGATCAGTAAAAGATCTTTTGTACGTCACACTGTTCTTACTATTGTTATTAGATTTGTTTTTACATCTATTGTAATATATTGTGCTGAGTGATCAGCTATTTGATTATGAATGACAGTAGATGTAAAATAACTTTTATTAAAATTTGTAAATATATTATCAACTAGCGTTTTGCTAGTGTTCGTTATACAAGTTGGTTCAGTGACAGTTTTGGAAATTTACCACCACCTAAAGAGTTAGTATATTATTTTGGGGATAACATTTTAATCAGATATAATCATAAACGATTACAAAAATTAAATTCATATAATTGTGGTCACTTATGTTTAAATTTTCTTATAAATTCAAAAGTAAATTACTAATTAAATTAGTTTAATAATTCTATACCAATTACATTAACTGGAAATAAATCAGAATTAAGTGCAGATTTTTTTCCTCCTATTGAAGATTATAAGAATTCATTAGATCCAAGAATAATTTTTTTGTCAGGATTATTGTCTAAAAGATTGATATTAAAATCTCTTACAATCACCAAATTAAAGTTTTTATTGTGAAGTTTCGCAAGACATTTGTCCATTTGAGTAAAAAAACTAATTTACATTAGACGATGGTGATCTATATATCACTATTACATAAAATAACAAATCATAATGCTTAAATTGTATAGCACATGCCTCGAATACAAATTCTATATTAAATTCTTTCAATTCATAGGTTGGTAATTAATATTGTCTTTACAAAAAATACTTACACCACCATTTTTGTAAAATTGTCTGTAAAAAGCATTAGCAAAAGTAAATATTTTATAAGATAGGATGATCTTTCCTCTTCACAAAGCCAATGTTTAGAGATACACAGAATGTCACAGGTTTGTGTGGCCAGAAATACTTCTATTTCTTTAATCTTATTCCTGATGCACTGAATATTCTGGTGTAGAATGCTGAGAGATGGGGTGCTGCAGCTAGGGATGTTATTATTGAGAGGCTTGTGAGGTCTTTTCTGTTGCATTCTCTCATTGTCGAAAAAATTTGTATCGTCGTATGACCAGACCGCAGG
Source organism: Stenolophus ochropezus (assembly GCA_035578165.1). Taxonomy (NCBI): domain Eukaryota; kingdom Metazoa; phylum Arthropoda; class Insecta; order Coleoptera; family Carabidae; genus Stenolophus; species Stenolophus ochropezus. The sequence continues at coordinate 10,301,221 of JAQOWZ010000008.1, read as the reverse complement.
CCAAAAAGAAGTACTATTGAGAGTGTCAAGTAAACTATATTTTGCTTTAACACCGAAATAATTAACTGATGTTTCTTTCGAAATTTTTGTAACTTCAAATTTTTTTCCAGGACATTTTTGTTTGCATTTGAGTTTCAGTAATGTCAGAATGCACTTTACCCACGTACAGGCAAGCATTTTTAATGCCGCTTTTAATAATTGAGTTATGAACATTTGTGTCACTACCTATGATTGTGCTTTTATGGTTTCTTATTTTTGTATTTAGGTTAGTTGTGTTTTGTTCACTTTCGTTTTCGTTCACAGTGTTTTTATTTTTTGCAATTGCAATCGTGTCGTTGTCACTACTTATTTGTTTAGAATTTTTTATTACCGATGTTGACAAGTTATTTAAACTGTTGGTATGCGAAGGTACATTAGATGGCACTGCTTGTTTGTATTTTTTTGCGGTTTCAATCTTAGTTGAATTATCACTATCATTTAACAATTTTATGATTAAAGTTTGATCTGTAATTCTCTGTTCTAAGTGGAAATTAAGTTTTTCAAGGGTCAAGCACTTTTCACTCGTATTTATAGTCTTTGTTGTCATATTTGAAGTTATCAATTGTATCAATGAAAACACAACTTTTACCGTCCTCACTGTTCATGGAGTTATTATTAATAAAAAAAAAATATCTCATTTTCACTGTATTGTACTAGTAACTCATTGTTGATTAGTAAATCTATAAGTTCACTTTTTTTAAGTTTATTAAGTTCAGCAATTATCGCACTTTTCGGTTGAGCCGCCATAGTAATTATAATATTACCTTTGACAAACCAAATGGTCATTCATCGCGGATCTTCGCCAGTATAGTGAAGTTTCCAATATTTCATACATCGCGGATCTTCGCCAGTGTAGTGAAGTTTCCAATATTTCATACATCGCGGATCTTCGTCAGTGCAGTGAAATTTCGAAAATTTCATACATCTTGGATCATGGCTAGTGTAGTGAAGTTCCTACAATTCACACATCTTGACATCACGGAGGAAAAAGCTTCAAGAACATCATTAGGTGACAAACAGTCGAGTTCACTGAGTACATCATTCAGTTCCTTTCCTTTGCGTGAATTCAGTATTATTCATCATGCCAGGAATGCAATCATTAATAAACAAACGTAGTGCATTTAAACGTTTCCTAATGAATTTGAAAATCATTTAAATTCTTTACCTAACGAGCACACAAAAACAGTGATCACAAAGTTAAATGAACGTTTTACAAAATTGGACACTAAATTTGATAACAATGAATCAATTCAAGAAAAAAATTGATTACGGAAATTATGAAAATAATTTAGATCAAGCATGTTCTATCGAACAAAAATATTTTAAAATTAAATCACAAGCTAAGACAATTGTTAATGTATTTAAATTCTCTAGAAACATAGCAAATAGACAAAATTCAACATCTTCATTATCAAATTCATCAGCAAATATTAAATTACCTACTACTGAAATGCCCAAATTTGAGGGTGTATGCACAAAATGGTTCACGTTTGAAGATTCATTCAACGCTCTAGTACATTCAAATCCAGATTTAGACGACGTTCAAAAATTATATTATTTACGTTCCTTCATAAAAAGCGAAGCAGCGTTCGAAACAACTTCTGATAGTTATTTAATAGCATACAACCTGCAAAAGGAAAAATATTGACATCAGCGCGTGATCGTTCATTCACATGTTAATGTATTGTTAAAATTAAAGAGTTTAAACATAAAAGAATTTATTAGCAAAATTGAACAACATGTTCGTAGTTTACAATCATTATAGATTCCCATCTTTAAGTGGGACGCAATAATCATTCTAATTCTTTTATCAAAATTAAACTCTCAAATTAACATAGAGTGGACTACACATATCAACACTACATTATCAAAAGATAAAATTCCTACATACAAATCATTCATTACATTTTTATCAAAACGTGCAGACACATATCACTGCACAAGTACTCAATTTCAAGAGAATCGATCTAATACAAATAATCAAATGGGTGTTGTTAACTTAAAAACCTCGCGTCAATATTCTTACTTCTACACATATTTCATGGCCAGCGTGCAAACAGAAACATTTCATATTCTCTTGCAAACAATTTCATAACGAATCAGTAGAAGATCGAATTCAAACTGCAAAACAATCAAAATTATGCCTCAATTATTTACGTGGATATTATTTAGTAAAAGATTGTAGATCATCTTGTTGCAAATATTGTTCAAAAAAACATAATTCACTTATACATATTTAACGAGATCAAAATGATCAAATAAACAATGAACATCAACGTTCAGAATCACAAGTTTCACATTCAACAAATGTAGATTTCTCTACAAATTGTGTTTTATCTGAGCATGATAGTCGCGATTTGCTGGCTACTAAGAAAGTATCTGTCTATGATAAATTCAATAACAAACATATTGCACACGTATTACTAGATAGCGGTGCACAAACTAATTTCATTTCACAATCATTTTTCAACAAATTATCACTAGATAAGTACAATTCTAATTTAACAATTTCTTTGGCAACAGATCAAATAATCAAGATTCAGTATTGTTCTTCAAGTCGCGTGTGTTATTTCCAGATGTGTGAATTCCAAGAAAATCAGACTATCCCTGCGATAAGTGTTTCTTGCCCCAAACCACTTCACATTATTTGTTTTGTTCTTATCATCCCAGTAACTTAAGATTATTGTAAACCTAGCTGTTAGCAATATTTTTGTATAGAGTCAAGATGCAGACATAGCATTGTACACATCGCTCAGTTTCAAATATATGTATTAAAGCAGTGCAGTCCACATTGTATTCATAAAGGACAGAATTCATTTGAGAATTTCTGCCGAACCACAACCAGTAGTCGTTGCCCGTAAATCAGATTTTAATTATATTCTCTGTACATGTCATCAATTATTAATATTTTCAATATTCAATTTTTAATATAATAAAAATTTCATATGAAGCAAATTTTTCTACTTTTTAATAACAAAGTTAAGACGATAAGTGGAAGTTCGTGTTCTCAGATACACTTTTATATCAAGGGAGAGAAGTTTATGGGCTTAATTGAGACACTTCTACCATTACTTTGGTTTCATAGAAAACTAATTTCTCTCCCGGTCATGAAAAATTAATATTTATTAAATTAAAGGAAAATAAAGGAGTCTGTTTAATAATCATATACATTCGAACTTAGTTTTAGCAACATAGTACGGACTGAAATTTTTATAACAGGGAAGTAGTAAATTTTATTGTAAGAAGGCTAATGTACATAATTGAAGAAATAGGATATTGTGTTATTGCGAGTAAATGTGACTTTGTGTTTCGTATGTAATTACTTAACTTGCTTCGCTCATTTTACAAACTTACATGCTCAGCACACAAAGTACCTGTCACATTTACTTCGAATAACATATTTTATTGTTTCTCCAAACGTAAAAAATAGAAATATAAATAATTTAGAAATGCTCAGAACAAAAAATATTCAGTATTATTCAACATTTCTAGTTGCCTTAGAAAAAGTTGTTTTGCTTTTTTTTGTTAATTTGTTCCATTCTTTACTCTCAAATTACTGACATTACAGAAAAAATGTCTTAGTCTACGGGTGAAATTATTAAAAAAGCAAACATTGTTTACCATAAAAATCTACTGGTCTAACGTATAACAGATTTGTAAAATATTTCGTTATGAATAGGGGTCGGATTCTAGGTAAAATGCCTATTTGCTCGTGTTGTAGGCATGTAATTGGTATTATTATCATTTTTTTTGCAGCTTCATCATTTAAGTTTAACTGGATTTTGACAAAAATGCCTTTTTTTATTGTTTTTAGAAAATATGCCCATTTTTAATTAGTTTGTGTAAATTGTGCCTTTTTTCGGCTTTTTCACATTCTATTAACAAAAAAAATATGTAAATGATCGTGTCCTATTGTTGTAAATTTTGAAATATGATAGTCGGATATTGGACACAATGAAATTTAATAAAATGAAAACAATCTCAATTCCTGGAAGTTTCGATTAAGTTCTCAATTTCAAGAGATATGTAAAAAGTATTACATTACATATAATATATATATATATATATATATATATATATATATATATATATATATATATATGTAAAATTAACGAACAATTCAAAATTGTTAAATATGTTGAGAATTCAAAAGGTATATGAACAACATAAAACGTTGAAAAATGGTATTTTGGACTATAAAAATTATCACCGAAGAATTATTTTGCTACAAGCTTAGAGAAGATTCGCAAAAATCTATTACAGAGCAAGCCAATAAAAGTTTAGTGAAAATAGTATACTGTGTTATTAAGAGTAAAAGTGATTCTTTGTGTGGCGAGCATGGAAGTTTGCACGACGAGCGAAGCGCGTCGGACAATTGCATGCGAGGCACACAAAGACACTTTTACTCTGAATAACACATGCTATTTTTTCTTCAAATTTAGAAATTTTAAAAAATAAACTACTATTTGACGTTTAATATGTAGGTTACCTGTCAATTATTCATAATTTTTAGTAACTTTATTCTTAGGTTATCTAGTTTCTATAGTGACATTTAGGGCGATATTACATATTTCTATTGTACAAGTTACTTCTTATTTTATATTGTTCCTAACAGGAGGGTGCAAACATGCCGTAATATTACTCTTCTGGTTACATCGAAGAAGTAAAGTTCCTTCCGTAACATCAGTCGTAATACAAAAATACAACCAACAGAAGCCATGAAGAGAGGTATAATATTGGAAGACAGAGTGTTGGATGTTGTGAAAGAAAAACTAAATTTAAAAATGGAAAAATGTGGTGTTATAAATTTTTCCTTTACATTTTTTGGAGCATCTCCTGATGCAATTAACAATATATATTGCATTGAAGTTAAATGTCCTAATAAAGAAAAAACTATTCTTAATTATTTAACAAAGGATAGAACCATATACATAATTACAATTGCAAAGGTATTTATGCAACAAAAAAGGATTGTTATGCGTAGCAGTTCCTGACTTTGAATTAACTAAAGAAGTTGAAATTATAGAAGTAGAACTGGACGAAGATTTTTGTTTAGAAATAATTTATAAAAGCTATGACTTCTTTGAGCAACATATATTTAAAAAAATGTATTAAATAAATAATAATATAGATAAACCATGTATATTTATTTATATCTAATATCATAATTGTGACAGGTAATAGAACATCGGTATTTCTTATTTATTACATAGGGCAGAATACAACATTGTTAAGAGCAAGACTTAATAAAGTTAGATATAACACAAAAAATTAACTAAATTGATAAAATGCAAAGTCTGGTTGAACGATTTTTGTCAAAATTTGTTTGAATATATTAATAAACAAACCTTAAAAACAAAAGTTTACTTTTTTATATTAAGTTGTACCTCAGATAGTTGTACACAGGAACACAAATCAATTCTAGTATTTTTAAAACTTCTTGCAAGCCTTGGAAATTAGGTGAACTTACAATCTCTTCGATTTATGATACTGTAAGTGAGTAAATCCATTTCTATTTATAAACTGTTATTTTTTTTTTTTTTTAGGTTGAAGGCATCGGCTGCTAGGGTCATTAGCCAGACTTAAGGTAAGTATTTATTATTATTATTTCAGTTATGACTAGAATTCCACAGGTAAGTACCTATATATTAGGTACATATAAAACAAAGATAATAGTATATTATTTAACAAGCATAATATGTAGGCTATATTACACGAGGATGTAATTAAAAATACGAGCGGTAGCGAGTATTTTTAATCATCCGCGTGTAATGTAGCCATATTATGCGAGTCAAATACTATACTTTATCTACAACTATCAGGCATATAAAAAATCTGATATTATTTATTAAATATTCAGTTAGGTGTGAGTAGTTCATATATAGCTTAACAGATGGCGCAACAGTAGCACTTAAATGTCAAAATAACTTTTCAAATTGTATTTATTATACTTTTATAAGCATATATATTGATATTTATAATAAAAAATATGTTATTAATATATTAACAGTTTAATAAAATATTATGTGTTAAATTATATGCCCTATTTATTACAGAAAAATGTAGCGTGTATCATGACATTTCATATTACACTTGTGTAATATGAGTAGTATATTATATGTAGTATCACACGTATAATGTACCCATATTTCAATAGTTGTAGATAAAATATTATTATTATTTTTAGGATATCACAGACACGTTAAAATTTCGTTTATTGCCCGTCGGCCTTACTAGGTAAGTTTAAAATATTGTTATTTTATAGGGACATCACAACATGTTAAAATAATATCACAGATAAATATCACTGTTTATAGCCCGTCGGCATTGTCAAATGTTAAAATTTAAAATGTTGGACAAACACAAAATAATTTAACATATATATGACAACACAAAATAATTTAACACGTTAAAATAAATAAATAAATAGATAGAAATCGCTGTCTCAAAGTCCTCAAATTTTGCTGTACAGGTCGCAGGCTTTAAGGAAGTTAATGACTTCCTTAACCTTTCCATTATCTGTCAGCATATGACGCAAGTCATCACCAAGGTGAAATAATTGTCTCACCGGTTGTAAAACAGGACATATCATAAGAACATGCGGTACAGTCAACGGGACCTGACAGTCCTCGCTGAAGGGCTGAGGTTCCCGCGTAAGCCTGTACCGATGTGTAAGGCCTGTATGGCCTAGATGCAACCGGTGGACTTTCACTTGGTCCTGTCTGCTAAGATCATGGGGAAGACTCGTGTGTCCGATCACAGGTTTGACTCGGCGTAGGTGGTTATCCACCCTGTTCCAGTCCTGTTGCCACAACTGGGACAATCTCCGGTATACTGCATTTTTAGCATCGGTATATTTGATGGCCGGTACCTCTACTGTGTCTCTTTCAGCGACTTGACGTGCCGCTTCATCGGCTAGTTCATTCCCTCTGATGGGACGTGGCTTGGAATCCACATGAACCGAACCCGTTTACCCATGTCAGACAGATGCTTTATCCTGGATAAAATCATCTGAATGACAGGGTCTGATGTGAAGTGGTCGGTGATAGCGTGTAGAACGCTGAGGGAATCACTAGCGATGATGTAGTGCAGCTGAGTATAATCGAGATCACAGTAGAGCAATGCTTGCATAAGCCTCGGTATTGTATACCGATGCATCACAATGCAGAGACCAAGAGTGGGCAACGTCGTTGACGACTGGAGCCGAGCCAGAACCTTCATTTATTTTTGACCCGTCCGTGAAAATAACCTTTACTTCCGGGTACATACTAATGATTTCGAGAAACTTCTGAGTTATCAATACCGGTGGGCAGGAGTGCTTGTCATACTGGAAAAGATCCAGTATGACTTCGGCCGGGGGAATCAGCCATGGAGGGGTTTCTGAAAACCCTATGCCCATGACCTGCGGCAAGAGGTAATTGATGTCACTTAGAAGTTCTCTAGACCGGACACATAATGGTCTTGTCAAAGTCTGCGACCTGATGTTCTCGCTAAATAGGATCGTGGAGTTCTTATGGTTGTACTGAGCTCTCATCTTGCATACGTATGCAGCGATGAGTTTCATACGCCTCGTACGAAGAGGTGCTAGTCCGGATTCACAGCAAAGACTTACCGTAGGTGTAGACGGAAAGGCACCGATACAATATCGGATACCTGCGTGGTGAACCGGATCTAGCAACCTCAGGGAACCCTTCGCAGCGGACGCATAAACAATACAACCATAATCGATCCGGGAGAGTACTAGGGCCTGATACACTCGCAGGAGTGTTTGAGGTTCAGCACGCTACCTAGTACCAGCGAGGACTTTAAGACAATTCAACGATTGCGAGCATTTGGCTTTCAGTTCCATTAGGTAAGGTTTCCAGGTTATTTTCGGGTCAAACGTAAGACCCAGAAATCTAACCCTGTCCCTACACCTAATGTTCTCGTCTCGAAGATACAACATGGGACCATAATGAGGACGATTCAGTCTGCAAAAGTGCATACATTGCGTCTTTCCTTGAGAAAACTTAAACCCGGTACCTACAGCGTTTTGGTCAATCTGATTGATTGCCGCTTGCAATGTACGGTTGATGTCTCTCATTTTCTCTGAACGATAGAAAACGGTGAGATCATCAACGTACATGCAGATACCAACAGTGTTGCTGAGGCCGGATATAAGGTCGTTGACCGCAATGATGAACAACGTGACACTCAGAGTAGAACCTTGTGGTACGCAGTTCTCCAGGGACCTGCTGTAGGATAGGACGTTACCGACTCTAACTCTGAATGTCCGGTCATTAGGGTAAGCGCGATTCATTGTCAGGATCATTTACAAGAAGTGTAAGTTCAACTTCTCAATATTTAGATTCATCTAAAGAAAATCAAGAAGATGTCAGTGTATCTGGTTACTCTAATAAAAAGAATAGTAATACCAATTCATCCCGATCAGCTCTTCTCGATGGTAAATGCTTTGAAATAATTCAGAATAAATCAAATGGAAATTCTAGTGACATTATAGTTCAATGTAAAATGCGTCTTCCTCTCATTAAATATTTAATAGGTAATTCTAGTTCAATATGTACCTTTTTCAAAGCATTTTAAATTAAAACACGAAGCAAAATTCAAATAGTACCTAAAGTACAAAAATGAGCAAAAAGCAAGGTCTCGGAAACATAAATCTACAACAGTTAATGATCATTTAACTCAAAAGAAACAATTAAGCTTAGTAGAGAGCTTTTCTAAAACTAAATGTGTTAGTCAAAAAGAATTTGATAAAAGACTTATTAATTTCATTGCAAACACTATGTCTCCTATATCTCTGTTAGAAAATCCTAGTTTTATTAGATTATTTGATGGAACAGATTTAAAAATTATGAGTAGGCATACAGCTGTGACAAAGATAAATGAAAATGTTTCTAACCAAAAAGAAAATTTAAAATCTGTATTTAATAAAGTCAACTATGTGTGTACAACAGCAGACATATTGTCTTGTAAAACTAGAAGTTTTCTCGGTGTAACAGGTCATTGGTTAAATGAAAATTTAGAACGAAAATCTGCACCGTTAGCTTGCACACGATTTAGTGATATTCGTTTATACTTTGGTTTACATAACAATAAGATAATAGCTAAAGTGACAGACAATGAGCCCTCTTATGTAACTCAATAGTTAATTTTAACCAGTTGCTAAATTTTTTGACAAATAAAAACAAACATTACAAGTTATATTTTCATATTGTCTCCAGTGCTACCTATTTTCATTGGAGAAAAAATTTTGCAATTGGTTAAAAATTAACCACTGAGTTACAGAGTAGGGGGGAATGGCTCAAATTTTATGAAGGCTTTTAAAATATTTGGAGTGCATACTATTAACGAGAATCAGAATGATGACTTAAACGAATATATAGACGACGAAAATTTGAACATAGAAACCATTGTTGAAGACGAACACAATTTTGTTATAAATAAATGTAACATTTTATGGAATAAAGGACGAAGACCGAAATCTGCCGAAATTATAAAAAAAAAATTAAACCAAAGTTCAAGTTATCCTGGGTAGTACGAATCTTCCCAGAATACGGTTTGCTGAACCGCAACTCAGCAAAATCTTCATGAAACGTTAAGCTCTTTGTGAGCAGATATACACACACTTAGTTCATAAACAGCAATGTGACCATTCAATTCTTTATTTGATTCCATTAGTGAAATAATAAAGAACAAAGATAAATTACGCGATTTATATGAAAAATTAGAAACATTCAGCCCGATTCTGTAACTGTGTTACTACGATCTTGTTACTAAAAAAGTTACTGAACACAAGGTCAATAACAGAAAGAGTAACATTGTATAAATTGATATTCTGGTGTTGTTATGTTATTACTTTTATAATAACTTGTTACTGAAACTTGTTACTATGATAACAAACAACTAATATCTGGTTATTACGAGTAGAATAACATACAAAACGGTTTATTTGCGTAAAAAATGGCAAGTGCTTGGTTTAATTTTGAGTTTTTTCGTGTTATGGGGAATAACGAAAATAGGAACGAGAAATTGGCGAAGTTAATACTCGTATATAAAAAATTTGTTTCTCACGTGTACAGTTAGGTTAAAAAAAAACGATCATTGAGAAATTATGGTGATCCTTTTACTTTACCGGATGAATATTTTCAGAAATTATTTAGGCTTCCAAAAGTTTTGCTGAATCAAATATTGTAAGAAATAAACCCTTTTGTAGAAGTATCACAGAGAATAACAGCTATACCAATTCATATAAAAGTAAAAAAGTACGTAAGTACGTAATGTAAGTACCTAAGTAAATATTTTAAATCCACGATATGTAAAGTTTCCTATAACAGAAATTGATTTAACCGCTCCTTTATTTGTTAATAAAGTTTAGCAATATATCTAATTGTTCATTCGTTGTTTTAGTACTTCTGGGCGTTTTTTTATTTTTATTTGTAGACATTCTAAGTATCAGTATATATTTTTTTTACCAGCGAATTACCTAACTTCGTAACTTCTAAATTTCCAACGTGTAACCGCTTTGCGCATGTGCAAAGCCGATATGCACCTCCCTTCACTATATATTTTGTACCAGTTACTGAGCGGTAACAATAGTAGTAACTTCGCTGGTAACAAGCTTTACAGAATAGACATATAGCTCAAAGTTACTACCAGTGTTGCTATAAATGTTATTTAATTGTAACGTTTCTATGCAGTAACAAATTTGTAACATGGATACAGAAACGGCCTGAATATCTGAAAGAAGTTGATTTTAATTATCTGGAAGAGTTTTACAAATTATTAAAACCAATAGATTTAGCACTAGATATATTACAAAATGAAGAATGTATGCATTATGGATACTTTTTACCGACTATTGCAAGCTTAAGTATAAAATTGAATAAACTAAAGAAAAACGATTACAAATATATTAAGCCTGTCCTTAATAAATGTGTAGAATCTCTAGAATCCAGATTTTCAGAATTATTAAATTTAAGTGATGTAAATTCTGTAATTTTTGCACTAACAAATCCGTTATTTAAAACAAAATGGCTTTTAATTTTTAATAATATAAGAGACACTGAAAATTATTTGAATCATATTAAAGAACTAATATTAAATGAAATTATTCAGTTACAAAACAAAAATTAGATGTTACTGCTGCTGGAAAAGAAATTTCAAAACCAAAATTAAAGATAAATATGGAAACAGACACAGCAAATGATCAAAATAAAGTAGGTATAAGGAAGCAAGTGGAATTACAATTACTGCAGTATTTGCAAGATCCAGAAACTGATTTAAATATGTAAAAAATATATAAATTTATTGAAGAACTGTTTAAAAATTTTAACACGTCCTTTCCATCTTCTGTAGCTGCAGAGCGATTATTTTCGTATGCAACCTTTATAATTTCACCTAGAGGTCACGCTTCGTCTGAAAAATATTTTGAAAAGTTGGTTTTGTTAAAAGCAAGTAATTTTTATTAATTTTGTTTTGTTTATATTTACTTTTTTTGTATGTGTATGATTAATATTTAAATATGGGTGGAATACATAATTTTTGTTAACGTATTAATTGAAATTAAAAAAATTATATTATAACTGTTTATTATTATTTATTCTTTCCTCTTTTCCCTATGAAATATTTTTAAATATTTTTTTTTTTTTACTTTTTGGCTTACAGTTAACAAAGTATCTACCTATTTAAAAGTATCTAAGATATTTTAAGGTATCTAAAGTATTTAAAAGTATCTTAGATATTTTCGTGTATCTTAAGTAGTTATATTAAATACTTTTAATAAATAGGTACTTGGAATAACAAGTATCTAGATACTTAAGTATCTTTAACAAATTTATGTAAGTATCTTTTAAAAGGATCTAGATATTTTTTAAAAGTTTCATTCCCAGCTCTGATACACGTACACTAAAATGAAAATAAAAGAAGAAATTAGAGAATTATTGATTTTATTCAATTTGGTGCGAAGTGTACATTAGAAACAAAATCAAAAACCTTTGTTTCAAACAAATGATGACAGATGTTGTCTGGAATAAATTAACTGCTACGGATTTGCGCAAACCTGTACTGAGAAAAAGATATAATCAAGAGAAATGAAAATTCATTTGTTACAAATAAATCCTACGCTTGAATAGGTCCAAATATATATTCAATCGATTTTATTTATCTCAAATAAATATACATTGAGCTGAATTATATTTCTTTCTGGTGAGAACTATGAATTTAATTACATGAAATATTATTTTAATTGCACTAAATATATTTCTTTAATAATAGAAATATAATCATTTATTTTATCCAAATATATACCCACTTCTCATAACCTGTCCATTCTAAGAGAATTCAAATAAATACTTTTATTGAAGGAAATTATTTAATTAAAAACCACAATATATATTTTTTTTTTACTTCATGTATTTTATTAACTTATATCTCTATTTCAATACAAATTGTCCAAAGTAACATACGAATATTGACTATTCATACCTTGAAAATCCTATATATATACAATAAAAAAAGGCAAATTATTTAAATTTGTAATTCTTTAACTCGAGACTCACAAATTACATTTCAAATTAACAGTAGAAATATACTTTGAACCATTTGCAGATACATGTATATTATTTGGTTGCTTACAAAATAAGTTTTCTAATTTTTTTAATACTACTTGTATTTGTACATCAGTCTCAATTTTGTAGGCTTGATAGTGCCTTTCATATCCTATTGTATTTATCATCTTAAAAACTAAAGTAACCTTACCTTCATTGTTGGTTGGTGGTTGGTTCAACAAGTTAATTATAGTTGGATAATGTATCATAAAGTGGTGTTTTGGTTTTAATGCCCTTTAATAATTTCATATATAATTTATGATGTTCTGCTATTAAAAATTTAAGTTGTAATAATAAGTCAGTATTCATTTTTCTATTTCAATAACATCATAAAGAAGTAAATAAAAATACCATCACTGTAAAAAATTCATGTAATTTTACATTATACTTCAATGTAAAAAGTTCATGATCATATATGTAAATATACATTTTTATGTATTTTAAATAAATTTTACAATAATATCTATATTTTTAAATATATTATGAAATTTTTACTAATTTTATGGAAAAATACATAAATTACTAAAAAAATTAAATATACCATTAAATATTTACAGATTTTTTGAAACATTTACAACATTTGTGTATGTAATAAATAAAAAAAAAGTTTTACATATTTTTGATAAATAATACAGCGATTATGTAACATATTTATATACATACGTAAATGAATACTTTTTTAAGTAAATTTTAATTAATATAGTAGAAATATTTCATTTCTATGTATCAACTACAAAATACATGTAATATTTACAGTACTTTTAATTAAAAATTTATATAACATGTAATTGATTCCTGAAAATGTAGTATTTACAAAATATTTGTGTTATATTTATTCTGTATGTAAAAGAAAATACATATTTATTTAATATTTTTAATTATGTTTGTAAATATTACAATATTCTGTAAAACTTACAGTGAAATGGTACCACATTACATTTTTGTGTAAATTTCTGTGCTTCTTATTGGTTTAACGACGTTGGCACATGCGCACATGGACAATTTGTAGACTTGCAAGTTAGTGGATGCAGGCAGTAAACATTAGGCTTGTTAACACATGTTATTTGCAACCTTTTACACCTTATAATATATATTTGTGTATATTGTGCAATATTATATAGGTAAGTTATGTTTATAATAATATTTACATTAGGTTTATTAGTTTTATGCTATTTTAGATTTTGGATAGAAGCAATTATATATGGCAATTTTTTTAATATATGAGTAAATAAATGTACGTAAATATGTACAAATCGTTTAATAGGTTTATGAATGTATACTTAACGCTTACTAAAGTAATAGAAATATTGGTAGAATATTATTATTATTTGCAAAAGCTATATATTGATTATTTTATGTGAACAAAAGATTATATACGAACTATTTTTTTTATCCAATTAAGCTATGTATAAATGTGTTCACTGTAGTTTTCGTAGCTGTTTAATAACGCATTATAATCGTCATCAATATTTTCACAGAAATGATTAACTTAATATTAGATTTTTTTGTTTATATGCTAATTGTGGTATGCAGTTTCGTAAATATGTTTCTTTTAAACAACATTTAGTACGTTCTCATAGCAAAATTAAAAGCAATATTCGTACTAGCGAAGTATTTCACTGTACAGTTGATAATTGTAATAAATCAACAAATGTTAGAAAAAAAATGTTGTCACATGTATGTGATCATTTGCGTGCAAAAGTATATATACATTGTTTTTATCCCCGATGTAACAATAAGAACATTTTTCGATCAGTTTCAACTTTTCGTTCGCACATTTGTAGAAGTCATGCAATCGGTAAAAATATGTTGAGTACGAGTATACCTAATTCATTTGATAATACACCGGAAGACAATGGGATAGACGAAATTTTGGCTTTTGAAAATAATATTGAAGGATCTAATATTATACCAAATATAACTGATAATGAAGAATTCTCAACACAGTCGTTAGCTAAATTATATTTATTATTAAAAACTAAACATTTTTTACCTGAAAGTTCATTGCAAAGTATTATAGAAGGATTTGTTGATATTAATAATTTATCTAACGATTACAAAATAAAGAGTTTACAAAATTATTCAACTTCAAATTTTCTAGAAATGAAAAAGAAATTATTGTCTTGTGATATACTTCATAAAGCATATAACGTAAGAGATGGTTATTTGAGAAATTCTTACATAAGAAAGAATTTTTATAAAAAATATTTTAATTATGTAGAACCGATTGAAATAATTCTTGGTAGAGACAATAACCACAAACTTTGTCATTTTCATTACGTACCAATTCTTAAAACAATAAAAGTTTTGTTGACTGATACTGATTTACTTTCAAATTGTAATGAAGATAACAAAGCGTTGCCTTTTAATAAAAATATATATTCTGATTTCGACCGAAGCATCATTATTTAATGCATTATCCTCATTTAATTACAGTGTATGGCCCTTTAAAACATGTCTGGACTTTACGATTTGAGAGCAAGCATAGATATTTTAAAAATATTATTCGTCGTAGCCCAAATTATAAAAATATAACCTATTCACTTTCAGAAAAACATCAGTACTTACAAGCATTACGTTCTGCCCAAGGGTTTCAATATAATGATATTATTGATTCTGATAAGGCTTCACTCTATAAACCAGAAAATTATGGCATTGAAATACAGGCAATAATGAAACAATTTTCAAAGAGATCTGTGTTTATAGCATCTCAGGCGATGTACCGAGGAATAAATTATAATGGGGGTTTCCAATACAACGCCTTTTTAAAATATATATTCTGCATATCAATTTTGGTCGTGAGTATATTGTAATAAAACTAAAATAATATATAATTGTTGAATACTTTATTTAAAAATTGAAATTAAAATTTTATTTAAATGACCTTGTGACGTCATTCCCCTGATCAGTGTTGCCAACTATAAGTATATAAGTTTTAATTTCACCGGTTCGCAACACTGCCCCCGATAGCTAGCTTAAATGGAACACCCTATATATTTTTACATATTTGGAATCTACATAAAAAATAAAATCCAATTTGTTTTACATACTTTTACCTGAAAATAGTAGTTTTTTAATTTGAATATAGAATTAGTGTGATAAGAACCCAGAATTTAACGTTTCTTTTCTATTTATTCATGACAACTGCTATTTCTAGGTAAAAGAATACAAAATTAATGCCAACATAGGGCTTTAATTTTTTTAACTAAAAATGAACTTCAAACATATCATTGGATTTGTAATTTTATGTAGATACGAAATATGTAAAAATATATAGCGTGTTCCATTTAAAATAAGAAAGTTGGGCCCCATATCTTGAAAACCACTGGTTTAAAAAATATTTGTTTGTCTCATTTTAATAGTCTTGTAAAATATAAATTGTTTGCTAATTTAACCGACCTCGTAGCTCTTATAATTCTCGAGATAGTAATGGTGCGCCACTTAAAATGAACTCCCTGTACATACACATACTAACCAAGTACCTAAAATTTCATTTATTGTTTTAAGGTTCAAAAAAATTAGAAATTGAAGAGTCGAAACTAGTTCCAGAAAGTGATGGAACTGAAGTAGATGAGGATACAGTAGAATTATTCACAAATGAAATACTTATTCTATTATCCAAAAACGAAGAATGGTCTCCGGGTACAATATTATCATCTTCATCTACTATGTCCACGTCGTCAATTTTAGACACCATATTATTACCCTCCGATGCATCATCATCCAGTGAGAATAATGTGCAAATTAATGTCCCACTTGAATTTGAACAACAAGTTTCCGAAGAATTTTGGCAAATGTATTCAATTCCTTGGCATACATTTGATGCAGATTTGATTAAAGAATGTGAAAAGGAAGTAAAAAATTATAAAAAGGTAGTAAATGCTGTCATTGATGCTGTTGTAAAAGAAATTAGAAAAATTAAACAAGTAATTCCTTCGAAAAGGATGAAAGTAATAGCTCGTAAAATCGTCGACAAATATCCAGTTACTTTCAAAGACGTTGATGATGATAACATTGTTTTGGGAGATGGTATACATTCAACGTTCCATAGACTTCAAGACCGAAACAATTATCTCAACAGGCCTCACATGAAAAGGGGCTTTTCAAGTGAAGTAGTGCAGTCACTAAAACGAAGAAAACTTGTATCTTCCGCTAGAGCAGGTTGTGCAAATTGGCAACCTGATCTTTACCCTTCTGGAGAAGATGAGAACACAATTAAAGAAATAACACTTTACTTGCAAGAAGTTGTTCAAAAATTTAATACTTTGCCAAAAAAAGATGAAGAAAAAATAATTGAAAAATTAGAAGCTAGTTATGCTGCCCAAAGGAAATATATAAACGAAGATATATGTCGATCTGTAGCAAATATAAAGAAAGAGTGGACCATTATTTTTATTGACAAATATCTGTACTGGCATTATAAAAAATTAATGGGTCATTTTATTAATATTTTAATAGAAAATTTAAAGAAAAAACGAAGAAAGATAATAAACTTTGCCATATTTAAAAAAATGAGTGAATTCTCATTAGATGATTCATTGGAAGATGGCTCTTTAGAAGATGAGGAAAGTGAAAATAAATCCCTTGAAGCAGTCAGAGTTATTGCAAAATATTTTCAAGAAGAATTACATTACATTATCAAATTTTATGAGGTAAGTGTATTTTAGAAAACTGAGACTAGAAATAGTATGGAAAAGTAGTTAGTGTTTGTGTATGGCTTGTTACTATTTTCCCTCCTATTTTATAACATGATTTAATTTGAGGGAATAAATTTACGAGTAGTTATTGCTATTGGATGTTATAATGATTTCAAAGTCATATTTCTGCCGATGGAAAGCTTTTTAATATTAAATAATAAATAATATATGTTATCACTTGTCCGTTTTTTTAACAATATTAATTGTATTTAATTTTGGGAATTTAAAAAAAATGTTCGATCCTCAAATTAATTTCCTCAAATTGGGAAACATCCGGGATGTACTAAAAAATAATAATACATAAACTAAATAAATGTTTAGTATTATACGACTTAATATGTATGGATTTTTTTTTATTTTAGGAAGGAAAAACATTGGATGACGTGGACCAACCGTGTAGCAGTCCCTGTATTTTAAGTTTTGGTAAATATATAAATCTTAAGGTACAATTTAGGGTAATTGTTAATTTTATTAGGAGTTCATTTAATACAAATAAATTTACTCACTATACCTATTTGTCTGTCTATCTATCTGTGGACACAGAGACTCTGGAACTATTTGGGGGATTTGGACGATGTTCTAAAAAATTTTATTTCACTTAATGATTAATTTAATTCAAATTTTGTTGAATGCCATTAAGTATTTCCAGAGGAATAAAAACTTTTTTTTAGTTGACTTTAATGTGTTTGTTTATTTAGATGTACAAGGAGAAAAAATCTATTACATTTTTGTGGAGGGCATAAGTATTAATAATGGGACAAAATCGTTTCATGAAGCACTAAAGCAAACATTTGCTATATATTATATTTTGAACATGGCTTACCCAAAAGAAGTAAGTGTTTCTTTAGAATTTATGCAGAGATATTTATTAAAATTCCGCCCGGATTCAGGAAGCAAGAGTAAAAGAGAAAGTGTCACCAAATTCAAAGTTATGAGTTTTATAAATAAACTTAAATTTTATTAAATTATAATTGGAGATATGTTGCTATTACTTGTTTTTTTATTTTTTATTGGGTTCATCATTGTTCTTTTGTATATTTGTCGGGGGATAGTTCCTCTTCTTATATGGTTTAGAACAAGAACGTTCGTTTGACTTTTAAATCCCTTCTATTAGATAATAATAGCCAAAACCGCAAATACTACACTTATAGCAAAATAAAATAGTCCCTATTTACAGGATATTTAGGTTCATAATCTCTTATATTGTGAGAGAAGTGTATTAGGTAATACTTGGAGATTGGCTATTGTTTTCCTAATGGTACGAATTTAAAAGCCAAACGAAAGATTTTGGCCTATACTTGATGTGTTTTTGTAATAATTTTTCATTTTGTGATATAGTGTATTTCAAACACACTACACTAATAATTTTGTATTCTGTTAAGTTTTATATACTTTTATAAATCATAGTAAATAAATGTACTTCAAAAAAAGTATGCATTTGTACTGGTACCTATTTCATTTATTACAGCGTATCAATATTAAAATAGGTAAGTTTGTGCTTTCATAAAATAAATTAATATAATCAGTAGATAATAGTTACATTTTAAGTATGTAAATTTTACAGATGATATTTAATAAGAAACATTGATACTGTAATTTTACAATATTGTTTTGTATAATATTACATTAGATTTGTAAATTAAAAAAAATATTATGTAAGAATTACATTATAACTATGTAATTTTACAATATTGTTTTGTATAAAATACATTTTGATAAGTTTAATTTACATTAGATATGTAAATATAAAAAATTAGTATGTAATAATTACATTAGAAATATGTACATTTCACAGATGAGTTGTATTAAAAACACATTCGATTAGTACGATTTACTTTTATTTGTATATAGATTTTACATATGGTTGTAATAGCTACATTACGTTTTAAAAATTACATTGCATTTTTTTTGTGTTTACATTGAAATGTAATATTACAATTTATAATGTAATTTTACATATCTCTGTGTGTTCCATTACTAAATTCTGTAAAAACACATTTCTGTGTAAATTTACATAGACCCACTATGGTCACAAAATTGCCAGAGACTCATTGTGTAAATTTTACATAACTTTTTTTACAGTGATACTTCGTCGTCTTCGGGAACCATATCACCTACTATTAAACCAAAATAAGTTACAAAAGAATGCATTTCAGCCGCAGACATGGTTATGTAGCTTTTCCTAACATTATCAAGTTTTATTACAGGGATGGCATTACCAACATCAGCACGTTCACAATGATTAAAATGAGTTATGCGTTCATTAAGTTGATACATTGAAAAATACTTTCTTTCTTCAGTTAAATAATTAACAATAGATCCCATTTCATATCTACAAACACCTTCGAATAAATCGTGCATAATGTCACAGGAAATATTTAATGTATTATGAAAGTTATTTAGTGAATTCTACAAACATTCACTTTTCACACCAGTTTCATTGTTGTCTAAATCATGTTTATAATTTTCTGAGTTGCAAAGAATATTTAGATATTCTTCTGTAAGCGATTGATTAGTTATTTTGTCTCCTCTACAAATTCGACAAAAAAAAAATTTGATACAAAGCTTTCATTAAAACCTAATAAATAATTTAAGCCTAAATTATCACGTAATAACGTAATTAAAACAAAATAAATTCGATTCGCTTCCCCACAAATATTTACCACAATTCCTTCATTTTTTAAAAATTTTAGTTCCTCTATAAGTAAATGAAATACGTCTTTATTAGTATAAATATTTTTATTATAGGTTTCAAATATCTTTGCCAAAAATATGTTTTCTAGCAATGAAGAATGTTTAGGAGGTACACCAGTGAAATAAATACAGAACTAAGTTTGTGATATCCTACTCTTCAACCAAATGGATTTTCAGGCTCAAATTCATCAAAATATAAGTAAATAGGCATTACTAGTTTTTTTCCAAAATTTAATTTTACATTTTGCCATAATTTTTCTTGCAAAATATTATTTATGCTATTTTGTTTCATTGGTGCATTATTCATATATTCTAAGATAAAATTGAAAACGTCTGGCATTTCTAGGAAATTTTTTAATATAAGAGGTATAAGTTGACCGGTAACATTTATTCCATGTTTAACGCTGTTTGTATGTTTTATTGGTCCTTGTAATTCACATACACTAAATGGAGTTGGTTTGATGAAATAGTGTGATTTTTCAAACCACTTAAATCTCAAATGCTCCGTCTGTAAATCTTCAAACGGATTTGCTATTATGTTTATAATGCAATGGATTTGATTATTTTCATCATTTGAAACACTGTTACTGATTAACGGTAAAAGTTTGTTTATTAAATTATCGGAAACGTAATTATCAAATAAATCGCTTACTAAGTCTATGATTTGCTGTATATTACTTCTTGTTAAAGTATCATTACTATATAATCTGGACAGAAAAAATGTCACTGGTGTGAGTGAATTGTTTGAGTTAGAAATTTGTGTAGGACTTTGAGGAGCAATATCATTTGAAGTAAATTTTGTAACATTCTGTATATTTGGAGAACATATTAGTGATACTTCAGAATTTGTACTACTAGTGTTAGAAATAAAACTTGATTCTTTGTGTTTTTGCATATGCTTATAAAGTGAAAAATATGTTGTAAAATTTCTGTTACAAAAAAATAACTGCAAGAAAAGTTAAGACTAAATTTATGTATAAATTTTACATGTTTTAAGAACGCCGTCAAATTTTTATAATGGTACTTGCAAATCTTACATGCAAACATTTTATTAAGAAAATATTATACAGTTATCAATTTTGATGATGTAACAAAATGTTTTACCGATGTCAATAATTTTATAATATTATTTATTAGTTTTAAAAGAGTGAATAAATTGACTTAATGTTGTTCCAAAATTTCCATTTGGCTATTAAAAATGCATTATTTGTGAAAGTAACAGTTTTCAAATTCCGATTAGAGTACTTTTAGCAAAATGAGAAAGTTGACATTGGGCTTTTCGAAGAAAACCTTCAATTTTGGAAAGTTCTAGTTGTCACTTTCTCCATACTTAAGTCAGTTTATTCCACCTCTTAGAGGGGGTATGTCCGACCTTTAAATAAGCAAATTTTTAAGACAAAAGACAGTTGGAGTTGGAGATAGAGTTGGAGATGGACTAGAGTTGGAGGTAGAGTTGGACTTGGAGTTGAGACAGTCGTGAGTCTTGACAGTTGTCATGACAGTTGTGATAGAGTCCTGGTAGTCGAGTCGTCACGTTGGTAACTATGTAACTTCAAAGTAGAGTATGTAATTCTTGTGTTCTCGAATTTCTTTTGTCCATTGTATTGTTTGTATTTTTCATAATTCTTGCGTTTTCATAATTCTTGGTTTTCGTATTTTTGTATTCGTTGTGTCTTTTGTCAATTATGGTAATGTACATTTGTAACGTATAAATTCTTGTTTACCATTATGTAGAATCGCTTTTTAATTATTTAATACATTGTTATTTATTTTACTTTTTGTAGTTTTTACCCATAAGCACCATCCAATATTAGTTATCATTATCTAAATTAGTTTTGGTTGTTTTTCTATAAAAACATCCTGGTGGCAGCCACTACTCAAAATTTTACTTTCGGCAAAACCAACATTTCAAAATTAAACTAAAATCAAGTAAATTGTATAAAAAAATCAACATTGTTACAATTGAAATTTTTATAAAAATCTAAAACGTACGGTATTTTTGGATCATATTTCGTATGAATGTCGAAAAGGGCCCATTGGACTAGTGTCCATACCTGCTCCGACTGCGGAGGATACGAAGCATTCAATACTAAATATGCCTTCGTGCAGAGGTCGATTCCTTTTAACACTGTGTTGACTTCATACAAATTAGAGTCTATACAAACATACACAGCATTAATTATTGTAATAGAAGGTGCTTCAACAATGATAAAGGGTTGTAAAGTTAAATCGAGCTTATGCATAGCATCCCGTTTTTTTTCCAATACCTGTTTGAAGGTCTCCTGGAATCTGTAATACATATGTTTATAAATGATTTTATTCATATTTGACTGCATAACAGAATAACTTACTTTAACTTGTACTACCATGCCTTCTCTGCTTTTAACAATAGATGGCTTCCATTTTTTAACTTTACACGATTTTGGCGGCAAAATTGAAGACAATAGTAATAGTTAAATAAAAACAGTAACTTTGTTAATATCACTTTTTATTTACAAATTTTGTTACTAGTTTCAACCATTACGGTCATCATCAGACAATGTGTACAATAATCATTACATGCGTATTTATACCAAACTAAGTAACAATACCGTTATAGACAACTGTTGAAGAGAGGGGAGTATATTAGATCAGTCTGGTCGTTTAATAATTAGTTATTTTTGTTTTCTTTACATTTAAATATTTCTAATGATTCCAGTAAGTTAAGTTTTAAACCTTTATTGGAAAAATGAATAGGTATTATTTCATTATCTGGCGAATGCTTATTTTCTAGAAGATGACAAGCAAATGTAGAGTCAGTTTTTTCTAGTTTAAAAGATCTTAGATGTTCTTTAAGTCTTGTTTTAAAGTTTCGACCAGTCTGACCAATATAAACACCTTTACAATTTTTACATTTTAGTTGGTAAACACCAGATTTTTCTAAAATATCTTTGGAATCTTTGTTATTAAATATACAATTAGATAGTTTTTTGTATGGTTTAAAAGCAACAGATAGATTTAATTTTTTAAATACTTTTTCTATAGATTCACTGATTTTTCCAAAGTACGTTAGAGAAACATATTGTTTTGTAGAATTAAGTTTAGATAAAGGAAAAATGGATTTTAAGATTAACTGTTTTTCTTTTTTATTAATAAAATTATTAATGATGTGACTGGGAATATCATTGTTTTTTGCAATATGAAATATAGTTGCAATTTCTTTATTAAACTTATCTTTATTTAAAGTAATTGAAAATGCTCTTTGAATCATGGAATTTTAGGCAGAAAGTTTTTGTTTAAAACAATGTTGTGATTTAAAAGAAATAGTAGAATTTGTTGTCATGGGTTTTCTAAATATATCAAAAACTAATTTATTATTCATTTTACTAATACTTAGATCTAAAAAATGTATAGAGTTATTTGTTTCTATTTCATTAGTGAATTTTATGTTAGGGTCGATGTTATTTATGAAATCATTAAATTTATTTATTTGTCTATCTGTTCCTTTAAAACATGCAATAATGTCATCTACGTACCGGTACCAGAATAAGATATGTTTTTTACCGAGGTCTGAATTTAGGATTATGTTGACCATATTACTCATAAATATATCAGCTAGAAGTGGACTAAGTGGAGAACCCATAGCTAAGCCATTATTTTGTTTGTATATTTTTGAATTAAATTTGAAATAGTTATAATTAATAATTAATTTAAATAAAGATAAGATATCCTGGATAATTACAATATTGATATTATTTTGATACAATATATCTTCTACAATATTTAAACATTCTAGAGGTGGAATATTAGCAAACATATTAGTGACGTCGAAAGATACTAATTTACAGGTGTGCGGTATTTCTATGTCCTTAATTTTATTAACTAAATCAACGGAATTTTTGACAGAGTGATTATCTTGGAATTTGGTTAAAGTTTTGAAAATAACATTAAGTTTAATAGCTAATTGTCTACCGAGGCTATTTATGTAGGAAACTACGGGCCTTATGGGTGCATTTTCTTTGTGGGTTTTTATTAATCCATATAATGACGGTGCCGACGGATTCATAATAATAAGGGCGTTCTTCTCTTGGTCCGAAAATAAACTTATACAATTTTTTAAACTATCTTTCAAATGATCTTGGAATTTAGATGTCGGATCTGAATTTATTTCTATTATGTTTTCTTTTTTGAAAAATCTTCTACTATATTTACATATTCATCTCTGGGGATAATAACTACAGAGTTACTTTTGTCGCTTTTTGTTACAACTAGATTGTTATCTTTGACTTTTTTGTTAAAATAATAAATAGTTTTTGAGTCAGAATTACATTGAACAGTATTATGATTTTTAATAATATTACAAATTTTGTTTTTAGGAATTACATCATTTACTTTCCTTAAGGCTATTTCACATTCAACTGCAAGGGTTTCTTTAATATAATTACATTTAACTTTAGGTTCAAATTTAGGTCCTTTCTTTAAAAGATTTATTTCGGATTCAGTAAATTGTGTGTCTGATAAATTAATGATACGAGGATAGAACTTGATATTTTCGGAAATATCGGCATAGGAAAATCTTTGTTAATTTTTTCTTCTTTTAATTTTAAAAGGTTTTTGAGTTTTTGTTTTTGTTTCTGGAAAATTTGGTATCCAATTTTGCTGACTTTTTCTCTCACCATGTCGTACAGGCCGGATTGGGTTGAATTTTCGGCCCGAGCTGAAATTATAATCGGCCCTAAAAGCGAATGAGTAGTAAGTCCATGTTTCTCAATGAAGATTAATAAAATAAAATAAGTTTAGGTAATACTATCTCAAATTAAATTTACAAAAATAAATCAGGTATTTTATTTATTCCATTTTTTAAGAAAAATTTATTTTTATTATAAAAAAACGTAACAAAATATAAAAATAAAAAACAAAATAAAAATAGATTTTCTAATAAAAATACAACACAAAGGCCATTTGCAAACTTTTTGCACGGTTCGGCGCAGCAGTCTGAACCGCCCTTAAAATAAACCCCAATTCTCAAGAACATAATAATTTCTTCATACTTTCACTTCTTTCAGAAATATCGTCAATCACATCATCATTTTCGATATCATTTAGTATTTCCTTTTCGATTGACATGAGCATGAAGCTTTCTAAATTATCTTGGGACAGACAATTTCTTAGTCTATTTAATATAAACTTCAATTTTGAAAATGTCGTTTCACAACGTACTTGACTGCAGGACAAAGTCAAAATATATTTATATACGAAAGATAAATTACTATAGGCTAATGTGTGCAATCTGTATTGCTTCAACACTGAAAAACAACATATTGGGCATTTTTTGCAAGCACTACAATTTTCCTGTTGTGTTGGGTTTATTGCAGCATCTTCACCTCGATCTTCACCCTCTTCGTCTTGCTGCTCGTATTCCAACTTTGAACCGACGACAGATATATTCTTGATGCTATCCCATTTGCTGGCAAAATCTTTCAATTCGTCCTGGACAACGAGATGGTCGATTTCTTTGATTTTTTTAAGTTTTGTAGTTATGCACTGAAAAGTTGAAATTGGCATTGAGGTAATGTTTTGAAAGCTATTTGGGTCCAACCAAGTCATATCTTTAAATAAATCTTCATTTGCCACAAATCTGGATTCTATACTATTTATAATTTTGTCATATATGACATTATGGACGTTAATCTTAAATCTCTCAGCTGCATCAGTAACAGGATCATCTCGTGCTTTTTCACCAGGCATAACTTTCTTTCGAGAAATTCTCTTTTCCGAAAAATTATCATGTATAACTATTTCTTTGTTGTTCTGCAATAGTGTTGTATTAACCCACTCAACAAAATTTTTCGTTGTGACAAGAATTGATTCAAATTCACGGGAATTTTCTTTTAGAGCTTTCAATGTTTTTTGGACCATTTGAAACGCAACTACTAAATTTAAGCCTTTACTTTGTAAATATAGAGATAGGGGCGTAGTGGTTGAAAATATTTTTAAAAAAATATGAGCAGTCAGCAAAATTTCAAAGGTTTGCAATTTTTCCAAAAAAGTATTCGCTCTATAACGTACGTCCGTGTTAAATTTAATGGATGTTGATATTTCTTCCATGGTCTCTAATAATTCAATAAACAAGGAATTTTGAGGCCTACCATAGGAACCAAAAACCTTTGTTAAGCATCTGTCTTTTGCCCACCATCTGGTTTCTCCTAATGGACTTATGAATCTATACTTGCTAGTTTCTTCCCAGACGGCCATTCGCAAATATGACTCCCTTACAAAAGTTGCACAACTATTCATTATTCCAAATAAATTAACAGACTCGATGCATATATTGGTAGTGTCGGTCAAGACTAAATTTAATATATGGGCATAGCACCAAATATGTACTTGTCCAGGAGCTTCTTTGTCCATCCAAGCCGAAAAACCATTATACTGACCTTGCATATTAGCAGCTCCGTCAGTTGAATTGCCAATGCAATTATTTAAATTAATTCCATTCTCGTTTAATAAACGGCATACTATTTCGGATAATTTTTTTCCCGTGCCTGATTTGCAAATTTGAAGAGAAATTAGACGTTCCTGGATCTCATCTGTGACGAAACGTACAATTATTGCCAATTGGTCGTGAACATTGATATCTTGTGTAGTGTCGATTTGAATACTAAACATGCCGGCTATTCTAATTTCATCAAATATTTTCTTTTTTATTAATTTTGATAAAGATTCTATTATATAGTTCACACTAGTTTTTGATAAAAATATTACAAAGTTTCCAGGTCTTCCGGGGCCACTGTGTGTTTTGGAGGTATAGTATTGGGAACTTAATTTTGTACATTCATCTATATGCTTCTCTAGTAACGAATCATATTTTGACAAAAGTAAAATTATTTCTAAAAAAATCCCATGATCCAGTGTGCGATCATTGAGAGTGTATGATGCTTCAGCATCCTTAGCATCTCTGTAACTGAGACCTCTTTTTCCAATTAATTTAATTGTTTCAATAATTCTTTCCAATATGTCCCTTCTTTTCTTTACATCGTCTCGTCTTTTGCAGTTTAGTTTTCCAATAATATTTATATTTTTTGACCACATCATATATGCTTCTGCGCATTTATAATGAGTTAATGAAACCTCATGCTCTTTTATCCTTAAGCTAAACAAAAGGAACAAAAAAACTTTTCTTCGACATAGAAGTATGACAGCCATTCTCTTTTAATTTCGTCTGGTCCTGGTTCATCTTGCACTTTGTGGTAATACGCTAACTGAGGGTTGAAATTTATGTTATGTACTGGTTGTTTCGGATGAAATTTGAAAAATAAATTTAGTTTTGTTTTATCAACAGGATATTTAAAATACTTTTGTTCGTCAATATTTCCTAAATCAAGAATATTGTAACGTTTTATTTATTTAGGTGAAGTGTAAATTGATTAAAACACTAATATTTATATAACTAAGTTTAATTAAAGAAATATGAATTATAAAGAATAAATAAAAATAACTAACACTAAGAATTAACAAATATAAACACTAATTTAAGAACTAATTATTATTACTAAAGACTTAAACACTAAGATAATTTATTTAAACAATTAAAACAACGCAATATTTATTTCAACACTATTTATATCACTGTCTATTTATTTATATCACCGTCTGTACACTACGCGTATTAACACAAGACTGTCCTCGCGATCTTTTGCTTGGGGTATTTATATTAAAACGCTTCATTCTCGAATATTCTTTGACCTTTTAATTTCTCGAATATTCGCCGACCCCGATCAGAACAATAGGGAGCGAACGGACGTGTTTTGACCTGTGCGGTAGCGGCCGCCGCCCGCGCCGCGACCCTAGGTTCGCTACATTGCCCCCTCCTTAAGACTGTTTCGTCCCGGAACAGTTCGTTATGACGAAATCTGCATGCATCACCCTTGGTGCATCTGGAAGTCTTGAAGAAGTAACAGTCGACGGTCCGTTTGAGCTCTTCTTGGCCGGTAGAGTTGAAGCTGCAGACTAGAATTTCCACTCCGGTAAAGCGGAAGACTGTTTCTAACATGCTTCTAACAATCCTCCAATCCAAACCATCTAGTCCACAGCCTATCTTCGGTACTGCCAGTTTCATGATGTCGTTTTCCAACAGATGGTCCTTCATGTCGCACAGCGAGTCCCATAAATTGCGGTATGACGGCTTCTGATGTGAGTGTTGTTTCGTAACGAGATAGTAAATGTACCGCTTGTGTTCTACGTTATCATCCTTCAGTTGTAGCGTTTTCCCGACAGTTGGACGTTGGTTGGCCAGTTCTTGTACTCGTCCAAATTTTCTTTTAAAAACTGAAGCGATGCCGCGGGACATTTTAATGTCTTTCGCTACACAGTCAGCGAGGGAATATTCTGGGGACACGGTGAACAGATCTCGTTGTTCTTCTCGTGTCACGCCATACCGTACTTTGTGACCAGTGGAATGGCTTTCCATAAAGTCATCATATGTGGATTCCTCGGCTACAACCCGGCGAACCGTCGCTCCACAATGATCGTCAAAATTATCACCAGCGAAAGGGGCTAACCGATTGAAGTGGACTACACTCGGCTTTCCATTAGGTGTTTTCCTAATTCTGTAGACCACATCATATATTCTCTTTACGATCTCGTAGGGCCCTTCCCAATTCTTTTGTAGCTTCGGTGATAAACCACGACGTCTTTGTGGATTGTAAAGCCACACCAAATTCCCAGGTTGAAAACCACCTTTTTCAGCCTTGACGTCATACTGGTCCTTCATCCGATCGCTGGCACCTTGAATGTTTGTGCGGACTTGTTCATGGATGTCATTCATTCTTCTCCGTAAGTCCGTTACATAGTCCTCCCCGGCTAGATCTTCACCGGGTTTACTGCCAAATACCAGGTCGCATGGTAAGCGCAACTCCCGTCCGAATAAGATGTTAGCTGGTGTCTGCCCTGTTGTCTCATGCACGGATGAACGGTAAGCCAACAAGAACAGATGAAGATGTTGGTCCCAGTCTCGTTGATGGTTAGAGACTACCTTTGACAAATACCGATTTATTGTTCTATTCATCCGTTCAACCATGCCATCAGACTGCGGGTGTAATGCAGTAGTTCTGGTTTTCTTTATTCCTAATATCTTACACATATTTTGGAACAGAACAGACTCGAAATTCCTTCCTTGGTCGGAATGTATCTCTCGCGGTACTCCAAATCGGCAGATGCATTCTTTTACCAAGACTTCAGCGACCGTTACGGCTTCCTGGTTGGGTAATGGATAGGCTTCGACCCACTTAGTAAAGTAGTCCATTACTACTACTATGTATTTATTTCCATCATCAGTTTCGGGGAATGGTCCGGCCACGTCAATCGCAATGCGTTCAAAGGGACTTCCAACGTTATATTGGCGCATAGGAGCTCTTCTTTTCCTATGTGGCCCGTTACTTCCCGCGCAGACCACACATTTATTGCACCACTCTTTAACATCTTCTTTGCAATTTACCCAGTAAAATCGTTGGCGCAATCTCTCGAGGGTTTTATTTACTCCAAAATGTCCAGATCCGTCGTGGATCTCCTCCAATACTTCCGGTACTCTATTTCTAGGGATTATTAGCTGAGTTCTACTCTCAGTACCTTCAGTATTCTCTATGACACGTTTCAGGAGGCCCTCTTCAACAACAATAGAGTCCCACTGCGCCCAGTACGATTTTACACTTTGTGAGTGTCGTGCAACATCTTCCCAAACTGGTCTGCTATCTCCACGTTTCCAATCCAGTATGATTTTTGAGTCCGAGTCATTCTCTTGGTCCTTGCGAAGGTCTTCCGTTTGCCAACTATCATTCACTACTGTTGTTCTAGCGATGGTAGAGAGTTTTTCCTCTAGGCGACTGCAGTGCTTGCATTCATCTAGGCAAGGTCTTCTTGATAATGCGTCAGCATTACGATGGCTTGTACCTGCTCGATGCTCAATAACAAAGTTATATTCTTGCAATCTTTCAATCCATGCTGCCTGACCTTCAGGATTCTTAAATTGTAGCAGCCATTTGAGAGCAGCGTGGTCAGTTCTTATAAGAAATCTTCTACCGTACAAATATTTGTAGAAGTGTTCCACAGATTTCACGACAGCCAAAAGTTCTTTTCTGGTGACGCAATAATTCCTCTCTGGTTTTGACAAGGTCTTACTAAAATAGGCAATAACCTTCTCTTGTCCGTCTTGTATCTGGGAAAGAACGCCACCAATTCCAACGTTGCTGGCATCTGTATCTAAAACGAATTCTCCTTCTGGTAAAGGATAACTTAGGACAGGTGCGCTTGTTAAGGAATATTTAAGTTGTTTGAATGCGGCTTGACAGTCCATTTCCCAGATAAATCTTCTACCTTCTTCAGTAAGCCTTGTCAATGGCTTCGCTATGTTGGCAAATCCAGGTACATAACGTCGGTAGTATGTACAGAGACCAAGAAAACTCCTCAATTCGTGTTTATCTCTCGGTACTGGCCAGTCACTCACAGCCCTTATTTTCTCTGGGTCAACTGCAATTCCCTTACCAGAAACTACGTGTCCAAGATAATGAACTTCTTTTTGAAATAAGTGACACTTCTTTGGACTAAGTTTCAGGTTAGCCTTCCTCAATCTTTGGAAAACCTCTTCCAAGTTCTTCATGTGGTCCTCGAACGTTTTTCCTACCACAATAATATCGTCGAGGTAAACCAAACATGTTTTCCATGACAGTCCAGCCAACACGGTTTCCATAAGTCGTTCAAACGTTGCAGGGGCATTGCAGAGCCCAAATGGCATAACAGTAAATTGCCAAAGACCGGTACCGATGGTAAATGCCGTCTTTTCTTTGTCTCTTGGGTCTAAATCCATTTGCCAGTATCCGCTCTTTAGATCAAGAGTAGAGAAAATCTTTGATCCTGCCAATGTGTCCAGAGTATCGTCTATTCGGGGTAGCGGGTAGCTATCCTTCTTCGTCACGTTGTTAAGTTGACGATAATCGACGCAAAATCTTGTAGAGCCATCCTTCTTCTTCACTAGCACCACTGGTGAAGCCCATGGACTGTTTGAAGGTTCAATCACACCTTCCGTCCTCATATCCTCTATAATTTCTTCTGCTTCTTCCCGCTTCGCCAGTGGTAATCTTCTTGCTGTTTGGCGGATGGGTCTTGCGTCTCCGGTGTCTATTTTATGATGGACTACATTGGTTCGTCCTTTGTCCTTCTTGTCAAATTGGAACACATCTTGAAAGGTCCCAATTAAGTTCTTAGCCTTGGTTTTCTGGTCGGCAGTCAAGTCCTGGAACGATGATGACAGCTCTTTGATTAGAATGTCTGGAACTTCGCAGGATGTGTTGTCTTTGGCCTTCACAGTTCGAATAATTGATGATACCGCTGAACATTCACCTACTACGGTCCCTTTTTTTAGTATCACGGGATAAAAATTAATGTTCATTACTCGAACTGGGATTATCTTGTCGGTTTTGAGCAAGGCTTTCCCAATTACAACTCCAGTTCCAGTTTTAGCATCGTCATTTTTCGGCTGGAGCATGAAAATGTTTCCCTCACAGAAGCTACCCTCTAACTGTGCTTCTACGATTGACTCACTCCGTTCTGGGAGGGTTACATCTTCCGTTATTAATACTCGCATGGCATTGTCGTCACGTGGATTTAATACTAGTTCTTCATCATTGACCATCATCACTCCATTCATCAGGTCAAGTTTAAATCCATGCTTTTTCATTATGTCCATGCCCAGAATGAATTCATCTTCCACGTCAGCTACCAGCACACGATGTTTAATGCACGTTTTTCCAACAGTGATGCTCAAATCTATTTCTCCAGATGCGGTAGCTTGTTCTCCTGTGGCTGTGCGTATCTGCCACTTTGTTGGAAGTAGATGTTTTCTGCATATTTTTCTTGCTAAGTCGGGTCTGATTATTGTTTTTGTCGCACCCGTATCCAGCAACATTTTAAGCGGCCTTCTGTCGATAGAACCGTCTACATAGATGCTATTAGCTTGATGATGTAGGGATGCGACATAACTAATGGATTCTGGGGCTACTGGATTACGGGTCGACGATTGCCCCTTCGCATCAACCCGACTTAGTTTCCCGACTCCTTTTCATCTTTTCTTGGTTCTGCTTTCTTCTGCTGTTTTCTGCAGAGCCTTTGCGGGTGACCTAATTCACCGCAATTCCAACAGCGGAGTTTCTTTCTTCCAGCAGCATTAATTTCAGACGTAATTCGTCTGATCTTGTCTTCTAGATCTTCGGTGTCTTCGGGCCTCTCAGCATCGATATTTCGCACTCGCAATTGGTTACGTGAAGCTTGTTTCGCAGCTTCATGGTCTAAGGCATATGAAAGTGCGTCAACCAGAGTTTTTGGTCGAGCCAATCGTAGTGCCTGCTGAGTTTCATTATCTCGGACCCCATAGATAAAGGCTTGTGTGGCTAGGCATTCCAAAACGCTGTCCGGAGCTGTAGGGTGTGCCAGACGAACTAAACGAGCTATATCAGCTTCGAATTCTTGAAGGTTTTCTTTAGAACTCTGATATCGGTTCCTCAGTTGTGTCTGGTACACTTGCTCCAGATGCGCATTGCCATATCGCATATCCAATCTCTTAACAAGTTGTTCGTAATCTTCTTGTTCATCTTCTTTTAACGTTTGTAGGATATCGATGGCTTCTCCACGTAGCGAAACTGTCAGCGCAGTAGCCTTTTCTTTGGAAGTCCAGCCATTTGCTTTGGCAGCGGCTTCAAATTGTTTTACATAATTCGGCCATGATGAGTTGCCATCGAATTCGGGTGCTTTAATGTGCAGTTTTGAATTATGTTCCGCTTTTACTGTTTTGTTTACTTGAATAATATCTGCCACATTAGAATTTGATACCGCTGGCGTAATATTAGAGAAATTTTGCTGCAACTCTTCAACTTTTTTCTCGTAAGTTTCTATTCTCTCTTCTAATATTCTAGAACTTTCTTTCAATTGTTCGTTTAATTTTTCTTCCAAACTTCTAGAATTTTCCATTAGTTTCTCTTCCCATATTCTAGAATTTTCTGTTAATTTCTCTTCTAAAGTTCTAGAATTTTCTGTTAATTTTTCTTCCAATTTTTGTTCTAAAGTAATAGAAGTTTCATCTAGTTTTCTAGAATTTTCCTCTAATTTTTGTTCTAATATTCTAGATTTTTCTATTAGTTCTTCTTTCAATACTTTAGAACTTTCTTTCATTTGTTCTAAAGTTATACCAAAATCATCAATTTTGAATAAAAAGTCATTAGGATTTTCACCAGCTTCTGTAAGAGCTTGCCGTAGACGATGTTGTAGAACAGTCTTGGTTCCCGATGTCTCCAACTTTCGTTCTTCCAGCTCCCTCTTGAGATCGACCACTTTTAATTCATTTAATTTTACTTGTTTAGTAGCCATTTTATTTATTTTTATTTACACTTCACAGTTTTTAACAACCCCACACCTGACACCAATTGTAACGTTTTATTTATTTAGGTGAAGTGTAAATTGATTAAAACACTAATATTTATATAACTAAGTTTAATTAAAGAAATATGAATTATAAAGAATAAATAAAAATAACTAACACTAAGAATTAACAAATATAAACACTAATTTAAGAACTAATTATTATTACTAAAGACTTAAACACTAAGATAATTTATTTAAACAATTAAAACAACGCAATATTTATTTCAACACTATTAATATCACTGTCTATTTATTTATATCACCGTCTGTACACTTCGCGTATTAACACAAGACTGTCCTCGCGATCTTTTGCTTAGGGTATTTATATTAAAACGCTTCATTCTCGAATATTCTTTGACCTTTTAATTTCTCGAATATTCGCCGACCCCGATCAGAACAATAGGAAGCGAACGGACGTGTTTTGACCTGTGATCGACATCATCGCTTTCTTTTATTTTTGCACTGCTACTACTACTGCTATTTCCATCATCTTTAACAATCTGTGACTTTGGCTCTGCTATTGCTTGTTCCTAAATATGAAAGGATAGAGTTGTAAACAATAATGTTAATTTATTTATTAATATCACTAACTAAAATTTAATTGCAGCAAGTAATTATTTATATAGTATGAGTGTACCTTAGCGGCGTCACTTTTGCTTTCCAGCATTGAAGTCCCAATATCATCTATTACTTCATTAATTTTAATTTCTATTACTTCTACACTGTCTTTAATTAGGTCCGAATCAGAAGCCGTAGATGCCTCATTTTTATCTTTACAGGAAGGCTAAAAATAATAATTAATTATTTATTTAATTTTATTATTAGACTAAAATTGTATCATAAACTTGAATTTTGAATCTAAGTAACTGTAAAATATATTGCCGTGAGAAGAAATTTGACGTACCTTCTTCGCACAGATAATTTGAATTTATAAAATATTATTATTTTACAATTTTCAGTTCAAAATCAATATTATTTTTATCAAAGTGAAAAGCACACACAAATCAGTTCCAGAATACAAGTCAAGCATTTCATAGTTATTTTTTATACAAGACGATAAAATAATATTTTATCGACAAGCGGAAAGTGTTAATTCACGAGCGATATAAACGCGAGTGAATTATTTTTCGCGAGTCGATAATTTAATTTTATCGTCGTGTATAAAATTCTATTTTTTTCTATAGCAGGTGTTAACGGCAAATTTAGGTATTATGCAAGTATAAAATTTATTAATGATAGAGTCGAATTACATAAGCAGGTATGTTTAAGAGAGGAGCTATTTAATTATTTAGTCAGTTGTGATTTGATTGTTGACGTGAGCACAGTGGTATTCAATAGTGATAGTGAGTGTTCATCATTTGTAAAAGGTGGGTGTCAGCATTCAGTTTTTACATATGTGTGTGTGCGCTAGAATGGCCTCCCCTGAGGCGGGTGTTGAGACAGGGCTATTCTGCGGTTTAGCTATCCCCTCTTCTGCGGTTGAGGAAGAGTCTACAATTCGGTTGGGACTGCCACATTCGCTGCGGTGATGTGGGACAGTACTTTGCGGAGGCTGTCAACCTCATACCAGGTTTGGTTGAGGCGTGCTCACGCTGCGGTGTTGAGACAGGGCTATTCTGCGGTTTAGCTATCCCCTCTTCTGCGGTTGAGGAAGAGTCTACAATTCGGTTGGGACTGCCACATTCGCTGCGGTGATGTGGGACAGTACTTTGCGGAGGCTGTCAACCTCATACCAGGTTTGGTTGAGACGTGCTCACGCTGCGGTGTTGAGACAGGGCTATTCTGCGGTTTAGCTATCCCCTCTTCTGCGGTTGAGGAAGAGTCTACAATTCGGTTGGGACTGCCACATTCGCTGCGGTGATGTGGGACAGTACTTTGCGGAGGCTGTCAACCTCATACCAGGTTTGGTTGAGGCGTGCTCACGCTGCGGTGTTGAGACAGGGCTATTCTGCGGTTTAGCTATCCCCTCTTCTGCGGTTGAGGAAGAGTCTACAGTTCGGCTGGGACTGCCACACTTACTGCGGGGGTGTGGGGCAGTACTTTGCGGAGGCTGCCATCCTAATACCTATATCCTTTCTCTCACCTATTCTCTCTTTTAAGGTTTAGGAACTGGTACTGATCACTCACTGAGCGAAGAGTTTCTCATATCTCTGTTTATTTCAGATTTCGAGTGTGTCCAGCCCAGAAGGCCCCCAGAACTAGATGACCGAGAAGGGAGCGTCGACTGGGAGATATATTTGTTAACCATAATGTTATTTTCTTTCATAATTGTATTTTAAAATAATTAATAAATAGGTATACTTAACATTTCAGAAGTGGGATCTGAACACCTTTAACCTTCAGATTTACATACAACATAACTTCTGGTGCAGTGCGGATATTTGTTACATTTATGTTCAGCTGGATAACGAAACTAGAACAACATTTCAATATGGCATTACCTAACAACAGTCTTCAGTTTCAGTACGCAAGTTCAGTTAGAAGTCTATCACCGAATAATGTGCAATGGATGCAGGAAAAACAATTCTCAGTTGAACCATCTAATTACTCTGTCCGTCCAGAAAGCCGTAAAACCATTTTGATCCTTCAGATACAAGTCTTTCAAGCGAAAAATGGATTCAGAAAATAGATGATTTGCGCGCTATGTATAAATGGGATGAAGTAACTACCATTATGTATGTGACATCACGATTGAAAGGGTATGCGCAAACGTGGTATAAAGGTCTGCAAGGAATAAATCATTCTTGGGAAACATGGAAGACTATGTTGTTAGAGGCATTTCCGTCACAGAAAAATTACTTTCAGTTGCTTCAAGAAATGATGGCTCGCAATAAGAAACCGGATGACACGATGTTGCAATATTACTATGAGAAGCTGGCGCTACTCAATGCTTGTGACATCACAAGAGAAAGGGCCGTCTCATGCATCATTGGTTGAGTTCCTGACGAAAACACCAAAACTGCTGCTCTTTCTAGAGATTACAAGAAACCGGAGTCTCTTTTATTATTTTTGAAAACGGTCAAGGATAATTTATCTACACGAAGCCTGTCTGTTCCCCATAAACTCGATTTACATCGAGTTTCTCAAAAGAACAAGCGGCCTTTCTATACTACCCAGCATCACAATGGTGGTATGGCAAACGTCCGTTGTTTTACTTGCGGAAAATTGGGACATACACGCACACATTGTGGCATCGAACGGCAACGTAGATCGAATTACGTAGGACGAAATAGAGGTGAGTTCAGTGGAAATAGGAACCACCAACCACAACAATGTCAACATCTAAATGTTCAGCGTCAACAACAGCCACAACCACAAATGCTAGAAAGGAACATCTTAGTAACTTCTGCGGAGGTAAGTGGAAATTGTAAATTTTTTATGGATGTTGAAGTAAATGGAACGGGAGTCAAAGCATACGTCGATATGGGGTCTGTTTGCATCACCATAAAGGAATCAGTAGCACAACTAAAATTACCATTCAACAAACACAAAACAGTTACTCTGCGTGGTTTCTGGAATGGATGTGTGAAGACTTTAGGGAAAACTGAAAAGTTCAGAAGTTGAAAATTGATGAAGTAGAGCTAGATGTAGTATTCAACATAGTACCAGACACAGTTTAATCCATACATATAATTGTTGGACAACCTTTCACAGAATCACCGAAGGTAGTTGTTTACAAGGATTCAAATCGGCTAAGATTTTACAGGAAAAACGACTCACTATTCAGTGAAATCGAAGCGACACCCCGTAAGAAGGTAAACATCTGGACCAAACATGCAACTGTTATACCACCAGGACATGTAGGGTATGTGGTCTGCTATGTAGAGAACAAAGGATAACTTTTTGTAGATTTAAGCGTACGAACACCTGAAGGAAACAAGCATGTATTCCCGCGAACAATTGTAGAAACAGACCAGGATATGGAATGTGTTCTTCCAGTCGTAAATCTATCAGATACGGATATAAAATTTCAGAAGGATAAAATTGTAGCAAGAGGATGGACGTGTCAAGCTGATAATAATGAAGTGCAGAAAAATGAAGGAATTGATTTTACGGAGCATGAACTACATGTGGGAACGGATAAGTGAGGATCAACGCGAACAACTGATACGTCTATTGCAGGAATACAGAGATTGTTTTGCAAGAACTGTGAAGGATATTCGATGCACGAATGCGACTGTAGTGGATATTTTACTGACTGATGACACACCCATTACGTACAGGCCGTACAGATTATCAATTTCAGAAAGAAAACAAGTTCAGGAAATAGTACAAGAGCTTCTGGATAGCGACATTATACACGAATCAACTTCACCCTTTTCAGCACCGATTCTACTAGTGAAGAAAAAGAACGGAGAAGCACGAATGTGTATCGACTACAGGCATTTGAATAAAGTAACCGTGAAAGACCGATATCTCTTACCAAGAATTGATGACCAATTGGACCGGTTGCAAGGAGCGAAGTTCTTCACAACTTTAGATATGAAAACAGGATACTACCAGACACCTATCGCGGAGAGTTCAAAGTATAAAACTGCATTTGTAACACCAGACGGACACTGAGTTCAATCGTCTTCCTTTTGGATTATCCAATGGAC
This sequence comes from Stenolophus ochropezus, assembly GCA_035578165.1. Taxonomy (NCBI): domain Eukaryota; kingdom Metazoa; phylum Arthropoda; class Insecta; order Coleoptera; family Carabidae; genus Stenolophus; species Stenolophus ochropezus. The sequence goes on along the minus strand of JAQOWZ010000008.1, from coordinate 10,263,139 downwards.
CATCAGGTTTTCAGAGGCTAAGCAACAAAGTTCTAGGATCATGTCGTAACACCATCGCCATGGCCTACGTAGATGACATCATCTGTCCATCATCATCATTTACAGACGGAATTCAGCGGCTGACGACACTGTTCGACATTTTTAGGGCGAACAACTTGACACTGAATATGAAGAAATGTTTCTTTTTTCAGAGCAGCATAAATTATTTAGGATTTGAGATTGATCGAGATGGAGTTAGATCTGGAGCAGAGAAAATAAAAGCCGTTACCGGATTTCAGGCACCGAAGAATGTACATTAAGTAAGACATGTTGTAAGATTTTTAGAGCACATCTTTAATAATTTTGGAGTCCCGACAAGATTAGTTTCCAATCGAGGAACAGCCTTTACATAGAAGCAATTCATGAACTACTGTCGGGAAAAGGGCATTAAACATATAATGAACGCTGAGGCTACACCACGCGATAATGGTCAGTGTGAAAGGGTAAATTCCACGATCTTAGCGGCTACTTCAATACAAGAAGAAAACAAATGGAACACAAAATTGGCACAAGTACAATTTTCAATTAATAATGCAGTAAACTTGTCAATTAAGAAAACACCAAGCGAGCTTTTATTCGGTTAGCGACCTAGATCTACTAGTGACGCAATTTTGAGCACCGAAGTTCAACCAGAGCAGCCAGTCATACATGCGACTGATACTCGGCAAGAAGTGGCACAATAATTATTAAACGAACAACAACGGATTAAAAGTAATTACGACAAAGACAGGTGCAAAGGGCGACCATATAAAGAAGTTGATTTAGTATTAATTAAAAAACAAGTTTCATTTGAAGGGGGTAGTAAGAAACTCCTAGCCCCGTTTGACGGACACTTTCAAGTGAGGCAAGTCCTACCAAATGACAGATATTTAGTTGAAGAGTTACCTGGTTCTAAACGAACTAAAAGAGGCATGTATAGTAATGTTATTGCAATAGGCCGAATGAAGCCATATGTCGAACCGGCAGGAATATCTGCGTCGTCCAGTAGTGAAGTAAGCGAGGTAGATGACGATATACACGGCATCGTAGATTAGTCCGCGAGGACGCGGAAAAGTCAGGATGGCCGAACTGTTAACGGCAAATTTAGGTATTATGCAAGTATAAAATTTATTAATGATAGAGTCGAATTACATAAGCAGGTATGTTTAAGAGAGGAGCTATTTAATTATTTAGTCAGTTGTGATTTGATTGTTGACGTGAGCACAGTGGTATTCAATAGTGATAGTGAGTGTTCATCATTTGTAAAAGGTGGGTGTCAGCATTCAGTTTTTACATATGTGTGTGTGCGCTAGAATGGCCTCCCCTGAGGCGGGTGTTGAGACAGGGCTATTCTGCGGTTTAGCTATCCCCTCTTCTGCGGTTGAGGAAGAGTCTACAATTCGGTTGGGACTGCCACATTCGCTGCGGTGATGTGGGACAGTACTTTGCGGAGGCTGTCAACCTCATACCAGGTTTGGTTGAGGCGTGCTCACGCTGCGGTGTTGAGACAGGGCTATTCTGCGGTTTAGCTATCCCCTCTTCTGCGGTTGAGGAAGAGTCTACAATTCGGTTGGGACTGCCACATTCGCTGCGGTGATGTGGGACAGTACTTTGCGGAGGCTGTCAACCTCATACCAGGTTTGGTTGAGACGTGCTCACGCTGCGGTGTTGAGACAGGGCTATTCTGCGGTTTAGCTATCCCCTCTTCTGCGGTTGAGGAAGAGTCTACAATTCGGTTGGGACTGCCACATTCGCTGCGGTGATGTGGGACAGTACTTTGCGGAGGCTGTCAACCTCATACCAGGTTTGGTTGAGGCGTGCTCACGCTGCGGTGTTGAGACAGGGCTATTCTGCGGTTTAGCTATCCCCTCTTCTGCGGTTGAGGAAGAGTCTACAGTTCGGCTGGGACTGCCACACTTACTGCGGGGGTGTGGGGCAGTACTTTGCGGAGGCTGCCATCCTAATACCTATATCCTTTCTCTCACCTATTCTCTCTTTTAAGGTTTAGGAACTGGTACTGATCACTCACTGAGCGAAGAGTTTCTCATATCTCTGTTTATTTCAGATTTCGAGTGTGTCCAGCCCAGAAGGCCCCCAGAACTAGATGACCGAGAAGGGAGCGTCGACTGGGAGATATATTTGTTAACCATAATGTTATTTTCTTTCATAATTGTATTTTAAAATAATTAATAAATAGGTATACTTAACACAGGTTTTGAAGAGAAAAGAAATAGAAAAATTAAATTATTATTTAAGAACAATTTTAAAATGTCAGTAGTGTGCGTTGTTGTGGAAATGTACTTCTAATAAACAAAAGTTAAAGTACTTTATCTACCCTTGCTGTTAAAGTGTTACTTTATCTACCTTTGCGGTTAAAGTGCTACTTTATCCACTATTTTGAGTTGATAAAATTGCACTTTAACATCTGCTTTAGAAAAAAGGTCATTTATTGAATTTTAATTTAGAAAATAAAATCGAACTTACTTTTGAAAACATTTCTGTTAAAATTTTACATTTATTTGCTTCTTCTTCTAACCGCTTTTTTTGTCTCGTAACTTTTCTGCTCCACCCTTTTTCCTTTTATCCATTTTATTAACAATCAAACAAGTCCACCAACAGAATAACACAAGTAACGCAATAAGCGTAACACCGAACACGTCACAGTAAAACAAGATATAACAAGTACCGTATATTGGTAAATTTAAAATAACAATCACAAAATGAATTAACTGATTGAATCATACAGTTAGTCAATTGAAATGAAAATGAGATTATAGCGCCAAACTGACTTTAAAAGAAATTACATTTAACAGCATAAATAATACATCTGCAAAATATTACCAGATCTCAACTATTTTACACATAAACATCTCATATTTATTACCCTTTTACATTCGACCTTTTTCAGGTAGTGCGGGATTACCCTGCTACCATCTATTAACTAGAGACTTAAAGAAATTTCATTTTAGTTAGGCAAATGCTCACTATACCATCGTGGTGTTACTTTTATAACGAAGCATTCAAGAAATTTCATTTTAGTTCGTTAAATTCTCACTATACCATCGTGGTGTTACTTTCGAAACGCACCCTTAACTGCGATACATATCACCCGGAAACTAAGTGGTCCATCAAACGTAATCGAATTATCGCTTTTCATTCTTCAGATACGGGGCGTATATAACTTTATCTACCATTTATTTAACTTCAATTACTTATGTGTAGTTCTTGTCCCCGAGGGTATGAGTCTAAATAAGTTCAGATACCAATCTAAAAGATGAATATTTGAAAACTGACAAAAAGTTACTTATCAGTACGCAAGATGGAACTGAAGTCAACATCTAGTACGTATCTCCGGCAATATGTGTCGCACCACACTAAAGACAAGTTACATATCCCCAACGATATGTATCGTCAGTAACATAATACCACTTTATTTTTGTCCCACAAGGCCGCGAGCTGGACTCCAGTCAGAGTGGCCTTAAAATACTTAAAAAATATTTTGACTTTTTTAATTTCACGGATTTTACTGTCAGAAAACCTATTTTAATAGGTCTCTCGAATCACTTCTTTTCTGCTCGCGGCCTATAACTATCGTTAACCTCCAATCCTGATAATATATAAAATCGGCGTTTATCTCATAGCTGCGTATGCTGGAATGCCTTATTTTCAATTATTGTGTATCAGACCAAAAATTGTAATCGGCCCTTGTGGCTCCGGCCCACCGAGCTTAGCTCGGTAGCTCGCCGGCCCAATCCGGGCCTGGGTCGAACTCCACCGGATGAAGATGATGTGTTAGTTCGGAATGAAGGACCTTGAGGTAAATTTTTATGGAATCTCTAGTGATGAACCAAGTCTTCGTTTCTTCTTTAAGATAGGTGTATGTATAAGATGGCGGTCAAGACTGACGTTTTTTTTATAGCAGAAATTAGTGACTTAAATAAATTCAAGAAAACCGAACTTATAGACTTATTTACCAAAGGTGTAGTGCCAGGACAATACAGTGAATGTGTGATAATAAAAAAATTCTCTTCCACTGATAAATTTGACAAGGAAGATGATGTCTTCGATGACGCTGTTGACCATACCTCATGTGCAGTTAACTTAAACAAGTATGACGTTCTTCTTGAAAAGTGCAAAATCAATAATAAATTAATTTCGCATCTAGAGAATAGAATAAGTGACCAAGAATTGATAATACATTTGTTAAAAACCAAAAATAAGTGTGAAGTAAATAATACATTCTCTAAAAACTCACAGGCTACGACACCTGTTAATGTTAACAGTAAACAGCTAAATATTAATAAGACTGTACCGGCCGCGCAGACATCTACGAGCTCAAGTGATAATCTCAAAATGGCCGGCGAAGTAAATAAACAAAGCAATGGCAAAGAACAGAAAAATAATACAAAACCTATAAAAAGAGTTTCCATCGTGGGTGCCCTGCGGACATCTTCACTGCAAGTTGCACCGAGGAAATCATTTCTGTTTGTTTCAAGACTTAATCCAGAGACGACACCGGAAGATTTAGTGAATTATCTTAAAGATGACTTCCCAGAAATTCAATGTGCAAAACTCCAGTCCAAATTTCCCCAGCACTACTCTTCATTTAAAGTGACGTTAAACTTTAATAATTTTGAAAAAGCATTATGTGAAGACAAATGGCCTTTAGGCGCATACGTTACACGTTTTTTCCAGAAACCCCTGCGGTCTCAAAAAGAACTCTAACCAATACAAGTGATGATTATGACTGCAATTTTTTAGTATTAAATTGTCAAGCTTTATCTTTAACTAAAATTAATTATATTACTTCGGAATATCTCCATTTAAATAATATAAAATTTCTCTTTATCACTGAGACTTGGTGTACAGAATACTCTATAGAGTTCATAAACTTTAATAATTTCAAAAACATTTCTTACTATTGTAGAACAGAATCAAAAGGTGGAGGAGTAGGGATTTGGTCAAGTATTACTTTAAATACAAAAGCGATTAATCTACAATGTTACTGTGTAGAAAAACAATTTGAAATATGTGGTGCTTACTGGACACTAGCTCCCAATTCCACCACGATAATACTTGTATGTTATAGATCACCAGCCTCAAATTTTGATATTTTCTCTGAAAAATTGAAGCAAGTTTTAGAACTCTTATACAAACCCAGTGTTAAATTTATCCTAACAGGGGATTTTAATATCGATCCTATCAGAGATTCGACTGATTTTAACAAACTGTCTAATATTCTATCCACATTTGATCTGCATAATATTATAAATAAACCTACCCGAGGTAACAACATTTTAGATTATTTTTTTACCAATATACATAATATTAATTGTAATGTACACGATAACTTCATTTCAGATCATAGGACTATAATTCTCAATTCTAAACTTTATTGTTCTAGAAATATTAAACCTAGATGTGAATACAGGAGAGTTTTTGCCAAACATGATATTCAGAAATTCTATTATGATTTAGAAAATGAAGAATGGACTAATTTGTTTTCAGTATTGGATGCTGACGAAGCTTTCAATACTTTTTTTCATATTTTTATGCATTATTTCTACATTAATTTTCCAATTAAGAGAACAATTTGCAAAAATGATAAACTTTGGGTGAACACAGCAATTCGGGAATCTAGTAATAAACTAAAGGATTTATATAAGATGCATCGAAAATATCCTGAACTAATTACTTTATATAAACTAGCAAAAGCTGAACATTCTCTTCTGGTTGCTAACACAAAAAAAACATACTACCAAAACAAAATCATGGTAGCAGACAATATATGTCGCAGTGCGTGGCGAGTTATTAATGAAATATCTAATAAGAAGAACACCTGTAGTACTATTCCTTCAGTTAAAAATGAAGATAGTGTAATAGATGATCCGGCAGCCATCTCAAATATTTTTAACCAATTCTTTAGAGATGCTCCTCTGAATATTTTAAACAATATTCAGAATTGTACAGGAAATAATTTAAATAAGAGTCATTGTAATATTAGTCAATTAAATAGTTTTGCTCTATTACCATATACTGAAGTAGAAATGCTTTCATTACTAAATAACAAGTTGAAAAACAAAAAATCTTCAGGGCCTGATGAAATACCTGCCTTTTTAATAAAAGCAGTATTGTCAGTCATTATTAAACCTTTAGTATATCTGGTTAATCTTTCTTTTGAATGTGGAAGATTTCCAGAAAAGCTTAAATTATGTAAAGTAATTCCACTTCATAAAAAGGGTGATAAAGAAATTTTAGACAACTACAGGCCGATATCAATGACTTCCATTTTCTCAAAAATTTATGAATATTGCTATCTGCATCGTTTAGAATCTTACTTAAGTAAATTTAAAATTATAAAAAGCAACCAATACGGGTTTCGTCCCAATTTATCAACAATAGATGCTGTAAATGATTTCTATATAAGATCTATTTCACATTTAGATAATGGTGAACACCCGATTGGTATTTTCTGTGACTTAAGCAAAGCCTTTGACTGTGTAAGTCATAATAAGTTACTTAGTAAACTTGAACAAATGGGTATAAGAGGTGCGCCTCTGGATTGGCTTTATAGTTTTCTTAATAATAGAAAACAATTTGTCTCCATCAAAACTGAAAATGGCTCAGCCTGTCATTCTGAATATCTTTATTCGAACACTGGAGTCGGACAAGGTACAATTTTAGCTCCCATTCTTTTTATAATATATTTAAATGATCTTAATGATTACGTTCACAATGATTGTCATTTAACTCTATATGCTGACGATGCATCCGTAACTATATCCAGTAAATGTGATGGGGATCTTGTTGTTATTTGCAATGAAACCATGAATCAGTTATTTTCATGGTTTTCTAGTAACTGTATTTACCTGAACCCAACTAAAACGCACTTTCTGAGGTTCCATACTTATCAAAGTTCGTGTAACACTGATTTATCGATAATTGTAAATAATAATCCTATCACAAGAGTACCACGAACAAAATTTCTGGGTTTACACATGGATGAAAATTTTATATGGAAGCCCCACTGTCATCACGTTATCTCTGTGCTGAACAGAGCGTGTTTTCATGTGAGACATTTAATTTATATTTTAAATGAACCACAACTACTGATGTTTTATCATGCTAAAGTTAGCTCCATATTATCCTATGGTATCTGCTTTTGGGGTTCATCACCATCTATCAAAGATGTATTTATTGCCCAAAAGAGGATAATCAGATGTATTGCTAAAGCCCCCTTACGAACATCTTGTAAAGAACTTTTTATAAAATATAATATTTTAACTTTGCCATGTTTATATATTTACCACCTATGTGTCTACGTGTTTAAAAATAAGGAAAAATTTAAGACTCATGGTGACGTACATAATAGAAATACTCGAAACAAAAATCATTTCATAGAGCCAAATAAACGGTTGATGATTGCCAGAAACTCTCCTGAATGTAAAGGAGTACAATATTATAATTGCTTACCTTCGGAAATGAAGTTATCGTTAACAACAAAAAGTTTTAAAGATAAGTTAAAAAAAATTTTAATCGAAAACTCCTTTTATACTGCGAACGACTTTATAAATCACTTTAAAAATTTGTAATTTGAATATGTATTATGTTTATATCTGACGTTTTCCATAATTTTTGTACAAATTCAGAGGAAATAAAATAAATATTATTATTATTATTATTATAGTATTTTTCCATAGTTAACTGGGTCTTCTTCGCAGCTATCGAGTTTGAAGTAATTTTTACTTGTGTGTTAAAAAAATTAAATCTATCTGTTGCTTTTAAACCATACAAAAAACTATCTAATTGTATATTTAATAACAAAGATTCCAAAGATATTTTAGAACAATCTGGTGTTTACCAACTAAAATGTAAAAATTGGAAAGGTGTTTATATTGGTCAGACTGGTCGAAACTTTAAAACAAGACTTAAAGAACATCTAAGATCTTTTAAACTAGAAAAAACTGAGTCTACATTTGCTTGTCATCTTCTAGAAAATAAGCATTCGCCAGATAATGAAATAATACCTATTCATTTTTCCAATAAAGGTTTAAAACTTAACTTACTGGAATCATTAGAAATATTTAAATGTAAAGAAAACAAAAATAACTAATTATTAAACGACCAGACTGATCTAATATACTCCCCTCTCTTCAACAGTTGTCTATAACGGTATTGTTACTTAGTTTGGTATAAATACGCATGTAATGATTATTGTCAGTGGCGGATCTACCGTGAAGCTAATGAAGCTGAAGCTTCAGGCCCCCAACACTAAAGGGCCCCCGAACTGGGCCTAAAGATTTTTTTTAATTGAAAATTAATAAAACTGTAATATAAAATATGATATACACAAGTATACGAAGCCATTATTTCATTAAACATATTTTTTATAACTTGTATTGAACAGGTATAGAGTATAGGGTGAGGAATATAAAAATCGAAGCGCATAAAATGGGCAAATTGAATGGCTATGTCAAATCTGTACCTTCATTTTGTCAATTCACATTTTTTCAATATGATATTAGCCAAATCTTACAATAATGTTGAATTCATTCATAAAGACAACAAAAAACATTTAGATCTAAAATTAGAGACTATGAAGCTAAAGCGCTAAATATATATGAATGTACAAATAAAAAGTATTCTAATGTAAAGAAACGAATAAAAATAAGGAAATTTTCGGATAAAGACACAATCAAAGAGTTTATTGACTAGACGTAAAAAATTTCGATTAGAAACAAAAAAAAAATATTACTTCTTAAATTCTATTTCAATATTGGCAGCGGAAAATGATAACACACAATCAATAGGTTATGTTAAGACAATAGAGAATGTGCAATGAAAAAGTGCCGAAAGGAGCATATTGTGTAGAACAGGAGAGTAAATAATTTTTATTTAAAATACTATGTAACTACATTTCAATTTAAAGTAATTTTTGCAACTTATATTTTTCAGGGGCCCCGCAAAAAAATTTAGTTTCAGGCCCCCAAAAAGCTAGATTCGCCACTGATTATTGTACACATTGTCTGATGATGACCGTAATGGTTGAAACTAGTAACAAAATTTGTAAATAAAAAGTGATATTAACAAAGTTACTGTTTTTATTTAACTACTTAACATGTATCACAAAGTAAAGGCTGAAATAATTAATAATTTTACAATAGTAATAATTTAATTAGATGTTTACTATCTGTTAATAAATATAAATTATACAAAGTTATAGAGTATGAACCCGAGTTAGTTCAATAGTAGAACTTTCAAAGGATACAAACCTGCCGGCAAAGTATCTGCACGTACAAGACCTAGCAAAACATCATCACCAGATCCTTGTAACGGTGATATACGGAGTGATAATTAATTTTCCAAAAAATTGTCGAAATTTAATAATAATAAATTGGATTTATTTTCATAAAGGAGTTCAAAATCTCTTTCAATCTTCAAAAAAATTCCATTAGTTATAATTTTCATAAAATATGAAGTTACATTCTCACCAACGTTGCCCCAATAGAATAATTCAAAATTGGCCAGTCATTATAAATTTCAGACACAGTTACATATTTATTAGAAAATAAATGTTGTCTTCTAATGGAAAACGTATTCAACCAATGGTGAATAACTTTCTTTTCGGGTTATTTATTATGTTTTAACCATGTACGACTATTATTGACGTTTTCATTTAATCGTCTTTAAAAAAATAAAAGAACATACATACAAACAGACCAATAATACAAAATATGTTACAAACCAATTAATACTGTTGTATTTTCTTCTTCTTCGAGGCTTATAAAATCTAATGATTTTTTAGGAATAGTTCCGCTTTCTTTTAACACCGTTATTAGGTTTTTGTATTTATCAGGTAGCTTTCCTCTGGATATTCCAGATTTTTTTTTTTGATTCTCGAAGTCTAATAGGGCGAATATAATATGAACACTATTGTTCTAAAGGAAAAAGTTCAATAATCTTCTCAGCTAATTCATCAAACGATTCGTTAGTCAAATGTCTGTAAAATATTAATTATACCTATGTACATATTTCTTATTAATTAACAAAAAAAAAAATACCCAAATATATCTCTATGAGTCAATAAATGCACACAGATAATGTGTACCAAATAATTTTGATATATTGATTCCAGGGTTTTTTATATTTATATATATTTAGTATAGCGTTGCCTATGCAAGCCGTTTCCAACAATTGTTTTAAATTTAGGCTTGAAACTGTACTTTTTTTCAATTGTTTTTTTAGAATTGGTGAAGTATCGATATCAGATATTATATCTTGATTTTTTATAGCTTCACTTGTTGAAGGTATTACTTGAAATAGTTGCACTGGCGTCGTTTGAGGTATCTAAAGATCGATGTATGTTAATCTCCACAGGTGATCAATGAGTACGTTTACACCGTGCGTACCAAGCGTTTGGTCCCTATACCAAATGACGTCACAAGATGGCGATGGACGGTGTAAACATTCCGTACCAAACCTTTGGTACGTAATTGGTACACAACTTTAATGAATAATTTGTATTTCCTATTCTGTTCCATTCCATTCCTGTCCTATTCGTGTTACTCCGAGGATATTCGTGGAGTTACGTTTGTTGCTGGATTACGCGTTTTGTTGTTGTGTTTGGTTATGAGTATATATATATATATATATATATATATATATATATATATATATATATATATATATATATATATGTATATATATATAATTTCCTGTAACTCCTACGCGGCGTATAGGGCCTCAATAAAGGTTTTCCATCGGGTTCTGTTTAGTGCAAGGGCTTTGATCTCGGCCCAAGTTTTCCCTGCTTTTCTTCCTTCTTCTAAAATAGACCGCCTCCAAGTGGTAGTTGGTCTGCCTCTTCTCCGTGATCCCTGCGGATTCCACTCGAGTGCTTGTCTAGTGATACTGTCATTTGGTTTCCTAAGCGTGTGACCTATCCATCTCCATTTACGCTGATTTATTTCTTCTGCTATTGGCCTCTGTCTTGTAAGGCTCCAGAGATCTGTATTTGATATGGTGTTTGGCCAAAAGATACGAAGTATTCTTCTTAGACAGCGGTTTACAAATACTTGAAGTCTTGAAGAGATTTCTTTAGTCACCTTCCATGTTTCGCATCCGTAAAGCAATACGGACATAACATTTGATCTGAAGATCCGTAATTTGGTTTGTGTGGAGTACTGACAAGAGGCCCAAATTTTATTTAAGATGCCAAAAGATTGTCTTGCCTTGTTTAGCCTGTTGGTGACGTCAGCAGATGCACCACCATCTGCTGTGATTACACTGCCTAGGTATATGAATTTTTTGGTATCCTTTAGTGGAATATCGTTAATGGTAAAGGGTTGTTCATTATTAACCAGAATTCTCATTGATTCTGTTTTTGCTATGTTGATTTTCAGTCCCACTTTCTTAGCCTCTTCCACTAGGCGTGCGAGTTTCGTTTCCATGTCTCTATATGTGTGGGCCATGAGGCATATATCGTCAGCATAGTCTAGATCTTCAAGTGTTGTGTAAAGTGTCCATCGTAAACCATTGTCAGTCATGGTTGTTTTCCTCATCACTGAGTCGAGTAATATGTTAAAAAGTAACGGAGAGAGCGCACAACCTTGTTTAACGCCAGCTCGAATTGGGAAGTAGTTACTTTTTTCACCTTTGTGAAGGACACTGATCTTAGAATTACGATATAGTTCTTTAATTATATGTATTATTTTAGGAGGTACTCCATTTAGTCGAAGAGTATCCCATATTGCAGCGTGGACAACGCTGTCGAACGCCCTCTCAAAATCAACGAAAACTAAGTATAACGGTGAGCGCCATTCAACTGACTGTTCTATGATAGAGCGTAGTGTGTTTATGTGGTCTACACAGGACCTATTAGGTCTGAAACCTCCTTGTTCCTGTCGGATAACTGGTTCCATAACGTTGGATAGTCTATGAAGAATGATAGTTGCTATAATTTTATTGATTGTATTTTGGAGTGTTATACCACGCCAATTTCTGCATTCTTATAAGTTCCCTTTTAGTTTTATTATGATTCCTTCTTTCCATGAATCTGGTATGGAGGTTTTGTCCCATGCTTCTTTTACGATGGGATGGATGAGTTCGACACTTGTATTTAGATCTGCTTTTAGTATTTCAGCCGGAAGGTCGTCAGGACCCGCCGCTTTGTTGTTTTTAAGATGTTTTATGGCAAGCCTAATTTCAATTTTGCTTGGGGCTTCGCAATTAATCCTTAAATTTCTCCTTAGATCTTCCCCGTTAGCTTGTTCTGTTTCTGCTTCTTCTAAGTTTGATGCTTTGCCTAGGATCTCTTCGAAGTGTTTTTTCCATCTGTTGAGTTGGTCCTCCTTATTTGTCAATATAACACCATTTTTGTTCATTATTGGCTTTTCAATATTGAATTCTTTGTTGGCTAGTTTCCTAGTGATTCTGTAGAGTTCCCTGCTATTGTGGAGCTCCGCAGCCATTTGCGCATTTTTCGCTAGTGATTCTATCCATCGTCTTTTGTCTTTTCTAGCACTTCTCTGGACGCATTTGTTAATTAATGTATAGTTTCTGTTTATTCTTTGTTTATCTATTGTAGTATCAGCTCTGTTTAGATTCTCTTTTTCTTTCTTCCTTAGTATTATTAACTCCCAGGTTTCATCACTAATCCATTCTTTCCTGTTCTTTTCAATTTTTCCAACCGTTTTTTCAGTTATTTCTAGTAGTTTTTCACTTATGGTGCTCCAGTTGTTTTCTCCGTTTGTGATAATATTGTTTGCTTCCTTCTTATATATTTCTTTGAAACTTTCTAGATTTTTGGTATTATTCAGTTTGTTTAAGTTGAATTTTCTGCGTTTTGCACTTATGTTTGGTTTATTGGCCGACATCAACTTAATTTTTATGGTAGCTAGTAATAGGTGGTGGTCCGTGAACATATCCGCGCCACGCTTGTTTCTTACATCGAGTAGTGACCGTCTCCATTTTCTTGAGATCATAAAATGATCAATTTGGTTTTCCGTACGATGATCCGGAGAGGTCCATGTCACCTTATGAATGTTTTTGTGTGGAAAGATGGTCCCTCCTATTATTAGATTGTTGGTTGAGCAAAATTCCTGGAGTAATTCGCCGTTAAGGTTTTTTGTGCCTATTCCATGACGACCCATAATGAGTTCTAGATTAGTGTTGTCGTTACCGACTTTGGCGTTAAAGTCGCCCGTTAAGATGACAATGTCACCTTTGGGCACATGTTGTATTGTGGAGGACAGTTGGTCGTAGAACTCTTCCTTGGTTTCTATTGGAGAAGGTTCAGTAGGTGCATAGCACTGGATAAACGAGAGATTTCTGGCATGGGTGCGGAATCGTGCTGTTACAATTCTGTCAGAGACTGGATTCCACGTGAGTAGGCAACTTCTTGTTTTCTTGCTTATGAGTATTCCTACGCCACTTTCATGCGGATTGTCATTTGATTTACCTGAGTACACGAGCATTTCTCCATCAGTGGAGATGAATTCTCCTGTACCATGCCATCGTAGCTCACTAAGGCCCAGTATTTCAAGCTTGTATTGATTCATTTGTCTGAGAAGTTGTGCTAGCCTAGAGGTTTCAAGTAACGTTCTGATATTCCATGAGGCTATTCTTGTCCTTTTTCTTGCTAGGGTTGTCTTAAGTGTATCCGTCCGGTTTTGCTTATTTGAGGTTTCAGTAATCGAGGGTTTTAGAATGTGCGAATGATTGGTCCACAGCATCCGATTCTGGTAGTGGGGCTGCCACCTTGGGGCCACCAGACTGGCCTGTTGAAGGTTATACCGCCTTGTTTCGGTCGCCAGAGCCTCGTTAGTAGAAACAGGGGGTACCACTTGAAGGTGAGGTTGACAGTTGGAAGCATAAGGATGGTCGGCTTCCCTTATGAAGAATGTTCAGGCTTTAATGTGATGTATGAATTTTAAAAATCGAGCGCTTACTGTAAAAGTTATTGATGCTTATTTCTGAGTAATTATAATTATTTCTCCTAATGTAGGAAACTAGGATATACAGATTGTATATTTTACCTGATTTTTGTTGAATATTTTTACAAATTTTATAAATTATTTTTTTTGGAGCCGTTTTCCGTGCCCCTAAAATTACGGGCACTACGCAATTACCTAGTCTTCCTAGCCCTAAATCCTCCCCTGGATACAAGAGGAGTGTAAACTAAATTATAAAAATTAACATTAAATTTTCTAAGCTGCAAGGTCATGATTAATGTAATATGTATAGTGGGTTAGCAAGTGATATATCTAGCAAATGATTGAACAAATTTCAGCCATCACCTCACCTGATAGTCACCAGATAGTAGACTAATAGCAAAATATTCATAATGTTTCAAAAAAATTATGCATAAAGAAATATTAATAGATTTTCATACTACTTGACAATTAATGTCATGGAATCCTTCTAGATATATAAAAATAAAACCTGGGTAAAACCTTTTCCTTCATTCTGTTTCGTCCACCACCCATTCGAGAACTTTTTCAATTTCATTCATCATTATTTTACATAAAACTTAAAAAATATAATATATATTATTTTTTAATAGAACCATTGCTCTTAAAAAACATATTTATGAACATATATGTTACGAGTTACAGAATAAATGTGTAAGTTTATTTCTATATATAATAAGTAAGTGTTAGTCTTTTGTTTTAAGTCCGGCTTAATCGCAAGCTCAGAATACCAGCCAATAGGATTTTACCTATAAAACGAGTTTTCTTAAAAAAAAAAGATCTAGTTTACCATATTTTTAAATTCTAACTCATTTACAAATATTTTTATATTTTCAATAATTTTAAAATAAACATCACAAAGCTAAAATCTATAGTAACTCCACTTGTAGAGTTTATGAAAATATTTAATACATTGCTCGAAAAAATACCTCATGTGATGAAAGGGTAACACTCATTCTTCAGTCAAAGGGAGGACATAGAATTGCCAGAAAATTTATATACAAAGAATACAAACAACTTTAAAAACGCACTCGTAACATCTTGCGACATAGAACATTCATTATCTCTTTAGACAGATAAGCGATACAATTCGAAATATTCGGAAATTAATTTATTATAGTTTAAAAATAAATACGACTGAATCACGACAATGAATGCAAATTTTAATAATTGTTTAAATTTTAAATCATTTACAGAGTTTAATGTTTATTTTTATATTATATTAAAAAAAAAACAATAAAATCATAAGTAATTAAATTTATCACTTAAAATTACTTAATTCCAAATATTTATTACCTAAAATTCTATCTATACTTATGACTCATTTTGTTATACTGTATATGCCAAATAATAATGTATATATTAAATTATGATATTAGGCTTGTATATGTATTCATTATCTTATCTTGCAATGTTGTGGAGACACACAATAAATTACTGATCTTCAATAAAATGCAAAATAGTAACAAGCTACAGACCGCTTGGGTAAGTACTATATATTTCTTTTACAATTAATCTCAAAAAATAGTATATATGATCATCTTGTAACTTCCTCTTATTAAATACCTATTGAATTTATTGTTTCCCATCTATATATTTATAATGGATAAGTTTCTGATTACTGCATCATATTTATAAGTAATATAACTCATAAAAATTTTAAAAATTAGTAGAAAGAAGCTAAATAATACAAAAAAGAACAACTGCGCAAGGTAAATTAACTGTTTTTTTTATCTGTCGCATATATACCAAGTTTTTAGTAAATCTGTCTCTGTAACTGTATTTTATCATTTGCTGCTCATATTATATTATATTATATTAATACGTTGACAAACATATTAACTATAGTAGTAAAAAATACAAAATATTGAAAATGAAACTCGTTACTTTATTTATTGTATAGCGTACACATATGAAAAAAATAAAATCTTTTTGGCTGTACAGTAATATATATATATGTATATATACAGGGTGGTGACCGCGACCCCGGAACATAGGACTTTCACATGTAAAATCATACTTTCTTAATTTCCTGCTTCCCTAATTATTTTAGGTAAAAAAAATTCAAATAAAAGTTGTAGAGCATAGAATTCTACATCAGAACCAATAAACAGAATTAAATTTACATGTCCTATAACAGCAGAAATTAAATTTGAAAATACTGAAAATTAGCTCAAAAATAGGGATAGCCGTGGAAATGAAATAAAATTGTAAAGAAAAGATTGACGTTTTATTATCACTAACATTCGATTTTAAATTATATTCTTCTGACAGATAAAACGTCAATCTTTTCTTTACAATTTTGTTTTATTTTCACGGCTATCCCTATTTTTGAGCTAATTTTCAGTATTTTCATATTTAATTTCTGCCGTTATAGGACATGTAAAATTAATTCTGTTTATTTATTCTGTTGTAGAATTTTATGCTCTACAACTTTTATTTGAAGCTTTTTTACCTAAAATAATTAGGGAAGCAGGAAATTAAGAAAGTATGATTTTACATGTGAAAGTCCTATGTTCCGGGGTCGCGGTCACCACCCTGTATATATATATATATATATATATATATATATATATATATATATATATATATATGTATATATATATACAGGGTGAGTCTGGGAAGACGCCACCCCCTTTAACTTTTTCGTTATAAGTACACTGATAAAAATGAAAAGTTTGAATCAAATAAATCTTGAATGTTGATATTTATCACATTGATTCAAAAAGAATAATTTTTACTCAAAACTAAATGATTGCAACCAAAATATATATGAATGTTCACAGTAAAATTAAAATTTCTTGAAAAATATTTATTGGATGAAGTAAACTAATATTCATTGTAAAAATATAAGTATAATTGTAATAAATATACAAATATCTTTATCCAAAATATTTTGTTTTTATTGCTTGAAAAATAATTCGGTTTCTTCTAAACAGAAAACTGTAAAACTGAATAAAGGCATATTTGTAAGAAAGATTAAAAGCTATTATGGGAAAATTAATCAAATCTGATGGAAATAGTTTCAATATTTGAACGAAAACGTTAAATTTGGATTGTAATATCATAACAATTTTTGATTAAAATAATATTACTTCATTATAAAAACGTTTTCTTCATCCAAAACATTATCGTTTTGACCGAAAACAAAAATACTCATTCTGACTTGCGCAGAACGCTTAACTGTGCAGCATGTACGCGACAGACTACTAAAACTAAAGGGAATGTTTGTGCTACCTTGCTACCCTGCTAAGTCTTCCGTTTATAAATTACGTGTAGATAATATATCAAAAATGGCAAATGATATTAAAACATTATTAATCGAGTGGGGGTTCAAAGATGTAGTACCTAAATTTGAAAGTAAGTTAAGTGTTAAAAATAGGTAATACATAAAATAGAAACTAATAATAAGAGTATCAAGCAGAGAAAATAAATCAAAAACAGGTAACAATGCAAAAGGAAAACTAATTGACAAATATCGAAATTTTCGATATCTCTATAAAGCTGGTACATCTTCCACGTCAACGACATCTGCAAGTTCAGACAATAATATTCAAAGTGATCAAGAATCAAATGGTGTTAGTTCAAAATAATATACCGCTATTAAATTTTAATTTAATGTCTTTCATCGTTACAGACGAAATATTAAATTGTGTTGATTGGCTAAAAAAATGGACAACTCCATGGGAAATTGTTCTTGAAAAATGGGAAAAAAACATTTACTGTCCGACGAAGTAATAATACAGAAACAGCGCACAGTTTCTAAAGGAATGGCCAATATTAAAATATGATGTTGGAGCTACATTGGTACAATGTTCACTGATTATTTTCTTTTTACAATAATATGAAATAATCCATTATGTTTTAGATTTAGATAGTTAGTACATTGCTATGGTCTTTTATAGTATTTTAATCTAGAATTGAAAATTAATTAATAACATTTTTTACAGATTCCTGGCAATATTGAAAACAGAAAGAAAAAATTAAGTAGGCTAAATATTACTGTTCAACATTACTTGATTATTGTAGGCAGTACCTTCAGTTCCATAACTGATTATTACTTAATTATTGACGAAAAATTATATAAATCTGAAACTGTGTTAGGTTGTATTGATCTCGCATTTCAAACATTTCGTGTTCTAAATGCTCAGTATCCTCAGGAAAGTGAACATATGCATATGGGCTATTAATTCAAAAAGTGATATATTAAATCCAGACATCGTGGGACAAAAATATACCGTACGTTGCTACTGTCTTCAAAAAATTAGGAGACATTTATAGTGAAAATGTTAATTTGTCCATTTTGTAAAGGTAAATTTCATTGAATTAGACTTATTGTCATTTCTTTCTAAATACAAATAATTTATATTTTTAATTAACGAATTTATATCTTTTTAAACTAGAAATACCTAGTTAAATTTTGTAATAAAATTGTTATTGTTTTACAATTAATAAAATAAATGAGACTACATGGAATCTATATTTTTATTTTATACCCCTATTTAATATTATAATATTTTAATTTAAATATTTTAGAATTTTAATTGAAATATAAAAAACTTTTATAATAAAAAATATTATTTTCATTCAAAACGTTATTCGTTTTCATATCAGTTTCTTTAACTTTTGGCTTGAAAATTTCTTATTTTTGAAGAACCATTAAATTATTTTCTATCAAAACTTTTTATGTCTTCTTACAATTATTAATTATTTTTAACGAAGATTTAAATGAATTTGTTTCTATACATGATCGATTTTTAAGCAAATAAATTACTTTTTAATTCAAAACTTTATAAGTTTTGTTTCAAGCTTATTTTAATTTTAAGTTAAAACTAAAAATTGAAAACTTTTAATTTCTATAGTCAAAATGAGTTTGTTTTGCCAATAGACAACACAAAAAAAGTTTTGAATGAATGCAAAAATGCATCGATTTAAAATTTCCTTTTTCTCAGTGTAATAGAAAAAAATGGCTCATATAAAAAAATTATTATTTTACATGTACTATTTGATGGCAGATGTAGATATTTTTTATAAAGTCAGGTTTACAAGATACGACTATCAACTTTTATTTTTCAAATGGCAACCTATAATTATTTTAATAAAATAGAAACCGCCATTTTTTTCTCTTTTCAACGATGTATTAATTTTTATTAATGTATTTGAAAAATTTCGAGAAAATTGAGATAGTTTAGAAATATTAAAAATAATTTTTAAACAAATATTATAGGTGGCTATGTTTCTCGAAATCGGGTAAAAATCCTTCGCAGTGTTCATAAACTCGGTTGCCAACGTCTAGGAAACCGATTACGGTAAATTATTTTTGCTCTTCTTATGATGCGAGTCGATTCACCAATTATTAAAATCATATCTATTAATTCGTTCTTTGTGAACTTTTCAAAATGTTTTTTTTTTGTTTACAAAACAAGTTAAATTAAGTAACAAACATATGTATACATTTTTGACATTAATTTAATTGTTTTACATTGATAGGTTTTGTTTATTTTCACATAGCCACCTATAATATTTGTTTAAAACTTATTTCTAATATTTCTAAATTATCTCAATTTTCTCGAAATTTTTCAAATACATTAATAAAAATTAATACATCGTTGAAAAGAGAAAAAATGGCGGTTTTTATTTTAATTTAAATAAGTTAAATTAAGTAACAAACATATGTATACATTTTTGACATTAATTTAATTGTTTTACATTGTTAGGTTTTGTTTATTTTCACATAGCCTCCTATAATATTTGTTTAAAACTTATTTCTAATATTTCTAAATTATCTCAATTTTCTCGAAATTTTTCAAATACATTAATAAAAATTAATACATCGTTGAAAAGAGAAAAAAATGGCGGTTTTTATTTTATTAAAATATTTATAGGTTGCCATTTGAAAAATAAAAGTTGATAGTAGTATCTTGTAAACCTGACTTTATAAAAAATATCTACATCTGCCATCAAATAGTTTATGTAAAATAATAAAAATTTTATATGAGTCATTTTTTTCTATTACTTATAATAAAAAAGTTAAAGGGGGGGGCGTCTTCCCAGACTCACCCTGTATATACATATATATATATATATATATATATATATATATATATATATATATATATATACAGGTGTTCCATTTAAAAGTGCCACCATTGCTATCTCGAGAACTATAAGAGCTACGAGGTTGGTTAAATTAGCAAAGAACCACCATTTTACAAGACTAATACAATGAGCAAAAAAAAATTTTTTTTCAACCAGTGGTTCTCAAAATACGGGACACAACTTTTTTATTTTAAATGGAAACGTATGTTTATTTTTAGGTTATTCGATAGAGTATTTTTTTCTGAATTCAGCGATATAAACATATCATATACTAATATAACAAAATAATTGAGAAAAATGCATGTTAGATTTATATGTATTTTATTTATATCTGGCTGAAACAAGAGTGCTATGGTTAGAAAACATAGATATAATGTTCTGTCTAACATTGTTTGATTATTTTTTGTTAAATTTTATTTGCTTGAACTGTCAGTTTTAAGAAGAAAATTTATTGTTTTCTATCCAAAGCACTCTTATTTCAGCCAGATATAAATAAAATACAAATAAATCTTCCATGCATTTTTCTCAGTTATTTTGTGATATTAGTATATGATATATTTATATCATTGAATTCAGAAAAAAATACTCTATCGAATAACCTAAAAATAAACATACGTTTCCATTTAAAATAAGAAAGTTGTGTCTCGTATTTTAAAAACCACAGGTTGAAAAAATAATTTTTTTTTGCTCATTGTATTAGTCTTGTAAAATGGTGGTTCTTTGCTAATTTAACCAACCTCGTAGCTCTTATAGTTCTCGAGATAGCAATGGTGGCACTTTTAAATGGAACACCCTGTATATATATATATATATATATATATATATATATATATATACATATATATATTATCAGAAGTGTTTCCCTTTTCTTTAACATGTAGTAATTAAATAGGTTATTATTTTTATGAAGACTGTATGTAATACCACTCTCTAGAAAAATGAACATTAGGTTACTTTAAAAAGTCAAATGCGGCGCGGATACAACGATGCTGAATTATAAAAATTCACATCAAATATTCTGAGCTGCAAGGTCATGACTACTGTAATATGTATAGTGCGTAAGCAAGTGATTATTGATATATTATAAATAGCACTTGATTGAAGAAGTTTCCGTCATCACCTGATGGTCCCCAGATAGTCGACTGATTGTAAAATATTCATAAAGTTTCATATAAAATAATCTGATTAAAAATGAAAGTATTGTTTTTATCACAATAATACTACTACTAGACTATAACACCATATGTTCAAAGTTCACAAATGTAATCAAAGTAAACAAATATAACGTAGAACTAGACGGCGGGCGAGATTATTATATTTGTTTTTTGTGAAATACTTTGTCAGATGTTTTATCACGTGTAATGTACAATGAAATTCATATTTTACTAGCAGTGGCGTGCACTCCATGGATGCGTTGGATGCGGCGCATCCCTTGTATTTTACTAACAAAACGTATTTTGTCCACAGAGCTTTACATTAATTTTTATTCAAAATATTATTTTAAATTAACTTTTATTAATTTAAAACTAATCAATTTCTAAAGCTATTGCTTGTATTTCATTAATAATGTTTATCTTAGATTTTATATATGAAATGCACTGAACGCTTTCTTACTACGGGAGTATTCGTTAGAGATGCGGCCAGGTAGTTGAATATAAAACGCAACCGCGGTAGGAACTGACGGCCACAGAAAACCTTAAACGCAGCGGAGATGCGGAGATAAAATAATGGAATTAACGCACCCACGTAGAAAGCTATTACTTTAGCGAACCAAGAGCGCGTTGATTTATTAAATTGGAATTTATTCTTTATAGTTAATTACTTTATTATTATATTCTATAGGTTGATTTTATCATTTATTTTTTGTTTTTTTTTATATTATCTTTATTTCAAACCCTTTTATAATGGATAAGAATAATGGGACTGTAATTATTATATCGAACATTTAATTAAGAAAAAAATCAGTTTCTGAAATTGAAGTGAAAATGAAAGGAATACATTAAGTGTTACGAGTATAGTAAAAACAAACAAATGTATTGAGAATATATACTCACATTTCTGAGTGATGTGCAAAATTACAAAAAAAAAATCTGATGGCGACATTTATTTTTAAATTAATTTTTGTGAATTTATTTGGAACCCGCTTCCCTATAAAAATGTCACCGCACGCCACTGTTTAGTAGTATTATAAAGATCTGGTTATATTATAAAAGAAATTTAACTTTTATTATATATTTGCTTTTCTGTCAGCCATTCTGCACATTGTCTTTAATTTTAAATTTAATCTAATGTAATTATTGTGATATTTTTCTGTTAGAGCTATCCGCTATACTTTCGGGTACAATATTTAAATTTATTGGTAATATTTATACATCAGAAATATTAAATAAAATATGAATGCAAGTAATTATCTCTCCTAATATACTTCGTAGCTCATGTAATTACGGGCCGGTTTTTCAATCGTCTGTCAAAGTTCCTGTGAACTACCAAACAGATTAAATTTATCTGGGTTTTACACTCTATGGTAATGAAAACGCATTTTTCAATATGTATTTATCGGGTTGATAAGTAACAGCCAGATTTAAGTGTCAACCGCCAAGTTAATAATCATTTTAACTTATATATCCAATATTAATATGTAAACAACTGTTAGTTTATAAAAATTTTGAATGTGTTCTTACTTTTGACTAAAAATGTAAATGGTTGACAGTTTAGATCGACGACGTTTCAATAGGATAATTGCATAATTTCTGTAAATAAAATTTAGGAAATATTATATGCTGCTCATAACTTTATTTACCTGCTAGTATTTTTGGAAAGAATTGTGGTCACTCTAGAAATTAAAATGATCTGATTGACATTCTACAACATATTCACTACATTAATAAAATCTATTAATTCTTCTTCATCGTCACTCTCAGAAAATACATTGTACTAATTAAATATTTTGACAATATTATGTATATTTTTCCTGTCATCTAAGACTTATCCTCTTTGTTACACTAACAAGATATTAAAAAAACCGAAATTCATGGTTACCATGAAGATTAATTTAACAGATTAATTTTTTATTACTATTGCTATAAAAAAAGTCATTACAGTATACATAATTTTGTAATGAATTTCTATTTTCTTAACACTGTTGTAAGAAAGTGAGAGTTTAAATTAATAAAAGTAATATATTTACCGGTTTCAGGATATTAACCTTTTGGTTACATAGACAGGAGTAAGCAGGGTAACTAACTCATAATTTAATGCCACGTAATTTGACAAGCCAGTGGGGTAATAATATTACCGTATAGATTAGTCAAACGGGACAATTAGATATGAAACTGTCATGTCAACCCACACATACTTGACAATGTTCTTAGAGCTCGGAATACAATTGGCATCTGCGGCGGTTATGATACTCATAACCAGTGATGTTAACCGTAATTTACCTGTAAATTACGAAATTAATTACCATAATTTATCCGTTTTATTATTTTAAATTATCATTAATTAACAAATTACATATTTTGGAAATATTCCTAACAAAAAATTAAATAAAATAACAGACGACAGATCTGCAAAGTTATTATTTGCACATTGCAATTTAAAATTATACGAACTTAAAAGTATTTTGCAAAATAATGGATTTGTGCGAGATTCTTAGGAATTAATTGCCTCAGGTTTAGAGACAATCAGTGAATTCCATCCGAATGTGGTTTTGTACCTGTTTAAAGTTTTTACATACAAATTAGTTGATAATTTGATTTTGAATTATTAATAAAGAAAATTAATAATTCATTTATAAGCTGTTACATAAAATAAATATGTTTCGGAGATTAGGGATGTTTCTTGGCTGGGTAAATTATTCAATAGACGATGGTTTCTGGAAATCAGCCAACTTTATTCTTTCAACCTCGACAGTTTCGACCCCATGTGGGGGTGTCGAGGTTGAAAGAATAAAGTTGGCTGATTTCCAGAAACCATCGTCTATTAAATATGTTTCATTTGGAAGATACAACAAGAATAAACTACTATCATATCAAAAACATGTTACATTATCCTAGAATAATACGATACTACATGATAAAAGAAATCTAACTCAGCACATTTATTATTGATCATATGGGAAATTCAATTATATAATTCTTCCCTCTCTAATATGAACAATAATAATTCAAGATATTAAAACAATTACTTTAAAGTATGAATCTCTTCAATAGGTCTTCTAGTTTTTATACTTTTACATTTTTGAATTAGATTTCCCTTTACAACATATTTTACAATTAACATTATTATAATAATAAAAATTAAAATAAATATTATATAATTATTATAATTGTCACTCTTTGTATCAATTATTGGCTGTAATTTTTCAAGAATTGGTTTCGATATATATCCTAAATGTAAATCTTTATAAGTTGTTTTATTAAATATTTTGTTGTGTTGTGTAATTTGAAAATCGTCAAACTAAATTTCTTTGAAATCGTCATTAATATTTTTAAACTTTAAATCATTAATTAAACAATTAGAATTTATCTCTATTATAAATATTCCTTGAATGTTCTTTATAATATTTTTATTTTAACATTTAATTTTAATGGTTTGTTGGAATGGAATAATAATTATTAATTTATTTGTATTACTTATTTGATATAAATCATTTCTTTTGGTCAATTGCAGAGAGTGACAATTATTGCTATTTTTTTTAATAAGGTTATCTATGCATTGATCTACTACAACATAATTTGTTACACTAAAGTATTTATCGTTTATTTTCTTAAAGTTAATAACAATATATTTCTTATCTTTATCTTTAAAATATAACAAGGATTTTTTTTCCAAGACTATTATATTGTTATTGGTATCCAGAAATGGAATAGGATTAAACTGATCTATCAGGAATATAATTTGATCGTTAGTTTTCTGACAATAAGTCGTTATGAATTCATTAATTTGAAAAATATCTTTATTATTGGCAATTGTTTGGAGATCTTGTAATTTGATTATGCTACTATGTAATTTGTGGATTGAACAAAACGTAAGGCTTGTTTCAATCATTTTACAGAAATTATTTAAGCTATTCGTAATATGAATGATTTTGTTAAATTTTGATTCTACCTCTATGAAACCTTGCCAATTAGAATTTTTCTTTATAGTATCTTTTATAACATTAATTTGATTTAATATTTGATCTACATTAAATTTGATTTTATTTAACTGTTCATTAAATTTTGTAACCATTTCATTTGAATATTTCAAAAGTTATTTGTTTTCATTTTGTAATTTATTTTCATTAATTTTTATTTGTTCAAATAAATGATCATATCTTTGGCCATATGACCTGTCTAAATTTCCTGATATTGATTTGATAACAATTTACCAATTTGTTCGTTCAAGTCATAAGAATATATAATATATTAATTAATGTGTCAAAATGTTTGTTATTTTTAGTTTGCTCAATAACGGAGTTTTTAAATTTTGTTATTTTGATATATTCCTCATATATGGGAGTTATATTATAATTGTAGTAATGGATGCTCTGAGATATTTGAATTTTGGTATCACCGAGTTCGAATAAAAAAAATCCATTGTTTTTTGTTATATTCTGTAGTTGTCCAGATACACATTGTCTGAAACAAAAATCAGACTTTTAATTTGTTTAATTTTACATTATAATTTCCAAATTTATTATCACTTGTTATTTTGCCCAAGTTTCTATTATAATTTTCTACTTTAATTCGTTTGTATAACGGGGCTTTATATTAAGAAATAAAACATATACACTTGAAATTTTCCTTAACGACAGTGTAGATGTAGTGTGTATTGCTGAACACTGGTTGGAGAGGGAGGAAATAAACTTTTACACTATTCCCGGCTATGAAATTGCACACCACTTCTGCAGAAAAACATACATTCATGGAGGTGTATTAGTACTAATTAAACAAGAACTGGAATATAAAAAACATTTTTGGATCGAGGACTACTGTGTGGACATTCATTGTGAATTAGCTGGAATAAAAGTAAAATTAGACAGTATTGATTATATTATATTACTAGTTTATAGATCACCTAAGGGAGATTTTAATATTTTTGTAAGTAATTTCGAAGCAATTTTGAATAAATTGAAAAATATCACTATATATTATATTAATATATTATATATTAATTTCCTTGAGAATAATGAACATACAAATACCCTTTTGAATTTAATAACATCGTTTGGTTTATATAAAACCATTCACACCTATACAAGAGTAACAAAGAACAGTAAAACATGTATAGATAATCTATTTGTTAATTTCGAATCTTCAATGTATAAAGCAAATGTCATTAATCCTCACTTACCAGATCACCATGGTATTTCAGTAAATGTACATTTGCAATAAAGTAAATGAAAATTGTAGCTCTTATACTCAGGAAATAACAAAAAATGGTTTGCAGTTATTTGTAATGCACATTAAAAACAAATTGGAATTTCATTTACTCAAATAATAATCCAGAACTTTGTTATAAGTTATAACATATTCCACGAAACATTATTTTGTATTATTCAGACTTGTTTTCCCTATAAAAGGGATAAAAACAATAAAATCACACATAACAAAAACAAAAAATGGTTCACAACTGAATTATTTTATATTAAAGAAACTCTTGCATTTTTATATGAATTTTCAAAGAATATCAAAATGTATATAAAAATTATAAAAAGTATTTTAAGGCCAAAATAAAAAAATCTAAAATGAATTATAATAATAACTTAATTGTAAATTCCACCAATCACAGCAAGTCAATCTGGTCAATGAATTGCAAAATAAAAACACAAAAAATAAAAATAATAATAACAATATAGCAAGTGATTTTAACTCATACTCTGCAAAGGTTTCCAGTGAAGTAGTAAATTCTCTACCACCCCCAAGTAAATCAGTAGAACATTTTATTTCTAAGGTACCTATTAACTTCAGTAATTCTTTCTACCTGGAGCCCACAACAAAATATGAAGTTGAAACAACGATTGAAAATCTAAACAATAATAAGAGTAGAGACATTTACAATTTCAATGTTGCTGTCAATAAAGAAGTTAAAAAAATTATTTCTAAACCACTGAGCTACATAATAAATCTTTCTTTTAACACGGGAATCTTTCCGAAATTGTTAAAAATTGCCAAAGAAATCCCAGTCTATAAAAAGGGTGAAGAAGCAGATATTTCAAATTATAGGCCAATCTCTCTTCTACCAATTATCTCTAAAATATTTGAAATTATAATTCACAAAAGATTAATAAAATATTTCGAAAGTAAGTCACTATTAGCAAAGTGCCAATATGGTTTCAGGCAGAGTAAATCAACCAGCAACGCACTAAAAAATGCTATTCAAACGATTGTTGACTTTGTTGATAACGGAAATTATGTAGCAGCCACTTTCTGTGATCTGTGAAAAGCATTTGACTGTGTTTTGCATGATATTTTATTGAATAAACTTAATTATTATGGTGCAAGAAGACTTCCCCTACAATTGTTAAATTCTTACTTGAAAGATCGGTATCAATCAGTCTTTGTTAATAATGAAACTTCTAATTTACAAGTAATACAACACGGAGTCCCGCAAGGATCAATTTTGGGGCCATTATTATTTATTATTTATATAATATGTCAATACTATATTATTTGCAGATGATACCACATTCTTTACTGACTTTAAAGATATAGAATGTGCTAACAGTTTGTTTTCAAGTATTTTAAACACAGCAAAAGAATGGTTCACAACAAATAAACAAAAACTAAATAACAATAAAACGCAAACCATGATAATTTCAAATAGAAATGTACAAAATGACAATAATTCAAACAATATTAAATTTCTTGGTATACATTTAAGCAGTAATTTAGATTGGCTACCACAAATAAATCAGCTCTGTAAAAAACTGTCTTCTGCGATATTTGCACTACGCAAAATTGCAATATCTTGTAATAAACAAACATTAAAAACGGCAAACTTTGCTCTTTTTCACTCACATCTGTGTTATGGAATATTACTATGGGGTTCCTCCTCAAAATGTAAAAGAGTATTTAAGTTACAAAAAAAGGCAATCCGTATAATTTCTAAAGATAATTCAAAGAAACATTGCAAACCACTTTTTGAGTCAATAAAAATAATGTCACTACCCAATATATATATATATATATATATATATATATATATATATATATATATATATATATATATATATATATAAATATTTACCATTGTTTGTTCCATGTCAAATTAAATCTCAAGAAATATATAACACATACACAAGTACATAATCATGAAACAAGAAATAAGAATAATATTGTACCAAAACTAGTTAGGCTTAGTAAAACTAAAAACTGTGTTGATTATTGGGGTCCACTGTTTTTTAATAAGCTAAATAATGATGTAAAAAATTTGTCTATTGTTAAGTTTAAAAATACTGTTCAGAACATTCTTACATCACACTGCCTACATATATAAAATTGAGGAATATTTTTCTTTGTAATCATTTTGTATAATTTAAATTGTGTTAAATTGTACTAATATTTTGTGACTAGGTTATACATTTATGTAATGTTTCTAAACCGAATAAATTATTATTATTATTATTATTATTATTATTTAGAAATTAATCTTGGGTTTTGTTTTAACCAAACTTCTTTTGGAAGTTTCTGAAGGTTTATGTTCGGTTTATGTCTTAATTCTTTTTCATTGTTAATTTTTGTTGAATTTGTTTCATGATATTTTCTTTATTTTCGTTATACGGCAAATTATTGTGATCTTGCCCAAAAAGAATTTCATTAGGTGTTAATTTGGTTACCGAATGTTTTGTGTTATTATATCCGATAACGACAAATTAAATTTGGTCATTTAAAATTAGATTACAAAAATAATTTTTTCCTAAGACCACTGTTAAAAATAGTCTTTTTAACGGTTGCTTAGCAAGTTAAAAATAACAGTTTATAACACAGTGAATACTTTTAAATCGTTGTCATTGACAACGTATTAAAAGTAAAAAACAAATTTACTTTTAACACTTGTGTTAAAAAGGAACTAAATCTAGTTACCTGTCAAAAATGTCATTCTATAATGCTTAGTTTTTATTTACTAATACATAACTAGGGTCGTAGGAAAAATAGTGTATGATATTTGTGTTAAAAGTGATTTTATTTCGTTCGTGGGGTTTGCTACACTCGGCTTCGCCACGTTTCAAATTTCCCCACTCACTCATAAAATGTCACTTTTAACACTTATATCATAAATAACTATTATTTTCCATAATTCTCAAGGATTCAATTATAGTGGAATGTAACCTTTCTGTGCCATTTGATTTGGGGTTGTTAACGTAAATGAAATGAATTTGTTTCGTTTTAGCAGATTGATTATTAAAATATTGTTGAATTCTCTACCATTATCGGAAATTATTTTCTTTGTAATTTTATATGTTTCAAAGTATTTAACTAATTTATTTGCGATGGATTTTGCTTTTTTAATCTCTAAAGGTTCTACTTGACAATGTTTAGAAAATTGATAAAAAAATGTTAAATAATAACTTTTATCTTCAAACGTCATAAAAGTGACATCTTCTATGACGTGATTAACAAGGTTGAAGTTTAATTTCTATGCCTCCGTAATATAATTTTTTATTCTAGCCGCCGTATAATATTGTCGCCGCCATATGTAGAATCAGCCTATAAGAAGTAACTTGTACAATAGAAATCTGTAATATCGCCCTAAATGTCACTATAAAAACTAGATAACCTAAAAATAAAGTTACTAAAAATTATGAATCACTGACAGGTAACCTACATATTATACGTCAAATAGTAGTGTATTTTTTAAAATTTCTAAGTTTGAAGAAAAAATAGCATGTGTTATATATACTCTTTTCTTCAAACGTCATAAAAGTGACATATTCTGTGACGTGGTTGACAAGTTTAATTTCAACGCCGACGTAATATAATTTTTTATTCTAGCCGCCGTATAATTTCTTTGCCGCCCTATGTAGAATCAGCCAATAAAAAGTAACTTGTACTTGTACAATAGAAATCTGTAATATGGATCTAAATGTCACTATAAAAACTAGATAACCTAAGAATATAGTTACTAAAAATTATGAATAAATGACAGGTAACCTACATATTAAACGTCAAATAGTAGTTTATTTTTTAAAATTTCTAAGTTTGAAGAAAAAATAGAATGTGTTATTCAGAGTAAAAGTGTCTTTATGTGCCTCGCATGCAATTGTCCGACTCGCTTCGCTCGTCATGCAAACTTCCATGCTCGCCACACAAAGTATCACTTTTACTCTTAATAACACAATATACTATTATTTAGCGTTAAAGTGTCTATATTTATTATATACAGGGTGTCCCATTTAAGATACGAATGCATTGGTATCTCGAGAACCGTAAGAGCTACGAGGTTGGTTAAATTAGACAAAAGTTGCCCCGTGAGGAGGCTATTTTAATAGTGTTTTGTTATTTGCGAAAAAATGCATAGATCACTAGATATAGGGGAAAATGTAAATTTAGCAATTTTCTTTTTTTGCTTATAACTTTGTTATATGAAATAATACGAGATTCTGGTTTGAACTTTCTTAAGGCACTTTTGTATGGTGAATTTGCAGAAGTACTCAATTTTATTTTATATCTAACCATTTACGAGATACTGATAGCAACTTTTATTTTTCATATGGAGCTCAAATTAAGCTAAGGTATTTTTAAATAGGGATTTTTTTTAGCTTTACAACGATATAAAACAGTAATTATTTATTTTTATAATTAACAGAAAAATTGACAAAAATTGTTATTTATACTAAAATTTAACTGAAAAAAGTAAACCGAAGGCGGCTGTGGAAAAAAATAACTATTTCATAACATATGTTGCAACAAGTTTATTTAATTAAAGTTAAAAATACAAAAATAATTTGCGAAAACTTTACAATAAATTTAGTTATTTTCTTCCACAGCCGCCTTCGATTTACTTTTTTCAATTTCAATAACTACGGCCGTCTTTCGCAAATGATTTTTGTATTTTTAACTTTAATTAAATAAACTTGTTGCAACATATGTTATGAAATAGTTATTTTCTTCCACAGCCGCCTTCGGTTTACTTTTTTCAGTTAAATTTTAGTATAAATAACAATTTTTGTCAATTTTTCTGTTAATTATAAAAATAAATAATTACTGTTTTATATCGTTGTAAAGCTAAAAAAAATCCCTATTTAAAAATACCTTAGCTTAATTTGAGCTCCATATGAAAAATAAAAGTTGCTATCAGTATCTCGTAAATGGTTAGATATAAAATAAAATTGAGTACTTCTACAAATTCACCATACAAAAGTGCCTTAAGAAAGTTCAAACCAGAATCTCGTATTATTTCATATAACAAAGTTATAAGCAAAAAAAGAAAATTGCTAAATTTACATTTTCCCCTATATCTAGTGACCTATGCATTTTTTCGCAAATAACAAAACACTATTAAAATAGCCTCCTAACGGGGCAACTTTTGTCTAATTTAACCAACCTCGTAGCTCTTACGGTTCTCGAGATACCAATGCATTCGTATCTTAAATGGGACACCCTGTAGAAAGGTTTTTCTGGTGTGGGTGATAAATTGTCATTTTGTTGAATGGGTTGTCTGTTATATTTATTTGCTTTGCAAATATCGCACTTATTTATGTAATCTATTATATCTTTATTTAAATTGGGCCAGTAGTACTTTTCTTTTAAAGCTTGGTAAGTAGCTACTATTCCTCTATGATTTGTGAAACCGTGATGATATTCATGTATAATATTTAACTGTTCGTCTTCATTTTCGACGTCTTGTACTGTTGAATAATTTTTAAAGAATCTTTCATGAAATTGTCCTTTATTATTTTAGATAAAGTTTTGTCAAATTTTTTTAAAAATTGCAAAATATCTAACTTTTGGTACAATAAAGCTTTATATAAATATTAAGATTTCTTCATTGATATTGTTTTCTTTAAGTTTTACCGTTATTCGTTGTTTAGTTTTTTGGAAAAGTTTTTCAATCTGAATATCCGTATCATTGTTGTGTTTTGATATTATTAATTGATTAGGAGCTATGTTTATTCTTTCGTTTTCTAAATATTTTATTCCTGCTACTTCGTTTTCGTTATCTGAATGTATAGTCTGATTCGAATAGGAAGAGATTGAATCTTCTAAATTGTTATTTTCATCTAATGTCTAAATTATAACTTGTATATCCGTGTCTTTAAATATATTCTCTATTTTCCGTTTTACGTCATTCCAATTTAGCCGGTCTAATCCACAACCAATTTAAAGAAGGTGATGACCGCCAAATTGGTAAACGTTGATCGCTTCTCCATGAAACCATGTTGGGCACTTAATATTTTATTTTTAATATTACTGTATATACAAGAGTGCAGAAGCACTTCAAAAATTTTAGAAAAATTATTTGTAAGAGATATTGGCCGATAGTTTTTAATATTTGACGGATTACCTGATTTCAGGATGGGAATAATTTTGGATATTTTCCATGAATCAGGAAATTTTTCGTTGTTCAGTACTAAATTGAAAATGTATGTTAGGGGATTTTACAAAGGATATGCATAGTTTTTGATCAGGAATTCTGGAATCTGATCGGTGCCGGCTGTGGACTTGTTCTTCAATTTTTTGGTCGAAGTGAATACATCATCCTCAGAGACTGTGAGTAACGATATTGTATCCCAGTCAGCAGTAGGAGCACTTTGGAAATTGTTGGATGAGGTGTCCTGATGATAAACGCTGGAGAAATAAGTTGCAAATGCATTCACAATATCCTGTGCATTGTTAAGTTTAGTGTCGTCTATAAACATGTTTCCTGGTATTCGAGATTGGCATTTTTTTGACTGTATGAAATTCCAAAAATTGTTTGAGTCGCTTTTTATTGATGATTCGGTTGATTTAACAAAAGAAGTATATGCTTCAGCAATTTGGTGCTTAATTCTTTTCCTTAATAATTTAAATGCATCATAGCTTGTTTGAGACTTAGTTCTTTTGTATAATTTATGCGCACGGTTCTTCTTGCGTATACCTGAAATTATTGCTTTGGTATACCAGTGTGGATATTTGTTCCGTGATAATTTATTTTCGTAATAGGGAACATGAACATCGAAAATTTCATATAGTTTTTTATAAAATTGATCACAGGCTTCATCAACCGTATGAAAATGATGTACAAACGACCAGTCGACATTTATTAATGCATTGTATAATTCAGGAAAGTTGGCTTTTTAAAGTTATACAGCCTATCCTGGTTAAGAGCCGGAAAGTTGTTGTGCCCGTTATTATCACGTTTAATATAAATTTCCAATGAAGGATGGTAAGGGTCTTCATTTACATATTTGAGGTCAGAACGTTCGACACTACACTCTAAGTTTGTAAGTTGTAACTATTAAATCTAATATTTTATTCTGAAAATTCGTAATGGAGTTCAGTTGATGAATGTTTAAAAACTCACAGAAATTTTTAAAGGCACAATATTTTTTATCACTTGTATCATCCGTTATTAAGGCTGGAATGTTAAAATCACCAACAATTATTACTTTCTTGCTTATCAGGAACTCAGACATGCTGAAAGCTTCGAGAAAAGATTCAAAATCGCTCGCAGTTATGTTAGGGAGTGTGTAAATACAAAAATCATAAATGTATTTATATTATTACTCGTATTAACACAGCATCCAACAATATCAATAGAGTCGTACACTTCAGTTAGAAAGTCTAAATTTAGTTGAACCGCGAAAAAATTATTGTCAACTGCTAATAGTGCACCACCTCCTCTGTCTAGTCCAGTTTTATCGAAACGTCTATCGCAGCGGAATACATTATAATTCATGGGAAATAGTTCAGAATTATTTATGTTAGTTTTGAGCCAAGTTTCTGTAATACACACTAAGTCGAAAAGACACTATGATGAGGATGAATAAAAAGAATTAGTTTTAGTATTGAGACCTCGCACATTTTGATGAAATATGCTGATATCCTGTAGCAGCTGAACGGGGGGAGGGAGGGGGGTAGGAATGTTTTAGGGATGCTTTGTACGAACTTGATTGATAGATTATCTTCCCCATTGTTTTTCCTGAACTCTAATTCAAATTTAACTTTTTTATAATAGGTAATTTGACTATCAAGAGAAACTCTCACAGTTGTAAACTTAGCATTAGAAGAAATTTCCCTACTCTTATGAATTATCTTGTGAACAGATTCTGAATCTTTTAATCTGATTTTTATAGGCCGAGCCTTATTAGCATCATATTTACCCAGACGAATTGGTTTTATATCCGACATCTGTATTTCTGCATTAGCTATATTAATAATTTCAGTAACTAATATTTTATCGTCTTCAGCGGATAGTTCATGCTGGCCCGAACTTTCAAACC
This sequence comes from Stenolophus ochropezus, assembly GCA_035578165.1. Taxonomy (NCBI): domain Eukaryota; kingdom Metazoa; phylum Arthropoda; class Insecta; order Coleoptera; family Carabidae; genus Stenolophus; species Stenolophus ochropezus. Next base: position 10,228,645 of record JAQOWZ010000008.1, on the reverse strand, counting down.
CCATCGCCCGCTGAGAGATGTGGCGCGGCGAGGGGGTACTTGAGTAGCCATTTTTACAGCGGAACATATGAAAACAAATATCGAGCAATAAACTACTGACTGATTGTAGAATCCTGGTTCTAAGTTGGCCTGTGTTGATTGATACCACTGAATACAGTAGTTGCATAAACTTTTTACTCAAAGAGAAATACTATTGTAATCAAGGGTAATATTTATGGCGCGTTCATTGTTACGATACATGTACGGTGTTTCTATACTTGGTATTATTCGAATTAAAACTAATTGAGATCTTTGAAAGGTGATAGAAATATATACATATATTCGAGCATATTTTCATTTATATAAAAATAAACAAATGAAAACAATTACAATAAATAATTAAGAAATATAACAATGCATACAAAGAATAAAGTGTTGAAATAAGGCATTTATTTTGCTCTAGGAACTGTTGCAAAAGTTAATAAATTAATAGTATATTATTGTATAAGGGATTATGATAGTCATTATTCGCGAAAATTTAATTTATGTCAAAAGTCGTAGGCGAGTGATGGAAATCATTTGAGAGAATAATGACCATAATCCTGTATATTCGGAAAAACGCAAAAAAATTTTAGAAAATGACAACTTAAAAATATACAATGACTATACCGTCAGCTGTCAGATGACCGTAGGAAGGGTGATCCAGGTGTAAAATAAACGTAAAATATTATGAAATCTGGTTCTGTGATTTCATATTTCACGCTTCTAAAATATGCCTACTATAATTAATCGAAAAGATTGAAAAAATGTGCATATATTTAAACAGGAGTAGAAAAAAGTATTTATAACTCAGTTATAATGAAAACATGAAAAGGGTATTTTGGAAAATGTATATAAAATATGAAGATACATAAAATTCTGGACAAAAAGTAAAGTGCTAGTTACATCTGATTTTTTGAATAGTAATACGTATAGGTATGTAAGTGTAATGACCGTTAGTACAAAAAAATTGATAAAACTTATTTAACAACAATAAATGTAAAGTCCATTTTTCGCTATTGATCCTCACGTCATCAATTGTAACCATATAATTCAAATCTTTTTTGGGGAAAGGGGGACTGGATGACATTATCTTGTCGGGTGATATCGTGTGATTTCCGAAATAAATAAATGTAAACAATTACAGTCTTATACACAAATATAAAAATTGTTGATACAAACGAGAAGAGTTGTACAACAAACAAACGAAACTACCACCTCATAATGAAGCAGTAATTGTCGACGCCAAAATCTCCTTCACAAATGAGAGGAATGATATGAATGACATACTCAAGTTTTTTAAATATTTGAAAATATCCGTTACCGTCGTTACGCTACTGTTCCTATTTAATTTTTGTCATTTGTTAGACGGAGATAGCATATATACCCCTCTGTAACGCCTTTTTTTTCATTCTGTATTTAGAAAGATACATTCTTCTCTTATTTTCTCCAGTTCTAGCCATAATAAATAACAACAATGCTAATTTTTGTAGGTACGTATAAGAAAATTAATGGTTCAACTTCGCTACTGAATAATTCCAATAATAATTACTGTCGAAGAAATAAAAAAAAAAAAACGTTTTCTTCAGTTACATACATTCTGTTTTATTTTTTCCGGTTCTAACCACAAACAAAGGAAAAAAATATCCAAAATTTGTGCATCCGCGCTACGGAGAAATTCTAATAATTATTTCCAATAAAATGTATTGTGCCAACATACAAATAAATAATGTTTGCTTTCACGTGAGTGTCCGGAGGGCGACGAGACAACGACCGACCCCACTATTATTAGTCCAAATTTTATTACCCCCACTCTTGCCCTCCGCAACCCGTACCCTTCCTTACCTGAACTAGGAGAGCACATGAAAACGAAAAATTTAAACACAGAAAGTACACTTACAACTTCCATAATAACTCTTTCATTTGATTAAGGATAATAATGAAACAAATTTTATCTTCATAAGAAAGATTGGTTCTTTGTTCCTATCTGTTCAGAATTGGCAGTATACACTTTAATTAACCCGAAATATTTAATTGAAATATGCGAAAAAACGTGTTTTTTATAAATTATTTCCTACGAACTCAAAAATCAAAGGATGAAATTAAAAAGCTAGTGATAAAGAGCCATCCTTTATAAACATAATACAATTTGAAAAATTACTATAAGTTATCGTAATAAAGTGTAATCATGGAAGGCAGATACCAATGCAACACACTAAATTTGTGCGGTAGACGATCCCCTTCAACCCTGGCCAAACTGTCATTTTTGGATGATTCAGACAGACCGTATATTATCAAATTATTTTTTCTTTTATCTCGTTCGATAACTTCTGCTACAATATCTTCGAATTCAAGATTATCAGTAATTTTCAATTAGAGAAATAATGTCATTATCCGACTTATCCTTAGATGAACACTCATTGCAATAATAAATAAGCTTTTTTAATTTTAAATTATTTAGGTCACTTCTTGATAGACCAGAACATTTAGTTGATGGGTGTAATGGGTCTTTGCAAAAATCACAGCATCCTCATGACTTAGTTCAAGTGAACATTTTTTGCAGCCGATAATAGGCATGACTTTGGTGTAAGACTGGTCGTCGATAAGCAGGTGACTGAATTACCTGGAGTTTATGATTTAAGTAATCGACTTGTTGAGATCAGCGCAAGACAGGTGCGCGTAAATCAGTTGAAGAAATGACAATTCGAAATCGAACTCACCAGAATTAAAATCAATTTAGCGAAATCTCACTTAATAACGAGTGGTTTCAGCACACAACACATGTTTATGTTGATAAACACGTCACTAGTCTATTTCGATACTCAAAATGAATTAAAATCAGTACATTACTATAAAATTACAAACAGATTCAAGAGACAATTGTACTCATTTTATGTTTTGTTCCGAACAATTATCTTTAAAATAACAAGAAATTGTTATTTAGTAACACAAACTAGCTAACAATGTACACGTCAATAAGCTCGAATGTGTCTTACGGAGTGAACGTGTTTCACAAAAAATAAATATATTTTCACTTAAATACGTGATATTTTCAAGTGAATCTTGTATAAGAATTTAATATAAATATATAATTTATTCATGTTTATATATGTATACAAGCTGTGCAACGAAACACGGAACATAAGATTTCAAAAAAATGCGAATACTCTCTCTCCTGATAGATTTGGAGTAAACCTATAACAGTACAAAATTGTTCAAAATTAAATTCTACCTAAGATAAGATCATAATTGATGCAACAATAGGTCCACAGTAGCAGCTTTATTAAATATAAAATATAATATTTTCGTTTAAAATCAGACAGTCATGAAAATAAAAGAAAACATATACGTGACAGTATAGTGAAGTATCACTGATTATAGTTCTTATTAGGTGGAAATAATAATCGAACTTGCAGTCAATTATAATTTTTATTTCTGTCCGACGTTTCGACTATACCATAGTCTTCATCAGGGAACTGCAGATGGTACAGAACGGATGAAGACTATGGTATTGTCGAAACGTCGGACGGAAATATAATTGACTGCAAGTTCGATTATTATTTCCACCTACAGTCAATCATCGTTTAAATTCCTTCTTAGTTCTTATTGTCTGTATTTTAATATTATTCAAGTTGAACTTAGATTATTTTTATTAAGTGATATATTGTGACGTCGTTACGTCGTCAGTCCCTATCGTTCTCGAAAACGTGTGACGGACTACGGCGTTACCTTCGCGTCACACAATGTAAAATACGTCGTCACAGCCTATAACACAGTAACTCATACAAAAACACAATAATTAGTCGACAGGCACGGTATAGTAAAATATACAAACGCTGTCGCACTACTCGTTTCCAAATCTCGGGCGCCACTCTACGTAACGGTAGAGACGTCTAACTCGCAGGCTTCCAGTGACGACGGCCACGGATATCTCAATGGAGAAAAATGTCCAAGGTTCGGATTCCAACATTGGTTGTAGTCGCTCGCTTGAACACAACATCACGGAGCGACTTTCCAAAAAAGACAGTAAAAAGACGTAAATAAAAGCATAAATAAATTTCGGATAAAAATCGGTTATTCTTACAACCTGCGTTGCTCGCTCACCCACGTGCACGCGATGCGAGGGTGAGGTAAAAACGAACGCAAAACCAAATTCAGCAGAACTATCCTTGATTAGTCCTGGCGGTGGCCGATGGACAAGCCGAATCCTGTTCCGCGGCTCACGAAGCAAAATGACGGTTTCGAGGATCTTTCTATGCCGAAATTCATCCAAAATTATCTCGATAGTGGTAGCGCAATCACTAGTTCTTCTCTGCCCCTAGTAATCGGAATTCTCAAACTATCGCAACTTTCGCACAACTCGTGTACGAGATGAAAATGAACGATTTTCTCAAACACACGTTTTGCTCACATACAGATGTGAAAAACGGCAAAACACTATTCCAATTTTCCTTTAAATACTTCACTTCCACTTACCTTACGTTCACTAGTGGAAGGATAGGAAAACAACTGAAAATAATTCGAATAAAAAACTCTGCTTCACAACTTTTATTTGTTACGTCTTTATTTGGCCAAAAACTCACTAAAAAAAGCCCTGAGTCTGTCAAAGACCGCGCTTTTATAAATGTTCACCCCCCTTTCCTCCGTAACTATCATCGGAGGTGAACATAGTCACAAAACAATTACAATTTCTATAAAAATAAATATAAATAAATAACATTTAAATACAATACAAACAATAATAAAAATCAATACACTTACTATTGCCTTAAGTCACTAAACGAGTTAATTTCGCCGCATGAAATTAACTGAACGAGTAACTTGACTACAAACCAAACACTTGTTCGATGGTTATGTTTTTCAAAACACCACTTTCACAAAAACCACTGCGATGTGTTTGGCACTACACTACGTAGAACATTATCTTGCATCTTATGGTGTTCGAATCAAGAAAATCAGAGTAATGGTTTGTAGAACAACTTCACAAAAACACGATGTAAACAAATAAATCTCCATGTTGATCAGCCATTACTAGACATGCGCGCGCTGGCCTTGCGCGGTTGCTTGACTCGACTGCAAAATCTAGGCAATAGTTTTTAAAATATTTGGAAGGTAGAGCTGCGGTAAATTTGACTTCAAATTTACGTTCAAAAATACTGTTAAAATAAAACTGTATCGTGACGCTTCGTCACAATATCAATATTAAAAAACTAGTAAATTATTTATAATGAAATTATCACAACATAGATATTTTCTTTTATTTCCATGGCTGTCGGATTTTTAACGAAAATGTTATATTTTATATTTAATTTCGTACTGTAGAGGCTGTTGCTGTTGTCTGATGTAGAATTTAATTGAACAACTTTGTACTCTTACAGTTCTGCTCTAAATCAATCATGAGAAAGGTAGTTGGCGGTGGTAGAACAATTTGTAGCTAGACGTTGTCAATCAAAATAAAAATCTTGAAAATTTACAAATGACTTTCGCCAGTGAATCAAAATGTACTATAAATGTGGTATAATTATTTAAATAAACCTAATTAAATTAAGTTTGTAATATTTATAATAAAAAGCATAAAAAACATTATTTTCTATTATTTTTTATGAGCATCCTAAAATTTTACTTAGCTACCAAGAAGACTGTAAAGTGACAATTATATAGAAGGTGGAAATAATAGTGTGTGTACCAAGGCCGCGAAATCGCCCTTTAGCGTTCCGCGAGGAAAATTGTCGCCGATCCAGCTTGCGGCCGAGGCAAGACAATCTCGAGGACGCTAAAGGATTTCGCGGACAAGGTGTACACAATATTTTTTGTGCAACCGTAAAATATATATAATTACAAATTTTATTAATTTTAAACAGTTTCATTGTAAATAGATAATTTGTTTCCAAGGTAGCTATGGAATTGACAATTCAATTCTCAAGTGTTAAAGTGGTTGTTTATCCATTTTCGCGGCCGTTGTCGTTGTACCGGCCGCGAAATCAGATTTCGCGGCCTGTATTGCGACTGCGAAATGCTCATTTCGCGTCCGGTTGCACAAAAAGTATATTAAACGTTATCGTCGCGGTAACATAGTAGGGTTATGTCAATTATTTTTTGACGTTTATCGAATGTTGGCAACATAAAGTAGAAATGGAGATAAATAATTGCTCTTTATTCACAATCATTATAGTAATATGCCGATTCCTAACTTTTTGGAGGTTTGGAAGGTAGTCATTCTTAACTGTATTGACAAATCTCTTGGGTTGGAAGTAACAAATTGCACTTCCATCTCTTAAGTTGGAAGTATTTATGTAGAGGTTGCTTATGGCCGGTTGCACCAACGTTCCATAAAGAGATACATAGTTATGAATTGTATAAACTTAGAGAATCCTTAAATTTACATTCTGTTGCATAAATCATATTTATGTGTTCCTTAGCTAACGAATACAAAATCCAAAATCAACTGATCTAAAACGACAGATTTAAAGATATTTAATGAAAAAATAATTTTTTCGATATATTTTGTCAATTCTATAATGTTATATATACGAATAAAGACATTTTAAAGTACTTCTGTTACATTACATATATATTTTTAATAAAATGAAATGTATGAGTTAAGTTGGTAAGACTGTGTGTCAGTTTTAAATGGATAAAGCTAGTAACCTCTTATTTCCATTTTGATTAGCTTTGTTTCGTTTAAATTCTTCTGGCCTAGGAATTGGTTTTGGTTCATTCATCAATCTTGCAATGTTTTGAAGTATTGCCGTTGATATTATAATTGTTAGTGTAGTTTCAAGCTTTAATCTGCAGCCATATGCAAGAATTGGAAAGCGTCTTTTCCAAATACCAAATAGATTTTCTATTATTGATCTATTACGGATATGCGACTCATTAAATAATTGATGTGCTGGTGTTGTCGGATTTAAATACGGTGTTAATAAATAACTTTGTAGTGGGTAGCCACTGTCGCCTGCAGATAAAGAGAGAAAAATGTAATTAATTTAAGAGTATAGGGTGTAATTATTGTACCTAATAGAAGACTATTTGGAAATTCATTATTTTCAAATCTTGCACGAATATTGCTATTATTAAAAATTGTACAATCGTGCGTCGCACCAGGACAGCGTGCAATTATTCCCGTTATCATTTTCTGTCCATTGCAAATCACTTGGCAGTTTATAGAAAAATAACTTTTTCGATTTTGAAATAGCTCTGCGTCATTTTGTCCTATGATTTTCATTATTTTACTTAAATTTTTTATCACACTTTTTTTTCTACTGATACCTGGCGATTGTATTCTAATGTGGATGCAATCTATAGCAATCACTCTAGAAAATGAATACAAATTATAAAAATCGTTTTGCGTTTTATTTATTTCTTCTATGCTTCTTCAATGCGACAATTGCCGTTGAGACGCTAACTAAAATTCTGGATATTGTTGATTTATGCATACCCCCAAAATCGACTAAATTTAATAAATGTCCTCCTGTAGTATATACTCTTAACGTAGTTAATAATTGGTTTATTGGTGACACAGAGTTATTTCTAAAAAAGAAAAATAATTTTTAAATATATATTATACTGCAATATAAATAGGTAATATTACTTGTCATATGAATATTCCAATCTATGTTCAATTAATCCTAAAATAGATAAAACGGTATTTTTTGTTAAAACGTTCGAAAAATTCTTTCTCGGTTAAATTTCTGAAGTTATCGGCTCTTTCGTATATTTGACGTACATCACCATTGTTGAAAATACTTATTTCATTTATGTCGTCTATGACGTCGAGATTGTGCGCAATATCATATATATTATTCATATTTGTTATCTTTTGGTCCACACACAAGTCATATGTTATATTAAAAACCAATACATAAATTTAAACCGTCAAAATTGGTCGTTTAATTTTAAGGAACCATTAGGGATATTTAAGGAATACGTAAACATTTTTTCGGCTTGTGCAACGGTTAAGAGTATGATGCACCCCCTTGAAAATATGCGAAAAAATGATTTTGTAATCCAGTCATATCATTGCTATCGTTAAACTTTTGGTAAATAAATAAATTGTAATTTATAGAGTAAGAACAAATCTAGGCCTAACCGGTATTATTTTTTTAATTTGTTGCTTTCTTTAATTAATAATTAATTATTAAACATGGTAAAAAACGCCACTTTTCTGAGCAAAATTCCTTAATATTAGAAGAAATTTTCAAAAAACTATTACCGGTTAGGCATAAATTGATCTTTAATTAACACAAATGATGTATTATTTTTCTTGTTTATCGTATAATTATTAGAATATAAACGGATTCCCGAAACACTTATTCGCTAACAAATACTGTTAAAATGAGTCATGCAATGCTACCATCTACCATCAACTTTCAAAACTTTCACATCTAGTGATGATGAGATTTTCGGGATTTTTATCCGAGTAGACAAAGATAGAGCTATACAAGGCCTGCTCGAGCGACTATGTAACCCGTGTATTCGCAGCCGCCAAAACAAGAAAAAATTATTTTTCTTTAAAATTTATAAAAGTGGCATTTTTTGTGCCTTGATTCAAAAGGTAGAAATTAATTCCACATTTATGACGTTTGAAAATATCATTATTATAACGTCAAGTATTAATTTTTTTAAAAAAATATTTATCCAACACCCTGTATTATAATGCTCTAATTATGATTTTTTTAGATAAAGAAAGTACGTCATAAGTCACTAATGGGTGTATTATTCAGAAATTCGTTTTTAAATGGTTAATTTCTCAAACAGTTTTCGATAAAAAAATCTTTATAGAATATTATATAATTTTAAAGATTTACGATAAAAAACAGTTATCACAGTAAAAAGAAAAATTTAAAAGTGATGATAAAATGGTAAAACTTATATAAGAGAATTAAATGATATTATTGGGTTACAAAAAAAAAGTATTTGATAACAACATTTGTCAGATATAATGATTTTAGATAGTGCAAAACGTGTATTTCATTATGTAAAAGTAGTCCTACAAATATTCCAACAATAACAACATTGAGAGTTATTTTAAATGATATTATTCCATAATTAAAAACCGTTTTCTTTATTCACGGCAAAATATTAACTTCATTTTAACTATATACATCTTAAATTAAGAACACTAAAATCAATATTATTTACTAGATTTTTGTTCAAAACAATTAATTTTAATACGTTTGTAGAATTGCACAAATCTGCACTTATTTGAGGAAAACAAACATTAAAACAATGTTTAGAATAATTAATTTGACAAGAAAATGATGTACCTAATTTTCTCCTGTAAGTTTTAATAATAAATTATATCATTTCATCGTATTTTAGTAGGTATGAAAAAAAATAACAAACAGTAACTAATAAAAAGTGAATAAGTGAACTGTTTAATTTCAACAGTTTTATTTAATCATAATGAAAATAATAAAAAATTAAAATTATCAAAAAAGAAAAACAAATTAAGATTTAAAATTTATATTAGGATATAAAAAACATAATTGCAGGCTTAATTTCACATAGCTTCAAATATACATGTGTATAGTTAAACAACACAGGGTATTTTAAATTTTGTTGCAAGAGTAATTTTTAACATATATTGTTACGAAACCGTAATGTTATTAAAATTATCTATATTTCTGAGAACTCTATTGGTTAAAAATATATAAAATATTATTTAAATTTTAACACTTTATATATGCAGTAATCGTGCAAATGTATAGGTATATCCTGCAGAATATAAGTAAAGGTTTATTCACACAATTTGTTTTTGGTAACTTAGATTTTGCAAGTCAATATTTTTGAAGTCATTTAAAATATTGAAAAATAACATAACCTAATATTGTTCTACATTTGTGAATAACATTCATCGTCTTTATTTTTGCAGCTTTTAAAGGAGAATTGTAATCAAAATTAATTTCTGAATATTATTCAGATTTAAAAATATTGTAAAAAATATAGGTACATTATTTACCATACCTTGCATTTTCTTAATTAATTTGCATAATAACAAATATTTTTATAACTTTGTTACGAGTATACATCTAACCAACGTTTTTTCTGAACTAAATTATTTTCTACAGCTCGTAGACTTTTTGATTGTTTAATGTATTGAAAATAAACATAATACTAAGACTAAAAGATGTATGTTGATTTTGAAAATTTATAAATTAGAGTGTTTATTGCTATAAAAGTACAAGCTGTCGGCTGAGTGTACCTACAGTGTAATATTCTCAGCGGCTTCACACAGTAGATAGCAATATGACCCCGCGCGTATATTGGCTGAATATACGGTTCAACTTTTCCTCGCTGTATCTCAAAAATGAAATATTTTAAAAAACAAATCAAGTTAAATCCTGTTTGGTACCTTTTCTGAAAGTTTGGAACAGTAAATGGGGGTCTATCTCTTCAGACCGAAACGTTGCTTGATCACTGAAAATTGCACTACAGAATGCATAATTGGCTTGTTCTCCAGTTAGTTTTATTTTTTTTTTAAGTATGTATTTAACAAAACCATTGTATTTTTATATTTTAAATACATTCATAATACATACAGACACATTTGAATATTTAACAATCATATAAAAATATTGCATTCAATTCATAAAGAGTTGTCCCAATAATTTATTATAACCATTTATGGTAAAATTGAGTGATTGTGACCAAACCAATATTGGAAGTCATTGACAATTGTAAGGGTGTGCGTGTTGGTTTGCGTGGGTTTTTATTATTTATTTCAGAGTCGGCATGCCGTTGCTCTGATATCTTTTGTTTCTGGGGGCGCTCGGCATTGCCTGAGGGCCGTTGTTTTTGGGGTAGACACCCAGCTGAGCTGGCGAGTCTACAGCGATTACCACTGAGTGGTCGCACGCTCCTCGTAGTGCCGGTGCCGCACTACGGTTGTGTATTGTTTATTAATACCCAAGTGAACGTTCGTTCGTGCTGATACGGCACATTCTTGAGCCTGAGAGTTTGTGCAGAGCACAAAGTCTCGCAAATTACAATTGTTAGACAACCAATATTAGATCGGTTATATTTAATAAAAATATGATATCATTGTGACAACTATAAACCAAAACAAATAACACATACCTGACTTGTCCGAGTTGAATCGTGGATAAATGGTAGTTTATGTGTGGATTAATTAATGAGAGAGGAAGGGTTAACTCTATTCCTGGCGCAGCCATAGAACTGAGTTTATAGGAAAGTGAATATTAACTCTATTCCTGGCGCAGCCATAGAACCGAGTTAATAAGAGAGAACGGTTAACTCTATTCCTGGCGCAGCCATAGAACTGAGTTAATGAGAGAGGAAGGGTTAACTCTATTCCTGGCGCAGCCATAGAACTGAGTTTATAGGAGAGAAAGGGTTAACTCTATTCCTGGCGCAGCCATAGAACTGAGTTTATAGGAGAGGAAGGGTTAACTCTATTCCTGGCGCAGCCATAGAACTGAGTTTATAGGAGAGGAAGGGTTAACTCTATTCCTGGCGCAGCCATAGAACTGAGTTAACAAGAGAGGAAGGGTTAACTCTATTCCTGGCGCAGCCATAGAACTGAGTTTATAGGAGAGGAAGGGTTAACTCTATTCCTGGCGCAGCCATAGAACTGAGTTTATAGGAGAGGAAGGGTTAACTCTATTCCTGGCGTAGCCATAGAACTGAGTTTATAGGAGAGGAAGGGTTAACTCTATTCCTGGCGCAGCCATAGAACTGAGTTAACAAGAGAGGAAGGGTTAACTCTATTCCTGGCGCAGCCATAGAACTGAGTTTATAGGAGAGGAAGGGTTAACTCTATTCCTGGCGCAGCCATAGAACTGAGTTAACAAGAGAGGAAGGGTTAACTCTATAAACGGAGCCTTGGATTCGACTCCTCAAGTACAGATTTGGACTCGGGTTATATACAAAAATATCCCTCTTCTTTCCTTCAGAATGAGGGTGTTTCGGGGGTAACCAGCCACGCTCCAGATGCGTGATCGTGGAATCTTCTAGAATTTGCATATCAACCATACAGATACAGGCTCAGCGTCTCGCAGTCTCTTCCTTTCAAGTGGTTGGGCCATCTGGCTTTCGCGCCAGGACGTAGAGTCCATGGGCGTGCGGATAACCCCTTTAGTACTTTGGTGCATTTCAAAGTATAAACAAAAACATTATATTCTCTGTTATGTTACATATTTATTTAAATTAACAGTACCATCTGCAAATATTATATTGTGTCACCTGTACTAGCGTGGCCTAGGTAAATTTATATAAGTTAAAATCTAATATCGTATTTATTTAGTACGTATTTTATTAAGGAATATTTGAACTGATGTGTTGTAATAACACATCATTTTAGAGAATTTCAGAATGATTCAAATAAATAATAATTTATCAACTTTATGTTGTTAAAGTTATTTGTAATTAAATGATAATTGAAAGGACATAATTTTTACGAATATGATACTGAAATAGATATTTCTGTTATTTAAAATACTTGATTTGCACATCCGAACTTATTTAGACAACGATATATTTTGTAACACGAGCTAAGGAACGAGGACTGCGTTGACAGATAGGGGTTGTCGGGACGTTGCCGTTCTCTTAAAACTGAGCAAAATACTAAGAATTCGCTACTTACCGCTTTGGACTACTGGGCTCTGTTGACCTGGATCTGGGCGGTAACAGCTGATGGTCTGGCACTTTACACGAGGGTAACGACCGAAAGGTTTTCAATAAAAAGGCAGTTTAAATTAAATATAAATTTAATAGCGTAGAAATGTTAAAAATATTAAAATGATGAAAATTATTAAAATGATGAAAAATATTAAAATACAAGATTAAACAATGGGATAAATTTTATAAGTCCAAATATAAAATTATGCAATTAATTATTGCTACGACACGCGACGTGAACCCGGGACCGAATTTGGACAGAATTCGTTTTCCTTGATTTGGTAGGAGTTTAAATATCATCTGCAGAGGGTCGCGGGGGTAGGAAACACACATTGGAAACCATATTCACTTTCTTAGACATCACGTAGGCTGTGAGACTTTAACCCCACAGCCCTGCTAAAAAAATAGACCACAGCTATGATAAAGCCCTAAAATTTGGTTCACATGCCCATTTATCAATTTTGTTTATGTGGCATAGGCGAGTGATATGATTTCCAAATGTTTGTAAATTCAGCTGCATCATAACAAGTTGGATATTTGAGACGTTGATAATTTGGGATAACGAAAATGACTTTTATTACAGTGACAGACTATTTATGTGTCTGGGCTAGGAAATTTTGAATTATTAATTGATAAATTGAATTTGTTTAACGTCTCAAAATCCATCTTGTTACAATTTTTATATAATAATCTAAGGAAATATGAATACCGTATAGAAATTTGTGAAATCTACGCCTATGCTCCAAATACAGATAGTGGAATGCATACAATATTTCCGTATATGTCAAGTGTTTTCTGACCTGGCCTACTAAATGTAAACAAATCCAACCCTAGACTAGTTTAAAATGAAAACAGATGTTCGTAAAATAATTATTCACAAAAATATTTCATCATAATAAAAATTATTCCTAATATTATTAATAACAAAATTATACATGCTAACAGTACTGCTTCAATACCTCGGTGGGAGTTTCATTTCGCCTCGCGCTTTATCTCAGCTCGAGGCTTCGCCTCTCGGTAATATATATAAATCCTCGGCTGAAATGAAACATTTCCCACCTTGCATGTAAATAACTATTTCAAGTATAAATAATGTCTTTAAATGTTATTTAAGATTTATTTTTACTTTATTTATTTTATGTAATGAGAATAAAAATAAAAATTATATGCATCAATAATTACTTGATGTTTGCAGTGAATTTCATATCTGAACATGGTGTGGATATAAGATACTTATCCCTACATAATAGTACGAAGGAATGCCAATATACATCAGAGAGTAGAAAAAAATATTTCGACTCCAATTGGTTTCCACCTTTCTTATGCCTTCGTTAGCGAATGAATGTCAGTATAATAAAATACAAATTCATGTGTGACGTAAATGTATGGAAAGATATGCGAAACTTTCTATATAGTATTTGTCTATATTTATTTTCAATTAAACCAATTCATACAATGAAAATAATTTTACTGTTTCGATAATAATAACATTGGGTTATATTATATTATATAGTTTTGTCGTATTATGTTTACTTTTGAAATAAAAGTAATAAAAATTTATTACTCTGTTAAAAATAAAATAATGTTTAATTATGGGAATGTACATTTAATTATATTTTACCATAATATTTATACCGTATAAATGAGCCTCTGTAATTATTACTATTTTCTACATCTTAATGTTGGTAACTTGATAATTGAAAATTCTAATTTTTCTTTCAAATTTATGAAAAAATATTAATTTTACATATTTTTGTTTAGGAGCTGTATCATCGAAATGGCTTCAATTATTCTTCTGCTTGTTTGTTCCGTGTTAATAACACTGGGTTGTCAGGTATGTATATAGCATATATTATAATTTATTCTACACTATGTTCTACATACATATCTTTCCTGTTAACCCTATCAAATTTCTTTTGCACATCAAAAAATACCTGTTGTTACGACACATAACAGTGGTGCCCAATTATTTGTATATGTTACCGTTTAAACCCGAAATCGAAATTACCAAGTGCACTTATGGAAACTAGTTTTGACTAGTTCAAACGCGATTTTTTCGTGTGGTAGGCTTCACGTCATTGTCTTTCAAACCTAGAAATAACAAGTATCTACTGATGTTTGAACTCTTTAAGTAAGTTAAGCGTTAGATTAATCAGTGTATCCCTTTTTTACTAACGGTAAAAAAGCGATAGCGAATAAGAAGAGGGGCATACATTTATACAGTATGTCCACGGATCGAGTTGCAAAGAGGGAAAACATTTAATTTTTTATTTTATGAGAAAAATATGTTCATGATATAAGTTTTTGCATATTCCAAAACGGCCAATTCAGTTTTAACGTTTTCAAATTTTATTTTAGTTTCAGAGAAAAATCTAAAATGGGTCAGCTTAATTGAA
This sequence comes from Stenolophus ochropezus, assembly GCA_035578165.1. Lineage (NCBI taxonomy): Eukaryota > Metazoa > Arthropoda > Insecta > Coleoptera > Carabidae > Stenolophus > Stenolophus ochropezus. The sequence continues at coordinate 10,213,592 of JAQOWZ010000008.1, read as the reverse complement.
AAGTCTCAAAAAACTAGATCACATTGTTATAGTAACTGGCATTATTTATTTAGTTTCATTGATTATCAATTAGGAAAATCTTTGTAATCATTGCGAATTTAAGAGGCTGTTGTCGCAATCCCGGTTAGGTAAGCCTGGCCGCGACGTGAGAGACGAGGTAGCCAGTGGGCTGTCCCATCATACTACCCCCTCTGCCGAACTGTGGTACAGCTGCGCACCTGAATTTTACAAGTTGCTACGTTTTTAACATTTGCCGTCTTGGGTTGCTCGTTGTCTAGTATCGCTTCATGGTTATAGAGCGCCAGACGCTTGGCGTTCCGGGTGTGAATCCTACTAACCGCTGGAGTACACAACTATACAAATGATACACATTTTGTTAATATAATGTTTTATAAAAAAATTGTTTAATTTGCACAACATTTAATACAATATATCGTACAATATACAGAGTGTATATTAAAGATACAATAAAATGTTACAACAGGAAGTTAAGTGCGATAATATATATATATATATATATATATATATATATATATATATATATATATATATATATATATATATACAGGGTGTTTGGCTAAAGGCCGGCACCCAAAATATTTCCTTTATTTTGAGAGATACAAGAAAATGTTAAGGAGCAAAGCTAAACTAGACAAAGGTACTCATAAAATGATCCTAGTACAAATTTTGTGTTACTTCCGGTTTTAGCGGAAATGGCTCCAACTTTAATTCTAGCATAGGGAATCGGTATTTTTATATTTTTTTACGGAATGTACATAAAATTAGCTTTGCAATGATACCAAAATATCATAGTTTTATTTCAACCATGTCAAAATGGCGACAATTTATTTTCATATTTATATACTTACAACTGTAGGTAATTAACGAAAAAAAAATGTTTAAAATACCTTACAATAATCAACACAATAAAAAAGCCTTCTAAATATAACAAACAAAATTAAAATTAAAAATACTCAACATGGCCGCCGTCATTTTCTGCACAATTTGTCACATATAACAAATTTTGCCACTACATCGCCAGGAAAGGTAGATCTAATATTTTTTGACATTATTTGTTTGGTTCCAGGTAACAAAATCTCAAATAGCTGGCTATGATGTATTTTTTTATGAATTTTTATTAGTAAATATTTTAAAAATAAAGTGTCGCCATTTTGAAATGGTTGAAGTAAAACAATGATATTTTGGTATCATTATAAAGCTAATTTTATGTACATTTCGAAAAAATATATAAAAATATCGATTCCCAATGCTAGAATTAAACTTGGACACATTTCCGCTAAAACCGGAAGTGACACAAAATTGTTACTACGGCCATTTTATGAGTCCCTTTGTCTAGTTAAGCTTTGCTCCTTAACATTTTCTTGTACCTTTTAAAATGAACGAAATATTCTGGGTGCCGGTCTTTCGCCAAACACCCTGTATATATATATATATATATATATATATATATATATATATATATATATATATATATATATATATATACAGTGGCTCACAAAATTATTCGTACACCTAAGTTTTATATTTAAAAAGTGAAAAATGGAGTACTTTCAAAAAAATATTGATGTATTATTGACGGGATCAGATTCTCTTATTTTCCAGAAACAAAATGCAATAGCCAATTATGAAAAAAATATTATTTTTCTTATGTTAATTAAATAAAAACAAAATGTGTACAAGAACTAGGTACACAAAATTATTCGTACATTTATGAAATCTTGCATATAACGAGTCAATATTTATATTTATAAACATGAAACATCTGTGATTGCATAATTATCATTTGTCTGAGTATTTTGTATAAGATTTTTTTTAAAATAGTTCACAAAAACAAGAAATTATGGTAGTTGAAAGACGAATCTGCTTGAAATTACTTTTCCAGTGTAAATCTTTAAGGGAAGTTGACAAAATTAAACGAAGATCGCACTAAATGTTGAGAACCATATAAGTAAATATAAAAATGAGAACCAGTAGAAAAATATTCACCGTGGAGGCCTTAAATTATTTTTAAGTCATCAGAATAAACTATATATTGAGCGTTAAGTGAAATCAAATCCTAAAAATCCCCTGAATAAATTAATATTAAGAATAACTAATTTTTTTAAGGGTCTATTGGAACATAGACTATTCAAAGAACTTTAAGATATTTTGGTTCTAATGGTCTTATAGTAAAAAGTGGGTCCTATAATTCCAAACAAAATAAAATAAAGAGACTCGCATTTGGAAATAGTACATTAGCACGGATTGTGTTTTTGGAAATTGGTAATTTTGCGGATTTGAGTGGAATGGCAAATCTTTTGATTGGAGAAATCCAAATTCTGAGCTTAATAACTGCAATTTATGTAGTACAGTGAAACACGGCGGCAGGATCATATTAGTTTGGGGATATGTAGGAGCCCCTTATGACTATATGGTCATTAAAATCAAAATGTCTTAGAGTTCTTCGAATAGTCTATGTTTCAATATATCCTCCAAATATTTCAGATATATTTTTTGTTAATTTATTCAGGAGTTTTTAGTATTTAATTTCATTTAATGCTCAATAAATCGTTCATTCTGCTGATTAAAAATTTTCTTTCGGTCCCCACGGCAAATATTTTTCAACTACTTCTCATTTTTATATTTACTTCTAATGTTCTTAACAATTGAGAGCAATATTCATACAATTTTGACAACCTCCCTTAAAGATTTACACTGGCAAAGTCATTTCACATAGATTCGTCTTTCAACTACCGTAATTTCTTGTTTTTGCGACCCATTTTTGAAAAAACCTTTTACAAAATACTCAAATAAATGATAATTATGTAATCACAGATGTATTATATTTATAACTATTAATATTGACTCGTTTTATGTAAGATTTCATAAGTGTACGAATAATTTTGTGTACCTGTTTTTTGTATGCATTTTGTTTTTATTTAATTTACATAAGAAAAATAATATTTTTTTCATAATTGGCTATTGCATTTTATTACTGGAATATGAGAGAATATGATCCCGTCAGTAATATATCAATATTATTTTTAAAAGTACTCTATATATCACTTTTTAAATAGAAAACTTAGGTGTACGAATAATTCTGTGAGCCACTGTATATTACTTATTCGATAAAGTATTTTTTCTGAATTCAACCGAATAAATATTTTATTTACAACTGTCAAATAATATACATAGATTGCAATTCTTTTTTATTAATTAGTGACCTTCGTTACTGTTGCTAATTAATAATATTAACAACAGTTGGATGGAATAATATTATACAATCGTTTTGTCCAATTTAAAACTTATCTGCCAAAGAAGTGAAAACAAAGTTACTTTTAAGAAATTTTTTACATAAAAAGCCAAAGATACAATAGATTTGTTATTTTTCATACTTTTTTTGTTTTTAAGCTTAAACTGTAGCTAAATAATACTAAAAATAATTGTCTTGCGTTACGTATGCTGTGAAACAATGACGCGAACTATCGATATCTGTCAAAGTCTGATGACATATTTGGTTATAATAAACATACATTATTCATGTCATAGTTGTGGATAAAGTATAGTATTCTATTCGCATGTAATGGATATTACTCATTCGAATGATTTACAACACTCGTTTTCACTCGTGTTTGCAAACTTCATTCTCATATTTAACAGGTTAAGCGCCATGGCGGTCACCGGTGTCCGTTATGCATCTGGCCAATCTAGCCATGGCGGACACCGGTGTCCGCCTGGCTTTTACTTTTTTATCGATCCTGCCTGACCAAGCGTTTACTTTCTTATGGGTAATAATGCAGTACTGTGTCCGCTGTGGCCCTGTAAAATCAAATTTCGAAAAATTATATTATACAGGGTAAGTCACCGAAATGCCTGTCTTCGATATCTCCCTTGTCGTTAGAAATACAGCATAAATTTATTAACAAAAGTTATTGGTCAACTCAAGGAGCATAACGTAAAATTATTTTCACATATACAGGGTGTTGCGTTACGGCTCGGCGAAAATTGTTTGCCTTTTATTAAATTGAACACCCTGTATATTTTTATATTTTTTCAAGTGTATTTCATTCCTCTATACGGACATATAAATTTTGTTTTAGTTTTCCGCGGCGTTGCCAAGTTATTCCGTTTATTCTCTAAAAAAGACCAAATACACGCATTGCTTTATAATGACGTACTGAAGTTATTTTAATAGTAAAAATTAAGATTTTTTTTTCTGTACAACTGTAACTACACTCTATGTTCTCACATATATTTTTTTAAATGTAATTATACAGGGTGTTCAATAAAGCGAATCAAATTTACTCAATTTCAAATGACTAAAACTCGTCATTTTCAAATGGAACAGCCTATATTTTATAATTCAGTTGTGCGTCTTTTTGTATTATCTTCATATTTTATTAAGGGTACCCTATGCCTAAAACCAATATTTTTGGAGATTTTAACAATTTTTTTCTACATTGGCATCAAATAAACGTCTCCTACATTCGGTTTTGAATTTATTTGAGATGTAGAAGGTATTGGTTCCTAATTAATAAGTTCATTATATATATAGTGGCCATTCATCCCGTTATGGGATTAAGCCGCTTCTTATGAAGCTCTCTAGATCCTTTATTATAGGGGGGATCAGTCCCTATTTCATTTTCTTTTAAATTTTCTCTGCAATTTTTTTCCATAGTTTCCTATTATTCGTTTTGTCTTCCCAATTTGTAATGTTGGCGTCTTTTAGGTCTTGAATTACTTCTTTCTTCCATGTTGATCGTGGTCTTCCTCTCTTTTTGTTTCCGGGTTCCCATTCTACTATCGAGTATATCATTGCATCTTTTCCTGCTCGCCATATGTGTCCCAACCATTTGACTCTCTGCTGTTTTATTTTTTTAACTATATCTTCATCTTCTAGTTCTTGTAGTATCTCTCTGTTCATTCTTGTCCGATATTCATTTTCATCTACTTTAATCGGTCCTAATATTGCTCTTAATATTTTTCTTTCTGTTATTTTTAGTTATTCTTCTTCTTTCTTGGTCATTGTTAGTGTTTCTGCATCGTACATTATTATCGGTCTGATTATTGTTTTGTAAATTCTCATTTTCGTTGTTTTTGTCAGTGTTTTGTTTTTTAATAATCTTTTGTGCATATGAAAAGCTTTGTTTGTTGCAAATATTTTTTCTTTTATTTCTGTTTCTCTATCTCCTCTATTTGATATCATAACACCCAGATATTTATATTGTTCTATTTCTTCAAATTCTTGTTCTCCTATTTTTATTGTCTTGTTCTTATGTTTTTGACCAAATCTCATAATTTTTGTCTTGCTTTCATTTATTTTCAATCCAATTTTCTTTCCTTCTGCTACAATTTCATTAAACATTTTTTTCATCATTTCCCTTCTTTTTGTTATGATAACCAGGTCATCAGCATTTTGGCCACCGTTAGATCTTATCGAGTTTTTGTTTATTTTTCTTGTTACATATTCTATAACTAAATTAAAGAGACTGGCAGACAGTGCATCACCTTGTTTCACTCCTTTGTTTATTGTGAATTCTTCTGTATTTCCGTATTTTGTTTTTATACATATTCTTGTATTCTGCATTGTCATTTTTACTAGTCTTCTCAGTTTTGTTTCAATTTTTAACTCTTTCAATATCATCATTAATTTACCTCTATTTATGGAATCAAAAGCTTGTTGGAAATCTATAAATAACATTTCTATGTTTATATTAGCTCTTTGAGTTTTTTCTATAATTTGTTTTAATATATGTATTGCGTCTACTGTTGATTTTCCTTTTATAAATCCGTATTGATATTGACCTATTTTATTTACTTGTTCAGCTAATCTTTTTTGTATAATTGATGACATGATTTTGTATGCATTGTTAAGTAATGTTATGCCTCTATAATTTTTACATTGCTGTGGATCCCCTTTCTTATAAATTGTTACAACTTGGCCTTCTTCCCATTCTGTTGACATTTGTTCTTCTCTCCAGATTTTAATTATTATGTTATGCATCTGTTCATGTAATGTGTGCCCGCCATATTTTATAAATTCCATGTTTATCCCGTCGCTTCCTGGAGTCTTGCCATTTTTACTATCTACAATTATTTTCTTAACTTCCTCTATTGTTGGTTCTCTTACTGTATTCTCTTCATTTTCTTCTTCTATTTCATCTTTTTCTATCTCTGTGTTTTCTTCATTCAGTAACTCTTTGAAGTATTTTTCCCACACTTTTTTGTATTGTTCCTGTGTTTCTGTTATTTCTCCAGTTGTATCTTTCATACTATTTACAATTGACTTATGTGTATAATTTTCTTGCTTTATTTTTGTATAAAAACGCTTTGTGTTTCTGTTCCTTCTTTCTGTTTCTATGTTTTTTATTTTTTCTTCCATCCATTTTCTTTTAGTCCTTCTTACAGTTTTATTGCATTCTTTTCGGCTTTGCTCATACTCGATTTTGTCTTCATTCTTATTTGTCTGTATCCATTTGATTCTTTTTTGTGCTTTATTGTCTTGTAGTATTTTGCATTCTTCGCTGAACCATTCTTTTTTGCTCTCTTTCTTTTGTATTCCTATCTTCCCTTCCGCCGCTTCTATAATACTTGTTTTTATTTCATTCCAGTTTGCATCGATATCTGTTATATTCGTTATATTACTTTTGATGTTTTCTTCTAGTCTTATCACGTATTCATTTCTACTATGTTCATTATTGAGTTTTTCTAAATTCCATTTTCTTTGTTTGTTATTATGCTTGTTGTCTCTTTTTATCTTTTGTTTTATTGTTGTAGCTACCATATAGTGATCAGTGTCAGCACATGCTCCCCTATATGTTCTTACATCCCTTATTGATGTTTGCATTCTTTTAGTTACTAGTATGTGGTCTATTTGTGTTTTATATTTTTGATCTGGTGACGTTCTTGTTATTTTATGCTGCCATGGGTGATCGAATTTTGTGCTACTTATTATCATATTAGTTTTTATTGCAAAGTTACATAATCTTTGCCCATTATTATTTGATATGTTATGTACTGTGTGTTTTCCTGCTACTTCTTTAATATAGTGTTCTTTGCCTACTTGAGCATTTAAATCACCGAGTAATATTAATATGTCTTCTTTTGCAATATTGTCTAATTCCTGTTCCATATCGTCGTAAAATTTTTCTTTTTCCTCTTTCTTTGCGTTCTCCGTTGGTGCGTAAACATTTAATAATGATATATTGAAAGGTTTTGCTGCTATTCTTAAGTACGCTATTCTTTCATTTATTGGTTTAAAATTTAATATATTGTGTTTCATTTCCTTCATTATCATAAAAGCTACCCCATATTTCCCTTGTTTTTCATCCCCTGAGTATAATAATGTGAAGTTTTTATTGTTTACTTGCCCATTCCCTTTCCACCTGGTTTCCTGTAATGCTCCAATACTTATCCCATATTTTTCTAATTCTATGCCTATTTCTATCATTTTTCCCACTACTAACATTGTTCTAACGTTCCATGTACTTATTTTTACGGTTTTTTTTTTACTTGACTTATATTTACTTTTTATATTTAATATTTTCTTTATGGTTCCTTCACCTATATCATTACTTTCTAGTAGTTTTTTGAAGCCGTACTTAGTAACAGTTTTCCTTCTTTTTCCCTCCATTCATACCATTCATTATCAATTTTAAGTTTTTTATAGCCAATTTTAATTTCTTTGTTCTTTGATTTCTCCTCCTTTGCTACTTTTATTATTTTTTGCTGTATATCCATTTCTTTTTTTGTCAACTGACCTTCTATGTATATTTTTGTTTTTCCAAGTTTTCTTTTATTCTCCATAATCTTCATTTTATTTTCCCAAGTATCTACTGTAGCAACTGTGTGTTGTCTTTCTTCGTTTCTTCCTATTTTGTAAGTATCTGTTATTTTAACTTCGACTCCTATTTTGCATTTTATGAAATCTTCCACATCTTTATTTTTGTTCTCTAATTTTGCACCTTTAATTATAATATTATTTTTTATCATGGCCTTTTCTCTTCTGTCTTCCTTTCTTTCTAAATCATAAATTCTCTGTTTTAAGTTTTGTGTTTCTATTTCCACCTTTGTTTCATTGTTTTTTAATTTTGCAATTTCTTCTTTTAATTTATCTATTTCTTGTCAGAATATATTATTTTCTCTCCTTATTTCCTTTATTTCTATCATTATTTCAGACATCATGGTCTTTAGTTCTTCCATATCTTTATTTTTAGTTTTAGTTGGTGTCCTTTTAATTATTTTGCTTCTTTTAAAGACTGCGTTTTCTGAGTCGCTATCTCTTCTTCTTTTCCCCTCGTCAGTGGATGTTCCTTCTTCGTATTCTTCCTTTCTTTGTTTGTCTTCAATTGTAGATATTTCTTTTTTGTGTTCTTTATTCATGACATTTGAATTTAATTGAAAAATAACTTGAATTTATTTTATTTTGTACTTTAGAATAATCGCACGCAATGTAATGTTCAATGTTTACACAAATAAATCTACTTGTCGCAACAGATCCGAGGTACGGGTCTCTCTCAGCAAACGTCGGGTCAGCGGTTCAAAACCCAGCGCCCTATTTTTTTTTTATCAAAATTTTATTTAAATTCTAAAGCTAAATTTATCCTATTTTGAATTTTTAAATTTATTTTCCCTTTTTTTGTAAATAAAATAAATAATTTATATAGATAGTTATAATAGTTTTTTAAGACACTTCTCGCATCACAGTTCATTGACACTTCTTGTCGTCCACTTTAAAGGTTAGATTTAAGTAACAATGAAAAAAATCCTATTTACTTGTTAGTTTTATACCACAAATCACAGTAAGAGATGCACTTAATCTGTACTTCAGTTTATACAAAGTTTAAATTTTATTTTTGTTTTTTTTTACTCTGTTTTCACTTATTAACTTAGCCAATCAACGTGTATCGCACAACGCACCACTCACGTTAATAAGTTCATTCAAAATTAATAAATTGTTCACAGAGAATAAAGAGAGTTACTCACCATTTCATTTTTCTTCATAACTTTTGCTTGTCGCATTTTTTTCGTTTTTTGTTTCACACTTTTACGAATCTTTGATAAATTCAATTCTTTTTGAGAATGTTTACCCATCTTTCAATATAAATATATTTATACGAATATACTGAGTAATATAATATTAATATATGGAGTAACAAAACAATGAAAAAGTAACACTATAACTTATAGTAGGTAAAAGTAGTTATTTTTATCTGTTGCAAGTGTATATAAAATTTTTTAACTCAAAACAGTGCCGAGCCAAGGGAAGTTGGCTCTGGGGTGCTAAATTGAATGCGCCGCCCCAATATTTATATATACATAAAATTAATAACAAAATCTATGAGTAAACTAATCTAATAACAACATGAGTTCGATATTTTTTATTGAAAATAAAAAAAACTAAATTATAAGCTATAATTACATCACTTTTCTTGCCTTTTTTCCCGGAAAATTCGTTAGCTAAATCAGTAGTATCTAGTTCTCTAGCAATTTTGTTATCTATACTTATAATTGCTAAATTAGTTCACCGTTCCTGTGACATACTGGATCGTAAATAATTTTTTATCAGCTTTAATTTTGAAAAACTCCCCTCAACAGAAGTCACAGAACAGTTAAAATATTCCTAATGAAATCATAATATTTGGGAACATATCCGTAAGGTTATTGGAAAAAATAAAATCTATTAATTCTAATGCGTTCATATCTGCATTAATGTATGTTAACAGAATTTCAATTTCATCACATAAGTCTATTGCACTTATATCAGATTCCTTCCGTTCGCTATCAGATAATTTGATTTGCAAATCCATGCAGTACTTCATTTTTGTCTCTCCACTTGTTTCTAATAATAAATAAAAATTATTTAAAAAATTGAAATTTTCATTATGTACTTTTAAGAACTCAAATCGCTCGTCTATTTTAGATATTGCTGTGTCAAAAATGATAACATAAAAACTAATTTTGTAATATTCAGCAGGTTGTGTTTGTTGTGGTTTTAATCTTATTGTTTATTTTATAGTTATAACAAATTCAAAATAAATTGTGCAATAAGAAAAAAAATTCAATATCTTCATTAGGTTATACATATATATATATATATATATATATATATATATATATGTATATATATATATATATATATATATATATATATATATATATATAGTTGAAGGTAATTGTGACTGCAATTAGTTAAGGAAACTGTATTTCGTGGGAATGGCAGTCAGGAATCGGGCTAATAATTTTTACGTCTTTTTAAATTTTGACAAGCTTTCGGAATCTCTTTATTCCTTCTTCAGGTCAAATTTTGTTAGAGTTATAATTTTGAAAATTGTCGACTCCATGAAGCATATTTTCTTTTGGCTATTTTTTAAATTGTTGTAATTTCCATTGTTGAATTTGAAGATGAACACTGCGCCATGTGGTGCATACATTAATTTCTGTGACCTGTAATATTTTACTAAATTATTATTTTAAAATTATAACAAAATCATTTTTAAAATTCAACAATGGAAATTACAACAATTTAAAAAATAGCCAAAAGAAAATATGCTTCATGGAGTCGACAATTTTCAAAATTATAACTCTAACAAAATTTGACCTGAAGAAGGAATAAAGAGATTCCGAAAGCTTGTCAAAATTTAAAAAGACGTAAAAATTATTAGCCCGATTCCTGACTGCCATTCCCACGAAATACAGTTTCCTTATATATATACAGGGTGAGTCTGGGAAGACGCCCCCCCTCTTAACTTTTTTATTATAAGTAATAGAATAAAATGGCTCATATAAAAGTTTTATAATTTTACATATACTATTTGATGGCAGATGTAGATATTTTTTATAAAGTCAGGTTTACAAGATACGACTATCAACTTTTATTTTTCAAATGACAACCTATAATTATTTTAATAAAATAGAAATCGCCATTTTTTTCTCTTTTCAACGATGTATTAACTTTTATTAATGTATTTGAAAAATTTCGAGAAAAATGAGATCATTTAGACATGTCAGAAATAATTTTTAAACAAATATCATAGGTGGCTATGTTTCTCGAAATCGGGTAAACATCCTTCTCAGTAAGTAACAAACAAATGTATACATTTTTGACATTAATTTAATTGTTTTACATTGTTACGTTTTGTTTATTTTCATATAGCCACCTATAATATTTATTTAATAATTATTTCAAATATTTTTAAATATCTCATTTTTCTCGAAATTTTTCAAATACATTAACAAAAGTTAATACATCGTTGAAAAGAGAAAAAAATGGCGGTTTTTATTTTATTAAAATAATTATAGGTTGCCATTTGAAAAATAAAAGTTGATAGTCGTATCTTGTAAACTTGACTTTATAAAAAATATCTACATCTGCCATCAACTAGTATATGTAAAATAATAAAACTTTTATAAGAGCCATTTTTTTCTATTACTTATAATAAAAAAGTTAAAGGGGGGGGGCGTCTTCCCAGACTCACCCTGTATATATATAGTTGTTATAGGTTATGTCATTACACATATTTGTTAAAAGTAGTTTTTTCAAATAACCAGTTTATAAAAACTAGTTCTTAATTTTTTTCTGTTAAAACCTGAAGTGTGTATAAGACAAAAATTATTCTGGTTTTTACAAAAGTGTTAAAAATTACGCGTTTTAACTACTTAATACTAATTTCCAAAAGAACACTTGCTAATCTCTAGTTTTAACTAGTTAAAAGTAATTTTTACTGATTTCGGGTTTAAACTTAATATACTTTGTCTATATTCTATTTTCTGTGACACCTACCTGTCTCTTCGTTATTCACTTTCAGATATAGATATTTTGTTATTTGACGAATTTTAGTTAAATGGAATTTTAACCGTTCAATATTTAGAGTACATACTTAATAGGTGGCAGTAATAATTTTTGCAATTAAGTGAACGTACATTCATTACTCATGCAATGAAATCAATCAATATAATTAAAATTTGTAACTTGTGCAATTAAATATGTTGGGGCGCTAGTCCGAACCGTATTTAGACAAAGAAAATAATATAAAACGTATTTATATTGAAGAATTTATAACTAAGTAAGAGAAATATTTAGGAAAATGAAAACAAAAAAAACTTGTACCTACCAACTATGTCTATTAACATCAATATTATTGATATATTCCATCAAGAAATATGATATAACTGAAAAATCCAACTAGGGTAAAGTATGAATCTGTATATGGTAAATCAGTTTTAGGTTAGTAAGATTCGTGTGATATATTATCAGCCTAAATAATAGCTAGTATAAAAGAATAGAATGAGAAATGAAACAATGTTATAATGATTTCAAATTAGGGAAGTGGAACAATTAAACCCTAAGTTCAAATATTTGAGGTTAGCAAATGATCTGTGATAATTAAGCAAGTGTAATTAAAATTATAAATGATTTGGTTAGTTTTATTTTTTGTATTATGTTCTGTATTATTTCCTAGCTAGATGGAACAAAGGTCTTAGTAAATAACATTACTAGTGTGCTTATATAGGAACTATGTAAATTTAAGTATCACAAAATTAACAAGTTACAAAAAACTACATGACGTCTTCTTGTGGCCAGACACCATTACATGACCCTCTATTTAAAATTGTCGAACAGTAGTGACATATTTTATCATATCTTTTAAAGTAAAGACTATTCGAGCATAATTACAAACGTGATGTGTTGGTTGTACTAATATATAACCAGGGTTGTTAAAAAGGCCACTTTTTTAATTTTAGACGGGACACTGGTCAATTTTGGTTTTATTCGTCCAAAATTGGTCAAAAGTGGTTAAAATTGTCCAAAATTTATTTTATATAATTAGTGTGCCGATTTAAATTTTTTAAATATATTTATATACAAAATATTTGTTAAAACAAATTAAACCAATTGCAATTGCCTTGGACACTTTGCAAGGGGATTCTGCAACAATTGCCGATGTTGTGCATGAGTGGCAAAAAAATTTAAGTAATGAGGATTTAAAACAATATAAAAAATTTATTGAAAATAGATACAATAATTGTATCACTCATGCTCACATTCTAGCTTACATGTTGCACCCCAGATATTTGGGAAATAATATAACTGCAAAAGAAGCAGAACAGGCAAGACAATGGTTATCCGAGGAGTAGAAGAAGAGCCCTTTCCGAAATCATTTTTTTCGACTGTCGTTCGTGAAAATGTTAAGGCATCGACGTGGTGATTATCATTAAAAAATACAGTAAACTCTGATTTTCTATGTTTTGTTGTACATTTGCAGAATTGCATTGCATCATCTGCAAGTATGGAAAGAATTTTCTCGAATTTTAGCTACATACAAAACAAAATCAGAAACCGATTAGAATTAGAAACTGCTTCAAAACTAAGTCACATCGTATCGAATGCTAACCGCTATTGCTAAAGACAAAAACATGACTGACGAATGTGAGTATTAATGTATAATGCACATTATAACTGAAATTCAAACTGTACTCTTAATAAATATTCCTTTATATTTCTTTTATAACGTAATGTACTTTATTTACTTTAATAAAACTTAAAGTAAAAGTTTGGTGCTTATATTATAATTTTAAAATTTAAATTCCTTGTTAAATATCCTACCATTTGATTAGTCGCAAAGTGTTTTGACCAGTGGTCAAAATATATTTCGTCCGGGACGGTTAAAACCGGTTAAAACCTGTGGTTAAAACCACACTGGTCAAAATACCTACAACCCTGCATATAACACAAGTACTGCTACAACCAGATGGATGGATCCGTTTAAGCAACGGTTTGAGCTGCGGCTAGGTTCAGTGAAGACGGGTGAGGGTCGAGCCAAAAAATATAAATTTAGGTTGCCAGCCAGTCAGGCACAGCTCAATCGGTTGATCGACCAACCTAACGTGAAAGGACGAGTAAGGGGATGCATAAAGGACCAAAACACGAATTAAAAGATATAAAAAAATTATTCCACGCAGAAAACGGGCAGCGCGTCTTAGCGCCATTTGTGGGAAAGTACAAAAAAACTAACACACGCTAAAACGTCTAAATAAAAACGTAAATCGCTGGTAGATACATTAGCCAATGCGAAATATCGAACGAATATCCGCGATCAATATAAGCGGAGATAAACTAAATCTTCACAAAAGCGAATAACGAATCTCCCCGAAATAGCTAAGTACACGGAACGAGGTGCAACAGGTACGCCTTGCATCCGCTCGTGCTTTAAAACTAATACCACCGCAATCGTCGAAGTAGATCCGAAACGTAACGGGATCTGGATCAGTTACGTGAAACGTAACCAAGACGAGATCAAGTCGAATAAAATACGACAACGTGTAATAAAGATAATAATACGAAACAAAAATTAAAAGCTTAAAAGGAATGAAACGTTATTAGCACCTGAGTCAAGAGATATACCATAACCTAGCAATTCTAAAATCTCACCTCTGATGATGTGCGGCTTCTGAAGCAGGACTCTCTTCCCAAAACGGGATGCGTATTGAGGGAGGAGCCTGTAATATAAATAAAATTAGAAGCCTAAAAAATATAACGATTAAGAAACTGCGTTGGAAGATGCAAAAGATAATTTAGTGGCACCAGAAAATCATACCTAAGGTGGTGTACGGCTGAAGACACAGACGTCCTTCTGCTTTTGAGTAAGGTGTGAATTATATCCCGGTAATTCCAGAGGAACATAGCAATCATGCCGGTGAACTACAGAACAACAACTCCATCAGCGAGGATAAAATACAATATCAAAAAAACATAAATTTATTTTCACGTGATTCTAACAACCTTGCTAGCAAAAAAACAGTTCAGAACCGAAAAGTAAAACTCTTAAATAATCTCTTCTCGAGCCGAAGCTGGCCGACTGCGTTAATTAATCATTTTCAGATTGGAATGAAATCCGAAGACGTTCCAACGACCAAAATACGAGGATGCAGGAAGAATTGCCTGCGCAATAGGGCTGGGGCAACCTCAGAGTACAACAGCACAAATATCCCCGATTACTGAAATAGTGTCAATTTATAAAGAAATAAAGAAGAAATTACCCTTTAATTTATCACATTATTTTCTCGAGATACTCATATCAAGGCAAGAGAAAATAGGTTAACATTTGAACTTTTTTACAGGTAGTTCTTAATAAAAAAAAGTTAAACCCTAAAACTATATACAAATTTTAAAATTATTAAATCCTTATTGCTGTTTCCATAACATAATAAAAAATATAATGTATTATGGAAGCAGGCCCTTCCTCTACCAGAATAATAAATCCCTTATACCCATTTATTGCACTGACCACATGACTCAGACTTAAGAGAAATAAACTGTAGGAACTGGAAATCACCACAAACACAAATCACAAACTTCACAACTTCATGACCAACGCCATCTATTCATCTATATTTTAAATACTTGCGTTTTTAGCACATTTTGTAGTACAGCACGGTGTCCCATTTCCTATAAAACGCAGACATAAATCGAAAAATTGAATACTTAATTTCACGTATAATATTCTGTAAATTTATACAAGAGATATCACTGCCATTGTTGTGGACCAACAATTTGTCGGATAGGTATTCTAGCACAAGGTGTGAAAGCAAAGTCACCTACGCACTGCTCTCAATGCGTATTTGTACTTTGATTTTGAGCGCTGTTTAAAATTGTAAAGTAGTCTGGTAAATGAGATTTTGCGGGAAAGGCCGATTCAGAGTTCACGTAAAAATTGTCGCCATTTTGAAATGGTTGAAGTAAAGCTATGATATTTTGATATCATTGTAGAGCTAATTTTATGTACATTTCGAAAAAAATATAATAATACCGATTCCCTATGCTAGAATCAAAAATCAACACACTTCCGCTAAAACCGGAAATAACACAAATTCTTACTAAGATCATTTTATGAGTCCCTTTGACTAGTTTAATTTTATTTCGTAACATTCTTCTGTATCTCTCATAATAAAGGAAATATTCTGGGTTCCGGCCTTTCGCCAAACACCCTGTATACAGATTCAGATAAGAAGAAAAACGATATTTAAATCAATTTATAATCCAGGATATAAATACTTTTTGACTACAAGCAGGTCACAATAAAAATCTAGAAATAATCGCAACAAATAAAATATTTACTCCTCGTACCGTACATTTACCGGACTTGTAAATTACTATTGTTTAGAATGACGTTTTACAATCCGATTTGATGAAGTGTTATCGACAGTATGTTAAATGTATTCCAATATTTTTTTTTTATATAATTCATTTTTTTAACTGGTATAAACATTTACATAAAATATAATTTTTTATGCATTAATATTTTTGCAAATTGGATTAAAAATATTGGGAACTTGTAATTGGTTAAATGATATGATGTTCTTAGGCTCATGTGTTCCATTTATTACAAAACAAGAGTACAATTTGGACGTTTTGGATTTTCATTTATCCATCATCAGCTATTGGAATGCCCAATAACACGCTACTACGGCCCTCTAATAGACTTACATATGCTCAATCCAGAAGCGTAACTTTGGCTATTAGAAAATATTATCACTTTATGACTAACTGCACCATGTATTCAGTGTCTGAATTCCGCTACCGATGACGGAATTTTACCAAAATTACGGAGTAGCGGCTGTAGAAAAAATTCTCCAAAAAGTAGCGGAATTTTTGATTGAATTGTTATTAGTTATTAAATAATAAATGAAAACTAATAAGTAAATTATTACTTTTAAGAATGTTAAAATTCTAATTAAAATGATGAAAAAGCATATATATCCAATTTTTCATGTGACATTTCAATATCAGTTAGTGATTTATATATCGTAATATATGATTGTCTTTGTTGGGTTTTAAGCATGAGCTCATTAAAAAACCACGAATAACAAAAACTTTAATCAGAATATTTTTAGTATAATGGAACTATAACAAAACAATGGAACTAGAAATATATATTTAATACATAAATACAATATAAATATTAAAGTATGTCGTCTCGATGTCTAAATGATCTAGAGTGCTAAATTGAAGTTTTAACACCCTGTCCTCAGCAATACGGTATTTCTTTAATTTATTGGATATTTACTTTCATACATTACAGAATGGGAGATTACTCGACAACTTGTTTAATATTTTTTTGGTAAATAATATTGTTAACGTTGCCCTTATAATATTATTGTTGCCTCACTAAATTGATTGACTGTCGTGATCTAAACAACTATTCGTATATTTTCACAAGTTCATGGCTTCTATATTTATTTATATTTATTTATTATTATATTGTGTTATACGTAGTATATATCCATTCTATACCTACTCTGTGTGGTTCTCTATATATAAAATCACATTTGGAAATCCATTTAGAATATTTCTAATAGTAATCATATCGTAACATTCATTTTAACTAAATCTAAGCTAAGGTTTTTCGTTCAAAATGACAGGAACTATGGATTATGTTCATCATTTAGACTTTAATAATACATAATAATAATACAATTAAAAGGTGACCAATTTGAACATTTGAAATGGTTTCTCGATATCAGTGTTATTCTCAGAAGGAAACTTATGTCTTTATGCTTTAACCAGATGAACGATGTATAGCATATGTTCTTCATTTTTGTAAGATGACTGTTGTAATTTTCGAAAAGTTGAATATTTCTTTCCGTGACATCGTTTACAACTTTTATTGCCTTTACTGTATACAGTTTGTAATATTTTGATAGCAGAATTAAACAAAACGTGATACGATAACACCCCCGGGAAGAAATGTTCAACACATTTATAGTTACAACGTTTTCCGGCCTTTATCGCTCTTGCGGCACCATTTACCCCCTTTCAAATGTTAAATGAAGTTGGTGTTTATAAAATTTAGAATCGTACTTAATTTTTTTACGAACGCACTAATCTTTTATATTATTTTCAGGCACAGGACAATTATTATATAGGAGCTGTTGTGGAATACGCACCGTACTTTAATATTCTGGCCAGTGCTGAAGAAAATTTGAGAAGAAATGTAGATGAATATGTAGCGTTTATTCAAAGAGCTAAGGAACAGGTAAAAATTAGCAACTAGTATATATAAATAAACGAAAGGAATATGTGGGATCTTCAGAATGTCTACAAATGTTACTTTTGGGACTGCCATAAACTTCGTCAAAATTTAAAAATTAGTAAAATGTCATTCAGACTACCTCGCGTATTTGATTCATTCTAAACATCACATGCCAAGTTTTTGATAAACAGAGTGGGTGTCCTGTCCTAATAGTCAAATTTATTTGATTAGCTATTTTCCATGTACTTATATTTAAAAGTTAAAAATTATTGATAGCCTGTTTAGAAAGTCTCATTTTTATTATTTTTTTAAAACTCATTAATGTTAGTTATTAACTCCATTCCTTAAGCGTTGTTGCAAGAAATGATTATTTTTGTAAAGTTTAACTTCTGGTTGAACTTGATTTTCTTGTTTGGCTATATTATGCTAGTAATATATACTTCTACCTTATTGCTTCTCTTTATTTGACTGTTTGCTCTAGTTTATTGCTTTCAACTTCTTTATATCTTCCTCCACACCATCTTTCCACATCTATCTCACTCTGCCTATTAGACAGTAAATGTGGAAATTATGAAATACAGTAAAAAAAATATTAATTATTAGCGAACCGGTTACAGAATAATGTCCGTCTTCAGCCCACTAAAAGTTATATAAATTTTCTTTAGTGCAAAGTATACATGTTATAAAGGTTAAAAAAAATGTACTTTGAGGTAGAAACTTACAGTCAGATTATAAAACAACTCAAAAACAGTAAAACAGCAATATAATACACGGTAAATCTAAGAATGTAATAATAATTTCTATTTTAGAACTCGAAATTTTACGAAACGTAAAACGCTGAATCACCAGAACAAAATTTAGAACTGTGGTTAATGTAAATAATTTTTGGAATAAAAATTACAATTGGAACACTTAAAAAACAAATTCAATATTATTAATCCAAAAATATTTTTTACACAAAAAACATGGATGATTCTCTCCTTGTTTTCAGTAGTACAGATGTAGATCTTGTATCTTTAAATAACATTTTAATAATCTAGGTACAGTTCAATATACGTATGAAATAGAAAATAATAAACCTATTAACTTCTTAAATTTTATTGTAACACGTAATACACAACAAAATTTAAATGATTTTAACATATTTAGAACACCAACAAATACAGATATTATTATACACAAGCATTCAAATAATCTTAAATCACATGAAGATGTATGGCTTATTTCGTTCATTTCAATAGATTACTAAACACTCCTCTAAATAAAACAACTACAACATAGAATTACATACTATTGATAACTAGGTACTAACAATGGCTACTAAATACAATATGTAAATATTTTTTTTTAGAAAAGTTAAACGCAAACAAATAATTAACATAATATATGCAGATAAAAGTGAAATCAAACCATTTATATTACTTATATATCAAACTATCTCAAAAAATTCATAAAACACTTGAGATTAATACACTACAATATTGTTTTTTTAAAAAATCAGAATTTAGGATCTATACTTAATAATAAAAAAAAAATCCACCAGAAGAAAAAAGTAGCACCTACAATTATTCTGTAATTGTAATGATGTTTATGTATATTGGCTTAACATTTGGACACCAATTAGTTACTGAAAACCTATACAAATATTACTAAAAGAAGGTCTTTTTTGGAGTTGAGTCATTTGATAAAATCTATTAATACACTAACGTTTCGACTGTAAATCAGTCTTCATCAGGGTCATAAATGGTATTGAAACAGACTGATTTACAGTCGAAACGATGATGTATTAATGGATATTATTACATGTCTGGAATTCCAAAAAAGATGTTCTTTTATTAACATCCAGTCGTTAAAACCAATCCTACATACAAATATTAATCATTTAAAATTACTAATGCCCGGTTACATAATACGTGATTAGCTAATCACATAATTAACTGCACGTTGATACCATGCATTGTTAATAAGTTACCATGGTAACAACGTGAAGTTAACCAGTTGATTAACTACTCACGCTTTTATGCAACCAGGCATACATTCACAAATTCCTACAAACAGTTAGTATCATAGTTTTAAATATTCCAACTGTAACAATGAAAATAATAACAATAATTCTATTGAAATATTAAATGACTTAATATACGAAAACAGTAGCAGAAATTTATATATTATTACATTTAATTTTCGCGCCTTTCCCTTTACAAATATTCTTATTACTTCTTCTTTGACTTACCCCTATCTAAAACTGCTACCACATGATTTTAAAATCGTATGATCACAGTTCTCATGGAGGTATAAATGATTTATACCTCCATGACAGTTCTCCATCTTGTTCTGGTCTTAATATTTTCACTTTTATACTACAAATTTTAATTACATATTTAGATTAACAATTTATTGTATTGATATTTTACTCTTTTTTAGTTGTTTTGTAATCAGACAGTGAGTTTCTACCTTAAAGTACCAATTTTTCTGTAACCTTTATAACTTGTATATTCATTTTATATTGCATATCTTTCACAGAACTAATGAAAATTTTTACTGTACTTCATTGTTTCCACATTTATTGTTCCTCAACGATTTTCCGCAGTATTTTGAATTCAAATATCGTAAGTACATTCTCTTTGTTTTTCGTTAGCACCCACATTTCAGATGCTTATGTTATTACTGAGCGAATAATAATTTTCAATATTGATTTTTTGGTTAATGTGATAGCGTTTTTGGACTTCAGAGTACTTCTCAGGCTATAATTGGATTTGTTTTCCATAAGAATTATTTTGTTTATATTCTGGCTTATGCTATTATTGGAGTTAATCGATGAGCCTAATGTTGTGCCGGTTCATTATCTATTTGTATATTTCTGTTTTCATCATTCATATTATTTTGTCCAATCCAAACTTTTTTGCTGCTAGCTTTATTCTGGTATTTGCTTCCTCCAAATCTGTTTGTCTTTCCTTTAATATTATAAGGTCATCTGAATATTCTAATACAACGAGAGGTCTATTTATTATCGATCAGTTTACATTTACTTCTGCTTGTCTGAAAGTCATTTCAAGGAATTTATTGAAGAGTAGTGGTACTAAGGAGTCTCCCAGTTTCAGGCCTATATTAGGGTATATTGGTGTTCGGTTCTATCATGTAACACATCGCTTATATTAATCGCCGTTGTTAAACGTTTGTAAAGATACTGGTAATAAAATCTTATCACTGTATTAAATATTTAAGCGATCATAGGTAACAATACTTGCTAATTTGTTAATATTTAAAGATACGAACTATATCCAAAATTTTAAAGACATTCTTTTAATGTCAAAATGGAAAATACAAATCTATCATATTTTCTTCTTTCTTCTTCATAATTTTGTACCTTGCATTCAATAAATAGTCTAATATAATCGCAATAAAGTCACATTTGTTTTTTAAAAAGGAAAGTTGCATTATATGCCTATACAATTTCTCCAATTTTTTGGATTTTATCTATCGGATTATTTATCGAGAAATATTTAAATGTTTGGTTATAAATCTTTGTAACACATATTCAAACTTCCATATGAATAATTTTTGCAAAATTTTATTGAAATATTTATCACTGTTCTTCATTCTATCAAAGAATTATTTTAATCGCTGAAAAACTTGCACAAAATATATAATTATTATTTTATTTGCTACTTATTTTTGCCGAAATATATTCTGATAGCTGTTAATTTTATCAATCATACTCAATTTATTACAAAAAATTATAAATATCCAAGTAAATTATTATTTTTATTAAGCTTCCGGGGTGCAACCAGGAGATAGCAGGGAAAAATTAGTCAAGTGTCCCACATTTAATTTACTAGACCCTGCTTTATAATCGATTTGACAACAGAAACGTCAAACCAATCGCAGATATACAAATATCATAGTCGATAGTTAAAATTAACCTACGTCGATTAACATAAGCAATGAGTTACTTGCTAGAGCGCATTAGTATATTTTCAATATCATAGAGTGACAATTAGTATTGCAAAATGGGGAATTAAAGAATAAAATTGAAAATAATTCTAGAAACGTCCGAGCTGCCCAAATTCCAAATATTATAAATGCGTTCTATTATTTAATAATTAGTTAAAAAATAATAAACACTTTTCTTGATTTTCCACAAAATTTAATTTAAACTTAAACGTTACAATTGTTTCGACTTTACAGTCATCATCAGACATGAATGTACAGAGAAAGTTATACACAGGTATTTATATCTTATTAGGGATTACATATTAAGAAGAGGTGAATGGCTTACTTCTACTTGGTTGTTACAGATGTTTTTCCCCGAATTAATGGCTTTCCTTATTTCTAAATTTTCGAGAAGGTTCATTCTACTACCTTTTTCAGCTAAATGTTTAATTTTGAAATTCCCATTAAAACTATGGTTATTGGTGACACAGTGTTCACAAAAACCCGTTGAGCAAATTTGCTTATCAATGGAATTGAGATGTTCTTTCATTCTCGATTTAAAACTTCGGCCACTTTGTCCAATATATATGGCATTACAATTATTGCAGTTAATCTGATCAATTCCATTAATATCAAATTTAGTTTCATATGTACCTTGTATTAAATTCAGTGTTTGATAATAAAAAAGGATTAAACTGATTATTTCTTCCTCATATGCAATACTGATTTCTTTGATCGATAATCTTAATATGCATGTGTGACTTATGGCGACCATATTTAGTCATCTCTTAATCAACATCATAGGCTTGTTTAAAAATATAGCAGGTGACTAAAGGTAACCACATATAATGAGTAAATTCCTATTAGACATGAGATAATCAAATGTTAGCCACTTGCTTATCGCTATGACAAACTTGCTACTCGCATACTTATACTACTAGACAATGTATTCAATAAATTTAATTGCTTTTCAGAACGCAGATATAATAGTATTTCCAGAATGTGGAATTACGTCACTTCATTTTCCTCATTTTAATAGAGAAAAATTAATGCAATATACTTCTGAAGTACCCGATTCCAATCATGAAGTTATTCCATGTAATAATGGTTCTTGGACAGATGTAAGTACTACGCACAACATACGATAACGATACAGATCTGGAAATTTGTAAAAAAAATGACAACAGTATTCATTTATGTTAATTAATATAAAATTATACATAAGAGTGGCTGCTTCGTTGCGATTTTGTTCATTATTTATAGATTTACAGATGTGTCACACATATTTGTTTAGAATAGAGCAATAAATTTGTATTTTATCTTTTATCCTATAATAATATTGTGCATATTATTTCAATATTTCAGACTATTAAACGATTATCCTGCAGTGCCAAAGAAAATCAAATATACGTGGTAGTTAATTTACCGGAGAAATATAAATTCGATGCAAGTGATTCCGACAGCGACGCAATCTTTTATAATACTAATGTAGTATTTGACAGAACAGGTGCCGTTGTTGCTAGGTAAGAAATAACTATGATTTTTTAATTACTTAATGTCTTGTAAGTTATTATTTATACTTATCGATTCCCTGGTCTGTAAGAATCAATTACTAATCAGAAATTTGTAAACATAACTTACTCCCTTACTTAGAAACCCAATCAACAAACAGTTCTTTTGTATAGTTGGGTTTTAAAATTTTTTTGTTTATTTATTGGATCTAATTTCTGAGTGACTTTTGCTACTTTAAATTTATTTGCATCACGGTTATGTCTAACTAATATCTCTTGATACAACTTTAACTCTCGTATTTCATTTCCACCCGAATTTACAACTTGTCTTTCCGGATTCTTATAAAGTGTACTCCTTATATCTGGTCTAAACAAATCTAATCGGGTTAGCAAATTTCTTCCTAAGGTTACCATAACACGATGCCTATCTTCATCCTCATTATTATCTTTTTGAATTTACTTTTAAAATATGTAACTGAGGTTTCTGCCAAACTAGGGGTATAATTTGGATGACAAAAAGTATGTGCAATACCATTCATTTTAAAAAATCATATTTCTACACTGATTTTTCCAAAGCCTTCGACAAGCTAGACCATGAGTTACTGATACGGAAATTAGAACATTACAGTATATCTACCTCACTTACAAATCTAATTTATCATATTTACACGAGAGATACCAATATGTTTATTATAATGGTTTCAAATCTGAAATATTTCATCAAAAATCCGAAGTTCTTCAGGGTTCAGTGCTTGGGCCACTTCTCTTTAATATATTTATAGACGATTTAACAAAATGTATTAACGTACTGTATGCTGACGATCTTAAATTATTGTGTACGATTAATATTTTGGATGTCTGTGAAGTGCTGCAAGATAATTTAAACGTGGTTAATCACTGCTGTGTAAACAATAATCTTGTTCTTAATATTGAGAAATACAATGTTTTGTAATTTTTTAAATAAACTAAACCCATTACTTACCTCTACACTTTAATTTTAAAATTTTATGCAGCCTGCATGTTTTTGAAGACACATTTGATCATAAACTTTCATTCCACATATCTAACAAATAGTGAAATCTGCCTACAGGAGTTGCTGTTATTCAGTAAATTCACTTTACGATTATTGTTTACGTCTTTGGTAGATAATCCATCTCCATTATTTTCGGCTTTTATATATATAATTTCGGTCCTCAGTTATAGACCGTCTGTGTACAGAAACAAAATAATTTCCTTTTTTTAAATGATATTCTAAATTAATTCAAAATATGATATGAAATATACATTTGCTTTTCCTTTCAAATTTCAAATTATTTCTCGTCAAGCAAAATCTTAAAACTACTATTGTTTATTTGTTTGGTAGATATCGCAAATATAATTTATTTGGAGAGCCAGGATTTAACAGGACACATATTCCAGAAGAAGTAAGCTTTGAAACTGACTTTGGTGTTACCTTTGGCACGTTCATTTGCTTCGACATTCTCTTCGCGGACCCAGCTACACTACTTCTTCTGCATAATGAGCGAGTTACAGACATAGTTTATCCAACTGCTTGGTTCTCCGAACTTCCTTTCTTATCAGGTATGAAACTGGTTTGTATCAACAATATTGCAATCTAAAGCCGCATCCACACGTTTGCCAAACCTCAACAAACCTTCACAAATTCAAACGTGTGGATGGAGCGTTTGACTTGGTGTGCGTAGGTTTGCAAGCGCTTGTGGTCAACCTGATCGAGTGTCGGTTTTTTGACACAAATCAACGGATTTTGCTGCAAGCGCTTGGGGTTCATCCATACGTTTGTGCCGCATTCATTTTCGTTCGAGCATTAGTGGTTAATAGACGTACATTTTTTAAGTGAGTGACAAAATGAGTGACTGGTCCAGTGAGGATGTCTTGAGCTTCCTAGAACATTAACAGGCAGAACCATGCATTTGGGACCCGGGAAATACTAATCACAAAGATAAAAAAAAATAGCTGATGCACCTTCTTTATCGTATTTTTCGTTTCCTTTTGCTTATTTTCTTGTTTTTGTAATAAAAATAACTTAAGTCAAATGTTATGGCCGATACAAGCTCAACGTCCGTCATGCTTGCCTGTTCAGAGCACACTAACGCGCTCCCAAAATCATGCCTAAAGTTTATAGAGGTTTGGAGTTTGCGGCAAATGGGCAGCGTGTGGACGCGGCTTAAGCGTTGAAGGTTGCTGAGACTTATCTTAGAATTTATGATGGTTCATAGTTTTTAGTGGTTTTATATAAATATATGTGTGAGGTAAGGTTGTTACATCTCCTTGGCAGGAATGAATGATATGAATCGTGAGTTTCTTTTTTAATGTAAAACGTGGAATTTATCATATCTATGGTTACGACTTGATAATTGATTGAGAGCAATGTATATTTGCCTGTCTCATTTAAAATAAAAGATACGGAACGTATTCGACATTTATATTTTAAGTTATAAATTTTTTGACGGACCTGCTGACTGCTGTAAAAATAAATATTTGTGAGACTCCCTAGGCCTTCGGCGTCAGTGAAACATTCACATTTAAGAGCTAATTTCATTTTTGCAAGCCGTCTCTTGTAGAATGCTTTCATTAGATGCCAAACACAATATGCTTCTCACAACATATTTCAAAAAACAAAAACCGATCGACATGAACCATTTTTCCAATACAGAACAGAAGTCTTAATCGAGACCTTTCATTTGATACGAAAGAAGACATATCTCTTGACAACTTTTTGCAAAAGCAAGAGCCGATCGTCATGGACCATTTTATTTGGAATGAAATAATAGTTAATATTTTATTTATCATTGGCAATCCTAATATAGCAGCCACTGTCTTCATTGAAGTCCATTAAGGAATATTTGGTTTTTACATAGTTACTTCATCACACATTTGGCAACATTGATTTATGTTATTTGAAACTTAAAAATTTATTATAATTAAATACGTTTTGCTATAAACTTTAAGAAATTGTCAAAATTTTGTTCAACTCTATTATTCATTATATGTATTGTTTTCAAATTTTTAATATCGGTGTTCAATACGAAGATACAATCGTTTAAAGTTCATAGACTGATTGACAAAATTGACGGATGATTGCGTGATTCTTCTTAAATTTAGACATGGCTTCTGGGATCCATTGTTTCAATGTACCAAAATTTTAGTTTTTATTTTTTCATATGTAAACTACACACAGTAAAAATTTAAGACCCCCAAAAGGCACTAGTGACATCAGTACCCACAAATAAAAAAAAATACAACAATTAGTTGCATGGTTCAGGCTGTAGCTCTTTACCAAAATTGCGCTTTGTTATGCTGAATCTGTAAAAGATAGTGAGATAGTGAATCTAATCGTTTAGTGTTGTGATTACCAAAGTGTCGAGTATTCCCTAGAGCTCCGCTGTCAGTGAAGCATTTACATTTGATAGGTAATTTCATTCCTGCAAGCCAGCTCTTGTCGCATGCTTTCATTTGATACCAAACACTATATATTTCTGACAACTCTTTGCAAAAACCAAAAGTCGATGGACCTGGCAAATTTTTGTCATTTCTGCAAGCCAGCCCTTATCATGTTCTTTCATTTGATACCAAGTACGATATACTTCTAACAACTTTTCGCTAAAAACAAAAACCGATCGACTTGGACTTTTTTTTATCATTTATGCTAGGTAGTCATTGTCGAGTATATTAATAATGCAGATATATATTAATTTAATTATTGGCGTGTACAATTTTTAAAACTGTGATTATTAGTTGTACTTGTAATCGATTTTAAAATCTTATTGGTGTATAAAATATGTTGCAATAGATGAGAAACAGTGTATTATTTAAAAGAAAAAAAATGCAGATCTAACGGTCTGGGTCATTTACATAAGATAGTAGATTATGTAAAGAAAATGGAATGATTATTTAGGTATCACGTATATCGCGTAGGACGTGGAATATCAATTATAAATGTATTTAAAAAATATTTTTAAGTGTAGGCAGTAATAAAGTGTACTTGAATATGAATGTGTGAATAAAAATTATATGAATGTAAATTTATTTTTTATCATCTAAGGTTGTATGTGTTTACTTGATTACTGCGCTCTAAGTCGAACTAACTGAATGAACTAATAATAAAATGAAAATATCGTTGCCTCCGAGAGATTTGGAATCCAATACATCTTATTGTACCTTGCAAAGGCTGTTGTAGGCTGATGCTTTTTCACTACGAAAAAAAAAATGTTGTCACGAATAACTACCGTAGGTACTTCAAAGCCCTGTTCTCTCTAGACATGTTGTTTCACAAATTATATTATGTGACGTCGTTACGGCACACAATGTAAAATACGTCGTCACAGCCTACAAGACAGTAACTCGTGCAAAAGCACAATAATTAGCCGACAAGTACGGTATAATAAAATATACAAACGTTGTCGAACTATTCTTTGCCAAATCTCGTGCACCACTCTACGTAATGGTAGAGAGGTCTAACTCGCAGGTTTCCAGTGACGAGGGCCACGGATATCTCAATGGAGAAAAATGTTCAAGGTACGGATTCCAACATTGGTTGTGGTCGCTCGCTTGGACACAATGTGACGGAACGACTTTCCAAAATAAGACAGTAAAAAGACAAAAGCATAATTAAATTTCGGATAAAAATCGGCTATTCTTACAATCTGCGTTGCTGGCTCACCCGATACGAGTGCGAGGTAAAAAAAACGCAAAACCAAATTCAGCAGAACTATCCTTGATTAGTCCTGGCGGTGGCCGATGGACAAGCCGAATCCTGTTCCGCGGCTCACGAAGCAAAATGACTACACCCGGATTTGAGGATTCTTTCCACGCCGAAATTTATCCAAAATTATATCGATAGTGGTAGCGCAATCACTAGTTCTTCTCCGCCCCATCGGAATCCACAAACTATCGCAACTTACGCACAACTCGTGCACGGGATGAAAATATACATACACACGTTTTGTTCACACAAGGGTGTGAAAAACGCCAAAACACTTTTTGAATTTTCTCATAAATACTTCACATCCACCTACTTTATGTTCACCAGTGGAAGGACTGGAAAACAAACGGAAAATAATTCAAATAAAAAACTCGGCTTCACAACTTTTATTTGTTACGACTTTATTTGGCCAAAAACTCATTAAAAAAGGCCCGAGTCGATCAACGGCCGCGGTCTTATAAATGTTCATCCCCCTTCCCTCCGTAACTATCATCGGAGGTGAACATAGTCACAAAACAAATATACAGTATATAAATATAATAAATAAATAACATTTAAATATAATACAAACAGTAATAAAAACACTTACTATTTCCTTAAATCACAAAACGAGTTAATTTCGCCACATAAAATTAACCGAACGAGCAATTTAACTTCAATCCAAACACATGTTCGATGGTTGTTTTTCCAAAACTCCACTTTCACAAAAACCACTGCGATGTGTTTGGCACTACTCTACGTAGAACATTGTCTTGCATCTCATGGTGTTCGAATCAATAAAATCATAGTGGTGATTTGCAGAACAACTTTAAAAAAACACAATGTAAACAAATAAAACCATGTTATTCTGCAATAACTAGACATGCACGCACTGGCCTTGCGCGATTGCTTGATTCGAATGCAAAATTTTAGGCAATAGTATTCAAATATTTGGAAGGTAGAGCTTCGGGAAATTTGACTACAAATTTACGTTCAAAAACACTGTTACATTAAAACTGCTTCGTGATGCTTCGTCACAATTGTTATGTATATATTATTATATATAATATCGGTACTGTCAAAGCAAATTTTTTTTTTTTGATAATTTTAGCGAGTAAAAAATATTGATTAAATTTTAGCTGTGCAGACACAGTCCGGATGGGCACGATCGAATGGTGTTAACCTCTTGGCCTCTGGATACAATGAACCATCAATCGGTAGTGGAGGTAGCGGTTTGTATAGTGCATATGGTGATGTGCACTATACAATGCCTGCTACTAGAGGTTCGCAGCTCCTTGTTCAACGTATGCCGAAGATAAAACGAAGACATCCTCCAGGTACAAGCTCAGAACTCTCTTCACCTACTACTATGACATCTCCATACAAGGTGTGAATTATTCAAATTAGATAATTAGATTATTGGTAACAACAGTTCATATTTTGAGCATATTTTTAAATTGTTCGTATTATGTTAGAGTCAAAATGAATAAGTTGCGTGTGTTATAACTTAACAACGATGAGTGATATGATATGACACAAGATTTAGAGCAATTACCTGCCAGTTTACTTCGCAAACGAACGTCAAGCGTCAAGTTACGGTGCAGGATCTATATTAAGTAATACTCGTATATTAGATTACAAACTGACGAAATCTATAGGTAAAGTTAATCTTAATCATTATTTAAATGAAGTTAAACGTTCTCTTTTATTGTAATCTTTGCCGTGTTTTCTTTTATTTCCATGATTGTTTATGGTCTTATCTGATGTAGAATTTAATTTTGAACAAGTTTGAGCTGTTGTATTTTTCTTCTACATCTATCAGGGGCGAGAGTACCCACACTTCTTAGAAATACCGTATTACAGTCCTATGTTCCGCGTTTTGGTGGATATCTTTATATCTATTTTTTTTGTAATATTTTAATAGCAGAATTAACAAAACGCTATACAACACTCGTAAAGAAACGAATGCACTCATTGTGTCTTCACGCACTTGGCTAGCACCTCGTGATCAAAACTGACACATAGGTGGACAATTCTCCCTATTCCTTCTCATTTATTGTAATATACTATTAACTTACTTGATGTATAAATAATGATTATACAAATCAAGGTAAAAATTAAAACATAAAAGTATATTACTATCGGAGAAATAATTATAGTTAGTTCACTTTGAACGTGAATATTTTCTATAATAATCCATAAAAAAAAATCGGTAAATCATTCTAACAAAAATTTAAATTTCGAGAGTAAATCAGCCAACAAATTTAAAGGTCTACAATACAACTATTCTGTGACTCCGTGTAAGTACCTTTGATGTTGCCCTATTCAGTTCTAAGACCTTGGAGCATTGTGGACCTTTAATTTTTTGGCTGACTAACGCTCGAAATTTAAATTTTTGTTTGAATGATAAAAGAATTTTTGGGGTGTGAAAGTAGTAAAATTATAAATTTATCAATATAATAAAAGCAAATGAGATGAAAAATAACTACATAATTATATTTTATAAACATTTTTATTAAACCAAATGTCTGTATTATGAAAGATCATAAATTATTTTATTTAACTATTCTGTGCTCTTGCGTCGCTTCGTAGCATTGAAAGTCTGTAGTAAACATCAAGCGGTGGGAAATAGATTTATCATTAAATAATTAGTAATATTTTTAAAACAGTTTCGTTTACTTTTGAGAAATTAATAAAATATTCTTTGATATGATGATTTATATAAAATATTGTAATTTCAAGTAAAACCCGAATACACATTATTTATAATTATGTCAAATAAACAATTATAAATGTATTCTCTATAAGTATAATATATAAATAATAATATATGTAAAAATATTTTTTTTGTCTCATAATTTAAGAGCAATATCAAGTTTAATAAATATGTGAGAAAAAAGCTGTATGTTTTATACATATTAAAGAGGAATATTTAATCTTTAATGTGATGTATGAATTTTATAAATTTGAACGCATACTGTTAAAGGTATTCATGTTTATTTCCGACTGACCATAATTAGTTCTCCGATAGTAGGTACTTATTTCTTAAATTATAATATGAGTGAGGAACAGTTAGAACTAACAATCTAACTTCTTACAATGCAGATGTAATATGTAACATGTAACTATTTTCTTATTATTTTTTATATTTATACTGATGATGACGGCTGTTATAAGCGTCGAAACGTCCATTTATCAAAATAATAAACAATAATAAATTTTTTCAAAATTTATTGTTTTATGATCCTGAGCCACAATCACCTTTTCTTATTAAATTATAATACAAATACGAAATGTAATGCCATTTGACATGTTCACTTACTTTTTTCATTACTACTTTTTTGTGTTATACTAAACAACCAATTGCAAAATAAAAAAAATTACGAATTTAATTTTTTCCAAAATTAAAATATTAACAAAAAAAATTTGTAAAAATATACCAAAATTAAAGAAAAAACTTAAAATAATCACAAAATACATGTGAAAATTTTAAAAACAAAAATCGAAGTAACGTTCCAAATTGTAATACTTGTGCAAGTTTTAGAAAATTTGCGTAAGTATAATGGCTATAAATTTACTCTCTAATTACTTAAATATGTTTAAAGTCTAGAGTACTTGTAACATGAAAAAATGTCTGAAGTTTTAATGTATTCAAGAAAAATCCACCAATAGTAACACTATAAGCTAGCTTCATTTAAGTTATTTGTTTACTAGTGAAACATTTATAAACGAAATAATTATTTTGCAGGATACACCAGACACAAATGAAATTACAAGATCAGACAAGCAAATGTGGTTGAAAAAAGAAAATATAACATTTTACACTACAGTACTAGTGAATAACACCAATGTGGAAAATTCAACTGTGTGCTACGGAGAATTCTGCTGTCTATTTACCGTTAAATTCCTTCCCATGGAAAATGTAGATTATAGATACAGGTAAAGATATAGAGGATGTCCGTTTTATAATAACACAAGCAGGGATAAAATCATATGTTGCGGAATTTTCTTTTAATTAGCTATCAGAGTCTAATAATTCAATATCATTTTTTTCTTCGCATTTTATTGTATTCCTAGTTATTTCATTGGATATTATTTTCCTGGCTTCTGCGCCTTTGGATACCAAAAGTTTAGAACCATTTCAACATACAATGGTGCAAGACATCACATAATATTGTTTTATTATGAGTGTACTTACTTGGAAACAAAAATTTGCATCCCTCTCAAACAACATAAAAGTGTTATTTAAAAACTTGTGACTAAACTGTAGGAAGTGAGATCCCTGTAACTATACTTATTTATATTTTTTGAAAAATGTAACAGACGGAAACAACAAGGTAAATTTAAACTATAATTTTCTAATGATTTACCGTTAGCCGTGATAATTTTAAATGGATCATATTGAATTTTATCATTATAAAATTTTTGTGCGATTTTGGGTTTTATGAAGGAACGGGTGCTACCGATAACGATAATTACTTTTAAATTATGTTCTGGATAAATTATAATGGTAATTCACTCTGATTATGTGTTATAAACATTAGTTCGAATTGGTTTCCGAGACTGGGATTTCTAAAAAATGATTTATTGATTGGTATGTTCACAATCGATTATTTGTTCGTAGGGTTCTTCGACGAATGGTAACATCGTGTCATTGTCATAATAATATTCGACATTATAGTCATTCTCTTCTTTGTTATATAATTCATCAAACATAAATTTAAGTGTAGTTTGAGTGTACTGTCTGGGTGTGAATTGTTGAGGTACATTATTGTAGCCTGAAGGGTCTTAATGGGTATGATTGACGCTTGCTAATACTTATTGGAGTCTGTTTAAATAGGAAGTTTTGCATTTGGATTTGATTTGAACGCATTTTGATCGGATGTTTATACGTGGTTGGAGGGTTTTTATTGGTGATACTTGGGATATAAGTCTGGTCTGCATGTTAATTGTAGAGTGTATGGTTGTTTTATTTGTGGTGTTGGCAGTGAATGTTTCATATGTAATTGCGACAATGGATATTGAAATTGTGTATTATTTATTTGTAGGTTATATTGTTTTGGTCTGGTTAGAGTATTATTAGTGCGTTTTTATAAGC
Organism: Stenolophus ochropezus; assembly: GCA_035578165.1. Lineage (NCBI taxonomy): Eukaryota > Metazoa > Arthropoda > Insecta > Coleoptera > Carabidae > Stenolophus > Stenolophus ochropezus. The sequence continues at coordinate 10,180,316 of JAQOWZ010000008.1, read as the reverse complement.
TCGCGTACTACTTACTATCTGAAAGTCATTTGACAGCATGATTAAAGCTGAGTTCATATCGGCTGGATTGTTTGTCCGCATTAGCGTACTTAGTTGTTTTTTAAAAGGTCGTAAAAATACTCGCGGGGTATACTCTCTCAAATATGAACCTAACACGGTTGCTCTGGCGGGTTTATTCAAGTTAACGTACGAGATGTTACAGTCGTACTCGCTAACTGAATGACTGCATCACATTTTATTTTAGCAAGTATAGATGTCTTAAGAAATTCATTTTGAAAATCTTCTGGCTGTCTTGTATTAAAAAAAAAAACATTTACAACTTTTTCACACATTATGGTGAATCTAGCTAATAATTTTGGATCTCCGTAAAAATCGGAGATCATATCTAAGTATTCTTTCTGGATTCTTGGTATGGTAGATATTTTTTCTATTATATTTTGTCTAAATTTTCTAAAAAAGATAGTGGTGAACAACAAGAAGCAACTGAATCAGTGTCCGAATTTGTATCTGAATTGTTACTAATATATGATTGTCCATGGTTTCTTCTTGTTACTTGTGGACGGGTGTCGATATCTAGAGCTCTGTGTTCAGCAGGGCCTCAGGAGACCTCTGGGTCACGACGAAGTTTCTGTTTTAGTTCAGGATTTGCCACAAATCGTTGAAACGAAACACAAACAATATTTTCTTTAGTAATCGCGTTTTGGAATCCTTCCGACTGCGCCAATTAAATAATCGGGATCGACGATTAAAAAAAAAATTATTTGAATTACATCGATAAATTAGATACAATAATTATATTTCAGTTTATACTTTAGTCTCTCAACGATAACTAACTAAAATAATACAAAAAATGAAATAAGTAAAAATGCTTATAATTACGAAATTTGATATCAGTGGAAAAATACTGTAAAGAGATCTTGTTTGGATCAGAAGTTCCTATGAGAATGGATGATCTAACTTATATGTAAAATATTAATAAAATTATTATTCTTCCTTTTTAGAATGGTAGTATATGAAGGCACTAGGCGCTTTGATGTTGAAGATGATGATATTCAAATTTGTGGCCTGGTAGCGTGCAGGAATGAAGCAATAGAAACATGTGGAGAACGAGTTGCTAATCCGGTAAATTCGAAAGTGTTTACTGAAATAACAATCATCGGTAAATTCAGAAATGATGACGAAAACGTTATTTTTCCATCCAATACTCTTTATAATTTAAATATTCTACCACCATCCCTCATCAAATACACTGTAACACCAGCCTACAATAATAAAATTATAAAAATGCAGACTACAACACAGGTTCATAGTTTACTTTCGTATGGAATTTATGCAGTAACTAAAAGCATCGCTAACAAATTTATTTCTTTTGTACCAGCTGTATATATGTCTCTTGCAAGATTGTAATGTAATAAAATAGTACCTATTTGTAAAAATATTTGCATTAAAATAAATATCATAAGTACATAAAAATGATGTATATATTTACTTATTTATATAGGCCACAGGAAATATCGCTTCTATCCTTTTTTGTCTATTTATAATTTATAGTTTGACATTCTGGCTGTATGTCCTGCCCATCTCCATTTTATTCTTTAGGATAATTGTAGAGCATCAGTTGTGTTTGTTATTCTTCATAGTTCAGTGTTTTTAATTTAGTCTGTTTGTTATGTGTAATAATATGTTCCATTTTCCTTTGCATGACTTACATTACTTTATTTTCTAGTGCTAGTCCATCTGCTTATATCTGGCATTCATTATCAGATTGAAGATCCAGAATTTCTGTTCAGTTAAGTACCTGTATTATTTTTTATGATATATCTTTCTCGTATATATACTATAGTTTTTTCTAGGAATGACGAAACCTGAAAATTTTGGTACCCGGGTACCCGATATGAATACCCGGGTAGAACCGGATACTCGATAATTACCCGTTACCCGATAATTACCCGATACCCGATAATAACCTGATGCCCGATAATTACCTGATACCCTTAAAATATTCGTTATTCTTTCATGTTCATCTTTTTAATACAATTTTTTGTAATTTGCATATAAATTTATTAAATGAACAAAAATATATTATTTTCTGATATGGAAATTAATAAAAAACATTGTTTTTTTATTATATACGAGTATATCAGCAATATAAAATTACAAAATTAAAGAAGTACATTTGATTTAATTCCTTAGGAATATCTCATATTTCTATTCGCAAATATCAGCATGGATGATGTATCTGCACTCAGTCTTGATCTTCGTTTTGTTACAATGTTTCCGGCAGCTGAAAACTGGCTTTAACTGGCAACAACAGATTTTAGGTAATGGGTAGATTTCGGGTAACGGGTAATAAACGGGTAACGGGTACATTTCGGGTAATCGGGTACTATTTTTGATACCCGGGTATATTATTATCGGGTAGGTTCCGGGTACCCGGGTACCCATCGTCATTCCTAGTTTTTTCTGCAAAATTACTATAATACGGTCATCCCACATTCTCAGATTTATTTTTTACGGTATGGCTTTATGGATACGACAACCGTCACTCTACCGATTTAGTTTGGAACTATCATTCAGTTTGAATATATTAAAATACATTCTATAACTTAAATTTAATGTCTTGCAGTGGGATCTTCATTATCATCATTATTTGCCGACATTTATATGGATCATATAGAAAAATATATAGTACAAAATTCTAAATTTGAAAAATCTATCAATTATTGACAAAGCTAGGTATATTATATATATATACAGGGTGAATACGAACCTAATGTCATAAATTTAAGGGTATATAGTATTTAATGTGTAGATTACGAAACAGAAAGAATTTTTTGAAAATTCGCCTATTTAAGGGTAGTTTTCATGAAGCTCACATTTTTTGTACCACTGGATCACTGGCAACACGTATTATTTTATAAATAAAAACATAATTAAATACTTAAAACTAATTTACGTAATATTGAAGGGTAATCAAAACTTCATTATTTTTAATAATATTTATTTTGTGAGTTCATTGCCTCAAAAAACGATAAATATTAACATTTCACTGGCTTATTTTTAACTAAAAAAGAACAAACAAAAACAGAAAGGATTAAATATTAAACTAATAAATAGTAATAATACTAGTAACTTACATTTTCTTGTATCAAAACAAAGAATAAATACAAAAATTCATAAATATTGTTCAAAATTATCACCTCTCACAACCACACACAGTGCACTACGTTGAATTAGTTACACAGATACACTACATGCCAAGTGCATATGATTTTGTTGTCGAATAATTTGTACGCTATTTTGGATCCGTATCCTCAATTCTTCAATATTTTCTAGCGGGCTTTGATTATCATAAACTAGGGACTTTAAATGACCCCATAGATAGAAGTTGTAACAGTGGGGGTTGACGACGATGAAGGCGATGAATGTTGTCATTTTTACTTCGAGGAGGACATGATGATGCTAGATGATATTAACAATAAAAACGTTAATATAAAACCAAAACAAATACTACAGAGCTTACTTTCAGAGCTAGAAGCTCTGTCCTAAAGTCAGTCTGAACCATGTCAGATGACTGCTACCGAGTCGTTAACTACATTACGACTATCAGCTTACCACTAAGACTCTAACTCCTAAGATTCTACTTACGACTCTCGACTCTACTATACTGACTGCACTGCTTCTACTAAATTAAATCCTATTTATATCCTAAAAAGTGCTAGGGTTGGCAATGTAACTATTACGCACATCGCACGTGGAAAAGTTAAAAAACGTTAGTAGGTTATTAAACTTTACGATATATAACTTGTCCACGGTGCATTTTTGTTAACGCGCAATTTATATTATGAAATCTATCAAACAATAATGATTTGGAATAATTCGTCAATTACTGTTACATTATCACCCCTTAAAGATTTAATTATATCTTCGCAGAAGATATAATAAAATCCATTGTTCTGAATCTATGACTCGTGTTCTGGCCGGTATTATAATAGTCTGCTTAATCAGCAAAGACGGCCGTTGCTATTTGCTGAAGTCAGCATTTTGCTGACCTACCAACACCAGAGTTATAGACCTCAGAAACTATGACAAGCCGTAACAAGATGAAAAGCCTTGTCGTTTTTTCATCTTGTTACACTATCCTCCCCTTAAAACATAAATATATCGTTTGACCACGATATATTTATTTCTAAATGGAATACTGTCTTTCCTAAGCGTAAACTGAACCTAAGACAAAACAATTACAAATGTTAAACAATGACCAAAAATTGCCAAACTTGGTCAAATACCAAACAAACAAAATAACAATATCAAACATAAACAATCATAAACAATACAATCATAAACAGATAATTGAAACTGGAAACACTTAAGGGTGGGTCATTGAACAAAGGGGCGGGGGTTCTTCGTTCCACAGCGGTCTTTGTCCGGATACAATAAAATGTTTGGTTGCGAATTGTTTCTTTATATCACACACCACAGAGTCGGGCTCACTAATATTTAGATAACGCCCTGCACTAACTTCTTCGTCTTCCTCGAAGATGCTTCCCCGGTCTTCGCGATAATCTTCGTCGTTTTCCTGGCTCGTATCCATGTCTTTGGCATTGTTGTTATCTCCAACGTTGTGCTCTAGGTGCTGGCTGCTTTCCTGCTGATCTTGAAATATTTTCACGCTGATCGTGCCTTCTATCAACTCCACCACTTCGTCTTTTGTCGAAGTTACCTGTTTGGTCGACTCCTCCAACAGATGATCATCTTTTACTTCCGGTTCCTGTATGCCTCCATCTACATACTTTGTGGCTACTGTTGCTACATCTTCCTGTGGACGTGGTATACCAACCACTTCAGGCCGCACCTCTGCTGCCAGCAAAGCTTTAAACTCAGCCGCGCTTATGTTTGCTACTGGCAGCTCCTGGGTTTCGCACCTATCTGCTCGTACTGAACCGAGCCCGTAAGGAACCTTCTCGGTCGTTTCCTCCGACCGATAATCTTTCCCTCTTACCTCCGGTAGCTGTATGTCTCCACCCACAAACTTTGTAAAGATAGTAGCCAACTCTTCCTCTTCTCGTGGACGTGGTATCCCAACCACCTCAGGACGCACCTCTGCTGCCAGCAAAGCTTCAAATTTAGCCGCGCTTATGTTTGCTACTGGCAGCTCTTGGGTTCCGTAACCATCTACTCGTACTGGACCGAGCTCGTAGGAAACCCTTTGCACTCCACATCCATTATCTGCCGTCTGACAATGGCCGTATGGAGGCAACCCAAATTGCACCTGTGGTTGATGAACCACCTGATGTCCGTAAACAGTCGGAAGAATCTGAGGCATACATACCGGGTAAAACCATGGAGGAAACTGGTGCGTCGCCCTCATCGCCGGCGTCGTGGTCGAAAATATCCTCCCTCAATGTCACAAAACTTGATGAACTGAATTTGAAACATAGGATCTTTTCGGATTAATTCAGGGTAAATGTTAAATTTACCCTAAAAATCTTATCGACGACTGCGCCAATGTAACAGTGGGGGTTGACGACGATGAAGGCGATGAATGTTGTCATTTTTAATTCGAGGAGGATATGATGATACTAGATGATACTAACTGGCGATGACGGTTGAACCAGGATAACGACAACATGGCACACACATATTTGCTTTAAATAACTTTAAATTTGTTTACATTATTTACAATAAAAACGTTAATATAAAACCAAAACAAATACTACAGAGCTTACTTTCAGAGCTAGAAGCTCTGGCCTAAAGTCAGTCTGAACCATGTCAGATGACTGCTACCGAGTCGTTAACTACATTACGACTATCAGCTTACCACTAAGACTCTAACTCTTAAGATTCTACTTACGACTATGGACTCTACTATACTGACTGCACTGCTTCTACTAAATTAAATCCTATTTATATCCTAAAAAGTGTTAGGGTTGGCAATGTAACTATTACGCACATCGCACGTGGAAAAGTTACAAAACGTTAATAGGTCATTAACTTTACGAAATATAACTTGTTCACGGTGCATTTTTGTTAACGCGCAATTTATATTATGAAATCTATCAAACAATAATGATTTGGAATAATTCGTCAATTACTGTTACATTACCACCCCTTAAAGATTTAATTATATCTTCGCAGAAGATATAATAAAATCCATTGTTCTGAATCTATGACTCGTGTTCTGGCCGGTATTATAATAGTCTGCTTAATCAGCAAAGACGGCCGTTGCTATTTGCTGAAGACAGCATTTTGCTAACTTACCAACACCAGAGTCATAGACCTCAGAAACTATGACAAGCTGTAACAAGATGAAAAGCCTTGTCGTTTTTTCATCTTGTTACAAAGTCCAAGGGATTGAGATCAGGTGATCTTGGTGGCCACTGCACAGGACTTCCACGGCCAATCCACCTGTTTCCGTAGATATTATTTAAATGCTGACGCACATTCTCGCAAAGTGAGGAGGAGAACAATCATGCTGAATTTTGACGAACATTTAATGGAATATCTGTCAATAATACTGGAAGGATATTTTGCAAAATATCCAAATACTGGTTACCATTTAATGTGTGAGGGGCTATGTACGGGCCAAGTAAATTACCATTTAAGATTCCAGCCAAACATTTAAAGAAAATTTGTGTTGCAAACTATTTCTCACAACAACATGTGGATTTCGTTGGGCCCAATAATGCGAGTTGTGGAAATTATAAACACTGGCACGTGTGAAAATTGCTTCATGACTAAATAATATTGAAGAAGTAAAATTCACATTTGTAGCATTTTATCCAAGAATCCATTGACATAATGTCATTCTAGTGTGGTGATCAGCAGGCATTAACCCTTGGACTCGTTGAAAATGATATGGATGATAATCATTTTTATGCAAAATGTTTACAACAGTCGCCTGAGATATTTCTCTCACAACACGAGATATTTCTCTGGTACTAATTGTTGAGTCGGCATGCATTAGGTCTAGGATTTCATCCTCCATGTCGTGGCGTAATCTGCAACCACCGCCATCACGTCCAGAATTCCTTTTTAAATTTACCGTGTCGCGAAGACGTTGTGTCACAGTGATAAACATCCTGCGATCAGGGTGGCGTCTTCGAGGATACCGTTCGGCATACAATTCTGCTGCTAATACCGCGTTTTGTCTCACTTCACCATAAATAACAACATATCCACTAACTCAGAATTAGAATACATTTTTTAAGAACAAGAACACTGCCAAAATGACCTACATTAACACTTTCAAGTATTTATAATCCATCTTAAGTAATGCAATTTTAACAATTTAAATTAATTCAAATCTATCCATTTTGGTAATTATTAAATTTGAATTACTTTAAGTAAATTTTGTCTGTAAATTTTTGCACTGACCGTTAAATTTAGTAGCATAGACCTGGATTTGCTTGTCGCTCACTTACGATGTATTTTAGGCCTTTGTTACTTTTTTTCATCACGGTTGGTCGCTAATCGTTTGGGGAAACGTTGACCTTCCGATTTCCGACGCAAGAAGCTAGTTCTATAATTAAATGATTGAATCCTGACAGAAGATCTGACGGTGTTCCGAATTCGGGCGAGTTACAATCTTCAACCATCAGAATCCTGTTGGAATTTGCCAGATAAGCCTATTTTTTTGCAACGTTTACCCTTTAGTCAGTACTCATTGAGCTATTTGCTGTTGTTTATAGTAGGTTAGTTTAATATGTGCCGTAAGGTATTTTTCCCTCGGTTGGAATGTATCGATTTGGCTGACCGTTTAGGTCATCCCATTGTCGTTTATAATCTGTTGTATTTACTTTAGTCATCAAGTTAGCTAAATATTTGACACTGTAAAGTCTGATCAGACTTCGTTTTATTTTAATTTGATATTGAAGTTTCTTTACACTGCATATTTGGTTGTGTTGCAGTATCGGGCATTGTTCAGCGGGGTCAGTCGCTAGAACATACGAGTATTTCATTTTAATTAGACGAACCTTACTTTTGGTGCACACCAACGCGATTATTAGTCGACCAACGAATCTCACGTTAGGGTATCTATTTGTTTATTTAGTCTTCACGTCAGGTGGTTTTACCATTTATCCATCCTGTCAGCTAATTCTTCCGCCTACAAGGCTGTACACTACACGCTTTAGGCTTTTGTTATTAGTTTTGCTTTTGTTCATGACTGGTTTAGTTTCTTTTTTTTTGTTGTGATCTGACTCCTGCATTGAATTTTATGACTGATTCTTTATTATAGATTACGGAGTAAGAATTGCATGTGTAGGTACTCTGAGTCGTAACTACTTTTTTAAGTATGCATGTAAGGTTTATTCAAAAACTACAACAACCGCATTAAAACCTATCATTGTCATTGTTTTAAAATCACTGAGTTTTATTGTAAAACCCACTCTTCTTTTGGCCTTTTCAGATATTCAGTGTGTCGGTCTATCTAAATACACTAGCGGTCGTTGAAAACGCAACACCAAAAAATAATTGGAATTAACGGACAAAATTTAGCACAAAGGTAGTTCATTATTAGATAAACAAATGATTAAAATTTCACATACAGTAAATAAACAGAAAATGAAAAATTCAATAAGAACTGAGTCCACCACGCGCTCTTGTTACCGCTTCTACTCATCGAGGCATGGATTGAATAAGGTTGAGAATAGCATTTTGCGGTATTTCATTCCATGCCCTTTCGACTACAGCCCCTAGTTCTTCCATATTTTGTATTGGTGTCTGAATACGTGGCACTGCTCTTCCTTGGACCACTCACAGATTTTCAATAGGCGACAAATCTGGAGAACGGGCCGGCCATGGAAGCAATGGTATTCTGTGCTGGTGAAAGAAGGTTAATACTCTTCTCGCCACATAAGGTCTTGCGTTATCCTGCTGAAATATGACTGCTGGGTTGTCTTGAATATCAGACAATGTATCGCTGTCTGTTCAAAGTGCCGGGTAAATGAATTAGGCGAGATTTTCAATTGTATGAAATTGCTCCCCACACCATAATTCCTTGCGTAGGCGCCGTATGACGCGTACGAATGCAGGTCACATTCCCTCTTTCATCCTGGCGTCGTCTAACAAGAACCCGACCGTCATTTTGGAACCAACAAAATCGCGATTCGTCAGAAAAGACAATTTCATTCCATTCATTATTCCACAACCGCCAGTCAAGATGCAATAATCTATGCTGCGCGGTCAGTGGAAGTCGCAATAATACACGACGCGCATGCAGCCCAAATTCTGATAAACGATGACGAATACGTCTTACAGATAGTGGGTATCTTGTCACTGTCTACCACTGCCGTGCTAGAGTTGGTGCACTTTGAAATCGGCCTTGTAAGGTTAGCCGAATAAGGAGACGGTCCTCTCTCGCTGATGTTTGTATCCACTGTCACCATATGCGTGAAATTGTACTTATATTGCGGGTTAAACGAGTCGCTATATCACGCAGTGACAACCCGCTTTCGCGCATACCCACTATACGGCCCCTTTTAAAATCACTCACTTGCTCAAATGAACGTTGCTGTCTTCTACGAGGCATGTTAACTTGATAACAATTAAATTTTAACTGAATTTATTTAATTTATTTATTTAATTTACAATTATCCTAACAGGACAAGCCCAATAGAGGATAGCAATAGGAACATTAGCAAATAGCAAATATACAAAAAACATATTACACTGACAGAGAAAAGATAAAGAATAGAAAAACAATTAAGTCTTGTTGAGTAATTTTAAAAGTGACTTAAAATTCAAGAAGAAAATATCTATGCTACAAAATTTTGTATTATATAAGGCACACATGCGATATAAAGGAGATGAGATGAGAAGATTGGTGCGACAGAGTGGAATATAGAAAACGAATGATGATCGAGTGGAGATAGCACGGACATGAAAATTAAGGAAAGACAGGCAATTGGGGTCATCAATGCGATTGTTAATAAGGTTATAGAGGTGAATAATGGCGAAGTTCTCACGGCGTTGGAAGAGGCTTTTAATATTAAACATATGGCATAGATTAGGATAAGGAAGATTTCGGTTGGGGTAGATAAGATGAAGTTTGAAATATAAATATTTGAGAAATTTTTTTTGAAGAGATTCCAGATGATTTTGGTGAACTTCATAGATTGGGTTCCAGATAATGTTGCAATACTCTAGTTTAGAGCGGACATAGGCATAATAGAGAACTAAAATTGCTGAAATATTATGAAAATCCTTTGTTTCTGATCACGAAACCCAACATACGAGCTGCAGAGTTACGGATATCACGAATGTGGTCCGTGAAGGTAAGTTTAGGATCAAATTTCACACCAAGATCCATGATAGTTTTAGGGCGGGACAGGGTAACATCATTAATTGTGTATTCGAATTTAATTGGCGACATTTTCCTACAAAAAGACATAACTGAACATTTACTTAGGTTAAGATGAAGTTTATTTTTAGTGCACCAAGATGATAAATTGTCCAAGTCTTGTTGTAGAAGAAGGCAATCTCTAATCGTCGAGATGGAATGGAAAATTTTGAGATCATCCGCAAAGAGTAATTTAAGACAATGTAGGGAATTTGAGATGTCATTTATGAAAAGAAGGAAAAGTAAAGGACCGAGATGTGAGCCTTAGGGAACGCCAGAGGTGGCAAAATAACTGAGAGAGGTGGAACCATGAAAGTTAACAAATAAGTCACGTCCATGAAGATAGGAAGATATTAGTTTAATTAAGGAGAAGGAAAAAGAAAAAGATTCAAGTTTACTGGTTAAGATGTTGTGATCAAGTCTGTCAAAGGCTTTAGAGAAGTCGGTGTATATACAATCTACTTGACCACAGGAATCAAGAATGGAGGAAACTTTCTGCGTGAAAAACATAAGATTAGTAATCGTGGAACGCTTACCAATGAACCCATGTTGACAAGGCGAGATGAGATGTCTTACTGCAGGATAAATATTGTTATATATCACCTTCTCAAAAACTTTGCTAAAACTGGACAGTATGGCTATAGGACGGTAATTACATACTGCCGAAGCGTCACCAGATTTAAGAATGGGAGTTATACGAGTTATTTTCCAGATATTGGGGAAAGTATTCGTTTTGAGGGATAGGTTGAAGATGAAGTAAAGAGCTTTGGATAGAGGATGAGCACAGTCTTTGATCAACAGGCTGGGAATGAGGTCAGGGCCACAAGAGAGAGAAGATTTAAGAGACTTAATGGATGATTCAATTTCACGAATGCTTATATGATCAAGACAGATGGGAGGGTATGACAGAGTTGAGGATGAAAATGAAGTTGAAGAAGTAGTAGTAGGGGAAGAGGAAGGAAGATAAGTAGATTGAAAAAAGGAAGCGAAAGCATTAGATATATCATTAGGTTTAGATGAAATGGTGTTGTTATAGACGAAAGAGTTAGAGTAGCTAGATATTTTTTTCTTGGAGTTGACATAATTCCAAAATTTTTTAGGATCTGACTTAATTGCATTTTCACTAGATTTGAATTTGAATCATATTGAAGAAATATCAAATAAATAAATCTGCTGCATAATTAAGATTAAACCTGCATATTTTCTGAACAAATGCGTTTAGCGATTATAAATTTTAATCATTTATTCTTCTAAAAATAAGAAACCTCTGTGCTGAATTTTGTGTGATTACTCCCATTATTTTTTGGTGTTGCGTTTTCAACGACCGCTAGCGTATTTTGACATCGTTGAACCTGAGTTCTGACCGACTGGTGCCCCAAGTATTTAGTTTTTTTTTATATCCGGAGAACCTACTCCCGTCTTCATTGAGCTCGCCGACGTTCGACAGCTGCTTACACAGAATAGCCCACTTGGAGCGTAGTAAATATCCAAAATCTCTGAAATTATGAGGAATTTCGAGAAAATAAATTAAAATTAACCCCCGTACTCCTCTTGACGTTTTTCGGCTTAAAATATAAAATGTTAAAATTTAAAATCGCTAAGGCCCATAGAAATCGAAATAAACGAAAAAAAAATACATAATGCGTAATATATTTGAAAAAAAAACATAGTGCCCAAAATCTCTGAAACTATGAGGAACTACGAAAAAATAAATCAAAATTAACCCCCGTACCCCTCCTGTCGTTTTACGACTTGAAATATAACATAGGTATTAAAATTTGAAATCACTGAGGCCACTAGAAAAGGAAATAAATTTTTGAAAAAAATACGTAGTGTCGGTTGATTTATGTGGATAAATACACGAAATCTATTTACAAATAAATATGCAGTGTTAGAATAAACATATAAATACAATTCAACAAAAGATTGTATTATTGTATTTTTTAAATTTTATTATTGTTGCATATTAATATATTTTTTTTGCTCTTTGTTAATGTTATATTTCAAAATTATTTGCATTTTATTAAAAAACAATGTATGATGAATTAATATTTGCTTTTCTTTTATTAGAAATAATGGATAAACTAAATTGCCTTGGTAAATCTCAATACAAAAAACAATAAAAATATATGATTTAGAAGAACTGAAAGCATATTTTATAACAAGTGCACGATATGCACCTACAAAGTATAGATGTTTAATATTACTTGAAATGAGGGAATATGTAATATTTCTTCCAAGACGTTTCAACTCACTGGACTATGAAGAAGTGGAGACCATATTTCGAAACAAGTACTTAATTTTACAAAAAAATGAACAAAACAACGTTGATTTAGTCCAAGATGAAATATATTGGTGCCCTAGGACACTTATCACTTACCTCATGAGGTTGATAGATAAATGACAATTGTTGACATCTGTTTAACTATTTAATTGGTTTACTTAGGTTATGAAAATGATAAAAAATGCAAAAAAAAATAAGGTAGAATATCCTTTGGTCTTTGATAAATACCTTCTAATTTTATGACAATTAGCTCAAGCACGTTGCATGTAGGTAATAGCCTTCTGATTCCGGCTAATTATCAATGAGCTGGACATATTATAGCAGATTATAGTAATTTATGTTTATTTCGTATAAAATAAATGAAATAAAAAATTACAATGATTATGGTATATATTGATTAGAAATAATTAACATAACACACAGTGTGTGCAAAGAAATGCGGAACATAGGACTTTAACATGAGATTTCAATAAAGTGCGGATACTCTCTCTCCTGATAGATTTAGAGCAAAACTAGAAGAATACAAATTTGTTCAAAATTAAATTCTACATCAGATAAAATCACAACTAATGCAACAGCACATCTACAGTATGAGATATATTAAATATAAAATGTAACATTTTCGCTCAAAATCAGACAGCCATGGAAATAAAAGACAATATCTAACTGTCATCTGTGACAGTTTACTATTGTTTTCATATTATTAGGTTAATGTAATTTGATAATAATTATTCAATTTTGTTATAATATACAATTAGTTTAGAAATCTATGCATACAGTACCGAGGAAAAAAAATTTTTATAAAATTATATTTTAGTGGTAATGGTTATGAACAAATCCGCGCATTATTTAGTAGTTGTTATCCTGATCGAAAAGTACCATGTGGAACAAAATACTTAGATCTATTGATCAGTTTAACAAAACTGTAAATTTATTAAACATTGTAAATGTGTAGAAAACAAATTTACATTGGAGAAGATAAGCAAATAAAGAAAATAAATGTATTAGCAGCAATAAATACCAAACATCAAATCAGTATACTGATGATTAAAGGGCGGATTATATGCACTAAAAAAGTATCAAAATATGCATGCAATATGCATTAAAAAATCATCAAAATATGCATGATATATGCAAAAAAGTTATAAATATGCACTTTACAATAAAAATATGCAAAAAAATAATGTCATCAGGCTCGTTTTATTGAAATCATTTTCTTATTTCTATTTTTACATGCAGTGTTTTATTTGGAACCTTTCATGAAATGTATAAAGACAATAAATATCACAGGTAATTCTAACAAAATTAAAAAAATCTCGAATTTATATTCATATAAAAATTTATAAAAGCTCTTTTTTGAAACAAAAACCAAAAAAAGTCATCTTTAACAAGAAAGTTGCTATATGTTGCTCATATTTTTAATACATTTTATTCGGCATTACTAATTGTTGTTATAGTTCCAAACATACGAATTTCAGTGACAGATATTATTTACTTACCTTACTTACAAAATAAGAATTACTTAAGTTCTAAGCATTTCTAAAACACTGATAGAAACACTTTTTTTTGTTCTGATGAGAAATTAAATATAATTATATAATATAATATATTTGGCATTAATTTTTGATGAAACGTGAACATATGAAAACAGTTTGTTAATATGCCTAATATAAACAACACATGCAATTGCATAGAATCCTCTTTACTGATGATATTCTTATTATCTTTATTAGTTTATTAATTAAGTTGAGTTTAGATTATTTTTCTTTAATAATATACCAATATTACAAAAAATGTTGAAGTAAATACATATTAAATAAAAAGTAATTATAACAAATGTTCAAATATGTCTCCATTTGTAGCTAAACAATAACCTAATCTATCATAAAAACAACGTCTAACATTCGCTAGTTGATAACACGAAATTGTATTATATTCTAAAATGATAGATATTTTGATTTACTGTATAATTTTAATTTTAAATATCCCCATACAAAGAAGTCATTCGGCGCTCAGTCCGGAGATCTTGCGGGCCAGTCTATTGGCCCGTTTGTTCCAATCCATGTATTGGGAAATGTTTCGTTTAAATATTGTCTTACAACTAGACTGTTATGTGATGGACAGCCGTCTTGTTGAAACCATATTTCATTGTCAGAATCGATTTCTGGTCCAATATCGTTGACTAACATGTCGTAATATTTTTGGGCATTTAAAGACCCATTAGTAAAAAAAATGGTCCAATTATATTATTTTTCAAAATGCCTATCCATACGTTAACTTTCTGGGGATATTGTGTATGAGGTGTAACATATTCATGTTTATTATTTGTACTCCAATATCGATAATTTTGAACATTTGGTTCATGATTTAATGTACATTCGTCAGAAAAACATACTATCGATAAAATGTCTATCTACATTGGCTTTTCCTATCATCAATTGGCAAAATTTTGCTCTTCGATACTTATCTTTCTCTTTCAGTTCTCGGTGTTGGCTGAATTTGTAATAGTTATATTTTTCTTCTTTTAAATACTGTCTTACACTACTAAATGGAACACTAATTTGAGATTCCATTTGTCGTAACTCAAATTTTCGTTGGAATTTATTGCTGCTAACACATTTATTTTCTTTGTTTGCCTATTGTCCCCAATTTCACTTTGTTTTTTACATTTGCAACGTGTTAATACACTTCCAGTTTTGTTAAATTGATCAACAACTCTAAATATTGTTGACTTACTAGGAATCTGGCGATCTGGATAATAACCACTAAATAATGCGCGGATTTGTTCGTAACTATTACCACTAAAATATAATTTTACAAATAAATTTTTTTCTTCGGTACTGTATGCATCCATTTTTGAACTAATTGTATAAAAATGAATAATTATTATTAAATTACATTAACCTAATAATATGAAAACAATAGTAAACTTTCACAACTGACAGTTAGATATTGTCTTTTATTTCCATGGCTGTCTGATTTTGAACGAAATTGTTAAATTTTATATTTAATATATCTCATACTGTAGATGTGCTATTGCATTAGTTATGATTTTATCTGATGTAGAATTTAATTCTGAACAAATTTGTATTGTTGTAGTTTTGCTCTATATCTAATTTCTGTAAGCAAGTAGCAATATTTTGCTAATCTAACTAACTCAAATTTATTTCTTCAGAATGTAAATCCCTGTCTGAATTGTCTGCTGTAGAGTGGAGAGAATGTAGTCTGTCATCACATTTATATGTTTTACACCACATCACTAGAACACGAGCGACTACTGCATCTTGTTATTATAAAATATCTAAGATATAATATGCATTGTAAATAATTAATGTTTTTCTAACATAATATAAAAATATAGGTACTTGTCATAATAAATATTATAAAATACAAGCTTTAGTTTACAAGAGAGAGATTATGTTTACAAATAGGTTAGCGTTTGTTCATGCCATGCAATTCGAATTTTCATATATAAGTTTAATTTAAAGTAGCTACAGTTATTATTGCTAAAGAAGAGCAAACCTACCGGCATTTCTATTTCCCGACTATGTGCTCCCCAGCTTACTCTAAAAGCACCGAGCAGTCACTCTACGGGTAATCATCATCTAAATCCGCCAGAAGACCGTGAAAGTCATATCCAGCACGTGTTTACCACAAGCACGTGGCTTAATCTAGCACCGAGACCGCATGGACAGACATCTGACAACCACAGACTTCCCTATAACATCACGCTGAGATAATACCATCCTGCGTCCAAATTTTTATTTACCGTGTACAGTTCCTGTGTAATTTGTATATTTTTTTACAGTCGAATAACATCTTTGACAGCACGCGGACGGCCAAGCCACAATTGCGCATGGCCGCCAATGACCGAGTACAACCAAAAAAATGCAAATACAATTACACAAAAAAATGTAAAATACTCTGAAATGTAAAATATAAAATTGTGAAACGCTGGGATGTCAAAAAGCGAAGTTTAGAATAAAATTTCTTTATTGAACAAAAATAACAATAACAAAAAATATCTCCATCTTCGTCTTACAAATTGTTTAAACGAGTTTAATTAACAATTCAACTTGACCTGTGCTGTCTAACGACCGATTGCGAATTGTTTCCGAGACACACCGATCCACAGACCGACATTTCGTAGGTAAAACCTGACTGCTAACTCGACGAGTAAAACTTTAAGCTGGCTTGCCCGTAGACCGCCCCGATAATACCGCCTGAAGCTGTCACCAAGTTTGGCTGCACTCGTCTTCATGACTTAGATCTCTCCTACAGTCTCAAGCTGCCGTCCAGTTTGGCTGAACTCTCCCATTGACAACGACAGATTCTGACCGCCACAATAGCACTGACTTCCCCGCGTCAACGTAGTTGGAGCATCAGAATCTGAATAAAAATTTGTTTTTAGTAACTCTGAATTTTAGTGTTTCCCCTGGCCCACCGACCTAGAGCAATCCGCGGCATCTCGTTTGTCTTCCAGATATCGCTGCTGATGGCGTCCGAAGAAAACCGTTGAGAGACAGACGGGACAACTTCCAACGGACCACCTAGTGACTTCCCCATATCCAGAGTGGCGTCACAAAATTTCAAATGAATTCCATGCAGAAAACCTATATGTCATAGGAGATATAAACGCAAGTGTAAGGAAAAAAAACAAAAGCATAGAAAGAATAATATGTAAATATGGAGAATATACAAAAAATAAAAATGGGGATAGATTAAAAACTTATTGCTTAATAAATGACCTAGTAACATTGAATACTGAATATAAACATTTAGAAATATGCGAGACTAGAAGAAAGCAAAATCGAAAAGTCAATCAAATAGTACATATTAACAAACTATGAATATAAAACTAAAATAACAGATGTAAGAGTATTTCGAGGTTTTCAAATAGGCATCGGCCACTTTCAAGTAACAGCAAAAATAAAATTGAAAAATATAACAATTAATGTCAAACAACCATAGACAAAACAATAGAAGATAGAAAAATATCTCATAAAACAAACATACAAGAACATGAATCAGATTTCAAACAAATAATAATAGAAAAATCGGAAATAGCATAAGGTTTTTATAAAAGCAATTAAAACATAAAACATACGAATTGGTGGGACGAAGATTGGAAACAAAAAAGAAAAAGACACTGAAGAAAATATCTACAAGATAGAAGTAAACAGATTTACGTTAAATATAAAAACAAAGATCAAAAGTAAAAATGATAATAAAACAAGTAAATATTATATCAGGGGAAGTATTCGGAAATAGAAGGGAAAATAACTACAAACAAAACCAAAAACTTTTTTATAAAGTAATAAAATCAAACAAAAAGAATAAAGATATACAACTCCAACAGGTAAAAGACAAAGATTATATAAAATGACAAACGAGAATCCATAGGTGGAAAGAATATTTTCAAACATTATTATAAGAAGCACAGGGAACACAAACGACCAGTAACGAAAAAAGAAATGAACCGCACTCAAGAATAAAACCTAAGAAGACGGAGGATGGTAATCCAATTATAACGGAATAAATTAAAGCAATATTAAAAAAACTAAAAATTGGAAAAGCTACTGGCATAGACAACATAAGAAATGAACAACTGAAACTCAAAAAGTAGTTGAACTTATGGACGATATATATAATAAAATATAGAAAGAAGGGATAATATCAAAAGACTGGCAAACAGAAATTATTCTACCTATATAGAAGAAGGGAGATAATAGGATTTGATTAAATTACGCTTTTATGTACAACAGAGAAAATTTAAGAAATCATATTAGAAAACAGGTTACGAAGAATTACGGAACCTACACTTGAACAAACACAGAGCGACTTCAGGACGGGTCATTGTGTTACTGATCATATATTCACGTTGAGAAATCTAATAGAGGAAATGAAAGAACACCAAAATGGAATGTACATGTGCTTCACAGATTTGGAAAAAGCGTCCGACAAAGTAAAAAAAAAGAACAGATTGGGAAAATATTACAAGAATAGGAGTACAACTGTTAAGAGCAATAAAAAGTTTATGAAATCTGAATCTCGTTCATAGTGACAGCTATAATAAATATAATAATCGTTTCACTTATGAACTCATCGATGAGTATTGTATTCAATACAGTATTCAGAATATGGTTCAATAAAAATATCAATTTAATGACCGATATATTTAAGTTACATGTAACGCATTTTAATTTATATATACCGCTTTTATTACATTTGTTTTTACTTTCGATGTTATTGTTAATATGGTTTTTAAAATTATCTTCCATTTTGTATGTTATTTTTGTTACTGCTTTAAATAATTTAGTTATGAGATTAGGGGTTTTTCCGATATAAGTTATTTTACAGCAATATTGTTTATTGTCGGTATTTGAAGCAGTCTTTTATTTTTATTTTATTGTTTAATTTGTGTTTTATGGTTTTATGTAATTTGTTAACTGTTTTTAGTGTAGCCGTTGTTTACCACGACTTTCAAATGGTCGTTAATTCATGTTAATAATAATAATAGTTTTCTAAGTTTAAAAGTACGATTTCAAGTCGATATAGTCTCTCCTGACATATTTAGTGCAAAAATGCAAGAGTACATAGTTGTTATGACATGTATATACAGGGTGAATACTGAAAACCTTGACATAGGGAAATAACATGGGAAAACAGTTTTTTGCTGTTTCCATCTGTCCCGCTAAATAAAATCGGGTGTATATGGTATCGTTAGTTAGATTACTTAATTTTGCATCTAATAAAACCAAATGTTGTGTAATATGGCCTTTTCTAACTGTAATATTTGATAAAATAAATTGTATTTTGAAGGTTATCCTTCATATTTTCGAATAAGAAACGTCAAAAACAAAATGCTCCATAGCCGAGTGGATACGAGGGCTGTTTCATAACATAAATACTCTACAAGACCTGGTTCGAGACCACCTCGGCCCTATTTTTTTTTTAAATTAAATTATGGTTAAAATATCATGTTTCGAAACATGAAATACAAAATTATACACTAAAAACTAAATTCGAATTAATTGTTAAGTTTGACAGACAGCAAATAATAATTCTATTAAATATTTGGATTTTTTTATTTATAAAAATATGAATATTGCTATTTTATTAAAATAGTCTGATATAATAAAGATATTTTAAGCATAATTTAATTAAAAAAAAAATAGGGCTGAGGTGGTCTCGAACCAGGTCTTGTAGATTATTTATGTTATGAAACAGCCCTCGTATCCACTCGGCTATGGAGCATTTTGTTTTTGACGTTTCTTATTCGAAAATATGAAGGATAAACTTCAAAATACAATTTATTTTATCAAATATTTCAGTTAGAAAAGGTCTTATTACACAACATTTGGTTTTATTAGATGCAAAATTAAGTAATCTAACTAACGATACCATATACACCCGATTTTATTTAGCGGGACAGATGGAAACAGCAAAAAACTGTTTTCCCATGTTATTTCCCTATGTCAAGGTTTTCAGTATTCACCCTGTATATATATATATATATATATATATATATATATATATATATATATATATATATATATATATATATATATTCCTTTATTATTAGGTAGGCGTTGTTTATTGGAAATATACGCTTTATTTATTTTACGTATATTTCGAAAATATTTTTAAAATACAGGTCACTATGGCATTTATGCGATCAATAGACTATCCAGATATGTTAATTTTCCATGCGCCTTTATAGTGATGCTATACTAAGCACTATATCACAGAATAGGTTTATACAGAAGCGACAGTAAGACAGAGAAACGAGAATGGGGAATATGCACAAATTTAAAGGGCTCATTGTTTAAAATCGGAAAGTTTCCTCACATCTTAGAGAGAGATTTGGGAAGGGTACAAATTTAAAGGTCTACACAATGCTTCAAGGTCATAGAACTGAATAGGGGAACATGAAATACGATACGGAGTGTCGCTTCTGTATATAACTATTCTGTGACTATACTATATGCAAACACACTACATGGAACTCGTTGGGTTGCGACTTCTACACATCGCGAAGGAAAGGGAACATATTTTTCGAACTACAGTCGAACTCAAACAATTCAGCATTAGTTTAGCTATAGAAAGTTTTCCAGCATTTTTTTCAATCTGAGAGGAATATAGTGGAACATCTTCGTTCATTTTATAACACCATATACTCAAATGGTCTAGGCATATTCTACAAGATAGCCACAAGCTTCCTGCTTCATTAAAAAAAAAAACTATTTACATTCCCCACAAATAAATACGAATCCCAGTATCTCGGTTGTACATTATCACTTCATATTGCCATATCTCGTATATTTTTATAATTTTATAACCCATAGACATGTCACAACGCATTTTACTCGTTATCCAAGTTTTTTTTTATCTTTTTTTGAAATTTACATTCCCAAATTTTAATTACAGTATAATTCAAAATTCTAATTTTGTTTAATTTTTCTATTGGTATATAATATCTATCATGCAGTGGTTCTTTTGTTATATTAAATACCGGCTGATTTATTTTTATTTTAGAATACAAAGTACATCTTTACCAAAATATTCGAGAAATTTAAACACTATTTTATTCGATGCACAATAACCATCAACTTTAAATAAGTTTCCAATTACAACCTCCGTTCTATTTCCTACATGCAGAATGGATATGCCTCTTACATTTTCTTTATTTATTAACCCCAATAACGCTACTTTAAACTGGTTATCTTTCAAACGGTAACCCTTTTATGGTATAATATCTATTGTGTCGGGTTTTAAATATATTCTGCGAAATAGACGACTACATACAGATACACTAGTAACCACTTCTGTGAAGGGGCAAACTTTACGGTATTCTTTAAAATTAGTACGGAATTTATCACTTGCATGTTGTAATAAATCTACATCTGCTATGCCATACTCTATGATCTCATTCCACATATCAAATATAACATTTTCCTGTAACTGTTAATAACACCAATCCAAAAATTTCTGACATGAAGAAACAGGCATAATGTGCAGTAGAAGATCATAGTTCAATATAATTCTCATTCTCCAGATTATTTAAAAAATAAGGAAAGTAACCTTTTTTATTGTAAATCCATAGTTTTAGGAAATGAAGATAATGGCATCATGAGATAATTTATAGAGTACAGAAATCTAATGTGATTGAATTGTAACATTAAAATTTTGCAACCTTTTAAAATTATTTTCAATTTAATATTGTGGTTTTCTGCTAAATATTTTGAAATAAATTGACAATCGAAGGATTTTGCATTACTTGCAGTACATACCACCGAAGAAAACGATTTTCAAGGCAGAAATACATATTCTAAAAATCATTTAATAAGATCTTTTGTATAAGTATGTTGTCGTATACCACATGACTACCAAACTTTTTTACGTCCAAATTATTGCAGTAAGCAGAACAAGATTGTTCAGGGGTGGGATTCTATAACTCATAACAACTACAACTAACAATTGTACCTGTTATAATATCAATTACAAACGTCAAATGTCAAATGTCACCAAGGCGATAATTCAAATTTGCAATGAATTTAAAACAACCCCACTTCAGTGTAGACTGGTAAAGTGTTCTTTATATATGTATGAGTATATGTAAGTACGTATCAACCATAAATAACCGTTACTGTTGTAGAATAGCAAGTAGACTTTATAGTTGATATTTGCAATTGATATCACAAGTCCAAATGATAGCAACCAAAGTTATAGAATCCCACTCCTGTTCTGTTACATATAAATTTACTTCTTGCTCGAAATTGCTTTTAACTTTTGATATGTGGTGATATGTTATTATAACCTTTATACAATTTGCAATGCATCTCGTCACAAACATGTTTTCTTCATTAAGAAATAGTTTAAAATTCTTATTTCACTTTTTTTAATGTTTTACATGTTGAAATTTTATGATTATTGAAATAATTTTGCCCCCGAAATTTCCTCCAATACAAATCACATTTTATGAGTTGAAGAGTACAGAGCATTGCGGAGAATGTTTGTAAAAATAGCTCTTATGTAATAAGGTGTACGACATTGTTCGCAAAAATATTTACAAGAAAACGTTACTGTTAAAAGTTTTATTACATTGTAATGATTTTGATAGTTAAGTTAAGATAGTTATGGAATATTTTTCTGGAATATGTACATTTGTTTTTAAACATAATTCACGAGCCCTCAAGTTTTAATAAATTGTGTATTATTCACTTAGTTTTTAAAACATTGTTCTTTTTTACACAGCGATTCTGCAACTATCAGTGCACGAGGCAAATATAAACTGTTTTTATTCACAATCTCTATAACATATGTTTAATAATAAATAATAATAATTATATTTCCTGCGGATAAATACAGCAAAAAAAAGTTCATGATTTACCCCGTCCTGCTGGAACAGAAATCTTGGTGATTTCTATGGAGAACTGCCCGCTAAAAAAATTCTCTATTTGTGCTGACCCTAGTAATAATAATGATGAACGAATCCCACATAATCCGATGGTTCTGTATATTTCATTACAAATTCTGTAATTTTTTTTACAGTCATAGAACCACTTTATAGGGTCTTCACCTCTTGATGAGTCATTACTGTTGAGCGCTGTTTTCGCCTCATTAAATTAAGAAAACCACTATTGTAAAACGGACAAACCGCCTCCATTCATACTAAGGCTTTCATCGTGTTTGATGTTTGAAAGAAAATTCTCTTGAACTTCGTCTATTCTCGGGATAACAGGGATGGATACCCAGGATATCGAGTATGGATGATGGTAACAATGGTGAGGTCGTAAATCTCACTTTCACACAACCACGCGAAAAACACTTATTTATTTACACACAGCACAACCAAAAACTATACAAATAACAGATATAACAAATGTAAATACTTTACGGATCAAAACGGAGCAGTACAACAATGGATTGTTGCGGACCGATACAAAACAACTTTGACGCAACAAAGCAGGAACCGAACAGTCTTGTCCTTGTACAATTTTTTAAAACCAACAAAATTCGCTAGCGACAGCGCCACTAACGATAAACTACAAAAAATACAGAGAAGCGTATATGGCGTTGACATTGGCAAATAAATGTTGTACCATTGACAATATACGGAGCTGACAACAATTAAAATCTCAAACATACTGCCCACCTAGTCGAGAAGCGACTAAACTAAACAATTAACATGGAAGAACAATGAAACTTATGTAAGCAAGATCGTGTGGACATCAGGCCGACTGGGAATGACCTGGAATGCCCACCGTAGAACGACGCAGCGGTGGCGACGGCGGCGCGGCGAGTCTCTGCTTGGCTGAGGGGATGACGTCCGTCTCGATCGGCAGAGGGCTTAGCCGGGAGATAGGTCGGCGAAGCTCTGAAGTGGCAGTCTTGACGGTGACTACCCTGACGAGGCCGTCTGCCCCTGGATGCAGCTCAGTCACTCGGCCCAGTGCCCATCTACCTGGAGGCAGCTGCGGGTGGTGAACCAGCACTAACTGGCCCACACTGAAGTTGGATCTTTCCCCGCGCCAGCGGGGACGTTGTTGCAGCTGGTGCAGGTACTGCGTTGACCACTTCTTCCAGAAATGCTGTGTGAGTCGTTGAACGAGCCGCCAGCGGGTCGCCAGGTCGCTGGGCTCGTCATGGGAACCTGGTTCTGGAACGGTCAGCAATGATGAACCAACCAGGAAGTGCGCTGGGGTCAGCGCGGACAGGTCCGCAGTGTCCGACGAGGACGGCGTCAGCGGACGGGAATTCAGGCAGGCCTCTACCTGAGCCAGTACTGTAGATAGCTCCTCATACGTGAGGGTCGTCTCACCAATGGTTTTGCGGAGGAGACTCTTCACTGATTTGACTCCGGCCTCCCACAGGCCGCCGAAGTGCGGTGCAGACGGTGGAATGAAGCTCCAACGTGTGCCGGAATCAGACAGAGTAGAAGCTACTTCGTGGTAGAACAGCGACGCCTGATGGAACATGGAGCGCAGCTCTGCGCTGGCACCGACGAACGTCGTGCCGTTGTCGGAAAGCAGCTCGCTGCACACTCCTCGGCGTGCAACGAACCGACGGAAGGCCGCCAGGAAGGCCTTGGTCGTCAAGTCGCTCACGACCTCCAGGTGAAGCGCCTTGGTGGAAAGACAGACGAAGAGGGCGATGTAGGCCTTGGTGGAGTGTCGCCCACGACCTGGAGACGGGCGGCACTGGATGGGTCCTGCGTAATCTACTCCTGAACGCAGGAAAGGGTGGCTGGGAGTCACTCTGGCAGCTGGCAGGTTTCCCATGAGTTGTTTGCCCATCAGCGGATGACGGCGCCTGCAAGGGATGCAAGTTCGGAGCAGCTTCTTTGTTAGGGCTCGCCCTTGGAGGATCCAGACGTGCTTCTGGAGGAGTGAGTGAGTTAATGCTAAGCCAGCGTGGAGGGCTAATGCGTGCCAATGTAGGACATGTAGCTGGCTTAGCGGAGATGACTTTGGAAGGATAGGCGGGTGTCTTTCGGAATCGGGAAGTCCGGAATTCTCGAGTCTACCGCCCACGCATAGCATGCCGTGAGCGTTGAGAAATGGATTTAGACTCACGAGAGGCGAAGTCCTTGGAATGGGTCTAGCGCTTTTCAGTTGCGCTATTTCAGTGGCAAACTTCTCTCTCTGGACGTTGCAAATCAGACGGACTCTCGCAACAGTTAGTTCGAATGTGGTTAAGAAGCCGGTGCATGTCTCTTGCACTCGATCTTCCAGACCTGCAAGTCTGGAAATTCTTCCTCTCTTGTCGCAGCGGCGGGCGAATCGCATGCACTGGGCTGTTACGCGGAGCGTGCGTGACAGGGAGGAATACCGCGCTAACAGAGCGAACTCTTCTTCGACTTGGACCGGCATGGAGCGGGTTTTCTGGACAGCTTCCTCACCTGGTGAATCGGGTAGCTCTTGTGTTGCGGTCGGCCAATTCTGAGTCGCGTCAGAAAGCCATGGAGGACCGTTCCACCATAGGCGCGAGGTGGAGAGTATTTGCGGAGTAGCACCGCGGGAGGCGACGTCGGCAGGATACTCTTCACCTGAGATGTGGCGGAGATTGTGATCCAGGTCCTCCTCTACACGACAATGTAGACAGGACACGGGAGATGCACCGTCCTCGTCGACGGCTCCGGACAGGACCCAACCTAGAGCTGTGTTGATGGCTACCACCTTGGAGCCTGGGACTGGATACACTCCTGGACGGAGTAGAGGGCCGAAAACGTCGGCTCCAAGCAGTAGGCCAACCTTCTGGTCTCGGTGATAGCATGGATCGGCCAGCTCGAGGTGCAGCAGCAGCTGCGGATCTAAGGGACGGACTCTCCGTTGTGGAACGTGAACCGTCAGACGTGGAAGCACGTAGGCGGATACCTGGTGCTCGGCACCAGGTGCTGCTCTGGATCGGAAGACGACTTCCACTTGTGAGGAGGCCGTGGCAGAGTGCGAGGCCCCGACGCCGACGACCTTGACGTGGGAGCGCCGCCTGGCTAGACCAAGACATTGCACAATGTCTTCGGAGACGAAAGACACCTCGGACCCGGTGTCGAGGAGCGCGCGTGTCTGTACGCGCTGTCCGCTGGGCGAACAGATGGTGACCAGCGCTGTGGTCAGGAGAACCATGGCACGGGATGTGCCCTGGTGCGTGGAGTGACTAGAGACCGTGGAGGTATGGAGAGCAGCAGCTCTTTCTGGAGGACTGGCCGAACCTGTAACAGAGCTGGATGGGAAAGCGTCGTGCAGCAGCGTGTTGTGCGTCTGGCTGCACTTGGAGCACGTCTTCGTGGATCTGCATGCGTTACGCTGGTGGGAACCCAGGCAGTTGAAGCAGAGCCGAAGTCGCTTGACCTCGGACAGGCGCTCTTGTGGAGCCTTCCCCCGGAACGATGAGCAGGAGAAGTTGGAGTGCGAGTCTCCGCAGAACACGCAGTTCGTGTTCTTGACGCTTGCAGAGACCTGGTGTGAGCGAAGTGGCGCAGCCTTCGCGTTGGAGGCCGTTATGGAGCGGGCAGGTGGGCTCAGCGGGGCCGACATCTCTAATGCGCGGATACGCATCTCGAAGAAGGCCTCGAGCTGCTTGAGTGTCGGCTGTTCCAACTTGTAGTCGGGGTTCACCAACGTTTGAGTCGCATCTATGGAAGCGAGATGCAACTCCCATGCTCGGCGGGATGCGGAGTCCAGGCGACGGAGGAGTAAGAACACGATGACGTCGTCCCACTTGTCTACAGGTCGCCCTAGCTGCTCGAGCGATCTTATCTCTTCCCGTACTCGGTCGATCAGGGCCCGCAGGTCGCGTGCGGACTCTTTCGATACCTGGGGCAGGTCGAACAGTGCCGACAGGTGAGCACTTACCAGAAGCCGACTGTTCCGGTACCTGGCGCAGACGGCGTCCCAGGCTCCCTGGAAGTTCGCTGCCGTGGTGGCCATGGTACGCACTAGGAGTGCGGCTTCACCTTTCAGTGCTGCCTTGAGGAGGAGCAGCTTCTGGACGTCGGGAACATCGTCACGGTCTATCACGAGACCCTGAAAGGCGTCGTGGAATGCCTCCCATTCCAAGTATGACCCGGAGAACTCCGGCAGGTTTACCTTAGGTAGAGGCGGAAGGGAAGCCTTTGGCGGTTGAACTGGAGCGACAACTGGAGCTGGTGGAGGTGGCGAAGGACGGAGGGCCTCCAGGATAGCGACACCCGTCAAGTACAAGAGCTCTGTGGCGGAGAAGTAATCTTCAACGAAGTACACCGTCGCTTCTGAGCCCTTTTCTGCTCTAAAAGAGTGGTGGTTAGTCAGGAAGTCATCCCAATGTCTCTGTAGGTTGGCGAGCGCGCTGTCGATCAGCTTGCTTGTCGGAGTTATTTCTTCTTTCGATAGCTGCGTACGGAGTGCCAGCGGTAACTTCCGGATCTGTTCCGTCAACTCTTGCTGGTGACGCAAGACTTCAGCCATTGTTGAACCTGGTGAAGGTAACGGACACGAAAACGGAACTGTTTGGCGATGACTTCGAAGTTATCGTGATTCTACACGCAGGTTTGCGAGGTTAGAATTAAGAAAGGATGGGTGGATGACACTGGATTAGGATTTGACAGGCTGTGCACATGAACAAGGATTTGACAGGTTTTAGACGTGGTTTTAAGGGTGGAAAAAACTCGGATAATCCGGATAGTATCCGGCTCGAAGGACCAAAAAATGTGCGGGATAACAGGGATGGATACCCAGGATATCGAGTATGGATGATGGTAACAATGGTGAGGTCGTAAATCTTACTTTCACACAACCACGCGAAAAACACTTATTTATTTACACACAGCACAACCAAAAACTATACAAATAACAGATATAACAAATGTAAATACTTTACGGATCAAAACGGAGCAGTACAACAATGGATTGTTGCGGACCGATACAAAACAACTTTGACGCAACAAAGCAGGAACCGAACAGTCTTGTCCTTGTACAATTTTTTAAAACCAACAAAATTCGCTAGCGACAGCGCCACTAACGATAAACTACAAAAAATACAGAGAAGCGTATATGGCGTTGACATTGGCAAATAAATGTTGTACCATTGACAATATACGGAGCTGAGAACAATTAAAATCTCAAACACAGAAGTTTATTTTCTTTATAGGCTAAAGAGCTCAGCATATTGCTGCTCAATTTTGACATAATTTCAAAGTTACAATTATATATATATATATATATATATATATATATATATATATATATATAATATTTTTTTTTAAGATTCTTCAACTACAGCACGAGAAGTTTTATATCACCTAGTTTTAAAAATAATATCTTGCAAGTGGTGGCCGTTGTTGTCAATATACTCCTGCAGGCGGATTCTAGGATTGTACATAGCTCTATGAAGCATATATTTTCATATGAACGGTATTTCCAAGCGGATTGCATTCTCCAGGGTTTGTAGGGTGCTGGGATGATGCTTAAACACTTCAGTTTTTAGATACCCCCCACAAGAAATAGTCACAGGTCTTTAAATCCGGTGAGCGTAGGGCAACGAAATGTCGCTTCTTACAGAGGTCAGTTGGCCGGGGGGACACCTCTCTCAAAATTATCATTAACTTTCGGGCTGAAGTTCAATCCTGTTGGAACTAGACATTTCCTCCATTAAATTCTTCAAGAGCTAGCGCAAAAACTCTTGGATCATGGAGACATACCGAATAGAATTCACGGTACCGCGCGATTTCCTTCATAAAAAAGTGAGAACCAATTCTTCGGTGTTCGAGAGGTCCGCTGTCACCTATCTATTTTTATAGACACACTTTCTATTTCTTTGACACTGTCAACTCCCAACAGAATTGATTTTCGGTCGGCAACTAAACCCCGAGGGGGGTTTTGGTAGCGAGTATGGAACGCACGCTGCACCGCAGTGATTCAATAGTTTTTCGAAACGTAAGTTTTGACAGCAAAATTGCACTGTTTTTTTAATCACGCCACATTTACGATTAAAACGAATTATAAACATAACTTCACGTCCATCTGCTCATTTTGCGATCATCCTCACACTTTTACGACATACCCTCCCTTCACAATAACTTATTGGAAGTAGGAAAGTTATTGTGCCCCGCCCTATAAATCACTGTTTACATGTAAATACTATAATCTATGATAACTATTGTAAGTACAGTAATAAATAAATAAATACTTTTTACTCTTGTATTTTTAATATAACACAATATTTCAAACATATTTCTTTGCCACATTAAGTGTTGCTAAGTGATGTTTTCAATATTCATTTTAATGTTGATACTGTGACTTTTCCACATAATTGTAGAAAAAATACTTTAGTGAATATGAAACAGGAAACACGTGCAATTTGTGCATTTGTCAATCTAAATTTCATTTGCCTTTTTTAAACACTACTTTAATGCTTATCATAATCAATCGAAATGTAAAATAATAAAGAAACTCTATAGATGTTATTATACTGAATCCTATGAAAACTCCACACATTCCTCCGAAGTTGCCTGCAAAAAAAAATTAATTCATACAAACGATTTACAATATAATCAAAAATTTTATAGCGTAAATCTGAGTTCATATATCTATATAGATTGTATTTTTTTCTTATGAGCTGTAAATAATAAATTCGATAAACACGCATACATTACAGGAATCAGCACTGACGAAAATTTTAATTTGTGGTTTCGAAATTAGTAGAGGCCAAAAATATTTTTTTTATTTATTATTTAAAATAAGTAATTGTCAAGTACTAAGTTTAATTCATACTTACTTACAATATCATACCAGTAGTACAACAAATCTGTTTTGTATAGATATGACGTATCAGTATCAAAGTATATATGAACCATACTGATTTCACTGAGATTATAATTATTTCTGCAAATAAAAAAATATTATCATCCTCATATAAATTTACAAAAATAAACTTTATGAATTCAATCAGCATGTATTTTCTTGTAGAAATGTCACATGAAAAATTATTTATTTATTTTGGCAAATCAACATGATATAGATGTTACCATGCAAACATATGTACGAAATTTTCTTTACTTAACTATATCAGGTAATCAATATTTTGGGTTGCCATTAGCGTGGGTAATGTCAACGTAGTTCAATATTATAATTATTTTTGAAACACAATTACAGCCCCTCTGTGTAAATCGACAAAGATTAGATTTTTTTTATTTTTAGTAATATTTAAATTTATCAACCTAAATTTCCGAAAGTAGTTCAAAAGGTCAAGTGGAATTATAGTAAAAAGTTTAAAAAAATAAAATTGACATGCGAATTGTAACTTACAACACATCATTTGTGAGAGATAATGGTACATAATCATTAAATACTCGGTATTTAGTAAATGAACAATCTGACAAGCAATGAGAACATTCAATAGAATTATGCACATCAGCCGCTAATTCCTTGTCATAAACGTCTCCACGTTGAATGATTAATAAAGTGTTCCATTTCTCTAAAAAAAAAAGAATTTTATTAACATCTAATAAAAGTTTTTATATGCTGGTATAGTCATTACAACCATAATTCATTTAGATAAAATTTATATTTAAGTATTGTATACAAAAGTATTATTACTTTTTAAGTGAAAATTCAAATTAAAAATTGAGGCACCAATGGTACACAGTGTTATTAGGTTTATGGGAAAATGTTAATCGAATTACAAAATAAGGTATATTTAAAATGAATTACAATAGAAAAGAACTGTCTGGTTTTTAGTCAATAATTTTGAGTTTTATTACAGCTCTAACTCGAAATAATATAAACAGTTATAAAAGGTACTGCAGTAAACAAATTATTTACTAAGTTTTTCTTATTTTAACGAAACTTTTTGAAAATTTTAAAGTGTATTGGTGGTATTATTATTAGAATATGGTTACTTTTGTCCATGGGGAGCATTGAGCTATTTTGTTTATTTCAAAATAAATTTTATTTTCTCGCGCCAAAAAAATAAAGTAATGTTGCTAACATACTTGTTCTTAAACCAAAACTAACACATGATTTGTGCATCGCACATATTTTATGTAAACAAGTTTAAATAACGGATTTAAGGTAAGATTTTTTCCGTAAGATGAATTTAATGTATATGTATAGATTATTTTTTAACAATCTTAAAAGAGTGTAGGATAAATATAATTTTCTACCTGAGAAGTTCTATAACCTAGAACCTAGACGAAACTATGTATAAATAGCGACAATTATGACAAAATAAAGTTTTTTAAGTTGTTTCAGGAATGAAATGGTTACATTTATCGATATTATTAATACTGCTGGTCAAAGCATTCTGCATGTAAGCGTCTTCCCCCGAGTACAAAATATTAAAGAATTTACATCTGAAGGCCTAGTTCCAAGTTTAGCCTTAGGAAACAGGAGCAGTTGGATATACGCTGAGTTATTTCCTGAGGTTCTGCAGCATGTTGTCATGAATCACGTTGTAATCTTACATGTATTATGTAATGAAAAGAATATGACATTGTACTGCTTGATTTTGCACCACACGCAACCTTCAAGTTGTAGCCTGATACACTACTTTTTCCGATGTCGTTCCGTTTGGATCTTTCTTCTTCTTCAATCTTTATTTCCTCCTGTCTACCATCTTACTCATTCACCATTCACTTCTATTCTCTATATTGTTATGAATTACGTTTTAATTTTATATGTATTATGTAATAAAAATAATATGATATCGTGACACTGCTTTCCAAAGGAGATTGGCGCCATCAATCTGTAGCAGATCCTTTCAATAATTTCCATTACTATCAACTTGTAACATTCTTACAGGACCACTGCTACCAGTCTGTGACCCTCTCCTCGAAAGCATGGGTATTACAAAATATATATAAATGGGTTATTTGTCAGACCGGATACGGAGCAACTATTAGGAGATGGATATTGAATTAAATAGAATATTCACATTTGTATAAAAATATGAATAATATAATAAATAATGCTTTACATTTGGTTTCGTCTCCAATGACACTTCTGTCCATCATCGCCGTCTACCATTGCACTATACCACTCTACTTCTCTACTTGCTTCTCTCTTTCTCTTTTTTTTACAACGTTTACCTTACAATATATATATATATATATATATATATATATATATATATATATATATATATACTATGAACAAGTATTAAGTCAGCAAATATTAGTTTTACCTTTACACAATACTATTTATGAATTATATCAATTGACCTGTTAAAATACTTTATTGGTGCCACTAGTATGTGCTGACTTAGACTTGTTACAATCCTCCCGCTTTCGAGAAATTTGCTTTCTGTAGGGAGCACAATTTCCAAAAGTAACTTAACCTACACTTAATGTCTCTACATAAAACAATTATAAATTCTTCTTTTACACTAGATTCCACCTCCCATTTTGAACTTCTGGAATGTTCCCTCATGGTCTGGCACTGTTCATACATCGGAATCCTCTTGCGGTGTTAGGGCTGGCACGTGATTGGTCTTGACAGTATTGATGCTTCTTCATTATTTCCGCTGAAGACGGCGAATCAGACGGCTCTTTAATCCTCTGAGACAAGCAATTCAACTTCAATCCTTTTTTTAAGAAAAAACTTTTTTTAAACCTTGCATATTAAACTTTACAAGACTCATTTTCCAACAATCCTTACGGCCTATTGGTATCCTTCTCCCGAGACATATTCTCGTATTCTTCTTTAAACTTCGCCTACACAAACCTTATAAGACTCATCTTCTAATAATCCGTCTAGTCCATTGTTATTTTCCTCCCGAGACACATTCTCGTATTCTCTCAATAACAGTAATTCCTGTACCTTTTAAGATCCTCGATCCTTTTTTCTGTCATAAGCTTATTTCTTTACGTAGCGTCATCTCCCTGACCTACGTTAACTACTTCATGTGGCCTTGTTGCGATATCGAATGTTGCTGATTCCACATTTGCTGTTGTCAGTATTTTACCCATTGTACTGCTTGCTGTAAGTTGAATGTCCGTCTGGTTCTAATCAATTCTTCAAAAATGAAATTCAATTCGATACTGTCAATGTTTCCGAATCTTTTTTTTATTATTAAAATATTTGTTTTTCACTGTGGTATCTCTTACCTTGGTTCGGCGGTGGTAAACAGAAGGCCGTATTGAACTAAATTTTTAATAAATAAGCGAATCTCCAACTCTTAGATTACGTTTTCTTTTTAACTTAATCAACAACTCTTAATACTTGTAGTTCCGCGAGTAAACCCCGAAAGGTTGCTCTACTGTGACAAGAATTCCCGAACCACTGCCTACCAATTTGTAATATTGCTTTCGAACGAGATTGGCGCAATCAAACTGTAGCACGTCCTTTCAATAATTTTCATTACTACCAACTTGTAACACTCTTAGAGGACCACTGCTACTAGTTTGTGACCCTTTCCTTGAAAGGATAGGCATTGCACTATATATACTATGAACAAGTACTAAGTCAGCAAATATAAGTTTTACCTTTACACAATAGTATTTATGAATTATATCAATTGACCTATTAAAATACTTTATTGGTGCCACTAGAATGTACTGACTTAGACTTGTTACAATATTGTATTGCTTGATTTTGTATTATACGTAATTTACAAGTTGTAGCTTGATACACTATTTTTTTCGATGTTGTTTTGTTTGTTTGTTTTTTTATTTTTTTTGTTTATTATTTTATTCATTCACTTTTATTCTTTCCAAACTCTTCATGGCAATATTGTTAATATTTGAGTAACATTTTGTAGGTTAATATTGTTCAAGTTTGGTTGCAAAGTTGTATCATATGAAGTGTATTGTTGAAGACACACTAGTAACATACCTATTCATTTAATTGTTGCTATAAGCTAACCCAATTCCTCTTTATGCGACGGTAACGCCGCGCTAGTGGCAAAGTGCCGAAATAGTTGCGTGCAGTTTCATATCTTTATTTTTGCTTGTTATGACATTTAGTAAAAATTTCCAGAAAACTAATGAAAGAAATTATTTCTTGTGATAAAAATTGGAAGTTATTATTCGATTTAGGTTTTAAATAATCGATTTAAGTATATTTTCAAGACAAAAGTATAAACTAAGTTCGTAAATTGTGTACAAGTTGTTATATCAGCGACGTACATGAAATAATTAAAAAAATAATTTTAGTTACAGTTTTTTAAATAAAGTAATTAATGAAATATAATTTTCATTCATAATATTAATATTACATTAAAATAAATATATTGCTTTTGGTAGTTAAATGTAGCAAGAGTATTATTAGATTCAGATTATAACTGCAAAGGTGGAAAAGAATATTGTAATCATGTGACTGCAGATTGCATATAAGTAAAAGCAGAAAATGCAGTCCAAAACTCATCAGTCTATGATTTGGAACAAGCCATCACAAGCGCAGTTAGAAACATATCACAAAGTTTTTTTTTTAGAATATAAGCAAAGAAATTTTATCCGAAACGAGTGCATAAAGTATTATACTTAATAGCGAAATAGAAAGCGCATTAAATAGGGCTGAAAGAGTAAAGAAAGAATGAGTAGAAAGTAGAAGTCAAAAAAATAAAAACTGTAATAAAAACTTATACGATACACAAATTCGCAATAATACTACATATTCTGCTAAGAACGCTGTCATTGTAGATGTACATATATACCAATAAAATTAGATTGGTACAAAAAAATATGACAATGATTATTATAATGAAAATGTTGTTGATAAGAATCAGTGGCTACAATTTTTATTGTAATCAAGCTATGCATTATGGCTTGGAAACCGAAAGTAAAGCGAGATCAGTATTTCAAGCTTCAACTGATTATATTGTAGCGATCCCAAGGTCGACCTGTCATGACAGGTCCGTTCACTTCCCATTGTTCTGTTTACGAGAGGGTTGGAGAACATTCTAGCAATTAATTGTTCTACTATAAATACCCCGAGCAGGAGATCGCGAGGACAGTCTAATATTGATACGTGTGGTGATCGTTGGTGATATAAATAAATAATTGGTGATATAAATACTGTGGAAATAAATATTACGTAGTTTTAAGTGGTTAAATAAATAATACTAGTGTTAAAGTTTTTATTAATAATTGTTAGTCTTAAAGTATTTTTTATGTTTGTTTATTTATAGTGTTACTTATTTTTATAATCTTTTATAATTCATATTTCATTTATTAAAAATACGTCACGTAAATAAATAAACGTTACAATTGGTGTCAGAAGTGGGATTAAAAAACTGTGAAGTGTAAATAAAAATAAATAAAATGGCGACTAAACAAGTAAAATTCTGTGAATTAAAAGTGGCCGATCTCAAGATAGAGCTAGAAGAACGAGAGTTAGAGACATCAGGAACCAAGTCTGTTCTATACCTTCGTCTACGCGAAGCTTTAATAGAAGCTGGTGAAAATCCTGATGACTTTTTATTCAAAATTGATGATTTTGTTAAAATTCTGAAATAAAATTCCAGAACTTTAGAATAAAAGTTAGCGGAAAATTCTAGAATATCTGAAGAGAACTTAAAAGAAAAAATGAAAGAAAGTTCTAGAATATTGAAAGAAGAATTGATAGAAAATTTTAGAACATTAGAACAAAAATTAGAGGAAAGTTCTACAAAAAATGAAGAAAATTCTTGAACATTGGAACAAAAAAAGATGGAAAATTCTAGAACTTTAGAACAAAAGTTAGCGGAAAATTCTCGTACATTGAAAGAAAAATTAAAAGAAAATTCTAGATTACTGGAGCAAAAGTTAAAAGAAGAATTAGCCAAAAATTCTAGAATATGGGAAGAAAAACAAATGGAAAATTCTAAAATTTTGGAAGATAAATTAGAGAAGAATTTCTAAAATTTAAAATTAGAATACGATATAAAAATCGAAGAATTACAGCAAAATTTCTCCAAAATTACGTCACCAGCGGTTTCAAATTCTAATACAGCTAAGACTGATGAAATTCTGGAAAAGAAACAAGAAAAAGAAAATATTTCTAGAATGCATATAAAAACACCCGAATTTGACGGCAAGACATCGTGGCCGAATTATATAAAACAGTTTAAAACCGCTACCATAGCAAATGGCTGGATTTCCAAGGAGAAGACTACAGCGCTGACAGTTTTACTGCGTGGATAAGCCATTGATATCGTACATACGCTAAAAGAGGATGAATAAAAAGATTATGAACAACTTGTTAAGCGAATTGATATGCGATATGGCAATGCGCATCTGGAGCAGGTGTACCAGACGCAACTGAGGAACCAATATCAGAGTTCAAAAGAGAACCTTCAAGAATTTGAAGCGCTCGTTTGGTTCGTCTCGCACATCCTACAGCTCCTGACAGCGTTTTGGAATGCCTAGCTACTCAAGCCTTTATTTATGGAGTTCGAGACAGTACAACTCAGCAAGCACTACTATTAGCTCGAC
Source organism: Stenolophus ochropezus (assembly GCA_035578165.1). Taxonomy (NCBI): domain Eukaryota; kingdom Metazoa; phylum Arthropoda; class Insecta; order Coleoptera; family Carabidae; genus Stenolophus; species Stenolophus ochropezus. Next base: position 10,143,800 of record JAQOWZ010000008.1, on the reverse strand, counting down.
CAAAACCTGTAGTTGATGCATTGTCATACGCTTTAGAGTATGAAGTTTCACGTAACCAATCACAAGTACAAAATATCGATGCTGAGGGAATTGAAGACAAGATAAAATGAGTCATTTCTGAAATTCATGCTGAAAGAAAGATACTTCATTGCTGAAACTGTAAAAACAGAATGCTGCAGCGAATAGTGAAAAGAAGTTTAAAAAGTAAAACAGATGAAAAGTAGCTACAGCTCCTCTTGCTGTTAAGGAAGTAGGAGTGAAGAAAGTAGTTCACGGTGTAAGCCTGGCGCGAAAGAAGACCCGTGAAGAAGATTGCAAGTACTTAGTTTTCCGAAAGTAGTTTCAGATTTTTGATGAAGCCGATTATGGTTCCAGGAGTCAAGTTCTTGATCTCATCTGCCGTAAGATACCTCTTACCTAGTTGATTGAGTCTCCGCGCTGTTACCGCTGGACATTCACACAGTATGTGTTCCGACGATTCTTCGTCTTCTTCACAGAGTCGACAGGTTTCATTTTCAGCTTTACCAATTTTGTGCAAATGGTACTTTAAAGGTCAGTGGCCAGTGAGAATTCCTGTCATTATGTTAAGATCCTTTTTGCTGAGAGCTAGTAGCTCTTTGGAGACGTGATAATAAAATGAACTATATTTTCCAAAGTGTCGATTCGTGAAAGGCTTCGAAGGACCAGTATTATTTAGTGATTGATATAAATATATTAAAAAATAATCCTGCCTCAAAAGACCAATTCAAATGAATTACCTAACGACAATTGTATGTCAATGATATTTTCTATTATTATTCAGAATTACAATATATTCTTTTTTTAATATATATATACATATATAGTAGTCGTCATAACAACTTGGGTCGTCCTGACACGAAGCACATGGTTTACACAGGACGCTAGGATAACGAGTTTACGGAAATTCGGTTACGAACTAATTCGCATAAAGCGAAATCTTTCTGGGTTAAAATATCGCTCTCGGAAAATTATTTACTTGCACGTATAGCGAAAATATGAAAATCATGCCGACGGACAACTGTTGTATTGCACGATCAACCCACAAATTCACGAGAAATCACAATTTTTGTCCCAACTCACAAAGTACATAACGGAAGAAGAAAGAAAATAATAAACAAAAAAGTGAGCAAGAGCAAAAACTGAATATGTAGAAGAAAGTTAAGAACAGAAGACCTATTCTTGAGAGTATACTTTATATTTAAAACAATTATTAAGGCGTTATATAATATTATTATGAATAACTAATGAAATTGAAAATAAAATTTGATAATATTTATTTAGTGAAGTGAAACTAGTGGCTAGTGTAAATATTGCTTTATTCTGCGGGCATCTGAAACTGAAGTTAATCATACACGCTCTAAGCTGTGAAAATTTTATAAATAATAAATAAGAACATATTAAGTTATTTGTGGTACAAAATACTATACTATACTATCAAACTCGTTTTCTGTTTTGATAAAACCATCAGCACTACATGCTAAGTATAATTGGTTAGTTAATATGACAACACCACAAGTCCAATTTCATTTATAATATTGTAACGTTTATTTATTTAGGTGAAGTGTAAAGAAACAATTGAAACATGAATATTTATATAACTAAGTTTAATAAACGAAATATGAATTATAAAAGATAATTCAAATAAGTAACACTATGAATAAACAAACATAAACACTAATTTAAGACTAAAAATTACTAATAAAAACTTAAACACTAGTATTATTTATTTAACCACTTAAAACTATGCAATATTTATTTCCACACTATTTATATCACCAATTATTTATTTATACCACCAATGATCACCACACGTATCAATATTAGACTGTCTTCGCGATCTCCTGCTCGGGGTATTTTTAGTAGAACAACTAATTGCTAGAATGTTCTCCAATCCTCTCGTAAACAAAACAATAGGAAGCGACCGGACCTGTCATGACAGGTCCGCTAGCGGCCGTCGACCGCGGCGCGACCTTGGAATCGCTACATTGCCACCTCCTTAAGACTGTTTTGTCCCGGAACAGTTCGTTATAACGAAATCTGCACGCATCACCCTTGGTGCATCTGGAGGTCTTGAAGAAGTAACAGTCGACGGTTCGTTTGAGCTCTTGTTGCCTGCTAAGGTTGAAGAATTTGACTAGAATTTCCACTCCGGTAAAGCGGAAGACTATCTCTAACATGCTTCTAAGAATCCTCCAATCTAAACCATCTAGCCCACGCCTATCTTCGGTAATGCCAGCTTCATGATATCGTTCTGGAACAGATGGTCCTTCATATCGCACAGCGAGTCCCATAAACTGCGGTATGACGGCTTCTGATATGAGTATTGTTTCGTACTCAGATAGTAAATGGACCGCTTGTGTTCTACGTTATCGTCCTTCAGTTTCAGACGAATGGGCGTTGGTTGGCCAGTTCTTGTACTTGTCCAAATTTTCTGTTAAAAACTGAAGCGATGCCGCGATGTCTTTCGCTACACAATGAGCGAGGGAATAATCTGGAGACACGGTATACAGATCTCGTTGTTCTTCTACTGCCAAATAACAGGACGCACGGTAAGCGCAACTCCCGCCCGAATAAGATGTTAGCTGGTGTCTGCCCTGTTGTCTCATGCACGGATGAACGGTAAGCCAACAAGAACAGATAAAGATATCGGTCCCAGTCTCGTTGATGGTTAGAGACTACCTTCCACAAATACCGATTTATTGTTCTATTCATCCGTTCAATTATGCCATCAGACTGCGGGTATAATGCAATAGTTCTGGTTTTCTTTATTCATAATATCTTACAGGTATTTTGGAACAGAACTTCAGCGAACGTTAAGGTTTCCTAGTTGGGTAATGGGTAGGCTTAAACATACTTAGTTAAGTAGTCCATTACTACCACTATGCATTTTTTTTTTCGTCGTATATATATATATATATATATATATATATATATATATATATGTATGTATATATATATATATATATATATATATATATATCCGAAGATTCTTTATGTGATGTTAAATTGATTAAACCACTCCGTAACAATAACAAATTGTATCAATGTGTTGTTCAAGTCGACCGTGAAACTTACAGAAAATCATTAAATGTGGGCAAACTATGGATTGGATATGACTACTGTTCTGTGTACGATGCTGTGGATATTCGAAGGTATTTTAAATGTTGTGGCTTCCATCACAATGCATCTCACTGTACAAAAAAGGAACCTACATGACCGAAATGTACCGGAGCCTACGAACTCAGTGCATGTATCTCCAATATTTTAAATTGTGTCCATTGTTTACATATTAAATCCACTCAAAATACTGCTATTTCCACTGATCATCCCGGATGACCCCAAGAAGTTTTGGTCTTTTATTAATAAAAAAAAGGAATACATCATCCATACCATCTACTTTAAAATACAAAAATCAAATTTTAAATAACGAAAAAGATATAGTCGAAGGATTTGCCCAATATTTTTTTTCATCATTTAATGACAACCAGGGGCGCGGAATTACTAATTTTAATATAAACAATTGCCCAAACCTTACTATTAACAGCGTGTCGGAGGAGGATGTGTTATTTGCAATACAAAAATTAAATTGTAAACTAACAATCGGGCCAGATCAATTTCCTTCTTTCATCATTTAAGACTGTGCAACTGCGTTTGTAAAACCTCTTACAATCCTCTTTAATTTAATATTACAAACATCTATTTTTCCTAATCAATGGAAAATTTCTCGCATATGCCCAATATTTAAAAAAGGAGATAGACATGATCTGACTAACTACAGACCAGTTGCTATTATCTCAAACTTTAGCAAAATTTTTGAAATTATCCTCCATTCAATGATCTATAATCATGTGAGCAATTTAATATCAGAGAACCAACATGGTTTTATAAAAGGAAAATCCACAGTCACAAGTTTAATATGTATAACACAATTTATCAGCGAAGCTTTAGACAATCAAAACCAAGTAGATGTTATTTATACGGTTTTCTCCAAACCATTCGATAAAATCGATCACTCTATGCTTATTACAAAACTACACTCTTTTGGTTTTTCCGATTCCCTTATTATGTTATTTTCATCTTATCTACATAATAGACAACAGTTTGTTAGCTACAGTGGATTTCAATCAATGCTTTTTGATCAACTATCAGACGTACCTCAAGGTTCGGTATTAGGTCCTCTTCTTTTTAATCTATTTATTAACGACATAACCAACGTCATAAAGGTACTATTTTTAATGTTTGCAGATGATCTAAAACTTTACTCTACCATATTATCTCACATAGATTGTAAAAACATTCAAGCCAATTTAAATGAAATTTATAACTGGTGCGTCAATAACAATCTGTTAATTAATATCAACAAATGTAACATCATGAGCTTTCATAGAAAATCTAATCCAATTACCTATAGATATGTGCTTGACAACAACACTTTACATAGACCTAAGATTTAGGTGTTATATTCGATCCCAAATTACTCTTTACCGAACATATCAAACAGTCAGTAGCATCTGCCTACAGAAGTCTAGCACTAATAATTAGAAATGCTCAATTTTTCAATGACATTTCAATTTTAAGATTATTGTTTATTTCCCTAGTACGTCCCCAATTAGAATACTGTTCAGTAATTTGGAATTCTTTGTAGATCAATCAGAAAGAATCCATTGAAAAAGTGCAAAGAAAAATTTTAAAGTTTGCCAAATATATAGTAGACGGTTGTTATCCGCCCAGAGGTACGTCCCAGAATCAGCTGCTGGAAACTTTCCATTTAAATTTCCTTCACCACAGACGGACCATTAACTCAATAATTCAATTACAAAAAATTATTAATAATAATATAGATTGAGCCTACATTATGAATAAAATTCATTTTCAAGTCCCTAGACTATCTGCCAGACATACAAATACTTTCTACATTAAAACTGCACGATCAAATACACTATTGAAATCACCGGTAAATCAAATGCTTCAGAATTATCATCAAATCGAATCATACGTAGACATATTTTACGATAGTATTAAGTGTACGAAAAAATGCTTTATTTATTTATCTAAAATTATATTATAAAATAATAAATAATAAATTTGGAACTCAAATTTAAGTTTTAAAAAAATTTAGTTTAAACACTATGAAATTTTACGTTAGCAGTAGCTAAACAAGGACTGTCTTATCTTACTAACTACATCTTATATACACAAGGATCGTCTTGTTTTAAGAGATCTTAAGTTAAAAGTGCTGAATTTATGAGAAAGAGATGATGTAATTTATAGTTACATTAGGCAAATAAAGGTGGTGTCTATATAATTCCTCCCTCTTTAAGAGTGGAAGTTACAATTTTGGAACTTTTACTAGTTTGTTTTAATTCTAATTCGTTTGAATTTTTAAATTTATATCAAAGACAATCTCTGTACTTACAAATTAATATTATAATAAAAATTAACGTAATTGAAGTATAAATCAAAATATAATGATAATTATTAATGCTTACATCATATGGATAATCTAGCCGAATACTACTTTCTATATCGTATTTAATTAGGGATATATTTTTTATTTCTTTGATATAGGTATTTGTAGAATTTATTTGGATATCTACTATTTCTCCAAAGTTATCTTTTATCTTAATTTGATCGTTAAGTTTGCAGTTAATTGTATAATATATCCCTTTTAAATCTTTAATATGCAACGTGTTGTTACAATAAAATTTTACTTGTTTTTTATACGGAAAATATAGATATTTTAAATTAGAATTTTTGATTTCAATGATTGAGTTGATTAATGATATTTTATGATAAGCACAATATTGGAAATCTTTATAGCATATTACGTTCTCTAAACTTATTTACGTTAGCGAAAACGTAAAACGGTTTGTTTGACATGTCCTTTCGGATTTTGAAATAAACTATTTTTGTTCTCTCTAGGACGACTACTTTGGGACAATTTTTTGATTTTTTACTTCTTTTGTAACAATAGATGATAAATGTCAAATTGTCATAATTACACTGTTAAGAAGAAATGACTTTAATAAATATTGGCAAAATTCATATGACTGAAGCATTCGCTACGCTCGTACTTCAATATTCATATTCATTTTGCAATGACACAATCACGCCGCATTTGTATTACAATATGCTATTATTCCTAATCAGAAATTAATAAATTCACTTTAATAAACGAATATTTTGGATTGGTGTTAAACATCTGTAACAAAAACTGTCATTTCTAATCTGAAATATTGATTTTATTGAGATTGAAAAGTGTAAAGTGAGCATAGCTGAGGTTGGAAAGTGTCTACTTCTCAACCCTAGCTATACTCAGGCTATACTTCCCAACCTCTTGAAAAATGCGGTTAACAACAATTAACTTCCCAACTATTTAAAAGTCAGAAATCATCATATTACTAACCGATTGTGAATAAAATAATTTAACCGATAACTGTTATTCGTTGGGCTTACTATATCAACATTGATCAGGATACTCTTGTGTTAACTACACATCCAGACAAGACATACATTATGATAAATAAACGTACAAAAATTGATTATACTAGAATATAGTTAATATTTTAGTAATGTTATTGTATCCAATACCATGCAAGAATATCGCAATAGACCATTGAGTACCTTGTATTGTATAGTTTGGTGAACATACCTCTATATTTGCTGAGGCATGAAACATCTGCAAGCGTGCACAACTGAGTAGCATAAGGCAACTTTGTAGAAATTGCCATATAAAATGGAACACATTCGCACAAAGACAACATGCTTTTCATTCTACATTCAGTTAAACAATCACTGCGGCTATAGCGTGACGAATCAAATGCTGTGGTTTTTTCATCACTGAAAAGGCAGTCACGCTGAAAAGATAAATAAATATGATTACTACTCGTAATATAAGTAAAAAATTATTTATTAGACAATAAAATAAAGTATTGCATTAACTACATTCTTCTAAGGAAATCGGAATCAAAAAAGTATTTACATAAGTATATTAATTATAATATATACTAATGACTATTCTTATTTACTCCTGTCAAAAATAATTATGGTTGTTTTTGAAATATATAAAACACCCAGAAACCTTCTGGAACTCAGTAATTGTTTCAAATGAACCAAAATAAATCATTTTGGATCAGACGGACGAATTATTGTTTGGAAAAGAAAGAATAAACAATTCAAAACAAAAAAAAAATATGCTCAACAGTGAAATACGTAGGAGGATCTGTGCTTGAATAGGGATATATGAGTGCAGAAAGAGTGGGAACATTTTTATTAATGAGAAAGTGGGTTATTTGAATATTTTAATAGAGAATTAAAAAAAATGTACCGAAAAATTGAGTTTAAGGAATTCTTAAATCTTTCAACAAGATAATGACCCCAAAGGATCTAAAAGAACTACTATATTTATGGTAGAAGAATGGGGTAAAATTGACTCCCCAACTTACCGTTATGTATAATTTTTTCATCGTTTTTGTACCTACTTTATCTTTGTAAACAGAAGTAGAAGTGTGAAATTAGCAAATCATAAGTTTACTTACTTGACTGACAGGGTATGTCCGTAAAACATCGACCGCTTTTACGGTAACCGGATCAATTTGAAGAAAGACTTCATAACCCAAAGGTATCAAATTTTCCACTAATCCGCCACTAGTAAGATCTGGATAATCGTGGTTATTATATAAAAATATCTAAAAAACAATTGGCATTATTTCATTTTACTAGAACAATATATATATATATATATATATATATATATATATATATATATATATATATATAATTTGGGGTGTGATCACGACTGATCAGTTAAGTAGTAGGTGTATCACGGGTTATGCAGTCGGAGGTTGATGGTGTTAAATTTTAAAAATAATACTCTTTTGAGTTACTGTCTAGCTAGCTTTCGGAAAAAATTATTCCTTCATCAGGACAACTACAATAATACAATGCCAAAATTACAATAAGTTGTATTTCAAACGAGTATAAGTAATACTTACTACTCATTTGAGGTTTATAAATTCTAAATTTTGCAACCATTGAAAACGAAGAAAGTTTTTTTTTAGTTGTTTGGTTATTCTTTAGGAACACAATTTCATTAGGTGGTTTATAGGTCGTTGTCTAAATTTTACACAATTTTACTTAAAATAAAATCGAAGCAATAGGTGCAGTCGAAGTCAAATTATAAAAATAATGAATAAGCAAAAAATTTTTGTCAAAAATTTTAACGATAATTAAATGAAGTTAGATAGACATGCTGACTACTTGGCGCGAATGAAAGAAGAAGAATTATAAAGCTATGGCAAGAAATTTTTAAATTCAAATATTTAAGTAGCCAATATGAAAAACATATTTCGATACCATATACACCCGATTTTATTTAGCGGGACAGATGGAAACAGCAAAAAACTGTTTTCCCATGTTATTTCCCTATGTCAAGGTTTTCAGTATTCACCCTGTATATATATATATATATATATATATATATATATATATATATATATTCATATATTCATAAATCACATTCCTAAAAAAATATATAGTATGACATGACTTAAATTGAAAATTAATATAATAAATAAAGGTTCCATTGGAATTTTATATTTTTAAATGTTTCTACGGAAAATACAATTTGGAGCGTAGTTGCAGTACTTAAACTGGTTTCTCCACTAGTAGTTGTTGTATTGTTCTTTTTTTTCGCAGCACGTGTCTAATTTCCGTTAATAATGGTAAAACACTTATATTGGTGTACAGTATATTTTCGATTTTATTGTTTCTTCGCAAATGAGACGATGAAAATCTTAACTTCGGCCAAAGGCACATGTGTTCTCTCGTATATACGCTTAACGGTAGTAATTATGCGGGAAGAGAACACACTGTTGCTCACCATATTTCAATTTTACACTGTTGCCAATTTACAAACACAAAAAATATGTTTGTTATTTTAGGTAGTGCTAAAATAAACTGCAAAAATATAATACTATTAAAATATAGATCTGTGGGATGGCTGAGCAAGCTAGCGCATATCTTTTATTCAACGGGGCATTAATGTTAATAAATTTGAAATGTCATTAGTATATTTTTAAATACATTTGGTACATATTTAAATATAAAGTAGAATATTTGCTCATTCTTTTCATTTAAAACAATGTTTTGAGATTATTGTTATGTATGCTCATTGAAGACTTATTAATGTTAAAAGTTTTAAACACAACACAACAGTAATAAATGACAGCAAAATTCGTCCTATATTAGAAATTGTGCACTGGGATCTTTTGCTTTTCTTAAATTTTGGCGATCGACGTCGAAAAAAAAGCTATTTATATAACTAGGATATGTCTTTTAGTATATAAGATTCCACAAACAAAGATACTAAAATTTTTATTCTGGCAATATTCGCTTTTATTTAACTAATTCTATATAGAAATTACCTTTAGTCCTTCCATTTGTGTCAATGGATAATAATAATCGTCAACATCAGATCGCACAATAAGACTAAGACCCATCGTTATTCCAGAAGCATCTAAGTATCTGTTATTTGCTAGAGGAGGACGTAAATTCGCGCTAAAACAAATATATTCTATATTATATAATAATATATATTATATTATAATAATATAAATATACTGTATTTCCAAACAACATTTTGCATAATGATATATGAGTGAAGGTATAAGAGTTCGTTTCTTGTTTAGAAAATTACATAGATCTGTATTGCAAAATGTCTCAGTAAGTTAAGAGAAATTTAATGATGTGGCTACTGATAAATAGGATGATATGAAATGTGTAACAACAAATTAACTATAAACTTTGTAAACGGCTCTAGTAAATGTTACGAGTATTTAATTATAAATAGTTTTAATTACGCAGTTTTTATAAAAACATGATCAGGTGGTTTGATATAGTTGAATGTTGCACAAAACCCATCCATTGTTCTTCGGAAACTGAAAATGTCACTGCAATTGACAACGTACGACTTCCATACACATGCTAAAAGTATTTCGGGGAGCGATGGAGTAAGCTGTAAAATATCACACTGAAATATTTGTAAGGATTTATTACATAATACACTAGCATACATGAAACAATTCTATTTAAATTTAGGCAAATACGTTATTGCATATAACTTTTACAATGTAAGGATTTGTCTTTCATTAAAAACAATTTTTGTTTAATAATCGTTTTTTAAAGTGGAAAATAAATTTTAATTTATTTAAAATTGAATGAAAGATACAACAGAAATATATATATATATATATATATATATATATATATATATATATATATATATATATATATACAGGGTGGCCCAACGAAAATTATCAGCGCAATTTTTGGCCATTTAACATCAATTTTGCAAAAAACTCTCGAACACGTCAATTTTAGTATAAAAGGGGACACCTGAATGGATTAGTACCAATGTCATAACTTCAGCTATAAAATAGGGGTGGACTGCACCTCAAAAATTTTAAATGGAGAAGGGTGTCAAACACAGTTCGAAAGGCCTTTTAATTCTCTTTTCAACAGTTTTTTTATTTTTCAAATCCGATCATTAGTTCCAGAGAAATATCGTCTATAACAAATTTTATCAGGTGTGCAAAACTGCAATCAAGTAGGCTTAAACAATATAGCTTTATACTCACTGCTATTGGTGAATTTCATGATACTTATTTATAGTGTCTTAATATTTCCCATTTTACAAGGTCATACACGGGTGCTTTTCTTGATTTAATTTAGTCCATGGCTTACCTCTGTTGGAGGGAATTTTTTTTATTTCTTTGTTTTCTTGTTGCTTATTTATTTCTCGTTTATGTTTGATTTTTATTGTGCTGGAATATGGATTTTAAGTAAGTAATAAATAGTTATATTTTTTTCAAATTATTTTTAGCTCCAGTTGGTCTACAACCGTCGAGTGGTGCAGAAGTGTTGTTTTACTTCCGTGCGCGTGCTGTGTCGAAAAGTACATGGAGCACACTGTATCTGTATGCTCACAGTGCTAATTCTTTCTTGTGTTCGCAAAGCATTATGTAATAAAAAATTAAAGGTCAATTGAAAAAAAATCCGCATCAGTAGTTTATAGTATTGTACTGTCTATTTTCTCGATCACTGTTTTTACATACATGACACGATACTTATTTGTGTACAAAGGGTGCAAAATACTACATTGTCGCACGACCATAAACATACATTTTACTTTCAAAATTTTATGTGTAGAACCTAATAGTAAATGGCGATAGTCAACAAAATATCAGTTTCAGTTGTGCGGTTGTTTACATTTAATTTACATGGATGGATCACTTTTGGGTATAGTCAACAAAATATCAGTTGCAGTTGTGCGTTTGTTTACATTTAATTTACAATGGATCACTTTTGGGTACATTTTTATAATAAATTTATTCAATATTGTGACAGTAAATTAAAGGTTTGTAACCTTAGGGAGCAAAATAATTTTCCGCACGTTGCCCGGGAAACATTATTGTTGTTTAGAAAAGATATGTTTTGTGCATCGAAAACAATGAAGAAATGTCAAGTTTATTTGACATTTATAGTAAAAAATTATTATATTACACAAACTTAAAAGAAATTCAGGCAGGCTGTTTTTAGAGTGATTCGAGCAACTGTAGAAATTTTAGTATTTATTTATTTACATTATATTATTAAATTAAAAAAATGCGTTTCTAAACTTTAAAATTATAAATAATTTTCATTATGAAACAACTTGTTTTGTCGTTATTAGACGAGTCCAATATAGAAATGAACCTGCGCGAAAGACGCATTTTCGTTCATATTTATTTATTTATTTATTTATTAATATTTATTCTTGCCAAGTGGCTTAGAATCTACAGAAATAACATATACATTTTTATTCTACATTGTGTGTGTGTAATACATTTATGCTACTGTTCTCTTCTTAATGATTTCGCTCATCCACTTCTCTCCTGATCCTAGATCGTCTAACAGCTCCATTTCCCCTCTATCTTCTCTTTTTACTTCTCTGCAATATTCCCTTAAATGCTTCAGTGTTTCATCTTCTCTGCCACATAATCTGCACCCCCTTTCTTCCTTTGGTAACCAATACTGGTTGTCTCTTTCTTCGTTACCGCATCTGAATCTGGCTATCATTTTGATGTTTTTCTTTGGGTTTAATATGTAACGTGGTATCTCTGTTGTTTGTATCTGTTTGTATCTTTTATTGTAATTGGATTGATTTATTCTGCTCTGTTGTTCCTGCTTCTGTATATCCCAATCTCGTTGTTGTATGACGAGGATCATACTTTCTTCATTTATTCGATTCCTCTCTATTTGCATTTCCGAGCATCCATTCCTTTCGTAATATGCCTTTCTTGTGTGTCCCCATCTTGTTAATTTGTTTTTGTCGTCCTCTCCCTTCCTTATAACTTTCCAGCATTCTTTCAGTATTGAATTCTCTGAGTTTCTAACTCTTTCTTCGTATTTCACTGCTCTCTTTCCTGTTTCCACTCGAAGTTTTGCCACTTTCATTTCTTCCAGTACTATATATTCTGGTGTACATTTGTCGAGGCCCAGGATCCATTTTATGTAGCGTACTTGTACATCTTCTATTAGTTTGTGCTCTGTCCATCCAAAAATTTCCGCCCCATAAATTAAAATACTTTTTACTATTGCTTCGAACATCATCCATCTTATTCGCATATTCGTCTTGAACTTCCTTTCGCCTATACCCCATATTTGTTTCATGGCCACAATTGCCTTCCTTTTCTGGTACTCTAAGTGTTTTGTGGCTTGGTTATTCCTCTGGAATGTATATCCCAAATATCTGAATTCTTTTACCTCTTCGATACTTTCATTTTTCCACTTCCATACTTCAGAGGTTTCTCTACCTCCACCTTTTTTGAATTTCGTTTTTTTAGTTTACTAATTTGTACTTTAACTTCCTCTAGTGTTATCTCTTCTACATCTCCACATATTTTCGGTTTATTTTCTTCTTTTCTTAGTATCTTGGTATTTTTCCCATCTAAAAGTGTGCAGAAATGGACTTTCCATTCCTCTTCGGATATTTGTTTTGATATCTCTTGTTTCTTTTTCCTCTCTTTACTAATAAAACTCCATGCCTCCGTCTCTGTCTTTATTCTCTGCAGCTGTTCCTCAATTTCTTTCTTTTTGTTTTCCTTTTGTTTTATACACAATTCTTTATATTCTTTTAATTCATTTTTGTATTCTTCTTCAGTGATTATCCCATCTTTCCATTGCTTACGTTTCTTTCTCATTTTTCGTTTTTTTTTTTTCCAAACAGCTACTATTCCACCAGTCATTTCTGTTTGTGTTTCTTGAGTTCACTCTTATTTCTTTTTTGCGTGTGGCTTCATTTATTTTACTTATGAGCTCGTTTACTTGCTCCTCCACATTACTCTCTTTTACTGCTATCTCTCTGGTTTTTATGTTGTAATTTTCTATGTCTTCTTTTTCCCATACCGCTTTTCGAATGATTACTGGATCATCTTCTTTTACTATTATACTGTTTTCTAGTTCTAAGCTTAAAAGTTGATGGTCGGATTCTACTGTATTAATTACTTTCATGTGTCTAATTTTCCCCCAACTCTCTTGATTTGCTATTATATAGTCAATTACTGTCTTTTCCCCTCTTTTACCTATGTATGTGAAGTCACCCACCTCGTCTCCTTTTATGTTTCCATTTAGAATAGTCCAATCTCTGTTTCCACATTCATCAATTAAAGCTTTCCCATATTTGTTTATTATTTTGTCCTTTGTGCTTCTTTTCTCTTGTCTTCCTGTTTTGGAGTTCCATAGCCCTCCTTCCTCGCCTATTCTAGCATTGAAATCCCCTCCTATAATTAACTTATTTTCATTAGTATCTTCTATTTTCTCCCTTATTTCTGCAAGAATTTCGTTTATTCTATTGTCATTATATACCGTGAGTATTCTCCATGTCTCGTTGTCAATTTTAATTTTTCTTTCCATAATGTTTTCATTGAAAATGGTTTCTTTTGCTTCTTGAATGTGTTTCTTGATACCTGTTACCATTCCTCCCTTTGCTCTTCCCTTTTTATTTAGTCTCTTTGCGTATTTAATTTTCCATGTGAAATCACTGGGCATTTTATTTTTCCACTTATTCCAATCTTTTTCCTCTAACCAACTTTCTGTTAACCCTACTATATCATATTTATTTATTATATCCCAAAAATCTTTATCTTTACTTTTTATTCCCGCTATATTCCAAAAGCCTATTTGTATGTTAACTACTTCTTTATTATTCCTATTTATTAGTTTTTTGAACTTTTAATTAAGCTTTTTTGTTCTTCATTCCATTCATACCAATCTCTACCGATTTTTAATTTTCTGTATCCTATCTTTACTATATTTTTTAGCTCTTTTTCTTCTTTAGCTCTTTTTGAGATTTCATTTTGAATTATCCTTTCATTGTACGTCATGTCGTGATCTATGTAAATATTGGTGCCTCTCAGTTTATTTTTGTTACTCATCACTAGCTTCTTGTCTTCCCATGAATTTACAGTCGCTACTATCGCTTGCTTTTCTTTTAACTTTCCGACTTTGTACGCCTTTGTTACTTTCGTTGTTATTCCCATTCTGCTTTTTATAAAGTTTTCAACCTCTTGAGCATCTTCCAGTGTCGCTCCTTTTATTATAATATTATTCTTTTTTTCCATTTTCTCATTTTCCTCATCCGATCTCTCTAACTTTTCTATGCGTCGGTTTAAGCTAATAATTTCCTGGTCTTTTTTCTCAACTTTTATTTTTAACTGCTTGACATCTTCTTTGAGTACGTTGACAAAGTCCTCTAGTTTTTTAATCATGTCACTTCTCAGATCAATTATCTCTCTGCTCATATTCTTTAGCATTTCTAAAATCTCATCCTGTGTTGCACCTGCATCTTTCCTCTTTCTTGTTGGAGATCTTTCCATCTCCGCTTTCCCTTTTTACCTCGCTGTATTGCTGGTTGCCCGACGCTTAACGCTCCTATGACGTCACTCAGACCGTGGAATCGGATACCTACTTGATTCGACACCCGACCGGCCCCAGTGCTGGTCAAGTTACGTTATCGTCGGTCAGATGTCACTTTAAAACAGATAGTCTCCGTTTTTATCCTTTATCTTGCCATCCAACACTACAAACTGAATCGTCGCTGGCTGCTACTGAGCAAGAGATGTCTCTGTCTAATTTCTGTCGGTAATGAATCTTTCTGATTTCCAAGATAGCACATGTGCTTAACCTATAAATAGCTGTTAATTTTTATTTGTTTTTTTACTTTTCTTTCTAACGATACTTATCTTTGTATCTGTATCTTCTTTTGTAGTCTTTTATTGCGCCTTTGCTTTCGTTGTTGACAATCTTTATTTTAGTTGTTTTTCCTTTATTTTTCAATTTCTATACGGAGCAAAATTCTCACGTGTTCACACACACACCACCACCATCACCGCATCCCATTTTCGTTCATATTTTGAGCAACCAATGGGAGAAGGTACCCCCCATTGCGTTTTTAACCAGTGGCGTACTTAGTTCCTAGTTCATATGGGGAAACTATATTAGGAAATTATTATATAATATTTAGGAAATTCGAAATTAAGATTTAAAGAACATATAACTGCAATAAACAGAAAACAGCACAGGATTTGCCGAGGATTATATTAACAGGTAATAATCATTTATGTAAAGGGTGATTCATAATCTTACATGTCGCAGAAAAAGGATTAACTATAATTTGGCTTGAATATCTAGAGATTAAAGAAGCTGTTATTTCTAAGAAAAATATAGGCAATGACCAAACCGATATAATCCATTCTCCTCTGCATTTTAATCTAGAGATTAAAGAAGCTGTTATTTCAATAGAAAATATTGTTAGTAACCAAACTGATGTAATCCATTCGCCTTTACTTAATTAGAATTTTTTTATGATGTTCATAAATGTGATATTTTCTTTTGTTATTCATAAACATTATGCATTTTAAAATATAAATATTTACAAAAATTCAATTTGTTATTGAAATAATCCCACGCCAATGGTAGATTGCTTTCCCATTTATGGTTTACGCCCCTAGTTTATTGGATCAGTGCAGTTTTGAACTTGGCTGACATGGGGTAGGTATAGTTACTATAACCCCGTACTACACAGGGCCACTGGTAGGCCAGGCATAGATCTAAGATGCGTATAGTATGTACTGTGCGGCACATTGAACACTATTAGAAAAAAAGGATATTTATGTTGCCGTCTCTTTCAACCTGTTTGTTGCATTATATGCGCGAGAATGATTGACAGGTCCTTTTCTATTTTGCATAAGCTATAGATGCTAAAAGGAGTAATCGTATATACCTATATGAGTAATATTTATTACTAGAGCAAGAATCTAGCGCATATTAAATTTTGTTTAATAGTAGGTAGTATATTAGCGTTCTAACTTTTATGTGTTTAAAGTTTAGTTTATTTTATTTATTGCTAAATATACAAATACTATATTTACGCATTAAGTATATAGCTGATTATTTATTTCGTAAAAAAATTATCATAGAATTATGGAATTTAAATAGCGACAAACATTTGTCTTAAGTTCGGTATATAGAATTTCAGTTTTCATTCATTTAGGTATTTGATAAAAATAAATTGACATGTAGTGGGATTTTTTCTAAGTTAGTGGGATTTTGTATTTTACAATATTTATCTTTTGTGTACACATACTGTAAAAATTAATTTCGAATTTAATAATAAAATACAAATTTTGCAGGCGAAAAGACAGAAATATTTCAAAGGTTGTTGTTATGCTGTATCAGTAATAACTAGCGACGCCACTGGAAATTCGCAGGTAGGTACAATAGGCAATTTATTTTATCTGGTAAAATTATTTCAAATAAAATGCTTTCTCATAACGTCTTTTTTGTTGTAAAAAAACAAGTTTTTAATAATAGAATTTGCTTCATTTGCTAGTGGATCATAAATTTTAAAAAATACATACGTTCAACATAGTGTCTATAAATTTCATATAGTTAAATTGAATATTACTCTTCGCTCTATCCAAGATGTTATTAAACTCATTTAAAACCTCCAAATTTTCTTCATCATAATCATACAGTCTACCCAGATACTTAGTAAAACTTAACATTTTCTCCCAACTTATGTTGTACATTAAAGCACTAAAACAAAACAATATCTTATTCATGCTCGCTGTTGAATAAACTCATATGCTTTATAAAATAACTAAACGTTATCAGCACAATTAATATAAATAAAAGAAACCAAAATAAGACAAGACTCAACGCAAGATCATTAAATTAAAGAATACATTTATTTTGCTAAAAATAAAGAGATCCATTAAATATTTTTTTATAAATATACGAGTAATATGAACTCTTAATTACATCCTTAAACTTTGCAATTGATTTTTTTCGAGAAAAATAAAAGAACCTGTATTTATCTTTTAGAAAGTTAATTATATAATTTAATTTATTTCGATAAAGGTTTAAAAAGGACCTTTGCTCTCTATTGTACGAGTATTATTGTATAATAGAATATTTTTCATATAAATTGTTAATCCTAGAATTAACTAAAAATTTAGATTATAAAAAAGTACTTACCGTTCTTTTGCGAATTGTACAGCCTTCCTCTTACTTATTCTATTGATATCACAAATAGCAACAGCAGGAAAAGGTACGTTTTTTACGTCATAGCTTCCGTTATCTAAAGTAATTATGGTGGGAGCAATCCAAAAATTTTCGGAAATAATGTAAAACAAGTAAATTGCAGATGAAATTGCAGTAATTTGTACTGCATACCAAAATAACCTAAAAATAAAAAATCATATAATTTTAGTAACTTTTATATGGAAATGTAAAATAGAGATTTTCATCAGACATATAAAACTAAGACTATTATTATAATGATATAAATAATAACTTATATTTCAAAGTAAAATAACGTTATATACAGGGTGGCCCAGTGAAAATTATCAGCGCAATTTTTGGCCACTTAACATTAATTTTGCAAAAAACGCTCGAACACGTCAATTTTAATATAAAGGGGGACACCTAAATGGATTAGTACCAATGGCATACCTTCAACCCTAAAATGGGTGTGGACTGCACCTCAAAAATTTTAAATGGAAAAGGGTGTCAAACATGACACAGTTCGACAGGCTTTTCATTTCTCTTTTCAACAGTTTTTTATTTTTCAAATCCGATCATTAGTTCCAGAGAAATATCGTTTAAAACAAATTTCATCACGTGTTCAAAATTGCCATCAAGTAGGCTAAAACAAAGGAAGGGAGACAGAATATATTTTTCTCTCGCTTCCATATGGCTCCTTCAAGTTGCGCGCATGCCTAATTTCTGCAATTTGGTTGGCTAAAGTTGTATGCCGCCACAGTATAAATATACGATTTATACTGTGATGCCGCCCTCAACTATTTGAACTTTGACAGATGTTTCTTTGCAATCCCCATCTTTTTATTATTTTATTCTTTGTACTTCTATTTGTTTCATATTTATTTTAATTTTAAAAATTATCTCGTATTATTATTTTAACATGCGTAATTATTATTTTATACAATTTTTATTATTTAACAATAAATATGAAATGTTGTTATTCGTAGCATAACTATTTAATTTTTATTCTTCATTATATTTGAATGTACTGAATATTCAGATTTTAAATGTTATCATATTTATTATTGTTACTGCTTTTAATATAATTATTACTGTTTCTTAAATAAAGTTCTAATGAATTATTTTTTTTATATATAATTCAATCTTTAATTTTTCGTTATATATAACATATACATATTAATTTATAGTATATTCAGTTTTTCTTTATTTGTGTAAAATTTAATTTTTCTTTTAATATTATATTTTTGACATATGTAATTAGTATTAATCAATTATTTTCATTTACAAAAATGTGTAAATATTTTTTTATAAAAATATTTTTTTATCTCAATCTTTAATTTTTCGTTATATTTAACATATACATATTAATTTATAGTATATTCAGTTTTTCTTTATTTGTGTAAAATTTAATTTTTCTTTTAATATTATATTTTTGACATATGTAATTAGTATTAATCAATTATTTTCATTTACAAAAATGTGTAAATATTTTTTTATCTCCTAATAGGACATTAAAATTTTATTATCATGTGTAAAATATTATTTTTCATAGCTGATTTTAAAAAGTACTTCTATTAAATAAAAGATCGATTCTCAAGAGCCAGTGGCGGATCTAATAATATATTTCTGTGAACTGAAATAAATTTATTTTAATTAAAAATGTACATGAACTTAAAATAAAAAATATAAAATAAATAAATGCGTAGAAACAGAATATAACAAATATATACGTATATACATATGTAAGTACCTATATACTGTCATGTATAATGTATTCCTCCTGTTCTACATAATATGCTGCTTTCGACACTTTGTCATGACATATTCCTTTATCGTGGCGTCATAGTCTATCGCTTGTGTAATGTCATTTTCCATTGACAATATATAATATAATTCAATCGACTTTCAAGCATTGTCGATCTATATTTATTTTTTATAATAGATAATTTTGAAAAATTTCTTTCTGCCTCACAACCTGTAGTGGGTAAAGTAATAAATACCTATTTTTAATATAGTAGTTAAATTTGGAAAAATTTCAATTAACTTTTTTTCGTAGATTAATTGCAATATTTCAGAGTATTTTAAATTTTCCATGGCAGTATAAAGCAATAAATAATCTTTATATTCATGGTTTTCACTAATTAGTTTTTCGTCTATATCCTCATTATAATGGGATATTATTTCTGAATTTTTTCTTGTTAAATTCGCTAGAAATTTAAATCTTTTTCCAATAATTTCATACGATTCATTTCTCTTGGTTAACTGCGTTGTTAAAAAATCGAATAATCTATTTAATGTTTCTATGCTTAATTTTTCGTTTCCCGTGAATAATTCTTTACCTGTCTCATTATCTGAATTTTTTTTTGTTTTTATCCGTTTTATATTACAGTACTCTTTGTTTATATATTCGGATATATTTATCGCTTTAGCTTCATAATCTATGATTTTCTGATATAAATGTTTCCTTGATGTTATTATAAAAGAATTTAATGATAAAATTAAACAATGTCCTTGCTCTAAAACTTCTTCCCATTCTATTGTCAATATCGCAAATTCTAATTTAATTAATTTATTAAATAAATTCTTGGCATCTCGTTTGCAGTCGGGTTTTTCGTCGGAATTTTCAAAAATTAATTTTAAAACAATTAAGAATGCTGCTGTAACCATGTTCTAAAGCTTGTACAGCTTTATAATGCGCAGACCATCTTGTTGAACACAAGCCTTTTACAGAAAATTTTAAATTGCCATTGTAACAATACATACCCACCTCTTCCGCACATACAATTATATTTTAGCCAAAGATTATCTAGTGGAAGGTCTATCTTACCCTACGTTGTGTTTATTTAAATAAGTAACCCTTCATCGTCGTAATACAGAGTAGCTGTTAAGAGTGGAGGAATCGGGACAGATATTCGATAAAATAAAAGAATGATATTCACTCCAAAAGAAAGACAAAATATCTAACTTGTGCATTTATCTATAATTAAATAAAATCGGAAAGTGCTGTGGAATATTACACTCTCTGGTATTCACCTTATGAACCTGAGGGAAACCACAGCCAAAACCTCAGGTAGAGAGACAATATAACAATGATATAAAAAGACTGCATTCGATTCATAAAGAGTTGTCCCAATAATTTGTTACAATCATTTATGGTAAAATTGAGTTATTGCGACCAAACTGATAATGGGAGTCATTGACAATTGTAAGTGTGTGCGTGTTGGTTTGCGTGGGTTTTTATTATTTGGTTCAGAGTCGGCATGCCGTTGCTCTGATATCTTTTGTTTCTGGGGGCGCTCGGCATTGCCTGAGGGTCGCTGCTTTGGGTTAGACATCCAGCTGGCGAGTCTAAAGCGATTGCCACTGAGTGGTCGCACGCTCCTCGTAGTGCCGGTGCCGCATCACGGTTGTGTATTGTTTATTTATACCCAAGTGAACATTCATTCGTGCTGATACGGCACATTCTTGAGCCTGAGAGTTTGTGCAGAGCACAAAGTCTCGCAAATTACAATTGTTAAACAACCAAAATTAGAGCAGTCATATTTAGTAAAAATATTAGATCATTGTGACAACCATAACTAACATATTTGTATAAAAATATAACACACATACCTAGCTTGTCCGAGTCGTCACGAAGTTGTTGGGAATTTAATAGTATTTGATACAGATTTGGGAACGGTTTTAGCGTATGCACTAGATCGTCTTAGTGCAGTGACAGAGCCACCGCTGCGTCAGAGACGAGTCTAGTGTGGAGGAATGTTTATCATGGTACAGTGACAGAGCCACCGCTGCGTCATGACAGTGGTTTCGAGGAGACACCAGGTCGTCTTGGTGCAGTGACAGAGCCACCGCTGCGTCAGAGACGAGTCTAGCGTGGAGGAATACTTATCATGGTGCAGTGACAGAGCCACCGCTGCGTCAGAGACGAGTCTAGCGTGGAGGAATACTTATCATGGTGCAGTGACAGAGCCACCGCTGCGTCATGACAGTGGTTTCAAGAGTGCACCAGGTCGTCTTGGTGCAGTGACAGAGCCACCGCTGCGTCATGACAGCGGTTTCAAAGAGTAAGGGGTGGTCTCACCTCGGACAAGCCAAGCATGAGTAGAGCCCTGGATCCGACTCCTCGAGCTCAATTTTTGACTCGAGTTTTATACGAAAATATCCCTCTTCACTCCGTCAGGACTATGGTGTGTCGGATGTAGTCCACGATCCAAGCACGTGATCGTAGAGTCTTCTAGAATATTTTGAATATTCCATCTCACTTGGCTGCACGCTAACTTCTTTGTCTTAATCCCTATGTGAATGAAAGAATGTATAAAATAAACAGTTCGCGCGTGCTACGGGATTCCACCTCATGAGTGTTGTTGTTTCAAGTGGCTGCGTACCCTACACTAATATATCCTATCTTGGCCTGCATAGAAACATAAACAAATAATCATAGACTTGTGTTTGAGATTTAATTGTTGTCAGCTCCGTATATTGTCAAAGGTACAACACATATTTTCCAATGTCAACGCCATATACGCTTCTCTGTATTTATTGTAGTTTATTGTTAGTGCCGCTGTCGCTAGCGAATTTTGTTGGTTTTAAAAAATTGTACAAGGACAAGTCTGTTCGGTTCCGGCGTTGTTGCGCCAAAGTTCTTTTGTATCGGTCCGCCCAGCGACCTGGCGACCCGCTGGCGGCTCGTTCAACGACTCACACAGCACTTCTGGAAGAAGTGGTCAACGCAGTACCTGCACCAGCTGCAACAACGTCCCCGGTAGCGCGGGGAAAGATCCAACTTCAGTGTGGGCCAGTTAGTGCTGGTTCACCACCCGCAGCTGCCTCCAGGTAGATGGGCACTGGGCCGAGTGACTGAGCTGCATCCAGGGGCAGACGGCCTCGTCAGGGTAGTCACCGTCAAGACTGCCACTTCAGAGCTTCGCCGACCTATCTCCCGGCTAAGCCCTCTGCCGATCGAGACGGACGTCATCCCCTCAGCCAAGCAGAGACTCGCCGCGCCGCCGTCGCCACCGCTGCGTCGTTCTACGGTGGGCATTCCAGGTCATTCCCAGTCGGCCTGATGTCCACACGATCTTGCTTACATAAGTTTCATTGTTCTTCCATGTTAATTGTTTAGTTTAGTCGCTTCTCGACTAGGTGGGCAGTATGTTTGAGATTTTAATTGTTGTCAGCTCCGTATATTGTCAAAGGTACAACACATATTTGCCAATGTCAACGCCATATACGCTTCTCTATATTTATTGTAGTTTATTGTTAGTGGCGCTGTCGCTAGCGAATTTTGTTGGTTTTAAAAAATTGTACAAGGACAAGTACTGTTCGGTTCCGGCGTTGTTGCGACAAAGTTCTTTTGTATCGGTCCGCAACAAACCATTGTTGTACGTAAAGTATTTACATTTGTTATATCTGTTATTGTATAGTTTTGGTTGTGCTGTGTGTAAATAAATAAGTGTTTTTCGCGTGGTTGTGTGAAAGTGAGATTTACAACCTCACCAACTGTTCCATCATCCATACTCGATATCCTGGGTATCCATCCCGAACAACTTGTGTATAATAAAGAGTTCATTAATACTTTGGTTACACTGTTCAGGTTAAAAGTATAAATGAATCTCACAAAAATTTCTGTGTGAGATTATTATTAAAATGTTTATATTATAATAGGGGTTATTTCTAATATTATTAATAACAAAATTATACATGCGAGAAGTACTGCTTCACCATGTTTGCATATAATATCCCATCGATGAGGCGAGGCCGAAAAAAACATATAGTTGTTGTAAAGGTGGCGCAAAAGTAATCACCCTATTGAAACATGCTATAATTTTTGCAAATAGCGGCAAATGTCAAATCTGCTTTGACATTTGTGAAGTAAACAAATGCAAAATACATGTCCATAAAACATGAATCGCTATATTCTTCAAAAACGCGGTTTAATTACTTCGATTTTTTCGCGGAATAATTCGTCGTTCGTTTGGCGCAGCGTGAATTTACGCGCAGATTTCCCGGTCGCCTGACACCAACTGGGCAAACACTGCGGCGTCCAGCCGCTCGCCTAGAAGAATATGGTACAACACGAGATGCTGCCAGGTCTGGCCGGCCCCGGAGGAGCCGTTCTGCTCAGAATATCGCGGCTGTGGCTGAAGACGGCTACTGTGGACGGCGAGCGCTACAGAGCCATGCTCAACGACTTTCTTCTTCCTCAACTGCATGAATTTGAACTGGAGAACATGTGGTTCCAACAGGATGGAGCAACGGCGCATACTGCACGAGCTACAACGGAAATTCTGAGGGCTACAATTCCGGGTCGCCTAATCTCTCATTTTGGTGATTTGCACTGGCCGGCAAGGTCGTCCGATTTAACCGTTCCAAACTTCTTTTTGTGGGGTTTCTTTAAGTCACGAGTCTATGTCAATAAGCCTCAGACTTTTCAAGCCCTCAAAGAGAATATCCGTCAAGAATGCGAGAACCTATCGCCGGAAGTACTGGCAAGAGTAATGGAAAATGCTATAAATCGGGCCCGTATGATCATCCATTCTGGCGGCGGCCAATTGGCCGATATCATTTTCTCGACTTAATAGGAAAAAAATTAAGACATCAACTAATCATAATCAAAAAGCAGAACCAAAGTTTTTCATTCGTAAAAAAAATTGCAGCCAAAGAACATCGGGTGACAACTTTTGCGCCACCCAGTACAATACTAAAATAGTCAATAACATCAGGAATTACGGAAACTGCTTCAACTCCGACTAAATTAAAATAATGTGCTGCAAAGGGCACAAATTCATATTTTTTAAAAATTGCCTGCAGTCATTATACTTTCCGCTCATGTTAGCTGCGTTATCTTAAGATTGACCACGTATGTTCTCTAAAGGCAGTTGGTAATCTTCTAATATTTGTTTTATTTTTTCAAATAAAAAAGAGGCGATATCCTTTCATTGTATAGTATTTAAGGTGTGTCACGATAATTGTACTTTTACTCCTGATGATGGCATGTAGCCGGAACTAGTTGAGTCAATAAAATTATTTTTGTGGACATCACCAATTGTTTTATTTAGTTTATTTTCTTACTTGAAAAATGTTCCACCAAGTGCCGACAACATCCTCAATTAATATTAAGAGGCGATATGATTTTCTAGTGGTGAAAATGTTAAAAATCTTTCATTTGGTTTTCCTTTATAACAACAGCGAACAACTATTGCCAGCTGGTCAACATTTGCTACATCTGGTGTCGAATCTGCAATAATTGCATAATATATTGTAACCTTGTTTATTTGATTTATAATTTGTCTCTGTACACGATTTCCCATAATTTTAATTAATTCTTCATAAACTGTTTTGGATAAATATGTTACTTTTGTTTTTTTTGTTTTTAATAATGTGGTCCTGTATCTCCTAAGCGGAGCATAGGGCAACCGAACACACCGAGCCGCAGTTCTAACTGCCGTACTGTCGGTTGTTTCATTTGCCAGTGCTACTTCTATTTAAGATGTATAGATGGCAAGTCTATAGCATCCGAGTGTGATACACAAGTAGCTGTGTTTTTTTATTTTACGACAAATCACACGTTGTCGGTCGCTGGGACTTGAACTGAGGATCTCAGGTTCGTATGACGTCACAGCGAGCTAGAGATGTGCGCTAGCTCGCTCAGCCATCCAGCCAGTTTTTACACATTACTAAGTGCTCTTGTAAAAGTGGATCAAATTTGGCGATCAATTCGATTATTCCCATAAAATTTCCATTGTTTGGTGAGTCCCAGTTTTCATCATGACATCTTAGTGGCAAGCCTCTTTCACATAAAAATTTAATAACTGAAACTACTTTTTTCAATATATCGTAACATTAATTTATTTTATTTTTCATTTTTTCTTCCAATTGTTTATCTGATGTATTTTTATTTTCTTTTCGTGTAATCCATGTTAACATAGCTTTGTTATGTTCTGCAGACTTTTCATGATGTTATAATGTTCTCAAGATATTCATCCAGCCTGAAAACCCCTCCGATATGAGAAGTGAAATATATTTCGAAAAAATTTTGCACACAAAGCAATAAATAAAACCTTTGACTTTCGAGTAAGACATCCAAGATCTAGTTACAGTCTGATCATTTTTTAATTTTTTTCAAAATATTTATTTGAATATAATTATTATTTTCATTTTGATTCTGAAAAAAAGAATTTTCTTTATTTCTTTTCTCAAACACTGCTCTATAAAACGTGTATTTAGCAAAGTAGGCCAAACTGCAACATCTCTGTATTTATCGAATTCATTAAATTCATATTGTTGCTGAATCTGATTCGAACTTAGCTCTATGTTGGTATTATTATTTGTTTCTTTGTCTTGCTGTTTTGGAATATCCTGATAAACCGAGGACTGTTCATCTTAAATACCTTGAAAATTGTACTCCTGCATATCTTTATTAACCTGATTTTCACCTGTGTTACTGTTCACGTATTCCTTGTCAATGTTTTCTTTCATTCCTTCTTTTTGCTTATCGTTGCTTCCATTCCTATCTTCAACATCATGTTTACTTGCACTAGAAGTTGTACTTTTTGTTGTAAAGTAATATGTGACTTTTAAACACTTCGATACTTCAAATAATTTCCTTTCTTTTAATTTATGTTTTTGGCTTCAACTAAGATATTTTCGTTCGGACATTATTATTCGATTAAATTAGAGATGATAATATGATATTAACACTAAACACAATGTGATGCAAATTGACAGAATGAAGACACATGAGTCACAAATTTGACAGACACACTCAATTATATACCCATTTTATCCGCATCGAGTGCTGCGATCATTTTTATATCACCCACTCTATACTGTGTACCTGGCCAATAAAATGTATAAAATCTACATTCTATGAAATAATAGCTTCGAATACTTTATGTAGTATGTAGATATCAATGGTATCATATATCCTACAGTTTTATAATTAAAAAAAAATCTTTAAGCCCAGCCCGGGGGCCCCTTGGTGTTGAGGGCCTGAAGCTTATGTTTCATTAGCTTCACGGTAGATCCGCCACTGTCAAGAGTTCTAACTAATTTAGAATTTATTTATTTTTATACGATCCTTCAAACAGTACGTAATTAATGATTAATATAAAATGTTACATTTAAATGCATTGAATACAATGTATCAATTTCATAAATTTTATTAAATAAGTACTGCAGCATAATAGACACTCCTAAAAAAATTGCGCCCATGAAAAAATATATTAAAAACGCCTATGAATTAATAAGTTTGCAACGTGCCATAGAAAATATATTCAGTACGTTTATTCATCCACGCCTGCGCATAAATATGCTCTTACACTAGGAAGAGAGATGAACATATATTTCATCTCCCTTCATCGTGGTCGCTGTTCTACATAGTAAAATACAAATATCAGCAGTATATAGATAGTAGGTATATGGTTAAATTAGCAAAGAACGACCATTTTACAAGACTAACACTATAAGCAAAAAAAAATTTTTTTAACTAGTAGTTCTCAAGATATGGGGCCCAACTTTCTTATTTTAAATGGAACATTCTATATATTTTTACATATTTGGAATCTACATAAAATTACAAATCCATTGATATGTTTGAAGTTGAATTTTGGTTAAATAATAAATTCTCTATATTTGCATTTATTTTACATACTTTTACGTGAAAATAGCAGTTTTTTAATTTAAAAGTAGAATTAGTGTAATAAGAACGCAGAATTTAACGTTTGTTTTCTATTTATTCATGATAACTACTATTTTTAGGTAAAAGTATGCAAAATAAATGCTAATATAGAGATTTTATTATTTAACTGAAATTTAACTTCAAACATATCATTGGATTTGTAATTTTATGTAGAATCCAAATATGTAAAAATTATTAGGGTGTTTCATTTAAAATAAGAAAGTTGGGCTCCATATCTTGAGAACCACTGGTTTCAAAAAATATTTGTTTGGCTTATTTTAATAGTCTTCTAGGTTCTTTGCTAATTTAACCAACCTCGTAGCTCTTATAGTTTTTGAGATAGCAATGGTGGCACACTTAAATGGAACACCCTGTATATATATATATATATATATATATATATATATATATATATATATATATATATGTCATTTGTTTAAGCCTACTTGATTGCAATTTTAAACACCTGATAAAATTTGTTTTAAACGATATTTGTCTGAAACTAATGATCGGATTTGAAAAATAAAAAAAACTGTTGAAAAGAGAATTGAAAGGTCTTTCGAACTGAGTCATGTTTGACACCCTTTTCCATTTAAAATATTTGAAGTGCAGTGCAACGAAATTCAGAACATAGAACTTTAACATGGGATTTCAAAATATTGCGGATACTCTCTCTCCTGATAAATTTAGAACAAAACTATAAGAGTACAAAGTTGTTTGAAATTAAATTCTACATAACATAAGTTCATAATTGGTACAATAGCATGTCTGCAGTACGAGATTTATTAAATAGAAAATATAACATTTTCATTCAAAATCAGACAGCCATGGAAATAAAAGGAAATGTCTACGTGTCTATTGTGACAGTTATTAATCTTACTTTGTATTCAATTTTTTTTT
Organism: Stenolophus ochropezus; assembly: GCA_035578165.1. Classification (NCBI taxonomy): domain Eukaryota; kingdom Metazoa; phylum Arthropoda; class Insecta; order Coleoptera; family Carabidae; genus Stenolophus; species Stenolophus ochropezus. Next base: position 10,115,596 of record JAQOWZ010000008.1, on the reverse strand, counting down.
TAAAATATATTTGTAATACTGGTTTATTGTTAAAGAAAACGAATTTAAATTTAACTTAAATAATATTAAAATACGTACAATAAATATTATAAAATTAAATATAACTCCAGATTTCAACACATTTCAAAATAATTCTTCAATTTTTTTCTAAAACTTGTCATTTAGAAATAGCATGTAATGTCTGTGGGCTTTCGTAATTATTGCCTGGCAAGAAGTTTTCAAAAATTTGCAAAATTAGTTATAATTTAGTCTGACACTCTTGTTACCCTGTACAATAAATATTATAAAATTAAATATAACTTCAGACTTCAATACATTTGAAAATAATTCTTCAATTTTTTTCTCAAACTTGTCATTTAGAAATAGCATGTGAAGTCTGTGGGCTTTCGTTACTATTGGTTGGCAAGAAGTTTTCAAAAATTTGCAAATTGTTGGAAAATTCTAGAAATTTAGAAGAAAAATTAACAGAAAATTCTAGAACTTTGAAGAATGAATTAAAGGAAAATTCTGGAAAGGTGAAAGAAAGATCTAGGATATTGAAAGAAGAATTAATGTATAATTTTAGAACTTTGAAGAACCAATTAGAGGAAAGTTCTAGAGAGTTGGACGAAAATTCTAGAATATTAAAATTAGAATTAACGGAAAATTCTAGAATATGCGAAGAGAAACTGCTAGAGGAATCTAGAGTTTTGGAGAACAAACTGAACGATGCATGTTTGCTGGGGAGATCTGAGTTTGTTCCTCCTGGTGTTCCTAGAGTCGGTGACGGCGTGTCGGACGTGGTGGGTGTTCCAACTGATTCTGCCGGGAGCATGGGATCTCGTTGTGCTGGCGGCATGAACGTTGAAGTGAAGGATGGGAATGGGTCGGAAGAGTGGGTGCCTTTGGATGGTAAGTGGCTTGCGGCCTTTGGTAGCGGACTAGGATTTGATGTCTCCGGTAGTTCATCAAATTTAAGTGTGTTGGCTGCTAGATTTAGAGGAAACATGCCTCCTTTGTTGCCATCTACTGACATAGATGAAAGAAAAGGTCTTCCTCCTCACAGAGATTTTGGAGACAATAGAGATCGAGACAGTAGGGATCGAGACAGAAATCGAGATATGGGTAGAAATGATAGACATGACCGTAATAGATGGTCTGATCGTGACCGACGCGACCGTGATCGAAATGATCCAGATGAAAAGAAAGCGGATCAGCCACCATTAGTAGACGAACCCCCTCAAGATAGACCACCGCCATTCTCTAATAACGACCTTTACATGAAACCAGGGCGAATGGATTGCAGAAGAATTGGGCATGGCAGAATGGAAAGCGAGATAATAGAACACGAACGGTTTACAATGACAGTCAAGGAATTCAAGAAGATTTACAGAGTTGAGATAGATGACCTGACGAACAAGATGGCCGACCTCCTGTATCACAGCGACGAAGTACAAGAAGCGCTGTGTCGCAACGCCAACATGCCTAAGAGAGTCGATGATGAGCTAGCAGCTGAGCTGGACGCCCTGAGCGACGACATTGCGTTGGACGACACCAGCTACCTGGACAACGTGGCAGAAGTAGATGCTGATGCGTTAGGCGATGTATGGAAAGGTAACGTCTTCCGCATCACCGGTGGAAACGACAAGCAGGGATTCCCGGTGCAACAAGGTGTGCTGACAAATAACCGTGTACGTTTGTTGTTGTCCAAGGACCACTCTTGCCACAGACCACGTCGTACTGGTGAAAGAAAACGCAAATTCGTCGGAGAATGTTTTATCTTAGATGGTCCTCAGAGAGCCAGCCGTATTCGCAAGATGTTCAACTTGTCGAAGGAAGTTGATGTAAGACCGAATGTTATAAAACTGTCTTTACCTCATAGAGGAGTTCAACTCCAGAATGAGACATTCATATTTTGTCATGAATTCTGCGTCAAAACGAACTGTTCCGGGACGAAACAGTCTTAAGAAGGGGTCAATGTAGCGAACAGGTCAGAACACGTCCGTCCGCTCCCCATTGTTCTGATTTCCAAAGAATCGGCGAATATTCTAGAATGAAGTGTTTTACTTAAATACCCCAAGCAAGAGATCGCGAGTACAGTCATATATCAAGACGGGTAGTGAACACATGGTGATATAAATAAATAGAGGGTGATATAAATAGTTGGTAATATAAATATTGTGGAATCGCGTAGTTTTAATTGTTTAAAGAAATTATCTTAGTGTTTAAGTCTTTATTAATAATTGTTAGTCTTAAATTAGTGTTTATATTTGTTAATTAAGTTAAAAAACTAATATCAACTTTAGTAATACTAAAATACAAATAATAATAATTAGAATGAAGGATATTTCACTGTCTGATTTTTCACGAAAGTGTTACATTTTATATGTAATATTTCTCGTACTGCAAGCGGGCTGTTGCATAAATTATGATCTTATCTGATGTAGAATTTAATTTTGAATAACTTAATAGTCTTGTTGTTTTGCTATAAATTTATCAGGAAAGAAAGTACCCGTAATTTTTTCAAATACCATGTTAAATTCCTATATTTCGCATTTCGTTTTACATCCTGAGTACTAAAGATTTAGAAAGAGAAGTGCCTTGCATTAGAAAATTTCACCAGAGACAAAAGCCAGATTTACTTTACAATCCAATTAGAAACCATGTAAGGCTAAAAACTAATGGCTAGTGGAGTGAGGAGGAAAGAAAAGAACATATGAAATATTTAGAATTGAAAGCAGCTCTTTATGGGTTGAAGTGTTTTGTAAATAATAAGGTATATACAAAATTTCTAACAGAAAGTTAACAATAATAAAACTATTCAGCAAGGCTCAGCGAAATACTGTAGAAATAAAACGGGAAAAAAGAAGGAAAATTGAAAAGATGATCTGAGCACTTCCAAAAATTGCTAAAATTAGATAATGAAGAACAAGAAATAGGAGAGGTTAAAGAAGTAAATAGCATTTAAGGGAATAACGAACTTATAGAAAGGCCAACTGAACGAGAATTTTATTATGTAATATCAACTATGAGAAATAATAAAAATGGAGGCGGAACCGGAATACATGCAGAACTATTAAAAGAAGGCGAAGAAGTACTGCAAACAAGAATAAATGCCAGAAAAGTGGAAAACAGAAATATTGTGCTAAAAAAAGGATCTAAGCTTATACCAAAACTATCGAGGTATAGCATTATTAGAAATTACATATAAAATATTGGCAAAAGTGACAAGAATTAAATTGGTATAACATTAAAAATAACATAGGAGAATACCAGGGGGGTTTTAGAGAGGGAAGATGTACAGTTGACCAAATGTGTATAGTTAAGCAGATGTTAGAAAAAATAAAATTTGGAAGGTCATATTTTGTTCATAGATTTTAAGCAAGCTAACGACAGGATAATAAGAGAAAAAAACTTTATGAAGCCTTGCAAAAATAATTATTTCATGCATTCCAGGTCAAAAGAGGTCTGAAGCAACGAGATCCATTATCAATACCGCTTTTTAACTACGTGGTAGAAATAATAATTAGGGAAGGTGATATAGAGAGAAACGGGATTCTATATTACAAGAAAAGCCAGTGCGTAGCCTTTGTGGACGATATAGCCTTATTAACAAGAGTTGCAGAAAGTTACCAAAACATTAGCAGAGTGAGCAAGTACGTAAGAGCTGTCCATTAACGAATCAAAAATTAAATATATAGCAAAAGAGAAAAACCAATAATCGAAGTAAGAGAGAGTAAAGTTTGAAATGGAAGACAAAGAATACAACTTTCAGAAGATGAACTCCTTTGAATATTTGGGATTCATAATTATCAACCTAAATGATGAAGACTAAGAGCTAAACAAGAGAATAACTAAAGGAAGTAAAGCGTATACAATGTTTTCCAAAAACATAGGAAGAGCAACCAAAATAAAAATACATAGGTCAGTTACTGGACGGACAGTCTTGTATGGATGTGAATTATAGGTGATAAATAAAAACAATAAAAAGAAACTAGACGTTTGGGAGAAAAAGTTCTGACGAGGATTTTTAGAGGGGTTAAAGAAGAAGATGGGACATGGAGAAGAAGAACCAACCGAGAAATACAGGATATGTACAGATTTCCATTTATAAGCCACACGATTAGAGCACAAAGAGTAAGACAGCTAGGACATGTTGTAAGGATGTCGGAGAATAGAGCTACCAAGCGAGGATAATTAGGGGGTGAATATCCCAAGTTTTTTTTTTTTAATATGTATTATAATCTGTACATAAAAATATTAGAGCCGTATAATGGCGGCTTATACTGTGGGGCACAGGGACGCAGCTCTATTAATAAATAAATAAATTAAAAGAGAAAAAGTAAGCCAGTATTTTTTCCTGTCAATTTTAAGTTAATATAAATTATTATTTATTTAGTATCACGTGATGCACCCCTCACTGCACTGCTGTTAGTTGGTGCCTTATGTAGCACTCTAGGGCATACATAAGAATCCTGTAATTTGTAATTTTGACTAATAGCAGCGTATTTCTATATCGCTGCAACAAACCTGAAATGGAGCGATGCCCAGAATTTAGTATTTCCGAGTGTATCTGATAATTTCTGAGGCAATCAGATTGCATTGTTTGTGATAAAAATTAATACTCTGAACGAAAATGACTTCTAATGATGAATTTGCAAACATAGATAGTGTTTTATTACAAATAATAATAAATAATAATTTAAAAATTATTCTGAACGTGTTAAATTACTAAATATTATTTGTACAATACCTATGACTAATGTGAAATGTGAACGTTGTTTTTCTACTCTTAAAATGTTGGTAATACTGCGTTATAAAAACGACGTATTATTAATGCAGAGAAAATACTTCAATACAAATTAAAAGCGGATAGTTTTATGAAAATTCTATATAATTTATCGCATTGTACCTGCCAGTCGTGTTAGTTTAAATTCAACAAAGCAACAACTACAATTCGAGATTGATCAGGTAGTTAATAAAAATAACCTCACCATCGCCACAAGTGTTACAACATTGATATCTCGGAAAAAACTAAATAAAATCTTAAATTAGGTGACGAAACTGGACAGAATTGAGAATAGCGTTGAATACATGAACAAAACTTTACAAAGCTTAGAATTAAATTACAGTATCATACAAAGGAACTGTGAAACACTAGAACAATAAACACAAGATCAGTAATCAACTGTAAATAATTTGGAACTGGAACTAAAGAAATATAATGTAATATTCAACGGAATTGAAGATGTATTCAGCTATAAAGAGCTAGAATGTACAATCATTGATATTCTACAAAAAAAATTGAACATTAATATTGGCGTAAAGATAAAAAAAACTATCAAAAGGCTTGGAAAGAAGAAAGAAGATAGAATCTTATAACATACCAATATTAGTTTCATTTGACTCAACAAGAACAAAAATGAATGTACTCTCAAAACGAAAATGCCTTAAGTGTTACAATACATTCAGCGACGAAGATCTTACATCAAAAGCATTAACACAAAAAAAAAGAGTTATAACAACTCCGAAAAAAATCATTGGATGAAGGGAAACAGGTCAAAATAATTGGTAATAAATAAATTATTGAAGAAAATAAATACACTACGGGAGAAAAAGAAGAAAGATAGCACGTCATCTACGCGATCGCCTACGTATCAAATAAGTCAAACATAGATTCCTGGACTGAAATTTTAACTAAATACTATAAATATACTTTTCTGGAATATTTGAAGTATATAAATATTTTTGACCGCGGTTGAATATTAAAATTCATATAATTTTGTTATTGTTGGAATATCGTGTTTGATTCAGCCCATCCTATTCCAACCCCTGTCTTTGTGACATAGTAGCAAAACGTGTAGGTAAAACTCTATTGTTCTAATATTACTACCCTGCACCAATTTGACTATATAGTAAACCGCGTCTGTTATCATTATTAACACTCGCATGTTTGCTTGTATCGTTGTATCACGGCAGACTTTTAAATTTTTTAGAGAGAAATACCATAGCTCTCATGAAAACAGAAGAATATCAGCAGAAAACTCTGAAAATAATTCAAGATAGTGATTGCAGTGAAATTAGGAGTGACCCTACCAGTAAATTCCAAACCGAAGTCATAAAAGTGTTAAAAGAGTGCAAATCAGTGTTTAGTGAAAGTGACAATATTAGAATGAAGTGTATGAACCCAAGAACCCCACAGCTATTTGCTCAGCCCAAATTACACAAAACTGACTGTCCAATGCGACCTATTGTTTCTTATGTTAACGCCCCTGCATATAAAATTTGTAATTACTTAAGTAAAAAATTACCAAATATTCTTAACTTTAAGCCCACATATAGCATCAAAAATTCAACCATCTTTGTAGAACGCACCAAAGATCTAAAAATTGGAAACAATTATAAAATGATATCTTTCGATGTAACCAGTTTATTTCCTCAATCCCAACGATAGCCCTAAAAACAATTTTATGGAATATGCTTGATGAAAACAGAGAATTAAATCAAATTAATAAAATAGAATATTTTAGAATTATAGAACTATGTTTAGAGCAAAATTATTTTAAATTTAAAGATAAATTCTATAAAATGAATTCAGGTTTACCGATGGGATCTCCAATTTCTCTATTATTTGCCGATATATATATGAATTATTTTGAAAAACTTATATTTAAAAATACCAAATTTAATAATTGTATCAAATTCTGGTGCCGCTACGTAGACGACGTTTTTTGTATTTGGAATGGATCTGATAGACAGCTTAATATGTTTCTTGAGTATTTAAATAATATAAACAATAATATTAAATTTACAATAGAAAAAGAAAAGGACAAATCTATAAATTACTTAAATTTAACTATTAGCATCGTAGATAATAAAATTAATTATAAAATATATAGAAAACCTATATTTTCGGATTCAATAATTCCATATAATTCAAATCAATCTTCTGCAATTAAAATGTCAACATTTCACAGCATGATCCATAGACTATTAACTATCCCACTTAATGAAGAAGACTCTAATACAGAAGTATACACAATTAAAAATATAGCGGCAAATAATGGGTACAACACTGTCCTTATTGATAATATTATTAGAAATAAGAAAAAATCCATAATAAATAAGCAAATCTACAATAATTCCAGAACGGTTAATTCTATATCCATTTGGCATTATCTAAATTATATACCAAATTTATCAAATAGCATTATAAAAAAATTAAAAAATTACGATATTAAAATAACTACAACGAACAAATATAAATTAGGGACGCTTCTTTCGAATAATAAGGAAAAACCAACAAAATCTGATCTGAATGGGATTTACCAGATTAGCTGTAGTAACTGTGATGCCATATACATTGGACAAAGCGGCCGGTGCTTTAGATCCAGGATGAAAGAGCATATAAACTCCATTAATAAACAAAATTTCTCAACGGGTTTCTCGGAACATTGCATTACAAATAATCACAGTTATGATGGGCAATTTAAGATTTTACATTTAACGGAAAAAGGATATCGAATGAACCTTCTGGAAAACTTAGAGATTAGGAAAGCTGTAAATACTGGGAAGAAGATTTGCCAATGACCAACTAGATGTAAGTGATTCTCCCCTACTTAATATTTCATAGTATAAATATCTGCTAAAACTATATTTTCTCTGTACACGTCTGATGATGACTGCAAAGTCGAAACAATTGTTACGAGTTTATTAATAAAGTGGAAAATCAAGAAAAAAGTGTTATCTTTTAATTTTGTTTAATTTATTTTAAATAAAGTGATAGAGGTGGCAGCGACTATCGTTACCCTTGTCTCGTGTAAAAGTTGTTCATTAATATAATTTGTGGATTACTTTTTAGGCAAGTAAAACTTATAAATTAATACCTTTGTATGTCAGGTACAAGATTTCGTCATAGGCGACCGTACTTGTTATATATTTTGGTGGCAAAGCGCTGGAATCTGAATATTTTCTAAAACTAAACCCACTCATACCAGTAAAGTCTTTAATTGTGGTCAAATTTGAATAGCTCTAATAATTTACTTTGTGTTGTTGTTACGAGTGCAGTTAATTTTTAGTCAGTAAAAGCGGGAAAAGTCTATAACGGTATTATTTTGCGTATGGTTACCCTCGTAGTGTCGTTAACCATGAAGCAAGTAGTCAACTATTTTTGTCAAATTAAAATCATGGGATCCAATAAACTATGGATAATACTAGAATTGCATACAAATTTCGGAAAGTATATATTTACAACCTATTTGAAATCCTCTATGGAGATGCTTAGATCTATTAAAAGATACTTTAGATTTAATCGTAGCTGATTTTTAGTAATCATCATATTATATTTCAGGGGTGATTTAAGTAATTGCCATTATAAATTATTCGACAACCCGTTTATTCTAGAAAAAAGAAATCAATGACAGATATTGTTGACCACAGAGGTAGTGATGTGCCGAGTCGCTGTTTTGATGGATCGAGTCGACTCGAGTCAGTTTATACGGTATTCGAATCATGACTCGATTCCCTGATTTGAGACCAGTACTCGAATTCTATGTTTGGTATTCGAATATTGACTCGAGTCCGACTGGACTCGAGTCTAGAAATTCGAGTCCAGAATTCGAGTCTGAAAATTCTAGTCCAGAACTAAAGTCCGATTTTAGAACAAAAAGGAAAAATGAAAAGGAGGTAACTTCAAACAGCGTGTAGGATAGGTTAAGCATAATGACACAACAGTAATAAATCAATAATTTTTAATGGAAGATAATTATAAACATTTAATAAAAACATAGAGCATAGGAGTTCTATGGAGATAAACAAAAAAAATCGAGCATAATCAAATTTATTCACGACTTAGACTAGATATTTGATATTATTATTTATTTTTTAGTAATTTGGCAGCTTTAAGGAATCCTATACATCTAAACACTAGGCAGATATAGTAAGCATTAAAATCAAACCATTTTAATTTTACAGGAGGGTAGTTGAAGAATTGTCAATCTGAGTCGAGTAAATAATAGGATGAGATGTTTTTAGGTGCTTTAACAAATTAGTTGTGTTTTTGAAATCTTTAAATACGGACTCACAGTTTTTGCACTTTATTTTACCGCCGTCCACTTTTTCAAAACGCTTCCATACTCCTGAGGTTTTTTTCGGCGCCATTCTATAATAAAGTTAATTACAATCTAATCACTTCACTTCCGGCATTAATAAACAATTAAATAAACTCACTCAGTGGAACTAGACCAGTCAAAAAAAAAAATCAATTTAGAGAGTCTACATTGGAAGTCGTAAACAAACCTGACATTTTTTCCCAGCCGACTGGACTAAACTCAGTACTCACAATAACTGCTAACTAGTACTAACTGACACAAACAAAGAAATCAAAACAAAAAGATGCAGGTTTAAACTTGTTTGTATTATTAGGCCCGCGCCACTTCATTGCTTAAGTAAACAGTTTGCGAGTACTAGCGAGTTAACCAAACTTGAATACGGGACTCGAGTCAGTTGGAATCGAGTTAGCGAGTACGAATCGATTCTTCCTGACTCGAGTACCGGAATCGAGTCCGGCGTACTCGAATCAAAATATATTGGTATTCGAGTAGGCGAGTTCTAAAGCAGGAATCGAGTCTGACTCGAGTCAAACCGTACTCGGCACATCACTACACAGAGGTAAAGTGTTAACTAATGTAATGGATGAATATGGTCAGTATGTGTGCAATGGACGTACGAAGGGGGATGTAATACTTTAATATTTTATTTAATTATTATATTACAAAATATTGACAATTTGTTTATTTGATGAAAATGATAACTGACAGGTCAATAATGAATATAAACAAAAACAGCGTAATGTTTTAACAAAACTCCTAGCTTACTACTGACATCCCCCTTCTTCTAAAATATAACAAATATATTTAAAAATATTATAAGCTTTACAAATTTAATATTTTTGGTTTGATAATTCTTCTTCCAGATCGTGTAGTCAAATTTGTTGCCTCATCCTTAATTTCATCGGATGTTTCTGTTCTTGATATGGATGCTGTTGTTTCTGTGCTACTGGCTGGAACTTTTATTTCTTCTGCTGCTTCTGAAGTTGATGTTTCTTCTGCTGCTTTTTCAACTGTGTTATCTTTTCTTAAATGCCATGTATTTCTTCGAACTACTTTCCCTTCTGGTGTACTTATTATATATGACCTTGGTGCCTGACTTCTTTCCATTATTTTAGCTGGACACCATTGTTTTTCTTCATTTCTGTACAAAATCTTTTCACCTTTTGTATATTCTGGAAGCCTTCTCTTATTTCTATCAGAATATTTCTTTTCTGTTTCTTTGAGTTTCTTTAATTCTTCTGGAATCCCTTGCATTACTTTTGAATTTAGTAACTTTGGACTGGTTATCATTAGTGTTTTAGTTCTCCTGTTCATAAGTCTTTGTACTGGAGAGCCTATTTTATCTCTTGGTGTATTTCTGTGATGTAAAAGAGCTAATTGTAGATCAGAACCTTCATCTATACATTTTCTGATCAAATTTTTTGCTTCTTGTACATATCTTTCCGCCAATCCATTTGATCTTGGAAACTCTGGAGATGAAAATCTATGTGCAAACTGCCATACATTTTTAAATTTCATAAACTCTCGTGAGGTGTACTGAGTACCATTATCAGTAACCAACATTTCTGGAATTCCATGAACAGCAAACCAACCTTTCATAGCTTGAATCACTGCTGAGCTTGTTATATTTCTAAGTAGTTTGACATCAAAATAACCAGAGTATGCATCTGCTATTACAATGTAATAATCATTATTAAACTTGAACAAATCAGATGCAACAACTGTCCAAGGTCTGGTTGGAACTTCTTGCAACCAGATTTTCTCTGCTGGGTTGTCTTTTTGAAACTTTTGACATACTTTACACTTTCTCACTCTTTCTTCTATATCTTTTGACATCTTTGGCCAAAATACATGATCTTTGATGAATCTTATTGTTCCTTGTATACCTTTGTGACTTAAATGACCAACTCTGATAACTTCTTCTTTCAATTCATCTGGTATTAGCATACGATCATTTTTTACTATGAGCCCATCATAAACTGATAACTGTTCTTTGAATGACCAGTATTTATGTAACTTTTTATTTCTTATACTTTTTCCTTCAGGCCATCCTTTCAAAATGGTTTCTTTAAAAAGTGATAATTCTTCATTATCCTGAATGATTTGTTTTATCTTTTCAATCTTCTCTTTTGAAAATGGCTTGATTATGTGTATCATTGGTAAATTATTTGGATCTTCATCTAATTCTGCTTTTTTGTGATAATCACGACTGAGTGTATCTGCAATAAATAATTCTGTTCCTTTTTTATACTTCACTGTAACGTTATACGGTAGAATTTCCAGTATCATTCTTTGTAACCTTGGTGGTGCTTCTTGTAACGGTTTTTTCATTATGGTTTCTAAAGGTTTATGATCTGATTCAATTATAACATTTTTCTGTCCCCAAACATACTCGTGAAACTTTTTGCAAGCCGTAACTATTGCTAAAGTTTCTTTCTCTATTTGGCTATAATTCATTTGTGATTTAGTAAGTGATTTTGTTGCAAAAGCAATTGGTTTGTCTTCTTGAATCATTACCGCTCCTATTGCTGTGCTACTTGCATCTACCGACAAAGTTATTGGTAACTTTGAGTTGTAATAGCCTAATACTGGTGGATTTTTCATGCATTCTTTTAATCTTTCAAATGCTTCTTCATGATTATTTTCCCGTCGCCATTCATTTTGTTTTTCTAAGAGAGATCTTAATGGTGTAGTTATTTGTGATAGTTTTGGAATGAATTTTCCTACATAAGTTACCATTCCCAAAAATCTTTGTAATTCTTGAATATTACTTGGGGTTTTCATAGCTGTGATTGCTTCTACTTTTGCTGGATCTGCTTTGAGACCTTCACTTGTGAGTATATGACCCAAAAACTTTACTTTTTCTTTTGCAAAGATGCATTTATCTTTGTTCAATTTCATGCCAGCTTGTTGTAATCTTTGTATAACTTTTGCTGTTATTTCTTCTAATTTCATTCTATTTGGAGCATGTATTAACATGTCATCCATACTAATTTCTACACCTTCAATATCTTTCAAAATACTGTCCATTATTTGCTGAAAAATCTCTGGTGCAGAGGCCAATCCAAACGGTAATCTTTGACATGTATACCGTCCCCATAGTGTAGCAAAAGTCAATATTTTGGCAGTTCTGTCTGTGACTTTGATTTGCCAATATCCTTTTTTGCAATCTAAAAGGGTAAAAACTTTTGAACCATTGATTCTTGTTGCAATTTCTTCCAGTGTTCTGAGAGGATAGTGCCGTCGTTTTAGATTTCTATTTATTACAGATGGATCAATACATAACCTGATTTTGTCCTTTTGCTTTACTATAACCATCGGTGAAACAGCTGGCGTTGGTTCTGTTATGGGTTTGATAATTCCCATATTTGACATTTTATCTAATTCCTGTTTTTCCTTGTCTCTGATAGCATAGGGTATTTTTCTTGCTGGATATATTGCTAATTTAGCATTTTCCACTAGATCTATATCATATACATAATTTTTTAAACAACCAATACCTTCGAATATTTCTTCATTTACTGTGTATACTCGCTTTATTAAATCTAGTTTCACACACGTATCTTTTCCTAAGATAGGTTGAAGATCATTAGTTACTACCAGGAATTTAACTTGATTTTTTAGATTATTTCTCTCTACAGTAATATCTGCCACACATTCACCTTTGACCTGCAACTGATGATTAGAAAAACATATTAATCCTTTGATTTTTGACTTTGTCACATGCAAATTTGATCTTTGAGCAATATTTTCTGTGATAACGTTGCACTGAGCTCCTGTATCTAATTTAAATTTCACCTGCTGATTTTTTGGTAATTTCAGAAACTCAAACCAATCTTTTGTTTGACTTGTACTGTCTTCCAGACTAGATATATACATTACTTCTTCTTCTAGAGTATGTACTGCTTTAACATTTTTTTCGGCACCATGTAATACTTTAATATTTTATTTAATTATTATATTACAAAATATTGACAATTTGTTTATTTGATGAAAATGATAACTGACAGGTCAATAATGAATATAAACAAAAACAGCGTAATGTTTTAACAAATCTCCTAGCTTACTACTGACAGGGGATATTCCGGACAGGTACATCTTCTTATGGCACATCGGTAAGACTGTTGTAGATTTATATGGTGTAATAATGTCTTGAAGACGCATTGAGTTTAGAATTTGTTCCAACCTTTGAATTATTGTATTAGTTTATTACCTCTAGCGACTAATTACACTTCAAAAGAAAATGTAATACCAACGAAAAACAATTTTAATACAAAACAAATTCCTTTGTAACGAAAACGCAATAAATTACTTTAATTATTTAAATCATTCACTTAATTTATATCTAAATAGCAACGACTCTTTAGAATTATACCATAATATCATAAAATCAATAAAAGGCTCAGCCAACCTCTCTCAAATTTCACAAGTAAGACATGTGAATTCTGCATGTGGAAAACTCAACTCCAACAAACCTTGGTCCAATAGTCAATGTAAGCAACAAAAAAACAAATGTTTTAAACTGTTCAAAGAATACAAAAAAGTACATTCTTTTGAATGCTTAGACAATAATTGCTGTCAAAAAAAGAATATAGAAAAAAATGAATAAAAGAAAGAATGAATACCAGGTGTCTATTAAAAGCTCTTTAGCAAACATTGAAAATAGTAAAGAATTTTGGCAAGTAATTAAAAAATTAAAACCGTACAAGCCAAGATTAATTAATATTGACATCGAAAAATGGGAAACGTTTTATAGGATTCAATGGCCAGATAAATTAACTTCCTTTGCTACGTATTACGATTGTTTACACCCAATATTGTACCCTAATATTATTCTTGAAGTATTACAAGCAGTGATTTCTAGTTCGAAATGTAATAAGGCTCGTGGCAACGAGCATTATGAACTATTTTTATATAAACGTTCCCGCAAACTGGGATCACTTCCTACTCAATACGTTAACATATAAGATATAAGAAGGGCGACAACCTAAACCCTCTACATTACCGCCGCCTAGCTATCAACAACTCAATTTGCAAATTATTTACAAGTTTATTCAAAACAGAATGCAACTCTTTTTGGTAAATAATAACATCCTCAAGAAATTTCAAATGGGTTTCCGAAAAGAACTTGGCGTCGTCGACTATATTTTTTCGTTAACTTCAATCAATCAAATACATATTAAACTGAGAAAAGCTTCGATTTTTACTATTTTTGTCGATTTCAGAAAGGTGTTCGATACTATCATTCATGAAATATTAAAGAGTAAATTACACAATTCGAGTTTTAGTTCTAAAATAATCTAGTTGATACAATTTCTAGCGATAATAATTTTCGGGACCAAAGCAACATCAAAGTCTCAAGTGGCGTGCTACAAAGCGAAATCCTATCTCTGCTTATATTTATACTATTCTTAAATGACATTGAGATTTTTCAAAAGCAAACGGTGAAGAAGGCCTAAATATTGACAGAATCTACGATGTACTACTAAAAATGACAGGAATGTATTGAAGCGTTTATTTTATGAGTAAACAGGGAGAATACTTGCCAGACGCATCAAATTGTCACTGTCGCTATCAATTCAAAATGATTTTATATAATTCAAATATAAGCCTAAGACAAGTTTCAGATGTATTTGCTGCTACATTTAATTAAAAAATAAGTTGTACAATTGTGACAAAATCAGCACAGACAATTAAAAAATAAAATCAATGCAGCTTCTTAAAAAATACTTTCCACCAAATAACGAATGCTGTTAACTTTTTTTATAATCGTTTAGGATATTAATGATTCCAATTTTAAGCATTTGATAAGTTAAAATAAGAATTCCTCATTAGTTAAATTCTCTTTTCTTTAATTCCTAGCCTATGGTACTTATCCCTATGTTTACTTACAAATGAAACGCTTTAATGCATTACTTCAATCATTTTACACTATAACTATGGTAAAGATGCATTCCTATGTTTACTGATAAAATAAACTTCCGGTATCTAACAATGTTGAAGTTAAATTTGTGACTAAATTTTGCTAACTTGGAGAAATTATTTCAAGATCTGGTTACTTTTTAGAGGCAATTACATATGCAGCAAGTAAAGCCGCTCAAGCCACTAGTAATTCTAAAATCATACTATCAAAAGGAAAATCCACCAAATAGGTAGAAAAATTCAGACTTCTAGACTCCATCATAAAAACCACGCCTCAGAATTCTAGAGTCTTAGAAATATCAATAAACTTGGAATAATTCAGATAAAATACATAAAAAGAATGTTACAGTGCACAAGAAGTACTCCTAATTATCTAAATAGACTGGAAACCGAAGTTAAAAGCGTGGAAATTGAAATTATAAAGCGTACACTAAACTGGTAGTTAAAACTAACAACATTGGAAAAACATAGACTTCCAAAAATCCTCTATAATCTCTTTTATCAGCTTGATTCATATGAATCTAATAAAACTTAATTCAATTGGGCCTCTCAAATTAAATCGGTTATATTTAATTTAAGTTTTAAAAACATATAAAGAAAACAAAGTATACGATTTGTAACAGTCAAAAATGTAATGTGTTATTAGCTTAAGATAATTCTTGGAGATAAATTATAATGTGATTCTGATACATATGTATACATAATACATATGTATTCATACACTCATTACACAATAAGACTTAATTACATTAAGCAAAACCAAGTACTTATGTTATTGTATACTCGTAGACATTAAAATAAAATATTTTTGTATGCAAAATAAATACACTAATTTTTTTTTCTATTTTTTAAATAACACTGTTGATAAATATCATAGTTAAGAAAAAAAAGTGGATTGCAAATACTTTGGAAACATTTTTGGAAATGCAGTCTTCATTCCCATAAGACATTACTTTAAACGAAAATAGGATTTATAATAAAAGATGTACATTGCAATTTATTTTATTATATATATATATATATATATATATATATATATATATATATATATATATATATATATATGACATCCGACCATTTAATAAATTGTTAGTATTTATTTTTCTCTATTAATAAATAATTATAATTACCGTTCAAGAATACATCTTTTTTTTTCAATTAAATATTTCCAACTGTGCAATGATGAAGTATTGCAATAATTGTGGAAAATAGTCAAGATGCACTCGACCCACGGTAACTGCATTTTAGTTCAACTAAACTAATGTGGAATTAGTCAATAATATGCATGCAGACAATATAGCGTGATTATTGAATAGCTACATATGTACATATATTTTGTACACGCAGTCTCGTATTTATTTAAAGCAATCAGACAATTAATATTTTAACTATTTATATACATATATGCTGATATGCGCACAATTGACAATTATTTTAAATTTATAAAATTAATCTTATATTTACATTACTAAATAAGTATAAATTAGTTTCCTAAATTGAAAATAGAAATTGATGTTAATCATCGGCGTAATACAGAATAGATATTAAATATGGGGAAATCGGGGCTTATATTTTATAATACCACGCCACGCCGCCACTTTTTATTATAAAAAAATTCAAATTTTAAATTTTGGTGATAACCAAAATTTAAATTTCAAATAAAAGAATAGTCGAAAAGATACTAAGTGCTTGTTACCACTTATGCGCGGTTCTATTAGTCCCGGGTCGTAAATTCTGATGAACGCGCCTGTACAGAAGCAAGTGAAATTATACTTCAAAATAATAGCATTAGATGTCGCCAGTGTAAGTCTGCAGATTTATTAACGCGCTAAAAAATTAAGTTCTTATTTGAAAAAAAATTTTGAAGATCATCTTGATTAAATGCCTCTCTCCATAAGTTGCATTTGAAAACATTTAAATATTTTTTCATTCATAATTTCAAATTTAAATAAAATGTAACTTTCTAAATCCACAAAAAAATGGTAGAAGCAAAAGGAAAAAATGTTGGAGTACAAAAAAGGATTCTTGATCTAAACCCTTTGGCTTTCTTTGTACCATGTAGTTGCCATAACTACAGAGACTATTCACTTTATTTTCTGCTTCTGTTTATCGATGGAAAATTCTAACCGATCACTTAGATAAATATAGTTTATAGAAACTGAGTGATACACGATGGGAAGCAAGAGTAAGCAGTGTAAAAGCAGTTAGCTATCAAATTTGTGACGTTTATAACACTTTAATTTCTTTAGCTAGAGTAACTGAGAAAAGTGATGTAGATATATCATCACACGAAGCAGTTACTTTGGCAGAACAGTTAATAGATTTCAGCTTCGTAGTTTCTCTTGTTGTTTGGTATGATATTCTATTTCAGATCAATGTTGTAAGTAAATCTTTCCAATCAACAAACATAGACCTCAGTCAAAGCACAAAAATGCTAAAAACCTGTTGTAATTTCTTAGAGGAATACCGAAAAACTGGATTCAAAAAAGCTTTAGTAATAGCAAAGGATTTGGCGAAAGAACTACATAGAAATTGAGCCTATATTTAAGCCAATTAAACGATTACGACGCATTAAACGCATGGCTGATGAAATTGCCATAGACGAACCCATCGAATCTCCAGAGAAAATGTTTGAAATTTAATTTTTCAATACTTTATTAGACACCGCATTAACATCGACAAATGAAAGGTTTAAACAATTACAAGAGTATTCGGAAACTTGGTCTTTTTTATATAATATTAAAAAGTTATCAGAAAGAGCTGAACTTATAAAATGTTGTGCTGATCTTCAAATTAAACTTACTATTGGTCCCGATTGTGATATAGATGATAATGTATTGTGTGATGAGCTCTTGAGTCTTAAAGATTTCCTTCCCGATAATGACATTATTACACCCATCTACATTTTAAATTTTATTAAACAACGTAAAATTGAAGAATTATATCCAAATGTGTGGATACTATATCGAATACTAGTAACTATACCAGTAACTGTAGCTAGTGGAGAACGTAGTTTCTCAAAATTTAAATTAATAAAAACATATTTGAGATCAACAAAATCTCAAACCAAATTAACAAACTTAGCTACTCTTTCTATGATGTAGCTGAACAAATAGATTTCTCTACTTTAATTAGAGAATTTTCCGACAAAAAGGCACGAAAAGTAAATTTTTGAGAAATTCAGTGTGTTTTTGAAGTTTTTGTTATACTTTTTCTAATAGAATTGTGTTATGTTCCTTAAAATTTTTATTTGTGTTTTCTTTGTTTTAATTACATACTGGTTAATTGTATATGTAAAATAAATATGTTTTGAATTTTATTGTCTTCTAATTTCAAGGGGCGCCATGAGAAATCTTGTCCAGGGCGCCAGTGTTGCTAAAGCCGGCACTGCAGACAACTATACCTAATTGAGAATGTCGCCTGTTAATTGACATTTATATTATATAATGGTAAAGATCACACTCATAAAGGGTCGGCCCACTATAATATTATAACCATTTAAGGTAAAATTGAGTGATTGCTACCAAAACTGATACTGGAAGTCAGTGAATATTCTGAAGGCGTGCGTGTTGGTTTGCGTGAGTTGTATTTGTTAGATCAGAGTATATTATGTTCTTGGGGGCGTTTGGGATTACATGATGATCATTGTGTTGGGGCTTACACTCGGTTATATATATATATATATAATCAAAACCTTTCTACCCGGAGGTGTAAGGTATAGAGAACAAAAAATACATTTCATTTATTACATTACATTTGGTACACAAATTTTGTCCATTCTTTTTTGTTTCTTGACATCTTCTTGGCTTCATCCCATGGTACTTCTCTTTGTCCTAATATCTTCATTATTTCGTCGTTCCACGTTTTCTTGGGCCTTCCTCTGGTTTTCTTCTTTTGTACTTTGGTTTCCCATACTTCTTTTGCTGGTTGGTGTGGTTTCATTCTATTTAGATGTCCGAACCATTTGAGTCTCTGTGTTTCTATGGTTGTGTATAGTGCCTCTATATCTAATTCTTTGCGGACTTCTTCGTTTCGTATTCGGTCTCTGCGGGTTATGCCTTTCACTCTTCTTAAATATTTCATTTCCATTGCCTGTAGTCTGCATTTTTGTCTTTCAGTTAGCACCCAACTTTCACTACCATATAAAAGTACTGGCCTGTATAGTGTTTTGTATATTGTCATTTTAGTTTTAATGGATATTTCTTTCTTCCCTATAAATGTTTTGGTTAGCGCATAGTATATTTTCGAAGCATTTACTATTCTTTCTTCTATTTCATGTTCCATACTTCCATCGTTTTGCAGTATTACCCCAAGGTACTTAAATGTTTGTACTTGTTCTAATTTTTCCCCATTTAGTGTTATGTTTGTTTCATTGGTGTTATTTCCGATAACCATAATCTTTGATTTTTCTGTATTTATTTTCATTCTTCTTAGTGATAATTGTTGCTCCCATATCTTCAGGTTATTTTGGAGGTCTTGTTCTGACGCTGCACAGATCGTTAGGTCGTCCGCGAATGCACATGTAGACAGCATGGTTGGTTTTAAGTAGCGATATCCGATCTGTAGTGGTTTTACTCTATTCTTAGTTTCCTTAATTACGTCATCCATCAGAATTATGAAGAGTAGCGGACTCAGCACACCTCCTTGTCGTAGGCCATCATTTATTGTGAATTCTTCTGATTGCATATTGCTCTTCCTAACATAATTTCTGTTGTTGTTGTAGAGACTCTTGATTCCCTGTCTAAGTTTGTAACTGACTCCTCTTTTCTTTAGACTCTCCCATATTTCTTTCTGTGGAGCTCTGTCAAATGCTTTTTCTAAGTCTAAGAAAGCAAAATATGCATTTGTTCCTTTTAGTTTTGTTTTTTCAGCTATCTGTTTCAGGGTGAATATATGGTCTTGCGTACTTCTACCTTTCCTGAATCCGCTTTGAACCTCCTCTAGCTGGTCTTCAACAGTATCTCTCAGTCTACTTTCCAATATGGCCTCATATATTTTTGCTGCGATACTTAGTAATGTGATGCCTCTGTAATTTGTACATTGTCTGCTGTCTCCTTTATTTTTGTATAATGGAACAATTATTCCTACTTTCCAGTCGTCCGGTACTTTACTTTCCTTCCAAGCTTTTTTAAAGATACATAGTAACATTTCTTTACCTTTTTCACCTAGATTTTTTAGCATTTCTGGTGTTATTCCATCGTGTCCTGCTGATTTCCCTCGTTTCACTGATTTTATTTTTTCTGTTATTTCTTTTAAAGTTATATTATCTAGTTCTTCTTGTGTACCATGGTTGTCAATTTCGGTTGCAGAATTACTATCTTGGTCTTCATTTTGCAAGAGATCTTGGAAATACTCTTTCCACCTTTCCATGATTTGTTTATCCCCAGTTATTATATTCCCATTTTTGTTTTTTACCTGTTTCATTTCGTATTGTTTAGGATTTCTTATGTTTTTTAATACTTTGTAAAATAACTTTTGATTTGATTTGCTGTCTTCTTCCATTTTATTTCCGAATTCTTCCCATGCCTGCTTTTTGGCGTCCTGTATTAGTTGTTTTACTTTCGTTCGTTGTTGTTTATATTCGATGTAACTTGCCTCCGATTTATCACTCAAGTACTTTTTCCATTTTTCCTTTTTACTTTTTACTTCTTCCTTTATGTGATTGCTCCACCATTTGGTTTGTTTTTTGTTTCTGTCGACAACTATCGTGCCGCATGCTTCTTTCGCTGCTGATAAAACGATACTCTTAAATTTTTGCCATATTTCTTCAGTATTTTCATTTTTCCAATTACTTCTGTCTTCTTCAACTTTATCTTCCACTGCGTTTTTGTACGTTTCTGCAATATCTTTATTCTGCAACTTGTATGATTTAATTACTTCTTTAGATTTAGTAAATATTTTATCTTTATTTCGTACTGGTTGTGTTGTAGATTGGATTCGTAGCTTTGCTTGTAACAAGTAGTGGTCGCTATTTATTTCCGCTCCTCTTTTTACTCTTACATCTAAAATTTCTTTTCTGTATTCTTTATTTATAAGCACGTAGTCAATTACTGACTTTTCGTTTCTACTCCGAACTTCTCTCGTGTACATATGTATATCTTTGTGCTTGTAAAATGAATTTGCTACTATTAGGTTGTTCTGCACGCAGAAATTTAGTAGTCTGTTTCCGTTGTTGTTACGATAATTTTCTCCATGCGGACCAATCACGTTTATTATTTCATTTTTCCTCCTCCTTCCTACACGGCTATTATAGTCTCCTAAAATTATTAATCTATTTGTTATGTTTTCAATTTGATCTGTTAGTTCCTCCCAAAACTTATCCTTTAGGTCCACTTTTTCATTTTCGTCTGGGCCATAAATCACTATGACAGTTGTATTTGATAACAGTTCTGTTTCAATTTCTATTTTTAAAATTCTCTCGGATATAAATTCCCATTTTTTCAGATAAGGGACAAATTCTTTTCTTACTATTAGTCCTACTCCTTCTTTTGCCCTACTGTCAGGATTTACACCACTGAACAACAGTATATGTCCATTTTTAATCTCCGTTATTCCGTTGCCTTTCTTTTTTGTTTCACAGACTGCCATGAAGTCGAAATTTGCCCTTTCGAATTCTTCCATTACTTCATGTTCTTTACCGTTTAGACTTCTTGTATTCCAGGTTCCTATTTTCCATCCTATCCATTTTTTGGTTCTATCTTTATTTGTATTTTTGTTAGAGTGTTGTATTGTCGTGATATTTATTGTGCGGTCTTTGTAAGTCGTCAAGCCATCATCTTTTGCCTGTGTCGTTTCCTTGTAAACGTCCTGGTTCCATTTATCTAGTTTTTTGAAAATTTTAACTCATTACTCTCATCATCCCATCTCATTTCTTTTCCATTCACAATCAATTTCATGTATCCTATTTTAGCCTGGTTGCCTTTGTTTCTTTCCTCACGAGCTATTTTCCTAATCTGTGCCTGTACTTCTCTTTCTTTTTGTGTTAGATCCGAATCTATGTAAATCGACGAGTTGTTTTTCCTTAATTTACTTTTTTCTTTTAGAATATATATTTTGTCGGTCATCGTTTCGGTTTCTATCACACATCTATTTTCTCCTATTTTCCACGCGCTGCGTAATTTTATGTCAATTTGTAAATGTTCTTTCAAAAAAGTTTCCAATAAACCTTTAAGCATTCTTTCATCTATATTGTTTACATTCTTTCCAGTTATTACCAAGTTTTTCATTCGCTTCTCTTTTTCTAAGTGCTCTATTTTATTGTTAAGATGTTTCAATTCTTTCTTCATAATTAAATTTTCCTGCTTTAATTCCTTCAATTCGTCGAAATTCTGCTGTTGTTCTTTTCTCATGGATTTGATTTCATTCATCATTTCTTCATTTCGTGTCATAAGAGTTTGCATCATTTTAAACATCTTATCCTGTTGATCTTCACTTGTATCTTTGTTACTCTTGACTGGTGTTCGTCTGAGTTTTTTACTTGTTCCGAATAATCCCATGAATTCTTCCTCTCTCCTACGCTTAGCTTCATCTCCAGTAGTATCACTTTCCGAATCTCTTTCATTTTGTTTACCCGATTGGGAACCCGTCGGTTGCTGATTCATTGCGTAAGGAACCTGGCCCGGATCAACTCCTCAGAGGCTAAATTCCTATCAGTGAGTTCGCGATTCTTATTTCAATTATTTTTATATGCAGCAGCACTCGTATCCTACGTGTTAGGCTGGTTGCTTTTGTTGCCGCCTTGAAATTCGCACTAATAATTCGCTTTTAATTCACAATAACAAGCTAGAATTATTATTTAAAGTTCGTTAATTTTATTTGCCTTTAATTCACAATAATAAACTAGAAATATTATTTAAAGTTTGTTATTTTTCCAGCTATGCTAAGGTTGCGCGCGCACTTCCTACTGAGACAGCTGAGATGTGTCAGTCAGAAAGTTTTACCCACTACCTGTTCACTTTTATTTTGTGGGAACAATTTTTAAACAATGTCCGCTTAAGAGATATCACTCCGAGTAAATCTATATACGAGTACTTTCAAAATTACTATTTCTTAGAGTTTGTAATTTTTCTAGCTATGCTGAGGATGCGCGCGCACTGCACACAGAGACAGCTGACCAGTGTCAAAAATGTTTTTCATTCACCAATTATTCACTTTTAGTTCGCAATAACAATTTTCAAACACAATCCGCCGTATAGATAACACTCTGTATAACTCTATACACTTCCACAATTACTATTTCTTGTCACTAATTGTATTTTGTATAATAATTCTCGAGGTTCGAGGGAATTTATTGATACTTGACAATTGTGACCTTCACCTTGAATCGAAAACCCAAAGTCTACACTCGGTTATATTTAATAAAAATATGATGTTATTGTAACGATCATAAATATTATTTTATTATCTTAAAATATACGGGGTACAAAGTAAACTCATAATACACTCGTCATTGTTAAATGGGGGGTATTTGTGATCCTTCATAGAACAATACTAAACATGTATCTAGCTTGTCCGAATTAAATCTTGGGTAACCGGTAATATTGACATTTATATAAGGAAGGTTGTTCTTTATTCCTGGCGCCACCGTAGAATTAGTTTGTATGAGAAAAAGGATGAAGTTTACTCTTCGCGTAAACATAGAACCATATTTATATGAAGGGGACAAGGAATCTTAACGCTGTAGCGGGAAGTGTTCAGGGTTAAATCGTTGGGCGATGCTAAGACCGTCCTTGGGTTTGCTTCCTCTACCCCTGTTTAAACTAAATATGGTGTATTTACACATGTAGGTCAATAAACTACCCAAAGTCAAGGTGGGGCTATCGTGAGGGCTGAAAGGCACAGTTGTCAATGTGCCTCGAACGATGCCGTTGGGATACCGGGCGAACTCCCAACGTAATTAGCCTTATCTCCATACTGTATAGCACTGCGGAGGTGAACCATTCTTTCCTTAGCTACTCGTGGAAATACCACAGTACATCCTCAATACAACAACAACACTAATACTGTCCCGAATCCGATTCTCGCGGGTGAGAGCACAACACTGCAACTGGCTAGGGCTTCCGACAGGAGGAACAGGTTGTGAATAGAGAAAGGGCGCCTGCGCAAGGCCAATACTACTACAGGAGTCTCTGCAGCAGGGACCCGTCGCTGCACGTAGCCAAGATCATTCGATGGTGGAAGGGCTTCAACGGAGGAAAACGGCCACTTCATGTAGGGAAAACACCACCAATATCCAAGAAGGTAATGAAAAGGCCTAAAGTCCCAGACTTAAAACCTTAGAATTACGCACAGGCTATTAACTGCGACTTAAAGTTGGCTGTGGTTCAGGGATCATTGTATTGTATTACACGTAAACAATGGTTTAAGCATTTTATTGCTTTTGTCACGGTGACCTAGAAGATCTATTGTGACACAGCTCATACTTACTTTTCAGGAAACAGTGACAGTTTTCTGATGAAGTCAATTATACTTCCAAGAGTCAAAGTTCTTGGTCTCATCTACCGTAAGATACCTATCACCTAGTTTATTGAGTCTCTGTTTCGTTATGACTGGGCATTCACACAGTATGAGTTCCGACGATTCTTCGTCCCCTTCGCAGAATCGACTGGTGTAAGAATATTGTACAAATAATATTTTAAAGGACAATGGCTGCTGAGGACACCTGTTATTATTTTAAAGTCCTTTTTGTTGAGAGCTAGTAGCTCCTTGTCATTTATCGTAGCTGAAAAAATAAATTTTCCCGCTTGACTGAGGCCTGGAGTGCTTTTTCAAAACGAGGATATAACAGATTCCATCCATCTCTGGCACAACATGCCTATGTGGAACAAGACCTCAATTACCTGAAGTATTTGTTTCGTGACAGGTTTTACTTGCATTTGAGTGATGCAGGTTGTCAACCTACAGTTTCTGCAAAGTCAGCACACACCGAGCCGTTGTGCGGTAACCCATCCAATTGAACAAGGCGGGCTATGTTGCTTATCTACATATGGTAGATTTCTCCCAGTTTTTGATCACCTTCTTATAGTATAGTGGCTTGTGGAAGACCACTTGAAGGTTCCGGTCCGTAGTATGAAAGTTTCATATTAGCTTTGATTTACAAGTGAAGGTACTGTGTCTTTAAAGCTGCCTGGCTCTTTGCCATTACATTGATTGTTGCTTATTTTAGACCTTTCTCTAGACTTAGGTAAAGACAGGGATTTATCACATAAATGTCAGCTTGCAAAATTGTGGAGCAAGCGCCTATGGATTCCTCAATTCGGTTTTTTCTATTTTATTGACACTATGGAGAGCCATAGTTGTTGATGCTGCTAAGCAAATTGGTTTATGTTTAGTGGTAGTGCTACTGATAACAATTCTTTATCTAAATATAACACTCAAATTAATTTATTAATGATGAGGTGAATATAACCTACTTTTATACAAAAAGAAGAATAAAATATTTAAATCATTCCGAATTTGATAACAAATAAATATGGACAATTGAGATATATTACAGCGTAACTAGCTCTGTTTTTCCATGCTAATTCCCTATAACAATGTTTCCAGTATTCACCTTGAATGTATAAATTGTATATTTAATTTGGGTTTATGTTTTTTTTCTTTGCAATCAAATTTTACGTAGCAAAATACGAAAACACTTGTACAGAGATACAGTTTCTCTAGTAACACTATTCAGAATGTGATTTTTCCTATAGTTTATCTTCAAAAACACACAAAATACCAATTGTGGATTACGTATTAATATCATATATCATATATCAATAATTAAACTGTTTATTGCATTATTAAATTAATTTTCTTTCTTTAATGTACAATGTGTCAAAATACATAATCTATAATTTTGGTTCTCAAACAACGAACATAAGATAGCTGCAGTAAAATAAAGTTAATAAGTTATGACGTTCTATTTTAAAATACCGGCTCAGGTGCGTGACTCATTTCCTAGTCTTTTTGAAAATAAAATGAATGAGAACTGAGTGTAAGTCTAAGTCACACTCCAGTGAGTGACAAGTTAGTCGAAGTTGAGTTGAATGTGAGTGGCCATTAAGGTAAGTCTCTGAATTTGGCTCTGTCTTCTCATAAGTTGTGACGATAACTTGCATTTTACAATTTGGGGGAGTACGGACATAAACCCGAGAAGATAGGTCCTTCTCAAATATCTATCAACAATATATTTAAAAATTGTAAATCGTAGAAGTCGACCTACCTTCATCACAATGAGAAGGAGAGAAATCATGGATATCACCATATGCTTTATCAGCATAACACAGACATAGATTTGTTTCAGATTGCAGGTAGCGAAGCCAGGAACCCGCTATTAAGACTCTTTTAGAGAAGATCTATCAGGGAGGATGTGTACAGTCCTTGTGTCACCGAAAACCAGAGAAAACCTTGAAATGGCTCTGAACTGTTCCCTTAAAACAAGACAAAGGTCAAAGAGAGTACTGTGGTGGAATACCCAGCTCACGCAACTTCGCAAGAAAACACATATTCTTAATCAGGGACTTGAAAAGGGACTCTTGGAGATAATTCTGCTCTGACATGAAATCTATGCCACGAGTGGCTCTTCAAAAGTCTCTTTCAAAAGTTCCTATGGAAAAATTGGACTACGTGCAGTTGCCAAATAGCGACTACTCTACTTCGATGAAATTTGAAGGTCCTGTTTCAAACTCACTTCCCTGGCTCAACTAAGAGAAACACTTCTACAACAAATATAGACACGAGATATAAAGTTTCGCGAGAGGACTGGAGGATTGCGCCAGAAGTGGTAAGTTATAACAAAATACGTCGGGCGATTAATACTTTTGCCCCAGGAAAAGGCAATATCTTTTCAACTGTATTGCATAGTGTACTAACAACGATTGTAGCACCTTTATGCAAGATATGTATATTTTGTCTGGCTCACAGATATGTCCCAATGTCTTGGAGAGACGTCAAAGTCATATTTATACCGAAACCAGGACGTACGAAGTACGAATAAGCGAAATATTTTCATCCTATCACTTTAAAGAGACTGATTGACAGACTTTACGTGATGGGGTCCTATAAGGAGCACCGTTTCACAGTAATCAGTCCGCGTACCAGACCTGTAAACCTACTCAAACAGCCCTTCATCCCTTGGTATAGGAATGCAGAATGCGGTCAAGGATAAAGAACTGTGTTTGGGAACGTTTCTGGATATCGAGAGTGCATTTGATAATAAATCCTGTGGAATGGATACTCTACATGCTCGCGAGATGCAAAGCGACAGCAACCTTGAGAGATACTAGGATTGAGATTGATGTCAATAGAGAATGCCAAAAGAAGGGGTACGGTCTCCTCTACTGTGATGCCTATATAGTCATTGATAGCCTCACCACCAGTCCCAACGAGTAACGATAACATACGTAAGGATATGCTGATGATTTATCGATTTTCGTGCTTAGTAAGTTCATTAATACAGTTTACGAGTTTACACAGTGAGCTCTAAATATTTTATAAAACTGGTGTCGACAGAATGGATTGTCTGTTAATTCTGATAAGACAGCGCTAATTCGGTTCACGATCAAGAGAATATTGTTGGTCCAAACCACAGCCTCTTCGAATAACCGCTACAACTCTCACAGACAGTGAAGAATTTAGGTATAATAATAAATCCTAAAGTAACATGGAAAGAGGATGTAGAAGCTATCGCAAGGAAATCGTGCGCCATCTGGTGGTCGTGCAGACGTACCTTAGGTAAAACATGGAGAATAAAACCGCATATAGCCTACTGGCTATACTGCGCGTTAGTTAGACCTGTAGTAACCTACTCGGCTTTGGTTTGGTGGCCTAGAACTTCTGTTTTAAGAATCAGGTCATCTAAATAATTGCTTGTCTAGGTATCACTGGGGCAATAAGAAACAACACCAATGGAGGCCCTGCTAAATCTGTCACCACTTCACCTTGTTGTAGAAAAAGAAGCAATGGCAGCTGCCTTGATATTAATATACACTAGCCAGTGGAAATTCAGTAACAGAAGGCCATGGCAAGATTCTGTACACTTTGACAGAATACTATCCCATTCTCAACTCTGAGAGTCCATATTACCCTTTTCTAGGGAATTATGGGTCTCTGACGGCGAGGAGTGCAGGAGCAAATGTCGACGAAGGTCACCCAGGGAAAAGATTTCCTTCCCATTAAGTTCAAATTCTTATATCTTTCAGGCTGAGATTTTCGCAATTTTAACCTGCTGTCACGAGAATACCGACAGAGCCTGTCGAAATAGGCACATCTATATCTGCTTGGATAGTCAAGCGGCTCTCAAGGCTCTCGACAACGTCAAATTAGACTCAAAGCTACCCTTTGAGTGTAGAAAAATACTGAACATTCTCGTCAAGCACATTTTGTTAAGCTTGTGTGAGTACCAGAGCATTATGAGAAAAAAGGAGCTGATTCCCTGGCTCATGAGAGCTCTGACAGGGTACCCGTCAAGCCAGAACCAGCATTCGAAATCCCCAGAAATACAACAAAGAGAGCGATCAGGGATTGGGTGGCACGTGAATACTACAAATACAGAGCTTTAGACAATCAAATATCTTTATCCTCTTAGTCTAAATAAAAGGAAACTTGGTATTTTTGTGTGATTATATTTCCTCAGGAAACATCTGAAGACGATCGGCATGGAAAACGACGATTCATGAAATAACGGAAACGACGGAACATGTGCTTTGTTAATATATGATTCTGACGGCCACCAGAACCAGGCACTAACAGGCTCTATTTTTAGAGCTATGTGACAACCAGGGTATCCCTTGCTCTAAGCTAGCTAACTTCATTAAAGCGGCGGGACTCTGTTAGAGAACTCTGTGTCTACTCAGGTAGTACAATGGGCCGTCAGACCTAAGTACATACAAAATTCTAAACATTATTACAAGTCTGTAATAATGAACTTTATATTTTTTGTATTTGAAATAGTCAGTATTTCAAAATATAAAATACCTGATATTGTATTTCAAATATTATAAACTATTTCATATATTTAATGTAATTCAAATACTTTTGAGTATTTTAAATATTTCTTATTAAATCTCATAAGATTAATTATATTACATTTTTACGGAGTTTACTATAGATTTGTAGAGACATGACACGTAGTTCATAATAAACAAATAACAAATTAAAACTTTTATTTCTAACGTATGAATCACATTAATATGGTACAGCTATGTTTACAAGATAATGAAAAATATGGTGTATAGAATACTGTTGCTATAATAATTATTTTTATGTTGTTTTTCAAAGCCCACCATTTTGTCCAGTTCTTCATTGGTGTAGCCTTGATTTCCACAATTGGAAATGAGGTCTTTATATAAAAAGATTCTTCGTATTTTACTTGTAGCCATAATACATAGAAACTAAACTCTTCAGTGTACAATTTACGTGGCCTTATAACACACGACGGTTTGCATTTGAAATGCAAACAAATGTTAATATTTTAAAAACTAATATACAGGGTGAGTCTGGGAAGACGCCCCCCCCCCCCCTTTAACTTTTTTATTATAAGAAATAGAAAAAAATGGCTCTTATTAAAGTTTTATTATTTTACATATACTAGTTGATGGCAGAAGTAGATATTTTTTATAAAGTCAGGTTTTTTTTTTTATTTGTATGTTTATTTATTAGACGCACTTCAGCTGTTGCTATTAGTGCGTCGGTACAGTTTGGTTACATTTTATGTGTTAGTTATTTACATAGTTATTACTTATTTACATTACAGTTCGTATTATATGTCTTTTTTGATGTTGATGTCTTCAATAAATTTGATGACTCTTTCTATCGGTTCGGGGTTGTTTGTGAGTGCTGCTTGTAGTGTGTTTGGTATATTGTGTGTTTGTCTTTGGTTAATGTATTTTGTGCAGTCGATTAGGATGTGTTTGATTGTGGATTGTGCGTTGCATGTGTTGCATATTACGGGATCGGTTTTTTCTAATAAGTATTTGTGTGTGTATGCTGTATGTCCGATTCGTAATCTTGTTATTATTATTTGGGTTCTTCGGTCTGCATTTGTGTGCCATGCTGTAGTGTCGTTTTTAATTTGGCGAAGTTTGTTGTTCGTGATCTGGGTCCAGTCAGTGTTCCATTTTTCTTTTATTTTCATTTTGGTATAATTCTTGTAGTCGGTTGGGGTGATATGGGTTTGTGTGGGCGGTAGTCTAGTAGCTTCTTTGGCGGCTGCGCCTGCTTTCTCGTTCCCGGGGATGCCCACGTGTGATGGTATCCATATAAAGATGAGTGTTTTTTTGTTCTGTGTTGGCTTTGTGTATGGTTTCTTGGAGATCTTGAATGATTGGATATTTTGGGTATATTTCTTGGAGTGATAGGATTACGCTAAGGGAATCTGTGCAGATAGCGAATGAGTTTGTTGGGTAAGTGAGGATGGTTTCGATGGCTTTTTGTATGCTATATGACTCTGCTGTGTATGTGCTGGATAGTGAGGGTAGGTGGTAAGCTTGTATGTTGTCTTCGATTACGAAGGCTGCTCCCGTGTTATGTTCTAGTTTCGACCCGTCTGTGTATATAAATTTGTACTGTGTGTAGTTGTTTTGAATTTCTTTAAACGTTTTCCTGTATACAGTGTGGGGGGTTTCGCTTTTGTGGTATTTAGCTAGTTGGAGGTTTATTATGGGTTTCTTTATTAGCCACGGTGGGGTTGTGGTGTATGTTTTTGTATGTATAGGTTGGAGCGTGATGTTTTGTGTTTGGAGTATTTTGTTTATGTTTTGTTGGAGTGGTGTTCTATTTTTTATGATTATTTGGTTGTCTATGGTACGGAATAAAGCATTGTGGGTTGGTATGTCAGGGTGATGTGCAAGGTTGGATAGGTATGATAGGGTGAGCTGCATTCTGCGGTATGGTAAGGGTTGTTCTCCGGCTTCACACATTAGACTGTCTGTAGGGCTGGTTCGAAAAGCTCCAGTGGATATTCTTATTGCTGTGATCGGTAAATGTTTAAAAGTGTCTCTCTATGGGCTCCCCATTTATGGTGGGCTAAGGTTTTTAGTAGATTGATTCGGGTGGTGCATTCTTGTTTTAATTTTTGAATATGTGGCAACCAAGTTAGTTTTTTGTCAAGAATCATGCCTAGGAATTTTACGTTGTGGACGTAATTTATGTTGTTGTTGGATAGTCGTATTGTCGGATTATGATGTTGTTTCCGTAGATTGCAAAAGTGAATTGCTTTAGTTTTCTCTGTTGAAAATTTGAAGCCTGTGTTATTACTCCATACTTCTAATTCATTTATAGCTGTTTGAAGATTCTCTTGTAGGGTTGTGAGGTTTTTTCCTTTCGTGTATATGACTAGGTCGTCTGCGTAAAGGGATACTTTTATATTCTTTTGGAGGTTTTTTGTTATTTTGTTAATAGCCAACAGGAAGAGTGGCACGCTAAGGATTTCTCCTTGAGGTAGTCCGTTCTTTTGGGTTCTCTCCTCTGAAAGGCATCCGTTTGTCTTTACTTGAAATTGTCGATCACCGAGGAAGTTTTTAATATAGTGTAGTATGTGTCCGTCTAGTCCATATTCTTTCGCTGATCTTAAGATGTTGTACTTCCATGTGGTGTCATACGCTTTTTCAATATCGAAAAGAACAGCGATTGTGTGTTGTTTGTTTAGGAATGCCTCTTGTATTTCTGTTACTATATTAATAAGTTGATCTTGGGTCGATCTTCCTGGTCGGAATCCGCTTTGTGAATTGTTAAGATAATTTTTTGATTCAAGATACCATAGGAGTCTTTTGTTTATTATTTTCTGTAGTATCTTGCTAAGGCAGTTTGACAGTGATATTGGTCTGTAATGTTGCGGGTTTGTTTTGTTTTTGTTTGGTTTATGGATTGGAATAGTTAGGGATGTTTTCCATTGGGTGGGAAAGATATTATTTTGCCATATGTTATTGTAGATTTTTAGAAGTAGTTCTAGTGTTTCTGGTGGGAATTGTTTGATTAGTCTGTATGTAATGCCATCTGGTCCGGGGCTACTATTGTTTTTAAGGGATTTTATAGTTTGTGTTAGTTCTGTTATGGTGAATGGATTATTTATTGCGTCATTATTATTGTCGTCAATTAGAATTTCTTGTTTTTCTGTTTCTTTTTTGTCTGTAGAGAACTGTGAGCTGTAGTGTTGATCGCTGGAATTGACTTCGAATGTCTCTGCAAATAGTTCTGTTATTTCTTGTGGATTTGTGATAGTTTGTGTGCCTGAGATTAATGAAGATGTTTCTTGATTAGTTTTTGTTCCTTTTAGCGTTTTTATTTTATTCCATATTTTGCTTGTAGGAGTGTTTGGGTGGATGGTCGAGACATACTTTTCCCAGGATTTTTGTTTGCTGTGCTGTATAATTCGACGAGCGATGGCTCTTGTTCTTTTAAGGTTGATGAGATTTTCCAATGTTTTGTTTTTCTGATAGCTGTATAAGGCTCTTTTGTTGTCTTTTATTGCTTTATGGCATTCTTGATTCCACCATGGTACCGTTCTTTTATTGCTCGTGGTTGTTTTTCTACCGAAGGTTTATTCTGCCGCGTTTGTGATGGAGTCTGTGAAGTGTTTAACTGTTTCATCGATATCGTTGGATTCTAAGATGGGGATGTTTTTTACCAGTGTTGTGAATTCACTCCAGTCTGGGTTGCTAAGGTTCCATTTGAAGTAAACGGGATGTGGGTCTGTTTTATGTGCTGTGTCGGGGAATGATATTTTGATAGGAAAATGGTCACTTCCGTGTAAATATGGTAGTACGTCCCATGTTAGGTTCGGTGCAAGACTGGTATCGCAAAGTGTTAAATCAATGTTGGAGAATTTCCCGGTTCTGGAACAGAAGTGAGTAGCAGCTCCGTCGTTTAGAAGGATTGTATCGTCGTCTATTACTTCTTCAATTTGTTTTCCTCGTCGATCTGTGTATGTGCTCCCCCATATCGGGTTATGGCAATTGAAATCGCCTGTTAGGATGAATGGTTGGGGTAATTGTTTTACTAAGTCAATTATGTCTTGTTTGTTTATGTTTTCGTTGGGTGGTAAGTATAGACTACAGAGAGTAAATTTGTTCGGTATTGTGCAGCTGACTGCAATAGCTTCTAAGTTGGTTTGCAAGTTAATTTCTTGTACTTGATGTATATTTTTTTGCGTATATTGCTACTCCCCCACTAGCTATTCTATTGTCATCTCTGTCTTTTCTGTGTGAGATGTATCCTCTAAGATTTCCTTTATGGTTGTGTTTTAGTTGGGTTTCTTGTAGGCATATGAAATCAGGAGATATTTGGTTTACGATATTTTGTAATTCTCCCAGGTGTGAGTAGAAGCTGTTGCAGTTCCAAGTTAATATTGTCATTAATGATAGTAGTTTATGAATTTGATGTGATAGAATCTTGGCTTGAGTACATACTGTTTGGATCATTGTTGAGTTGTCTAGTAATTCGGTTTTTTATTCGTGTAAGTCTTGATTTGATGGCTCTGTGGTGTAGTAGTGGGTGGATGTCGGATGTCATCTCTAATAGTTTTGTAGTGTTGTCTGTATAATCCTTTGATATTTCTAGTTGTTCGTAGGTTCCGTATTCGTTTTCCAAAAAATCTTTGAATTCGTTGAATGTAAGAATGAATTTGTTTGGTTCTGATTCTAAATGCTTTCTCTGCTGGTTCAAGTTGTTCCTCCAGGTATATTTCTGTTTGTGGTGTATCAATTTTGTGTTTTTTGATGTTTGGTTTTACGATACTTGTGTCACTTAAAATGTTTTTAGGGATTGTTGGAGTGTCTTTTATGTTGTTGTTTTCTATTTGGGGATTGATCTGATTATTTGTTGAGTCGGAGTTTATTGACGCTGGTCTCTTCACTCCCGTGATTTGCCGTGTGTTCTGGCTTGTTGTGGCTAGACTTGGGGGTGGCATGTTATTTTCACACTGGTTAGACGTGTGACCTACTTGTTTGCATACAAAGCAAGTGATTATGTCTTCAGACAGAAATATTCTGTAATTTGTATCGTCGTATACTATGGCTAGTGTTTCAGGTATTGGTGTGCTCTCATCAGGGTTTATATATATTTGTCGTCGGAAGCTTAGAATATGGGCGTATTCCGTTTCCTGTATTCCTGCTCTCAGGAAGTTTAACCCTGATACAAGTTTTAGACCTTTGTTTTTGAGTTAGTTTTCTATGATTGAGTGGGGAATGGTTGGACATACATTGGATAATATGATTCGCTTGGCTGGTGTGATTAAGCGTCGAATACTTATTTGGTGTTCGTTTATTTGAATTTTGTTGTTTGCCATGATGGTGTCGACTAGTTCTTTCCTTGATAAATATATGCCTATTCTGTTGTTTGACATGCGAGAGATAAATAGAATATTACTAGGTTGGATAATGTTTCCTATAGCGTAGGCATATTCTTTTAATTTTATACCGTCAATTGCATTGATTATTATGGCTTGTTCTTTGCTTGGAAAAGTGTCTTGTCTTTGTTTTGTGGCTTTTGCATATGTTTGTTGTGTGGTGTTCATAGTTGCTGTTTGGGTTGCGTTTGTTTGTGTGAGCTGTTTTAAGATTTGAGTCTGTGGTTGTGACATGTTTTATTTTGCGGAGGACCCCTGTAGTCAGAAGTTCTCTGCGATTACTTGTGTTTTATTGCTTTTATTGAGTTTCGCTAGTCTCCATTTGATGGAACTAGTATGAAGTTTTAGCAAGGATGGTTTTTAGATGGGAATGAGTGTGAGTTTATGAGTATGACCTTGCACGGGATGTTTTGGCGAGTGCCAGAAAATAAGTGATAATACCACAAAAGCTTACCTTCCGTTATGCTCCTTGAACACTGTGGTTGGTTTACTCGTGATTGGTACTAATTCAAAACTAAATAAATAATAATTTACTGTATCGCTGACAACTATCACTATCGCACGTCTCACTCGTATAGCGGCACGTTGTCGAATGAAAGTCAGGTTTACAAGATACGACTATCAACTTTTATTTTTCAAATGGCAACCTATAATTATTTTAATAAAATAGAAACCGCCATTTTTTTTCTCTTTTCAACGATGTATTAACTTTTATTAATGTATTTGAAAAATTTCGAGAAATTATAAAACTTTTATATGAGCCATTTTTTTCTATTATTTAAAATGTGTATGTATTATGTGCTTCAAATAAAAATCTATTACAAATACTTGTACAAAGGAATTTCATATACAAAATATAATAATAATAATAATTATTTATTAGCCACAAAAAATACAATTAATATTAAAAAAATGGCCACTCAAAGCAGTACTTTAAAAAAAATGGAAATACAAATAGAAAAGTAAAAGAAATTTAGGAAGCATAAAAGGAAGTCGTAAAAAGTTAAAATAAACAAGTTATAATACTTCTAAATAAATTATTTAAAAATTGTCAAAAAATTCATCAATTGAATAAAAACAATGATGAATTAAATAATTCTTGAGCTCACTTTTAAAGCAATTTATATTCTGCAATGTTTTTATTTTGCTAGGCAATCTATTAAAAAAATTTATTGGCATGTATGAGACATTCATGTGAAAATTTTGTGTGCGGTGTTTAGGAATATGTAGTTTATCCACATTACGAGTTTCATAGAAACCGTGAGCCTGTTTGTTGGTAGGAAAAAGATTTGATTTTTTTTAATAAACACAGAACATTGAAATAAAAAAATACAGGAAAATGTAAGGAGATGAAAAATTACAAAAATATCTCTGCACGACGTTTGAGAACTAACGCCTACTATTGCTAATAGAAGAGAACATGGAATCTCATCTGTGCCGGCAGAGTGTTTTTTCCCAATATCTCTTAAGATATCGTAGATTTCAATTTCAGTGACAGGTTTTAAAAAAAATAGTTAGATCACAAAAAGCAGGAGTAGTGTTATTAAAGGAGTTTTGTGATGGACGTTAAAAAGAGTCGGAGAAAAAATTACTACATATGTTAGGAATAAGATCAAGATTCGAATATTCGTTTGATTTGTGCTGCATGGGTAAAGGAAGGGAATGAGATGGGTTTGATGTTTCGTTTTTAATTAAATTCCAGGTTGTTTTAGAGATGTTATCAGATTTCAACAACATATTATCATAAAATATTTTTTTACTCAGTGAAATATGTTTCTTATATTCAGTTCTGAACTTCTTATACTCTGCCAAAATAGCAGGATCTTTAGTGATGGTATAGATATTTAACTCCGGAGTGTACCATTTACATTTGTGACAAAGTGTGTTGTATATATTTAGTTTTGCGGATAAGTGGAAAAGCTATATTAAAGAGGAAGAGGACTGTCTGTAAGAATAATTCCATTTTGGTGTTAAAGTTTTCACAATTGTAAATATCATTCCACGTTTGTTTAGAGAGCAAGTATTTGAAATAATTTTTATTCGTAGTACTGAAAATTCTTGTCAAAATGGTTACTTGTTTAGAATTAAATTTGGGAAAATTTAATTGAAAACTCACACTTGGGCAGAATGATCTGACAAACAGGGATTCATAACAACGAAATCAATATCACATAAGTCAATATTAATAAAAAGATTGTCAACACACCGTCCTGAGGTACTTTTTAACAAAGGAAAACCATAAAAAAGAGGGGATAAACTAAACGACAGGAGAAGGCTACATAATTCAGCAGATTCTATATCAGACGCAAAGTTAATGTTAAAATTTCTACACAAAAAACATTTTATCCAACACATTTTAATCATTGATATAAAATATATATAAGATTTTTGACAGATGGAATTTCGAAATGACATTTAGGAACAAAATAGTGTACAGAAGGTTTTATAACGTAGTTACTATGATACGAACCAAAAAACAGTGAGCTAATATATTTAGCTCACTAGTGACTTATGACCTACTTTATTTATCTAAAAACAGGATACTTATATCGTTATAATTACACGGTGTTGGATAATAGTTATTTATGGTTCAAGTGTGTTATATTACAGATAACTCATGTGGGAAAAGTTTAGCTCACGAGGCCGTTAGGCCGAGTGTGGTATTTTTTCAAGTGACTTAGGTAATTAACACACGTGTACCATACAACATTTTATCCAACACATTTTAATCATTGATATAAAATACATGTAAGATTTTTGACAGATGGAATTTTGAAATGACATTTAGGAACAAAATATTGTAGAGAAGGTTTTATAACGTAGTTACTATGATACGAACCAAAAAACAGTGAGCTAATATATTTAGCTCACTAGTGACTTATGACCTACTTCATTTATCTAAAAACAGCATACTTATATCGTTATAATTACACAGTGTTGGATAAATTTTTTTATCGTGACACTGGACACTTTTAATAGACAATTTTGAATGCGTATCGAATTTATATTTTCGCACGTCAAATGGTGTTCTGTAAGACATAAAATTTCGGGAAAGTTAATACTCTCAAGAAAAATATTTAACTTATTTTATTTATTATTTAAACTACATATTTTAAAATGAACGAGTCTAAGGTTAAAATTATCATCCTTAATTAATTTGAGGCCGTTTCTGAAAATTTATAAAAAAAATTACATTAACATTTTCGGGCCATAAGTCAGGACTAACAAGTTTATCATACAGCTATAGCAAAGCTGTTACTTTGTAAGAATTATATGCAGTTAATCTAGGGGCAGCAGAAATCCTACAGTTCAGGTCGCACTTCTTTACACCAAGAACAGCAACTGACTTCGGACGCAGAGAGCGATGAGCGACATGGCTAGGCTGGGATTTCGTTTGCACAGCTGACTTTTTGTTGTCAGTTTTGTTTACGAATGCGGTTTTAGCACGTTCGCTATAAGATTTCTTCGGACCATTGAAGCCATCTCTTGGCTGACTTTGATTATTGGTAGTTGTAGTCTGTTTAGAAGCAGGCCTAGTAGAGACACCTGACGAGTGTAACGGTGAAGTAGATGACTTATCAGGTTTATCACTGTTTGCCATGATGACCATAGGACAAATTGGTGGCAGATGAGAATTTGACACGTTCACCGCTTTAACGTTGGATTTTATCTCAGCGAGATCCTCCGATAATATACGGACACTTCCAGTTAAATCATCAATTTTCGCCAATAGTTTAGCAGTAAAAGGAGCTTGACTGCTATTCATAGTTGATGATATAGTAACTAGCGATTCATTGGTATTATAGAAGACACATTGGCAACTATCGCAGGTCCACTTAATGTTTTTTGAGTTACAAATGGCATTGTACTTACGTTTTCCAACTTTTGCACATCTTCGGTGGGAAGAGGATCCATAGAAACCGGAGCACTTAATAAAAGATTCATCTTTTGCACTAGATTTTAAAAAGTGCAGAGAGAATTAGCAGCACAAACTTCTGTATTCGCCACCTTTGCATATTTAATTCTGAATTATAATCTGTGTTTTTTTTTGTTGTCAGGGCCAGATATATTTCAAATATTGAAAATTAGTATTTTGTAATAATTAGAGTATTTTAATATATTAAAATATAAAATATTTTTGAGATTTATTTCAAGTAAAAACATAAAATATATATTTTTTAAAGTATTTCAAAATATTTATCAAAATACTTTATCTATTTCGAATACATATATTTTAAATACTGTACATAACTGGTCCTTAGGTTCTAAAAGATTGCAGATGTTGCAAATTTCTTAGTTTCTGAAGTTATGAGAGACACCATCTTAATATAGAATACAGTTTGAAGGGTTAAAAATTCGTAGTCCATTGAATAATATCAGGAAATTATGTGGTAGGTTCAGGTGTCCTATGTGTATAGTATTTCTCTATAAGATGTTATGATAATAGTCCATTTCTGCTATTATTACTAGGCAATTTTGTTTTTCCCATACCCATTGAAAGACTGTAATTGTTAGAATATTTTCACTTGTTATCTAATTATAATTTCTTAGTTTTTCATCTAATATGGTTTTGTTTTTAGTATTAAATTTTAATAATTGGTTGTAACATATTTTAACATTTTTTTCACTACTTTTGTTTCAAAATTATTTGTTTCCGTTCCTTGTCTATTACGTCATACCTTTTTCTATATTGTTTATTTGGAAATATCTACAAATTTCAGCCCCATACAATAGTTTCGGTACCAGTTGGGATTCATAGAGTTTAATTCTTGTATTTCAACAAGTAACTTTTGCGTTTGGTTGTGCAATTTTTAATGACTCCTGTTGTTCTGGCGGATTTAGGTTAGATTAATAATAATCCCAAGCATGTATATTTCGTATCAAATTTTATTTCTCTACTTTGATGTAAGTTCTTTATTTTCCGTTTAGGAGGTCTGCGCTTGTAAAAGTAAGTTATTTTTATTTTTTGTGC
The DNA here is from genome assembly GCA_035578165.1 of Stenolophus ochropezus. NCBI lineage: Eukaryota > Metazoa > Arthropoda > Insecta > Coleoptera > Carabidae > Stenolophus > Stenolophus ochropezus. The sequence continues at coordinate 10,076,286 of JAQOWZ010000008.1, read as the reverse complement.
ATTGATTTTCAGTTTCAAGTTTCTGCAATAGTTTGAATGCTTCCAGTTTTTGTCTTTGTACGTTAACCGGATGAGTTGCCGAGCTCTTTGATAAAGAAGGTCCTAACTGCGATCATTATTCCAATTACGTTCTTAATACATCTATCTTTTAGTTGCGATGTCTTTCCGGATAGGCTTAAGTTAAATAAATCACTCTTATATTTAAAAATGGTAAGAAATATAACATAAATATCTACAGACCGGTGGCCCAAACGTTCGTATTATCAGAGATATTTGAATATTGCTTTTTACAAAAATTAGAAAACTTCAACTGTAAATGTAACATCTTAAATGGGAATCAGTACAGTGTCAGACCTAATATTTCAACAAGAAATGCTATTCAAGATCTATTTGATAAAATTGTCTCTAAAATTAAAGAAAAACAAACATCGTGGGTATGATCATGCAAAGCTCTTAGTAAAACCAAATTCTTATAGCATTCGTGGCTCGACATACAACTCGATTAACAGCTTTCTAAAGAAACGCGCGCATTTTGTATCTCAAAAATTCAAAAATGAAAACAAATTTTGTCCCGATGCAATTTCAAATATTTTAGCAATGGACATTTGAGCGCCGCAAGGTACAGTATACCACAATTATACAATACGCCGACAATACATCCTTGATTATTTCAGGCAGTAATCTGGATGTGGTTAAGCGTTGCTTTAAAGCCAATATGATTTCAATTTCACAGTAATTTAATTCAAATAACATTTTTCTTAGCTGTGCAAAAACTATGATTATGCAATTCAGAAAGTATCAAAACACTAATATTATAAATTTCGATATTCAGGTCAATGGACAACCTGTAAATAAATCTAATAAAACTAAGTTCTTAGGGGTTACACTCAACGAATTTAGCTCGTGGCTTCCCAAATATGAAATAATCATTTCATACGTAAACCGATCCTGTTATCAATTACGGTATCTAAAAACAATTTTGATCTCGGTCAAGAAGAATAGTATACTTTGCACTTATAGAATCTCATCTGAGATACGCAATAAACCTATGGGTTGCTTCATGATGGGCTTCCTACGTTTTCATTACTCAAAAACAGGCCTTGCGCTGAATTGCTGGTGTCAGTAGATAATACTAACTCGCGTAAAAATCTTTTCTCTACTTATAAAATAATGGCATTAATTGATTTACATATTTTTGAATTATGTCTTTATATTTAGAAATAAAACTAAATTTATCCTTAACAAAAACGTTCACACGATTGATACTAGAAATAAAGAATTCTACATGCTAGGCCAATAGCCAAAGTCATAACGTTATGGGACTAAAGATTATATATTAATAATTCATTGTATTTTATTGTATTATTTTTTGACTTTTTCTACGTGTGACTGTATACATGCCAACAGAAATAACGACATATTATTATAATTATAATTTTTATTATTCGTTTCTAGATCTCGGACGCCACTCTATGTTACGGTAGAGACGTCTAACTCGCAAGTTTCCAGTGATGATGGCCACGGATAACTCAATGGAGAAGAATATCCAAGGTACGGAATCGAACTTCGGTTGCGTTCCCTCGCTTCGGCACAGTATCACAGAACGACTTCCCAAAATAGACAATGACAAAACGTAAAAAAAGATAAATTTCGGATAAAAATCAGTTATTCTTGCGTTGCTCGTTTACGTACGCACACACATACGAACGCGCGCGCGCTTTGCAAGGGTTAGATGCAAACGAACGCAAAACCCAATTCAGCTGAACTATCCTTAATTAGTCCTGGGGTGGATGATGGATAATCCTAATCCTGTTTCACGGCTCACGAAGCAAAATAGAGACACCCAGATTCGAAGATACTTTCCACATTGAACTTCATCCAAAATTATCTCGATAGTGGTAACACGATTACTAGTTCTTCTCCGCCTCTAGTAATAGCAATGTACAATCTATTGCCACTTCCACGCATATCGTGCTCAGGGTGGAAAATGAACGACTTTCTCATACACACGTTTTGCGCACAGAAGGGAGTGAAAACGGCAAAACCCTAACCGAACTTGTCCATGAATACTTCACTTCCACCTATCTTACCTTCACCAGTAGAAAAATAAAATAATTCAAGTAAAAAATTCCGCTTCACAACTTTTATTTGTTACGTCTATATTATCGTCAAAGACTTACTCAAAAAAAAGGCCCGAGTGGGTCAACAACTTTTCCATGAATACTTTACTTCCACCTATCTTATGTTCACCAGTAGAAGGACAGGAAAACAAATGAAAATAATTCAAATAAAAAATTCCGCTTTACAACTTTTATTTGTTACGTCTATATTATGGTCAAAAATTTACTCAAAGAAGGCCCCGAGTGGGTCAACAACCGAACTTTTATAATTTTCACCCCTCCCTCCGTGCCCATCATCAGAGGTGAACATATTTACAGAACAAATACAAGATATAGACAATAAATAAACAACATTTAAGTAATACAATAAACAGTTATAAAATACTTACAAATTAACAAAATGAGTGATTTGATTACGAAGCAAACACATGTTCAATAGTTATGTTTTTCAAACTCCATTATAAACAAAACCTACTGCGATATGTTTGACACGTAGAATATTTTCTTGAATCTCATGGTGTTCAAATCAACAAAATCGGAGCGTTGGTTTGTGGAACAACTTAAAAAAAAAACATGTAAACAAATCAAAAGCGATGTTATTCTGCCAGTACTAGACTCGCTCACTGGCCTTGCGCAGTAGCTTCATTGGAATGCAAATTCTAGGCAATAGCACAATATCTATTCAGTGGCGGATCCACGGGGGTTCACGGAGGTCATGACATATTGATAGTAGAAGTTATACAAGGTTTTACAATATTTTTTTTAATCTTAATAATATTTTATCTTCGGATGCCGTAATGAATGTTTTAGTTGACATAGTTAATGGCGTTTTCATCTCTTCACTTAATTTGCACTGAAACTTTCTTATAATCTTGACTAAACCAACTTTTGTTAGCATTAATCCAAACCGTGCACCTTAAACAAAATATAAAATATATTTTTATTTAATAAATTAGATACTAGGTAATATTATAGTTATTTATTATACGAGTAAAAGCTGTTAAAATGAATGTTTCACGACCAGTAAGCAGGGTCGGATTAACCTACAGACAAGTGTTTAGGGCTCGTAATTCGGAAAGGACCAGATTCAATGCATTTTTTAAAATTGGTTTTAAAATTGTATTATATTAAAATGTCAAAATTTTGTTGTCTTACTAATTGTGAAATTCGTTAAGTTCAATTAAAAAAGTTTTAATAAAATTTGTTGAAAAATTTTAAAGTTTTGAAAAACACTATAAAATTATGAATAACCGACAGTAGTTCTGCAAGGGAAGTTAATAACAAACGTCGAGTTAGGTAGGAAAAATGGTACGTAACAGTTTTCGGTAATAAAGAAAAGTGTGTTTTTTTTTTATTTTATTAATATTGACTTCAAAAGCGATATTCTGTATTATATGCCACTCAAAGATGTCAAGATTTGTCCAAAAATTAAGTTTTCTAAAATAATACGCTACAAAAGTTCCCATGCCAATAGGGAGTGTTGGCTCAACCTATGACCTACGTTCAAAAAGACAGGTCACACCATCCCTTCTAAGTAAGCGTATAACTCACTTATGACGTCACAAAAGTTTGATGATAAATAAATAATTAAAAATAAATGAGAACATAATTTTAAGATTCAATTATATTTTAAGTTGCGCGTGTAAAAGGGTGAAAGGGTGTAAGTAACTAAAAGTTACTTGGCAGATATTACCATTTGTTGTATCTTAAAAGAAATATAATAATCTTCGGGATAAGTAACTACAATAAATTATCAAGGTGGTGATACGATCCCGAAAGGCTTCAACGAGGATGATGTCAAGGAAAACCTACTGCCAGTGGAGGTAATGACACGTATGAAGTCGCGACGTGATAAAGCGGTGCTGACAATGATATCAGTGTAGCTGAAGAAACCAGCAGGGAAAAGATCTTTGAGGTGAAAACAATCCTCAACCTAATAGTCACAGTTGAGGCCCAACGGAGACAGAACCTAGTCGGAGATCCGAAGTGCGCTAACTGTGATGGCATCCATCCAGCTAACTACAGAGGATGTGAGAAATTCCCAAAGAAGCAGCCGAACACCAAGCCGTTTGCTGGACGTGTCACAGTAGCGCCGCCAGCTAGACGTGTCACCGGGGCGTCTCCTACGCATTGGCGACAGCATCACCAGCTGCTCCAGTACCAGTAGCTACATTAAGCAGTCGGATCGCTGCAAACCCGCTCATCAGCTCCCAGATAGCTGCAGCCAACCCCAGCAGCTTCCAAACAGCGACAGCATCCGCCACCACACTGCTGCCACTTCTAGCAGCCTTTAACATGGAGAAGGTTCTTCACGAGATCACCGAAGCCGCCCAGAAGCTCATCACTGCCGAGTCATCATGAGAAAAAATCAACATATTAATCACAACTGCCATCAACATTTTCCATGATGACTCGAGACGAGATTAACATTCTGCTGGTCAACGAGATGCACCTCAACGCTAGTCAGAATGCTAACGCCAGCAGACGCAACATCGCTGTTTATGGTTCACAGCAACCAACATTCTACCATAGATCTGGACATCCGCCCAACGTGTTGGACATCTTAGTCACAAAAGAAGTTCGGCACAACATTGAACTGGTTGCTGTCCCAGATTAACGGAGAAGATGACAGCGATGTACTACACATGAGTCTGCTGGCCTCGGTTCGCAGGGTTGATGGAAAGCACCGTATCTTGCTCTCAGAGAATACGGAATACGACAGACCTGTAGCTTGCAGTTGATGTGTTCACCAACACCATTCAAGCAGCACTGCAAGCTGCTACGAAAAGAAGTAGCAAACCATGGCAGCGTACGAGTTCCCGGTAGAGATCAGGCAGCTGATCAGGGAGAAGAATTGAACAAGAAGGGCACGGCGATATAGCTGCCCGAAGGACAATGAACAGCCTATCGCGAGAAGTTAGGACAACATTCAAGGACCACCGTAATAAGCGTTGGAATGAGAAGGTGGAGACGCTCGACACCGAGGACAACACTCTCTAGAAAATTACCAAAGTTCTCCGAAGAAAGAAGTCTAACGTCCCACCGTTTCACGGGACGACTGGCCTGGTATAAAGTAACAAAGATAAAACTGAGGTGTTCACGGACCAGCTGGGGTTGCACTGCAACCCCAGCTTCACGCACTGCGACCTGGATGACGTCGAGGAGGTCGAGAATGAAGTCGAGCAAATGTTGGTTACAGGAGCACCCTTCCTGGACATCTCCAAAGCATTTGACAAGGTGTGGCACGAGGGCCTGCTGTTCAAGATACTGCACATGGAAGTCCCTCGCTGGCTGGTGCGCATCGTTGCCAGTTACTTCAGCAACAAGCAGCTCCAAGTGAAGCTGAACTAGGACAGATCGAACACTAAGCTCGTCATAGCCGACACACCGCAGGGAGGCCTGCTGTCACCGCTCCTGTTCTCATTGTACAACAGCGATTTCACACGCTGCTTGCACAGTACGCGGACGACACTGATGTGCTAGCCAAGTACGTGAGGCCCGAGCTAGTTCACAAATGCCTTCAAGCCGCCGCGGAGTCCATAAAGGAGTGGTTCTCCAAGTGGAGCGCTGCAGTTTACTAAGACGCAAAAGAGGAACAAGGAACCAGTGGAGCTGTTTGAAGAGCCGATTCGATGGGTACCCACCACGAAGTACCTGGGAGTCACGATCGACTTGAAGTTCAACTAGTGTCAACATACATCGAATGCAGTCGCCCGAGCCAACTCGCCATCAGCCACATGACCAACAGACGCAGAAGGTTGTGACTGAACAACAAACTACTGCCGTACAAGTCCATGGTGAGACCAATCCTCAATTATGCAGTACCGGTGTGGAGATACCAAAGAAATGCCGTCACCAGAAGACTCCAGGTTGTGCAGAATAAATTTTGCAGAATGATAACCGACGCGCCGTGATTCGTCCGAAACGTCCAAATACACCGAGACCTCGAACAGGAGACAATGGAGGAGTTCACGACTCCCACAGCAACAACAGCATTAGACTGCATCGAGAACTACGACGGAGAATCAGAGCTAAAATATCGTAGACCCAAGCAAGTGCTTACACTATAAAAATCTGTTAACGACATATATCTAAAAAAACAAGTTAACCAAAAAAAAAATCATTAAAAGCGTACATATAAAAACGCAAAAAAATCATGCTGACAAAACGCTATAACTATTAAAAAAAAAATTGTCATTGGAAAAAAAATCATTGTGAAAGTGTAAAAAACTAATTGCTTGGGACACTAAAGAAAAATATCAGAAAAGTTTCCTTTGATTTGTCTCGCACACCCTATCATATGCTTTAGATCATGTAGTTGCTAAACAAGCTTCACGTAACCAATCGCGAGTGCAATAAATCGATGCTGAGAGGATCGACGACTCTGAAGACCTAGAAGATAAAATAAGACGAGTCATTTCCGAACTGTTTCATGCTAACACCGTCTACATAGATGGGTCTATCGACAGAAGGCCGCTTAAAATGTTACTAGATGCGGGTGCGACAAAAACAAAAATTAAACCCGAATTAGCATCTACTTTCACTCAAGTGGCACATACGCACAACCACAGGAGAACAAGCTACCGCATCTGGAGAAATACATTTGACCATCACTGTTGAAAACACGTGTATTAAACGTCATGTGCTGGAAGCTAACGTAAAAGATGAATTCATTATCGATATTGGCATAATGAAAAAGCATGTATTAAAACCTGCAGAATGAAGTGATGATGGTAACGACGAAGAACTGGTGTTAAATCCATGAGATGACAATGCCATACGAGTATTGATAACGAAAAATATAATCCTCCTAGAACAAAGTAAATCGATCGTGGAAGCACAGTTAGAAGATAGTTTCTGTGAGGAGAACATTGTCATGCTCTATCCTAAAAATGATGACGCCAAAACTGGCAGTGGTTTGGAAAAACTTTGCTCAAAACCGATAAAACAATCCCAGTTCGAGTAAAGAATATCAATTTTTATCCCATTGTACTAAAGAAAGGACCATAGTAGGAGAATATTCTGCGGTATCATCGATTATTCGAATTTGTTTTTTTTTTATTTTATGTTCATTTGTGATTTGTTGTGAATTTGTATGTTAATGTGACTGGAAAACAGTTTTTATTTAATTTCAATAAAAAAAAGATTGTTTGATTTAAATATCTATTATTTTCTTAATTTAAAACAATTTATTTAAATCATAACAACCGTGATAAATGTATTCTGAAAATTTTAAAAATTAAGACTACCTACTTTCTCTCAACTCAACTAAATTTATTTACGTTGATATATATTTAAGACAGTTTAACCCGGAAGTATACTAAAAATAATATAGTTTATATTACCAATGCATACTCGTGGTCCTTGACCGAAAGGCAAGTAGGTGTACGGTGGACGTTTGGCCCATTCACTTGGGCTAAAACGCTCAGGTTGAAACTCGTACGGTTGCGGGTAGTAACGCGAGTCGAAGTGAAGGCCTTGTAAGGACACTATCAGCGGAGTGCCCCGACGCAATGTGCAGCTGGTTCCAGGTACGTGCCAATCCGTGCTTACCTCGCGTATCAGGAATGGCAGAGGCGGGTATTTTCGTAAAGTCTCTAAAATATTTCGATTTGTTTTAATCAATGTATTGTTATTTGAAGATAACAGAATATTTATTTATTTACTCGTAGGTGTGTACATTCTGAAAAATAGCAAAATTCTAATACATGTTTCACTTCTTTGAAAAATATGATCCATTTTTCAAATTTGATAATAAAATTTACTCATAGAATGCTTCATAACAAGTATTATATTATTCAATGAGCGTATTATGATAAACATTAACGTTGATTGAGAAATATACGAATAGATAAGCATTCATACGGTAAAATTCGTGTCTGCCACATAACTGTGTGTTAATGTATCTGATTTCATTTGAATAAATAGCGTTTCAGAGTTCAGGAGGGTTATTCTAATTCAGATAGTGATACCGAAACTTCGTTATTCAACTTGAAGCCATTTTCTAATTTTGATAGGATTCCTTTATGTTTTACATTATCTGTTAATTTTGATACTCAAATTCCGTATATAAAGGTTTCTACAAAAAAATTAAAGTATATACAATTTGACGTACTGATTGTAGTGCAAAAAGATTTCAAAATTCGCAAAAATAATCGCACAGTCCTTAGAACTTATATTTTTCAGCCTCTGGACTCATGGTTACGAATACGAATACAAATTACTAAACATTGAAATTAATTTGATTTAAATAAATTGTGTAATGTTTCTTTCACCTTTATTTGATTTAGGATAACTCTTGTTCTTTATTTACCGACAATGGCAAACTCTTATAGTTTACGGAGAATGAGGATAAAGTTCATCTCACGCTTAAAGAATTTAGGCAGAACGTTATCCTCCTAGTCAACATATAATTATATGAATTACGAAACGTCTTCGAGAAACTGGGATTTTACGCGGTAGGAGAGAGAAAGATCGTAGAAAATATTAAAGAAATAATGCTGAGGATTATGTCTATATAACGAGACCCTGCTGCTAGTACCCGAAGAATATCTTGAAAATTGCATGTTCCACATTTCAATGTTTGAAGGATTTTAAGAGACAATAATTATGAAGCCTTTTGTTTCCAGCAGGTTTAAGAACTGATGATAATTTAACAGAATTATTAGAAGAAATTCCTCTCAATATTCGTCAACAGGAATGGTATCAACATGAAGGTGCATCGTTCCATTTTGTCCTTAATGTGTGACAATATTTACATAATGTTTATGAAGATAGACCTCCTGACATAAACCCCTTAGATATGTATTTTTGGGGACATTTAAAATTGCTAGTCTACGATAACATTAGTCAACAAACTGTTTTCATCAGGCATGATTTTAGATGGACTAGATAGATTTTTAAATGCCGATTTCAAATCTGTTTTTAGTTGTTTTTTTGTAGCACGTCAAGTTTTTGTGATTAGATGCATTCTGTTTCAGTACTATTTGTGATTTTTTTACAACCGAAATCATATTAATTTTCATTTTTGATTTGATTTTAGTTAATATTAATTTACTTATCATGTCTAGAAAATGTAAAAATCACCCCAACATGTTTTGCTACGTATACGGTTTATTTACAACTTCAGCTCAGCGACGTAATACTACTAAAGATATCGTGAATATCTACAAATTGTACTTCAGTTGCCCACTAGGAGATCAGAATAAAGCATGGGCGCCAGTGGGTTAGATTAGGCTTCACAAACGGAATAGTTCTCTTTCATTTGTAATACCCATGATATGGAGAAAGTCAAAAAATCACCATAGTGATTGCTGCTTTTATAGCGTTAATACAATTGGTTTTTCAGCCAGATAAGCTGTACAAAAATTTTATATTCACAACGATTTTGATATTTACTTTGCAAATGTGATATAATATATTTATTTTATTATTTATTTTTATTCATCAGTATTTTTTCGGGTGTCGAGATTAGTTAAATTCTTATTTTAGTTTACATTTTTTATCAGTTCTTTCCATTTTTTTCTGTTCTTCGCTATTTTTTTTGCTCTGTGGCAGCCAATATTGTTTTCATTTAATATTTCTTCTACGATATTCTCCTATGTTTTCATTGATCTTTCTCTCTTTTTTTTATTATCTCATGTTCCATACTTGTTTTGCTAAGTTTTCTTCTGGCATTTTTAATAATTATTTTTTATTCTATGGTGTTTTGTATATTCTACATGCAAGTTGATTAAAATGACGATAAAAATTCATAAAATAAGTTGTAACAATAAAATAAATAACTTCAGAATGATTCCGTCCTAAGTTCTCAAATATGTGTCAAATCTATTAAACTCAACTTATAGCTCTATTTCAAAAATCAGACGTGATGTAACAAAACTGAATACGTATTTAGAATCAACATGAAAAGTTGATCTAAAAAAATGGATTTTCACTTTTGATGATAGAAAAAAGTTTTATTTTGTCGAGCAGTGTAATCAAAACGCCTTTGAAACACTAGAAAAACTACAATTGCAAATTGAAGATGCAGGGAAACATTAAGGCAGCAAAATGTGTTCCATCAAGTATGTGGTATTTTGTTGATGTAGCGCGCTGCGTTATGTGTAGCTGTAAATGGTGAAAATTTTGAATAGTTCTTGTAGTACATAACTAGTAATTTTCTGTGAAGTGTAATTATTTTTTGTAAAAATCTAAAAATGTAAGTACGTTTAATTTTCAATGAAATAAAAAAATGTACATTTTTTATAAAGATAATTATATGTCCAAGGTCATTTACGAATAGAGATTTTTATACACAAAAGTAATAAAATGTAATACATTCTGGAATTTCTTATCTTGCTTTTGAAGGCAAGCCAAGAAATAACGAAGAAAACAAGAATTGTTTTCGTGTGAAATACTAGATATAGGTACAAAAATTAATTGTTTTTAGTACCTTGAAACTTTGAGATGAAGATCACAAAAATATAAATTGGACTGGCAGTGAAACTTGAAAGGAAAGAACTATATAAAAAATATAAAGATAGACTAACAACATAATATTGCAATATCAATTAAGAGAAGCATATGTGAAAACAATCACTAGATTTCCATATATAAACGAAGAAAGAAGCAATATGTACAGACTATCATCGGAAGATAAGCGATTCAGACTATACATCAGAGAAGAAGACACATTCCAACATCTAAGTCTGAATTGTAAAAGAGACGAAAGAAGGAAAAGTAAAAACGCTATATATTGTCTGAATGATGAAATGGCAATAAGAGTTTGAATGGGGAAGATTCGACAAATAGAGGAGGTACTTGAAAAAATGGAAATTAATTATTGGTAATATAAATGCAATTATTAATTGTAATGTAATGATAATTACCACTTTATTGTAAACTATATTTAGATTCCTAATAGATTTATTGCTGATATGAAGAATTGACTGGGGAGCTTGGCTTGACAGTTACTATTATTGCGTCAGAAATATTGTGTTTTTAAAAGAAAGTGAGTACTTTGTGTGGCAAGCACAGAAGTTTTAGAAAGTGGATCTTTAAGTGGATCCCCCTTTAAAGTTCACTCCCCACCCCCAATTTCAAAACTTCAAGTTTTTTCTGCTACTTGACGAATTTTTGTCTAATTTGACTTGACTATATGAATCTAGATATGCCACTTTTATAATTTTCGAACAATAAAATAGTATTTTGCTATTGTCATCTTTTCCGTTAAATATTTCCATTGGTTAGATTAATTAATACCTAGGTATACTTACCATATATACACTGGTCCAAAAAAGGCATGTTCTTTAAAGTTTCATAAGATAACTCATTATTATTCTTCCAAATGGCATCATTAATTTCGTTTCTAAGTTTATTTTGTAGTTCATCATTCTGAGCTAACTCAAACAAACAAAATGCCATAGTTGCTGACGACGTTTCATAACCAGCTAAAAAGAATACGAAGCACTGTGCAGCAATTTGTTCCAATGTCAGGTCCCCAGTTTTCTTTAGTTTTATTAAAAGATGCAAGAAATCGTTTCTTTTTATTGAGTTACATTCCCTATAATTTACAGTTTGGCGTACCACATTTAAAAAGAAATTAGTTGCCTGAGGATTAACTCCTGGTATTCCTAAGAACTTTATAACATTTGGTAAAGCTACTGCAAATATTTGCCTGAGAACATCGAGTCCTTCTACTTCTATTATTTGACTGCTATTTCTTCTAAATTCATTTTCTGGTCTTTTTAAACTATCACATTCGATTCCAAATGCACAAGAGCCAATTACGTCTATGGTAAATCTTGATATAATATCCTTGATATCTATGGATCTTTCTAAAGAAACTATTTCGTCCAACAGTTGTGTTAGGTCTTGTCCACAAGAGGATACCGTCTGGAACATCATTTTCATTTTTCCTGATGTAAAGGTTGGTGTTAATTTAATTCGCAACTGACGCCATTTTGTCCCCGGAAGTGCGAACAAATGGGCAGATAGTGGGTCACTTTTTTCATCGAAATATATTCCTGAAATTATAGAATTTAAATATTTTTTACAAAAATACAGATTACATTAATAATTATTGTACAGTAAAATTTTGTTATTCCACGTTACTAGTATTTTCTTGGTATTTGAAAGAAATGTAACGGTGTTCTCCCTTTCGAAGGAATCAACATGCAATATGACTAAAAAAGTGTACACATATATTTAAGCAACACTCAGTATCAACCCTCGAAAACTGTAGGTTAGTCTCTCGAAATTCGCTATAACTCGCGGCACGTCGAAGAGTGTTGGAAAAAGGCTGTTTGAATTAATGCGTTATATAATTCTGTAATTTAAAGCCTATATTAACTAAATAAAGAAATCTGATGTGGACACCACATGACTTCCTTGTAGGTTAAATTATACACATTTTTGCTGCACTTCATTTAAATTTATTTCACTTGAAATTTCAGTGAAATAATTCCACGGCTAATCATACCTCAACTTCTTTTAGTTTCATACCTTTAAACTTCCCCTCGAAATAGATCATCTTTTGAAAATTTTATTAATATATTTATCACTATTCATTATACAAAATTTCTTTAATCGTCCCAAAACTTGTAAAGAAACAAATATGGTTTTCATTTATTTCGTACATATTTCCCACGAAATATATTTTGACAGTTGTCAATATCAATTTATTATCAAATGTTTCCTACAAAAATTAAAAGCCAACTACTGCTAAAAGTAAACTGCCCTTTGACAAGACCGATTGGAACCATTAATGGAGGTGCATATCTAGATGTTATAGTAACTACATATATAAAATTTTAACATTTTACGGAGAAACATTTTTGAGTTATGCAAAAAATAAAAAAAAAACAATAAGAGTAATGTGCCCTTTTGACACTGTCGATTGCAAAGAAAAACAAATAGATGTTACAGTAGTCTCGTATACAATATTTCAAAATTTTATGGCTAATCTTTTTGAGTTATGCGAAATAGATATGTACAGACGTCACGCCGAAACTAGTTAAAATGGTTTCAGAGATAGTCAAAATGGATATTTCCGTTGAAATTTGAAAAACGATTTTTTTCACGATTACAATACTTCTTTTACTTCGAACAAGGAAGTCAAAATCGGCGTCACATCTTTTCCAGGTTTACGACACATCAAAAAAGTTAACATAGAGTAAGTATTAATTTATAATAAATAAAAGAATTTAATAAGATATAATATTACAACAAATAATAAAATTAAAAGTTATAATGTAATGTTTCCCATATATTATCTTGCTCGCAAAAAATATTTTTCTACTCGCAAATTGCAAGCTTCCTAGTTGATTTTTCGAGGTTTACTCAGTAGAACAATAATTTTGCCACGATGTGATAATTTTTGCTCCACTGAAATATTTAGCAAAAAAACAAATTCGAAAAACACAATGGTTACAATTTATTTACTACTGTATGTTATGTCATCTTTACTGAAATACATTATGACTGGCTAAGATGAACAAAAGAAACACAGAACCATGCCTTATGAATCCAAAGCCTCTGAATAGTAGATGTTTGAGCTTTAAACATCCCCCCCCCCCTCCGGTTGGATAGTTATAAGCATAACATTGGTTTAATTTTAATTCTGTGACTATTATAATGACGAAATGACAAGTGCGCATGTCTTTTATATGTTCATATTGCCTTGAATATAACTTAAAATTATGTTGTGGTGCAATTTGAAATTGCATTTGAAGATTTTGCGAGTTATAAAAGTGGTTTTTATGAAGTGAAATTTTCAATATGCGAATTAGATTTTAAATTGATTAAATGCATTGAAAAATTTCCATACATTTGGAATGCACAAAGATATAAAAGCTGTCGAAAATTCCTGTTTGACAATAGCTGGGACTGAGAATTAAAAATTTAATTGGTAACTAGAACTATTAATACGAGCCCTAACCACTATATGTTCGGACACCAGTTGAATTATTATAAATAACCCTTTATATTTCAAAAGCAATTTTTTGGAACAAACTACATTTTTATATGTCTAACATAGGTTTATACCAAAGCTATTTCAGTGCAGAAATTATATATTTGTGATCACAATTAATTTGTAATGCGTTTTGAATGAAAAAACGTGAAAATTGACTGTCAACTAAATGTTCGGACGCCAAGTATTTAATGTCAATTAAGCGCAATACGAATAGGCTGTGAAAAAGAATATGAAGCACTGTGCAGCAATTTGTTCCACTGTCAGGTCCCCAGTTTTCTTTAGTTTTATTAAAAGATGCAAGAAATCGTTTCTTTTTATTGAGTTACATTCCCTATAATTTACAGTTTGGCGTACCACATTTAAAAAGAAATTAGTTGCCTGAGGATTAACTCCTGGTATTCCTAAGAGCTTTATAACATTTGGTAAAGCCACTGCAAATATTTGCCTGAGAACATCGAGTCCTTCTACCTCTATTATTTGACTGCTATTTCTTCTAAATTCATTTTCTGGTCTTTTTAAACTATCACATTCGATTCCAAATGCACAAGAGCCAGTTACGTCTATGGTAAATCTTGATATAATATCCTTGATATCTATGGATCTTTCTAAAGAAGCTATGTGAAATAAACAAATTACTAAACAAATGAAGATGAAGATACTGTCAATGTTGTATATATATCAGATAGTCGTGATAATTTAAACGTTATTTTTCGAAGTTATTAAGGCACGTGGTAAAGCAACAACTCAAAAAATACGCGAGTTAATAATTAAATAATATTGTGAAGGTTATTCAATAAGAAGAGTTGCTAAAAACCTCGATGTGGCTAGATCTACTGTTTTCGATATTATAGAAAAATATAGAAAAACGGGAAATATTAATATTATTGGAAAAAGTACTGGAAGACCCAAAGTAGTAACCCCAAGAAAGAGTAGATTACTCGTTAAAATTTGTAAAAAGTCAAGATGGTCCACTCTACGAGATATTACCGCGCACTGGAATATAGACGCAGATTTGAAAATTTCCCGCGAATGTTGCAGAAAGTATATACACAAAGCTAGGCTAAGTTTTTATAAGGTAACACAAGGTTTTGTATACATTCATTTGATATCTCTGACATTAAATTTCCAGGCAAAAGAAAAACCGTTACTTACAAATATACAAAAAACGAAACGGCTGTCTTAGGCAAAGGCAAGGGTTACATGGACACTAGATGATTGGAATAAAGTCATTTTTAGCGATGAGCCTAAGTTTGATGTATGTATAGGCGATTATCGGAGACGATTTATAACAACAAAATCCGAGGCATTTCATACTGATTGCCTGAAACGCACACTTAAATTTCCACGAGGAATAATATTTTGGGGCTGTATGTCAGCAAAAGGTCTCGGAAATCTGTATTTCATAGATGGAACCGTCAATGCTCAAAAATATCAAACGATATTGGTAACAAACTTGCTGCCATCTATACAAGACTTGAGCACAGGAAACAATTTTATTTTTCAGCAGGATAGCGCATCGTGCCATACTGCAAAATCAACAAAAGTATGGTTTGAAAATTATAATATTAACGTACTAGATTGGCCTTCAAGCAGTCTTGACCTTAATGTTATTGAGACCGTATTGCACAAAATGAAACGGTGCCTGAGGAACGATCCACAGTGCACAATTCCAGATCTCAAACTAAAACTGCAAGATATATGGGAGAAATTTTCAGTTTATGAATATCAGAAGCTTGTTTCCACCATGCCTTTAAGGATTCAGGCAGTGATAAAAGAAAAGGAGATGTTACTTTTTATTAAATTATTGAAAACTAATAGTGTCCGAACATTTAGTTGTCAGTTAGTTTTGAAGAATTTTTGTACTAATTAGATTATAAGTTCGTTGTGTTGTTAATTTTATAATTTTCTCTCTAAAATAGTTATTGTATACCAATCTTTAGGTATATGTAATAATAATTTATACTTAATAATCACATTAATAATATAATGAGCTATTTAAAATAAATCAATGGGTGTCCGAACATATAGTGGTTAGGCTCGTATACATATAATATTTTTAATTGTATTTTGTAGTAAAAGAATGCCAAAATGTGTGGTTAAGAATAAGACTAACATTCTTAAGAGAAAGGAATATTATTAAAAATTTACCCTCCGGTTTGGGTGCGTATCCCTGTTAAGTAGGCTTTATATGAAAGATTAGGTTTTCTCGACAAAGAAATAATAAGCCGAAAGTAAGTTAAAATGCTGTACATTTGTACAGTTATCTACAGAAATTATTATTTTTAGAACCAAAGGCAATTATTATAAAAACGAAATTGAAGAAATAGATACAAATGAAGTTGAAATATTAATCAATTCAGACTTAATAGAACAACCATTGGAGTCGCAACAAATAACGTTAGGTCCGTCAACTTTGTCCTTTTATAATAGAGTAGAAGAAAAGATTGTAAAGTTTAACATCAAAGAAGACGAATGAATAATAATATGCAAGTATATAAACTGGTCGAAACTTGTAACAATACAGGACTGATTTTAAAAAAAAATTTGCAAGTTCTACTACCAATATGCAAGCTTACAATTTTGCTATGTCATTAGTACAGACGATAAGCAATATATAAAATGAAAAGAAAAAAATTGTTAATAAAAGCCAAAATTTCATCTTTGTTGGCTAAAAATTGTTTTGATTAAAAACTATATAATTAAGTAGAAAGAAAAAATTATTTTATAATTACATGTAATAGTTTAAGTTCACTTACTTTATAGTAAAGTTTATATTCTTCCAAAAATTATATTTTAATGATATTGGGTCCCTCTCACGGCGAATAATTTCTCTCTGCAAAGGTACCCTATTCGTTTTTCATTTTATTAAAGATATCACACCTCAGATCGTTATTTTCATTTCGCCGATAGCCAGATTTTTCTATTATTATCACAATAATCTGCATATCCAGGTGGTAATTTTCTTCTCACTTGATTCCTCTACTCCCCGTTGTCTTTCTTATTTCATACCTCCATGTTTTTCTAGGTCTACCTCCTTTTCTTTGTCCGCATTCCCTCGCTTCAAATAATCTTTTTGTTAGTCCATTTTTTGTACATGTCCCATCTACCTTAGTTGACTCTGTGGTATTGTCACCTCGATTGGAATTTTTCTCAAAAATCTCATCTCAGTGCTCGTTAATTTTTTGTCTTTCTGTTGTTGTCCAGCTTTCACACGTAAAGAAAAAGTTGGTTTTACTACTTTTCTGATGACTTCCGCCTTTACTTTTGCAGGTATCTCCTTTCGGTTAAGATATTTTGCTTTCATGATTTTGAAAATTCTTCCAATTTTAGTAATTTTTTCGTTAATTTCATCGTCCAGAGTCCCTTTATTGATTATAATTCCTTCCAGGTACGCGAATTTATCTACTTGTTCTATTTCTTGTCCTTCTATCTTTACATTGTGTTTCATATCTGTATTTCCTATTACCATTATCTTCGTTTTTCCTATATTTCTTTTCATGTTATATTTTTTCAGTTCGTCCTTATATATATTTACGTTATATTGTAGTTGTTCTCGTTTTCTCCTATAATTGCCGTATCGTCATCCTAACATAGCCCTGATATTTGTATTGTTTTCATCTTCCAATAGCCTACCGTGTACGTTTTTCATTTAGGTTTGCATCTTTTAATGGCTTCATCATGCACCTCTTCTATTTGACTTTCTAATATGTTTATTTTAATCTTTTTTCTAATATTCTTATGCACAATATCCCGACTGTGCTCGTTAGGGTTATGGCCTCTATTTTACAATCTCTACTATCTCCTTTTTTGAATAATGATGCTATTATTCCTATTCCCCAATCCTCTGGTGTAATTTGGTCCTTTTTTACTTTATTTAGTAAATTAAGTAATTTATGTTTGCCTTCGTTATTCAAAATTTTTATCAATTCCGGTGATATTTCATCATAGACTGCTGCTTTTTCTATTGTTATTTTTTTCGTCTAATTTTTCTTGAGTTATTTTTAATTCTTCATTTATTTCTCATTGTGTCAAAAATGTCATTGTGTTTATAATATTTCTATCCATATTCTCCTTTAGGAGTTCTTCATAATACTTTTTCCATCGCTCCATAATTTTCTTTTTGTTGAGCTTGAACTTTTCCAATTTGTAACTAAACGAGGTGGAAGTAAGGTCTGGAGGAGGCTTATATTATATCCAGTAATCATAATAAACTATTATAATTCAAATAATAACTGTATATTGAATTACAATTACAAATCAAAAATGGAAATAAACATTACATATCACAAAACACAAGTTTTCACAAATCAATCAATATGATATCTCTATATAAACAAAAACAAATTTCTTACTAGATCTGAAAAGCGCTGTAAATTATTTAATCAACACCTTTTTTCTGTTATTATTTGTCCTTTTTTGTCTTTTAAGTGATTTTTCCATTTTCTCTCCAAATACTGACTACAATCGTTGTTTACAATCTTTCACAAAGTGTTTTACAATTATTGTATCCTTTTATTTTTGTACTTATCATAGTCTTCAAGATTTGTCCCCAGATATTTCTTCTATGCTGCGGTATATCCAAGAATGAAAGAATGTTATTTTCTTCGTCAGTTATTTGGTTTAAAAATATTTGATAAATGTTCAGCAAATATCTCTGTTTTTTCTTTGTCTGATCTAGCCCATGTGCGGTCAGGTTTTCTAATGGCGGGTATATATTTTTTTATTCGTTTTATACTACTTGTGGCTTTCCACAGCATGTAGTCGTCTTTTGCATATGGTGATAAATTGTTTACATAATTTTGAAATGATTCATTTTTAAATTCCTTTATTAATGTTTTAACTTTTGTTAATTTATTTAATTGGTCTTGGTAGTCTATTTAGTTGCCAGCGTTTTCGGATTCTCCTTTTTGCGACAATTTTGTCTGTGATATGTTTTACGTAGTTAATAATGTTACTGTTGTTAGGTACATTTTCAGGTGTAGATATCCAGACTGCGTATTGTATATTTTTCGTTAGATCATTTATGGCATTATCTATGTCTTCGTTTGTCTTCAATGGATATTTGTGTTTTCGAGGTTGATAAGATATTTTTGAAACATTTTCCAATTTGTTTTTTTGTTATTGTAGGTTTTGTTTCTTTATTTAATATAGTTGAATTTAAAGTGACATTTGCTGAGTGGTCTGACATGATATTGAAACATTCTTCAACTTTTAGGTAGTTTTTAGAAATTCGGCACGTTACGAAGAAATCTAGTGCATGGGGAATTTTTGCTGGATTAGTAGGCCAGTATGTTGGTTTTCCTGTGCTAACTTGTTCGTACCCTTTGTTGAGCATAGCAGCTTGTAGCTGCCTGCCTTTTGGGTTTATTAAGCTGGAACCCCATCTGAGATGTTTCGCACTGTAATCGCCTCCCGCTATAAATCGATTTCTTAAGACTTCGAATGCTTCTTCGAATGTTTCTTTGTTAATTGCGAATTTCGGTGGGCAATTTATTACAGCTATTGTAAACGAACCATTCTTTTCATTTATTTTGACGCTAGTTGCTTGAATACAATTTTTTTCTATTTCTTCCGTTTCATGGTGCGAGATTCCTTCGTTTATTATAACGGCTGTTCCCCCATGCGCAGTGTCATCAGAGTGATTTGTGCAATAAACTTTATATTTTTCTATATTTAAATAATTTCTTTCTGTAAAGTGTGTTTAACTAATTAATAAAATATCGATTTTTTTGTTCATTTAGAAAGTATTCTACATATTGTCTGTATTGTTTTAATCCATTCGCTTTCCATAATGCAATTTTTATTGTGTTAGTCATTTTTGGTTTTGTTTATTAACGAGTTGAGCAGATTTATATTAACTCCATTTTGTGTCAGTAGTAATGTTTCTATTTTGGTTACAATATTTTCGAGAGTAGCGTTATTTTGAATTTGCGTCCGCATATTTATATTTTCATTTTGTGTTGCTTGGGAATAGGAAATATTATGTGTTCGTTGACTTAAATTTGGAAATTCGTCATAATTTACTATGTAATCTTAATATTCTTGTTTTTTTCTTAGATTGTTCTTGTTGATTTTTTCTCTAGATTTTTATAGTTCTCTATACATCGTGCATCCCTTAAGCTGAGATCGCAGTGCAAGTGGGTAGTGAGTAGAGTGGAGGTTAGAGGCTGGAGGTTTATGGGTAGCGGTTGGATATAGTGCGGCCGCATTGCGCTATGAAATAACCTTGGCTCTAGTATAGAACGAACTGTCAAATACCGAACAGATTGAAATGTCTAAATTTAAAAAAAAAAAAAATTATTGACTGATACTCCTTATCTCAGGTATAATATGATGAATATACGCAATTGGGTACATAAGTACAATCTAAAAAGAGATTATGATGCACAAAACAGTAAAATACCTTACCTTACGTATATAGAATGTCTCAATAAGTTTGCTCACTATTGGTAACTTTTTTTATTTGAAGAGATACGGGGTTGGTTAAATGAGCAAAATTGTGCTATATTATAATAGAAAATTAGTTATATAGACAAAAATTAAATTGTATCAGCGGTTCTCAAAATTTTGAACAAAATATATATATTTTTAAATGGAACCATATATTTTTTATTTCTTTATTCAATAAATAATATATGGTCCCATTTAAAAAATATATATATTTTGTCCAAAATTTTGAGAACCGCTGATACAATTTAATTTTTGTCGATATGACCAATTTTCTATTATAATATGGCACAATTTTTTCTCATTTAACCAACCTCGTATCTCTTCAAATAAAAAAGTTACCAATAGTGAGCAAACTTATTGAGACACCTTATATAATGTTGACAAAAATGAAATTATCAGTTAATGCTTTCATTTCTTCCGCTACAACTCGTTCCAACATCTTATGAGCCTTCTTAGCGCGGTTTAAAAAAATTAAGACTAAAATTTACCTCTTGAAAAATGCTTCTGGGTCTGAAATTTGTTGGGGCGGAAATAAAAATTTTACATCGTTGACTAACAGGAATCAAATATAACGAAAATTAATTATGGCACAGGAGACAGGAGGTGAATTTTGAGGAGTGTCATTAGATACAACAGATATATCCGAGGAATAAATAAATTGAAGGTCTGGTGACATAATTTGTAACACATCTTTCGTGGTATTAAGTTTTTGAGTTGCTTCATATTCTTCTAAAATTAAATTTTGAATTTTTGTTCGAATTTGAAGCTTTTGTAAAGAAGTAAAATCTTGCATATAAGGAAGGAGACTTTTAAAAAATAATAAATCTGGGTTATCCTCTGCATTCAATTCTTTTTCAAGCATCTCAACCTTCCTTTTTTCAATATCTATTATTTCATTTCGGATTATTGTTTAAATACAGCTGCTACCAGCTGTTCTTCCATGTTTTAATACGTCGCGGGTAGAGGCAAATATCAAACTGAACCCTTTCGGTCGGTACACGCATGGCGACACGCGAGGTGTACGAAGCACGCTATGCGGCCAGTGCCATCTAAAAACATGTGATTAATCCTTACCTTACGGCTTGCTTAGAGGCTCACTAGACGCTACCCTCCAATCAACCAATCTACACTGCGGCCGCTGCTTTATAGTTTGCTGGATGGGGGCCGTCGCAGAGTATACATTTAGGAATGGCTAGTCTCTGTTGTTGACAATTAAATGTGGGGTGGTTTCCTGTGCATTTAACACAATGAAAGGGTTTCGTGCAGTAAGATTTGGTGTGTCCATATTGTTGGCATCTCATACACTGCAGTATTTCTTTTCTCTTGCGAGGTTGTTCTACCGTAATTTTATTTCCTAGCAGATTTGTCAGTTCGTATATTTTTTTGTTATTGTTTTTTGGCTCCTGGTCGACAAAAAACATAGGTAGTAGTGTTTTTGTTTTTCAGCTGCTTATGTTAGTTACATGTCAAATGGTAAATCCATTGTTTTCTAATTCTTGAATTTTGTAGGGAGCGACTGAATCGTAAAGTTTTTTTATAACAACTCGGAATGATCTTTTTTGTCTTGGCTGATATGTATGAAAAGCAATTTTATGTTGTCTCGATAGTTCGACTATTTTTCTGTATGCTTCTGATGTCGTAGTATTTACTTTCACTACATTTTTTTTCTTCTTGGATTGCTGTTTTCAGGCTAGAAATCAAAGAGGGGTAATTTTCCACATCTTGGATATATATTGGTGGAGGTTTATGTTCTTTAATTGTTGTGCTTTTTTCGTTATTTTCGTCTTGCTGACTTTGATGTGTAGAGATATCGTTGTGTAGAATGGAATACCTGTTGGACGTTGGTACGTTTATCTCATTTTTTTATTTGATTTATGTCTTTTGTTGGTATGTTCTAAATTTGTTAAATCCTCTCTCTCTCTCTCTCTCTCTCTCTCTCTCTCTCTCTTTTCTTTTTAGTTTTAATTTTTTGCCACGAAAAATTTTCAAGTAAAGCTTGATTGGTTTCAGGTGTATCTCTTGGGAGTAATAAAGATTTGGTGTATTTAGAATTGAAATTAATGAAACATTACTATTTCTTTTTGATGGTGGGGTCGAAATAGCGGATGTTGTATCGCTGTTCTGAGTTAACGCATATAGATTTGGTGTAGTTATAGGCGACGGGAAAATACTTGTTGTATTTATCGTAGTGATAGTTGTATTCTCAGTTGTGACAACAGTAGTATTGCTTGTGGGTATGTTAAAATAAGATAATTTTTTTAATTGAAGAAGTTTAATTTGTTTATAATACAGTTGGCAACACTGATTTCGCGCCGCTGACGGAGCGGTTTGAATACAAGGTTAAATGCGCACGCACTTAACATCGTGTTTTTCTATTGAGTTTTAGTTTGAAATAGTCACTTATTTTACACTATTACACTAAGACATATAATTTATTTAAAATATTATGCATTCAATAATGAACGTATACCGGTTTTAAATATATTTTGATTTAGTTAATGTAAGATTTTGAACTTTTTTCTCACAACATACTTATAACGTATAACCAATAGTACCTAATTGTAGAATTGGCTAAGAAATAGTCTATTGTTGATCTCTTATATTTATTTGATTCTTCCTTGGTGTATTTATGTATACCCTTATGCTCAAATTTAATATTCTAAATTATTAGATCATCATTGCAAAATCCTACATCCATTGTCGTTCCTCGTCACTTCTCCTTTCCTTCCAGGCCGTCTTTCTAGCCTTTCATTTTCAGACCCCACTCTCCCAGTTAGGTTTCCCATTATTACTATATTATTATTATTTGTTCTGTCTATTTATTTTTGTATCTCATCATAAAAATTTTCTTTTACGTCAATTCTCCAATTTTCACTTGGTGCGTATCCTAATATGAAATACTATTTTTCTGTATCGATTAATATTTCCAGAGTAAGAATTTCCTCATTTATGTACCTTATATCTATTATATTATTATCTTTGTCTTTATCTATCATTATTGCTACTCCAGCTTGTGCATGTGTCGTCTCTTCTATTCCTATCCATCCCATTTAATATCCATCTGTTAGTGTTTGTAGTCCTATACCTTTCTGTTTGGCTTCAGTTATTCCTAAAATTTTAATATTCATTTTTTCATTTCCTGAATTATTTCCTCTTCTTTTCCATTTATCCCTTTTACATTCCAGATGCCTATATTAATTATGGTATTTTTATATCGGTATCTAGGTTAATGAAGAAATCACTCTATAAAAATGAAATTGTCAATTTCGAATAACTGCACAGAAAATAAAAGTTTTCGTGAAAATTTAAGTGTAGATGAAAAGCAGTGACTTAAAATTGCATTAAAATCTGTTGGTCAATCAGGAAAGTATTTATGGTATAAAGACCAAATTATATGAATCACCGCTAGTTACTGTGCACACCAGATTAAGGCAAGGGTCGGAAATTTTGAAGTTCTGGCAGAAATTTTTTTGAAAGAAAAATATATAGCTTTTTCTTATACTGCTATGCGCTAAGCTCTTAAACTAAAGGGAGTTGCCCGATCTGAATTTCGGAAATTAATCAACTGCATTGTACGAAAAGTTGAACTTACTGTATATTGTATCATTAACAACGGTGACAAATTTGAATTTTCGGAAATTAAATGCCCCTATATATGCGAGAAAACCCGTACTGTAAATACTGATGAATAAATTACTTTAGTTCCATCTCTCGAATTTAATGAAAACGATAAAGTTCATTTAAAGAGAAATAACATATATTTTACCCAGGTACAAATATGCTTATAAGTGCTTAGTATTGACATGTACAATTTTATCCTCTATTCCCCAAAAGATTTTGTTAATATTCCTGTTAATAAATACGAAGTATTTTTCTCCCTTCTGATACCAAAAGGTGAACACTTCTATTTTAATTTTTTTTTTATTATTGATTCAATCAACATTATCAACAGTAAATGAATACAAATTAATTTACGAAAATGGCCGCTAGATGTCTCTTACATCGATGTTAGGTTGGCGTATATACCTTTCGTAAAGTAAATAAAACTGTCATAGTAGACAAACCTGCGCGAATTTTATTCAAAATGCGCAAACACTCTAAAAATATTAAGACGTTTTTCATATTTATTTATTGTATGACATAAATATAAGAACATTAATTATTTTATTATTTTCAAATTAATTTTTATTCAGAATTTTATAAATTAGAGAGTCATACTAGATGTTTTTTTATAACAATGCTACTATAAAAACTGCTCGCATTATAAAAATAATCCAGGGATTTATGTGAATTATGGTAACCCTGTTGAGTGAAGTTGGATATTTTTACCTTTCATATTGAATTTGTAATATTGTGAAAAAATATCATATCTTTATGTTACGACTACAAAATTTTAATATCCTCTGTCATTTGTTTTGTTTATTCGTTTTTCTTAAGTACTTATAATGATTCCAATTTATATTAAAAAACACATTAAGACAGAGGAATGTTCGACCTTAGAAATCCTTCCTAATTAAACTATGAGTTAATATATTACATTAGGTGTGACATAAATGGACATTTCGAAGATAATATTGACTTCATCATCATTTGAAATAAAAATTCAAAGGTAAAAGTAACAGTAGCCTCTCTGGCCCACCCCTCACGACGGTTCTGTTTACAGTAACGAATGCGGTTCATGCAATAAGCCATATGTTGGAAAAAGATCAAAATCCACTAAAAAGGAAGTATTAATTTTAATTAGCCAAGAATTATTAATTTATATGTATGGTACAAGTACTTCATTTTTTTTATCAGTCAAGCTAGTTTTTTTTTGCCTAGCATACGGATATGTAAATATTGCCTAAATTCCTGAGCACCCACAAATCTACAATCCTTCACGGATTCTAAGGTGAGGGAACTTTTAGAAAGGATGGTAATTCGGCGCGGTTAATCTGTTCGCGAGATGATTGACGGCGTATGGCAAAATTTTTAACAACTACACTTTTGAAGGAAAACAATTTCTCATGTCAAACAAAGGTTAATAATAGTGAGTGTCTAGGCTAGTTGTGAAAAAATACCATTCTTTACATTTTCTTCTGCTTGCTATAATGTATAATAATAAAGAAAAATATTTTTTTAAATACTTTTCATTTATTTAATGATGTATAACACTTGATAGTTAACATTCTGATAGTTATTATTAATATTGAAAAAAAATATTCTATGTTGGTGTTATAATTCTACAATGACAATAAAATAAAAAAATATTAAAAATAGTAATTTATACCTCTGTCTGTAAAATGATGAAAATCCTTGGTTAAAACACAACGGATTATTTCTGGGTCAACAGCAATAACTGCTGGCTGTAGCAAGAAATACCAGCCACCAAGAGGACAGTTTTTATCTCGAAAGAAGTCGTGTAGCGCTTGGAATGTTCCGCCAAAGGTCTGTTGTCTGAGTATCAAACCACGCAGGTTGCCGAACGGGAAACTTGCAGGCGCTTGTAAGAGCCCATGTCGTTGCCAGTATGAGTACCTCCGCTTTATGTAGGTATAAATAAGCAACATTATAATGCCACTTAAAACCCAACTATTCAGCATCCTAAAATTTAAATATTGTTACATAGGAACATTCAATATATATATATATATATATATATATATATATATATATATATATATATATATATATATATATATATATATATTTTAAAACTAATTAAAACAGACAAAGGTCACGAGAAACGGATATAAATATGGTAGCCGTTTCAAGGTATAATTATTTTTTCCTACAACTGTCAAATAAGCATAATATTTCTTCATACTTTTCGATGCGCAAAATATGGAATTTCTAAACATCACTAATGTTTCTCGCAGGCACGTAGCCAGGGAAATGTTTATTAAAAAACAGTGGTGGGAGCACGCACGGTAGAATTCTACTGTCGCCTGCAAGCGAAGGCGATTCTACCGTTTTTCCAAAAAAGTGTTGTCATAGGCATATAACATAAGAAAACAGTTTTTGGTAAATAAAAACTGTCCGGCTAACAACTAAGTCACCACATTGTACAGGACAATGCTCCATGTATACTCGTACTTATACATTATTCATTATATATATATATATATATATATATATATATATATATATATAAACTAAGTATTATGAAGCTGTATTAATGAAAGAAAAACGAAAATGGTTTAAAGCGGAGAGATCAACGGAGATTAGACTAAATCAATTTGCTCATTATTCATTCCAAGGGACTGGTTATGAACAACAAAATGTTTAGCAACATATAATTGTAATTTATTTCGAGCCAACGCGCCTAATCGATCTTTAAACAATAATTTGCAATTTATTATTTCAGTACAATCTCTTCTAAATTGTTTATTCCAACAAGTATTGTCGGTAAGTGTATTTATAATCTTGATTTATAAAAATTACCGTGTCAAAATGTAGTTTCAGATTAAAAATTTATAGAAAAACAGCTATTCAACAGTAATCGTTCGCAAATAATATTTAACAACTGGTTACTTCTGTACCTCTTCTAAATAGTTTATTTTAACAATGATTGTTGTTAGGTATATAAATATGCAAACTAAGTATTAACAGGCAGTACAGGGAATGAACGACACTGCTATTTGTCGGTTTAAACATAATTTGCGATTTAATTGCACTAATCCAACCGACAAATTCTTATTAAAAAAGACCTGTTACTACTTCAGTTTCACTAATACTAATAATTGCTCAGTACTCTGATATTTCGAAAGAAATAACACTTCGGTAACTACCATCTAATGAACTATGCTACTATTTTTCGGTTTAAATATAATTTGCGATTTAATTGCTCTAATTCAACAGACAGATTCTTACTAAAAATGATATTTTAGTACTATAGTTACAC
Source organism: Stenolophus ochropezus (assembly GCA_035578165.1). NCBI lineage: Eukaryota > Metazoa > Arthropoda > Insecta > Coleoptera > Carabidae > Stenolophus > Stenolophus ochropezus. The sequence goes on along the minus strand of JAQOWZ010000008.1, from coordinate 10,048,877 downwards.
CAAAACTAATAGCTGCTTAGGAATTTTATGCTTTGAAAGCAATAATACTCCGGTAACTATAATCTAATAAACTACGTTGCTATTTTTCGGTTTGAACCTAATTTGCGGGTTAATTGCACTAATTCAACAGACAAACTACTAAAAAAGAAATGTTAGTACTGTAATTATATCAATACTAATAATTGCTTAGGAATTTTGTGCTTTGAAAGCAATAACACTTCCTTAACTATAATATAACGAACGACACTGCTTTTTTTCAAGTTAAACATACTTGTGATTTAATTGCTCTATCTCAACCGACAAATTCTTATCAAAAAAGAAATGTTAGTACTTCAGTTTCACTAATACTAATAGTAGCATAGTAATTTAATGCTTTGAGAGATATAACACTCCGGTAACTATAATCTAATGAACCATGCTGCAATTTTTCGGTTTAAACATACTTTGCGGTTCAATTTCTCTAGTTCAATCGACAATTTATTACTAAAAAAAAACATGTATTTGCTCTAAATCAACATATTTTTACTAAAAAAGATGTTACTTTAGTTACACGTACTAGTTGCTTACAAATTTTATGCTTGGAAAGCAATAACACTTCCGTAACTATATTCATTTCTAACGATATTGCTATTTTGTCGGTAAAATACGGTAATCGGATATCGTTACGTTAGGATTTTCAACCCTGGTATACACACACCGTTTTGTGTATTCCAACATTAACAAGTGCTGTTAATCTATCAACATGACGGCAGTTGTTGCCAAAATATTCAACCCATCTTCTTTTCATTTCTGTTCCCGTTCCACATATGTCGCCATTACTCAATCTTAGTTTCCGTGCTAGTTTTGGTCTTCCCCGTGATCTTTCTTGTTATTTTATAGCGTTGTTTGCTATTACTATTAATTGCTGCTTGTTCTGCTTCCTGTAAGATTTTCTATGTACTACCTTTTATCGTTTCTTGTACACTTTTTTTTTTGGTAAATCAATTCTAATTTTTTTTCTTGTTTTCATCCCTCGTTTGATTTTCTCGTTTTTATCTTTCGTTATCCAAGGTTTATCAACTTACTTTGTTTTCCAATTGTTTCTTCAGCCGTCGATATTATTGCATTTTTATAATGTTGCCAAATTGTTTCACCGTTTTGACTGTTGTGGTATTCAATATTTCCAATCTTTGTTCTTAATTTTTATTTAATTTTCCTCAACTATTTTAATAACGTCATAGAGACAGGGAGGAAGAGCATGGTAACAACAAGCGGCTACGAAAAGCGAAAAAGTGAGGTAAATTAAAAAGACATAAATACAAAATGATAGTTATATCATTTAAACAATGATAAGATGTCAGGTACTCAATATGAATAAGATTTGACTAGTGTTCAGGTTAGTGACCTTTGCACAAAGGAGGCAATAACTACTAGTGTTATTGATGTTCTTTTGGTTTTATGTCAAAAATATTTTCTTGCAAATAAGGATCATATTTTCAATGTGGAAGATGTGGACGTGATTTTACAAAATGTTATATCTTTTTAAAATTACAAGACATCAGGTACTCAATACGAATGAGAACTTGACAAGCCGAAATCGATAGAAAAGATTGGTAAAGAAATCAAGTGTTCCAGTTTTACCATAACTTTCCTTGTTGGGAAAAAATGTGCAAACCTTATAAGAACGCACTTAAACAGGCAAGCTAGGGGACATTACGAAAGAGCTCGTACAGAAATATCTCTAAATCAATTAAGAAGACTCACCGGTCAACGAATTCAGAGAAGAAAAAGTATACTACAAGGTGAGGTCATCAGCAGGGAGTCTGAATGATGCTTTTGTCCTAAATTCTGTAAAAAGATACAAAATTCTTTTCTACACCTGTCCACCTGTCACCAGTAGTTGAATATTAAGCGGCAGTGGATTTTTTCTTATCGCCATATTTAATTCTCCTTAAATGATCGATCTAAAAGATTTATATTAAATTTCAAATGTTAAATCAAATTATTACGATGTATCATTTTAAAACTAGCGATATGACAATGTCTCTACTGGACAAAAAGAAATTAAAATTAAGTAATGCTATTCGGGAGACCAGAAATTCGATAACAAGGTACATACATAAAAAAAAACTCAATTGGTGGCTGAGTAGTTTTTTCTCATCAAAAAATCCAATTAGATCATTGAAATATAAATTAGAAAATTTCTCTGATGCCTCGCTCACTGGTAGGGACGCCTAATGCAATAGAATATAATAAACTGACTAGACACATCAACAAATGGGCATCCTACATTCTACAAAAATTAATATAGACACAATGGGAATTAGAAAATTGATTTCTCCAAATATTAATAGATAAATGGAACTTACCAGATATTAATTAATTGCACCAAGGAAAAATAGAACAATACTAAAACTAAACGTTTTTGTCCTTGGAAGCGAGATCCACAGGCTACAAACATAAGCGCATTGCAATAAAAAGGAGTAAAATTTTTCTCGTTTTTCCACCCTTTACTATATGGTTTTACAAAAAATAGATAAAGTTCAGGGAATGCTGGGTGTTCCTCATTGGCCTACATAGACTTGGATTTCTTTTTTTAAATCTTACTTTATTTTTTCCTACTTGATCAGATTTATTGTTATCTACCTGCTGGTCATTGAGCCATCAGCTGGTGAAATATGTTTTTCTGGTTGCAAAGAGACATTCAGGCGCTCATATCAACCGAACTCAGTACCAGAAGAAGCAGTGGAAATTTTAAATCTTTCACGAACATAGTATACTATAGAACAATATCATTGAGCTCGTAAGAACTGGTGGTGCTATTGTAGGAGTGACAACAGAGATCAACTACAACTACATGTCTATCGATTCCTAAAATACTTAAATAATTTGTATCATACAAAATGAATCATATGGTACACTGAATTCTGAGAAACCTTCTATTAATTTAATAAGTAAAATAGATTTAGGCAGTGATCCTTCGATCAGTCGTTTCTTTAAAGGAGTTTTTAGAAACAGACCATCAACGCCAAAATACAACTTAATTTGGTGTACAGAAACATTCTTAATTGGGCAAAAATTCGCGAACGACTTATTTCTTTAAAATTGAAGTTGCTCACATTTTAATTGGTGCTTAGTAGCATCAGCTACAGCACAAAGAGTGCAAACATTGTCACTAATTAGGATAAGTAATATAGTAATATCACCAAAAAAATAAAATGCCACAGCACGTCATCAGTTCGAGATTTATTAAATATGAAATGTAAAATTTTCGTTCAAAATCAGAGAGCCATGGAAATAAATGAAAATATCTATGTGTCGGTTCTGAGAGTTAATGACATGTTATTATAGATCATGTAATTCGATATTAATTAAAAAATAATGTTATAGCGAAAAAATAGTTTAAAAATAAATGTATCGTCCGTAAATATATTATAAATTATTTTATTTGATGTACTTAATATTTTTTTAAAGTTATAGTTCTAATATTTTTGTTATATGATATATTATTAAAGAAAAAAAAATTCTACTCAAATAATATTAAAATACAGACAAAAAGAATTATAATCAGTTATACTTCTCTAAACTTACAGATAGATATTTTCTTTCATTTCCATGGCTGACTGATTAATTAATTTATATATATATATATATATATATATATATATATATATATATATATATATATATATGTATATATATACAGGGTGTTCCATTTAAAAGTGCCACCATTGCTATCTCGAGAACTATAAGAGCTACGAGGTTGGTTAAATTAGCAAAGAACCACCATTTTACAAGACTAATATAATGAGCAAAAAAAAATTTTTTTCTACCAGGGGTTCTCAAAATACGGGACCCAACTTTCTTATTTTAAATGGGAACGTATGTTTATTTTTAGGTTATTCGATAGAGTATTTTATTCTGAATTCAGCGATATGTACATATCATATACTAATATAACAAAATAATTGAGAAAAATGCATGTTAAATTTATATGTATTTTATTTATATCTGGCTGAAACAAGAGTGCTATGGTTAGAAAACATAGACATATAGTTCTGTCTAACATTGTTTGATTATTTTTTGTTAAATTTTATTTTCTTAAACTGTCAATTTTAAGAAGAAAATGAATTGTTTTCTATCCACAGCACTCTTATTTCAGCCAGATATAAATAAAATACAAATAAACCTACCATGCATTTTTCTCAGTTATTTTGTTATATTAGTATATGATATATTTATATCGTTGAATTCAGAAAAAAATACTCTATCGAATAACCTAAAAATAAACATGCGTTCCCATTTAAAATAAGAAAGTTGTGTCCCGTATTTTGAGAACCACTGGTTGAAAAAAAATTTTTTTTTGCTCATTGTATTAGTCTTGTAAAATGGTGGTTCTTTGCTAATTTAACCAACCTCGTAGCTCTTATAGTTCTCGAGATAGCAATGGTGGCACTTTTAAATGGAACACCCTGTATATATATATATATATATATATATATATATATATATATATATAAACATAATAGTAATTGTTAATATAATCTGTTTAGAAGAGATTGTGCGAAAGTAATCAATTGTTAATTATTGTTCAGCGAACGATTTCCGTTGAAAGATAGATTTTCTATGAGTTTTTAATCAAAAACTATATTCTTACAACGGTAATTTTTATAAATAAAGATTGTGGTGGACTAATAAATTGTAAATTATTGGAATATATACCATTAACAAAAGTAAATATTACCTATTTGAAAGGATGATTATCATCCATTTCATTCATTTATTCGTCGAAGTAGCGGCAAATATATATTACATAATTGATAGGGTCTATTGAATATATATATATATATATATATATATATATATATAAATATTACATGAATCATGCTGATTACACGTTATAAACTTTATATGTGCTCAAAACATGATTTTTTTTGCATTAGTTTATCAAAAACAATAATTAAAAAGTTTAGAATAGCCAAGTACTCGCGTGACATCATTAGCCAGATTGTGCTAAATGAATACAATTGTACACACTGTACTGATTGACGAAAAATCGACTAGACAGACAAGAAACTCACAAAATGAGTAAAAATGAGTATGTGAAAGCTCAATCAGACAATCGGCCAAAAGTCATAGTGGATATGATGACTGAGTTTTTTACATTATCAGAATATTTTAATATAGCAGAAACAAGAAGCGTAAAATTTTAGAAGTAAGTACAATAAAAAACATTAAATATGATACACAAATGTATTTATTCTTTATATATAAGTGATACCATCAAATTAGGTCGTTTTAACATAAAAATATTAAACAGAAAGATTTTAATTACACGCAAACGTGAAGCATTCATTGCAGTATGGTTGTAATCATTTTTTTCCAATATTTTTTTTTATTAAATTCGTTTTGCATGGAACATAAACGTTAAAGTTCATCTTTTTTAATTTTTTAATGTAGTAATTAATTTTTTTCTGATTTTTAACGTTCATATCGACATTTAACTGGACATATATTTAATTACTACATTATAAAATAAAAAAGATTAACTATAACGTTTTTGTATTTCATACGGTAATACTAAGGTGTTATAAATATCCCACTTTATTATGATCTGAAATATATAATTTAAATTGCTGAATAGATCTCAAAGAGACAATTACGGATTACGGCAGATACGTTGAACTCAAATACACGGATCATAGTTTATGTTAATTCCACACCTTTTATCAATATCACTAATAGTAATCACATTACAGCAAATTGTCATATTTTTTGTTGATTATCTCAACTATTTTGATTGTAACTGTTTTCACATGTTAAATCCCCATGTCAAAGTTTCTAGAATTCACTCTGTATATTGGCGTTTCAAATGGTCCTTTCCGCGACCAGTGTGAAGTTAGCAACGATTTTTTAGCAACGGAAACGATTCCGATCACTATTTCATGAAGGCGGCATACACGTTATTGTAATGGAATTTTCAGGGTTCTTGAGCCAAGTTTTCGTTAAAAGATTAGTATGTTAGATGTGCTAGTACTAGTATTACACGAAAATAAAACCAAAAAAAAAGAGGTAAAGAAGGAAAAAATATTTTTTCGCTTACAATCACACACTTTTCAAGAAAAATATTTATAATACCCAAAGGGATTTTTGAGCCACTTTGTCGCTTAGAGGGCATCATGCGGAGACTGTTAGCACTAAAATTACAAAAAAATTATTCCAAAAAATAGGGGTGTATGGAAGCAAAAAATATTGTTTTCATTTGCAGTCACACACTTTTCAAGAAAAATATTTATAAAACCCAAAGAGGTTTTTGAGCCACTTTTCCGCTTAGAGGGTATAATGCTGAGACTTTTAGCACTAATAATTCTCAAAAATAATTCCAAACGATTGGGGTGCAAGGAAGCAAAAAATATTGTTTTCATTTTCAATCACACACTTTTCAAGGAAAATATTTATAATACCTAAAGGGGTTTTTGAGCCACTTTGCCGCTTAGAGGGTATCATGCTGAGACTTTTAGCACTAATAATACACAAAAATAATTCCAAAAAATAGGGGTGCAAGGAAGCAAAAAATATTGTTTTCATTTTCAATCACACACTTTTCAAGGAAAATATTTATAATACCTAAAGGGGTTTTTGAGCCACTTTGCCGCTTAGAGGGTATCATGCTGAGACTTTTAGCACTAATAATACACAAAAATAATTCCAAAAAATAGGGGTGCAAGGAAGCAAAAAATATTGTTTTCATTTTCAATCACACACTTTTCAAGGAAAATATTTATAATACCTAAAGGGGTTTTTGAGCCACTTTGCCGCTTAGAGGGTATCATGCTGAGACTTTTAGCACTAATAATACACAAAAATAATTCCAAAAAATAGGGGTGCAAGGAAGCAAAAAATATTGTTTTCATTTTCAATCACACACTTTTCAAGGAAAATATTTATAATACCTAAAGGGGTTTTTGAGCCACTTTGCCGCTTAGAGGGTATCATGCTGAGACTTTTAGCACTAATAATACACAAAAATAATTCCAAAAAATAGGGGTGCAAGGAAGCAAAAAATATTGTTTTCATTTTCAATCACACACTTTTCAAGGAAAATATTTATAAAACCCAAAGGGCTTTTTGAGCCACTTTCTCGCTTAGAGGGTATCATGCCGATACTGTTAGCACTAGTATTACACAAAAATAATTCCAAAAAATAGGGGTGTAATGAAGCAAAATTATATTTTTCTTTTAAAATCACACAGTTTTCAAGAAAAATATTTATAAACCCCAAAGGGCTTTTTGAGCCACTTTGTCGTTTAGACTGTATCATGCTGAAACTTTAGCACTAGTAATACACAAAAATAATATAAATAAATAGGGGTGTAAGGAAGTAGAAAATATTTTTATATATTTAAAATCGCCCACGTTTCAAGACAAATATTTATAAAACCCGAAAGAGTTGTTAACTCTCTTTGTCGCTAAGATGGTGTCATGCTGAGACTGCTGGTATTAGTATAAGAATGTAAGAATATATTTACCGTAAAGTTCTTGGAGATTATTTAAACGTACTACTGTTACCTGTTTATCGTGTATAGGTTTTAATGGAATGAAGAAAATCTTTTATATTTGTATGTATTTATTTATCTATGTGTCCTTGTATAGAATAAATTGAAACATTAATTACATACCTATTTATTTTACTTAATTATAATTGTATGAAATTTTGTTATCTACATACAGTTTACGTCAAAATATTGTTTACATAAATCACAAAAATAACTTCCTTCAATTTTTGAGTATTGTATATTATTGTTTTCTGGTAGAGTACATTCATAATGAATACATCTATCACAAGAATCACAAATAACGTAATTATTTAATGTTTTATCTAAATCAGCATTTCCGCAGTACAAGGTGGCGCAAAAGTTATCACCCTATTGAAAGATGCTATAATTTTTGCAAACAGCGGCAAATGTCAAATTTGCTTTGACATTTGTGAAGTAAACAAATGCAAAATACATGTCCATAAAACATGAATCGCTATATTCCTCAAGAACGCGGTTTAATTACTTCGATTTTTTTGCTGAATAATTCGTCGGGGTGTTGGCGCAGCGTGAATTTTGGCGCGCAGATTTTTCGGTCGCCTAAAACCAACCGGGCAAACATTGCGGTGTTCAGCCGCTCGCTTACAAGAATATGGTACAACACGAGATGCTGCCAGGTCTGGCCGGCCCCGGAGGAGCTGTTCTGCTCAGAATATCGCGGCTGTGGCTGAAGACGACTACTGTGGACGGCGAGCGCTACAGAGCCATGCTCAACGACTTTCTTCATCCTCAAAGGAATGAATTTGAACTGGAGAACATGTGGTTCCAACAGGATGGAGCAACGGCGCATACTGCACGAGCCACAACGGAAATTCTGAGGACTATTTCCGGGTCGCCTAATCTCTCGTTTTAGTGATTTGCACTGGCCGGCAAGATCGTCCGATTTAACCGTTTCAGACTTCTTTTTGTGGGGTTTCTTTAAGTCACGAGTCTATGTCAATAAGCCTCAGATTTTTCAAGCCCTCAAAGAGAATATCTATCAAGAATGCGAGAACCTATCGCCGGCAAGAGTAATGGAAAATGCTATAAATCGGGCTTGTATGATCATCAGTTCTGGTGATGGCCACTTGGCCGATATCATTTTCTCGACTTAATAGAAAAAATTTTAAGACATCAACTAAACATAATCAAAAAGCAGAACCAAAGTTTTTCAGTCATAAAAAAAATTGCAGCCAAAGAACATCGGGTGACAACTTTTGCGCCACCCGGTATAAGCATAGTTCCGTCATGGGGTCAGAATTTTCTAATAAAAGAAATTTTAATTTTGTTCTGTATTCATTCGGTCCAATTTTGATGTCCTTAAGTTCTTCACCTTTTAACATTTGTTCAGCGAACTGAATTACAAATACTCCGCAATTAAAACTGTCCATTTGCCTTGGATGTTTTACGTTATATATTGGGACCCATTTATCTATTATTATATTATCCTGAAGTGACTCATTGTAAATTTGCAAGAATGAAATAAAATTTGCAAAATATTTATCAATATTCTTCTTAGATGCACCAGATGGATCAATGAAGTAAAAGTGAAATTTGTTGAAATCTGCAGCTGCCAAACACCAGTGATTTTTGTTTATTCTGCATGGCATTAAAGTTAAATTGTGGCCATTCCTGAATTCTCTTTATTCGCAAATTGTCATTATCTAAACTTTTCTTAAAGGGTATTTTTTCGATTTTTAATACAGTAAAATTAACTTTTTGGCAGAGAAGCAATGTGCACTGAACATTTAGTTGTTTAGCTAATATTGCCAATTTAGTTCAGAGGGTTGGCGTGATAATATAGTCAGCCAATTGTGCTACCTATGTAACTTTGCTTAAAAGTAAACAGTATTGAAATGGACAATTGCCTGAACTTTTCGCGGTAAAAGCAGCAAGTGGGAGGGTTTGTAATAAAATTTATTGTATTTAAGAAGTCCGACGAACGATTATTAATTCGTATTTATTTTTATTTCATTTTGTATTTATTTTTATTAAGTGAATATTCTTTTTTTATATTTTTTCATTACTTAGTGGAAGTTTAGAGAACAACTACCTATTTGTGTTTATTTTTTTATGTATGTTATTTTTTGTATTTTTTAATACTGACTATTCATATTAAACTGCTTGTATTAATTTTTATTCGGTGAACATGATTGTATTTCAGTACATAATGGAAGTCCACTGAAAATTATTTGTTGTATTTTGGTAGTGAAACCTAAATGCCCAGCGAGTATTTTTTTATTGTATTTATTTCTACAAGTATTAGCCTATTTCGTTTACCAAAACGCCAAATTTGTCCTACAACCGAAATATTAATAAAAAAATAATTTCAAAAGTAAGCAAAACAAATGATAAAAATGCTACTAGTACGTGAAAAGTGTTTATGTTACTTAGCAAGGGCTACATTTCACGCGCTTTGGCGTATATATGTAGTCTCAGCATTATACCCCTAAGCGACAAAGTGGCTCAAAATGCCCTTTGGGTTGTATAAATATTTTTCTTGAAAAGTGTGTGATTGTAAATGAAAATAGCTATTTATGTAACCAGTTAGAAAATGACTTATTTTGTGTAACGGTGGGATATTTGCGGGGCCAGCGAAGCGAGACCCCGCAAAATCGCGCAAGTTACACAAAATTGCATTTTCTAACGTGTTACATACAAGATTTTTTCTAATTTTGATAATATTATTGCAATTTTACTCTTTTGAAATTATTTATTTTGTAAAAAATATTTTTCTTGAAAAGTGTGTGTTTGTAAATGAAAAAAATATTTTTTGCTTCCTTATACCCATATTTTTTGGAATTATTTTTGTGTAATACTAGCGCTAACAGTATCGGCATGATATACCCTTAGCGACAAAGTGGCTCAAAAAACCCTTTGAGTTTTATAAATATTTTTCTTGAAAAGTGTGTGTTTGTAAATGAAAAAAATATTTTTGCTTCCTTACACCCATATTTTTTGGAATTATTTTTGTGTAATACTAGCGCTAACAGTATCGGCATGATTACTCCCTACGCGACAAAGTGGCTCAAAAAGCCCTTTGGGTTTTATAAATATTTTTCTTGAAAAGTGTGTGATTGTAAATGAAAAAAATATATTTTTTGCTTCCTTACACCCCTATTTTTTGGAAATATTTTTGTGTAATACTAGTGCTTACAGTCTCAACATGATACCCCCTAAGCGACAAAGTGGCTCAAAAAGCCCTTTGAGTTTTATAAATATTTTTGTTGAAAAGTGTATGTTTGTAAATGAAAAAAATATTTTTTGCTTCCTTACACCCCTATTTTTTGGAATTATTTTTGTGTAATACTAATGCTAGCAGACTCAGCATTATACCCCTTAAGCGACAAAGAGGCTCAAAAAGCCCTTTGAGTTTTATAAATATTTTTGTTGAAAAGTGTGTGTTTGTAAATGACAAAAATATTTTTTGCTTCCTTACACCCCTATTTTTTGGAAATATTTTTGTGTAATACTAGTGCTTACAGTCTCAACATGATACCCCCTAAGCGACAAAGTGGCTCAAAAAGCCCTTTGAGTTTTATAAATATTTTTGTTGAAAAGTGTGTGTTTGTAAATGAAAAAAATATTTTTTGCTTCCTTACACCCCTATTTTTTGGAATTATTTTTGTGTAATACTAATGCTAGCAGACTCAGCATTATACCCCTTAAGCGACAAAGTGGCTCAAAAAACCCTTTGAGTTTTATAAATATTTTTGTTGAAAAGTGTGTGTTTGTAAATGACAAAAATATTTTTTGCTTCCTTACACCCCTATTTTTTGGAATTATTTTTAGATAATACTAGTACTAACAGTCTCAGCATTATACCCCCTAAGCGACAAAGTGGCTCAAAAAGCCTTTTGGGTTTTTTAAATATTTTTCTTGAAAACTGTGTGATTGTAAATGAAATAAAAATATTTTTTGCTTCCTTACACCCCTATTTTTTGGAATTATTTTTGTGTAATACTAGCGCTAAAAGTATCGGCATGATACACCCTCAGCGACAAAGTGGCTCAAAAAGCCCTTTGGGTTGTATAATTTTTTTTTTCTTGAAAAGTGTACGTTTGTAAATGAAAAAAATATTTTTTGCTTCAATACACCTCTATTTTTTGGAATTATTTTTATGTAATACTAGTACTAACAGTCTCAGCATTATACCCTCTAAGCTCCAAAGTGGTTTAAAAACCTCTTTTGGTTGTATGTATATTTTTCTTGAAAAGTATTTGATCTTAAACGATAAAAATTTTTTTCTACTTTACACTTCTTTTTCTGGTATTATTTTCGTGTAATATTAGTACTAGCACATCTAACATACTAATCTTTTAACGAAAACATGGCTCAAAAACTCTGAAAATCCATTAGAATAACGTGTATGCCGCCTTCATGAAATAGTGATCGGAATCGTTTCCGTTGCTAAAAAATCGTTGCTAACTTCACACCGGTGGGCCGAGGTGGTCTCGAACCAGGTCTTGTAGATTATTTATATTATGAATCCGCCCTCTTATCCACTCGGCTATGGAGCATTTTGTTTTAGACGTTTCTTATTCGAAAATATGAAGGATAACCTTCAAAATGCAATTTATTTTATCAAATATTTCAGTTAGAAAAGGCCATATTACACAACATTTTGTTTTATTAGATGCAAAATTAAGTAATCTAACTAACGATACCATATACACCCGATTTTATTTAGCGAGACAGATTGAAACAGCAAAAAACTGTTTTCCCATGTTATTTCCCTATGTCAAGGTTTTCAGTATATATATATATATATATATATATATATATATATATATATATATATATATATATACAGGGTGTCCATTTTAAGTGGTACTATCTCAGGAACTATAAGAGCTACGAGGTCGGTTAAATTAGCAAATAATTTCAATTTTATAAGACTACTTTAATGAGCGAAACAATTTTTTTTTTCGACCAGTGGTTCTCAAAATACCAGGTACAACTTTCTTATTTCAAATAGGAACATACTTTCATTTGCTTATTCGATTCAGTATTTTTTTCTGAATTCAACCATATCCATATGTAATACCCTTACATAACAAAATTTTTGAGAAAAATGTAAAATTATGTATGTATCATTTTTATTTAAATATGACTATTCAAAGAGTGCTATGGAAGAAACAGAAAATAAAACAATTGTTAATATACATTTGAAAAGTTTGACAGCAATAATATAAGATATAGAAAACACGTATAAACAGGACGAAATAATATTTAATTACCATCACGGAAAAACAAACCATATTAGAAACTTACAACAAATTAAAACAAACATTCATAAATAAATGCGAAATGGAAATATGATTTAGATATATTAACATTTGACCAATTTTCGAAATATGCTTAAATATATTTTATAAAAAATAAATCTTGTAACAATATCATAAATATAGTTTCAAATTTCATTAGAGAAAGATTACAACCACAAACAATCATTTGCGACTCTGGGAAATAATTCGATAATATAGCGTTCAAAACTTTCTGTCATAATAACCCAATAAATTATATATTACATCCGTTATTAATTCAAAATCAAACGCAATAGAAAACTACATTCCTCGCTAATAGAACAATTGCGAATTTTATTCCAAAAATATCCAAACAAAAATGTAGATGAAATAATGACGATAACTATACTAGCTTTCAATGATACCATACATTCCATTAATTCACACATTCGATCAAGAACGACCTTAACAGACGAACAACAAATAGAAATATTAAAAAAAAAACGAACATGATAAATTATAAAATAAAATTGCGAACGAAAAACTATCGCCTCTCACGCTTATATTAAACAAAATCCTAGATTGATAACAAAATTCAAAAAACTACTGTTAGAAAAGGAAATATTGATAATCGTAAAGTTCATAAGAAAAGCAAAAATTGACAAATTACTAGAATTAGGTAAAACTCATATTAATGAATATGATATTGTAACGTTTTATTTATTTAGGTGAAGTGTAAAATTGAGTAAAACACTAATATTTATATAACTAAGTTTAATTAAAGAAATATGAATTATAAAGAATAATGTAAAATAACTATCACTAAGAATTAACAAAAAAAATAAACACTATTTTAGAACTAATTATTATTACTAAAGACTTAAACACTAAGATAATTTATTTAAACAATTATAACTACGCAATATTTATTTCAACACAATTTATATCACTGTCGACTGTCTATTTATTTATATCACCATCTGTTCACTACCCGTATCAACATAAGACTGTCCTCGCGATCTTTTGCTTGGGGTATTTATATTAAAACGCTTCATTCTCGAATATTCTTTGACCTTTTAATTTCTCGAATATTCGCCGACCCCGATCAGAACAATAGGTAGCGAACGGACGTGTTTTGACCTGTGCGCTAGCGGCCGCCGCCCGCGCCGCTGCCCGCGCCGCGACCCTGGGTTCGCTACATTGCCCCCTCCTTAAGACTGTTTCGTCCCGGAACAGTTCGTTATGACGAAATCTGCATGCATCACCCTTGGTGCATCTGGAAGTCTTGAAGAAGTAACAGTCGACGGTCCGTTTGAGCTCTTCTTGGCCGGTAGAGTTGAAGCTGCAGACTAGAATTTCCACTCCGGTAAAGCGGAAGATTGTTTCTAACATGCTTCTAACAATCCTCCAATCCAAACCATCTAGTCCACAGCCTATCTTCGGTACTGCCAGCTTCATGATGTCATTCTGCAACAAATGGTCCCTCATATCGCACAGCGAGTCCCATAAACTGCGGTAAGACGGCTTCTGATATGAATATTGTTTCGTAACGAGATAGTAAATGTACCGCTTGTTTTCTGCGTTATCATCCTTCAGTTGTAGCGTTTTTCCGACAGTTGGACGTTGGTTGGCCAGTTCTTGTACTCGTCCAAATTTTCTTTTAAAAACTGAAGCGATGCCGCGGGACATTTTAATGTCTTTCGCTACACAGTGAGCGAGGGAATACTCTGGGGACACGGTGAACAGATCTCGTTGTTCTTCTCGTGTCACGTCATACCGAGCCTTATGACCAGTAGAATGACTTTCCATGAAGTCTTCAAATGTAGGTTCCTCAGCTACAACCCGGCGTACCGTCGCTCCACGATGATCGTCAAAATTATCACCAGCGAAAGGGGCTAACCGATTGAAGTGGACTACTCTCGGCTTTCCATTAGGTGTTTTCCTAATTCTGTAGACCACATCATTTATTCTCTTTACGATCTCGTAGGGACCTTCCCAATTCTTTTGTAGCTTCGGTGATAAGCCACGACGTCTTTGTGGATTGTAAAGCCACACCAAATTCCCAGGTTGAAAACCACCTTTTTCAGCCTTGACGTCATACTGGTCCTTCATCCGATCGCTGGCACCTTGAATGTTTGTGCGGACTTGTTCATGAATGTCATTCATTCTTCTCCGTAAGTCCGTTACATAGTCCTCCCCGGCTAGATCTTCACCGGGTTTACTGCCAAATACCAGGTCGCATGGTAAGCGCAACTCCCGCCCGAATAAGATGTTAGATGGTGTCTGCCCTGTTGTCTCATGCACTGATGAACGGTAAGCCAACAAGAACAGATGAAGATGTCGGTCCCAGTCTCGTTGATGGTTAGAGACTACCTTTGACAAATACCGATTTATTGTTCTATTCATCCGTTCAACCATGCCATCAGACTGCGGGTGTAATGCAGTAGTTCTGGTTTTCTTTATTCCTAATATCTTACAGATATTTTGGAACAGGGCGGACTCGAAATTCCTTCCTTGGTCGGAATGTATCTCTCGCGGTACTCCAAATCGGCAGATGCATTCTTTAACCAAAACTTCAGCGACCGTTACGGCTTCCTGGTTGGGTAATGGGTAGGCCTCAACCCACTTAGTGAAGTAGTCCATTACTACCACTATGTATTTATTTTCCTCATCAGTTTCTGGGAATGGTCCGGCCACGTCAATCGCAATGCGTTCGAAGGGACTTCCAACATTATATTGGCGCATTGGGGCTCTTCTTTTCCTATGTGGCCCGTTACTTCCCGCGCAAACCACACATTTCTTGCACCACTCTTTAACATCTTCTTTGCAATTTACCCAGTAAAATCGTTCGCGCACTCTCTCAAGGGTTTTATTCACTCCAAAATGTCCAGATCCGTCGTGGATCTCCTCCAATACTTCCGGTACTCTATTCCTAGGAATTATCAGCTGGGTCCTACTCACAGTACCTTCAGTATTTTCTATGACACGTTTCAGGAGGCCCTCTTCAACCACAATAGAATCCCATTGCGCCCAGTACGATTTTACACTTTGTGAGTGTCGTGCAACATCTTCCCAAACTGGTCTGCTATCGCCACGTTTCCAATCCAGTATGATTTTCAAGTCCGAATCATTCTCTTGGTCCTTGCGAAGGTCTTCCGTTTGCCAACTATCATTTACTACTGTTGTTCTGGCGATGGTAGAGAGTTTTTCTTCTAGACGACTGCAATGCTTGCATTCGTCCTGGCAAGGTCTTCTTGATAATGCGTCAGCATTACGATGGCTTGTACCTGCTCGATGCTCAATAACAAAGTTATATTCTTGCAATCTTTCAATCCATCTAGCTGCCTGACCTTCAGGATTCTTAAATTGTAGCAGCCATTTGAGAGCAGCGTGGTCAGTTCTTATAAGAAATCTTCTACCGTACAAATATTTGTAGAAGTGCTCCACGGATTTCACGACAGCCAAAAGTTCTTTTCTGGTGACGCAATAATTCCTCTCTGGTTTTGACAAGGTCTTACTAAAATAGGCAATAACCTTCTCTTGTCCGTCTTGTATCTGGGAGAGAACGCCACCAATTCCAACGTTGCTGGCATCTGTATCTAGAACGAATTCTCCTTCTGGTAAAGGATAACTTAGAACAGTTGCGCTTGTCAAGGAATATTTAAGTTGTTTGAACGCAGCTTGACAGTCCATCTCCCAGATAAATTTTCTGCCTTCTTCAGTAAGCCTTGTCAATGGCTTCGCTATGTTGGCAAATCCAGGTACATAACGTCGGTAGTATGTACAGAGACCAAGGAAACTTCTCAATTCATGTTTGTCCCTCGGTACTGGCCAGTCACTCACAGCCCTTATTTTCTCCGGGTCAACTGCAATACCCTTACCAGAAACTACGTGTCCAAGATAATGAACTTCTTTTTGAAATAAGTGACACTTCTTTGGACTGAGTTTCAGGTTAGCCTTCCTCAATCTTTGGAAAACCTCTTCCAAGTTCTTCATGTGGTCCTCGAACGTTTTTCCTACCACAATAATATCGTCGAGATAAACCAAACATGTTTTCCACGACAGTCCAGCCAACACGGTTTCCATAAGTCGTTCAAACGTTGCAGGGGCATTGCAGAGCCCAAATGGCATAACAGTAAATTGCCAAAGACCGGTACCGATGGTAAATGCCGTCTTTTCTTTGTCTCTTGGATCTAAATCCACTTGCCAGTATCCGCTCTTTAGATCAAGAGTAGAAAAGATCTTTGATCCTGCCAATGTGTCCAGTGTATCGTCTATTCGGGGTAGCGGGTAGCTATCCTTCTTCGTCACGTTGTTAAGTTGACGATAATCGACGCAAAATCTTGTAGAGCCATCCTTCTTCTTCACTAGTACCACTGGTGAAGCCCATGGACTGCTTGAAGGTTCAATCACACCTTCCATTCTCATGTCCTCTATAATTTCTTCCGCTTCTTCCCGCTTAGCCAGTGGAAGTCTTCTTGCTGTATGGCGGATGGGTCTTGCGTCTCCGGTGTCTATTTTATGATGGACAACATTGGTTCGTCCTTTGTCCTTCTTGTCAAATTGGAACACATCTTGAAAGTTCCCAATTAAGTTCTTAGCCTTGGTTTTCTGGTCTGCAGTCAAGTTCTGGAGCGATGTTGACAGCTCCTTCAATAGAATATCCGGAACTTCACAGGATGTGCTCTGTGTGGCCTTCACAGTTCGAATAATTGATGATACCGCTGAACATTCACCTACTACGGTCCCTTTTTTCAGTATAACGGGATAAAAATTTATGTTCATTACTCGAACTGGGATTATCCTGTCGGTTTTGAGCAAGGCTTTCCCAATTACAACACCAGTCCCAGTTTTAGCATCATCATTTTTCGGCTGGAGCATGACAATGTTTCCCTCACAGAAGCTACCCTCTATCTGTGCTTCCACGATTGATTCACTCCGTTCTGGGAGGGTGACATCTTCCGTTATTAATATTCGCATGGCATTGTCGTCTCGTGGATTTAATACCAGTTCTTCATCATTGACCAACATCACTCCATTCTTCAAGTCAAGTTTAAATCCATGCTTTTTCATAATGTCCATGCCGAGAATGAATTCATCTTCTACGTCAGCTACCAGCACACGATGTTTAATGCATGTTTTTCCAACAGTGATGCTCAAATCTATTTCTCCAGATGCGGTAACTTGTTCTCCGGTGGCTGTGCGTATCTGCCACTTTGTTGGAAGTAGATGTTTTCTGCATATTTTTCTTGCTAAGTCGGGTCTGATTATTGTTTTTGTCGCACCCGTATCCAGCAACATTTTAAGCGGCCTGCTGTCGATAGAGCCGTCTACATAGACGCTATTAGCTTGATGATGTAGGGATGCGACATAACTAATGGATTCTGGGGCTACTGGATTACGGGTCGACGATTGCCCCTTCGCATCAACCCGACTTAGTTTCCCGACTCCTTTTCATCTTTTCTTGGTTCTGCTTTCTTCTGCTGTTTTCTGCAGAGCCTTTGCGGGTGACCTAATTCACCGCAATTCCAACAGCGGAGTTTCTTTCTTCCAGCAGCATTAATTTCAGACGTAATTCGTCTTATCTTGTCTTCTAGATCTTCGGTGTCTTCGGACCTCTCAGCATCGATATTTCGCACTCGCGATTGGTTGCGTGAAGCTTGTTTTGCAGCTTCATGATCTAAGGCATATGAAAGTGCATCAACCAGAGTTTTTGGTCGAGCCAACCGCAGTGCTTGTTGAGTTTCACTGTCACGGACCCCATAGATAAATGCTTGAGTGGCTAGGCATTCCAAAACGCTGTCAGGGGCTGTAGGATGTGCGAGCCGAACCAAACGAGCTACATCCGCTTCAAATTCTTGAAGGTTCTCTTTTGAACTCTGATATCGGTTCCTCAGTTGCGTCTGGTACACCTGCTCCAGATGCGCATTGCCATATCTCATATCCAATCGCTTGACAAGTTGTTCGTAGTCTTCCTGTTCATCCTCTTTTAGCGTCTGTAGGATATCGATGGCTTCTCCACGCAGTGAAACTGTCAGTGCTGTAGCCTTCTCTTTGCAAGTCCAGCCATTTGCTTTGGCAGCGGCTTCAAATTGTTTTACATAATTCGGCCACGATGTCTTGCCGTCAAATTCTGGAGTTTTTATATGCATTCTAGGACTATTTTCTGGTTTCTTTTCCTGAATTTCATTAGTCTTAGAGTTAGAGTTTGAAACCGCTGGTGACGTAATCTTGGAGACATTTTTCTGCAATTCTGCAATCCTCATATCGTATTCATCTTTCAAAATTTTCAAATTGTCTTCTATTTTTTCTTCCAATTTATCTGCTAAATTTCTAGAACTTTCTTTCAATTGTTCGTTCAGTTTTTCTTCCAAACTTCTAGAATTTTCCATTAGTTTCTCTTCCCATATTCTAGAATTTTCTGTTAGTTCTTCTTTTAAAGTTCTAGAATTTTCTGTTAATTTTTCTTCCAATTTTTGTTCTAAACTTCTGGAATTTTCTATTAATTCTTCTTTCAATGTTCTAGAATTTTCCGTCAAAATTCTAGAATTTTCTATCAGTTCTTCTTTTAATGTTCGACAATTTTCTTCAGATTTTCTAGAACTTTCCTCTAATTTTTGTTCCAATTTATCTTCTAATGTTCTAGAAGTTTCTTTTAGAATTTTAACAAAATCGGTGAAACCACCCGCAATTTCGAATAGAAACTCATCTGGATTTTCACCAGCTTCTACTAAAGCTTGCCGTAGACGAAGTTGCAGAACAGCCTTGGATCCCGATGTCTCTAACTCTCGGTCTTCCAGCTCCCTCTTGAGATCGGTTACTTTTAATTCACTTAATTTTACTTGTTTACTCGCCATTTTATTTATTTTTATTTTACACTTCACAGTTTTTTAATAACCCCACACCTGACACCAATTGTAACGTTTTATTTATTTAGGTGAAGTGTAAAATTGAGTAAAACACTAATATTTATATAACTAAGTTTAATTAAAGAAATATGAATTATAAAGAATAATGTAAAATAACTATCACTAAGAATTAACAAAAAAAATAAACACTATTTTAGAACTAATTATTATTACTAAAGACTTAAACACTAAGATAATTTATTTAAACAATTATAACTACGCAATATTTATTTCAACACAATTTATATCACTGTCGACTGTCTATTTATTTATATCACCATCTGTTCACTACCCGTATCAACATAAGACTGTCCTCGCGATCTTTTGCTTGGGGTATTTATATTAAAACGCTTCATTCTCGAATATTCTTTGACCTTTTAATTTCTCGAATATTCGCCGACCCCGATCAGAACAATAGGTAGCGAACGGACGTGTTTTGACCTGTGCGCTAGCGGCCGCCGCCCGCGCCGCGACCCTGGGTTCGCTACAATATCTACGCCTATTTTAACTATAAATTACAACCCTTATTCTAAAATTTTCATACTATTACTGACATAATAAAAAATAATTCTAAACCATTGCCAAAACTAAATCTCGACGCATTTATGTAATGAATATATGATTTATGAAAATACATACAATCAAATCAACAAATTAAAGATGCATAAGAAATAAACACGGATAAATAAATGGATTAGGTGCAGGCTTAAAATGTAGGTATCTCCGGAAATCTAGATCAAAATGACGCAGAACATTATGAACAATTATTTAAACAAATTATAAAAAATGAACAAAATATACATAGAGAAAAAAAAATTACATGCGCTATGTGAAAGATTTTACTTAACATTTTATAAACAAATTCACAAAGAAAATATTAATGAAAAATAGCTTTTCGACCAAATTCAACTATTAATAGATCAAATTAACGAACGAGAATATAAAGATGCACTACTTTTACTCAATTCAAAATTACAGTTAATAATCTCTTTGCTAAATCATATTCAAATGATTATTTATATATATATATATATATATATATATATATATATATATATATATATAATGTTACTTTACAAATATATAGATAACTCATAAGAAACATGTATGTATATATGTACCTACGTTAATTTTATTGACATATAAAATAAATTTGTTTCTCTTGTAAAAAATAATATCCCTTTTCATACACTTAGTATTTCTAATTCTATAAAAATTAATGTAAAATAATAAGAATAAACTTACGTAGTAACTTTATATTAATATAACTACACCGTACAACACGAGATGTCTGTATTACTGTGTAAGCAATTTAAAATGTTCTAAATATATGTGAGTATTGTCTTATGATCTGATACCTTCACCTCGAAAATATTTTCAATTATTTTTAAATTAAAATGAAAAGTCCATGATAACTAGTAGAAACAAAATTTTCATAAAGGTCAGCTAATGGATATATAATAATACCAGTTATTGTAAAAAATGTCTTTTAAATTTAGTCAAGGTAAGTATAAAGTAATGTGTAGCAGTCTGTAATTAATTAATATTAATTGAAACAGTATTCATCATTTTATTTGTTACATGTGTTTAGTGTAATTTGATTTTTTCATCATCCTATTGATACCATACAATTATTGTCAGTTAAATCGGGGGCAACAGCATGCAAAAACTGATTTCCCATGTTAATCTCCTACGTGCACTTTAAAACAAAAAGCACCCGGTATATATTCTATAGGAATTATAGATTATTATTTATCTACCAAGGTACGCTGCGAGCTCTGGTCTACCGATTGTGTTACAGAATGAGATTTCGAATCATAATAGCTATTTATGTAATTAATACATAATGCAGAACTTTACTGGACGAGCCTCCGTTTATGGATAAGCGGGTGAAGTAAGCTAGTCAAATAAAAATGGCGAGTCTATATAATTTGTTCATATAAGAATTACATACCAAGCATATACGACTGTTCTAGAGGAGCTGGATACCTTCTAAAATTAATTTATATTTCTCTACATGTATAAAAATTCGGTACAATTTAGTGAGCTATTCAATGCTGCATATGTTTATATAAAGGTCAAGGTTGGTAAAAAAGTGTTTCAAAATTATTAAAATAAATAATTTATTATTAAAAATGGATAATTAAAAAAAATGTAAAAGAGTGCCAGATAAATCATTATTTCCAGAGATACCAAAACATTTATATGAAAATATGTACCGTCTTATTGCAAATGGTGTATAAGAAATACCATACGAGGGTGGTCCGATAAGTACTTAGCCTACAAAAGAATAACATTTTTTTTTTGAAAAATGGCGATTTATTTTTCAACATAATCTCCTTTGAGTTCTATATACTCGATCCAGCGATGCTTCAACTTCTGTAACCCGTCTGAAAAAAACATTTTCTGGAGGTGTGCAAAGTAAGCTTTCGTGGCGGTGATAACTGCCCCATTCGACTGAAATTTCTGCCCAGCGAGTGACTTTTTCAAATTTGGAAACAAAAAAAAGTCGCACAGGGTCAAATCCGGAGAATACGGTGGGTGGGGTAGCAGTTCGTAGCCTAATTCTACCAATTTGGCTGTGGCGAAGGCGGAGGTGTGAGCCGGTGCATTGTCACGGTGGAAAAGCATTCGTTTCTTCGACTAATGGGGCCGTTTTTTTGCAATTCGGCGTCGAATCGGCCCAATAATTCGGCATAGTAGAGCCCTGTAATCGTTTTACCCTTCTCCAGGTAGTCAATGTAGATCACACTTTTTGAATTCCAGAAAACCGTCATAACCTTTCCGGCTGATAGGACAGTCTTCGCCTTCTTTGGAGCATGTTCGCCGGGTGAAGTCCACTGTTTCGACTGTTCCTTGGTCTCTGGTGTGTACCAGTGTACCCATGTTTCGTCGACGGTCACGAAACGACTCAGAAACTCCTTCGGATAGCGCCTAAACATCGTCAAATTCTGCTCTGAAGTGGTCTCACGGATGCGCATGTTGTCAGGAGAGAGCAAACGCGGCACCCATCGCGTCGACAGCTTTCTCATACCCAATAATTCATGCAAGGTATGACCCACGCGGTCTTTTGAGATGCCTACTGTGTCAGCTATCTCACGCACCTTCAATCGACGGTCTGCCAATACGAAACCGTGGATTTTTGTTACGTTATCCTCCGTGGTAGCCGTTTTCGGGGCACCTGGGCGTGACTCATCAAAAACCGACGTGCGACCACGTTGAAACTCGTTAAACCAATTTTTGACGGTCTCCATCGAAGGAAAAGAGTCACCCTATACAGCATCCAAGCGTTCTTTAATTTCGCTGCGCGATTTCCCTTCCAAAAACAAGAATAAAATCACCGACCGATAGTGTTCTTTTTCCATTTTTCTCAAATCTGCGGACACGCTCGCTTCCACACGCGGTCAAAACAAAACTTCGCGTCCGATTCGGCTGAAAATTTTACAGTAGCTGTCTACGATGATGTTCTAAGCAATAAAAAATTGCTCTTGCGATTGTTGTGCTATAGGGCGGTGAGGCTAAGTACTTATCGGACCGCCCTCGTATATCTAAAACTACTGAAGACAGTATTTAGGCTTATTTTAAAAGTGAATTGAGGAATGTAAAAAGCACCTCGTTATGGTATTCTATGTTATGATCAACGTTAAATCAGAATGAAGGCGTCCACATACATAAATTTCCGACAACGATACCGTATCTAAAACGGAATGTGGAACAATATTCGTCCAAGATATCTACGATGAGCAAAGAAAATGTGGGGCAGAAAATAACGAGCATTTGGTAAATTATGTTTGTATATATTGGTTTAATTTTAACTTTTATAATAAAATATCATTTTTCAGGTAATTCTAATATTTGGAGTCGCTTGAGCATGCCGTCGCCAGAAATTAGTTTCATTAACAATTTTCTGTGTTGAGTAGAGTCCAATAAAATAAAAAGTACTAGTCTAATTTATAAAGTGGCGGATTATGGACACTAAATGCGTTCATATAATACGTGATTATGATACATTCGAACATAAACTTGTTTATGCGCCTTCAAAAACGGGCGTGATTTAGCTTTCTGTCGCCCGAGAGCATATAAAGTTAAAAAGCAAGAGCTATTTAAATATATTAAAATAATGATTTTTAATATTGATTTAGCTATCACAGAACTTTTCATATTACTTTTAATATTAATATTTTCACTTTTTAGAAACCAACTTGACCTGTGCAGCCTCAAATTTCATTAATATGTCACAATAATGTATTAAATTTATTTAAAAGCAAACAATCTAACAATGCAAAGTATTTACAAAGAAACTGTAGCGTAGAATATATACCTACAGATTTTTTTAGTTTCAAAAATTAAAATAAAATAAAACGTTGAGTATGCATTTTTTAGACCAGAGGATGGACTGAAGAAAAATTTAACAATGTTTCATAATAGGTATATAATATACACTTGTTGAAATTGTATGACTATTGTAATTAAATTTTATAGAATTGATGTTGGATGGGTTTTAAACCATCCGAAACGTCTTTGTAACAATGATATTTTTGTGAATAAATATCATCCTAATGAATTAGGGGATTACTACAGCACAATTACAATATATATACAGAGTTGCGCGCTTAAGACGATCAACCCTTAATAACTTTGAAACGGATTGTGAGGGTATACCCGGTTTACGCCATTTATTTTAACATCCAGTGGGCCACTTTTTGTTTCTTTTTTAATTCAGCCATCTCGCCACCACTACCCCCATCTTTTAAACCTTAAATGGCAATTATACCCTTAGTGGCACATCAAATGAAAGCCCTTGAAAAATGCAGTTAATAAATTGATATTTGAATAAACCGTTTTAAAGTTAGAAACAATAGTTTATAATATTTTAATGTTTTTTTATAACACGCACAGAGTGGAAAACAATGATATCTAATAATTTATTTCAAAGTTTGTGTAAGATTGTTATCCATTGTTAGTTACTATTATTATTTTTATTTCTTTGACCATGGTGTACACCAAAGATGAGAAAGTGGAAATTATTTCCATTTTATTTCCACTCCACTCTCCAAAATTGTTTATTTTAAGCATAGGATTCCCTTTAATAATATATGAAAATAATACAAAAACACACCCAACTGTATTATAAAATATAGGGTGTTCCATTTGAAAATGACGAGTTATAGTCATTTAAAATATAATACATTTGATTCGCTTTATTGAACATCCTGTATAATTACATTCAAAAATATATGTGAGAACATAGAGTATAGTTACAATTTACAATTGTACAAAAAAAAATATGTTAATTTTTACTATTCAAATAATTTCAGTACGTCTTTATAAAGCAATGCGTGTATTTGATTTTTTTAGAGAATAAACGGAATAACTTGGCATCGCCACAGAAACTAAAACAAAATTCTTATGTACGTATAGAACATTAAAATACAATTGAAAAAATATGAAAACATATAGGATGTTCCATTTAAGAAAAGACTCATTGAGTGAACGAATAAATTCTGTTAATAAATATATGCTGTCTTTTTAACGACATCGGAGATATCGAAGACGGGCACTTCGATGACCCACCCTGTATATATATACCGGGTGTCCCAGCTCGACCGACACATGAGAGATTTACATAGGAAATCAGTTAATTATGAATAGTATCTCCCCAGTGCAAGATATTAACTTCAAATTTTGTATGCTTATTGGCGAATATTATTTCTATGGATTACAGTTATTTGAAATATGTAATTTCGTCTGCAAGACGAGATTTTTGAAATTATAAAATCTAACATTTTCGTTCAAAATCAGTCAGCCATGAAAATAAAAGAAAATATCTATTTAGATTATTGTATGTAGATAAATTATTGAAATACGAACAAAAAAATCAAAATAACATCCTCTTTATTAAATAAATATTATTTGTGCTATAATCATTCATCCGCAAGTATCTTTGTTCCAGTGAAAATTTTAAAATGATGTTTATTTTTACCGTCACAATTTTTAACACAGCAGTGCCTCTATCGGGAACAAAATTGCGCTAAGGCTCCTCATTTATGTTTTATGTTCTATCCTATGTTTATGTCCATGTTACTTATTATGTTTTTATTAACACATCTAATGTAATTTTGTGATCACAAAATGCATACTAAAATACATTAACTACCTTAAGCTTTGTCTTTTACTGTGTACTGACCTAATATACAAATACTACATTGACATCCATAGCTCATTTATAAATCTTGACAACGAAGATAGCAGCGAGTCACACAAGTTTAGAATATGCTTTTACGGAGAGTATGCATGTCCCAAACATCCGCTTATTTATTTTCACGTGCGCATGCGTACATAGAAATTTCAAATGGTACAGTAAAAAAAGAAAAAATACTAGTAAATTTCGATAGCAAACAAATATAGCTAACCCCATATATCTATTAGTAATATACCGCTGATCCTCCGCGATCCACACGTTCAAGAAAGTGTAATAGAGATATATCTTGCATCGCACACAGGTGTTACAGTGCACTTGGTGCGCATGCTCAACACGCAAGAAGATAGGGTTTTAAAGTCACATTTAATATTTAAAATATAATAAATAAATATAGAAATTTGAAGAAAGTAATGAATTATTTTACATAACACTGTAATAATCATTTAATATTGTTTATTGATAATAAAATTACTACAGCGCGATATTTAAAATATTTTAAGCTTGTTTTGTATACTATGCACGATATGATAAAGCGAAATTTATTTCCCTAGTTAATAATATGTAACCCTTCAATTGACAATCGAAATTTTATTTTATAATGACAGGTTAAAATAACAAGTTCAATAAAATAAATTCTTATTTATTAAAATTTATTTTAAATGAACAAATTCAAACATATTTTATTAATGACACAAATTATATTGTTATCTAAATTTCGATTGTCAATTGAAGGGTTACATATTATTAACTAGGGAAATAAATTTCGCCTTATCATATCGTGCATAGTATACAAAACATAGCTTAAATAGATATTTATTATATAAGGGGTAAAAGTAACAGATTTTAGCGCAAAGTGTGACATTTGTATCCCGACACGCAGCGGAGGGTTACATTCACACAGAGCGCTAAAATCTGTTATTTACCCCGTATATAATACAATATTTTTTTCTATAACCACTGTGAAATATTAAAAAAAATTAAGTTCAATAAGAAAAACGAAACATGTTTTTCAAATTAATTTTAGAATAGTAGGTTGTTACTTGTTCTAATGTTATCGCATTTGTCAACTTGTTGTCTTGGTGAGAAAGTATTTCTATCTCAAGGGATAGAAATACTATACTTCTGTCCCTTGAGATATAATGTGATGTTTCTGCAACTGACAGGAGGTATGAAATGTCATCATTTCATATAGGTTATAGAAAAAATATTTTAAATATCGCGCTATAGTAATTTTATTATCAATAAACAATATTAAATGATTATTACAGTGTTATGATTACTTTCTTTAAATTTCTATATTTATTTATTATATTTTAAATATTAAATGTGACTTTTAAACCCTATCTTCTTGCGTGTTGAGCATGCGCACCAAGTGCACTGTAACAGCTGTGTGCGATGCAAGATATATCTCTATTACGCTTTTTTGAACGTGTTTCCAGTACATTGGGGAGATACGGGATCAGCGGTATATTACTAATAGGTATATGGCTAAACCGATGTATGTAATTGTTATATAAAAAATGTTGCTTTATAGTTTAAAATTACAATAAAAACCAAGAATAATAATAAGAGGAAAACCACTATTGCCATTGAATTTACATATGTATATAACCGAAGCAATGAATGAGAATTGGCAAAGGTCTGGCAGGCGAAAATTAAGGCTATTGGAGAGAAATAACAACAACTAACCCCTAAAGAAGAGAAAAAAGAAATAGTTTAACAGATATTTAATGTATAAGATAGGCAAGGAGAGAAACACATGAACATTGTTTCTCTGTATGTGTTTCCGTGTATTTTATTTTCAGAATTACAATACAAAGAACTTAAAAACTGAATCAAAAACACTTAATTTTATGTAATATTACATACCGTGTATCCTACGAAAAGGTGACATAGGCGGTTACCATGTTAAATTTTAAATAATTGCATTTTATAAAAATATAAAATTTCTAGGTTTACTTACTTTAGTTATAATTATATTAATTTAAGTAGTAATATTGTTTCTCATATCTTGGAACCATTAGTTTGATAAAAAATTATTGAGCTCATTTTAATAGTCTTGTGATATAGGAATTGTTTCCTATGTACTTTAGCTTCGTATTTCTTATAGTTCTTAAGATAGAAATGGTGTTCTACTTAAAATGAACACTGTGTATATGACTATATTATACAATGTATTTTTTATTTATTATTACTACAGACCGGATTTTTAGGCTCTAAAATTATTAAAAATGAGTAGGCAAAATGGCTATTTTTATATCTATTTTAGGCAACAAATTCTGGGAAATAGAAAAAAAATCTGAAAAATGCATACAAAATTAGAAATATACAATACTATAATATTCAAAATTTTAAATTTTGTTATTTTGATGTTGCTTATCTAGTCGATCAGACAAGACACGACACGACCACACAACTGTACTGGCTACTGGCTGACATATATTATTACTATTTTTACATAAATAATGATATATAATAACAATAACGAACAGTAAATAGTAATGAGAATTCAAGGATTGTTGCGAATTACAAATATAGGCTCAATTGTCCTCTGCCAAAACTCGTTAACAGTTAATCTAAACAAAAATACAAAACTTGGAGGATATTTTATTCTCAGCCATTTTGTATAATATATTATTACTTTGCAAAGTTGCGGAAACGAGATATTATCAAATAACTAGATTTTTATCGCTTTTATTCAAGATGGCGGCGCTGGTGGCCTTTTCCCATTTTTACAAATTTCAGAATTTCATTAGGGCTCAAAATGAACAAAATTACCAAATATAAATTCTTCCCGACTTTCTACATGGCAAAGCCTTTTTTGCTTCTATTGACTAGGCTACTTGTAAAAAGGTTAATCTTGATTAGTAATGTGCTGGCTACATCAGAGTTTCAATATTACATTCCGTACGAACAATAGGAGTGGTTGAGTTCTTTATGCACATTTTGGAAGTACAAACGTTTGGCACATATTTCTGAATTTGTAATTCATAAGCTGAGCAGGAAGGTGGCAACTACATTTAAATTGTTTATTACTTACGAACGGTAAGGGTTGCTGAGTTTTATATAGGGGCACAATTGAGCACAAACGAAGCACAAACGTTTGGTAAATGTTTCATTGTTTGTGCTTCACAGGTGGTAGCTAGGCGTGTAGTTGGCAATCACATTGAAAATGTATATTACTAACGAACGGCAAGGGTTGCTGACTTTTATATAGGAGCACAAATGAGCACAAACGAAGCACAAACGTTTGGTATATGTTTCATCGTTTGTGCTTCACAGGTGGTTGCTAGGCGTGAAGTTGGCAACCATATTTAAATTGTTTATTGCTTACGAACGCTAAGGGTTGCTGAGTTTTATATAGGGGCACAATTGAGCACAAACGAAGCACAAACGTTTGGTATATGTTTTATCGTTTGTGCTTCACAGGTGGTTGCTAGGCGTGAAGTTGACAACCACAATTAAATTGTTTATTACTTACGAACGGTGAATATGGCTGAGTTTTATATAAGGGCACAATTGAGCACAAACGAAGCACAAACGTTTAATATATGTTTCATTGTTTGTGCTTCAAAGGTGATTGCTAGGTTTGAAGTTGGCAACCATATTTAAATTGTTTATTGCTTACGAACGGAAAGGGTTGCTGAGTTTTATATAGGGGTACAATTGAGCACAAACGAAGCACAAACGTTTGGTATATGTTTCATTGTTTGTGCTTCACAGGTGGTTGCTAGGTGTGAAGTTGGCAACCACATTTAAATTGTTTATTGCTTACGAACGGAAAGGGTTGCTGAGTTTTATATAGGGGCACAATTGAGCACAAACGAAGCACAAACGTTTGGTATATGTTTCATCGTTTGTGCTTCACAAGTGGTTGCTAGGCGTGAAGTTGGCAACCACATTTAAATTGTTTATTACTTACGAACGGTAAGGGTTGCTGAGTTTTATATAGGGGCACAATTAAGCACAAGCGAAGCACAAACGATTGGTACATGTTTCATCGTTTGTGCTTCACAAGTGGTTGCTAGGCGTGAAGTTGGCAACCACATTTAAATTGTTTATTACTTATGAACGGTAAGGGTTACTGAGTTTTATTTAGGGGCACAATTGAGCACAAACGAAGCACAAACGTTTGGCATAAATTTCATCGTTTGTGCTTTCCGGTGGTTGCTAACTTCACGGACCCTAATTATTTTAATAGTAAAAATTAGGATTTTTTTTTACAGCTGTAACTTTACTCTATGTTCTCCTACCCTTAATAACATATGAAGATAATACAAAAATACACCCAACTGAATTATAAAATATAGGGTATTCCATTTAAAAATGGCGAGTTATAGTTATTTGAAATTGAGTAAATTTGATTCGCCTTATTGAACACCCTGTATAATTACATTTAAAAAAATATGTGAGGACATAGAGTACAGTTACAACTGTATAGAAATAAAAAATTCTTAATTTTTACTATTAAATAACTACAGTATGTCTTTATAAAGCAATGCGTGTATTTGGTCTTTTAACAGAATAACTTGGCAACGCCGCGGACAACTGAAACAAAAGTCATATGTCCGTACAGGAGAATAAAATACAATTAAAAAAATGTAAAAATATAGGGTGTTCCATTTAAAAAAAGGCAAACTATTCTCGCCTTGCCGTAATATGCAACACCCTGTATATGTAAAAATAATTTTACGTTATGCTCCTTGAATTGACGAATAAATTCTGTTAATAAATTTATGCTGTATTTTTAACGACAACGGAGATATCGAAGACGGGCATTTCGATTACTCATCCTGTATATACGTTTTAAAAACTCCCAAATATCCGCAAAAGAAGCATCATACATACTTTCAAGATGTCAAATCTTTTCGACATTATACTAAAATGTATAGATGACAGTGGGTCTCCTTTTCTAACTCCCTCATTAATTTCAAATTCTTCTTTTTATTATTTACTTTCATCATACCCTTCTTTTCTTGTAATGTTATTTTAATTATTTTTTGCACTTTTTCACTTAGTCCCATATCTTTTAACGCTTCATAAAGATAACTTTTTTTTTATCTTGTCATACCGTACTCGTTACTTTCTGCTTGCAATTCCCGTAGCATAAAAATTTCGGTATTCCCCTATAACAGTTTCAGTTTTCTCGACCAATTTATGTTTCATACAGGTTGCCAATATTTTATAGGCTAAATTTAGGAGGGATATATCCCTGGAGTTGTTTAATTCACATTTATCTCCTTTTTTGTATATAGAGCACAAATTTTGCTGGTGACCATTCTCTTGGCATCCTTTCCTTTTTCCATATTTCTACTATTAATTTTTGTATCTGTTTTATTAAATTTTGACCTCCATATTTAAAAAGTTATGCTGCTATCACCTC
The DNA here is from genome assembly GCA_035578165.1 of Stenolophus ochropezus. Lineage (NCBI taxonomy): Eukaryota > Metazoa > Arthropoda > Insecta > Coleoptera > Carabidae > Stenolophus > Stenolophus ochropezus. Next base: position 10,017,585 of record JAQOWZ010000008.1, on the reverse strand, counting down.
CTGGACTTTTGTAAGTTTTTTAATTTTCTTATTATTTCCTCTATTTGTCCCTTACTTAGAGGCATTTCGTCATCGTTATGCTGATTCTGTTGATTATCATTCTGTTTAGTTTCATTTGAATTCTCATGATCTCCGTTGAGTAGTTGATCAAACTATTGTTTCCATTTCTTTAAGATTTCATCTTTTCCCGCAATAATCTGTCCATTCTCATCCTTACAAAAAACCGTCTTAGCTTGATACCATTTTTGTTCTCGTTTTATTCCTTGGTATAGATTTTTCACTTGTTTATTTTTGTAATTCTGCTCTATTTTTTCTACCAATTTTTCATTAAGTTTCCTTTTTTTCTCCCTTGGTACCTTCTTAGTTTTAGTTCTTTGCGTTTCTTATTTTGGTTTTGCTTCGACAGTTTTCTCTCTTAGCATATTCATTCTCATTTTTAATCTTTCTTCCAACTCTTTTCTACATTCTTCATCAAACATTGTTTCTTTTCTTGCTTTTCTTTTTTGCTGCAACTTTTAGCGTTCATGTTTATTCTCTCCTAATCTCATTCCACTTTTCATATATGTTGTCCTTCTCTCCAATATTCTGCAATTCTTATTCTATAGTTTCATTCTATTTTCTTTGCTCGTCTTTAGTTTCCACTCTAATTACTTTTTTGTTAGGTCTTCTTATTTTAAGTTCATTTTTAATAATTGACAATATTTGCGTCATCACAATTCCTACCGTGAAATGTTCGGTATCTCCATCGGGTCCTCTGTACTTCCTTATATTTTTAATTGCTTTTTCTTTCGGTTTTTCAATTAATATGTGGTAAATATGATTTATAGTTTTCTCATCAGGTAACCGTATATTTCTTTTTAGATATTTTTCGTTTGAAAATATGTACTGCTAATAACCATGTTCTTTCCTTTTGCAAAATCTATTGCAATTTGGAAATATACCATTTTCGTTTCGTGTTTACAATGTTGTTCTATTGTTGGATTTAATACCTCCTCTCTACCGTAAACCAACATTTTTTTATATTGTGTTGTGGTATCGTTTCATAAAGTTGATCTAACTCATTGTAAAATTACTCTTTTTCTTTTATATATTTTTATTCTATTGGTGCATGGAAATTGAATATTGAATTGAAAGATACAATTGATTTTTTAAACATTTTGTTAGTAATGAAACCAGTGCCTAACCTTTTATCTTTTCCTCCACTATTAAGGAATACATAATCTTCAATTTCTGTTAGAGTTTGCCACAATTGTTTAGTTTCTTTTATTGCTATTATATCAAATATATATTTCTTTATTTCGTTCACTATATGCTTAATTTTTCCTTCTTCAAATGTTTCTCCTACATTCCAACTTCCTATTTTAATCTTGTCGTTTCTATCTTTTCTTTTTAACTTTTCCTTATTCAAATCCTTTTTATTTGCCAAGGTCGTTACGTTATCTTTTATATATGTTATTTTATTAATTTTCTACCGATCTGCATAGTACATAACTTCTAGCTAAACAGAAAAAATATACAAATTAAAATAATTTTACATATCGTTCAGGCTGAGAAATTTCTATAAAACAGATGAGTTATTTATATCTTCACAAAATTTGACACATTATGTCAAATTTAAGGTAAGTTAGTTTAAATGATAAAATAAGAAAATTTGAAATAGTTTTATTGTAAAATTTAAATAGGTGGAAGAAATATATAAGGAATATATTTGTATGCGTGTATCAAGGTAAGTTCGGTTCCGGTTTTATTAACGCCAAAAATAGCTGTTTTTTGGTCATATAAATTTTATGAAGGAAATTTTAGGTATAAGATGAATTAAAAATATTCTGAATTGCAATAACAAATTAATTATAAAACTACAAATTGAATGTGCTGAAAAACATAGTTACGCTTGCATATGTCTGTCACACTACGTTTATCATTTATCTTTTGCGAATTGGCTACGCCCTCGAGTAGGCAACCCCTTTAGCTGCGGTGCAGGTTTATCGTCGGATGTCACGGTAAGTAGTCACTTAAGTCAGGGTGGAAAGTACAGTCACACACTAATTAATTATTTCATGACTACTTGAAAAGCAAAAAAATAAGATTTTGCAAGAGGAGATGTAATATTTTTTTATTTTTCTACCTACATATCCATTTTCCGATGACCTTTCCAATTTATTATTTTTTATGTTAATTGCACACCATGTATCAAAATAACTAATAGTGATCAAAATCTTGTTGCACCAATAATTGCAGTCGATTATTGCAATGTCAATAAGATTTTAATTTATTATTAGTGTATATATCAGGAGGTACGCAAGAGGTAATCATTGCATCGGCGTATTTCCCGGGAGACACGATGGAAGCCCCACCTCCGCTGGTAAGGGACCTGATCTCCTACTGCAAACATAGAAACAGAAACCTCATCCTAGGATGTGATGCAAACGCACACCATACAGTTTGGGGTAGTACGGACATAAATACAAGGGGTGAGTACCTTTTCGAATTTATTTCTAGTACTAACATAGATATAATAAATAGGGGTAAAGAACCCACTTTTATAACTAAAAACAGGCGAGAGGTATTGGACATTACGTTAGCCACTCCTCAAATTAGCTCTGAAATATATAATTGGCATGTCTCAAATGAAGCCTCAATATCGGATCATAGATATTTAAGGTTTGAGATAAAGGCTAATAAAGAACCTAAAACTCAAATTCGTATTCCGAAACTAACAGACTGGGTCTTGTACGAAGGCCACTTAAAGTGTGAAGTGGAAGAACTTACGAAAATTAATATAAACACAATTGAGGAACTGGAAACAGCCTCTATTGACTTTCATAATGCGCTACTCACAGCATATGAAAACAGTTGTACATTAAAGCTTCGACAAAGTACTAGGAAAGTACTTTGGTGGACCGAGGAGCTAAGTAAACAAAGAGTCACTGTTAGAAGGTTATACAATAAAACCAAAACCAGTGGCAGCGATGAGAGCTGGGAGCAATATAGAAGTGCCCTAACCTCATATAATAAAGAAATTCGCAGATCTAAAAGGAATGCATGGCGTAGTTTTTGTGAGGGCTTATCAGAAACGCCCACGGTAGCTCGCCTTCAGAAAGTCCTATCAAAAGATCATACGAATGAAATAGGCCTACTAAAGAAACCAGACGGGGACTTTACGACAGATTCAAGGGAAACATTGGAGCTTCTTTTAAGCACACACTTCCCAGGATCGTCGTGGTCAGTTGAGGAGGAGGACAATTCCTCCGGAGTTACAACTAAGCTAAACTTAATTAACAGTCTTAACACTGCTAATAATATTTTTACAGAAAACAGAGTGGAATGGGCGATAAATACTTTCAAACCCTACAAGACACCTGGTGGAGATGGCATTTTTCCGGCACTTTTGCAGAAATGCATAAAGGATATACTGCCAATACTCTGCGAACTATACAAGGGAAGCCTAAAGTTAGGATACATTCCCACATTGTGGAGGAAAACTAATGTAGTCTTTATACCTAAAGGCGGAGGACGTCCAAGCGTCCAGCCTAAGTCATACAGACCCATTAGTTTATCATCATTTATACTGAAAGGTATGGAAAAGGTCTTAGATCAATACCTTAGGAATGAAGTGATAACTGCTTCACCACTAAACGTAAATCAATTTGCTTACCAGGAAGCAAAATCGACAACTACGGCTCTCCACAGCCTTGTCAATAAAATAGAGAAAACCTTCATGGCAAAAGAAATAGCTCTGGGAATATTTATAGATATTGAGGGTGCCTTTGATAACACCTCCTATAAGTCCATTGAAAGAGCTGCTAGGTCAAAAGGTTTCGACCCAGCTGTAGTGGAATGGATAAAAGCCATGCTGCAAAGTCGAACGATTACAGCCTCGATAGGAGGAGAATCAGTAATGATAAAAACCAACAGAGGATGCCCACAAGGTGGGGTTTTATCACCTCTACTCTGGTGTATTGTCATTGATGACCTCCTGAATAGGCTCAATAAAGCTGGCTATTTTGCAAACGGATATGCAGATGACGTTGCAATTATGGTCAGAGGACGTAGTGACACCACTATCTCGTACCTTACACAAAAAGCTCTAAATCTAGTGCATGAGTGGTGCCTGGAACATGAACTTAGTGTAAACCCTACCAAAACTACAATCGTCCCCTTCACAAAGAGAAGGAAGCTAAATCTTCAAGCTCCCTACTTGAAGGGTACTAGAATTGAGTTTTCTACAGAGGTTAAGTATCTAGGAATCATTCTAGACCAAAAACTCACGTGAAACTCACATATCAACAAGATTACAAAGAAATCAGCAGTGGCATTAAACACATGCCGTCGGCTTCTATGTAAAAACTGGGGACTACAGCCAAAAATGACCCATTGGACATATACTAGTGTTGTAAGACCCATGATCACCTACGCGTCACTTGTGTGGTGGCCAAAAGTGAAACAAATCACAGCACAGGCATCACTGCGGAAACTACAACGCATGGCTTGCCTCAGTATTACAGGTGCTATGAGTACCTGTCCGACTGCAGCAATGGAAGTGATTCTGGGGCTAACACCTCTACACATTCAGGTGAAAAAAGAGGCGATGCAACAGGCACTGACTCTCTGCAGAACGAAACACTTTATGCCCGGAGATTTCGTAGGCCACTTGGAAATTCTAAGGGAAGTACAACCAGATAAACTGGCCTTGTCTATCTGTGATAAGATGACAACAAAATACAATTTTGACCAGAAGTATAAGGTTGTTATTGGTAATCGCCTTGAATGGGCAACAGAAAGACCTCTTGTAAGGGATTCTTTGTCCTGGTTCACTGATGGTTCAAAATTGGATACAGGAGGAACTGGAGTAGGTGTGCTTGGCCCAGATTGCCGAATTAAGGAATCCATAGGCACCTGCTCCACAATTTTTCAGGCTGAGATTTATGCAATAATAAACCTAGATAAAGGTGTAAAAGGAGCATCAATAAATATAATGTCAGACAGCCAGGCAGCTTTAAAGGCATTGAATGCCTTCACATGTAAATCAAAGCTAGTCTGGAACTGCAGGGAGACCCTCCAATTGCTATCCGAAGCAAACCAAGTCACCCTACGGTGAGTACCAGGGCACGAGGGAATCCCAGAAAACGAGAAAGCTGATGACCTTGCAAAAAAAGGGGCTAAACTTTCATACCACGGGCCGGAACCTTCATGTGGTCTTCCACAAAGCCACTATAAGAAGGTGGTCAAAAACTGGGAGGAATCTACCATATCCTCATATTGGAAAAATATTCCAGGCCTCAATCAAGCTCGGAAATTCATTTCCCCAGCTTCGACAAACGCCAAAGAGTTACTAGCTCTCAGCAAAAAGGACCTTAATATAATGACAGGAATTCTCACTGGCCACTGTCCTTTAAAGTACCATTTGCACAAAATTGGTATAGCTGAAAATGAAACCTGTCGACTCTGTGAAGAGGACGAAGAATCGTCGGAACACATACTGTGTGAATGCCCAGCCGTAACTGTGCAGAGACTCAATCAACTAGGTAAGAGGTATCTTACGGCAGAGGAGATCAAGAACTTGACTCCTGGAGCCATAATCGGCTTCATCAAAAATCTGGATCTACTTCCGGAAAACTAAGTAAGGGCTATGTCACAATAGATCTTCTAGGTCGCGCTGACAAAAAGCGACAAAACGCTTAAACCCTCAAATACATACAATACAATAGTGTAGAAAAAACTTTTAAAACTAATGAAATCATATATTTGATTATTATAAATTTTTAGTTGTTTATGCCAACTACTTTCATTGTAACAATTCTTTATGTAAAAATAACAGTCAAATTAACTAATTGATTATGAGCTAAATTCTACAAACATAATGTTAATTCCAAATCATTTATAAAAATCACTTGTAATCAAAATATTGTTGTGTCAATAATTCCAGTTGATTATTGCAATGTCAATAAGATTTTAATTTATTATTTTGGAAATAACCTAAAAGTAATCAAATAATTTATTTGATTACAATAAACTATATCAACTGGTTTATAACAATTCTGTACATAAATTACCTAACATATTGAGGATAAGCTAAATGTGATCCACGATTCTACAAACGAAATCAAAATTTTCTTGCGTCAATAATTACAATAGTTTATTACAAAGGCAATTAAATTTTAAATTATTTTTATTCTAGAAAAACACCTTTAAGAGTAATCAAATCATTTCTTTGGTTGCAGTAATTTCAGGAATATTTTTTGTTGATTATTTTAATTATAATGATTGTAATAATTCTTTAGATAAAAAAAGAAACACTAAAATAAATTTATTTATGATGTGATGAGGTGAATATGATAAACTTACGATTAGTAAATATATCTATTCAAGTTTTGTCACTACTTTCTATAAATTATTAATGTAAAAAATAAATGTTTTAATTAAAATGAATATAAAATTAGTCTAATTTATTTATTTCTATTTATACATCGAAACATGCATATTATCCACATAGTATCAAACACAGATTAATAACTTTAATATTTTTATATAAATAGACCATAGTCCGTATAAAAATATTCTTAATAAGATTTCCATATAAATTGTGTGAAGCAATGATATAGTATTATACCAAAAGATGGCAACCAGTGCAGATGTGATGAATGTTAACAATGAGAAATTAGTGTGTCAAAGGTGCCATAAAACCGCTCAATCGGGGCCTTAGTGCATCATTTGCAGTGCTAATACTCACGCGAGTTGTGCAAATATTTTAAAACTCTCCATAGCCGGGGAAGAAGATGAAGAAACTGATTTGTCTTTCGCCAGTATCAGTAACGAAATGGACATAAACCTCATCTAGGTTTTAAAATGTAAAATATCATACCTAAAGAATACAATAAAAGACGAAGATTGTTTAATATCAACTCAGCAATTCACAATTAATTTTCTTAATGAACATGTGCTTCAAAAACAAAAAAGCAACGATTTTGAACAAACACATACCAGTATTACCCACCTAGGCTTCTATTGCCGACCTTACCGATTGTAAACTAAATGGTGCCGCAACGAAGATGGTAAACATAAACCAAAATCCCGAGTTAAACCATGTTAAAAAGGAGACTACAAAAAACCTAAGTATATCACATAATAGTACAAATAAAGACAATGCTTGTAACATTACCAGTTCACCAAAGAATATGAATGTTCATGGTGAGCGATATAATAAACACAGGAATAAAAACAAAAACAGTACGATAATTAGGAACTTATCATCAAATACGTCTCTCAAAGCAGTTCATAAATTGTACACACTTCATGTCTACAGAGTAAATCCGAAAACTAGGGAGGAGGAAGTTAAAAAACATATGTAAATCACGCACAGGTGGAGCAGCTAAAATCAAGAAACCCTAACCTATACTCATCTTTTAAAGTCAGCACCCACTAAGAAAAGAAGGAAGAGGTGTTAAATCCAGACGTCTGGCCAAGTGGAATACATGTGAAGCCGTTTTTCCAAAGGCGCCAAACAATGATAGAAGATTCTTAACCCCTATCTCAAGTAGTGAATCAGACTCAACAAATCAAACTAATACTGCAATAACTTTTAGCAATGCAAATGTGAGTATTTATCACATTATCAGAATACTCTAGTAGTGGCTGTCTACAGATCTAGTCTGGGAAATGTCAAAATTTCCATTGACAATTTCGAGAGGTTACTTTCGGATATATATAGTACGTATAAATATTTTGTCTTTCTTGGTGATATTAATTTGAAACTATATCAAAACAACCCGAGTCTTGACATTGTAGATTTCAATAATGTAATAAATTCATACGGACTTCGGGCTACTATCAATGAGCTTACGAGAATCACTATAAACAAAAGCAGTTGTCTGGACAATATCCTAACTTATGTAAATGTTCAAAATTATACCACTGGTACACTCGAGCCATGTCTTTCATTTCATTCTCGTCAATACATTTTTCTAAAAAACGACACCTCAAGTAAAGGTAAAGATAACATTGTTACAAGAAATTTAACACAAAAAATATTGAAATATTCAGGTATTCCTTAAATGGGATGAGCTTCCACAATGTTTTCAAGCTGCTGAACATGCTCATTTATTAACTATTTGTCTTACTCAGTTAATTAAAACTTATTTTCCGCCAAAAAAATCAGATCTAAAATAAAAAATCAACCAGTTAAATGGTAGAACTCAACACTAAAACATAAAAGAGAAGAATTGGAAATTATAAAAACATGCTGTAATAGTTCGAAGAATAAAGACATTTATAAATTGTATAAAATGAAAATAAACGAATACAGAGCGGATATAAATATAAATCTTTAGCTTATAATAACTTATTAGCTGAATCTGACAATTTAGAGAAGAATTGTTGGAAATTAGTAAATTTCTAGAGAAATGTTATTATTCAACATAAGATTTTCTCCTAATATATCATCTAATGATTTTAATGATTATTTCACAGCAATTGCGACCAACATCATTAAAAGCATGTCAAGCTCTCATTGTAAGACTGAAGATATTTTAAATAGTGTTAAAAACATTCATAACTATAACTTTGTGCTTGAACAAACTGATATAGTAGAAGTGTACCACACAGTTTTATCCTTAAAAAGCTCAAATTGTATGGATATATATATATATATATATATATATATATATATATATATATAATATCAGTAATAATCTGCTAAAAAGTATTATTGACTTTAATGTTGAACCCTTAACAGTTTTATTTAACAAATGTGTAAATCAAGGCATTTATCCAGACACTTTCAAAAAGATCAAAGTTATTCCAATTTTTAAAAAAGGGGAACCTGATAAACCTAATAGCGACAAACTTATATCCATAATAACAACACTATCAAAAGTTTCTGAGAAAATTTTAAAAGGTAGACTTGTTCAGTACGTTGAAGAAAACCAACTGATTAACGATAATCAGTTTGATTTTTGCCAATGAAGATCTACCTTGAATTGAAGAGAGACAACATGTTAACGTTACCCTTTGTGACCTAACCAAGGCCTTCGACTGTGTGTCACACGAAATCCTGTTAAAAAACTGGAATTCTATAGAATAAGTAGTACAGTGTTGAATCTCTTAAAATCATACCTCACAAACCGTAACTAGTGTATACTGGCTCATGACACAATTTCCCAATTCAAATTACTTGAACATGGTAAACCACAGCGGTCCATTTTAGATCCTCTATTTTTTATTTTACGTATTATTTTACTCGTATATACCAATGATTTTAGTGATTTTATGGAGCCCTGCGATACTACAATTGTTGCGGATGACACGACCCTAATTACTAAACACAAAACAGTAGAACAAATGTATATTAATTGTGAAGCTAATTTCAAAAAGCTAAAGTATGGTTCACAGCAAATAATTTATTACTAAATGAAAATAAAACTCAAAATATAATTGTCTCTATAAATAGAGATTACAACACAAATAATCATGTTGTAATTTTAGGCTCTAAATGGGAAAGCACATATTACAGCTATTAGCAAAAAATTATCAGAAGTTATATTTGTTATGAGACGATTGAAAATAATTATTGATAATAACATTTTAAAAAATGTCTACTTTTCCTTATTTCACTCTGTTGTCACATATAGAAATTTAATATGAGGTAATTCACCAAATATTATTAAAATCTTTAGACTTCAAAAGACCGCAGTAAGAATCATAGCGGGACTAGGTTACAGAGATCACTGTAGATAAACATTTATAAATTTGAAAATCATGACAGTTTCCTGTATCTTTATCTACTACACTTTATTAGATATTCACAAAAATAAACGTAAATATGCAACAAATGGAGATTTACATACGCACCATGCCAGGACCAGCAAATCTAATTAGGAAACCACACTTGACTAGAAAAGACTCTTATGAATTCCCTGCAATTTCAATTCTGTAATATTTTACCTCCTTTAATTAAAAATTTAAATTTAAACAATTTTAAATGTAAAATTAAACATATACTCACAACAAATGCATTCTATACTCATAATGAATATTTAAACTATAAATTTTAATGTTATTGTGATAAATACACATTTGCACTCACTGGCTATGTAAACTGAGACTGTATTTTTTTACTGTAATAAAAATTGTATGTTACATGACCTGTTATTAACATAAATTAATGTATCATAGCTAAGAAATAAATAAATAATATTTACTTCTTGTTTCAAATTCTGACGATTCAAACCGCGCTAAAATAAAAGTTTTTACTTTTAAAGGTAAAAACATTTTATATTGTTTAAATTGATAATTGAACATAAAATGATAATATAAAAAATGTAAATTAGTATTAATAAGTACATAGTTAGATTAATAATTTTTAAGAAATTTTAAAATATTTATTATGTATTGATATATAAATATAAATTACATTTGATAAATCGGAAAATTACTTTTTAAAACAGATTTATTTGAACAACCAGACGTGTTTACAGTAGTGCTGAGAATAATACAATACAATTTTTAAACTTATATATACTACAAAGATTATCTCCTCATATTTCTATGAGAACGTACAGTGGCTCACAGAATTATTCGTACACCTAAGTTTTCTATTTAAAAAGTGATAAATAGAGTACTTTTAAAAATAATATTGATATATTACTGACGGGATCATATTGTCTCATATTCCAGTAATAAAATTCAATAGCCAATTATGAAAAATATATTATTTTTCTTATGTAAATTAAATAAAAACAAAATGCATACAAAAAACAGGTACACAAAATTATTCGTACACTTATGAAATCTTACATATAACGAGTCAATATTAATAGTTATAAATATAAAACATCTGTGATTACATAATTATCATTTGTTTGAGTATTTTGTAAAAGGTTTTTTCAAAAATGGGTCGCAAAAACAAAAATTACGGTAGTTGAAAGACGAATCTATGTGAAATGACTTTGCCAGTGTAAATATTTAAGGGAGGTTGTCATAATTGTATGAATATTGCTCTCAATTGGCTAAGTTTCGAATCGTGCAAAAATCGATGACAGCGCTCACGTTATCTGTCAAATCCATATAAATCATGAATCATTTAAGATTATAATATTTTTTCCCTTACACTATCTTGAATACTGTATCAGTAAAATCTAATCTCCATTCTAAATCTATTTTCTTATTTTTAAAATTATAATTATAACATTTTAATTGTAATATAAATAAAAAATTAATTGAAAAATGATTACGTAAGCATGGGGGGAGGGGGTAAGAGCTTTGCTTACTTTTGCTGACAAGGGGGATGGGGGGGTAAATAATTGTAATAAATCTGCTTACGTAAAATTTGAACGGCCCCTAAATAGAGTACTCTTAAAATAATATTGACATATTATTGACGGGCTCATATTCTCTCGTATTCCAGAAATAAAATGCAATAGCCAATTATGAAAAAAATATTATTTTTCTTATGCAAATTAAATAAAAACAAAATGCATACAAAAAACAGGTACACAAAATTATTCGTACACTTATGAAATCTGACATAAAACGAGTCAATATTTATATTAATAAATATAAAACATCTGTGATTACGTAATTATCATTTGTTTGAGTATTTTGTAAAAGTTTTTTTGAAAAATGGGTCGCAAAAACAAGAAATTACGGTAGTTGAAAGACGAATCTATTTGAAATGACTTTTCCAGTGTAAATCTTTAAGGGAGGTTGTCAAAATTGTATGAATATTGCTCTCAATTGTTAACAACATTAGAAGTAAATATAAAATGAAGAGTAGTTGAAAAATATTTGCCGTGGGAACCGTAAGAAAATTTTTAATCAGCAGAATGAACGATTTATTGAGCATTAAATGAAATTAAATACTAAAAACTCCTGAATAAATTAACGAAAAATATATCTGAAATTTTTGGAGGATATATTGAAATATAGACTATTCGAAGAACTCTAAGAAATTTTGTTAGTTATAAGGAGCTCCTACATATATCAAAACTAATATGATCCTGGCGCCTTGTTTCACTGTACTACATAAATTGCAATTATTAAGCTCAGAATTTGGATTTCTCCAATCAAAAGATTTGCCATTCCACTCAAATCCGCAAAATTGCCAATTTCCAAAAAACACAATCCGTGTTAATGTACTATTTCCAAATGCGAGTCCCTTTATTTTATTTTCTTTGGAATTATAGGGCCCACTTTTTACTATAAGACCATTAGAATCAAAATTTCTTAAAGTTCTTTGAATAGTCTATGTTCCAATAGACCCTTAACGAATTTAGTTATTCTTAATATTAATTTATTCAGGGGATTTTTAGGATCTGATTTCACTTAACGCTCAATATATAGTTTATTCTGTTGACTTAAAAATTATTTAAGGCCTCCACGGGGAATATTTTTCTACTGGTTCTCATTTTTATATTTACTTATATGGTTCTCAACATTTAGTGCGATATTCGTTTAATTTTGTCAACCTCCCTTAAAGATTTACACTGGCAAATTAATTTCAAGCAGATTAGCCTTTCAACTACCATAATTTCTTATTTTTGTGAACTATTTTTTAAAAAATCTTATACAAAATACTCAGACAAATGATAATTATGCAATCACAGATGTTTCATGTTTATAAATATAAATATTGACTCGTTATATGTACGATTTCATAAGTGTACGAATAATTTTGTGTACCTTGTTCTTGTACACATTTTGTTTTTATTTAATTAACATAAAAAAAATAATATTTTTTTCATAATTGGCTATTGCATTTTGTTTCAGGAAAATAAGAGAATCTGATCCTGTCAATAATACATCAATATTTTTTACTCCATTTTTCACTTTTTAAATATAAAACTTAGGTGTACGAATAATTTTGTGAGCCACTATATGTTCTTACAGCGTTCCACGACTAAACAGGATGAGTTGTGGGATTATTTACACTTCCCCCCGAGCTCTTCTCAAGAATAAAATCTTTTACTTATGAACAGTGCGACTTACAAATATTTAAGGCTGTTCGACCATTGTCTCAAAATAGTGTTATTTTGCAGAAGTTTAACATGACTTTTTTCGTACTTGGACGGTTTGTTCTTTAAAATAAAAAAAACTACAAATTGAGATAATCTTTGCGTTTCTTAATGCTATTAATAATTATTTTTACAATTAATATAATTAGTATTACATAAATAATTGAATAATGAATATAACTGTTTGAGTTTTGTAAATTTATAGAATTCAGGGTTAATTCGGTTTCCTTATTGATTTTAAATTCTTAAATTAAATTTTTGATTGATTTCCAAGATGCGTAATTCGTGAGTTCGTTAAATTGTTAATAAGGCCTATCAAATTTACAAAATTTTGATTTGAAACCATGCAATTTTCTGTATGATATATACCTTAAAGATCTTGGATTTCTATATTATTATTGCAAATATACTTGGTTTCCTTTTTATTAGGAAAGAATAAGTAACTTAATTTAGAAGTTTTTATTTTTATGATCGAATTTGTTTGAGTAATTGTACTGTATTCGCAAAATTGAAAATCTTTGAAACATACACCGTTTTCTAAACATTTATCATAGTCTTTTGTTTGCAACAAACAGTAATATTCATTGTTACTTAAATAAATACATTTGTCTAATAATTTAATTTTACAATTGTTCTTAGAGTATAAGCCATTTATTATATTTAAAGTTTCATAAGTTCCGTGCAGTTTGGTGTTTATCGATGTTATTTGTAACAAATCTTCTTTGCGTGTGTTGGAAGGAATTTCTATGAGGATTGTTAGGTTAGGATTTTTATACGAACAATATGTTTTTATTATATCAATGTTAAGTATATTATTTTCTAGAATAGATGGTAGGAATTTATCATCTACTTTACTAATTTCGACTAAAAGTTGTTCGTAGTTAATAATGCCAAAGTGTAGAGTATGTAACTTACAGAATGTCAAGGTTTCTTCTAATTGAATTAATGAAAGGTATATGTCTTGTCCTATTTGAATTAATCCATTGATAATATTTTGAACTTTAACGACCAATATCTTTGGATAGATTATTTAAATTTTTGTTCAATAAATTATTATTATAATTTATTACTTTAATATTTTCGTTGAACTGGGCAGCAGGGTTGCATAAAAATCCGATTTAAAAAAATAAAATATCCGATTTTTTTTTATTTAAATCCGATTTTTTTGATTTAAATAAGATTTTTTAGATTTTTTTTAAATAAAAATTTAATATAGTATACTTAAACGTGTTTGGCGAAAATATCGTTTATTATAGAAAACAAAAAAAAATTGTAAATAAAAAGTAATGTAAAGAAAAGTAAAAAAAAATAACATTACATACTAAATTAAAACATATTCATGACATATTATTGCAAAATACAAAGGTTAACTTATGTCTTCTTAAGAGTCAATATTTATATATTAGAATCAGGGCATGTAACCGAAAAAAATACTGGTTAACGGTTAACCCTTATAGAGAACGGTATAATAATAAAGGTTTTAGTTCGAAAACTGGTTTTTAAAAATTGGAAACCGGTTTAAACCGGTTAAAAAATAATTAAAATTAATTAAAAAAAAAGTAATTATAAAAATTTAATTAAAAAAAATTACAGAATAATTAATTAAAAATAATAATAAAAAATTACCATCTAAAAAAATATAACAATTAAAAAAATGCAATTTAATTAATGAACATTTACAAAAATTCTCGTAATATCTTCAGAAAAACGCAGGTTACTTTTCAATTTTAAACGTGCCTGTGTTGACAAAGGCCTTTTTAAGTAACCATAACGGTCAAAGAGACTACCTACATTTATAACTCTCCAATAAAATGTTAATTGTAAAAACTGTCATGACTCGTGTTCAAATACAAATAGAAAACACAGATATAAAAAAATATAAAAAAATTTTCTTGTTAAATGATATTAAAGGTTAATGTTCGCTGAAACCGGTTAATTTGTTTTTGTTTAACGGTTACCGGTATTCTCAGCCTGAAAAATATCGGTTAAAATTACGGTTAAAGTTCGCAATTTTCGTTGAAAATATCGGTTACCGATATTTATTAACCGGTTTTTTTAACCGGTTACATATCCTGATTAGAATATGGACTTTAGTTAATGAATACCAAGTTGGCTGCTTTTTCCACCCCTAATTTATTTCTGAGCGAGCTGTGCGTTAAGCCAAATTTTGAAAATATGCTCTCAACACCAGCCGTTGAACAAGTAGCCAGATGGCAACACCACCAACACGCCGTTTTCTCCATGTATTTTCTAACTAGTATAACAATTACTGAAAAATTAGTGGTGATAATAGTATTTACTTTATTTAAAATTAATTTTTGATTACTGTCGAGTTTATCTATAATTTCTTCATATCGTTCTTTATCTTCTTGGTCGAGATTTCCTGTAATACTCTTTGTAATTGAACCTAAACCGTTGACAATTACTCGTTTTGATCTTTGTCTGTTTAATAGTTGCATTTTTTCTTTAATATGATTCATTAGATTATTTAAAATATTTTGATAATTTTTTATTTCTTTTCTCGACGCAAATGTACCTATTTTTTTAAGTAATTTTACTATATTAGCTTCTAGATTATAATATTGTTCAAATAGATTTTCGACGGAAATGTTAAGGGTTCTAAGTTCGATGTTATTGATGCCCGCATTTTTCTCATTGCGGATAATTTGTGTAATTCCATAAAGAATTAGCGTGTAACAATACGAGGCTTTTTTAATTGTGAATATTTGGGTTTTTTTTCGGTCGTATTTGAGCTCTTTCGTTATCGCTTTCTTAACATTGACTTGCTTAAATTTTGGCTTTTCAATTTTTCTTGAGTGGATTTTAACGTGTGTTTGGTCGGGTAGATGTATCTTTTTCTCTTAGGGTTGAGCGTATTTTTGTTTACTTTTCTCTATGTTATGATTAATTTGTCCGTGTATATTTTTTAGTACTTCGGTGTGTTTGTGAATATATTCTTCTACCAAAATTTCTTCGGGTTGCAAATTTGATTCGAAATTATGACCATAAATTAATTCTAAAGAGGTGCGCTTAGTAGTCGTATGGATACTATTACTGTATGCCAGTAAAGCATAACTTAGTCTTTCTTTTAATTTCATTGACTTGAGGAGTGGATTATAAGAGAAGAATGGAAACTCTCGGCGATTCCATTGCTATTTGGATTGTCTATCGAAACATAATGAATATTTATTTTTCTTTGATTTAGGTAATTCTGAATTATCGTGTTATTGAATTCAAGGACACTATCAGACACAATTTCTTTAGGGGATTATAAAATGAACGAAATATTTTATTAATTTGTTTAATAAGGTTACCGCATTTTTGCCTTTAAGTACGTAAGCCATAACAAATTTAGTAAAGGAGTCTATAATAGTGAATTTTGACTTGTTCCAAAGATAGTAGATCGATGTGTAATATTTCGAAGGATTTTTCAGCTATTGGCGTTAAAATGGGTGGATTTTGTATAGGGTCCCGCGATTCAGGATCCCGCGATGTAGGAATCCGCGATGTGGAATTAAATATTCTATGAAACAGGATTAAAAATAAAAAAATAGACATAATATAAATTTATTTTATTTTAATAACATGTTTTACACATTTATTTATCAAAGCTACACTAAACTATCTTTTGAAATCCATTAATTATATTTACTGTCGAATCCTAACCACTATACAAAATATTAGTTTCCTCTTTTTTTGTAAAATTTTTTCAACTAAATAAGTATCAGGATATTTTGTCTTCTGTAATTCTTCTTGATAAAATCCACCTTTAATGCGATTCCCTTCCAAATCTTCTAATATAAATGTTACAGGTATTGTATGTTTTACTTCAGCTATTCTAAACACTTCTGTCGTCCAATTTGGAGTATATCCTTTTTCAAACACATGTTTATGCTTACTAATTCTGACATGATCACCCACTTCAAATAACGCTGGTTTAAACAAATGATATCTTTTATTACGATAGGCTTGAATGTATATATCTTGTTTAACTTCTGTCGGTTTCATTTGTATTGTACGATGTTTGGAGTTATTATATTCTTCAACCAAATTATTGAGAATATTTATCCACTTATAGGAGCCTCTTTGCCGTCATCTGTTTGTAGGTTTCTTGGTACTCGTCCACTAGAAAGAATTATTTTCATAGCTGCCGTTACATTTTTTACCGATTTTGTGGCGACTGGAACTGCCCATGCAAACTTTGAGTACGTGGCAATAACAGTAAGTATAAACATTATTATTGTCACTGCCATACGTTGACATATCCACCAAATCTGCTTGCCATAAGTCATCGAAACCTTGCAATATAACTTTGTGTCTAATAAAATTCCGACGAGCCGGTTTATGCAGTTCATATGTTAGTAAACACTTAATATTACTCATTATTATTTTTCCTCGGGTTGAATAAATAAACATATCTATTGCTTGAGAATTGCTACGTCTGTAGCCACACTCTTTACACTTTGTAAATCTCTGTTTAAATTATTAACTGAGTCATGAATACGTGATATTTCTTCTTTAAGTGTAATAATTTGAGTCTGTTCAAAGAAACTAATATTATTCTGTATATTTTGTGTATCTTGATTTAATTTATTAACAAGTAATGCTACACTGTCTCGTACAATTTGTAAATCGTTTTGTATACTCAGCGATGTTCTTTCGCACGTGCTCTAATATTTTATCGTTATTTTCGAGGTCAATGTGGAATTTTGTTTTATTGGCAATGTTTAATTTCAATAATTTGTACTGATTGTCTAAACTTTCTAGTTCATTGAAGATTGGATTTAGGTTATAAATCTAGATCTATTATTTCGGATCCATAGCAGATCCCGAACAACCTGGAATTGTTTTAAATTTGTAAGATATTTTTCTTGGTCTTTTGATATTAGACAAGTGTATATTTTCTGCGGTATTACCGTGTCTTGTTTTAATTTTTGCGGTTTTCAAGTTAGGGTAAATTGATTTGACCGTTTCGTTTTTGTACTTATTTCTGGTTTTTTGTTGTTTTTGCCGGTTTTTAATATAAATCTGTTCGGGGATATGAGGTAGGTCTTCTCGCGAATCGTTCATTTTGCTAATAACTTTGTCTTTTGTTTGTTGTAATTTTTCGTTTAAATTTTGATACAGTAATTTCATTTTGGTTTTGTGATTCGAAATGTAATCGTTTAATATTTGTTTTTCTATATCCAAAGTGAATGGGGAGTCGGTTTCTAAGTGACCGGTAATTATATCGAATGGTTTTAATTTAGTGGACGTATGAATCGTGTTATTGTATGCCAATAACGCATAATTGACTTTAGATTCGATGGGATCTTTTTTATAATTTTCTTGATTATTAAACAGTCTTATGTGCTCTATTAAAGTAGAATGGAATCTTTCAACGATACCGTTTGATTCCGGATGTTGTGAACTGATGTAATGTATTTTAATTTTGTGTAGTTCCAAAAGTTCTTGCACTAAAGAGTTTTTGAATTCTAATCCGTTGTCCGAAATGATAGAATTTGGAATACCGTGGTGTGTAAAGAATTTTATTAGATTGTTAACAATTTCGATACCTTGAGCTGAATTTAACTTATATGCTTGGGCGTATTTAGAGAAGGAGTCTACTATTGTTAAGAATTTTGCGCTTTCTAATGTAATACTGTCCACATGTAAAATTTCGAATGGTTTTGTGGCAGTGGGAGTTATATTAAATTTTAAATTTAACGGGTTTCGGTCGTACTTGGTCACTTGGCAGATTTCACAGCGATTTATAAAGGATTGTACAGATTTTTTCTGATTTGGCCAGTAATATTTTACTTTGATTCGAGCTAAAGTGTCATCTATTCCACGATGATTGGTTTTACTCTCGTGGTAGTTAGTAATCAGCTGGATAATTTCGTCTTCATTGACTACGTCGATTAATTTTTTAGTACATTTTATCATATTTATTTTCGAATTTTTGAAGTAATTTTGTAAAACGTTAGTGAGTTTTATGTAGAGGTCGTTTTCGAAATATATGTGATATTTCACATTGGGGACGATGAATTCTTTTATGAAGTTTATCATTTCTTTTTCGTAATTGTTTTTTGAAAATTGTATAAAGATTTTTTGCTTTTTATCGTGAATTTTTGTTAGTTTGGGACTAGTAGGACTATGTTCTACTTCTGATATAAATATTTGGTTCTGACCGTAATTAACTGGGTAATCGACGATGGGGATGCCTATGATAGGATTTTCGTGACTAGTGTGTACCGTGACGTCGCTATCGCTGTGGTTATCGTTTTCTTTGTCGCCGATTTCTACTATGAGGGATTGGCTATCGATTTCTTTTATACGGTTGTCTAGATCTTTATGGAATTGCTCAATATATTTTGTAAGATCGTCTATTTCCTTTGAGTCGTTTATGTTTAGGTCGAGGGTAGGTGGTTTATTTACATGTTTAAAAACTGTAATAAGTATATCTGTATCGTTAAAAATGAATTGTAACATATTTTTGACGACTGTCCAGTCTTGTCTGTCTAATCCACATGCAATTTTTGGTATACTCAAATCTTTTATGTTATTTTTCAAACAAAAATTTTTAAAATTTAGAAGTGTGTAGAATAAGTCCTGTTCTGTGGGAGTGTTAAAGTAACGTTCTTTAGTTATGAGGTATATAATATAACGAAATGTATCTTTTAAATAGACTAAAGAGTGAAGCTTGGGATTTTGTTTGCGTAAATTCTCGACATGATTAAACTTATTTTTGAATTCTCTTGCAATACCTGCTGACATATGCAAATCTCGACTAACGCAATGTGCTAGGCTGCTTGTGCGCGGTGCTTCGAATAAATCGCCTTCTACTTCAAAAATATTATTATTGTAATTGTTATTTTGGTTATCTTTATTAATTTTAGTGTTCAAATAATTTTGATACAATGCTAAAGGATCTGTGAGGTTTTCTATAATAATTTTGTCACTTTGATTTTGGGGAATGCGGCTTAAGGCGTCGGCATTGGTATTCAATTTGCCTTTTTTGTATATGATTTCATAATCGAATTCTTCAAGCTTCAGTCTCCATCTAATTAACTTTTGGCTGCACTGTTTTAGGGAAAATAGCCATTTCAGGGGTTTATGGTCTGTGTATATTTTAAATTTGCGGCCAAATAAGTAGGGTCGAAAATATTGAGTTGCCCATATAATGGATAACAACTCTTTTTCTATAGTAGAATAGTTGCATTCCGTGTCATTGAGAGTTCTGCTAGCGTAAGCAACGGGCAGGTCGTTGCCTATGCTGCCTTGAGATAGGACAGCACCTATCGCTAGGTCGCTGGCATCACAAGTAAGATTAAATGGTTTAGTAAAGTCCGGGTATTGTAAGAGTGGCTCGTTAGTTAATAAGTTTTTACAGGTCTCAAAGCATTTAATGTATTCTGGATCGTTTATGTCTATAAGAGCATCCTTTTTCAAACATTTTGTGAATGGTTTAGTAATTTTGGCAAAGTCCTGAATGAATTTTCTATAGTATCCCAATAGTCCTAAAAATCCTTTTATTTGTTTTGTAGTTTTTGGAATAGGGTAATTTTGAATCGCGGTAATTTTATCTGGGTTTGGTTTAACACCGTCCGCAGTTACTATATGGCCTAAATAGGATACTTCTTTCCGCAAAAATTCGCATTTATCCAATTGAATTTTGAAATTAGATTTTTCTAATCTGTCGAATACTAATTGCAAATTATTAATGTGTTCCTGAAGGCTAGTGCTAAAAATGATTATGTCGTCCAGATATACCAAGCATTTGTCATTGTTTAGTCCTCGTAAAACGTTGTCCATCACGCGTTGAAATGTCGCGGGGGCGTTTTTGAGTCCGAATGGCATACGGGTAAACTCGTAATGTCCGTCCTCGGTGTTAAACGCGGTTTTCTGTATGTCGTTTTCGTCCATTTCTATTTGGTGAAAACCGGAAGCCAAATCTAGTGTTGAAAAATAGTGGCAACGTCCGAGTTTGTCAAGTAGGTCACTGATATTTGGTAGGGGGTATTTGTCGTCTATAGTTTTGTCATTGAGCTTTCTGTAGTCGATAACTATTCGCCATTTTTTTTGTCCCGAGGCATCAATTTTTTTGGGTACAATCCAAATGGGTCATGACCAAGGCGAGCAAGATGGTCTGATAATACCTTGATCCAGCATTTTTTGTGTTTGAATGCGAACTTCAGCTTTATGAATTTCCGGATATTTATACGACTTGGTATAAATGGGAACTTCATCTTTTGTTTTTATATCGTGTTTGATCTGATTTGTAAAAGTTAGTGGCGTGTTATCTAGATGAAATATTTGTGAATAATTTTGAATTAATTTTGAAATTTCTGATCTCTCTTCATCATTCATATGTTCTGTACGTATTTTTGAAATATCGAATTTAATTTTTTCCGAATTAATAAAATTCAAATTTGGACAAGTATTCATTTCGTAATTTTCGATTTTTTCTACTATAAATGGTTTATTTTGTTTAAAAGTGATTTCTTTATTTGTAACGTTAGTGATAGTACAGAACGCTTGATAGTTTTCTGCTGACGTTACGCATTCTGGAATGATAATTTTATCGGTGTGGTGTTCAGGTATCACGATAGTCCCGTGTTTTTGTGAAACTCGTAGTTTAACAATTTTTTCTGATTTTGGTGCAATTATTATAGCGTTATCTGATGAAATATTATTTGCATTAATTTTATTGCCAATATGTTTGTGATACATTTTGATTTTGCATGTCGGAGTTATAATTAAATTTTGACTTAGGTCGATTATTACTTTTAGTATTTTGAGATTGTCTAGGCCGAGTAACAAGTCGAATTCTTTATGGAAATTAAAAATGTGATATTTTAAACTAACATTTTTGGGAACATTAAATAATTTTGAAATTGGCACATATGTGCTGTGTTTTTCAATAGATGTACCATGTGCGGTGGATATTTTGAATGGGTCTGTGATAATCGAGTTTTTATAATATTTGTGTGCAATGTTGGGATTAATAAAGGATCTTGTACTCCCGGTATCTATTAATACTTTGAGGTTGTGTTCGGGTGGTACAATATATGGCAGTTTACTTTGGTTTGTTAAATTCATTAACTCGAGATTTCGTAAATATCTTGTTCCGTCTCCGAGGCTCTGTCTTCTAAAAAATTATTTTCAAAATTTTGTTCAGGGGCTTCTTCCGAGTGATCATAATTTTGTTCGTTAGGTTCTTGATAGATTTCGGGTTCGTTCTCGTCGATATTAAATAATTCGTTTCTTGCGGTGGTTTTAGAAAAATTATGAGACGGCCCTGGTCGAAACTGGCTTGAGTTCCTGGTACTTATACTCATAGGCGTCGGCTCGTATCTTTGATTATTTACGGGTTTATTTTGCGAATATGTGGGTCTGTTAAGTGACTGATTAAAATTTGGTTGCGGTCGTGATTGATAGGTTATTTTAGGGAATGAATTAGGTGTTAAGTTTCTTTGATAATTATTAGTATTGTGGTGTGGTTGTTGTTTTTGTGTAAAATTTTGAATATTATTATTTGGTTTAGTCACTGTCTGCGTTTTGGGTGAAAAAATTGGTTTCTCATGTTGGAAATCGTTGGTGAGCATATTCAAAGCCATATTTAGATCTTTAGGATCTTTTGTACGCATTAACTGGCCTATGGGTTCTCGTAATCCTCTTAATAAAATCCTGAGAGCATAGTCTTTAAAATATTTTGTTAATGCTGCCTGTTCGGCTTCGGGTTTTTGAGTAACAATATAGGAATTAATGTGATTTAGTAGGTGTAACACTCTATTATGATAATCGAAAACTAATTCGTTTTGTCTCTGTTTGGTCTCGGTGAGTTCTATATTTAGTGTACAAAGATCGCGCTTATCTGCGTATGTATTGATGAGCGCATTTTTTAAGTCACTCCAAGTTCTTATTGAACATGCAGCAACATTAATGGCGGCTTCGCCTTTTATTTTTGAATAGATACTAAGCATCAGATATTCATTCTGAAAATCATTTGGATTTTGTTGATTAAAGAATTTAGTGACTAATTTTTCTGCTATTTCAATAAATCGTGGTAGGAGTTCACGTTGGCCGTGAAACTCTGGTACCATGTCTAAATATTCTTTACGTAGTTCTGCCATTTTTGGTCTTTGTGGGTTTAAGACTGGTTGTCTTAAAATATTTTGTGTTGGGGTAAACTTTGGAATACGACCTTGAATTTCAAGATCGGAGTCAGAATCACTTGAATTGTCAGAACTTTCGTTACTAGAATAAATAATAGTGCCTCTCAGCGACATGTACTTACAGTAGAATCCAGTACATTGGTCCTCTGTAGTAGGTTGGAGTCGTGAGGATCGCTCTGCCCTCTCGTCTGGTCCTGGTGCGGCTGATGTCCGTTCAGCGGCTGGAACGACTGCTGATGTCCTCTCAGCTGGGCTCGGGCTGGCACAATTGTTCAACGACGAAAATGATGGTTTTGCCGAATAAATCACGAAGTGAACCGATATTATATTCGCTAATATCGTAACGGCAATCCTACCGACTGCGCCACTTATAATGTCAAAGATTGCCGTTGAGTTTTAAAAAAATTTATTTATTACAAATGCATCTGTTAGATGCTACAATTCTAAGTGAATACAACAAGACTAACTAAAAACTAAGTTTAACATGCTTATATAACATTTGCATAAAGAAGTGTAGGGTTGCGGCGTGAGATCTGCAACCTATGCAGGATTCGGCTTTGGATGGTGATGTAACTTATATATATATATATATATATATATATATATATATATATATATCTTCCAGAAGGATCTTACGAAATTAAAGACATAAATGAATATGTTAAAACACAATTACCTAGTGAAATTAATTTTGAACTGAGAGCCAATAATAATACAATGGATTTATTTCAATAAACCAAATAGTTTTGGATCTCTTTTGGGATTTACAGAACGAATTCTCAAGCCAAATAAATGGCATGAATCGGACATACATGTACTTATTATTAAATGTCTAATATACCCATAGAATGTAACATTACAACAGGATCTTATATAAATGAGAAATTAATGCATACAATTCATGAATTTATACCATTGGTACCACCTGGATATAATATAATAGAAAATCCTAGCAATGTAATCTATCTGTCACTTCGAGTAAATACAATTGATAATATAACACTTAAAATACTTGACCAAGATAACAATTTATTCAATTTTCGTGGAGAAGCCAACACAGTAAGAGTACACATCAAACAGCTTTAATACAATGTTGTTACAGAAGAAACAAAATAAAAATTTACTACGTTATGCTTATCCTTTAGTGATTTCACAAAAAAGAAGAAGAAGAGGAAAATCTGGTATTCATAAATACAAATGCTAATTTCAAAACAGTATCAGAACCAATTCTTCCGTTCCGAAGTTAACAACATACAGTCAAAACATCCTGAGAGCTCTTGGCTATAAGTTAAAATATGAGCAGTGCAACAACAACATACATCACTGATGATATGTTATCAGTGGACGAAGATAATAAGTTCGACGAGTCTATTACCCGCATAGAGTGGCATACACATCAGCCATACGTGACAACCACTTTCAATAATAATGACGAGATTCCTATTCCAATTCAACAGCAAGATATATATACACACAGTTTTCTTTACATAGAAGGTAAAATTGAAGCTGGTCAGCAAGGTCCACAGGCAGAAA
The DNA here is from genome assembly GCA_035578165.1 of Stenolophus ochropezus. NCBI lineage: Eukaryota > Metazoa > Arthropoda > Insecta > Coleoptera > Carabidae > Stenolophus > Stenolophus ochropezus. Next base: position 9,992,888 of record JAQOWZ010000008.1, on the reverse strand, counting down.
TTAAGTTCATCAACAATGGAATTGTCTACTTGTTTGATGAAATACGATATGAACTGAATGGAATCGAAATTGATCGCACAAAAACATTGGGTATAACATCTACTGTCAAAGGATATACCTCATTCACACCAAATGAAGTATTGTCTTTAGAAAACGCAGGCTGGAACACAAAAAATGATAACCATACAATTAGTTTCAAAGAAAATTTCAATGTATGTATACCATTGAAAATGTTGTTAGGATTCGCTGAAGATTTTAACAAAATTATTTTGAATGCACGTCAAGAATTAATACTGGTGCGTTCTAAAGGTGGCTTTACACGATCAAAGAATTTGAACTATTTTATGTCATATTTTTACATCATATTCTTTGATCAAATGGCTCCGCTTTACACGTTCAAAATTTTTGAACTATTTTCCCTTATAAAGTAGGAGTATCAATAAAGAAAAGAAAAATATAGGTTGATCACAATGATATATGATTTCACATTTGTTTATTTTTCACTTTTGACATTTGATAATGTTAGAGTTTTACTAATTTGAAGTAAATACATATTTTGATATTGATTATGCCACCTAAAATAAAAAATAATAATTTAGAAGTTGGCGATGTAACAAAATAATATATTGACATGTTTTGTATTTTGATAGTGTCAGAAAATATTTTATTGTAATAAAAACTAATAATTATTGTTAAAAGTGTGTATCATTGAACCATAAATCTAACAGGTTATGGGGCCCAGGCTACTGTAAAAGAGGAAAGTTGCAAGTAGGCAATAATAATAAAAAAAAAAAGTAAAAAGGTGGAGTTAGCACCAAAAATGGAGACCAGCGTAATAAAACTAAATGATAACAACTATAAAATATGGAGTCACCAAGTAAGATTAATTATTAAAGCTAAAAAGGCCTGGTTTACAATAGAGAATGAAAAACCGAAGAAAGCAGGAAACAATGCAACAGCAGAAGATAAAGCTATCAAGAATAAAGAAATTGAGGAATATGAAGAGAAGAGTGCCTTAGCAGCCTCAATAATATTAAGTACAATTGAGCCGGATCAAGCTCAACAAGTTCTTAATTTAGATGAAGCAAAAGATATATGGACAAAATTAAAACAAACACATGAAGGTAAAAGATCATCTAGACGAGTAGATTTGAGACTGGAATTAAGTACAATGAAGAAAAAAGAAAATGAAACATTAGAAAAATACCTAACAAGAAGCCAATTCATAAAAGATCAGTTAATTCAATGTGGAGCAACAGTCGAAAATGAAGAGTATTTCGGACTTATGTTAAACGGTCTACCAAAGGAATACAATATGATAAGACTGCAAATGAAAGCAAATGGTTTAGATAAAATAACATATGACGAATTTATTTCAGGTCTAAAAATACAAAAAGATGAAAATGATTTAGAAGAAACTGAAGTAAAATTGGAAGCAGCATGTATAACAAAGGACAAATATCATTCTAATTCTCCTCTCAATCCACCAAAAAGAGAATTTAGAAATAACAAAGAATGTTATGTTTGCGGTAGAACAAACCACTATGCACGGGATTGTTATTACAAGTATAACCCTAACAACAAAACACGAATTCAAAACAGAAATTTAGAAGATTATAATCAAACAAGAGTTAATAATTATAGGAGAAAAAGATATGAACAGAACAGTTACGAGCGGAACACCAATAGGGATACAAAAGAAAATAATTATCAAAAATAACCGTTGTTAAGAAGATATCAGAAGAAAAAGAAATTACTGGAGATGTCAAAAGTGAGAATAAAATATATGAACAAATTGCTTTACGAATACAAGAATGTAAACAGAACATTAAACAACAGACAAGAAAATGGTACATCGACTCTGGAGCCACAAGCCATATGACTTTTGATAAAAATAACTTCAGTTACCTTGAACAAACAGATCAACAGTATGTAAAAATGCCAGACGGAAACAAAATGAAAATTTGCGGAAAAGGAACGGTACGCATGAACATAGAAAATAAAAACAAATCTATGTTTTTATATTTACTATAAAAACATAGATTTGTTAGACGTATTATGGGTACCGGAAATAATGGAAAACTTAATATCAATTAGTAATCTAGAAACTAAAGGCTGTAAAATAATATTTGAAAATGGAAGAAGTAAAATATTTGATAAAAATGATACATTATTACTAACCGGAACAAGAAAAGACGGACTGTATGAAATGGATGGTGAGGAAGTGTCAAATAATGAATTTGTTTATACTGTTAGTAATATCGAACAATGGCACAAACGTTTTGGACACCAAAGCATGCAAACCTTAAGAGATATGAAAAACAAAAACACTGTTGAAGGTTTAAACATGCATAGCAAAAATAAAGAAGTTATTTGCACAACATGTATAAGAGCAAACATTTAGAAAGTCATTTACCAAACATAATGAAATAAAATCAAAGAAACCATTAGAATTACTGCACATGGATCTCTGTGGACTTTTACCAGAATGTTCACTTGGAGGATCAAAATATATGTACTTGATAATAGATGATTATTCAAGAAAGCATTATGTATATTTTTTGAGAAACAAAAATCAAGCATTAAACGTTTTTCAAAGGTTTAAAAGAGAGATTGAAAATCAAATAGGTGAATCAATAAAAAGAATACGGAGTGACAATGGTAAAGAATTTGATAACAAAAATTTCAAAGACTTCTTACAACAAAACGGAATAATTCATGAGAAAACAGCGGCCTACACACCACAAGAAAACGGAGTTGCAGAAAGGGGGAATCGAACAATTTTAGAAATGACCAGAGCGATGCTCTTCGAGTCAAAACTACCAAATCAATTTTGGGCTGAAGCAGCGAATTACGCCGCATACATTAAAAATCGAACCTTAGTGAAACAAATTGAAATAACACCAAATGAAAAATTTCACTGTAAGAAACAAAATGTGGAACATTTAAAAATATTTGGTTCGCTTGCTTATTATTGGTTAGCAAAAACTCAGCGAGATAACAAATTATCTAATACTGCAAACCCTGGTATATTCTTAGGATTTGATAATACTACTAACCACATAAGAATATACTGTATAAGAAGAAAAGAAGTAATAATTGTTAGAGATGCTAAAATAATTGAAAGCGAGCTAGGAGTAAAATTATTACAAGAAGATAAAAACATTAAACAAGAAAGTACACTTTCAGTATATATTTCCGATTTAGAAGAGTCAAAAAATGGTAAAAATGAAGAAGAGATAGAAACAAGAGACGACAACTACATAGAAAATAATAATGAAGATCCAGACAACGTTGATATAATAAACTATGAGGATAATATAGAATTATCAGAAAATAACAAGGAGAGTTATGCATCCGAAGAAAGTAACGAAACAGATTATTTGAAAAACAGTACTAAAAAAGATACAGATTTTAAATCAATTCAAAATTGCAATGAAAATTTTGGAACTATTCGGAGATCGGAAAGAATAAAGAAGAAACAACAACAGCAAGCAAATTTATCAAGAACTACGGAATGTCCTGAATCATTTCAAGAGGCATTACAAAGCACAGAAAGTAATGAATGGATAAATGCAATTAACGAAGAAATTAATGCACATGAAATAAACAAAACGTGGACAATAGTAAACAGACCATCTAATAAAACAATAGTAGATTCAAAATGGGTTTTTAAGTTAAAAAAGAACGATGATGGGTCTGTGAGATATAAAGCTAGATTGGTAGCTCGAAAGTTTAAACAAAAACCGGGCATTGACTATAATGACATATTCTCACCAGTAGTGAGAATTAACACTTTGAGAATATTACTAGCATTGGCTACAGAAGAAAATTTAGAACTCAATCAGTACGATTTTAAAACGGCATATCTCAATGGCGTTTTAAAGGAAGAATTGTATATGGATATTCCAGAAGGAATAAAAGGTAATAGAAAAGAATATGCATGTAAACTAGAAAAAGGAATCTACAGTTTGAAGCAGAGTGCTGCAACATGGTATGAAACTCTAAAAAAGGAAATATTAGAATTAGATTTTGAAGAAATTTATTCAGAACCTTGTGTTTTCATCCACAAAAGATCAGAAAAGGATTATATAATATTATGTGTGTATGTCGATGATATTTTGTCTATTTCTACAAAGAAAGATTTAAATGAGGAGGTGATGAATAAATTAAAATCTGTCTTTGATTTAAAATACATCGGAGAGCCAAAGAATATCTTAGGATTGGAGATAAAAAGAGACAGAATAGCAGGAGAATTACATATAGTACAAGAAAATTATATTAATAAAATACTGAAACGATTCAATATGGAAGAGTGTAAAAGCACAACTACGTCAATGATAACTATGTCAGAAGAAACGAGAACTACTCATTCAAAAACAGACGAATGTTTACCATACCAGGAGCTAATAGGGAGTTTATTATATTTATCACAAACAACTAGACCAGACATATGTTACGCGACTACTTATCTAAGTCAATTTTGTGCAAACTACAGTAAAGAACATTGGATATCAGCCAAACGAATTTTAAGGTACCTCCAAGGCACAAAAGAAATAGGTATTTCATATAAACGTACAGGAAAACCGATCATTGGATACAGTGACGCAAGTTGGAACAACCAAGAAGATGGCAAGGGTTATTCAGGATATGTGTTTAAACTAGCAAATGGAGCTGTAAGTTGGTGCAGCAAGAAACAAGAAACTGTCGCGTTAAGCACCTGCGAAAGCGAATTTTTAGCCATAACCGAAGCGGTAAAAGAAATTATCTGGATTAAGAAACTGTTTACAGATTTATCATTTGAAAAATATTTAGATTCTTCAATACTTTTAAAAGTTGACAATCAAGCAGCAATACAATTATGCAATAATAAAATTTTTCATGCGAGAACTAAGCACATTCAACGTAAATATTTTTTCCTGAGAGATGAAATTCGAAGACATAAGATACAACTAAACTACACAGAATCAAGAAATATGTTAGCAGATTTTCTTACGAAACCAGTCGTAAAAATTATTCAGGAAAATTGCAAGAATAATTTGAACATAAAGAAGAATGTTATGATAAATTAAGCCTAATTAATATCAAAATAGAGGGAGTGTTAGAGTTTTACTAATTTGAAGTAAATACATATTTTGATATTGATTATGCCACCTAAAATAAAAAATAATAATTTAGAAGTTGGCGATGTAACAAAATAATATATTGACATGTTTTGTATTTTGATAGTGTCAGAAAATATTTTATTGTAATAAAAACTAACAATTATTGTTAAAAGTGTGTATCATTGAACCATAAATCTAACAGATAACAACATAATCCCTAGAATTAACTAAAATTTGAAGTAAACGACCTTGAAATTTAGGACATGCTCTAAGTGAGAATTTCTATGTCATAGCATATGAACTATGAACAGTGAAATTTCTTTGAACGTATAAAGTGTGAGAATCACATTGAACAATACGAAGTTGTAGAAATTGATGTAAACTTATGATCGTCTAAAACGCGCTTAAGTCTGATAATGACGCTTTACTGTGTACACAAGCAGACAATGTAAATAATATATCTGTAAAACTTAATAAAATCCAGTGGCGAGTACCGTACGTATACGTAGCCAATCCCGAACGTTTACTTTGTTGAATATAGTTGAACAAGGTAAACCTGTTGTAAATTTTCGGAGTAGGTCAACATATGAGTTTCCTATGTTACTAGTATTTTAAACTGATGAAAAAACTCATTGGAGCAAGATACGTCTTCGTTTGATCATTGTAATATTACTAATGTGACGCTGTATTTAAATTCTGAATGTTTTCCTTATGACAATATGAATTTAGATATTGACAACAATAAATGTGCATTAATGTATGACATGTATAAAAGATTTCAGTCATCGTATTATGGTCGAAGTGGTTACGGTGAACCATTATTTAGGGTTCAAGAATTTAAAAACATAGCACCAATTTTGGTAATTGATTGTTCAAGACAAAACGAATCTAGAAAAACATCAACTGTAGATATTCGATTAGAATTCGAATCAAAAACTCCAATTCCAAATAACACATCTGCATATTGCATAATAATGCACGACCGTCTCATAGAATATAATCCATTAACGAATATTTTTAAAAAGGTTTTGTAAGTAAATACTAATCAGTTCTCAAGTAATTCTTCAACAGACCACTTTACACTGCTTATAAACAAAATAAAAATTTGTTTGTTTAATTATTAAGAAAGTGTTATGTTGGTTTTGAAGTTTATAAAAATGAAAGATTTTATTATTGATATCCAAGGATAAAGATTCAGTAATGACCGCTTTATTTTAAAAGAAGTGGCAATCTTAACAAAATATAATACGCAGTTACAGCACTTATACGTAGATCCGCCTTGTTTTTGGAGTGACGTCAGTTTTTCATTACGAATACAAATATGATGGCTTGTTAAAAAGGTTTTGTAAGTAAATACTAATCAATTCTCAAGTAAATCTTCAACAGACCACTTCACACTGCTTATAAACAAAATAAAAATTTGTTTGTTTAATTATTAAGAAAGTGTTGTTTGGTTTTGAAGTTTATAAAAATGAGAGATTTTATTATTGATATCCAAGGATATAGACTCAGTAATGACCGCTTTATTTTAAAAGAAGTGGCAATCTTACCAAAAAATAATACGCAGTTACAGCACTTATACGTACGTCCGCCTTGTTTTTGTAGTGACGTCAGTTTTTCATTATGAAAACAAATATGTTGGCTTGAACGCAATTATCACGGGCTTTCGTGGAATGATGGATATATAGATTACTATACAGCTCAAAATATAATAAAGAACATATTGTCATGTGAATGCAGGGTATATTTGAAAGGAAATGTGCACCATGGTTAATTTTGGTGAAAATATATGTGAATATGATGAAATGCCGCCGTCTCTACGCATGGAGAACAAGTATACTTCAAATATTTCTTGTTTTTCTCATAAAGCTCTTTCAACAAGAAGAAATATATTTCCTGCTTGTGCACTTCGAAATGTATTCACACTTAATGCTTGGCTGACAAGAAAACAAGAAGATGATTCATTCTAATTATAAATATTGCCTTTCTTTATTTTTTATATTAAGAATATTTTCAAGTTATATGATAATAATATTGTATTTATATATGATTCAAAACAAAATTTTGATATCGTTAAGTTGTTTTTTTTACTTTACCCGTAGTACTTTTATTTTTTTCAGATGAAAATTATATGTATTGTTAAACGATTAAAAGAAAAAAAGGTAAATATAAGGTTTGTAATCACACACAAAGAATATATAATTACGCAATATTATATAAATATATCATGTCATCGGGATTGACTTCAATCTGACGGAAACCGGATGAGAGATCTATGGTGGTAAAATTGGATTTTCCAAGTTTATCAAGGATGTCTGTGATGTCAAGGATGGGGAACTTGTCGTCCACGGCCTTTTCATTTAATTTGCGGTATTTTTGGTACCACTCATATGGGTGACGACCAGAGTGAATACGAATGTTGAATGTAATCTCCTAACATTTTGTGTATTTGATTCTGCACTTCTTCTTTATAAATCTCCGGATATTTGTATTGTTTCGCATGTACAGGTATGTCATCTACGGTTTTAATATGATGTTTTATTTTACTAGTGAATGATAATTTCTCATTCTCGCCTAGTAACAAGTCTTTGTATTTCCTCAGTGTAATTGATAGCGCGTGTTTTTCTTTATCATTTAAATGTTCGTCTCGTATTACTTGCTTGTTTATCTCAATGTTTAGGTTGTTAAAATGACTGATTAAAATATTGAAATTTGTATTTAAATTTATTAAGAAAAATGACTTCTTCTTAAACAAAATCGACGTGTGTATTGTAAAATGGACGGGAAATGTGGTCGTATTTAGTTTTATCAATTTTGGGTAAATGTAATTTTGAGATGAGCCAGTATCTAAAAGGATTTTGTAGTCTGAAATTTAGATGAAGGGTAGCTGGCCGAAGTTATTAGTCAAGGATTAAGTTCTTGTGACTCGAGTATGGAAAAATTATGTTCAACGATATTGATATTGTCAATATATTCTTGTTCGTTTTCAAAAATTTGTTGTTCATTATCTACGACTTCTGTTTCCATAGATGTTTCGTCAGTTTTTCCAAATTTTTATTATATAATTCTTGTTTGACTTGTCTAGTTTGAATACGCAAAAGTGTGGGATTTCTGTATGAGGCATTGCGGAAGTTTGCTTGCGGAGAAAATGGTCGTTGGTGGTGTTGCACAGTGACTACTTGAAAAAGGGGCAAGAAATTTATGCATGGGTGATTGATATCTAGGTTGATTGAAATGAATTTGATGCTTTGGTGGTTGTCTGAGGGAATTTTGTTGGTTTTGTTGAAGTTGTTGTTGGGTGTGGATATACTGGAGATCATTTGTATTTAGATTAAGAATGTCAGTGAGATCTTTGGGATTACGGTCTGCTAACTGACTTCTAAAGGGTTCTCTGTAGTTGTTTATAAAACTTTTTACGAAGTATTCCATTGCATTGGCTATAACTACTTTGCTAACTGCTGTCACAAATTTACATTCTATCTTACATTTGTAAATGAGGTACAAATCATTAAATTTATTATAGTAATCGAATATGCTCTCTTTTGTTTACCTATAATGGCTAGCTTCGTACATAATTGTATGCTCGGAGCATGTGTCAGAAAAATGTTGTTTTAAATGTTCACGAAGTTCTGACCATTTTTTAAAACTAGACATATTTAAATTTTGTGCGGCTATTCCGCGAATTTGGTTTTTCAAAGTTAACATTACAATTTTCTGTGTTATTTCTGATGGATTTGTTTGTTGTATTCACGAGTGCATATCGTCAATAGTGTTAATAAAGTTGGAGAGTGTTTTACATCTCCATCAAATGTGGGTGGCTAAATCAAGCATTTTAATAATGTCGTTGTTTAATTTTTCAAAAATATTTTCCTGAATATCAGGCATGTGTGTTATACAATTGATTTACTTTCAAAAGATAATTAATAATAAATATTCACTCACACTAATAGGAGTAGTTCTTTGATCGCATGGTTGTAGTTGTTACCTTCCGGTCTCGGCGGGAGTGAATCACGGGATGTAGCGGACGGGGCGATTCTTAGCTGTTGCGATGTATTTAAGGAGGAACTGCGGCCCTGACTGCTTCGACGGCCTAAATTCGTTCCCTGTTGCGCGTTTATTACCGAAATATCGAAGTTCGTTTTAGTGTTTAACCGTTAAAACGGACGAATGCGGTTCTTGAACGGATTGAACTTGTATAATGTTTCCGGAACGCGCAAACTACATTTAATCCTTTCTCGACTGCGCCAATTATATTTAATAAATCAGAAAATTACTTTTTAAAAAATATTTATTTGAACAACAAGACGTTTCTACAGTAGTGCGAAGAATAATACAATACAATTTTTAAACGTATACTAGAAAGATTATCTCCTTATATTTCTATTGAGAACATATTTTCTTACAGCGTTCCACGACTAAATATAATGAGTTGTGGGATTGTTTAGGGGGATGTCTCTATTTAACTTATATTTAAGTTGAAAGTGTTGAAATATAATAAAAATATATTTATAAAATGAAGATTTCTGAAAAAGATCAATTTTTTTAAGAAAGTATGAAAAACTGATAAAATCTTGTTTTCCTTGTTCTTGTAAAATGTAACTACATTTATACATAAAATCTACACTCTTGAAATTCATTGAGGTTTTTTTACTGTTTTTTCCTTTTGCTTGATACAAGGTAGGTTCGAATAATTTTTAGGAAATTCCTATGACGTTCACAAATGTAAGTACGGGTTTTGCAACGTAACATGATATTTGAATTTTGGATGTGCAGTAAACTGGCGGGAAATTGTAATTCAATTCAATTCATGAAGTGAATATACATAAATTAAATATTGTACCAAAATTTGTGCCATCGATTGTGTCGCAGTACGTTTGATTTCTTTCTATTCTTTCATTTCCTTTTTAAGTATGAAGTTACATTGCATTGACTTACGATCGAAAAACTAAATTTAAAATTTTAGTGCATCAGTTTTTATATTAAAATAATTTATGGATTTTGAGGAATTATTACTATTACATGATTAATATATATTCCTTCATGAACTATTTCAAGGTAAAGAAGAATACAATAGGCTGTATGACCACTTATTAGCATTTGAATTTATGAAATGACGCTATATCTCTGAAGTCACGTAGCAAATGAGAAAGCAGTTTCCAATGCTAAAAGTGAGAATTTAATAAACTTATTTTTTTACCCAATGATATCATATAAATATTGTTAATAATAAATTGGTCATAGCTATTATGAAACAATGTATATGATCAGTATAGACAATTCATAGAATAAAATAAAAAGATATTACACAACAGATTGTTTTGGTGTAAAGTTGGTTGACATTGAAGTGTTAACTGTCAACATTATCAATGTCATATGATTTACGGAGGCTATTTAGTGTTTTTTAAAAAAACTTTATTATTGTTTTCTATAGAGCTATCAACAATTAAGCGATTTAAAACAATACAGATTATTTATTTTTTGTACAGAACCATAAAATAGACGAAAATATTTGTTATATATCCCATTATGTTCAGGCTAAGTAAATATTTCCTATGGCTAATTATATTTGTAAACGAATATTCTGTTGATGTCTAGTTATATAACACATGTAATACAAATTCGGCTATACAGATTTTAATGAAACATCATAATTAGGCTTCTGTCATTAAGAGCGCGAATAAATATTTTGTTAGTAAAAAGAGGTTAACCGCAACTAATACTTAAAATCGTATTTTTAAGTATTTTGCGTAATAAATAATTACTTTAAAAAAACAATTGAGTTCGCTCTAAATTTTGTTAGTGTCAAATTTATATATATATAAAAATTAAATTGTTTTTTAATGACATTTCTCATCATATATTTCATTTTGCAGAAATATATGCTGATGATATGAACTTTTTTATTTACTTGTAAATCAGAGACATGTAACAAGTTTTTCCAATAATATTTTTATTTTTAGCATATTAAGAATTTTTCGTATGTATTTAATATGTTTAATTTTTTATTAAGTAGGTATAAAATATATATTAACATTTTTAAAATGTAATTATGCTGTAAAGTTTCCAAAAAGAACGAGTAACTTGTTATTAAATATTCGGAATTTTGGGGTGTCAATTATATCTGCTCTAATCAATTTTTGATACAAAATTAATCATTACTAATTCGGAAATTTATAAACAAATGATAAAGTATGGTGTACATTTCAGACGTAAATAATTATTATTTCTGTTATTACACATATAACAATTTTTAAATAAAATTTATATCGTTTAAAGAAATTATCTAATCCTCTGAATATATTTTTTAAAATCAATTAAAATTTGCTACGTCGTTATTGAGGTGTTCGTCATAGTATATTAAATATTAAGAGTTGTAACGTGCACATTACGCACGAAGTGGAAAAGTTACACAAGAGCGAGTTTGTAATTCCACAATTGCGTAATTGATTTACAACTCGCTTTATGTGCTTTACTATTTCTATGATCAATATTTGACTGTTTTTCTATCACATCACGATCACACAATTCACTGAAAAAATTGACACATCACTGGTAAATAGTGCCAAATACCGAACATAAAAACAACAATGTGAAACTGTCAACCTCTATTTACAACCCAATAAAACAGTACTATGTAGAATGTTTTATTTATTTCTTCATTAGTCGTAATGTTTTAAATTATTTATAATTTTGTCTTATTTATACTGCTAACATAATTTCAATAAATAAAAAATTCCCTAACTGTGCGATGGCGTACTTTGCACACGGCCTTCCATAATGAGACCCTTAGATAACTTACAAGTAGTACAATAATGGCTACTTATATAAGTGGTCGCAGAAAAAACAAATTATTAACTTAAGAAAATTACGGAAAATTATAATACCTGAAATATTATTCACGGCAAACAAATGTTTTCGAAATATTTGAGAATACAATAATTATAATTTATTACACATATAAATATAACAGTTTTTTTGTATATCAAAGGACTAAAGTATAATTTTTTATTATGCATACGGAATTTATTCTACGGGGTGCTAGCCGAAGAAAATGTGAATAAAAAATACTTTAGTCCTTTTTCCGAAATCGTTAAATTATTAATTAAAAATAAATTAATTCCGGGAATTTCTCCGGGAAATAAAAATATTCCTGACGGAAAATTCTCTAAACACGTTTCCTGGAAAAAAATAGGGAATTCTATTTCAGAAATTTCCGGAAATATATGGGAAAATACCCGGAAACTAGTAGGGAAATTCCCGGGAATAAGGGAAGTTCTCGAGATTAAGAAGGAAAATTCCCGATAATAAATTTAATGCAGGCGTGTGTTCTCACCAGTCCCGACTAATTTGTGTTAATATTCTAATAACTTTATAACTATGACTGGAAAACGGAAAAAAAATAATTCTTAATAATTTTACTACAACAACATCACCATTTGTGTTAGTAAAGATTATGATATAATCAGTATTTAATTGTCTCTAATTTTTATGAAATAATGATTTTATAAGAAAAATTATCATTAATTTTTCCCTAGGAATTTCCCGGAAAATATACCCAGAAATTCCTCAGAAAATTCCCGAAAAACTTTCCGGGAAATTTTGCGAAATATTCGTTCCCGGGAATTTACCAATCACTACTTATGAATCAATTCTCTGATCACAATTACAGCAGTATGGATTATTTTTGTATGTATGTTAATTTTATTAATATAGGTGCATTAATAAGTGCTTCTAAAAGAATTTTTATAATTATTAAAGGAGCTTAAGTACGAAATGTACACTAATAATTTTAAAGAATTAATAGACAAGATCTATTGATAAAAAAGATAATCATATAATGTTACAGTGAGTTAGCTTTAGGGAATCGCATATTTAATCATTGAAAAGAGACCACAAATTATTTTTTATACTTGCTATAACTAAGCGATATTTAAAAGACAGATTCACCATTTACGGTTTATTTTATTTAAAAAAATTAACCCTGTCAGTAAAAGACATCACTTCAGTAAACAATAGTGCATTCTGTTAGTAAAAGTGATATTGTGAGGCACACAAAGACACTTTAACTCTGAATAGCAGATACTATTTTTTCTTCAAACGTAGATATACAGGTGAATACTGAAAACCTTGACATAGGGAAATAACATGGGAAAACAGTTTTTTGCTGTTTCCATCTGTCCCGCTAAATAAAATCGGGTGTATATGGTATCGTTGTATGGCCGAGGTGGTCTCGAACCAGGTCTTGTAGATTATTTATATTACGAATTCGCCCTCTTATCCACTCTGCTATGGAGAATTTTGTTTTAGACGTTTCTTATTCGAAAATATGAAGGATAACCTTCAAAATACAATTTATTTTATCAAATATTTCAGTTAGAAAAGGCCATATTACACAACATTTGGTTTTATTAGATGCAAAATTAAGTAATCTAACTAACGATACCATATACACCCGATTTTATTTAGCGGGGTAGATGGAAACAGCAAAAAACTGTTTTCCCATATTATTTCCCTATGTCAAGGTTTTCAGTATTCACCCTGTATATTTTAATAATATTGTAACGTTGTTTATTTATCAATTACAATTAGTACAAAATATAATTTTCATTGGCATACATCAATAAATGTTTCCAATAATATCTGCAACCAACTTGATAATAATTATAGTAAAATCCCAAGTATACTGTGATATACTTGTCACATTATTCCCTCCTTAAGATCTGATCGTCCCGATCTTGATTTTGTATAGCTGAACTTTGGTATTCTTTCAAGCCATAATAAGGGGATAATCTGTTTATATGCACCACCTTGGGTTTTACGCTGTAGACCATGTCATTAATTTGTTTCTTAATTTCATAGGGACCCTCCCACTCAGATTGTAATTTAGGTGATTGCTTCTTCCTCTTATAGGGATTATAAAGCCAAACAAGATTCAAATTTCCTTTCCTTGGCTGCCGTATCATATCGAGTTTTCATTCGTTCACTTGGTAAGTTTGCATTTTGTTAAACTAGTTCATGTATGCTATCCATTCTCCGTCGAAGCTTCTCTACATACTCATGCCTCATTGATTGTTCTGAGGGTAGAGTTCCATAAAAGCAATTCACAAAAAAAACTTCATCCATAATTTTTACCACAATTAATGTATGTGTGAACGTCTTACTGCCCATTGAAATTCTAACATATGATTTCCCTAAAACCTCAATTTCATCTCCCGTAGCTGTAACAATATTAAAATAAAAAATACGTCGTATTTTATTCGTCGGAATGAGGCCCGGCCGTGCAACTAAAACATTGGTACCAGTATCAATTACAAAATACCGTAATGTCCCTCCGAGTAGACCACCTACAATCAAACTGTTCTTAGTTACCTTCATACTAGAAATTTTAGGGCACTTCCTATTACCCGCTGAAGTTGGCCCCCTATCATTGGCGGTTTTTAGTTCCCCGCCGATGCTTGTAGTTTTAACCTTTCTTGATATTTGGCTTTTGTATGATCTTCTTTGCCGCAAAATAATTAATTGATTCTTCTAAATTCCCTATAAATTTATTGAAGTTGTGTTGTGTTCTTATTCTCTGATCCAATCATTTCATGTAATTTAGCTGGCTGTTGTAAAGCTATTCTCATGGTTTTGTAGTTTAATGTTACTTCAACTACGTACCAGAATATTGTCGTGCTTGATGTGCACACTGCAGCAGCCATTTCTACTATATCTAAGCCTTGTACAAACTTTTGAATTAAAATTGATTGAAGCACGTCATCTGCAAAATTTCTCAATTTCAGTAGCACACTCTTGCACAGGTTCTCTTGGATATCTTCGTCTAGAGGAGAACTGAGAGCGATACAATGGTTGAAGAAGCTTCTCTCCTTATCTGACATGTAATGCTTTGAGCAAATTTACATATGAGTTGAACGAGCTGCTAGTACGCAAAACACTGGTGGCTTCTCCTTGAAGCGCCAAAGTCAGGTTGGTAAACTTATCCCTATCTGTCCATTTATTATATTCCGCTGCTTGATGAAATTGCTTCAAATAAATGTGCTAAGAAGTTTTCCTATCAAAATGTAGAATTTTAACTTTAGAAGGAGCACTCATAGATCCGTTTCCATCTATAGTTACAGTAGTACTTCCTAACTTTATCAAATTTATTTCTTCTCGTATTTTTTATATTATTATCTACTTCAGTAAATAAATAAGTAATTGTAGACAGTCGGAAATAAACATTAATAATTATATTAAAATTCATATATCTCATTAAAGCCTTAACATTCGTCTTTAATATATGTAAACACAATAGTTATTTATATATCAAGTGCTGAAAGTCTATCTTTGTCGAACCAAAACGAAAGTTGCAGCCTGAGCGAAGCGAAGGTTGCAATCGTTTGTGTTCGACAAAGGACTTTCAACACGTGTTATACACACTATTTTTTCTACTCCTGCAAGAAAGAAAATAAGGAAATAAAAAATTATTTTTTAAACATAATTTGACATTTATTGCAAATTTTGTTTTTGTGATGCGCAAGTGATGCGTATCCATGGCAGCAACAATGCAACAAACATTTATTAGTGCTGCAAAGAGTCACTTTCAGCATAAAAAACAAACCAGAAAATTGTATTTTCAAAGCAGGAGTAGAAAAAAGTGTTTTACAGGTTGTAATTTTTAGTAACATAAATAAATATTCAAAATGATAAACCTTTTTTCTTACATGCTTATTAAACTTATAATTGCTCTTAAAATATGTGGCCAAGAAATTTTATTTTTACATATATTATTCTTTATACAGTAAACTTAAATGCAGAATATTTATAATTGAATATTTTATCATAATAATTGTTTATTTTACATAATTGTAAATATTGTCTATTCAGAAATCAATATTAGGACTGCGCGATATTCGAATTTCATTATCAATATTCGATAATAAAATAATATCGATATTTTTTGATATATCTATTTATTGATATTTGATTTTAGACTCAAAACATATGTTTATCTTTTCAACTATATTAATACTATCCTACTTTGATTTCGTTTTAAAAAGAAATTATGATAAATAGCTTTTCATATGAAAATATTATTTCCTTAAATAAAAAAATATATAAGCTACCTGTGATTTTTCTTATACAGAAAATAATTTTTTCGCATACACAAAGTTATAGTTTGACAAGAGATCTCAAGTTGACGTTTAAATTGTTTTATGGTTGTGGTATCTATTCAAAGTTTTTTCCTGAGTGAAAGAATTGAAGGTAATGTGACCTTTATGCATTCTGCTCTAGGGTGTAGAATTGTACGAAATCCATTAGAATACACTGTTTGTTCCAGGTACCCAGCTAAGCACTGGATTTGGAAATCCCAAAGTAACATTAGCATGCCTTACTTAATATAGATGGATTACTGCACAACATGGAACTAACTAGACAGGGATGTATTTAAAATTTTAATACCGTGTTTTATGAAAAATACTCTAATAATTGTCACAAGTTGTGGTAACGTTGATGTACACTTGGTAATAAGAACCTTATGTTATAGCAGTTTCGCTTTTATGCAAAAAATTTTGGCATTTCCACGAAGATAATGATTATTTCTAAGAAATTACTGGTATTAAAATTTTAAATACATCCCTGTCTAGTTATTTCCATGTTGTACAGTAATCCATCTGTATTAAGTTAGGCATGCTAATGTTACTTTGTGATTTCCAAATCCTGTACTTAGCTGGGTACCTGGTGCAAAATCTTTGAATAGATACCGCAACCATAAAACAATTTAAACGTCAACTTGAGATCTCTTGTCGTACTATACTTATATACTAAAATAAAAATCTCGTTGAAACGAGAAAAATATAACTTTAATAGCATTATCCTTAAATAAATAAAAACATTTTCTAGCCACAAATAACTAAATTGTATGTAAATTATAAGAAATTTAAATATAAAATAACTTAAATCTACTCATGAGATGCTACCTATTATGTTAGATAGCTTACAATTTTTTTATTTAAGGATAATATTATATTAAAATGATTTTTTCGCATGCAAAAAGTAAATCTTTCTCATATGAAACGTTATTTATCATAATTTATTTTTAAAACTAAATCCATACTACAGTATTAATTTCGTTGAAAAGAGAAAATAAGTTTCTATTATATATCAAAATTGTGCCCTTGAATTTTTTTTGCGTTCGTCACTGGCTAAAAAAGTGTTTAATTTTTTTATTTTAAAAAGAACCAAAATCAGTTTTTCGCTATTTTCTTATGATCTATGGAAAATTTTGAATTTTCGCCCCTTAGATGCGAGCAATAACTCCCATTTAACGCAAATCGTAGCTGTACACACTGTATATCGTTTAATTATAATTATTTTCGTTAGGGATAGGGAAAATATCAACATCACCACATAAGGTTTTTGTTAAAAGCTAGGAACGAATAAGTTGAATTGAATTTAATTGAATTACTCTAAATACTTGGAAACAGAAGAATTAAACAGTCAAATAATCTTTAGAAAACAACTAATTTAAATATAGAAAATGCAATATCAGGCAACAGATAATATGTTGTTCTGATCAGCTTTTTATTTTATATGAATCCTATAGTATCGATCTGTATATGTAAATTTTTAACATATAAGGAAACAAAATAATGATGATTTTTTTCAACATAAATTAAAGCCAAAACCTCGTCTTGTCGATAACCTTGTGAGATTGTTATATAATATTCAATTCTACGTAAATGAAATGTTTCAAGTTTAATGACTATGTTCACTCGTTCACTAATTATGTATGTCATTTACGAACTGTACTTAGTTAATTAGAGTATTGTAATAGGAGAAAATGCATTTCTTTTTCTTATTCACAGATGAGTAATCGATTACCAAGGTCTGCCTGCTCTCGAACTTTCCCTTGTATGCTATACAAAAGATTCCAAGGGCGAACAGAGAAAGTGTCTGCAGTGTTTAGCTCGGCTGCTAAAAATGTCATTTTTTATTTTATTACGACTCGGTAATAACTACATATAGATTGTAATATACGAAAATAATAACGTGACCTTCGGTTTTTACAAATTTATCATTAAGTAACGAAAGCAAATTCAATACAAACCGTAAGAAATAACCTAGATACACTAAGATTGTTCAATGAAACATATATATTGTACATTACATGTAATCATCTAAAAATTATAGTCCACGGACAATATAATCTTATCCATAAAAACATACTATAAAAAGGCGGCACAAAATTTAGATAAATTGTACGTTGCCTTGGAGTAGAGGTTACCTCTAAATACTGATTAACACTATTGTTTTTTTTTTTTTAAATAAAAGTAAATATTTTTCCACTGGTTACATTTATACATTTATAGTCTATCCTAAGTTATGGTGCACTTTCCACGTTAGCAAAATTGCTCGAGATATGAAGTTTGATAAACATTCATTACGGTAACAGTATATCATTACCGACATAAGTGATATAGCAGATCTGGTATAAACCAGCGATGTATAATAAGAAAAGGTAATACATGCATATATTTTTATCATATGGATTTTCAGAATAGGTAATATTACCGACTATAATTCCAAAATCTCGGGTTTGACCCCGACATAGAGCAGAGTAGAGTAGAATATTTATTTACCATTTCCCTAAATTTAATAATTATTTTTTCGTCATCGAAAAATAAATATATTTAAAAAATACGGGTGTATTTTTTTTACCCAGTATCATGTGCATGAAAATAAAAATTTTGTCACATACCCCATTAAACAATGGCGGAAATCTATTTTTTAGAAAACAATCGCATATTGAGAAAATATGCCAAATTAAATATATAAATACTTTTTGTCATGTCAATTAAATATTGACATTTTGAAACTGTAACTACAACTAGAAAATTATTTTTTTAACATCATTCAAAACAACAAAATATTTTTTAACAGCGTTTAAATATGATATTTTTTTCCTCAGTTTACAAAAAATTGTAAAACTATATTGTTATTTAAGAAAAACGGTCAAATCGAAATAATTTATTTACCATTTATTATAATATGAGATGTAAATTTTTAAACTTCTTGCATGTGAGAAACTGCTCGAGATTTAACTTACTTCGAGTACCTTTTATTAATATTTCACCGTCACTGTCACTTGAACTCATTTTTACCACAAAACAACAGTAGTTTTTACTTACTATTCAAATTTATCTTTGTTTTAGAGATTTTTTTTATTTTTGTTTAATGAGCGAAGGTGATAGTAATCATGAAAACAATGGGAATGTGATTTATTAATAAAAATACAAATAACATTTACTGTCAAATAGCTTTAATAAAGAATTTAATAATTAAAATGTTACCAAAAATAGTGTATGATACATATGTGTAATGCGTCTTTTTTACATTTGTACGCCACATGTGTAAAAAAGACTTACAATAGGCATGTGTATCATAAACTATCATTATATTCATCCTAAGGCGTAGACATATGTTTTTAGATTTTAAAGGCGGTAGGTATTTTAAGAAATTTGTAACTAATTTTAATATAACAATAAAATTCTTTATTTATAGCATATAGATCATTTAATAAATTAATAAAAACAAAAATATTGGAAAATCTATTTCAAAACTCTAATATAAAGGTAGTAGCAAAACAATATCGTGGAGAAATAAGTGTTTAGTAGGTTATAAATAAGTAAAAAAGTTTGTGTTTGAGTAACTATGAATATTTTATCGTAATTTAAGATGTAAAAATTGGTTTAAAAAGATGCACTTTTATTATATTTTAAATTAAAAAATTAAAATACTGAAATAGACTTAACTTAACTTTTAAAAAAACATTCAATTATGAACTATTTTTATTTTCTAGTTGCAAGAAGTTATTACTTTTATATGTAAGTAAAAATTTGTAACTCCATTTTATAATACAAAGACATTATAAATATTCTGTGCTGAAGTTTTCAGAAAGGAATTTCCAAATTATTAGAATATATGTTCTAATGCAAATAATTAATACTCATATTTCGCCAAAAGGTATTAATCAGTTGAAGAGAGTTAGATTTTAAATAAACGAAATAATTAAATAAACAATATGTTACTACTAATGTTAATAATTAAAAATATAAAAAATTATTTTTTACATCTAATAATTGTTATTCGTTGAGTCAATTTAAATTTTGTTTACATTCTTTTCAAATCTAGGTAGCATAATTTCCTTTTATAGCGACATATATTACTAATTTTGAAATACAATTTAGAGTTCTAAAATACATTATTTATATCAAATGTAATTTCGAATTTGTCGAATATATTATTTTTTGTTATGCAATAACAAGATTATTTGGAAATTTCCCTATTTTAAAATTGTTCTTTGGAAAAAAGTACACAGCCATTTATAATTTATTATTAGATGGACGAAAGTTATTTACTGTGAAACTAACTAAATAAAAAATGTAATATACTTACCAATGGAGCATATGACCACGTTTTCATTTTATGATTATGTACAAAAAATAAAAATACATACCTGTATAAATTGCTTATTTGATTATAATTCTGGTGAAAACAATTATAAAGTTTTGGAGTGGGGATATGTGACGTGACGTAGGATAATTAAAGCGTATGTAAACACTAAACTGCCTTCGAAACCATATAATATTGACAATATTGACAGTTGACATTTCAATGCCAACCAAATTTACACCAAAACATTATTCTTTGAATTGCCTATATCAATATCTTATACAATGTATCATTAATAGTTATTACTATTTTATCATTAACAGTATTTTTTCGATATCATTAATTAAAAAAATGGTTCATTAAATTCCCTCTTTTAGCGTTGTAAACTGCTCTCTCATTCTCCTATGTGACGTCAAAGATATGGCGCAGTTACATAATTTTCAATTTCAAATGCTCATTTCAGTTAAATTATAAGATGATATATAGTTTTTGTCATTATTATTGGTAGTCACAATGGTTAGTTTTTAGTTTTTGTACTTTTTCGTTCAATTCAACAGTGGTTATATAACCCATTGTAGCTTCCTTTTGAGATGTTTATAAAAATATTTAATTCAAAACTGAATATATTTGTTATTGTTTTTAACTTTATTTTGGGGAAGCATCCAATATGTCCATTTACATATGCTCAATTCAATGATAGTGATAAGTGCATGAGCATGGGCGCCCGCAGGGGGGGTCGAAAGGGTCGATGGACCCCCTTTTCATTTATTAATTGTATACCTTTTTTTAATAAACATATAATTATATTTTTTTAGTCTAATCTCTTCTTTTATAATAATTATTGATAACAATATTTTTTTCAAATTTATTTTTAATATGTATTAAAATATGTAAATACGAACAAATGTGTTTAAGTTTCATAATAATTCAATGAAGAATAGTAAGCTGCTTAATCGGTAGTGAAGTTGAAATCGGTTTGTTCGTCTTATAGTATTCAAAGATGGCACGACAAGATCATGGCATTTGAAGTCAGTGAATCTGTGAATACAAAATAATTAATCATTATACATATTGTATGTATATATAAAAATGTTTTGTATTCTCCACACAATCTTTATAAAGTCTTTTTCAAAAATTTCGACCCACCTTGTAAAAAACTCTGCGGGCGCCCATGTGCATGAGATTCGAACTCGCAATACCTAGATTATGAAGCCTGAGCGATAATTACTAGCCGGCGGGTGTCTACAAAAAATTATTATTATATTTATTTATTTTCAACTATTAAGGTCGTAAGTAGTCGAATAAAGGCATAACGATGAAATGAAAGCACACGCATGCACTCGTCCATATTTCAGCGGGACTTAAACCCACAACATCTGGATTACGAAGCTTAAACATTAACCAGTAGCCTAACGGTATTCTACTTTAACCTATAGTTGTCAGTACTATATTAAAGAAAAAACTACTATAATATGTAGTTGGTTTACAGTTTTTCTTTAATATAGTTTGAAGGTAAATTATATATATATAAATATAATTTAACTTCAAATACTAGGAATTAATATATATTTTATACTTGTAACAGAAATTACTAGGTAATTCAAAACTACTCAATTATTCGTGTTGTTTACTAACCGATTACCTGAGCTTTTGGTAGGGGAAATCTTCAAAAACGTTCGTCTGGTTAACAATAATCAGTTTGACGTCTGCTGTGCGGACACATGTACAGTGTTTGTGTTTCTTGTAAGTATTCATTCTCAAATAATTTCTCACTCGTTCGGATTCCCATAAAAAATAGTGAAACATATTATATATATATATATATATAATATATTTATTACAATATTTGTAATCTGAAACACAACGACACAATTTATAACAAAAAAAAAACGATTATGAGGTGTATATTATTTAACAATTAAAGTTGACATAAAATATAGTAGCATCTATTTATATTTTATTTTCTTTAAAGAGTATGCAGAGAACCATTTATTTTCACAAAATTTATTTAAGAACTTTCTAAGATTAATTTTTGTTTATAAATATTAACAAATGTTGTTACTTTAAAAATTTTTAATGTCACTGGTAATATTGTATTACTCTTCAAAGCCATGAGTATATAAACGAAATGATGATTTAAACTATTTGTTATTAAATTTCGGATTTAATTTTTGTATATAATATAACATTTTTTAATAATGCTGTGTTACATTTAATGTCTGCGTATAACTTATCGCTCTGCAATTTATTTATTTTAAAGAAATTTACCTTGATAAACTTATAACTTTATAACTATTTATAGTAAAACACTATAAAACATAAAAATATAGTAACAAAATGCAATATATTCTTGACATTGACATTGTCAATATATAAACTTGACCCTTGCGAAGGTTTTTCTAAATACGTTACCAGATGCATAAAAAATTCACTATTTATAACTTTATATCTCCGAAACTGTTAAAAATATGTATGTTGTTTACACAAACTACATATATATATATATATATATATATATATATATATATATATATATATATATATATATATATATTATAATAATAATTATGCGATAAGTGAACAAATTTTGATATTTACATAAATATGATAATAGACAAAAAATAAAATAACGGTATTTTTTTAAAACAATTCATTACTCATAGTTTACGAGAAAACAATTATTAAAAATTTTGGGAGGGGATGCAGTCGTGTCATCATGGTACAATCATTGACTTATTATAAAAATGGACCCAATGTAGAAAGATCCTAACACATTGACGTCACACGTCCCCTCTCCGGAACATTAAATTGCTATTAACTATATTACTGCAAACTAATGTTTAGTTTTTTTGATCATGATTATTGTCACTTACTGCGGAAAACAGACACTATCTACATATACTAATTTACTATTTGTACATAATATACACTCACTGGCAAAAAATGGATTACTTACAGTTTAATAAATTTTTATTATAAAATTACTGATGTAAAAATTATGTCACTACTGCGGTGTTCACATGGTCAAGGGAAAGTGAGAAGAATACCATGAGAACAATATTTCGAATATATATTTCTCCAAGGATTCCGTGTTACAAAGAGTCTGTAATTGTATAGGCTGGTATTTCTTCATATGTATGAGCTCGTTTTTGTTGAAAGTGAGTCTTTGATAGCATACACTTAGGTACTTGGTCGAGATCCTAACGTTATCCTCGCGTTTAAGAATATTTGCAAGAAGTGCTCTGATCTTATACTTCATAGAAGTCATCTAGCCGTCGTCTACAATGTAAAAGACCTTCACATTGCTCTTCAGAAACAGTGCTGAAATATTTCCCAAACGGACATTCAGTCGAGGGCAAGAGGAAGAATACGTGTTATTGATAATTTGTTCAATTAAATTAATTTCAACTATTTATTTTTGTATTTATAATATTTTCTAATTTTAGCAATAAATTATAACTTAATGCTTCAAAATATATTTAAATTACTTAAAATATTATAACTTACTAACATCGGTCTAATACAAATAAATAAATAAAGAAATAAAATCCTTAAATTATAGATGATCATATTTTTTGCCGGTGAGTTTACGTACATTCCAAGCTGATTAACCGTAAGAGATACGTCGGTTAAATTGGGGAAAATTGTCTCATTAGATGGCCATTTCATATCTGGGGACAATGGCCAATTAATGCGATAATATTTCTCCAATTTAACCGACTTCGTATCTCTTACGGTTCTCGGAATCCCAATGTTAGCTTTTTAAAATACACACCTGTATAAATAATAAATACATAATATATATATACTCGTATATATATATATATATATATATATATATATATATATATATATATATATATATATATATATGTATGTATGTATGTATGTCGTAGATGTTTAAGTGAAATAGAATATTAACTAAATGCTTAGTAATTTCGATAAGCGCAGGCAGCTACTCGTTATTTTGCTTTAATTATCGAACTTTGATAATTACAAATATAGGTACTAATTTATCTTCATGGCTTATGTTTAACAAAACATCGTATTCGTTTTAGACAAAAGATATTAGTTTTTTAGAAACGCGTCATGTTTCAATTAACCTTTGGTAAAGAACATTTTCATTTATATTACAATATTATGAGTTCCCTCTCCTGCATAGTAAGTAGATTTAACATCTAGAGTATAGTATTCATGCATATTACTATTCTAGTGACGTATAATTTTATTCATACTAACATTATAGTGACGTCCAGCAATTTTGCCAATAATCATAGGCGTTCACAAAGTTTATGTAAGGGGGTGTTCAGGTATACAAGGGAAATAAAATTCATATTAGTTTCGTTAGTTTTCTTACTGGAAGAGTTTCGATTCGGAAAAAGAAATGAAATTATCATTTCTTCATAAATACTATACCTACATATTGTTTCCTTCATAACTTAAGAAAATAAAGAAGACTATAAAAAAACTATTAATGTTTTTATTAATGTTAAATGGATAGTATTTTGTTGAACATACAGGTTTACAATTAATAGATATGGCTTATTTATGTGCCGCATTTTTTTCTACTTAAAGACACAGTATAACTTTTCAGAAATAATTTCCTATTATCAGCATTATTATTTTTACCATTTTATTTTAAACAGAGTAAGACGATTTATTAATTTAGTTTTTAATAGAAATTTTACGTTTTTACAACGTAATTAAAAAAAATCTAGTTCTAGTAAAGGCATGTATCGAAAAAATACTTGTTAACGGTTAACCCTTATTAGAAATCGGTTTAAACCGGTTAATATATCGGTTTATAAAAAGTAATAAAAATATAATTAAATAAGTTTAAATAAAAAAAACATTGATGTAATAAGTGCATTATAAAGTTAATCGATTAATTGTATTTGAAATTCATTTCTCACGCAATTAATTCATGGTTTTCAAAGCCTATTCTATTTATATGGATGTGAACGCATATATCTCTCAACCTAATAATAAAAAGATAAGTTAGGGCATCGTAATATTCCTTAGCATTATAGTTTAAGATACACTATATCTGAAATGCCGGTATCAAAATACAATTTTTCGATATTCAGATTCCCCGTATATACATATATGTGTGTGCAATATCATATTCATATATGCGTTCATATCCATAAAAATAGAATATATTTTGAAAAACATTAATTAATTGCATGATGCAATTAATTGCATCTTGAAATTAATCGATTAATTGGATGATACAATTAATTGGAAATTGCAATTAATCGATTTACATAGAGACTACCTACTTTTATCACAATCCAATATAATGTAAATTGTAGAAAACGTCATGACTCATATTCAAATTAAAAAATACATAACACAGGTAAACAAAAATATTTTTTTTTAAATCGCACTAAATGATATCAAACTACAAGTTAATGTTTGCTAAACCCGTTTTTTTTTTGGTTAACGGTTATCGGTATTTTGCCCTTAAAAATATCGGTTCAAATTAAGGTTAAAGTTCGCAATTTTCGTTCAAAATATCGTATACAAGTTTTTATAAAAAAAAAACCTGTGGCACGCCTTGGTTCTAGTATAAAAAAATATTTGATTGAAGTTCCTTCTTAAACCATGTTTTGAACCAAATAAGAATGAATTATTCATTACTATTTTATAATTTTGTTAATTTTAATTTATTAAGTACCCCCTGGGCACGCCTATTCCAATAATGAATACATTAATCTGTAGTATACAGATATGTATCTATTACGAACGTGGTTCATTTAGTGTTTGATGATTTAAAGAACAGTGTTCATTATTTTATTTATAAACTTATATGAACATTAAACTAGCGAATAAAGTATAAAGTAAGTAAGCGCTGCAGTAGAACGAAAAAAGTTCACGCAAGAGGTTTGTACAATATTTTTTGTACGAAAAATCATAAAATAAATAATTTGTTTTTATTTTTGTACAAATATTTTTAATTATTATATACATACACTGTTTGTGTTTTAATAGTGCCAAGTTCTGTCAACCTGTCAACATGACAGCAGTTGTTGTTTTATTATTTATGTACAAGGATATTAGGGAAATTATATTGTTTTATTATAAATACAATTTTTTAATAGATGCCTTAGAAGTAGGAGTGTTTTTTCCAAAATTTCCCGCACGCTTATCTGGGGGACACGTGGAAAATTGAGATTCCCGACGTTGCTTAGGTGGCAAAAATCGGCAGATTTTATTGTACGAGTCCAAAAAAATATTTGTAATGAAAATATGACTTTGTGTATCAGTTTATATGTTTGAAATTGCTAACTGAAATTCATTACTCTAAGTAAAAATATATGAAAGAGTTTGAAGGATTCTGAGATAATCTTGCAAGGATGTATGCATGAATTTAGTGTGTTACGTCGATCTATGTTAACTTTGATTCTTCTATTAATTTTTCTCAGTATCTATCAATGAAGTGAAAACATTGACATTTACCTTTGAATATAATTATTTCAACTTGAATTTAAAACATGCAAGCTAATTCTAAAAGTTTTTGTTCTTTGTAACACAAAATACAATAATAAGACTCTTTTATCGAATTTTGTAAATTCGTAAAAAACAAATATACGAACCAACTGAAAAATAATAGTAAAAAAAAATAATTTTAAAGCATGTTTTTATATAATGTTACCACCAATATGAACGAAACATGAATTCAAAATGATGCTGAATACGTCACAAGCTAGATCGCGCAGGTGTCATTTTATGCGACAAGGAAAGTCGAAGTAATAATCCGCATTTTCAAAAGTACCCGTTAAAATAGTTATTTGTGTATCAAGGTTCTAAAAGTAATCTTTTTGGGCTAAAACTGAAGTTTGCAGCCGAGGCAAAGCCAAGGCTACAAATCAGATGAGGCCCAAAAAGAACATTTAGCCGAGTTGCACACAACATTTTTTAGGTGATTACAACAAGAAATTATGAATTTTCATTCGAAACCAATTTTTTACATCTGTCAAAATTTACTTTACGGCCGCATTTACTTTACGGCCGCATTTACCTTACGGCCGCATTTACTGTACGGCCGCTATTTTTACTCGCAAATTCATTACTTTTTCATTAATATTTGTAAAGGAATAGTTAAAATTTTACTTACATTTGTTATTATATTGTAAAATAATTAATCACATTAATATGAACTATGTAAATCAATAATGAACAAACTAGCGGCCAAAAATTTTGACTTTGACAGATGTCAAATAAAAATTGATACTTTAAGGTTGCCAGCAGATACGAAAAACAACAATTTATGTACCAGCCGCCTAAAATAGTATATTGTGTTATTAAGAGTAAAAGTGATACTTTGTGTGGCGAGCATGGAAGTTTGCACGACGAGCAATTGCATGCGTGGCACACAAAGACACTTTTACTCTGAATAACACATGCTATTTTTTCTTCAAACTAAGAAATTTTAAAAAATAAACTACTATTTGACGTTTAATATGTAGGTTACCTGTCAGTTATTCATAATTTTTAGTAACTTTATTCTTAGGTTATCTAGTTTCTATAGTGACATTTAGGGCGATATTACAGATTTCTATTGTACAAGTTACTTCTTATTGGCTGATTCTACATACGGCGGCGAATAAATTATACGGCGGCTAGAATAAAAAATTATTTTACGGAGTCATAGAAATTAAACTTCAACCTTGTCAATCACGTCACAGAAGATGTCACTTTTATGACGTTTGAAGAAAAATATTTTTTTGTGTCGGATCCTGTATTACAGCATTAAATAAACCCGAAAATATATTTATTACCGTACAAAAAGTAAAATTCCACGAAAAATATTTATTTCAAGTTCGATGGGAACCACAAAGCATTTCATTGCAATCAAAAATGAATTATTACTAAGATCATTTTAAAGTATATACAGGGCGAATACTAGAAATCTTGATATAGGGATTTAACATGGAAAAAAGTTACAATAAAAATAGTTCAGATAATCAACAAAAAATATTTTCCACAATAATAATAAATTCATAAATTACTGACCGTTTCAGTCATGCGATTAAAATTCAAATATTCTAGCTTTTTTAATTATTGTTTTTTACCGTTTTCAGGATACTAAACTCCTGTTTACATAAACAAAAGTAAGCAGGGTACCTATGTCTTAATTTTATGCCATGTAAATTTAACAAATTTTTTTAAAATGGTAATAATTTTACTGTACAAAATAGATGCTTAAAAATTCAATTGACATCTGCGGCGGTTTTGATACTCATAACTAAAGAGCGGATTATATGCACTAAAAAAGTGTCAAAATATGCACGCAATATGCAATAAAAAATCATCAAAATATGCATGATATATGCAAAAAAGTTATAAATATGCACTTTACAATAAAAATATGCAAAAAAAAATGTCATCAGGCTCGTTTTACTGATATCATTTTCTTATTTCTATTTTTACATGCAGTGTTTTATTTGGAACATTTCATGAAATGTATAAAGACAATAAATATCACAGGTAATTCTAACAAAAATAAAAAAATCTCGAATTCATATTCATATTGAAATTTACAAAAGCTCTTTTTTGAAACAAAAACCAAAAAAGTTATCTTTAACGAGAAAGTTTCTATATGCTGCTCTTATTTTTAATGCATTTTTTTCGGCGTTACTAATTGTACAGATATTATTTACTTACCTTACTTACAAAATAAGAATTACTTAAGTTCTAAGTAGTTCTAAAACACTGATAGAATCACTTTTTTTTTTGTTCTGACGAGAAATTAAATATGATTGTAATGGTTTCAATGAATATAAATTTTATATAAATTTTTATATAAATGCTCACTTGTTCTATTATTTTGCTAATTGTCTTTCAATATATTTTATAATTTCTTTTACGTCCTGCACTTATAACTGGAATAATAATAATGATTCATGATATATATTTCAGAAAAAGCGTCTTTGTGCCTTTAGTCAATTTTTAAAATGAATTATAATTTGTAGGTATTTGCAGCTCATTTTTAATCAATTTTATAATGTTCAGCTAAAGGTTTAATATTGTCATAGTTTAAAAATGCTTTACACTAAGGGTTAAATGAACTTCCAGTTATAACACTAGGAATGGTATATATTCCAGTGACCACCCTGGCCCACCCCTCGCGACGGCCCTGCGCGAACTAAATAATATTCAAATGAAATATATTCACTAATACTCATTACTTGTGGTATATTTTCATATACTTCTACAAAATAGGAATATTTCGACAAATTTTGGATTTTGGAGTATTTCTTAATATAATCCTACTGAAGCAATGAAAAATATTATGCCAAGAAATAATTTTCTTTTAACAGTATTGGTTTAGGTACAGTTTTCAATGTTTTTCAAAGAAAAAGTATAAATAAGCAAATAAAACATATTTAATTTCACGTACGTACAAAAATATTTCCGTAAATATGACTACTGCTATACAATTTTTTTTTAAGTATTATCAATTAGCATTATTACTATTATTAGCCAGGATATTTGGAGAAAGGCCGGCTTCAAGAATATTTCATTGTGTTAAGAGATACAATAGTTATTTATGGAAAAGTGTGTAACATTACAAATAAGTCACGCGAGAAAAGTTCAGCTCACGAAGCCGTCAGGCCGAATGGAGTATTTTTCTCAAGTGACTTAGGTAATTAACACACGTGTGCCATACAACATTTTATCCAACACCTTTTAATCATTGATATAAAAATTGATTTTACATATGACATTTAATAAAAAAATAGAGTAAAGAAGTTTATACATATAACATGGTTACTATGATACGAATCAACAAACAGTGACTTATGATTTCTAACCCACATGTGTTTTATGACCTACTTTATTTATCTGAAAACAACATAGTTAATGTTATAATTACCCGGTGTTCGATAAAAAAATTAAACTAGATAAAGGGACTCATAAAATGATCGTAGTAGGAATTTGTGTAATATGTATACACGTTTCTCACTCGATATAGAATTCAAAATGCGATTTTCAATAATAATATACAAGAGAATCAGACTAAATTAAAAATAATTTGACAAATTTTGTAAAATCTTTTTGCTAGGCATTAGTTTCGAAAGCCGCAGACTTGACATGCTATTTCCAAATGGCAACAGTTTAAGAAAAAAACTGGAGATATATTCTTAAATTTATTGAACTCTCGAGTTATATTTAAATTGATTATTTTTTGACCCACAAATTTAAATCGGTCTTTTTCGCTCAGTTTACTTATATGTTAACAACTATTTGACATAAGTATGTCATCAAAAACAAAAGCTACAGACTTTATTCCCAGAAATAATTTTTAGATCTTTATTTTCACTATAATAATGACAGGATTGGATAAAACGTAGACACATGACGAAGAATGAAACATTTCATAAGTTTAAAGAAACATTAGAAAATAATCGTAAAATAGTATATTGTGTTATTAAGAGTAAAAGTGATACTTTGTGTGGCGAGCATGAAAGTTTGCACGACGAGCGAAGCAACGATATCGTTGAATTCAGAAAAAAATACTCTATCGAATAACCTAAAAATAAACATACGTTCCCATTTAAAATAAGAAAGTTGTGTCCAGTATTTTGAGAACCACTGGTTGAAAAAAAAATTTTTTTTGCTCATTGTATTAGTCTTGTAAAATGGTGGTTCTTTGCTAATTTAACCAACCTCGTAGCTCTTATAGTTCTCGAGATAGCAATGGTGGCACTTTTAAATGGAACACCCTGTATAAGGGATTATGATAATCATTATTCGCGAGAATGAAGTGTGCGACACGTCGCATAATGACCATAATCCCGAATGTAATACTGTACTTTTTCTTCTCCTGTAAATTAGGAAACGCATAAATATTTTTTTCTACTCCTGCTTTGAAAATATAATTTTCTGGTTTGTTTTTCATGCTGAAAGTGACTCTTTGCAGCACTAATAAATGTTTGTTGCATTGTTGCTGCCATGGATACGCATCACTTGCGCATCACAAATACAAAATTTGCAATAAATGTCAAATTATGTTTAAAAAATAATTTTTTATTTCCTTATTTTTTTGTCTTGCAGGAGTAGAAAAAATAGTGTGTATAACACGTGTTGAAAGTCCTTTGTCGAACACAAACGATTGCAACCTTCGCTTCGCTCAGGCTGCAACTTTCGTTTTGGTTCGACAAAGATAGACTTTCAGCACTTGATATACAAATAACTATAAAAAATGATTACATACAAGTACACAATTACCAATGACTATACCATCCGGGTGAAACTTGTATAGGGAAATTGGCAGGATAAAATAGGCTGGGAATAACTCTACTCTTTACAGTTTAGATGGCGTGAGTAGTACTCTAAATCTGGGGGAAAAATTAAATAACTTTTGGTTTTAATTTTCATTTTATATTTGTTTGAAATTTAAAATAAAGTAAATTGGGGAAACAATTTAAAACAAATATAATATAATTGTCAAATTGTCAACATTGTAAAACAAAAAAGAATAAAATTATATTGAATTGAAGTGAATGAAGAGTGAATGTGAGAGGTCCACAAAATATTTTTTTTTTACAAATTTCCAATCAAAGATTTGCCGCATTGTGAGATTTGAAAAAATCTGCAAAATTAATTCAACTGAAAATTGGTCATTTTCTTTTTTTTTGTAAAGATCATTTTGATATTAATTTTTTTATAACGTAACAAAACACCGATTATTAAGAAACGAAGTGCCAACAATTCATTCTAGTTCATTCATTCTTTTCCGAGAGAAAATATCTTTTACAAATTTCGTCAATAGAATACCACTTCTACAAAACTTGCCGACAGAACATCTTTTCCACAAGTGGCTCCGAGAATAATAAATAAATTTCTCTGAGAGAACATCACTTCTACAAAATTCGCCGAGGGAACACCTCTTTCATGAATGTCGCCGAAGAATCATCTTATATATTTCTCCGAGAAAACATCTACTCATTTCGCGAAGAGAATATCGTTTCTACAAAATTCGCTGACAGAACATCTCTTCCGCTTTCTGCACTAATCGTATTAATTTATTTTAAATCATTTGAATAATTTTGTAATACCTATGCAGACAATAAATTTAATGATAATTAATTTATATCTTTTATTTAAAATTTAAATATCTAGTAATAATTAAACAAATTAATATAGACAGCTAAATGTGACATATACGAAATTTAATGATCAACTAGGCTAGGAGTAACTACCCCTTACACTTCAGATGGCAGCAACTTCTTGTTGCTCACTTCATCCATTGTGTTTCACTTCTAGTTATGTTAATGTATTGTGGACTATACCGTCAGCTATCAGACGGCTATAGGAAGGGTGATCCACATAAAATAAACGTGAATAATTGATTTCTGGTTTCGTGATTGGCGGAGAAGAATGAATTATGAGTCATATTTCACTGTAATGAAATATGGTTACCATAATTTTTTTAAATATGTGGATATATTTATATAGGAGAAGAAAAATTCTATTCAATTTTATTTTTCATAAAATATAAGTTACTAGCAAAGTGCCCTTTTAGCACTATTGATTGCAATGAAAAAGGGAGGTTCACAACTAGATGTTATAGCAGTACCATATACAAAATTTCAAAATTTTAAGGCTTATCATTTTTGAGTTATGCGAGATAAGTACGTACATACAAATGTACGTACAGACGTCACGTGAAACTTATCTGTGTTACTGTCAGAGAACCACTAATTTGGTATATTACTTACACCTTTCTCCTGAACATCCCTTCTAAATTCTTTTTGCAAATACCAGTAGTTTCGCAATAAATCAAAAAGGTCCAATTAATTAAACATTTTGTTTTTCAATTTTTACAAAATAATGATATAAAAATTTATAAATTTTTAATATGTTGTGATTAATAATATAAATAATTCTTATATTTATTCATTTAAATAGTTAATATTTAGTGCATGACATTACTGATATTAGGGGTGTTATTATAATTTTTAAGTGTTTACGATAATTCAAAATTTTATTATTACATTGAAACTACATAAATAAGAAATATAAACGGAATTTATTCACTAAAGAAGAAAATTAACGGCATTTTTTGATCATTATTTTTTACTACATAGTATGTAATAGGTTTTTGGTTTCACTGAAATTAAATATTTAGATATATTGATATTTCAATACCTTTAAATGCAAATTAAATATTAATATTATACTATTATCCTAATTAGCTCAATTTGAATTCATTCATTATAAAGTCCAATAAGAAGAATTAATAACAATAAAATCTTACAAATATTCATGATATTAAATTAGACAATTTTATAATTATAAAAACATAATAAAGGTATTTCTTCAAGGAAAATTTAAAAAAACTCGTTTGTTTTAGATAGAATGTAAACAATTAATAATACAAATATTGCAATAATTGTAATAAGTAAAATTATACTATTAATATAATAAAAGTTTTTACTTATACTAAAAATAAAAACACCATTTCAATGGTCAAAAATTCATTTTATAGTATATAAACATAAAATATTGCTACCAGATCAATATATTGAAATATAAAAAAATAACCATACTACATCAACAAAATGTTTGTATCATATGCTACTGTCTGAAGTAATTAATGGTGACTTGAAAAAAAAATTATATAAATAATACGAATAAAAGATACTAAAAAAAATATCCCAATAATTAAATTTAATTATTTCATAAAACTTTGTTTGAATTCCTAAAAGATATTAAGTATTTCATAATTCAATAGCAGGAGGAATTCTAAAAATAAATATCTTTAAAAAAATGGAAGAGAACATAGTAAAAAAAAATAAATAAAATTATTCCTCATTGTAATCTTATAGTAATGGTATGGGTATGTAAGTATTAATTGAAATGTCCCTTCTCATGGTACTTATAAATTATAATCACTATTAAATCTGAATTAAACTGAAGGAGTTATATTACCGTTGATTGAGAAATATTATGTAGATAGGCACATAACTGTGAGTCTGGTTGCATTAGCGTTCATATTAGGCGGTTCAGTTATATGTTTCGGGGAAGATCGGCTATTTTCGTGCATAAATCGTAGTTTTGCATGAGCCTTTCGACCCTCAGTGAAATATACAGTAACACTTATGTCCACATTTAACTTTTCGGACTCAACTGCCAGACTTCCATTAAGCTATATTTTAATAATATTATATTTATGCAATATATTTTAGCACTACCCAAAAGAACAATCATATTATTCTATAATACTATTGGTGAATTTATTTCTTATTTACTTTTGATAATGATTTATCGGATTTAATGCAAATTACATGCAGAATACTTCTAAGTACGTGTAAACAATAATAAAAATTATAAACAAATGTTTAACACTGACACTAATTTTGTTATCGCTGTCATCGCAACAGTTGTCTGACATTTTATAAATACATAATGCTACTTATTTATCTTTTTAAATAATAATTTAAAGATTTTGGAGAAAATATAATGAATACTTTATCAATAATAGTATATTATTTAACAAGCATAATATGTAGGCTATATTACACGAGGATGTAATTAAAAATACGAGCGGTAGCGATTATATTTAATCATCCGAGTGTAATGTAGCCATATTATGCGAGTCAAATACTATACTTTATCTACTACTAACAGGCATATAAAAAATCTGATATTATTTGTTAAATATTCAGTTAGGTGTGGGTAGTTCATATATAGCTTAACAGATGGCGCCACAGTAGCACTTAAATGTCAAAATAACTATTCAAATTGTATTTATTATACTTTTATAATAATTTATATTGATATTGATAATAAAAAATATATTATTAATAAATTAACAGTTTATTAAAATGTTATGTGTTGAATTATATGCTCTATTTATTATAAAAAGGTGTAGCGTGTAATATAACATTTCATATTACACTTGTGTAATATGAGTAGTATTTTATATGTAGTATTACACGTATAATGTACCCATATTTCAATAGTTGTAGATAAAGTATTTTTTTTATTACTCATGTGGTTTAGATATTCTCCTCAGCTATCACCTTATAGAATAAATACCCTATTCGTAATAAAAAATATATATTTTAGTGCCTTGATATATAAATAATTATTATTATACAAATATAATAAGAAAAATGTCATAGTCTCATAATCCATACATAATCTAATAAAAAATGTTTTTTTTTTTATTTCAGTGACACCTTAAGAATTACACGATGACTTCCAAACTTACTCCTTCCATAGCCGAGTATTTTTCCAATAAAAGTATTTTTGTTACTGGAGCGACAGGTTTTCTAGGAAAAGCACTTATAGAGAAACTTTTACGCAGTTGCCCAAACATCGGCAATGTTTATATCCTAGTCCGTCCAAAACGTGGCAAACAATTAAAAGAAAGGGTTTTGGATCTTATTTCTGATCCGGTAAGTTTTATCCCAGTGTATATTAAATTCTGATATATATATATATATATATATATATATATATATATATATATATATATATATATACAGGGTGAGTCTGGGAAGACGCCCCCCCCCCCCTTAACTTTTTTATTATAAGTAATAGAAAAAAATGGCTCATATAAAAGTTTTATAATTTTACATATACTATTTGATGGGAGATGTTTACAAGATACGACTATCAACTTTTATTTTTCAAATAGCAACCTATAATTATTTTAATAAAATAGAAACCGCCAATTTTTTCTCTTTTCAACGATGTATTAACTTTTATTAATGTATTTGAAAAATTTCGAGAAAAATGAGATCATTTAGAAATGTCAGAAATAATTTTTAAACAAATATCATAGGTGGCTATGTTTCTCGAAATCGGGTAAATATCCTTCTCAGTAAGTAACAAACAAATGTATACATTTTTGATATTAATTTAATTATTTTACATTGTTACGTTTTGTTTATTTTCATATAGCCACCTATAATATTTATTTAATAATTATTTCAAATATTTTTAAATATCTCATTTTTCTCGAAATTTTTCAAATATATTAATTAAAGTAAATATATCGTTGAAAAGAGAAAAAAATGGCGGTTTCTATTTTATTAAAATAATTATAGGTTGCCATTTGAAAAATAAAAGTTGATAGTCGTATCTTGTAAACCTGACTTTATAAAAAATATCTACATCTGCCATCAACCAGTATATGTAAAATTATAAAACTTTTATAAGAGCCATTTTTTCTATTACTTATAATAAAAAAGTTAAAGGGGGGAGCGTCTTCCCAGACTCACCCTGTATATATATATATATATATATATATATATATATATATATATATATATATATAATTTATATTAAATTCTGATATATAGAGATAATTATTGAAATGCTATAAAACATCTTTTTCCGCTGCACTTCTCCATCTTCTTCTTGATATTAATTATTTTGTTACTTTCTTGCATTTATTTTCTTTGCCGAAATTTATGCTTAAATTTGACTTCGACTGTAATATATAACATTCGTTAAACCCTGAGCTGGTATACTACCTTTCAAACAAATATGGGCAATTTAACTTCTTTATTTGGCGATACTTATGTTTCATACTCATAAGTACAGGGAAAAAAATTGTAACGTTAAAAATTTTGATAAATTCTA
The DNA here is from genome assembly GCA_035578165.1 of Stenolophus ochropezus. Lineage (NCBI taxonomy): Eukaryota > Metazoa > Arthropoda > Insecta > Coleoptera > Carabidae > Stenolophus > Stenolophus ochropezus. Next base: position 9,955,740 of record JAQOWZ010000008.1, on the reverse strand, counting down.
AACGTCGGATGTATTACACCACGAGTAACTTAAAGGAAAAGGGAGAAATTATAATTTCTGCAACCACCCACCTTTTTTATAAAACGAAAGGAAATATAGCATTCATTTATTTTTATTTACACAGCAGTCGATATCGTTATTCTAAGTAATGCGAGTAATTTTTAATTGTTTAAAAAATTCAGTTAAAGTACTAGTAGTAAGGAAATGTTTATCTTCATTAGACTTTGATTTAATATGATGATACTTTTCAATCAACGCAGCTACTATAATGAGATCATTATTTCACGCAAAATAAAATTGCGAAGTAGGCATGTATAGAAAAATTAACAGCCACAAAAATACAATATTTAGTTCTTATCATCTTCACAAATATTAATAATATAGTTATTACATTTATTAGACTTGTATTTTACAATTCAAATTACAACTATATTTTATATCGTGTATCTCTTTATAACCAACAATTTGTTGTAGTAACTTAGTAACGAAAAAAATTAAGGAGTCCTTGGTATTGTATTATTTGTTTAATTTACAAATGTCTTATATGGAGATTTATTGTGTCGTTAATACTGCACTTTGTTTTGCTGGTCGCTGGTATCGTTGGAGGGTAAAATGGTGTCGAACGGCTTATTAAACTAAACTGTAATTAACGAGTAAATAATCGTTCTTTTTTGTGTATCAATGTTTCATATATTGTTTATTCCATATAATATTAACGCATTACAGCATAAATATTTATTCCTTGGTCTTAGACGCAGCTTAAGAAATCGAAATCCAAACACTAATATACCCGAATACTGTTTTTACCTCCCGCCTATCAATATATAGATAAGGAAGGTATTATTTTTGGTCAGATTTCTCGAGTGTGGGTTTTCAACATATGAGCACGAATAAGGGTCCCTAGAATACGATTTTACTATTTTTAGCGTGATGTCTGTATGTCCGTGTGTGTGTGTGTGTGTCTGTGTGTGTGTCTGTGACGATTTTTCGTCCACGATAACTCCAATACGAGACATGTAAAAAATATAATATTTGGTATTTAAGAGTTCTATTCTAATATAATGAACTGATTAGATTTTGACTACAATTGGTTAACCGGAAGTAGTACTTTACTTGAAGCTTTAAACCGTTTTTCCTAAAAAATATCTCTAAATACCATATTTTCGCAAATTTCGTTATTATAAATAGAAAGATTTTTTAATTTTCTACCGATCTGCATAATTACGTTTATATATGACTTCTAGCTAGATAGAAAAAAAAATATATAAATTATAATAATTTTACATATCGTTTAGGCTGAGGAATTTCGATACAACAGATGAGTTATTCATATGTTCACAAAATTTGACATATGATGTCAAATTTGATGTAAGTAAGTGTAAAAGATAAAATAAGTAAAAAATTAAGTAATTTTATTGTAAAATTTAAAAAGATGGAAGAAATATATTAGGAATGTATTTGCATGCGTGAATCAAAGTAAGTTCAGTTCCGGTTTTAGTAACGTCAAAAATAGCTGTCATATTGGTCATACAAAATTTATGAAGGAAATTTTAGGTATGAAATGAATTAAAAATATTCTGAACTGCAATAACAAACTAATTTTAAAACTACAAATTAAATATATTGAAAAACTTATATAGAATATATTACTACAGTGGCGGGAGGTACTGTGTTGGACACACCAGATTTTTTTTTATCAAAGCAATCTTATTTTTTCTAAAACACTATAAGTTTTATTTAATTAATACATCGTTCAATATAGGTAATTATGAAAGTAAGTTCACTTAATAGTTTTAGATTCTGAACAACTGATACTCTAACGCTTTTTGCGCTATATATATATATATATATATATATATATATATATATATATATATATATATATATATATACACCGGGTGTCCCAGCTCGACCGACACATGGGAGTTTTACATGGGAAATCAGTTAATTATGAATAGTATCTCCCCAGTGCAAGATATTAACTTGAAATTTTATATACTTATCGGAGAATATTAATTCTATGGATCACACTTGTTTGAAATATGTAATTTCGTCTGCAAGACGAGATTTATTAAATTATAAAATCAAACATTTTCGTTTAAAATCAGTCAGCCATGGAAATAAAAGAAAATATCTATGTGACAGTTCTGACAGTTAATAACATGCCATTGTAGATATTTATATTTTTTTAATATTGGTATATTATTTAACAAAAAGAAACTAAATTCAACTTAAATAATATTAAAATACAGGGAATAAGAATTAAAATCAGTGATTCTTCACTAAACTGTCAGATAAATATTTTCTGTTATTTCCATGGCTGTCTGATTTTGAACGAAAATATTAGATTTTAAATTTAATAAATCTCGCCCTGCAGACGAAATTGCATATTTCAAATAAGTGTGATCCATAGAATTATATTCTCCGATAAGTATACAAAATTACAAGTTAATATCTTGCACTGGGGAGATACTATTCATAATTAACTGATTTCCCATGTAAAACTCCCATGTGTCGATCGAGCTGGGACACCCGGTATATATATATATATATATATATATATATATATATATATATATATGTATATATATTATATAGACACGCCTTAAGGAGTTGTGCCGCTTCTGCCGAAGCTTTCTTGATCCTTCTGTTTTTAAATACTTTTTGCTATATTTTTCCTTGTTTTCCTATCTCGCATTGTTTTCTTTTATCAATTTAAAATTCTCGCTGCCCTTGTTCTAATTCTTTTAACCATGTTAATCTCGGTTTTCCTCTTCTTCTTTTGCACTTGTTCGTCTGCTCTCTTTGTATAATTTGTTGTAAATTTACTATTTAAAGATTCATGACTGTAAATAAATACTTTATGAGATTTTATATAAAATTGGTACATTATTAAATTATTCTAATAATTTAATTTTGGTTTTAGGTTTACGACCGTTTAAAGAGAGAACAGCCTCATTTAAAAATGGAAGAAAAGATAATACCTGTAGCTGGCGATGTAGCTCAAATTAACTTAGGTACAATATAATCTTCGATTCCATAGGCCGTTGGCTGAATCAATAAGCAAAATAAATTTTACATGGCTTGTAATTTCAAAAATTAGGTATGAATATGTCATAAATCACCCCAAAAATAGCAATTTCCATGAAATTGAGACAAATATAACAAATGTTTTAATTTTGCTTATTGATTCAGATGCAGGAAATTACGAAAATATGATTTCACATGTTAATTCCGTATATTCTGGTGTTCGAGTCAACGACCCTGTATATATATAGACCTACTTATTTGGAAAATTTGAATATAACCTTAAATTAATCCTGAACTTATCCGTGTTGGTACCAATTAACTATCAAAGTTGATGAAAATAGTTGATTTAGTTCGAGATCTGTTCTGGGTTATTTCAAACGAACCAAGTAATCAGAACTAACCTACTAGATTAGTCCCATATCAATACATATATAAATATATATGGGGTGAATACTGACAACCTTGACATAACATATTAATGTGGAAAACAGTTTTTTGTTGTTTCCATCTGTCCCGCTAAAGAAAATGGGGTGTATGTGATATATTTGGACAGATTATGTAATTTTGCGTCAAATAATACAAAATGTTCTGTAATATGGCCTTTTTTAACTGAAATCTTTGATAATATAAATTGTCTTTTGACAGTTACCCTTCATATTTTTCTAAAAAGAAACTTTCAAATAAAAAGCTTCGTAGCCGAGTGGATACGAGGATGGATTCATAACATGAATTGACTACATAGTACTGGTTCGAGACCGCCAGGGTTCAATTTTTTAAAATTAAATTATATTTAAAATAGTCTTTTTATAACAGCGTATTTATATAAAATAATTACATTTTTATACAATTGCAAGAGGCACAGGCTATAAAACGAAATTAAATTAAAAAAAATTCAAATCGCCGGTGGTCTCAAATCAGCATTATGTGGTTAATTCATTTTTTTTTAACTTTATACTTGTGCGACTTCGCAGTATGTGGGGCAATCTCATTCTCATAGGAACTGTGGATTCCCTACCTAAGTGCGCTGCGTGCACCGGCCTGGCTACGTCCATGTTGTTATAATGTGAAGGAGTTTATAATTATTAATACAGGAAGTTTTCCTGACATAATACCTTACAGCTTATTTAATTTTTATCTGCAGCCTAGCTGTATGAGAGTGAGAGAATGTATTTTATTGTGTGACTGATGATTCAGGAAAAACTTAACAAAAAACCTGTTGAAAATAATTAACTTAATCTACGTATGGATAGGATGGATTGACAGATGAGATGATACTAATGTTTCGCGAGGATGCGGTTACGATCTACATGAATGACAGTGATGGTATTTTTATTATGGTTGTATTAGATACATACAATTTATTGAACTAATTGGGTTGTTATAGTGAAGGTTAGTAGCGCTATGAGTGAAGGAATCCTGGAACTGTTCAACGTTTAGTTCTGAGTATATTATGGTGAATTTGTGTAGTAAAGTCTTTTTGTGAAATAGTGCGAATATATTCATGAATGTATGGTATTTGTGTTTGCGTATGTAAATCTTTAATTCTAGTGTACCTATCTACTCCAAGGATAAAGCGCAGGTATTTGTTCTAGGATCGTTATACTGGTAGAATTTCTGAAGGGGACGCGTTGCTGGACTGGTGTATGTGATCATAGTGTAAATGAGATTTTTATTTTCTGGTGACATGTGGCCAAGTTTATGTCGTAATGGATATAATGAGAGAACTGTGTGAGATGCTTTGTTTAGTATAATTGATAGATTTATTAATGCATTTTTTTTTCTAATGTTAAACCTTAATATTTTGTTTTGTCTAATGGTGGATATGGATTTTTAGTGTGGTGTGTATTTTACTTTTTGTGAATTTACTCGTGAAGAGTATGGTTTCTGTTTTATTGTTATTAATTTTTATCTTCCATTTTTAATAATACTATGTGAGGATATTCATGTGCATCTGTAGCTGTTTGTTGACGACCTCCGCCGATCTGATGATGCGTAGGGTACGGTGTCATGCATGTACATAGAGAAAAGCGTCGGCCCGTGAGGGACGCCGTTTACTACGGGATGAGGTGTCGATAGAGATGAGTTCACTTTCACTTGGAAGGAACAGTTAGTAAAGAATAAGTGTATTAGTCTTATTAGTAGGGCTGGTAATTCAGCACGAATCATTTTGTAAATGAGTCCTTGCTGCCATATTATATCGAAGTCTTTTTTTAGTGTCAAGACTGAGTGCTTTCTGATTTGCGTAGTATTTTATAGTTTCTATGACTTCTTTGGGATTGGGAAGTAATTTGGCATGATATGGGGTCATTCAAAAAATCAAGGGCTTGTTGGATGATGGAATGTTGGTCAGGAGTGTTGCTAGGATCGAGAATGTGAACTTCCTAGAAGATTCCTACCAGAGCTTCAGCCTTCTGCTCACTGAAAAACAGAATATTATTGTCAAAAGCAAGTTCATTGGTTTGAAGGGCTTTTTAAGAGTGTGGGTTATTTTCCAAAGGGATTGGTCATTAGGGTTGAGAGAAGTGAATCAATTCCGCCAAGATTGATTTCTAAATAGCTTTATTTCGTTTTGAATTTGTACTATGGTTATAAGTTTCCTGTTTGTAATTATTGTTATGTGATTGTTGCCGTAGTCTTCTCGAGTGAATACGTTGTGCGATGAGTTGTATGATATGGTGTGGAAGTAGATAACGATGTGGATATATTTTGATGGTGCATGAGTGTGGAATTAGAGAGATTATGTACTTGTGTTTCAATATCTTGTGTAGTATTGATGTGTGCGTGAAGCGAGATGAGTGAGTTTCGTGTTAATCTAAATTCATGCCAGTTAGTGGATTTGTATGTGCGTTTGATTTGAACATGTTCTGAATAAATGTGATATTTACTGATTTCAGTGAGTACTTGACGATTTAACTTATTGAGTGCGACAGGTGTTTTGATATGTGAAATGTTATTATGTACGATGAAGTCTATAGTGGAAGGCGTAATATTGTTGTCAGGATAGCAGGTGGATGTAGGCGAATGGAGTAGAATGGCGCAGTGTGAATGGATGTATGTGTGCAATGTTAGACCGTTGGTGTTGTTTGTGTTACATTTCCATCCAAGGTACCTTGCTTTAAGATAATTAATTAAAATGATTTTACTGTCAATACTTAATAATGTATGAATGTATTGCTGCGTGAACTGATGATGTGGACGATTATATGCTGCTATGATATGAGTGTTGTCAGTGAGTCGTATGGCTAATGATTCGATGGGTAAATATGAAATGTGAACGCGTGTTAAGTCTAGTCTCGTTCATGAGTATGAGCATATGAATATTACGATTTTGAATGAAATGAATTAGTTCTCCAGTCTTGTTCCTTATTCCTTTGGCGTTCCAGGAAGCTATGTTAGTATTAGATATTATACAGATGAATTTGAGATGCAAATTATCAATTTTTCTGCGACGTTGGCAAGTAGGTCATTCAATTCTTTGACCGCTTTATTATATTATTTATACTTATTAGACTATTTAGACGTTCGGGTTTCATGAGCCCCCGCGCATTTAAGGCAGCGTGGATCTCGGTAGCAGTTTGTTGCTGCATGGCCTTAGAGCTGGCAATTATGACATTGCGTAAGCTCGTTGTTATTGAGATGTCGTTCCCATGTAATGAGCGTATGTATGGGGTAACGTCCTTCTTTTTGGAGGGCCGGAGGGCCGCTAAGGTGATGTCAGCTGATGTTACTACCAGAGGCCTAAAATTTGTAGACATGTTATATATTTTAATAGCTTTTGTTTTTGGAAATCAGCAGGTTCTTAATTTTTCCGCCGTATTTGTTACGGTGACGTTGTTCGATGACTCGTGATTTGAATTACACGTGTCTAGGATTTCATTGACTTTATTATCCTGCTTGCTTTTTTGCGCACTAGTTTCACTATTGGCACCATTTTCAATCATTGTCTCTTTGGTTTGCGCATTGATTTTGCGGTACACAAGTAGCGGCATAACATTTCCCGTTCGAGAGTTTGCCAACCATGTGATAGTATATTCTGATATATTAAGTAAGCAATATAAAATGATCATTTTACACAACATTTGGTATTATTATGCGTAAAATTATAAAATCTATCCAAAGAGCTGTTTTCCATGTAAATGTATGTCAAGGTTTTCAGTATTCATCCTATATATATATATATATATATATATATATATATATATATATATATATATATATATATATATAATTTACATGTGTATACGGATACTAAATTTGTATACTAATTTGTTATAATAAATATGATATATTTTTCTCAATTTCATTAAATCAATTCTAAAGTTAAATTGAGAAAAAAACCGTGTCTGTAAGAGAATACTGCTATTTATATTCTTTCTTGTCGCAATTTATTAAAATTAATATCACGAGGTCGTTAGGCCAAGTGGGATAATTTTCTCAAGTGTTTTTCCAACACCTTTAATCATTGATGTATAATATGTTATTGACAAATGACATTCGCCTATTATTAAGCAATTGAAGAAGAAGCTTAACCACCCCCCCCATAGCATCAACTGTACATGCATTTGATATCATTATATGCAGATTTTTTTAATTTTTCTATTGATACCACAACCATTACTGTCAGTTGCAATGGAGAACAACAGCTTTCAAAAAACTGATTTCACATGTTAATCTAATATGTGCAACTTGAATTTATATAATAAAATGTATTAAATTTGTTATCTTTCCACAGGCTTAAATTCAGAACACAGACAAGAAATTGTAGAGAAGGTACACATTATATTTCATATTGCAGCATCAGTTCGCTTTGATGATTCGCTTACCGATGCTATACTAATGAATGTGCGGGGAACTAGAGAAGCATGCCAGTTGGCTCTAGATACTAAGCATTTAGAAGTAAGTATACAAAATGACTGGTTTTGTTTCCAAGAGTTGCTAATAGTACGCATTTCATATTAAATTATTTAATTTGTAGTACTGAAACAACAATTTTTATTTAAAAGTAGTTTGTCTGGCTAATGGTGCTATAAACCTATGGGTATATGACCAACTGTTATCATAAACGTTAATTTTATTTCATTATTTCTATAATTTACTCGTCATGACATAACAAAACCTATTATAAGTTTTTTAAAATGGCATATCAACTTAAAAAACAGCGATAAACGAAATTTTTTTCTAAAAGAAATATTTGAATTAAATGATTTTAATATTTAAGCCATGTCCTCATATAAAAATATTGGATACAATTTTTTGAAAATCGCATGTTTCTTACTTTTTCAACATGTTACGTTCCGTAATCTACGAACTTATAAAAAGCTATGTATGATCGTTTAAATTTAAAACCAAATAATTGGATTCAGAGCTATATAAGCTGGATAAGTAGTGTATCTTTTTCTAGATATCGATTTTCTACCGAAAAATTAGTTTATCGCGAAATACAGGTTTTTAAAATGTGTTTCTCGATAAGTTTGAGGAATGATACTTGTAGCTATGTAGATCGCATAGCGTAATAATTTATGTCACATTTATAGATGACAGAATATAAACTTGGTTTTTAACATACAATATAAAATAGTAAACATTTTTATTATTATTTTGTAGCGTAGTATAAAAAAAAATGCTACATAGAATTTATGTACTCACTACTTAGTTGTAGTTGTTGAAATTAAAAAAAAAAATCGTTATTTTATGTGGTACAATCTGTTAATTTAAAATTAACATTATTATATTATAAAACCATATAAGCTATACAGAACAATAACGGATTGAAAATTATGTTAAAAATCTTTGATTTGTGTTATTCTGGCACCAAATTAAAAGATATAGCAGGTGTATTTATTTATTTTTGTTTTTAAATGATATGAAGAGCATCTAAGTAATTATTTAATTCTGGGACTACCGTAAAACAGATATCAGTGCACATAGTATAAAGATACTGTGCAGTACTCAATATATGACCGTCCCCTTATTGCAATAATAACTATTTTTTTTAGGCTCATATCCATGTGTCCACTGCTTTTGCAAATTGTGATCGACCTGAGGCAAAAGAAATTTTATATCCAGCAAAAATAGACTGGAAACGCCTAATTGAAATTGCAGAGACATTTGATAAAGATACTTTGGATATATTAACTACAAAGTTTATGGAGAACATGCCTAATACTTATTGTTTCACGAAGAATATTGCCGAGCATGTTTCCTTTGATATGATGAATGGGAAGAAAGCATCTGAAATATTTAGACCTTCAATCGGTAATTTTACAATAACTTGCATAAATCATTCATTTTATTTCCATTTTTCTTACAGTTATAAGTGCAATGAAAGATGAACCTGTATCTGGTTGGATCGATAATTTTAATGGGCCTGTTGGTATAATGGTTGCCTATGGTAAAGGTATGTTCACACATTAAATAAAACGGAAATTTGAATTTGATTTGTGTATGTACTAGCGAATCCTCAGCATTCTCTAAGCCTCCGGCGGCAGTGAAAACAAGGCAATCCTAATCGAAAGCTTTTATTTGATACCATACACGACATACTTCAGACAATTTTTGCAAAACACAAAAGCCGATCGGCATGTAAAATTGTTGTAATTTGTCCAATGCCATAAACGACATAAAATAGAAAATGTAATCACCCTCTCTAGTAATATTTAATTAAAATTCGATGCTATGATTGATAAAATGAATAAAAAAATATTTAAAATAATTTTATTTTTGTCGTTTTATCTATTGCCACATAAATAACTTTTTTCGAAATCGCAAATTTTTAGAATGTTTTGTTCCCTCTTAAATTGACGAGTCGTTTAAGTATTTTCATAGTAATTTGATACAGTAACAAAAATAATGAAACAATTGTTTTTGACAAATGTGAGTGAATTGTAGATAGACAGATAGACAACGAACGCTACACTGAGGGTTCCCTAGACCTCCGATGTCAGTGAGAAATTTAGATTTGGTTGCTATTTTCATTTCTGCAAATCAGCTCTTCTCAAATGCTTTCATTTGATACCAAAATCGACATGCCTATGACAACTTGTCGCAAAAAAAAGCCTATAGACATGGTAAATTTCTGTCATTTCTGCAAGCCAGCCCTTATCGAGTGCATTCATTTGATACTAAACACGGCAGACTACTGACAACTTTTCACTAAAAACAAGAGCCAATCGACATGGATCATTTTTGTCATTTCTGCAAGCCAGTCCTTGTGCTTTCAAATGATACTAATCACGACATATTACTGACAAATTTTCCCAAAATTTATGGCTTTTTAATTGTTACTGTTTTAATTGGTTTGGATGAGGAGTAGTGGGTGTATCAGTGTGGTTTGTGTGGACTTGTCTTTAGTAGATAATTTTTTTAATCTTTCTAGCTTTCGTGTTTTATTCGTTTAACACATCTTCAGGACAGTTTTTGATGAAGTTTTTTAACTTTTGTCATTATAACTAAAATTTACAAACGAATTATTCTTTTATTGTGGTTGCGACATCAAAATGAAAAAACAAAATCCAAAACATTCTAAGAGAATAATTCACACATAAATTTTAGTTATAATGACAAAAGTAAAAAACTGTGCTGAATATGTGTGGAACAAATAAAATACGAAAACTAGACAGATTTAAAAAGAATCTTCTAAACACAAGCCCAAACAAACCACACTGATACACCCACTATTCCTCATCCAAAATATAAATATATAAAATATTAACTACAAATCAATAGGGTTTTGTTATTTTGAATACAAACATCAAAAATAGTCGTTTTGGTATCAAATGAAAGGGCGTTACGATGGTTGTAGGACGTATTTAAAAATTTGTCATGCAGCTCAGCTTTTGTTGTTTGCAGAAGTTTTTAGAAGTATACTTCCTTTTGCAAAAAGTTGTCAGAAGTTTGTCCTGTTTGCTATGTCGATCGACTTTTGTTTTCTTTGCAAAATTTTATCAAAAGGATGTCGTGTTTGGTGTCAAATGAATGCACTCGCCAAAGCAGCCGTGTACATAAGACATAAATGAACCAATCGGTTCGTCCTTTGTTTTTTTTTTTTTTTGGAAAACGTTATCAGAAATATGGCTTTTATCTTTTAGAAAAAATAGTTAGAATTATGGTGTGTTTGACCAAATGAAAGCATTCGGCCTTCAAAACAAGTAAATGTTTCACTGTTTCAGGACTAACGTAGCTGAGCTTTCGCTCCTATATACTGAAAGTTTAAATGACTATAGTAGTCACCACGATCGCCAAAATTTCTGCCAATCTCATCTACCAAAACGCATTATTCGATTTTAACACTATAATGAGATTATAATGTTTTATCCATCTGTGTAAAATTGAAGTAGAATCAAGCTGTCATCCGTCACTTTTGACAATCAATCTATGAACTTTAAACGTTTGTACGTTCATTTAAAACATTGATTTTGTAGATTTGAAAACAATATCATGAGTAATAATCTTGAGTATAGATTCAACAAATATTTTTAATTTATAACATAACATATTTAATTATTATGAATTTTGACATTTCAAAATACATTGCGAAATGTGTTATGAAATAAGTAAATAAAAACCAAATATTCCTACATAAACTAGGCTGAAGACCGTGATAGTATTGTAAAGATTGTCGCTAATAATTTATGAATTCAAAAATTAACTCTAATTTCAATGCAATTATTGTTGTGTTTTGAAATAATAAAAAAAAAAACTAAATATTCCGTAAATAAACTAAACTTGATACAGAGATAGTACCTAGTTTTGGGATTGTCGGCAATAATTTATAAATTTAAAATTAACTCCGATTTCATCCCAATCAATGTTGCCAAAAACAATTACATAGTTATTAACTACAAATCGACAGGCTTCTGTTATTTTGAATAATTATCAAAAGTAGTTGTGTTTGGTTAAATAAAAGGGTTTAACGAGGGTTGGTGTGAACAAATATTCAAAAAATGCCGTTCGGCTTGTTTTTTACTACTTCGCATCATTCTTTTGGGATTATTTCTTCTTCCCATATTTTAACAATTAGTGAATTAAGAGTGTTAGTGAAAACCTCTGCTTTAGATTTTTTATGTGTGATTACACTGGTAGTCTAATGTGTCCCAATCAATTACACAATTTTTTGTTTTTATATGCCAACGTCTTATTGGTAGATATCATCGTCGTTGGGCTTTCGAGTAAATCAATTTTGTCCAACAACTACGAGTAGTGTTTATTTCTCCAAAGCAGATCCATCTTATAGCTTGTTTCAATCGAAAATTTTCAAGCAAAGTTCTTACATTCCATGTACCAAATCGTAATTTTTGCTTGAAGCCAATTTTCGGTACTGTTTTACCAGTCCTACCTTTATTCACTTTTTCGGATTCTTTAATCAGTTTAAGGCCATTTTGACCTCCAGACTGGCCTTTAAGAATTTAGATGTTTTAATACTTTTTTCTATAGCAGATGTTAAAGTGCAATTTTATCAACTCAAAATAGTGGATAAAGTAGCACTTTAACCGCAAGGGTAGATAAAGTAACACTTTAACAGCAAGGGTAGATAAAGTACTTTAACTTATATTTATTTTAAGTACATTTCCATAACAACTCACACTACTGTCATTTTAAAATTGTTCTCAAATAAAAATTAAATTTTTCTAATTTCAATTTCTTCAAAATCAGATATAGAAAAAAATTGAATTTTATACACGACGATAAAATTAAATTATCTACTCGCGAAAAATAATTCACTCGCGATTATATCGCTCGTAAATTAACACTTTTCGCTTGTCGATAAAATATAATTTTATCGTCTTGTATAAAAAATAACTATTAGTTAATGTTTCAATGATATTTCCTCTTTTGCACGTTGTGGGTTATACCGCTGATATTCAATCGCCAGTTCCTCGTTAGCATTACTAAGGGGTTATCACGTGGAGGTGAGGATGACATTTGGAAGAGTAGAATCCTCCCTTCCCCTTGTATGTGCGTGTCATAACTTGTTATAAATGTCGAGTAGGTGTTGTAAGGCTTCTATCGGTATCTTGTTTATCAGTCCTGAAGGTATATTGTCTGTGCCAGGACTAGTATTAGTTTTGGTGTTTTGAATTGTGTATGTTAACTCTGGATGTGTAAAAGGAATGATCATATAATTTTCGTCTTCTTGAATGTGGTGCATTTTCGAATATGTTTTTTGTTCTTAAGAAGTGAGGATTATTGGGTTCGTTTGAAGATTTATGTTGGAAGATATTTGCTAACTCATTACATGTTTTTTGTGTGTCTATTACATCTCTGTTGTTTACCTTTAGGAAGCTTGTGTTTGTAGTTGCATTATTACTTAAAATAATTTTTATAATTTCTCAAATATTATTTTAGCTTATTTTATATTTCTACGTGCTTTAGCTCTGGCATGGTTTAAATTTACATGATTTTCTGTTGATTTATTTTTCTTATATTTATTTAGTGCTTTTTGTGGTCTTTTACAGCTTCTTCACACGCTTTTTTCCATCATGATGTTGTTTTTGATTTCTTACTTGTTGATTTTCCACCTATTGCTTTGGTGGCTACTGCTGTTATATTCTTAGTAAAATTTTCCACTGGTTCATTCATGTCTGCGTTTTTTACCTCCCGTCTATTAATAAATAGATAAGGAAAGTATTGTTTTTTGTTAAAATTGTTGAGAGTGAATATCCAATATATAAGCATCTCAGCTCAACATTCAGTAGAATATGCAAATTATTCCAGCATCCACCATAATTTCTTATAAGATTTCCCCTATTCTCCAACGAAATATATCAGGTTCTTAGATATAGGGAAAAATATGTATAATTCATCACCAAAGTCCTCTAGTCTTCTAAATGACACTTTAAAAATCTTTTTCATTTCCTGACGATAACATATTTTATTTATATACATTGTTTTTTCACCAGTTCGTCCTGATGAAGCTGTAAGCACAGCGAAACTGTAGCATAAAACTTCATTATTAGATTATCTGATTGCAATACGGCTTATTTTTAAAATTTTTAAATATAATGATTATTTAATTTTCTATCGGTCTGCATAATAACCTTTCTGGCTAAACAGAAAATAGTACATAATTTATATTAATTTTAAATATGAATGAGGCTGAGGAACAGATTCTTTATTCATAAGTTTACAAAATATGACATACACTGTTATCATATTTAACGTAAGTGATTTTAAAAAATAAAATAATTAAATAGGAAGCAATTTGATTTTAAATTGCAAAAATGTGGAAGAAATATGTAATAAAGTTAAGGAATAAATTTTTGCAAGCGGGAGGTAAGATAAGTTCTGTGTCTTATTTAGTTACACCAAAATTAACAGTTTTCTGTTTCCGATACAGTATTACAAATTTGATGAAAGAACATTTTTTGTATACTTAAATTGAAATAAGTTTCTGAACTGTCTTAATAAACTAATTTTAAAACTAAAAATAGAATGTACTAGAACGAAGAAAAAAGCAATTATAGAATGTATTACTAAGCTAGATATCCCTCATTCATAATGATTTTAGAATATTTTTTCGATTATTTTTTCTTCAGTGTTTGTGTTTATGGAACCTCGTAAGAGACTTTAAATTTTCTTATTATGAACTATAGTTTTGATAACTGTTTTATTAGGATTACCGTCTTTTTGAGTATTTTTGTTCGGTGCTAGTTATTGTTGATGATTGTGAATTCTTCTGGTACATATATTTTCTGCGACTATTTTTAAACAAGTATTTAGGTTTATTATATCTGAATGGTGTCCATTCTTTATTAATATCGCAACCCCTTCTCTTGCATGCTCTATATTTTCTCTATCTTCTTTATGAGAAATAAAGACTTTTAACTTTAATGTTTATGCTGGTTTTAAAGTTGTAAGCGTATGCAATGAAGATTTAGACTACATGTGAATTTCTCCAATGCTGCTGTTTGAGTGAAATTCTTTACAGTTTCACTGTAAGAGTGTAGTGTTATTTTTATTGTTGTGATTCATATTGTTGTTTTCATAGGTTTTTTGACTCGTATTGCTGCATGCTTCCATTTATTTCTGCTAGCTGTTTTGTTATTTTGGTTGTGATTCTTAATGTTCTAGCTTTCATATCTCTACTTATAGCATGAGAACGGAATTCTCGTAGTATTATTAGAAGTTCATCAATGTTTTATGTATATTCTCTTCCTATTCTGTTTGTCTTATTATTTTATCCTACTGATTGTCTTGTTTTGTGAATTTATTTGGCTATGATTATAGTTTTTTGAATTTTTTGATGCAGTATTATTCAGTCGTTGAGATACGGGCCATTTTAAATATATTTTTGGTGTTTGTTCAGTACATATTTCGGTTTGTAGTGTATCTTTCTCAGACTGTATTTGGCTGTGTGCGCTGCTTAATTATCTAGTTCATGTACCTAAATTTTTGTTTCTTGATGTTGGTCGTACTCTGAATCGGGATTGCACTTACTAGCTGTGTGTCCAGGTGTTTGCATAGAAAACATATCATGTTTTCTTCAATTGTTACAAATATATTATATGTTAGTTTCTGATTCATATATTTATCTTCTAAAACTTAGTAATTGTGCGTATTATGTATTTTGCATGCCGACTCTTAGAAACGTTATTGGAGATAGTAATTTAATTTTAAGTTCACTGACGTTTTGGTGATGAACTATTATGTCTAATATATATATTTTATTATTTTGGATAGTGACTGTTTCGTGATTTTTTTATTAGATCCTCAGTTATTTCTTCTTTGATTTCTTTGGTTTGATATTTTTGATGCAAACAGCACATATTATGGTTTGTAGTTGTACAAATTGTACTACTACTGTTATTATTCTCTTATTTTTATATATTCAATTGCAGACATAATTAGTGTGACCATTCGAACTGATTTTTTCAGTACAAGTATATTTTGTACTGTTTTTTTCTGTAGCGTATTCCATACACTGATTTTCGATTTTTTTGAATATATTATTAAGCAAATTTAGTGAAGCACGTTTGTCACACTGTCAACCTCAATCAATTCTCTTTGGCAACCTTCATTGGAATAAAATCGTATGTAATTTTCAAATTTATATATTATTATTGACTAATCTAATAATACTGTCACTATTTTCAATTCAATTTATTTAATTAATTTTTAACAAATTTGCAACATTGATTGGAATGAAATGGATGATAATTTATAATCCTCATCTATCAAAAATTTATAAATATATACTAGACATAGTTAAAGGCAGTAATGATATTAGGGATGGACATATAGTGACGACAAAAAAAAACTGCCGACAATAAAAATGAATAGAATTTTTACGGTAATATTTAAATTTAATGCTGAAAAGGGTAATCATTTGATTGCTTATTAATAGAACACTAGTTTCGACTATAATTCATGAGTTTTTGATAATAATAATTATTTCCTTACAAACTGATAAAATTGTTACTCGTATAGAAAAAGAGAAAAAAACTTTAGTGAGTTTGTCAGCTAAAATTTATTTACAAAAATGAATGTATTATATTGAAAATTGAATTACTATGTATTAAAACAATAATTTATTACCTGAAAAACATCTCAAAAATAGTTACTTAACTTTCAAAATACGCATGTATTTTTAAATATATATTAGTAGCATTGTTTTCATAACATTTTAAATATAACTTTTGATTTTTTCCGATGAAAAAAACATCATGTGGTAGTAATCAGTAATAGTAATTGATTCTTGCAATAATTTTTTGTTTAGTATGGAAATAGACATAGGTTTTTAATAGATTTTTACAAAGTAAGAAATTAAAGGCTATATTTAATCTCTGCTCTTTTGTAGGTATAATGCGTACAATGTATGCAAATGCTAAGTATAAACCAGACTACATTCCTATAGACGTCGTAACAAAAGCTTTAGTGGTATCTACATGGGATATTGCCACTCGACAGCCTCAAACTCCTGAAGTCCTGCACTGTACATCGCATGAAGTCGCTGATTGGCTTCGACCGACTATAGAAACATTGGCAAGTCAAACAATAGAAGTAAATGTTGATGTACCACTTAATGGTATAATGTGGATACCAAGTGGTCATACGACTACTAGTACTGTCATTTGGTATATTAGAACAATAGTATTTATGCTTTTGCCAGCGCTATTACTGGATGGGATTTTAAAAATATTGGGAAAGAAACCAATGTAAGTTATACTTTGTATTTATTTACATCTCACTTTTCAGATAAAATTCCATCATTGTGAAAAATGTTTCTATTAAATCGGTTGAATTTGTTTTTTAAAGAAGTAGTTAGAAGTCACTATTTAAACAAAAGACGAATGTATTTACAAAACTACGAATGAACAAGGAACTGTAATACAAAATTAACGCAACATAAAATGCAATAAAAAAGGTTTTTAGTGGACAACGTACTCTTTACAATGGAGTTTAAGATTTTTTACTGATTATTTATAGAAACAAACAAAACTATAAAACAATTACCCGAGTACTTCCATTATACTTTATATTTTCACAATATCAATAAATTCTGTGTTTGTTTGTTTTGGTAGTAAAGTTTTAATTGTAAAACGCCAGAATATTAATGCTATTACAAACAATGTTGCTGTTAAGGGCGAGCAGTAAAAAAAGTCACAAAAATTGAAGGATATTGCTTTTTTATACATACTGTCGTTTTCTTAAACGATGTAAACAAGTCAGGCCTTAAAGAAAAGCCATTCAATTTCGACAAATACGGCGTTTTTAATTCACCCAAAAAATTTGTTTACATAAAAGTTAAATTCGATTTAGCGTATACTTACAACGGGTATCTATATTTTTATATAGAAAATTAAATGGAAAATATTCATTACGATACCTACAAATTTTAACCTATTAAAGTTAGGACAACAATTTAAACACAAAAGTTGTTCAGAATTAAAATGTCCAATGAACCCCCTTTAATAATATACGATGATTATGTCACGAGATACATGTAAATTAAAATTTCCATCTTTAACAAATAATTTATTTGTTTTAATTTGCTTGAGTATGACACATTTTTATCTTTTAATTGCTACCTTGATTTTATTAAGATAAAAATAATGAAAAGATTTACTACAAATGAAAAAGTTCAGTATAATGATGGTCTTTTGCTAGAAATTCGATTGCTTAATCTCTATTTAACAGTAGGCACTAAAAACAAATTTGATCCCCATATGAAATTTGAAATCAATTTCTCGAGAAGTATTCTGGTTATAAAAATTTTGAGGACCGCCCTTAATTCTTCGTAAAAAGTGTCTGTATAATGTGCAAAGTAGAACCTTGTGTGAACGGAAACAAGAACATTATAAGTTAAAAGTAAATTTGCTAAAATCAATTTTCTGCTCATATCTAGTGACCTATGCATTTTTTCGGAAAAACAAATACATGATTAAAATGACCAATTAATGCAACTTTACCCCAATTTAACCGATTTCGTATCTCGTAAGTTCTCGAGACCCTAATGGTTAGCCTCTTATAACAGACTCCTGTATATAACAAACAAGTTCTTTCTTTTGTCAATGAAAACAATTTTTTTTGTTTGTTACAAATAAAAGTCCATTTTTTACGGCATGTTATATGGTTGACTCTCTCGTGTTAGACCATTATAGGACACGGTTAAATAGCGGTAAAAAAATCTTTTACACTTATTATATGCGACTATATATTTTGTATGTGGAATTATATACTTGTTAACATTACTTTATAACAAATTATTAAAAATATATTCAAAATATGTTATATTTGATTTTGAATTTAATTGAATCTCGTATAAGCTGTAGGTACCTTGCAGAGCATGTAGGTCAAGGCCAGTGGTTCTCGAACTTTTTGATGTGAAGGCATCCCAAATCGATAATATAAAATTTCCGGCACACCAAACATTATGTACATAAACTGTTAAAGATATTTTATTTATCTTAGTAATACATGTGATACATGAACTAAATGTAATTTATATAATTCCTTTTTATTGGGTATATTTTGAACAAACATACATGCATTTCATGTTCTACCGATTTCAATCGTTCTCTCTTTTATTTAGTTTCGATGTTAAAAATCGTAGAAATCTTTGGTCACATTCACACAAGAGGTAGAAAGTTTAACTAGTGCTCTGGCTCCTATATTGCGATATTTATTCTGAAAAAATATTCAAAATTATTCTAACGAAAATTGAGAATAGATATATCTGGAAAATGGTAGCAAATTTGTATTCATAGTGTTAACAAGTGTTTTAGGTGTTCTTGTAAACATTTCCAGCTTACCTCAATTTCAAAATTCTTTCTTGTATTTAAATTCTAATTTTATCAGACGATTTTAAGAAATTTTCATCTCATTTTATGCATGCTGGAATTTACTACATTCAGTTCTTCAAATACATGTTAATAGAATAATGGAGTACTATATATAGTTTGCTATTTGTGGTACAAAATTTCTAAATTTTAGCCATTTGATGTTAAAAATTTAACAAATATATACACATGTACTTAAAAAGATTATTTTTTTAGGTTAACCAAACTGCAGAAAAAGATGTTTATTGCGCAGCTTGCTTTACGTCATTTTATGAATAATGAATGGAAATATAACAATGAAAATTTATTGCAGTTGCGAAACAGAATTTTGTCTAAAGATGTATCTGAGTGGGACTATGATTTTCGTAATTATAATATGAAAGCATTTATGAAGAATGCTATTATGGGGTGCAGACGGTACCTTCTTAAGGAAACTGACGAAACATTACCTCAAGCCAGGAAGCATTACAACAGAATGGTAATCTTAGATAACGTGATGAAGGTCTTGGGATTGCTGATAGTGTTTTGGATTATATGGAAAACTGATGTCATGCAGTATGGATTCCAGAAAGTACTCAAATGAAATATGTTGTATATTATGTAAATACTTGTTAATATTCTAAATACAATTTATATTAAAATGTGTCACTCAATATCAAAATAAATGATGAAACTTCCGCTCTTAGTACCTTAATATCTAATATACGGATATGTTATTGTTTGTTAGCGAAGTGAATACCAGGTACAATGTACACTAAGATACTCGTATACCGGAATTAACTTGACTTCCTAAGTATGTTAATTTCATAGCGAGGGGTTTCAGTACCGGAATATTAAGGGTGAGATTACCGAAATTTTGTTAATTTTAAGGATATAATCGAAATCGAAAAGAGAGGTTGATTCCTTTTGGTTAGTGCTTCTAAAATAAGATACAGAACTTGCAGCATTTTCGTTACATATTCCCATAAGGCGAAGACTTTTAAGAAACAATATTGTCTAAGGATTTTTGCACGATTTTGATTAGGTTTAGGTCTTCTGAAATGGAATATCCGCTAGTCTCTCTATAATTTTGAATAATTCGAGAAATCGATTTATGAAACACATTCAAACATTTCTTCTTCTACAGTATTTTCAACCTTCTTCCGTTATTATTGCTGATAGCACACATTTATTTTGAATCAATTATCTAGATTTGCGGTGTCTGATGATTAGTAAAAAAAAAAAATAACCCATGAGCGACCACTACATCAGAACTGCAATTAAATTAATTTAGTATACAACAAATTTCTCATCTTTTAGTAAAAATCAACAATGTAAAACTAAACAATACAAACGAGATCTCATATACCATATGCGAACATCATATTCAGGTCTTTTCAAATAATTTAAATAATTGAAATATGAATTAAATTAACTGAGAGTTTTAAATTTTAATATGTGGTGTGTAAATTGTGGTTTATACTCAGAAAAAATATATATTTATCAGTTTTGATTTTATTTTTAATTTTCTTGATATGTGCGACGCAATTTAAATTTTTGTCACAGCGTTCTCTTGTTAAGGCTTTCATTAATATACCTGGTTTTATTTATAATGTGTGAAAATTTAATCTAATATTATTCAAATATAACTTGTTGATATTTTCAGTTACTGCTAGCAAATTCAAAGAGAATTAAAGAAAGTGTTATAATTTGTAATATTATACTATAAACAATTGAACTATAATTATGTGTAAATTCTATTAAGGTTGTGTCTTGGTAACTTTTCATTTCATATTCTTTTTACTGTATATCTTAAAATGTAAGTAAAACATTAAACTCCAAATAAGTATTTCGTGTGCCACAATTACAATATTTTGTTACAATCCCTTTAATGGGCTTCTCTTAGGATCGGTTTTTCCACCTGTGGTTAAATTGTCGGTTACTTTAACCATCGGTTATTAGAAAAATAACGTATATTTTTGATAACTTACACTAGTTTTTCGATGCGACATTTTTCTATTAATTAAAGGTTAAGATAATCTGTACTTTAACTAGCCGTACAGTAAAAAATATTTAATATTGTGTGACGTCGTTACGTCGCCAGTCCCTATCGTTCTCGAAAACGTGTGACTAACTATGGCGTTGCCTTCGCGTCACACAATGTAAAATACGTCGTCACAGACTATAAAACAGTAACTCATACAAAAACACAATAATTAGTTGACAGGCACGGTATAATAAAATATACAAACGCTGTCGCACTATTCGTTGCCAAATCTCGGGCGCCACTCTACGTAACGGTAGAGACATCTAACTCGTAGGCTTCCAGTGACGAGGGCCACGGATATCTCAATGGAGAAAAATGTCCAAGGTACGGATTCCAACATTGGTTGTGGTCGCTCGCTTAAACACAATATCACGAAACGACTTTCCAAAAAAAGACAGTAAAAAAACGTAAATAAAAGCATAAATAAATTTAGGTTAAAAATCGGTTATTCTTACAACCTGCGTTGCTCGCTTACCCACGTGCACGCGATGCGAGGGCGAGGTAAAAACGAACGCAAAACCAAATTCAGCAGAATTATCCTTGATTAGTCTTGGCGGTGGCCGATGGACAAGCCGAATCCTGTTCCGCGGTTCACGAAGTAAAATGCTACACCCGGATTCGAGGATTCTTTTCACGTCGAAATTTATCCAAAATTATCTCGTTAGTGGTAGCGCAATAATTAGTTCTTCTCTGCCCCTAGTAATCGGAATCCACAAACTATCGCAACTTTCACACAACTCGTGTACGAGATGAAAAAGACCGATTTTCTCAAACACACGTTTTGCTCACATAAGGGTGTGAAAAACGGCAAAGACTTCCAATTTTCCCATAAATACTTCATTTCCACTTACCTTACATTCACCAGTGGAAGGATAGGAAAACAAATGAAAATAATTCAAATAAAAAAACTCTGCTTCACAACTTTTATTTGTTACGTCTTTATTTGGCCAAAAACTTACTCAAAAAAGCCACGAGTCTGTCAACGACCGCGCTTTTATAAATGTTCACCCCCTTTCTCTCGTACCCATCATCGGAGGTGAACATAGTCACAAAACAATATATAAAAATAAATATAAATAAATAACATTTAAAGTACATTATAAACAGTAATAAAAACAATACACTTACTATTGCCTTAAATCACTAAACGAGTTAATTTCGCCGCATGAAATTAACTGAACGAGCAATTCGACTACAACCCAAACACATGTTCGATGGTTATGTTTTTCAAAATTCCACTTTCACAAAAACCAGTACGATGTGTTTGGCACTACACTACGTAGAACATTGTCTTGCATCTCATGGTGTTCAAATCAAGAAAGTCAGAATGGTAATTTGCAGAACAACTTCAAAAAAACACATTCTAGACTGCTACTGACCGATAGTATTATTGGCAATTTCTAATTGTTCGATTTCATTTACCTACAAGTGACTCTTTTAATTAAACATAGTACTTATAAATATTTCTTCAAGGCTTTCTTTAGATGAGATAATAGTCGATTGCATTCTGAAACAAACTCAAACTTATTCAGTTCAGGTAGCAAAGCTTTCGGTCCATAATCTTTATCAACTTTAGATAATAAACTTTGCTCTTTTTTTTGTAAGGCTTATTTGCTCGAATGTTTTTTTTTTTTCTAAACATGTTTTAAATTCTTTTCCAGGACTTCTATTTAGTGTTTTCTTCCAAAGACTACTGTGCCAATTAAGTCGTACCAAATGCTCATAAAAAGTTTAACCCTATTTTTAGTTTCATTATCAATTAACTGATCAGATTTATGGATTAAGGAATTTAAAGCAGCTAAAATAAAAGCATATTTAGAATGAAATGTTTACGTTTTTTTACCAATAATATTGTAACCTTTTATTTATTTAGGGGAAGTGTAAAATTGAATAAAACACTAGTAATTATATAACTATGTTTAATAAAAGAAATATGAATTATAAAGAATAATTAAAATAAGTAACACTATGAATAAATAAATATAAACACTATTTTAAGACTAATAATTATTAATAAAGACTTAAGCATTACGAACATTTATTTAAACACTTAAAACTACGCAATATTTATTTCCACAATATTTATATCACTCTCTATTTATTTATATCACCATCTGTTCACTACACGTATCAATATAAGACTGTCCTCGCGATCTCTTGCTCGGGGTATTTAAAGTAAAACACTTAATTCTGATTTGAGTATTGCTTGGTAACCAGGTAGTAAATGTACCGCTTGTAGTCTATGTTACCATCCTCCAGTTGTAGCGTTTTTCCGACGATTGGACGCTGGTTGGCCAGTTCAAATGTAAGTTCCTCAGCTACAACCCGGCGAACCGTCGCTTCACGATGACCGTCGTAGTTATTACCAGCAAAAGTGGCTAACCGATTGAGGCGAACTAGGTGTTTACTTACTGTAGACCACTTTTTTCAGCCTTGACATCGTCTTTCATCCGGTCGCTGGCACCTTGAATTTTTGTACGGAATTGTTCATGGATGTCGTTCATTCTTCTCCGTAAGTCCATTACATAGTCCTTCCCGGCTAGATCTTCATCGGGTTTACTGCCAAATATCAAGTTGCATGGTAAGCGCAACTTCCGTCCGAATAGGATGTTAGCTGGTGTCTGTCCGGTTGTTTCATGCGCGGATGAACGGTAAGCTAAGAAGAACAGATGAAGATGTCGGTCCCAGTCTCGATGGTTACAGACTACCTTCGACAAATATCGGTTTATTGTTCTATTCATCCGTTCAACCATGCCGTCAGACTGTGGATGTAATGCAGTTGTTCTAATTTTCTTGATTCCTAATATCTTACAGATATTTAGGAACAGAGCAAACTCAAAATTCCTTCCTTGGTCGGAATGTATCTCTCGCGGTACTGCAAATCGGCAGATGCATTCTTTTACCAAGACTTCAGCGACCGTTACGGCTTCCTGGTTGGGTAATGGATAGGCTTCGACTTACTTAGTAAAGTAGTCCTTTACTACCACTATGTACTTATTTCCCTCGTCAGTTTCTGGAAATGGTCCGGCCACGCCAATTACAATGTTTTTAAAATGACTTTCAACGTTATATTGGCGCATAGGAGCTCTTCTTTTCCTATGTGGTCCGTTACTTTCCGCGCAGACTACACATTTCTTACTCCACTCTTTAACATCTTCTTTGCAATTTACCCAGTAAAATCGTTAGCGCAATCTCTCGAGAATTTTATTTACTCCAAAATGTCCAGATCCGTCGTGGATCTCCTCCAATACTTCCGGTACCCCCATTCCTAGGTATTATCAGCTGGGTCCTACTCTCAGTACCTTCAGTATTCTCTATGACACGTTTCAGGAGAGCCTCTTTAACCACAAAAGAATTCCACTGCGCCCAATACGATTTTGCACTTTGTGAGTGTCGTGCAACATCTTCCCAAACTGGCTAGTTATCGCTACGTTTCCAATCCAGTATGATTTTCAAGTCCGAGTTATTCTCTTGGTCCTTGCGAAGATCTTCCGTTTGCCAACTATCATTAACTACTGTTGTTCTGGTGAGGTTGGAAAGTTTTTCTTCTAGGCGACTGCAATGCTTGCATTCGTCTTGGCAAGGTCTTCTTGATAATGCGTCAGCATTACGATGGCATGTACCTTCCCGATGCTCGATAACAAAGTTATATTCTTGTAATCTTTCAATCCATTGAGCTGCCTGACCTTCAGAATTCTTAAATTGTAGCAGCTATTTAAGAGCAGCATGGTCAGTTCTTATAAGAAATCTGCTGCCCTACAAATATTTGTAGAAGTGCTCCACGGATTTCACGACTGCCAAAAGTTCTTTTCTAGTGGCGCAATAATTCCTCTCTGGATTTGACAAGGTCTTACTAAAATAGGCAATAACTATCTCGTGCTCGTCTTGTATCTGGAAAAGAACGCCACCAATTCCAACGTTGCTGGCATCTGTATCTAGAACGAATTCTCCTTCTGGTAAAGGATAACTTAGGACAGGTGCGCTTATCAAGGAATATTTAAATTGTTTGAACGCGGCTTGACAGTCCATCTCCCAGATAAATCTTCTGCCTTCTGCAGTAAGCCTTGTCAATGGCTTCGCTATGTTGGCAAATTCAGGTACATAACGTCGGTAGTATATACAGAGATCAAGGAAACTTCTCAATTCGTGTTTATCTTTCGGTACTGGCCAGTCACTCACAGCCCTTATTTTCTCCGGGTCAAATGCAAAACCTTTACCAGAAACTACGTATTCAAGATAATGAACTTCTCTTTGGAATGAATGACACTTCTTTGGGCTGAGCTTCAGGTTAGCCTTCCTCAATCTTTGGAAAACCTCTTCCAAGTTCTTTATGTGGTTCTCGGACATTTTTCCTACCACAATAATATCGTCGAGGTGAACCAAACATGTTTTCCACGACAGTCCAGCCAACACTTTCCATGAGTCGTTCAAACGTTGCAGGGGCATTGCAGAGCCCAAATGACATAACAGTAAATTGCCAAAGACCGGTATCGATGGTAAATGTCGTCTTTTTTTGTCTTTTGGGTCTTAATCCACTTGCCAGTATCCGCTCTTCAGATCAAGAGTAGAGAAGATCTTAGATCCTGCCAATGTGGCCAGTGTATCGTCTATTCGGGGAAGCGGGTAGCTATCCTTCTTCGTCACGTTGTTAAGTTGACGATAATCGACGCAAAATCTTGTAGAGCCATCTTTCTTTTTCACTAGCACCACTGGTGAAGCCCATGGACTACTTGAAGGTTCGATCACACCTTCCGTCCTCATGTCCTCAATAATTCCTTCCGCTTCTTCCCGCTTAGCCAGTGGTAGTCTTCCTGTTGTTTGGCGAAAGGGTTTTGCGTATCCGGTGTCTATTTTATGATGGACTACATTGGTTCGCCCTTTGTCCTTCTTGTCAAATTGGAACACATCTTGAAAGTCCCAATTAAGTTCTTAGCCTTGGTTTTCTGGTCTGCAGTCAAGTTCTGGAACGATGTTGACAGCTCCTGCGAGACGAACCAAACTAGGTTCTTCTGTTTTTCAGGCGGAGATCTTTGCAATTCTGATTTGTTGCCAAGAAAATATCAAAAGGGCTTACCGTGGTAGGCACATATATATCTGCTCGGACAGTCAAGCGGCTCTCTAGGCTCTCGACAACGTTAGAGTAGACTCAAAGTTAGTCTTTGATTGTAGAAAAACACTGGACGAGCTCGCTCAGGGTAACTTCGTTAAGCTTATGTGGGTACCAGGTCACCAAGGCATTGAGGGGAATGAAGAAGCTGACTCTCTGGCTCGTGAGGGCTCAGACAGGGCACTCATTGGACCAGAACCAGCATTCGGACTCCCCAGAAGCACAGCAAAGCGAGCGATCAGGGATTGGGTGACACGTGAACACCAAATGTACTGGTCAACTCGTCAGGGCTTGAGACAG
Organism: Stenolophus ochropezus; assembly: GCA_035578165.1. Lineage (NCBI taxonomy): Eukaryota > Metazoa > Arthropoda > Insecta > Coleoptera > Carabidae > Stenolophus > Stenolophus ochropezus. The sequence goes on along the minus strand of JAQOWZ010000008.1, from coordinate 9,929,000 downwards.
TCAAAACTCTTTATTCCAGGACCATCTCCTGAGAAAGCTAAGTATCTTCTTAGCCTTAATAGAAGAAAACTTAGTATTTGCGTGTGTTTGTTTACAGGACATCTCCTCAGAAATCATCTGAAAACGATTGGAGTAGTAGACGACGAGTCGTGCAGAAGATGTAGCTTAGTTGCAGAAACAACGGAACATGTGCTCTGTAAATGTGTGGCTCTGGCGGGCACCAGATACAGACACCTAGAGGCTCTATTCCTAGAGCCTTGCGACATCCAGGGCATCCCTGGCAGTAGGCTAGCTACCTTCATTGAAGCAGCGGGACTCTGTTAGGACTGTGTACACTCGGGTAGCACAATGGGCCTTCAGGCCTAAGTGCATGCGGCTTCTTTGAGCCCCCCCGATTACAACAACAACAACAACATCTTTCTTTTTCACTAGCACCACTGGTGAAGCCCATGGACTACTTGAAGGTTCGATCACACCTTCCGTCCTCATGTCCTCAATAATTCCTTCCGCTTCTTCCCCCTTAGCCAGTGGTAGTCTTCCTGTTGTTTGGCGAAAGGGTTTTGCGTATCTGGTGTCTATTTTATGATGGACTACATTGGTTCGCCCTTTGTCCTTCTTGTCAAATTGGAACACATCTTGAAAGTCCCAATTAAGTTCTTAGCCTTGGTTTTCTGGTCTGCAGTCAAGTTCTGGAACGATGTTGACAGCTCCTGCGAGACGAACCAAACGAGCTATGTCGGCTTCAAATTCTTGAAGGTTTTCTTTAGAACTCTGATACCGGTTCCTCAGTTGCGTCTGGTACACCTGCTCCAGATGCGCATTGCCATATCGCATATCCAATCGCTTAACAAGTTGTTCGTAATCTTCTTGTACATCTTCTTTTATCGTTTGTAGGATATTGATGGCTTCTTCACGCAGCGAAACTGTCAGCGCTATAGCCTTCTCCTTAGAAGTCTAACCATTTACTTTGGCAGCGGCTTCAAATTGTTTTACATGATTCGGCCACGATGTCTTGCCGACAAATTCTGTTGTTTTTATGTGTATTCTAAAACTATTTTCTTTTTCTTATTTCTTTTGTTAAATTTCATCCGTCTTAGCTATATCAGAATTTGAAGCCACTGGTAACGTAATTTTGGAGACATTTTTCTGTAATTCTGCAATCCTCATATCGTATTCATCTTTCAAATTTTCCAATTTATCTTCTAAATTTCTAGAACTTTTTTTCAGTTGTTCGTTCAGTTTTTCTTCCAAAACTCTAGAATTTTCCATCAACTCTTCTTTCAATATTCTGGAACTTTCTTCAAACTTTCTATAATTTTCCATTAACTTTTTTTAATATTCTGGAATTTTCTATTCATTTTTCTTTCAAAGTTCGAGAATTTTCTTCAGATTTTCTAGAACTTTCCTCTAATTTGTGTTCTAATGTTCTAGAACTTTCTTTCATTTGTTCTAAAGTTCTAGAATTTTCTGAACTGAACCGTTGGGGGATGCCAAGACCGTCCGTGCGGTAGCCTATGCTACCACCCTTCACGAGGTGCCCCTGTTTAAACTAAACACGGCGGATCTAGACGCGTAGGTCGATAAACTACCCAAAGCCAAGGTGTGAGCTATCGTGCCGAGGGCTGAATGGCACAGTAGTCATTGTGTCGCGAACGATGCCGTTGTGGATACCGGGCGACCTCCTAACGTATTTAGCCTTACCTCCGTACTGCGGGGCCCTGCGGAGGCGGACCACCCTTTCCCTAGCTACTCGTGGGAACACTATGGCTTCCTTACCTCTTAATTCAAACTCCGTGTCTGTGTCGTCTAATCCTTCCCCTAACCCTAATCCTACACCCACCCCTAACCCCTCGAACCCGATTCCCGCGGGTGAGAGAAAAACCCTGCAACCGGCTAGGGCTTCCGAAAGGAGGAAAAGGTGGGGCGCAGAGAAACGGCGTCAGCGGAAGGCTAAGGCCGCAGCAATGGAGTCTCTGGAACAGGGACCCAACGCTGCTCATGGTCAAGGCCAAACCGATGGTGGAAGGGCTCCAAAGGGAGGTGGTCGGAAACGGCCATCAACCATAGGGGAAACACCACCAAGCGGCAAGAAGGTAGTGAAGAGGCCTAAGGTCCCAGACCTAAAACCGCGTAACTACGCGCAAGCTGTCAACTGCGACTTGAAGGTGGCGGTGGTTCAAGGGACTTACCCTGATCACTACCTCTCTGAGGAGCAGAGCGCAGCTATCCAGCACGCGGTCATCGGTGCCCTGGACAAGCTCCCCGCTGGGGGCTTTGTCCCACGGTTCCATGAATCGTACCTCGCGGAGGGCGCTTTGAAGGTGACCTGCGTAGACCCCGAGTCTAAGGAGTGGTTGCGAGACTTACTCCCGAAACTCGCACTGTGGGAGGGTGCTGTAGTTCACCTGGTGGAGAGAACGGCCCTTCAGAAACCTATTCGTGTGTCAGTGTGGTTGCCGGGCCCTGTTGAGGAACCGAAAGTTGCTCTGGCCCGTTTAGGTAAACAGAACGGCGGACTCGTAGTTGAGAGGTGGCGGGTTTACGACCGGAAGGAGGAGGCTCCAAAGGGGCAGCTTCTTATTCTGGGAGTGGATGCTGCCTCCTGCAAGGCTCTAGAGGCCGTTGATCTGCGGCCCTTCTTTGGGATGACCAGGGCGGTTGTAAAACTGCTCGGAAAGCCCGAGAAAGCGAGGGGAGAACAGCCGTCAACCAGCAATGGGTGATAAAGGACTGTACTTCACTCAGATCAACTTGCAACACTGCCTCTGCGGTAATTAGCAGACAGCTGTCAAAGTTGCACATACACATACTACTGATTCAAGAACCTTGGGCGTACAAGGGTCAAATCAAAGGTATAGATAACAAAATTGGTACAGCTTTTTACTGCACCGATGAAGAACGACCAAGGACATGCGTTTTTGTTGCAAAACATATTAATGCGACCTTGGTGCCCAATTTCTGTTTCAGGGACCTGGTGGCCGTCCTGATTCAATATATGGAGGGAGATATAAAACGAGAGGTCGTCGTGTGCTCCGCTTACCTCCCATATGACTCACCAACACCGCCACCTTCAGAGGAACTGGTTGCACTGATAGAGTACTGTCGAGTCAAGAGGCTAGGTCTTCTTGTGGGATGTGACCCTAACTCGCACCACACAACGTGGGGGAGTACGGACATAAACCCGAGAGGACAGGCCCTTCTTGAGTACCTATCAACAACGGATTTAGAAATTCTAAATCGCGGCAGTCGTCACACCTTCGTCACTCGTACAAGGAGTGAAACTTTGGATATCACCTTATGCTCTCCGAGAATATCACGTGATATAGTAGACTGGCATGTGTCAACAGAGCCGTCTCTATCTGATCACAGACATATCTGTTTCAGATTGCAGGCAGCCGGGCCAGAACCATCGACTTACAGGAACCCGCGACTCACTGATTGGGACTCTTTTAAAGAGGATCTGTCGGGGAGAATGCGTGGAGTCCCAGTTAGCCTGAAAACCATAAAAGACCTTGAAATGGCTCTAGAGCACTTCCAAAGGGCCATTTTAACTTCTTATGAAGACAACTGCACCCTTAAAACGAGGAAATTGACAAGCGGAATACCATGGTGGAACAACCAACTTGCGCAACTCCGTGGGGAAATACGTCGTCTTTTCAATAAGGCGACAAGATCTAACTTACCTGCAGATTGGGAAGGTTTCAGAAAGGCTCAACGCAGATACAAGAAGCTCATCAGGGACTCCAAGAGGGACTCATGGAGATCTTTCTGCTCGAACATGGAATCCATGCCACGGGCGGCGAGGCTTCAAAAGTCTCTTTCAAAGGACCCCAGAGGAAAACTAGACTATGTGCAGCTTCCAAACGGCGACTACACTACGTCTGATAAAGAAACGTTGAAAGTTTTACTTGAAACGCATTTCCCCGGTTCAACCGTCAACGATACTTCTACCACAAATACAGAGGTGAGACACAGAGCTTCGCGAGAGGACTGGAGGATCGCATCTGAAGTGGTAAGCTATAATAAGGTGCGTTGGGCTATTAATACTTTCGCCCCTTATAAATCACCAGGAAAAGATAATATTTTTCCAGCTCTACTGCAGAATGGGCTAGCATCAATTGCTGGACCGTTATGTAAGATATTTAGATTTTGTCTGGCCCATAGATATATTCCTATGTCTTGGAGGGACGTCAAAGTCGTTTTTATACCAAAACCAGGGCGTACCAAGTACGACCAAGCGAAATCTTTTCGTCCAATCAGCCTAACCTCGTTTCTATTGAAGACCCTGGAAAGACTGATTGACAGGCACTTACGTGACGGGGTCCTACAACGAGTACCCTTTCACAGCAACCAGCACGCATACCAGACCGGTAAATCTACCGAAACGGCCCTTCACCACTTGGTAAAAAGTGTGGAGACGGTGCTCACGGATAGAGAACTGGCTCTGGGCACGTTTCTGGACATCGAGGGTGCTTTTGATAACACCTCTTCTGAATCCATTTGCGCAGCAGCTGCGGCTAGAGATATTGCACCCACACTAGTGGAATGGATACGCTCCATGCTCACGCGACGCAAAGCAACAACCACCCTGAGAGACATCAGAGTCGACATTGACGTCAATAGAGGGTGCCCACAAGGAGGAGTATTATCTCCTCTGCTATGGTGCTTAGTAATTGACAGTCTTATAACAGCTCTTAATGAGCTAGGATTTTATACACAAGGATACGCTGATGACTTAGCTATTCTAGTTGTTGGTAAGTTTTCAAACACTATATATGAGCTCACCCAGCGGGCACTAAATGTTGTAGAGAACTGGTGCCGACAGAATGGGTTATCAGTCAATCCCACGAAGACTGAGCTAGTTCTGTTCACAAAGAAGAGGAATACTGGTATTCCAAACCTCATCCTCTTCGGTCAACCGCTACAACTCTCACAGTCAGTGAAGTATCTAGGTGTCACCCTAAACTCTAAACTGACATGGAAAGAGCATGTAGAAGCAGTTGTGAGGAAGTCATGCGCAATTTGGTGGTCGTGCAGACGAACCTTAGGTAAGACATGGGGAATAAAACCATATATAGCTTTCTGGCTGTACTGTGCGTTGGTTAGACCTGTAGTTACTTACTCGGCTGTGGTTTGGTGGCCCAGAACGTCCGTTTCTACAGTTAGGGCTTCACTAAATCACATCCAAAGAATAGCTTGTCTAGGTATGACCGGGGCAATGAGAACAACACCAACGGCAGCAATGGAGGCCTTGCTAAATATTCCACCACTTCATCTCAGTGTGCAAAGAGAAGCTATGGCTGCTGCATTGAGATTAAAACACACTAACCAGTGGATCACCAGGAACAACACAGAGGGACATAGCAAGATTCTGTCCACTTTGACAGAATCTTCTCTCATTCTCAAATCTGAGAGTGATTACATGCCCCCGGTGTACATCTTTGACAAACATTACTCCATATTACCTTTTTCTAGGGAATCTTGGGGAAATAACGCCCAAGCTCTATTTCAACCACAGGGACTAGTATGGTTTACCGACGGGTCTCTAACCGAAAGAGGAGCTGGTGCAGGTGTCTACGGAGAATCACCTAGAGCAAGGATGTCCTTCTCACTTTGCAATTCTGATTTGTTGCCAAGAAAATATCAATAGGGCTTACCGTGGTAGGCACATATATATCTGCTCGGACAGTCAAGCGGCTCTCAAGGCTCTCGATAACGTTAGAGTAGACTCAAAGTTAGTCTTTGATTGTAGAAAAACACTGGACGAGCTCGCTCAGGGTAACTTCGTTAAGCTTATGTGGGTACCAGGTCACCAAGGCATTGAGGGGAATGAAGAAGCTGACTCTCTGGCTCGTGAGGGCTCAGACAGGGCACTCATTGGACCAGAACCAGCATTCGGACTCCCCAGAAGCACAGCAAAGCGAGCGATCAGGGATTGGGTGACACGTGAACACCAAATGTACTGGTCAACTCGTCAGGGCTTGAGACAGTCAAAACTCTTTATTCCAGGACCATCTCCTGAGAAAGCTAAGTATCTTCTTAGCCTTAATAGAAGAAAACTTAGTATTTGCGTGTGTTTGTTTACAGGACATCTCCTCAGAAATCATATGAAAACGATTGGAGTAGTAGACGACGAGTCGTGCAGAAGATGTAGCTTAGTTGCAGAAACAACGGAACATGTGCTCTGTAAATGTGTGGCTCTGGCGGGCACCAGATACAGACACCTAGAGGCTCTATTCCTAGAGCCTTGCGACATCCAGGGCATCCCTGGCAGTAGGCTAGCTACCTTCATTGAAGCAGCGGGACTCTGTTAGGACTGTGTACACTCGGGTAGCACAATGGGCCTTCAGGCCTAAGTGCATGCGGCTTCTTTGAGCCCCCCCGATTACAACAACAACAACAACATCTTTCTTTTTCACTAGCACCACTGGTGAAGCCCATGGACTACTTGAAGGTTCGATCACACCTTCCGTCCTCATGTCCTCAATAATTCCTTCCGCTTCTTCCCCCTTAGCCAGTGGTAGTCTTCCTGTTGTTTGGCGAAAGGGTTTTGCGTATCCGGTGTCTATTTTATGATGGACTACATTGGTTCGCCCTTTGTCCTTCTTGTCAAATTGGAACACATCTTGAAAGTCCCAATTAAGTTCTTAGCCTTGGTTTTCTGGTCTGCAGTCAAGTTCTGGAACGATGTTGACAGCTCCTGCGAGACGAACCAAACGAGCTATGTCGGCTTCAAATTCTTGAAGGTTTTCTTTAGAACTCTGATACCGGTTCCTCAGTTGCGTCTGGTACACCTGCTCCAGATGCGCATTGCCATATCGCATATCCAATCGCTTAACAAGTTGTTCGTAATCTTCTTGTACATCTTCTTTTATCGTTTGTAGGATATTGATGGTTTCTTCACGCAGCGAAACTGTCAGCGCTATAGCCTTCTCCTTAGAAGTCTAACCATTTACTTTGGCAGCGGCTTCAAATTGTTTTACATGATTCGGCCACGATGTCTTGCCGACAAATTCTGTTGTTTTTATGTGTATTCTAAAACTATTTTCTTTTTCTTATTTCTTTTGTTAAATTTCATCCGTCTTAGCTATATCAGAATTTGAAGCCACTGGTAACGTAATTTTGGAGACATTTTTCTATAATTCTGCAATCCTCATATCGTATTCATCTTTCAAATTTTCCAATTTATCTTCTAAATTTCTAGAACTTTTTTTCAGTTGTTCGTTCAGTTTTTCTTCCAAAACTCTAGAATTTTCTATCAACTCTTCATTCAATATTCTGGAACTTTCTTTAAACTTTCTATAATTTTCCATTAACTTTGTTTAATATTCTGGAATTTTCTATTCATTTTTCTTTCAAAGTTCGAGAATTTTCTTCAGATTTTCTAGAACTTTCCTCTAATTTGTGTTCTAATGTTCTAGAACTTTCTTTCATTTGTTCTAGAGTTCTAGAATTTTCTTTCAGAATTTTAACAAAATCATCAATTTCGCTTGGCTTAGGCGAAGTTGTAGAACAGACTTGGTTCCTGATGTCTTCAACTCTCGTTCTTCCAGTTGCCTCTTGAGATCGGCCACTTTTAATTCATTTAATTTTACTTGTATTGTCGCCATTTTATTTATTTTTATTTACACTTCACAGTTTTACACCAATTATAACGTTTTATTTATTTAGGTGAAGTGTGAAATTGATTAAAATACTAATATTTATATAACTAAATTTAATAAAAGAAATACGAATTATAAAGATAATAAAAATAAGTAACACTATGCATAAACAAATATAAACACTAATTTAGAACTAATTATTATTAATAAAGACTTAAGCACTACGAACATTTATTAAAACACTTAAAACTACGCAATATTTATTTCTGCAATATTTATTTATATCACGAACGATCACTACACTTATCATATCAATATTACACTGTCCTCGCGATCTCCTGTTCAGGGGTATTTGTAGTAAAACATTTAATTGCTAGAATGTTCTCCAACTCTCTTGTAAACAGAACAATGAGAAGCGAGCGGACCTGTTGTAACCTGTCCGCTAGCGGCCGTAGCCCGCGGCGCGACCCTGGGATCGCTACAATATATTACTTGCATGTAGTGATCTCACTTCTGAGACCAATTTGATGTTGCAATTCTACCTGGTTCTTCCGCGCCCCGCGGGCTCTCTCCTATTTATTATTCATTAGTTTTCTTTAGATTGATTGATACAGAACCTATGTTCAAGGGATGGTTAAGGAATTTGTAGAGCAAACAACATATAACAAAATACAAAACAAAATAACATGAATCACTAAAACCAAACATATTATATACAATAAATCACTACTAACTATCATGCGCATAAGTTTTACCAATTAAAACAAAATAAATATCTGTGGAAGACGTTTTGAAATAAATTCACATCCATCATTAGTTCTACAATGGTTAAGAAATATACGTAACAAGAAAATGTGATAATAAAGCTTTTGTAAATATAACAATATAAACTTAACCTAAACAAATGAATTTAGTTTATATAGAACCACTTAATTGTTTAAACAATATCAAAAACATATCTTTGGTTCTATTAAATCTAATACAGTATTTTATTAGTTGTGTGTAAAATAAACTATTTAGAGTAAACTTACTGAAAATTGTTTTTTTGTCAAATATGGAAATGCAAGAAAACAATGGACGCCAGTAAATGGGCATTAAAATGAAATGAAAAATATAAGTTAATTGAAATTGTTGAAGTAGAGCTGCTAGAATATATAATTTTGTTATTAATAAAATATTATATAATATTTTTTTGAAAAATTTATTTTAGACGTTTTCATTTTTAAACTAGACAAGGATAACAGACGCCTCGGATTTGTTTACATTACAAGACACAATATTTCTATTTGGAACATAAACGAAGATTTCACAAATTTCTATATGGTATTCATACTTCTATGGGTTATTATATGAATTATGTCTTCGTTTAAATATGCTCGGATGTGCCAATCAAGTAGTTTAGATAACAGGAATATCTATTTCAAAATCACATAGGTAAAGACCATGTCTTTTTCCGTTTTCATTTAAGGAGAAACAACTTTAACAACATAAGGTTGATCATTAGTTATGCTCTAAAGTCATTCTTAAAGTTGCATTGTCACAATACATATGAGTTACAGAATTCCGTAGTAAAATACGTCCTATATAAATAAGATTTTATATTTTAGCTAAACTAAATTTACCCACTTCGCGCTAGGACATTTGACCCAATGTAAGCAGATGGTGCTGCTTAAATAAATAAATATCTAATATGGCAAAGAATATAATGTTTTATTTGATATTTTGAAATGTACAAAATTACCTAAGAGATCATCTGCACGCCCATGGTCTCCACGTCTTGGCGCCCAAGCCAGACGGCAAAACCACTTGAAAGAGTAGACTTCAAGACACGGAGACTGTATCTCTATGGTTGATATGCAGATTGCAGAAGATTTCATGATCACGTGCCTGGATCGTGTCTGTGAAGGAAGACGCTACCCCCGAAGTCGAATCCAGGACGCCACTTGCTTGTCCGAAGTAAATCCTCCTGTTCTCCTAGATTCCACTTTCCTACATCTACTCGCTACCCCATTAGAATTGTCTCTGACGCAGTTCAGGCAATGTCTGACACTAGTTGTAAATTTAAACCATAACAACAAACACAACAGATTCACCAGCTTAGCTGGGTGTCTGTCTCAAAAACAACTTCAACATTTATTTCTGATCACTTTGACTGTGTGTTCGCCGTGGCCGGTTCATGATTACTGTGTACTCTTAGGGCCGGTAGAATTTAAGTAATTTATGAAGATTGTGATTAATATTTTTATCATACGGTATTTTTATAAAAATAAAATTGATGTTGTTTTAATCTGAGTAGTATTGTTATAATTTATTTGTAATGTATTTAAGTGATGTAATCTGCGATTTATATGTTTATTTTAAAAAGTTTTGGGATAACCTTCTTTTGAAAGAGTTGCAAAAATGTAATCTAAATTTTTCTTGTGAGAATTATGATCAGATAATAAAATGTTATATATTACATTATTATTGGAAAATAAATAAAGATACCTACCACTAGATACTTCTTTCTGATACGGATCCGGAAGCTTTCAGTACAATGATCCACTAAATATCCATTTCTTAGAAAACAACAATTATCCCAAGAAAATACATATAAAATACATATTTTTATAAATACAATGTGTAGGTAACCTTGTAATTACTTAAGCTAAAAGAAATGAAAGTATATTACAGTTTTCGAGAATATAAGTTACCCTACGAGAAAAATTGTTTTAGATACTTAAATTTCAAGTGACCACTAGTAACAATTAACTTCAAATAATGTTAAAGTATTTGTAAAATGTGTCAGTTTACTTGACAGTTCAGATTTATTTATTTGCAACTTTTTAAAATTAATTTTACCCGTTGCTAGACAACCAAATGTATATAAATTCGTATGATTTTCGTAATTACCCTGCTAGAAGAAAAGTTATTATCTATAACTTCCCGTTGACAATGGTGTTATGTCACCTACTTGTTTACCAAGGTAAAAAGGTTGATATTGTAATATAAATAATAATTTTGGTTTGGTAAAAGATATGCTTATCGTGTGGTAAATATTTATTATTAATGCTATATGTAACTACATTATTTTATAATTTACTACTGAGTGCTGAGTAAATCGACTAACCACGACTATCGACTAATGTCGAATGTTTACTAATCTCTACTGCAACTAAAAGATCTCTCTCCAGGTAATGGAAAATAATTTGGGAATTCGCAGTTTATTTGCTGTCACTATGGAACTTTTACAAAGAGGAAATTCACATAATGCCACATGAAACGCATAGAAGACAGACTGTCTTAATTGGCATGCTAACATTACACAAAAAATTATTTTAGAAATAAACAAAGTACATTGCATTGAAATATTTCCCACGCCACAACAAATAAAAACAACGTGCAGTAGAAACACAATCGCTTTCCTTCAAGGAACCTATCTATTTATTATACCACCAAACTGTTCAATCAAAATCTCATCCTGCACGTATTCCAATAAAATAAACTCCATACCTGGTCATCCAATCAAATTAGAGAAAATCAACATAAGAAGTCCGACAACCCTACAAGTTGAAAAACTAAAACTGGACAAGACATCATTAGACAAACTACATCAGCTTCTACTACAAGAAATCAAAGAAATCGACATCGAACCGATACCGAATACAAATACTTTTTTTTTGTAAATATTAAATTTATTATTTGTGAATAAAATAATTATTTTTAAAAACTTATAAACCAGAACCACGAAAGTAATTGGCGCAGTCGGTAGGATACTGAAAGGTAATTCATCAATTCATCGTGAACAAACCTGCAGTATCTACTCTTAACTCACGACGGACCGAAATTCTACAAGATTTATCGAGAATCCAAGGAATAACCCTCCGACCCGGCAGATCTCCATCGAGGAAATCAGCCAGAAATGCGACTCTTTATCGAATTGTGAGTTTTTTTATTTTTTATGTCCTCCTCCTCGCTTTCATAGAAGAACATACCTGTATATATATATATATATATATATATATATATATATATATATATATATATATATACAGTTTTTAAATATGCCGACTCAGTTGACTGAATGTCTGAATTCTGATGTCTGCACTATTTGAGTGTTAACTGCTAACTGACTTATTCTAATCTTAAGACAAAAAAAATGTTACACTTGAAATGTGCCTTCGGGCCATTCTATTAGTTTAAGTGAGGGTGGAAGGCGAACCTCAAGTGGTGATGAAGACATGATGATGGAGACGTAATATAGGAGACGTAACACGCCCGAATCAAATAAGGTGATAACGCAAACTGAACTGACGACGCCTAGAACACCACCAAGAAAACCAGCAAGTAAGGAGAATTGCATGCCTTCATAAAATTAAATAGATACCCAAATAATACTAGATGCAATAGCCGATATAAAAAAGGAATTAGCAAACTTAAAAAAGGAGATAAATTATAAATTTAATACGACAGCAGATAATTTAGAAGAACATACCTGTAAAATAGTGGAAATAAAAAAAATAAACAGATAAAAAAATCTTTTAATTTTTGGCCTAATAGAAGAAGAAACAAATAAATTCCAACTAGAAAACGCTTGCTTAAATCTAATAAAAAACACAATAAAAATAGATATAAATAACAGAGATATTAATAATATATATAGACTAGGAAAAAAGGCAAATAAAACAAGACCGGTACTGATAAAATTAGCAACAAAAAGGAAATTAATAGAAATTTTGGCAAACCGAAAGTTAAGAATAATAATATCAGAAGATTATCCAGAAGACATTGCAGAAGAAAGAAAGAAACGTATTAATACCGCTTATGAAAGACATAAGAAAAGAGGGTAAACATGCCGTTTTGAAAAATAATAATTTATATGTTGATGCAAGAAATAGCTTCAGAAATGTTAAGGTATAAAATAAATATTGCTGCAATACAAGAAACTACGTGGAGTGGAGCAGGAGAAATTGTAAAAGACAATTATATTGGGGGGCAATATGGAGTGGCATTTATTATTTTAAATGAACTGAAAAATAATATAATAGATTTTAAACCAATAAACAAACGAATGGCCTATCAAGTAAGGGAGAAAGAGAAACAGAAATTAAGGAAAAGATTATAGCAACAAAGAGAGATTTTTACGCAAATAAAAAATATTAAAAAGCAAACATTTAACAAAAAATACAAAAATTAGAATAAACAAATAAATAATAAGACCAATAACATTATACGTAGCTGAAACAATCACAATGACAAAAAAAGAGGAAGAAGATCTAAAAATAATGGAACGCAAAACAATACTAGGACCAATCAAAGTATCAGAAAATTAATACAGAATAAAAATGAACCATGAAATAGCACAAGAATTAGAAGGAGAAAATATACTACAAAAAAGTAAACAACAAAAAATTAAATGGCTTAGCCATGTATGGAGAGCAGAAGAAAGGGATTCAATAAGATCAATAGTCGAGTGGAGCCCAGGCGGAAGAAGAAGACGAGGCAGGCCCAGATCAACATGGCTGAGAGAAGTGGAAGAAGATGTAAAAGCAGCCGGAATTAGCAACTAGAAGAACAAAACAAGAGATAGGGAGTTGTTGAGGAATATTATAAAGAACACCTAATAAATAATAACGGAGATTGATCCACTTCAATAAAATTGGATCTAGAAAGCTTTGAAAGAAGTGGCGCAACCCCATAAGGGTGTTGAGACACTATATATAGTAGAAATTTTTAAGCAGTAGAGAGACGTCATCAATATTTGTAACTAGATTATGACGTCACGAATTACAAAGTTTATATGTGCATTAGTTTAGAAAATGTGTTGCGTGTTGCATATGGCAATGCCAAATTTAATAACAACAAATAAAATGATAACATACCTCTCGAACTGCTTTTAACGGCAGTAATGGTCCACCGTGTGCCAGTTCTTTTTCAAAATATGCAATCGCATTTGCAGTTAGCATTTGCGACTGCTTCAATAATGCTTTAGGCAGTATTACTTACACTAATAAAATAAACGTATAACAAGAACCAAACGAATACGAACTATAATAAGGAATAATACGACTTAAACGAACAAACAAAGATTTTATATTATATTATTTGAGAACTAAATCGATCGGCGTGACAAGAAACAAATATATGTAAACATATGTTGTTTGAGTCGTAGCCAACGTGTGTTAAAAAAATACACTGCAATTATTATAAATAAATTGAAATGTCATTAAATACTTTATATTTTAATTTGAAATAATAGTAAATATCATAAATAAGTAATTTTTTTATGATACATTTTTTTATTACTCGGTTTTCTAAATAAAAACATCTTTCGAAAATTTTTACAAGTTTTATTTCATTTTGTAACGTTTTTTTCAGGTCTATGACGTCTCTCTACTGCTTAAAAATTTCTACTATATATATATATATATATATATATATATATATATATATATATATATATATATATATATATATACAGGATGTCCATTTTAAGTGGTACACTATTGCTATCTTGGGAACTATAAGAGCTACGAGGTCAGTTAAATTAGCAAAAAATTTCTATTTTACAAGACTATTAAAATGAGACAAACAAATTTTGCTTTAAACCAGTGGTATAGTTGAAGTTAAATTTTAGTTAAAAAAGAAAATCCCTATGTAGGCAATAAGTTTCTATGCTTATATCTGAAAATAGCAGTTGCCATGAATAAATAAAAAAATAAACGTCAAATTCTGCGTTCTTATTACGCTAATTCTATCTCTGAATTAAAAATTCTCGGTAGAAACTATTAAGAAATACGTGGACGCCCGAAAATATTATGATTATATATATATATATATATATATATATATATATACAGAGTGTTCGAAAAACAGGGGACCAAATTTGGAAAATATATTAATCAAACCAAAACAAGAAAATAATCCTAATATACCCATATCCGGAAAAGAACCTTTTCGGAATAAAACACTCTTTTGTGTGAATTTGAATTTGAATTTTAGTAATGTTTTTACTCTCAAAATTACAATAGTTACGTTAATACTTGTAATTTTTTTAATCACGTTTCCTTAGCAACTGTCATAATCTGTTGTCAAATTATTTTCATATTGTTTAGAAGCTTTTCTATTATCTATTAATAATGAACAGTTATACAAACTCAGAATTAGCCGACATACATTTAATGTGAAGACGTGCGCATGGTAATTCGCGAGCAGCTAAACGTCTCTATGGAGAATTATTTCCTAGTCGAAGGCAACCAAGCAGAAAAATGTTTGTGTCCATTGATCGTCGTGTTCGAGAAAAAGGAACATTCATGTTGGAGACCGTCAATAGGGGTAGGCCTAGAACTACCTTAACACCTTATGTTGAAGAAGAAATTTTGAATCTTGTATAAATACCGTTATGGATTTTTGGATTTGCGGCAAAGAATCATAGACTGTTGCAATAGTATAAGACTAATGCCAGGAATATTCGAACGTGTTCGGTAATCCATGAGAAGACGTCTAGAATGTTGCATGCAAGTTCAATAAAAAACATTTCTAAAAATAAAATTAAAAATTCAAACAAAAGAGTGTTTTATTCCGAAATAGTTCGTTTCCGGACATGGGTATATTAGGATTATTTTCTTGTTTTGGTTTGATTAATATATTTTCCAAATTTGGTCCCCTATTTTTCGAATACCCTGTATATATATCTACTATTTCTTCTTCTGGTGTTAGTTAGGGCTATCACTGTTGAATGAATAATAAATAATAATAATATTGGTCAATCATTTTATTCGAAGGGTTGAACCACTGCACGTTCTTACTCTTTACACAAAAAAATATGATCTCGTCCTTATACGAGTAGACTATTATAATTTTATATTGCGAAACTCATTTTTTAATATTCTATTATAATTATAAAACAACAACATAATATTACAATAAACATACATTTATAACTTTATTACAACAATTATTTTTCCGCGTTAGATCGTATTTTGATGCAACCGTCACCATAGATAATCATTACTTTTACGTAAAAAAAATTGTAATTTCATTATCAATTACCCATTTTTAATAATAAAGTAAATTATTTTGTTAATAATTTTGTTAATTAAATATATTATACAAGTATTTTTCGATTAAATGAACACATAAAAGAATTATTACAATTTCGTTAATGCATCCAATAGAATTTGAATTTCAGCGCTGACATTGCGCACGAGATCTTCTATTTGCGGTTTCGAGTCCAGAATATCGATACTTTGCGTGTATGCATTATATCGTACGCCAAATGATCTTGGTATCGTGTGAGCATATTTTCTGCAAAAAAATACACAGATTAGAAAAATAGGCATTATTAAAGGAACATGTATTGCTAGTTACTAACATATAAAATTTATTATTTTAAGACTATACAGAGTAGAATCGAAAGTTGGGCACATGGTTTTACTCGGAAGTTATTATAGATACAAAAATATATTAAATAACAAAGTTGTAGGAAAGGAAGGAACCATATGATTAAAGAATAGAATATTTTTTAAACCAATGGTTCTCAAGTTAGAGCAAAAAGTTACATTTTTAAATAATATTATACATATTTTTTATTCCTATTTGATAGCTTATTTTTTTCTGTATTCAACAATGTAATTCTTTTATAACTTTATATATTAAAAATACTGTGATAGAAATTGAAATAAATTTTTATTTTTAAAACTAATTAACAGTGGGCTAAGTGTGAAAAACAAAACCAAAATCTAGCGGTTGTAAGTAATATTGTTGTTCTAATTTAATTTTTAATATTACTTACGTACTAATCTCCTACAAATTTTACATACCAATCTACCTACAAAGTTTGTGTTGGAAAAGGAATACCTAATTCTATTATAAATTTGAATAATGGGTGATTATTCAATTAACGAGAAGCTAGATTATAAAAATAAAAATTTAAATTTCTATCCCATTTTCTCAATATACAGTATACAATACAAAGAATAATTTTATGTCCTTTCTAGGTAAATAGATACGGAAGTAATATTAAAAATTAATTTAAATCTACAATATTATTTACAGCCCCTAGATTTTATTATTGAGTAAATGTCAAACATCTACGTCATTTGTTTTCTGTTTATATTTAAAAAAAATATGAGACAGCGAAAACCTTCTTCTATACGGATAATTAATTTGAAATTTATAAGTTCAATAATCAAGTCTTGGCATATAAAAATTTCAATTTTCTTTCATAAACTTTATATTTCATGTAATATTGAAAAATATAAAATAATTGTAGGTTCGAGCTTGTTTAGACAATGTACAAACGTGAGGTACAGCCGTGGTTTATATGGTTAAAGTCGGGAATCTTCGTCACAAATCGGAATTGTGTAGTGATGCGCGAAACTTCTACTGTGAACCACAATTTCACTTTTATACTTGTGAATTTAAATCGGGACTGCGATCACAGTTTCGTTATTAATCGGAATTGTGTAGTGAGGCTGAGATGCTGAACTGCTACTCTTATATCACATTTTGCTATGTGATTGCTACTATCGTATCCGTGATTTTAAAGCATTATTACAACAACAGTTAAAGTACAATTAAATTCGGGATTTTTTTTTACGAATTGTAATTCTTACTTCGTAAAACGTTTAATATATACAATAGCAAACGGTGACTGTGATTTCGAACCACAGGTTTAAAAATATATTAGATAGTAATCACGACCTGTGATTTTCAATATCAGTGACTAAATCACAGATCGTGAAATATCGCTAGTGGGTATCAAAAATGATGTGAGACGATGATCGACTGGGGCAATAGATGTAGGGAAGAAATAATAATCGGGACGCAGTCGTAAGGTTTTTATTTTGTCTATTAAACCTAACGTTTCAATCACGCTAAGATCTTCTTTAGGGTAAAATTGTGTCAACATTTATAAAAAAATACACAAAGAACAATTTTAATTTTATTCATGTATTGTTCTTTGTGCAGTTTTTATATATGTTGACACGATTTTACCCTTAAGGAGATCATAGTATGATTGAAATGTTGGTTTAATCAACTGCGTTTCGATTATTGTTTCTTTCCTACATATATTAAGAATTTTTGTTTCAGTTGGGTACAATCAACGCAAAATGCAGTCTGCAATTTCCAAGTAAACAATGTGGTCTGCAGTCTTCAGTCTGGGTATTGCTATTTAGGTTAGCTCTTTTTATCAAGCTAGTAAATAACTCGGTATATATCGAGAAAGTTTGTTTCGGTTGGGTAGTAATAAAGTCAACGTAAAATGCGGTCTGCGGTGTTCAGTCTGAGTATTGTTATTTAGGGTAGCTTTTTTATCGGGAACAAGCTAGCAAGTAACTGAATTTTATTTCAACTACAGATTACAAGAAACGAGAAATTTTATTAATGTTTAACAAATTATTACGCGGTTCAGAAAAATAAGCGCAATCCACTGATTTTCAAAAACATGTAGCTTTGCGTTCGTTCAACTTTACTTACGACTATGTTTGAGTTAAATCAAGTATTCACAGGAAAATAATATTTGCGATTTCAAAATCGAGTAGCCGTGTACAAATAAAAATTGTAACAATCAAATCTCAAAACGGTCATTAGTAGAATTTTTGCTATTATTCATTTCAGTCAGTTTTATTTCACTGTTTAGTCCAAGTATATACAGTTATTTTACAGCGTCAACAGTTTTCTAGTGTTTTTAGTACGTTTTAATATTGATTTTATTATGTTCAGTTATTTTTGTATATAATTTTTGAATAAAATCTTTTTCAAACTCAAAAACAGACACAATTAACTTTTTGTTTTCTATTATTCCACATTGTGTATTTATTTTCTTTATCTAATTTAGTCCACAATAAATAAAAAATAAAACTAGAATTACAATAAAAACTAGAACATGCTTGTGGTATATGCTACACTTTTTTGCGACTACAATAAAAATTAAAACAGTAGCTTAATTTTGTATGTCTCTACAAATACTTAAATATGTCTAAAATTATATGACATATAAAAATACTTACATCATTTTGTCTTTAGCATCTTCAAAACTTTCAGCAATATAATATATTGGTTGGTATTCAGTAATAGGATATTTTTGCAAAGCAGTTTTAGATGGTTCGAAAGGTCGTAATTCAGGTTTGTCACTCAGAGAATATTGTAATTCCCCGTAAGAAGATAGAAGTCCAGCTCCATAGGCTTTCAACTGACCATCTTGGCGACATAATCCGAACTCCACTGTGAACCAGAAGCACTAAAAAGTAAAAAGCAATATTCGATCAGAAACTTTTTATAGACAGCAATATTATTTATAATCTAGTATTATTAAGCGTTAATTTTAGTTGAAAATAAAATCACCCACAATGTCACAATTTTATGAAAGTCATATTTGATCACATTACATAAAGGTATATTTCAATATGAAAAAGGATTTTCTTATTATTGTTTAGAGAGAGTGCATAACTTACAGTAGCAAGCTTTTCAATATAATCGTCGGGAGCTCCTAACGATGCTAAGCCTATCTCTTGTGAAAATTGAGCAAATGCAGGATCAGCAAATAACGGAACATGTCCTAAAAGTTCATGGCAAACGTCAGGCTCCGGTGTATACAGAGGTCTACTGCTGTGTCGAATGTACTGCGTGCTATGGAAAACACGAAATGCCAATCCAGCTAGGAAATCTCGTGATGAAAGTAGGCCTGCCACTGGACGCAATGAAAACCCAGTACAATCTGCAACAATTATTCATCGAAATTTTCAAGAAATTATAAAGTAAATGTATATAAAATGATAATTGCGTATTATTTTTTCTTAGATAAAATTAAGTTTGAGATCAGGTCATTGCCATATCAACCTTTGAATGATAATGCTACCTCATCTACAGGTAAAACCACAAAACATATCTAATTACAAGTTCAATTAAAGAATACTCATTTGCTATGCCGGTTTCACATGACTTAGTTACGGTGTGAGCAAACCGTAACTCAGGCAATCTAGAGTTCGATAATAATGATGCGATGATGGCAGTAAAAAAGACGAAATGTGGTTTAAGTGCTCGGTTTGCTAAAGATGGGCATATGCTTTTTGCTCTGGAGTAGATTCTCCAAAAGGAAGTATTTGCGATGTGTGTGATGTTCAAAAATGTATTTGCTTCTTTGGTCTTTTCTTTGCAAATTATTTCCATTTTTTAAAATAAAAATTCTACCCATTTGTTCCTTCATAAATTTTGAAATTGTTAATATTTGTAGATTTGTGCTTTAACATGAGTTCATACGTTTAAAAAATTTTACGTTTAACATATATTTATAAGTTTCTATAGATGCGCACAATTATCTGACAAGAACGCACCATTACCCTCTTAGGTCGGATAATCGTGCGCATTGCTACTTTTTTATGTTTCGTATGTTACCGCCACTGTGTATATTTTTAATTAAATTTTAATGCAAAATAATGTACTGATAAAAGAAATCAAATTATTTTTATTTTCACAAATATTTCAATTTTAGCTTAGGTGCACACTAATACGCGACTCTCCTCTATTGTATTTAAACCATGTAGTCATTTCAGGTCAATAAATACATTTTTGAATCTTCAAGCAACGATACAGACGATTTGTATCGTTGTAATTTAATCATCATCTTCATAGTCATTCCTTCACTCATTCTCTGTTTGCATTGTATAGTTCGCTATATATCTTTTCTTCTTTATTCTTCTCATATCATAGTTATCATACTCATATTTTCCTACTATCATTATACTTTCTTATCCTCTTAAATCTGTCTTATTATTCATAACCTTTTACTTCATTCATTAGCCTTCTGCTGTCATCTTGGTCCTGGCCTATAACCTTCAACCAGTTATTATTCGTTTTCGGAACTCTAGTATCATCACACTTTCTTATCCTCGTAAATCTGCCTCCACATGCACTGAGGCCTTACTTATGGGCTTATTATACTGCCTCCGGGTCCACAGCTCCCTAGCTATCTTGAAGCCATTTTACGCTACAGAAGAAGACTAGTAAGCTGGCAGGTGGGGTTGTGCTGAGTGTTGCGTGGGAGGGCCACATATCCCCAAGTCTCTTTTTAATGCTAAAGCAGGGCATTCCTGACGAATATGCTCTACTGTTTCATCATCCATATCACATCCGAGGAATAATCTCAAACTCCTTATTGAAGTATTTACAGTGCATGTTCGTTTCAACAAACACCTGCTTCGTATAAAAATCTTATTACAAAGTGAGGTGTTTTAGATTTAATATATTAATTCCTCTTGACGCATAAATTCATATAATCCTGAATATTCTTCATTTTCCGTAAGTGCTTGTCTTAAACGAGCATGTAGTACTGATGTATTATCCGTCGGTTCCATTTCCCGTTCCTTCCATTGATCTTTCAAATACTTAATACTTAAATCATTTTATTTGTATTTTAGTTTTTCTTTTCTTATTTTAAAGGCTTATTTATTTAGACTTCTCTTTTCAGTCTGACACCTGCTACCTCCCGCCACCAAAACAATACCTCCTTCAACCAATTGATCTTAAAATCGTTACAATATTAATTGTAACCAACGGTTAACAATGAATCTTCACAAAATCTGTAACTACTTAATCAAACTAATAAATCAAACACGAACTAAAGTTAAAGGAAATAATATGTACAAATGTGTGGATTAAATCTGCAAAAATATTTGTTCATAACAATATGTCTTATTGTAATAATCAATAATAGTTGTCAGAAAGCACTGGACAATGGTTGATTTGCAAATATGACAAAAATCAATTTACTCTTTTACAAAAAGATACTACAAAGTTATCTTGTTTGGTATCAAATGAGAACATAGGCCGTGTAAAAACGTCATTAAATGTAAATATTCACATGACGCAGGTGATCTTGTTTTTGGTTCCACAGATACAAGATAATAATCGGACACATTTGTATACACATAATGTGTTTAACAATATAAATATAAGTATATTAAATATAAAAATACCCATTTCAACATTTTTAAATTTTGTCCTTTTCAAATAATAAACTAAACTGAATATGGCGGATTGTCAATATTTTTAATTAAAGTATTATTTAATATCCAACTACGATTTCACTCTAATCAGACTTACCAAATAAAAAAAAATAGGATATATACAGGTGTTAATTTTAAATAGGCCACCATTGCAATCTCGAGAACTGTAAGAGCTACGAGGTCGGTTAAACTCAAAAATATAATATTATCATACCTAAACATAACAATTTTTTTGACAAAAATGCATCTGAAATTTTATATTAATTTGATTAAAATATGACAATTATTAGAGTGCCTTGACAGAAAGAAGTGAATAAAAGTATAATAACAAGAAAAGTTTTCACATATTGAATTCAAGACACTCTAATTCTAGGTTAAAAAATAACATGTATTCCGTTTTTTCCGTCATGGCACTCTTATTATTATCATATTTTAATCAAATTAATATAAAACTTCAGATGAATTTTCTCATAAAAATCGTTATGTTTGGGTATGATAATATTATATCATTGAATACAGAATAAAATTCTCTATTGAATAAGCAAATAAAAATATAGGTTCCCATTTAAAATAAATAAGTTGGGATCCGTATTTTGAGAACAACTGGTTTAAAAAAAATTGTTTGTCTCATGTTAATAGTGTTGTAAAATAGAAATTGTTTGCTAAATTAACCGACCTCGTAGCGAATTCCAGTTTTTTTTATCTTTTTGAAGTAATCATAAAAAAATAAAATATATAATAATATTAACCACAAAATTTATTAATTAATATAAAATCATTGAATTAGAAAAAAATATTAAAAATTAAAATTATACGTACAAAACAACTAAATTTATCATCAGGGCCTGTAACCGTTTAATAAAAACGGATAACCGATATTTTGAACAAAAATTTCGAACTTTACCCGCAATTTTCATCTATATTTTTAAGGCCGAAAATACCGGTAACCGTTAACCACAAAATAAATAAACCGGTTTTAACGAACATTATCCATTATTTTAATATCATTTACCGCGAAAAATATTTAATATTTTTTTATATCTGTGTAATCTATTTGTATTTGAATATGAGTCATGGCAGTCTTTCCAATTTACATTTTATTGGAGAGTCATAAAAGTAAGTAGTTTCTTTGTCAGAATTAGGAAAATTTACAAATAAAATGTGAGCCGCCTTTTTCTAAAGTGAAGTTTTGTAAATATTCGTTCGTTAGAGTGCATTCTTTTATTTGTTGTATGATTTAATTTACTTTTTTATTTTTTAATTAAAAATTTATAAAGATTTTCTTTAATTAATTCATTTTACTATTTTTTTAAACGACTTATTAACCGGTTTACACCGGTTTCCAATTTTTAAAAACCTGTTTTCTAACTAAAACCTTTATTATTATAACGTTTTCTATAAGGGTTAACCGTTAACCAGTTTTTTTTCGGTTACATGCCCTGTTTTTTTTCGTCGATGCAAATCGGGTCAAAACTTTTTTCGGATATAATTCCTTTCAGGAGTTTCTTAATATAGAAAAGCTACGTTCAGCCACAGAATAGGTTTATACAGAAGCGACAGTAAGACAGAGAAGCGAAAAATAGAGAGAGATGGGGGAGGTGCATAAATTTAAAAGGCCTATTGTTTAAAATTGGAAAGTTTCCTCACATCTGAGAGAGAGATAGGGGAAGAGCATAAATTTAAAGATCTACACAATGCTTCAAGGTCATAGAATAGACTAGGGGAACATGAAAGGTGCCGACACGGAGTGTCGCTTCTGTGTGTAACTATTCTGTGGTTCAGCCGTAGTCATAATTGTAGATAGTCTTATTAATATTGTTAATAATTTATTTTCTAATAAATGAATATCAGCACCAAATTGTTTCAGAACTTCGTTTGCATTGACTGGAATATCAGATTCAATAAAAGTTAGGCAGTTTTTCCACAACAATATTTGGGCAAATAGTTTCTGTCGTTAACATTTCTGCTCCAAGTCAAACAAATGTTTATTATGTCTGTGTGTGAGACGCCTTTGCGCTCCATATTTATTTATTATTATTTTTGAAATTTAAAAAGCTGGACTGTCTAAGGAGGGGCGATCACTCCTTCACCCCCCCCCCCCCCCCTCAAATCCGCCACTGTGTGCGTCGAATAGTATACACTTTCTTTTTCAAAAATGAAATACCAACTTTAAATAAAATTTTAAATGAAATACAACATCCAGATTTGTCATCTCTGAGCCTTTCATCATTATATTAATAGTTGAAACAACTTAATTTCAAGAAAGTTCATAGTTTAATAAAAATGAAACAGAAATAATCATATTTTCATGATTTTATAGGTATTTGAAACGAAACCGAAAAAGTATCCTGAAAGAGCTTGATGATAATATTCTGTGGAGACGAAAATATTTGAGAAGTATGAAGCAAAAAAAATGTTTTCAGATTACCACCGTATCATTGCGAATTAAATCCAATTAAAATGATTTGGGCAAAGTTGAAAAATGAAGTGGCAACAAAGAACTACATTCAAGTTGCAGGATGTGAAATAATTTTTTTTACGGGCAGTTAAAAATGTAACAAGTGCTGAAAACTGTATTGTCCACCTCATTAAAGAAGAAGAAACAATGTGTAAATTAGATAGAATAATGGATAATTTAATTGAATCTTTTATTATTTCACTTGGCGATGATAGTAGTGACATTAATCAGTCAATTCCGATGAAGACAATTAAATATAGTTGCTGGTTCCGTTATAATTTTTTAGAGACATGGCTTTTTACTTGCATTTATAATGGTGCAATTCTGCAGCGATGAAAAGTCCATTCAACATCCAACTGGACATTGTACGGAGCACTCGTTAAGCAATACTTGTCTTGGACCACGTAAACGTGTCTATGTCTACTGATAAATAAACGTTGTTACATTTTTTAAAAATACATTTTCACAATGTACATTTTCCGGTTTATTTTTTTAGATGTTCACGTAAAGAATGTAATATTTAGAATTCACTGAATTGTTTCTGTAATTTTGTATTCATATTTTGATTTTGTTTATTAAGGAAAAAATTATGATAAAATTTGATTTTAGTATGATGTTAATGAAATGTAATACTATTGGTAATATTTGATTATGACATTCTACAGTTTTTGTAACATTATCTACTTTCTCAGGAAATTTGGATGACGAAGATACTTTTTTTTAATAATTAATAATATTTTGTATGTACAATTTTAAACGCATATTATAACACTGCTTGCATATTAGAAAATTGTATGTATTGAATTATAAATATATTAATAATGACAATATAGTGAATATTTTTTTTGTTTTTTATAGGTTTTTTTAAATATCCTTAAAACGCTTTAAAAAGGCGAAATTGATCGGTTAGGTGTGTTTAATAAATATTTATTTATTTATACGTGCTGCAATGCATAAAACCAAGAGTTAAAAATATTTTTAAAAATATATAAATTTTTCATCAAGGAATTACAAAAAAAATAAGGCAATTAATTAATTTATAATTAAAAGTTATGTATTTATGATTTTATATAAAAAAATTAAGTAAATTATCTATCATAGTATTGGATAATGATAAAATCTAGTGACTTTTTTTCGTAACTTCTAGCGGTGTAAATGTAACTTCGTCTAGTGCTGTCTATAGAATATACCCATAAAACTTGGTATATTGTCTATAGTTTAAAAACAGATTATAGTGGCAGTAATTCTAAGATATATATCGAGTGTCTTAACTCAACCAAGGTAGGAGATTAATATAGCAAATCAGTTAATTGGAAATTGAATCTCTGGGCAAGATATTAATTTGAAATTTTGTAAGCTTAATCAGATGATACTAATTCTATGGAATACCGTTCAAATCAATCAACTTACTCGTTTAATAATAGAAAAAATTAAAAGAATTGTAGAATATGTTATTTCACTTGCCCTTTTGACATAATATAATAAATTTGGTATTGACAGCGACGTTGTCTGTAAATGATATATGGTCAGGTGTACACAACAATTTATAGTATTTCTTCCAAAGACCATAATATTGGAAACTGTAGTTGGTCTTAGACTTCAGTGGCAGTTCGTGGTATTTTTGAGCAAGAAGGCAAGATATTTTGTTACTGACAAAGATTTTGGTGAGAAAAACGTGGTCATGAATCGATATTTAGAATTTCGATTTCGTCACTAATAATTTTAATATTATTAATAATTGTCAGAAATAATATTATAAATGCTATAGTACAATAAACAAAATGTAATAGAAATAAAATAAATTTGATTTCCATTCGGTTAATGGCCGGTTGTACAAATATTACTTAAATTTTAAGTTTCCTTTAAATGGACAATATCACATCGGAATAAAATATCAAATGAACTATTTAACATTGCTGTCAAATTTCGATTAATTTTTTTTCTTTAATTATTACTTAAAATTTAAGTCTTGTAAGAGCAACAAAAACAAATTCTGAGTCAGAAACAGAAAACACTGACAACCTGACGTGTGGCGGTGTGGCGAATAGAAATACAACATGAAAGTGTATTTCACCGACCATATCCTATTGTTTCCGAATCATAGAGGAGATATGCCTCCTCAACACATGGCTATTCGATTTTTTTCTGTGCATTAATTTACATATTTAAAAAGTAAGCAAATCATTTGTTATATTTTTGTATACCTACATACTTATTTTTATTTTTAAATAGTTGTTTCAAACACAATTTGCTTATTTTTGTTATATTAATTTGACCGAATTTTTACTTTAAATTATAATTTTATTATAAACAAATTAATTCTGTGCATCTCTATATTTATCATCGATATTTATACTATTTTAAGCGTTGGTTGATATAAGTACAACATCGTTTGAGATGGAGAGGGGGTTGACAATCGATCTATACTGCGTGAAGTGACGTACGTATAGCCCCGTCTCACTCTCACTTGTGCAGTTATCTTGTTCCCATTTATATTTGGAACATATCGTGTAGTATAATCCCATAATATTGTTGTCTGGCGGGTGCGAGCCCCCGCTGCACGAATTTGTTGCATATAATATTGTGTTGTACAATGGCGCAGCGATAATAACAATTTAAATAAATCACTAGCAAAATACGTTGTTTAATGGTAAGTATAAAATCAAATTTATATTTTTATAATATATATATATATATATATATATATATATATATATATATATATATATATATATATATATATAATAGAAGTATATTCATGTGAAATATAAATAACATTTTATTTTAACCTGAGGGGAAACAGCCCACTCTACCACCTGAAGGAGCCGCCACTGCTAGACTAGAAGTAAGTCCGAGGTCGGAGAGGACTTGGTTTCAACAGGATGGGTTTCCAGCACACAACGTCCAAATTGTTACGGAATCTTTGGACAATACATTTCCAGATTCTTGGATTGGTTTAATTGGGCCAATTAAGTGGCCTGCAAGGTCT
Source organism: Stenolophus ochropezus (assembly GCA_035578165.1). Classification (NCBI taxonomy): domain Eukaryota; kingdom Metazoa; phylum Arthropoda; class Insecta; order Coleoptera; family Carabidae; genus Stenolophus; species Stenolophus ochropezus. The sequence goes on along the minus strand of JAQOWZ010000008.1, from coordinate 9,901,961 downwards.
CCTGACCTAAGCCACTTAGAATTTTTTTTGGTCTTTTAAAATAAAAAATTTATGGATATTATACATATATTGACCACTTTAGAAGATTTAAAAACCGCAATAAGGAATGAATGCAGTCTTATTCTAAACCGATAATATCAATAAAAAATTAAAGACATAATAATAATAAAAATTATTTTGAAAAATGAAAAATCAAAAATACCTTAGCTGTCGGCTGAGTCCGAACTTATTTCTTCGAATTTTGTTTATTACCAGCACACATTCTATCACTGTGCTTTTAGAATCGTTGCTAATAAGTAGCCGCCGATAAGCATAAAAAAAAATAAGTTAATATCTTGCATTGAGATACTATTCCCATTTCACTGATTTGCTATATTAATCTCCATCTCGGTTGAGCTAAGATACCCGGTATATAATTAAAAATTACTATTACTGGCTTTGTTTTAGTTTAGGGCGGAAATATATATTCGACTTTCTTATTTGGTAAGTAAGATTAGAGTGAAATCGTAGTTAGATTTTAAATAATACTTTAATTAAAAATATTGGGAATCTATTATATTAATATTAGTTGACTTATTTTTTTATTTATTTTAGTTACTTGCTAACATACTTTGGTAAGCCCGGTGCAATTATTTGGAGAGGACAAAATTTAAAAATGTTGAAATAGATATTTTTTATATTTAATATATGTAAATACTTTTTTTAGTTTTTATTTTATATATTTAATATATGTAAATACTTCATGTTCCTGCAAGTTACTATAATTTATATTTATATTGTTCAACACGTTCAGCCATATTCACAAAACATTGTTAGCTTTTAAACTAGTTTAAATGTCAAATTCAAGCTAAATTCGATATATTTAAACCGGTTAAACAGCTAATCCTGTTTTGTGAATCTGGCTGTACATGTGTATACAATTGTGTCCGATGATTATCTTGTATCTATGGAACACGGAACAAGGCCACCGGCGTCAAAGAAATATTTACATTTAATGACATTTTTTACACAGCCTATGTTCTCAGATACCAAACAAGATAACTTTGTGATATCTTTTTGTAAAAAAGTGAATTTATTTTTGTCATATTTGCAAGTCAACCATTGTTCAGTGCTTTCTGACATTATTATTTATTATTTTAACAATAGTTTTTTTAGCAGATTTAATCCATACGTTCGTACACAATTTGGTTTATTTAATGTAAGTAGGTAGGTATAGATTTTGTGAAGATTCATTAAGTACTGTTGATTTTTTTTAATTTATTCACACTGGCAATAAAGATTTTTTTAAAATAGAAAAAAGTTCATTTGCAATGTTAATAACTCAGTGAAAGCATGAATATAATTTTCATTAATGGGGTAATTAGTCTTATTGCTGATGTTCGTAATATCGTTGTTTTAAATAAGATTTTTTTTCAAGATCCTCCACTATTTCAAAATTGTAATTTCAGGATGTTTATTTCAGTGTCATTTTTGCCTAAATTAACAATGAATGGAGATGAGATAATCAACGAAAAATATTATTGAATTTGATGTAATCAAAGAAATGATTAATTACTTTGAAGAGTTTCTTCCACAAAAATTATAAATTAAAATATTATTCACTTTGTACTAATCAACTACAATTATTGGAGCAACAAAATTTTGATTACTATCAGTGTTTTTCATACTTGGTTTAAAGTTAACATAAAGTATAAATTGTATGTTATGTAACAGGTACGGTCGCCTAAGACGAACTCTAGTACCTGATATACAAGGGATTGTTTAAAAATTTAGTTGACCCAAAGTATTCCACTAACTATATTAATGTAAGACTTACTAATAAGATTAACGATACTCGCTACCACCATTACCACAAATTTATTAGGCTGCTGTAATAGAAGCAGATAAATGAAAATTGCGAACAGACACGGCTGTCTTCCGACAAAATTTATATGTATGGATATTTGCCACGAATACTTCAATTCACAATAAAAATAAATACAGAACTGCTCTACATAACAATTTATTTACTCACAGGAATTAACAATGAATTTATTATTACTTAACTAACTTTTGTGACATGGAAAATTTTGACTCTTAACAATAAAAGAAACATAAAAATAGGGCGACCTCAGAGTTGCTTTGCTGTCAGCTTAGATTCAACTCCTTACACTACTACTACAAATGTAGTAATGTTAATTATAGTTACTATTCATCACATTTAAAAATCTAAGAATCATTTTTTAATTTCCTAGACGCTATCTGACAATTTTTGATATGCATAGAACATTTATACAAAAAATCTTAGAAACGCCATTTCATATCTTGTTTTAATAGGTGATGTGCAGTGTGTTTTAGAATATATAAAAAGGGTGGTGTCTCGACAACAACATTCCTACAGTCCCTGCATCTCACCATTGTTTACTTGTAAATTGAGAATCATCATCTGTTCATCATCACGCGACGGTAGCCAAACCTTGGTAAGATCTCATTTTCAAAGTGCTTTATTATTTTAGAAGAAGTAGGTTTGCCGAACGGAAATGCTTCGATCCATTTAGTGAAAATATCAGTAACTACTAATATATAGGTTGTACCAGTAGTGGATCGAAAAAATAGAAAATAGAAAAAATAGTGTGTATAACACGTGTTGAAAGTCCTTTGTCGAACACAAACGATTGCAACCTTCGCTTCGCTCAGGCTGCAACTTTCGTTTTGGTTCGACAAAGATAGACTTTCAGCACTTGATATACATATAACTATTACATACAGTGTGGCCCAGTGAAAATTATCAGCGCAATTTTTGGCCACTTAACATTAATTTTGCAAAAAACGCTCGAACACGTCAATTTTAGTATAAAAGGGGACACCACATCGTATAAAACAAATTTTATCAGATGTTCAAAATTGCAATCAAGTAGGCTTAAACAAATGACAAAACTAAATAAACAATTCTTTCTACAAGTTGTTTGTAATAAACAAGTAATTTGTAAATTAGGTTTCTTTTTGTGGGGTTATTTGAAGTCTAAAGTTTATGCCACGCTACTCGAATCTTTAGATGATGTACGGCAACGTACCGTACCCTACTTGATTGCTGTTTTGCACACTTGATAAAATTTGTTTTAAACGATATTTCTCTGGAACTAATGATCGGATTTGAAAAATAAAATAAAACTGTTGAAAAGAGAATTGAAAGGCCTTTCGAACTGTCATGTTTGACACCCTTTTCTATTTAATTTTTTTAAAGTGCAGTCCACCCCCATTTTAGGGTTGAAGTTATGCCATTGGTATTAATCCATTCAGGTGTCCCCCTTTATACTAAAAATGACGTGTTTCAGCGTTTTTTGCAAAATTAATGTTAAGTGGCCAAAAATTGCGCTGATAATTTTCACTGGGCCACCCTGTATTTAACAAAGGCATTATGAAGATGTTAAAGCTTACATGAAATCGAAAACCTTACAGAATCGAGTGTCTGTGATTTTAGAATTTGTTTTAACAATCATTTCTCAACAACCTACTCTAAATTTTTAGTAATATGTAATTTTATTGTAATGTGAATACTAGTTTAGTTTCCATGTTACCATAATAACTAATTATGCCTACCCGAGTATTATATAACCCTTTATTGTACTTAACATCTATTATGTTGTCCATTATTAATAGATAATAACATACTAGTAAGTCATAAACAATATTATATCATACCTTTTAAGAAATTTGATATATCTTCCAATTGTGGTATATTATCTTCTCGATATCCACAATTCTCTACAAGAAGTGGAAAAACGTGGTTGTGTTCTTTGCATGCATGAGTAGGATAAAGTTTCGTAAGTTGTCGGAACACGACTCCCCAGGTTTCGGTTTCTTCAGCAGTGTATTCAACATGCGGTAGAGGTTGCCCGAAGCGATAATTGTAAGCGATATCAGCAAAATATTTCCTGCGCTTACGATATACTTCATCTGTGAATCCTGGATGATCAGAATCTAGTTCAGACCCATAGCTAAGAATTTGATTGGCGAAGCGATCTAAGTCACGTATACGACAAGGAAACCAGGGCACAGTATCTAAAAAAATATTATAGTTATTATTATTATTATTATTATTATTATATATATATATATATATATATATATATATATATATATAATTCCTGAAGGTATTTACAGGGGTAACAGACTACTACAGAAATATCAGTAACAATAGTAAATAATAAGTAAGTCTAACTGGACCCGAACCCGAATCCCAAAACCCAAATTAATAGTCGGAGATCCAAACTTCTGTCCTTTGCACTATACCCCGCACGTACTCTCTTGCAAATAATTTTTATATTTCATCTCATTGCGAACATTCAAAAATCCACATTTTCCAAAAATTTAGACACAGTATATACAATCAGAACGCACATGGGTTATACTACCATCTATTTCGTAAAGTCTCTAAGCATACATTGTACACTCAGCGTATAGCATACACTTTTATAACAATAAACAATATAATTTATAAATTTTCGAAATCAACATACACATTGTAGTATGAGAAGAATAGTATATTATGTTACTAGGAGTAGAAAGCGATAATTTTTTGTTGAGTTCAGATATTTGTCGCCGAACCAATGCAAACTGAGCGAAACACAAAAGCACGTTCTAATTCGTGGAACATATTCTACATTTTGAGAAGAAGTAACGCCGTACTTGTTGATTGATAAAATATGTTCACGGATTTCTCGGCGGACGTATGGCAGGAATTATATTAATAATTCATATAGAAATTTTGATTAAAATCCAATATTTTGTAGTTTGTTTTGCTACTTCATCAGGGATACTAAAATATACATTTCTATTTTATGAAAGAAAAAAATGTTTGTTGTTAAATAAGTTTTAATTTTTATGTTGAAATTGATACATTTTGATGGAAACATAGCCTTAGTCTCAGGTATAATATAATTTTGTTACACTTAATGTGTTACATTGTTTATGATATGCTATTATTGAAACTTTTACAATTTTGAAGTCACCTGTGCAACGAAATTTTCAAATTTTAACAACCCTTATACCTGGTGCAAATGACAACAAATTCCGCAGACGAAAAGGGAGGGATAAAACATGCTGCTGCTTATCCTTGAAAAAATGTATTTTTTATATGAAGGTATTTGACTTCAACCGAAAAAAAAATATATCTAACTTATTAAAGGCTGAGCCACTGTAATCTACAACTCTACCACTAGCGCGGAATAAATAGCTACGCCACTGTGCCTAGAGCATGTTCTATTAATTTGATTGTTAAGATTACTTTATTTTTCACATGTATCATACCAACCCTTATTATCACGATAATTCCGGGATATAATGTTGAAGTATTCACACTGATCTTTCAATTCTGCGATGCAAGAGCCTAGATCTCCACTTGGTGCGCATTCCACCATGAACTCGTAGTGATCCGGACGACGAGCACTGCTCCTGGACTCGATATGAATAAGGTCTACGTGGTGAGCGGCGAATATCTTTAGAGAGCGTGCCAGCATTCCAACTTCATTTTGAGATTCCGGTGAAAACACTAGGCACGTCGACTTCGTAGAATCTCTTCCTTCCTTTATATAATTACCGCCAGACATGAGCGTGGGCTATATAAAAAATACATACATAAATTAATACAAGGAACACTAGACTTCCTGTCTAATAACTCTGCTATTTTGCATAAATCTGACACAGGCATATGTACAATACAGATACGACTTAATTAGTAATATTATTTAGAATGTATTCATCATTCTGTAAGACTTGTATTTTTTTTTGTAAAACATAACTGGCGCAGTCAGTAGGATATGTCAAAAGGGCTTAAATAAATAGTTCTCTTGAATTTTTATTCGTTAATTAACATCGAACAAAATCTACTTTATATGAGAGATACGACCATAACACTCAATCAACGGAAAAAGATAGCAGCCAAGTCAAATTTATCGACAGAAGAAATTTCAATTATAACAACAGACACGATATTCTGAATATTTTAACGTGATCTGCATAATTATGATTATGAGGATCATTAATGTCTTACTCTTAGTACAGTAAGTCGATTTTTTTAATAAAAACTTTCTATGATAGACACTGATACAAATTCGGAGTCTCGTAATTTAGAGAATCTAGAAAGCCTTGAAGAAATTAGCAGTGAGGAACCTAGTATCAATTCTGCATTAATTTTACAACCTAGCAGAATAAATTTAAATAATTTGAATAATAATCAAAATATGGCAACTACACCCAGAGATATAATTACCTTTGATTGAGTCATACCTGAATATGACGGGCATATCAGATTATTATCTTTCTTTATAGGTAGTGTAGATCAGAGGGGTGGAACCTGTGGTCTTTTTAATTTGCTTATGCGTCTTTATCTATAATTTACGAACCTTTAAGTCCAAGACCACAGCCAGTTTTACCCAATAGGCCTCGCCCTGTAATTACAACGCCGACGCCGTCTTCTTTTTTTTCTTTCTCGTCTAAACTCTCTGATTTTTTGTTATTTTGTTATTAGATTTGCTTTGGTAGATTTGTGCTTACGGTTAAAAGTAAAGTTTAATAATACGTTGAACGCATATCACGTCTAGAAAGAGTTAAATGATTATTTCTTTTTCTACGATCATTAAGATATTTGTTTGTTGTATGTTTGTTATTGCTATTGATACATAATATATTGTAAACACATTTTCATTTTCCACGGTAACTATAGACAACATTAAGACACAGAATAGATTTATACAGAAGCGACAGTAAGACAGATAAACGAAAATTAGAGAGAGATGGGGAAAGGCAACAAATTTAAAGGACTTATTATTTAAAATCGGAAAGTTTCGTCACATCTTAGGGAGAGATAGGGGAAGTCAACAAATTTAAAAGTCTACACAATGCTCCAAGGTCATAGAACTGAATAGGGTAACATGAATGGTAACGACACGGAGTGTCGCTTCTGTATGTAACTATTTTGTGGTTAAGATATAAATTCATATCTTACAGTTCTGTCAAAATCGTATTGTTCATTTTTGTTTTGTATAGCTATTTACAAGAAAATAGTGAAATGAAGACTTTATTATTAAAATATAAAGGAATTAGGAAATAATATCGTGGTCGTAGAAAAAGTATAGAGTATAACTCGCTTGGAATGTCCATTTTATACTCGTGCATTTGCACCATGAGAACAAACTGCCATACTCGTATAAAGTGACTATTCCATGGTTGTTGAACAATATACTATTATTACCGTAAAAGATAGAATGGCCTGTATTTTGCAAAGACATTTTAACAAGTATGAAAAAATACAATGAAAAACAACATTATTTTACTCATACAGAACATAAATATGCCAAATTGAAAAAAAAATTAATCAACTAGTTTTTACTGTTTTTAAGAAGAAAAATATTTCTCGAATTGATGTATAAATATTAAATTGACTATATTATTGAAGCAGTGAATAGTTTAGATCTGGAAAAAGTTAATTAATACAAACAATTACCTCTTTCAAGAAGAACTATAACTGATAGACAGCACGAATTAGCTCAAAATGCGTGCTTTGGAAGTAATTACTGTTATAATATATATATACAGTGTGTGCAAAGAAATGCGGAACATAGGACTTTAACATGGGATTTCAAAATATTGCAGATATTCTCTCTCCTGATAGATTTAGAACAAAACTACAGGAGTACAAAGTTGTTCACAATTAAATTCTACATCAGATAAGATAATAATTGATGCAACAGCACATCTACAGTAGGAGATTTATTAAATATAAAATGTAACACTTTTGGTCAAAATCAGACAGCCATGGAAATAAAAGAAAATATCTATGTGTCAATTGTGACAGTTATTAACATGTCATAATAGATAATTCTATATTTTTATAATATTGGTATATTATTTAAGAAAAAAAATACCAATTCAACTTAAATAATTTTAAAATACAGACAATAAGAATTATAATCAGTGATATTTGTGTAAACTATGTCAGTGACATATACATATTTTCTTTTATTTCCATGGCTGTCTGATTTTTAACGAAAATATTACATTTTATATTTAATATATCTCGTACTGCACACGTGCTGTTGCAACAAATATGATCTTATCTGACGTAGAATTTAATTTTGAACAAGTATGTACTCTTATAGTTTTGCTCTAAATTTATCAGGAGAGAGAGTATCCGTAATTTTTTAAAATCCCATGTTAAAGTCCTATATTCCGGATTTCGTTGCACACCCTGTATATATATATTCTTTAATGTGTATTGTCATAGGTTATAAAAGTGTTTTTGGAATGGAAATATCGGCTATGATTATCTGTTGGGGAAAGCTAAGGACATGGGAATGCTTTTTATTTTATGTTTTTCTTGTAAAGCTTTTCTTAAAGTATGGGGTATTGACGGGCATACATTAGATATAATTATTTGTTTCATAGGTGTGATTAGTCTCTGATTTCGAGGACGTTATTTTCAATTTCGATGGATTTATTATCAACATATAACATTTATTGGTGTGACTATGTTACCTGCTGTTTTATTAATAGTTGGGATAATTATTGCTTGGTCTTTTGAGGGAAACGAGATATTGTTTATGTTGTGTTTGACAGCGTTGACAAAGTTGATGCCTGTTTTTTGGGTGTTTGTCTGGTTGGTTGATTTGTTGCTGCTTGTAAGTATCTCTTGTTTGTACACTAGAAAATCTAGATTTGATTTTTATTTTAAATTGTAAATTGGGAAAATATGGGACATGCAGATGATAAGGACGTGGATGATTAAAGATTATGTAGGATATGTGTTTTTATAATTTATGCAACATCAGCTTGAAAGTTGAATGATACTTTACTAAGTGCGTTTGCACTTTTTCATAGTTAACAAGAACTGAAAAATATTATAAAACAAAAATCTATCACCTCAGTAAAATCTTAATCACCCCAGAAAACCCCAGTCACCCCAATAACACGTTAGTCTAAGAAAAATAAAAAAATTAAAAGTTTATGTCATAAAAACTAAATCTCTACAACTGAAGATACATAACCGATGAATTTGGAATAAATTCTGCAGAAAAATTTCAAGACAATGAAATATACCATATGTGCAAATTTCAAGTATCAATAATGGCTTATATGGAATAATTGTCGGATCTAGAGAACAAGAACAGGAAATAGACTGGGAGAAAAAGATGCACAAGTACAGAAAATAATTATTCAAACTGAATAAAAGACTTATAATACAACTCATAACATGTAAAACTACGAAAGAAATATTTGAAAAGATTTGTGATACATTTAATGGTTTAGAAAACAGAAACAAAGGACAGTTAGTTAGGTACAGATAAAAGCAATTAAAAGAAACTATTGACACACATATGATTATTTTATCACGGTTTGGGAATGTACTCAATCTAAAGAAAAAAATATTAAAAACCTTACCAACGGACTAATTTAATCACAAACCTGCGAAAAATGTATTAAAGCTAAACAAATAAGATTAACGTTTAGCAGTCAACAAGTCCGAGCCATTGTTTGAATTGGCACATACCGATGTTTGTGATCCTCTCGAAGAAGAAATACATTTTAACAATAATGGACGACTTTAGCCATTTGACAAAAGTTTATTTGCTTGGAAATAAAAATGAAACCGTTTAAAAACATTACGTACCTACATGAAAAAGAAAGAGAGAAAAATAAAAATGTATCTAGTTTTAATTATGATATGTTGGCGAATTTACAAGCAGAGAATTAAAAATAATGATACAATAATAATGTGTCCCTGAATCTGCCAAGCGGAGCGTAGGGAAACCGAACTCACCGAGCCGCAGTTCTAACTACCGTACTGTCGGTTGTTTCATGCCAGTGCTACTTCTATTTAAGATGTGTAGATGGCAAGTCTAAAGCATCTGAGCGTGATACACAAGTAGCTGTGTTTTTTATTTTACGACAAATCACACGTTGTCGGTCGCTGGGACTTTAACTCACGATCTCTAGTTCGAATGACGTCACAGCGAGTTAAAGATGTGCGCTAGCTTGCACAGCCATCCAGCCGACAATGGTACAATAATAAAGGCATAGAACAGGGTGACCAGACGTCCGGATAACAAAAATGTAAATGTCCGGATCGCTTTTATTTGCGTCAGGCTTGCGTCAGGGTGTAAGATGTTGGCTACCTGACTACTGGTAATAATACAGGTGTAGAACTTTTGCATTGAATTCCAGCTTCGGAATCCTTAATTCTATTATCAAACTTTAAAAGAAGGATAAATTTAGAGCAAAACTACAAGGGTACATACTTTAAGATTATTAAGCGAGAAAGTTATTTCATTACTTGCTTTTTGTAAACTCTAATGGGATTCTTCTCTCTTTTGATTTTACAGGCTTTTTAGTAATATTACAGTCGCTATCTGATAATACTACTATATTTAGTATTACTATATCCGTCTACGTGTAAATTTTGGAAAATTATTAGATTTTTAGTTCACAATTTATGAATATATATATATATATATATATATATATATATATATATATATATATATATATATATATGTCCTTGATGCTGGATGGGACATGTGCTATACGAGTCGCAAAAATTGAAATTGGCTGTTGATGAACCACCGCTGGAGACAAGGCCAGATATTTTATTAATTTCTTTTTGTACTTATCCCACCGTACCTTAAAATTATGCAGAAAACGCACACTTTAACTATCATAAACGCGCCTTATTTCCGTGTCGAACCATTTAAACTTGCATTTTCGCAAATTTTGATGTATAATAATAACTATTATTTATTCTGATATTTTATTCTGCGCATATTATCTTCTTGTATGGAATTTATTATAAATATCTTGTTTATTTATCATTTCCTCATTCGGGCCTCATATAACATTTTTGCGCCTCCGTCCCATTATGATTAGTATTATAGAACTCAAAATCATCCTGAAACGCTCTGTTTGCCATACCATACCATAACAGCTTAAATATTTTAGGATTACATTCTGCCAAAATTTTTAATTACATTTTATTGGAAATGTAAAAATTTAATTAAAATAACTATTTTTGATGTAGTATTCATATTATATTTGTGTTGAACGATTATGATTATGTTTATTATTGAAAAATATCAATTCCAATTCGTTTTATTTTTTAGGTTAGATCAAATGTCACTGAATTATTTGAATAAAACAAGTGAATTGTTTACATATCCTTAGGAACCGAAATAGTTATTTACATACCAAATGCGGGAACGACTGGTTTCCGGAGGAGTGTTTGGCGGCGCGAGCTCGCGAGCGCTGCCATAGAACGATTCCAGAAACCCAGTTCACGCAAGAGGTTTGTACAATATTTTTCGTACGAATTTATACAACTAATAATTAGTTATTATAATCAATAATTAATTTTCTATGTGTACAAATATTTATTTTTATTTATTGTATACACAAAATGGTTTGTCGTTATGTGTTTTAGTACTAACAAGTGCTGTCAATCTGTCAACATGACAGCAGTTGTTGCCAACATTGTTTATCAAATGCACTAAATTTACTTTTTCCAAAATAAATTTCGTTCAATAATTCCCTATTCTCTTTTAATATTATTAGGTAAAAGAATGTTTAAAACATTATACTATTTTATTATAAATATAGTTTTTTAATAAATGCTGTAGAAGTAGGAGTGTTTTTTCCAAAATTTCCCGGTCACCTATCTGGTGGAGACCTGGGAAATTGACGTTCTAGGCGTTGCTTAGGCAACGCGAAACCACATTTCAATGCATGAGTACGAAAAAGTTACTGTCATAAAGATCTATAGTGTATATAATTTTAAGTAGTAATAATATTTCTTTAATAAATTAAAAGTGTCATCGGCGTAAAAAATCTTGTATATTACACGCCCAGAAACTCTTTTGCGAGATCTCGCATTACTTGCAGGTCTCGCTTTCAGCTCGGCCTGTCAGAATGATCTCGCTCTCACAAGAGTTCAGTTTGTTGACTAGTGAAACAAATAAATGTTGTAACAAGTTCAGTCACCTAGTAGCGCCGAATGTGTATATTGGTCGACTATTTTTTTAAGCATATATTACTTGATTGACTTCTCTTGAACAGTCATTTGAATTTGACAAACCATAAATTTATGCTTTTAATTTTTAAAATGGTCTATTTTATAATTAATTTAAGTATATCTAAAATTGTTTACATTGTGGTATACTTGTTCGTATATGATTGCAACGGTATTGAAGAATTATTTTAACAAATTATTATTTTGCTTTAAGATGTTACAAGTTCTATTTCATTAAATTTATTTATTTATATATTTTTCTCCTTTAAATTAAACTTGAATAAAGAGAATTTAATTTGTTGTGTGTATATCTCTTAATAAAATTTTCCGCCATTTGCGATCATACATGCAGTTAACATTTATCATCCCCTTTTCAATCACCAGAATTGATTACGGTATAGACGTTGTATTGTAAGTGCCAACTGCTTAGGTTTATGTATAGGGGTTAATCGACTAACCCGCGTAGGTCCGTAGAGTTTTGAGGTATTTACGGTCAACTGGCGCTCAAAAATTTTAGAGCTTGTGTATGATTAAAAATTCAAAATTTAGAAACCGCACCCGTCTTCACTGCGATCAGTCGGGATTATTATTACCTTCAATGTTTGATATACCTCAGTTATTAATTCTCTCATATAATGGTGTGTATGTATTTTAAGAAAAATCTTTTTGGTAATTATTTTAATATGAAAAACTTATATTATACAATAAAACTTTTAAAAGACCAAGCAATGGTTCTCAAGATACAACAGGAAGGTATATTTTTAAACGAGATAATATATATATATATATATACAGGGTGAATACTGAAAACCTTGACATAGGGAAATAACATGGGAAAACAGTTTTTTGCTGTTTCCATCTGTCCCGGTAAATAAAATCGGGTGTATATGGTATCGTTAGTTAGATTACTTAATTTTACATCTAATAAAACTAAATGTTGTGTAATAAGACCTTTTGTAACTGAAATATTTGATAAAATAAATTGTATTTTGAAGTTTATCGTTCATATTTTCGAATAAGAAACGTCAAAAACAAAATGCTCCATAGCCGAGTGGATACGAGGGCTGTTTCATAACATAAATAACCTACAAGACCTGGTTCGCGACCACCTCAGCCCTACTTTTTTTTAATTAAATTATGCTTAAAATATCTTTATTATATCAGACTATTTTAATAAAATAGCAATATTCATATTTTTATAAATAAAAAAATCCAAATATTTAATAGAATTATTATTTGCTGTCTGTCAAACTGAACAATTAATTCGAATTTAGTTTTTGGTGTATAATTTTGTATTACATGTTTCGAAACATGATATTTTAAGTATAATTTAATTTTAAAAAAAATAGGGCCGAGGTGGTCTCGAACCAGGTTTTGTAGATTATTTATATTATGAATCATCCCTCGTATCCACACGGCTATGGAGCATTTTGTTTTTGACGTTTCTTATTCGAAAATATGAAGGATAACCTTCAAAATACAATTTATTTTATCAAATATTTCAGTTAGAAAAGGCCATATTAAACAACATTTGGTTTTATTAGATGCAAAATTAAGTAATCTAACTAACGATACCATATACACCCGATTTTATTTAGCGGGACAGATGGAAACAGCAAAAAACTGTTTTCCCATTCCCATGTTATTTCCCTATGTCAAGGTTTTCAGTATTCACCCTGTATATATATATATTAGTTATTTAAATTACTAAAGTAATTAAATTTTTAGTATTATTTTCCGGTAGCTGTGAACGAAAACAAAACTGTTACCTGTCATTTTAATTTTTTTGTTTTCTATTTGTGTTTGGAAAAGAATGGCCATCAGATAGAATACTATTTATAATGTAATTAATAATGGTTTTTATTTGTTTCACTTGAAATCAAATATTTGTCGTTCATAGTCTTGTGAAAAATAGTTATAAAAATAAAATTTATTCAGATTTCAAATTCATTTTTCTCAACAATTTTATTATGTTAAGGTATAGTTTTTTTATATTGTTGAATTAAAAAAAAAACTCTATTGAATAATAAAATATATAACTTCCTGTTGTAACTTGAAAACCACTCGGTTATACCATGTATATTGGTATTTATTCTGAATATTGTACTAAAACAAATAAAAAAATGATTTCATGGTTTTAGAAACAAATATTTTTAACCAACTTGTTGTTGTAGAAGAATTTTTTAAGTTTTGTAATAGAAATGTAATACGTTAATATATTTTGATATAGCCTTCAAATTTAAGCGAATTAATTAATTTAAATTTATTTAATTTAAAATTATAAATAAGATTTAATAAATAATAATCTAAAAAAGGTTACAGATTGTGGTTTTTATATAGCAATGCAATAATAATAATAATAAACAGTTACTTCTTTTGATGATAAGAATAATTACAACGGTATTATCAGAAGATAAAAATTATTGAAAAAACACCGTATTAAGTATTTTACTTACCACGTCATCTGGAGGTGATTCGGAAAGCCCCTTAGTTTTAGCTACTTGGTTTAGCTCAACAACAATTTCTTTTGATTTCGCGAACATTTTTGATATAGTCACTGATTTAAGTTTAGAAATTAAAAGTATGAATTCATTGAAGCAACAAGTTCCGTAAAGAGTTTAATGCTAAGATTAGATATCTGCGCTACAAGAAAATCTTAACTGCTGTTGATATGAGAGTTCTCCTTCTTAAATCTAGACGACCGTGACGTTCTTCTGATCAATGTACAATAATATTTATCAGGGACGTATTATTATTATTGAGCTCAATTTAATTATACACGGTCTCTTCATATTTTTTATTTGCTTAAATACTTCATCAATGCAAATATATTCCACAGTTTACATTTCGCAAATATTTATTATTTGTAATCCACGAGCATGATTTAAAAAATACATAGCCTGACTTTGTGGCGCAACTGGGCGTATTTTAGATAAAATAAAAATCGATATTAAATATTTATTTGACTTTATTTAATAACAAAAATGTAATCCTAAGTTACCACGACTTACAACAAACAATTATTTTATGATATAATGTGAAGGTAGTACTAACTCTTGTCTCTTATTTACAATTTTGTTAAATTCATCTATCATAATGTCCGTATTTATTTTTTTTGCTACATTACGTCCTACTGATAGGAGAGACATTGAACTACTTTCAGAGCTGAAATTTCCTGACTTTATCTTAAAATTATTAAACTACTTTCGAATTTAGTGCAAAGAGAGAATACATTTCAGATATTTTTAGCTTCATATTTTCTTAATAATTAACGACATTATTGTTTTAGTTTGTATGGTGCGTTATTTTGTCTAATATTTGTCATATTCTTTGTGATAGAGTTATGTTTTATTTGAGTATTATAAATTTTTTGAGATATTTTAAGTACGTTGTCTTGTATGTTTGGTATTTGTGTCATGTCAAGTAATGTAGATTTGTCCTGGGCGCGCTGTACCACACTGGGACTGCATATGTTATTATTGATCGAATCTCCTGTTTATACAACAACAACTTGTTGTTCCTGCTAATAGAGCTTTTGGAATGTAAAAGGGAGTATAGGGATTTTATCGCTACATTTTCTGTTCTCAAAGTCGTGTTAAAATGTTTTTAGTACTTTAACCTAGGGGTTAATGCCACCCCTAGGTATTTTACAGAGTCTTATGGTATTACTTTGTTACTGTCAATAGTCGATAGTGTGAATATTTTATTGTTTGTAATTTTCTTTGAGAATGTTATTAAATTTTGTCAGTTGATTTTTATTTTCTATTTCTCACAGTATTGTTTTAGTAGGTTTATATGTATATGTATTTGGCTGGCGGCTACCTATACGCTGAATGAGTGGGCGTATATCGCCGTGTCATCAGCATAGAGGGCCGTGTTGGTCTGTTTGAATGTCGGTATATCGTATATGTAGAGTGTATATAGGTGGGGCCAAGGCAACTTTTCTATGGTACGCCTACCCTTATTAGGCGAGCTGTAAACTCAGAGTTATTTACATTCACCCTCGACTGCCTGTCAGTAAAGTATAAATGAATTAACTTTGTTAATGTATATAGTAAGTTTGTCTGCATGATAGTAACAGCCATTCTATCCATACCTTGTCGAAGGCTTTCTCGATGTCTAGAAGAGTAATTACCGTCACTTCATTTTTTTAATTTTAAGTGTTCCGTCGTCTTTTCCTAGTCGCGTCAGGACAATTTTCTCCATGACCTTGGACATAGTGTTACGTAAGCTGTTGGTTCTGTAACTAGTCGAGATGTTAAATTTTTTGTTTTGTTTAAGGATTGGGTCACTAGTGCAGTTTTCCATTGTTTTGGAAAATACCCATGTTTTATAATGGAGTTTATTATATTTGTAAAATGCATTAGAGCCTTTCTGGATAAATAAGACGATGTTTTGTATTCCATCGGGACCTGGAACTTTTTCATTGGGGAAGGTTTTATTAACATTGGCTGGGGAGGTAAGAAGCCAGCGCTGTTCGTTTTGTAGAATAGTTTTGTCTCATAACCGTTCAGTGTTTTCTCGTATTATCCGTTGCTCGCGGGGTAAGAACATGATCTATTATCAGCTAACGCTTCTACCTATGATCCATCGGTAAATAGGATTTCATTATTATATTGTTTTCTATGATTTTTGGATAGATTTCAGAGGGATTTGTCCTGAGGCTTAAGGAACTCGAGCTTCTTTTTCTATAATTCGTTGTCGTATATTTTAATTCCTTGTTTGATATGTTTGTTTAGTGTGTTAAATTTTTCTCGTGTATCTAGGTCTGGGCACAAAGTACCACTATACTAATGGGAACCGTTTTATTGGGATATGAACAACAATCTTGGATCTATCTTGGACTAGGGAGATTATTCGCAATAAACTGAATTACTGTGTCAATCTCTGTATCGGTCGAGCTATGATATATATATATATATATATATATATATATATATATATATATATATATATATACACAATCAGACAGAAGCATCTGATAAATAATTACTGTCATTAATTTTTGTCTACGTGTAATAGGTTTACATTGCGTATTTTTATGAAAATTCTTACAATTATCTCTCATTTCTCGACAATAAATGTCAAAAAAATTAATTTTTCCATGTGTAAACCTGGTTTGCATTTTAAACAATCACAGAGTAATCATAGTCCTTCTATTCTTAACTAAACATTGTCAGGGTATAGAAACTTTGACGTAGGGAATTAACACGAGAAAATAGTTTTTTCATCTGACTCGCTAAATATAATGAGGCGTATATGGTATCGTTGGTTAGATTATGTAATTTTGCATCCACTAGTAATATATTCCGTAATATGAGGTATCTTTATTATAATATTTGAAACAAAATATCATTGACAGTTCTCCTTTATATTTACGTAATAAGAATTTCACAAACAGTGTTCCATAGCCGAGTGGGAGTGGATATACACGTGGCTTTGTAAACAGAACTCAGTATAGTAGTCCAGGTTCGGGACCGAACCGAATCTATTTAAAAATAAAAACGGTTTATTATATTATCAAGGGAAAATTGAAAATTAAACATTTGTTTTGGTTGGCTTCTAGCCCGATTGTCATTGTAGGTACATGTCTTGACAAATTCGTAATATAATTCATAAAATCTCTTTTGTTTGCGTATACGTAATAGATCATATTTACCTCTTTAATATTGTACAATGATAATAGTAAACATAGTCAACAAAAATATAACTAAATTTATTCTAACGAAATAAATTGATTTTATTTCTCTCAGATTTTTTTTCCAAAATAATAATAAATTAAAAATATTATTGACTTTGTAATAATCAATTGCAATTATTATTGGTGAAATTGCTATTAAGCCATTTTAACATATGGTGACAGATTAACGTAAAATACGAATCGTTTGCTGTAATCAAATTATTTTTCTTAAAATGAATGTGACAAGAATCTCGATTAATAGAATATATTCGTAATTTTGATTTTGAATAATAAAAAAAATATTTTTTTCTGGTTTCGAACTCTGACTATCCGATGTTTATTTTTAAGAAGCCACTGCCTTTTCTATTCGGCTATGGAACATTATTTCCAAAGTTTTTTATTACAGAAATAAGAACTAAAACTGTCAAAATACAATTTAGTTTATCAAATATTTCAACTTAAAAAGATCATATTCCATAATATTTGATATATGAGAGAAAACTTCATTATGACAAGACCGAATTCAATGGCCCTTCATCGTGCGACTAATTTTTTTTATTCATTTATTATTTTGAAATACAGAACTATTCACCAGTAAAAATTAAACTGTATATGAAAACCACGTCCGAAAAAATATCTGGATGCGATTCTGGAAAAAGATATCATAGATGTGAAAAAACATTATAAAGTGAAGTAAAACTCGTAGAAATAATCGAGTGATGTTAAAATATATTTAATATAAATAAAATAATTCTGAATACATGTTTTAGAAATAAATACAATCCAGTATATTGATTAATATAGAAACGTGTTTTCAAATACAAATAATATATGCAAATTTATTATCAGGTGACTTTTGGTGGAAAACAGATGATGTAATATAAAGAGACAAATTATAATTCTTGTTCCCAAATCTGTCTTTTTTATACATATAGAGCAAAATTATAAGATTACAAGAGTTGTTTAGAATTACATTCTTCATCAAATATGCAATAGCACATCTACAGTACGAGATACATTAAATATAAAATGTATTATTTTCGTTGGAAACAAAAGAAAATATCTAACTGTCACCTGTAACAGCAAACAATAGTAAACTCTCACAGGTGACAGATAGATATTTTCTTTTATTTCCATGGATGTCTGATTTTGAACGAAAATGTTACATTTTTTATTTAATATATCTCGTACTGTAGATGTGCCGTTGCATCAGTTACAATCTTACCGGATGCAGAATTTAATTCTGAACAAATTTGTATTCTTGTAGTTTTGCTCTATGTTAAAGTCCTATGTTCCGCGTTTCGTTGCACACGCTGTATATACCGGGTGTCCCAGCTCGACCGACACATGAGAGATTTACATAGGAAATCAGTTAATTATGTATAGTATCTCCCCAATGCAATATATTAACTTGAAATTTTGTGTGCTTATTGGGGAATATTATTTCTACAGTTACAGTTATTTGAAATATGTAATTTCGTCTGCAAGACGAGATTTATTAAATTATAAAATCTAACATTTTCGTTCAAAATCAGTCAGCCATGGAAATAAAAGAAAATATCTATGTGACAGTTCTGACAGTTAATGACATGCCATTGTAGATATTTATATTTTTGTAATATTGGTATATTATTTAACAAAAATAAACTAAGTTTAACTTAAAGAATATTAAAATACAAGGAATAAAAATTAAAATCAGTGATACTTCACTAAACTGTCAGATAAATATTTTCTTTTATTTCCATGGCTGTCTGATTTTGAACGAAAATATTAGATTTTAAATTTAATAAATCTCGCCCTGCAGACGAAATTGCATATTTCAAATAAGTGTGATCCATAGAATTAATATTCTCCGACAAGTATACAAAATTTTAAGTTAATATCTTGCACTGGGGAGATACTATTCATAATTAACTGATTCCCATGTAAAACTCCCATGTGTCGGTCGAGCTGGGACACCCGGTATATATATATATATATATATATATATATATATATATATATATATGTATATATACATATATATATCATGAGTTTCAGCTAAGATTTCTAATCTGTCATTACAGTGGATACTACTTGTTATATGGCATCGTAATATATATTTCTAGAAATATTGGGTATCATCTGTGAAAACAAATTTTAGCACCCCTTAGGATCGGCATCACAAAAAAAAGTACATTAATCGCCAGTAATGACAATATCTACATTTAATATATATATATATATATATATATATATATATATATATATATATATATATATATATATATATATATACAGGGTTTTGACAAAAAGCCGGCACCTAGAATATTTCGTTTATTTTGAGAGATACAAGAATATGTTAATAAGCAAAATATAACTAGACAAACGGGCTCATAAAATGATAGTAGTATAAATTTTGCGTCACTTCCGGTTTTAGCGGAAATGTATACAACTTTAATTGTAGCATAGGGAATCGGTATTTTTATATTTTTGTTCGGACTGTACATAAAAATAGCTTTGCAATGATACAAAAATATCATTGTTTTACTTTAACCATTTCAAAATGGCGACTCTATTTTTAAAATATTTACTAATAAATATTCATTAAAAATACACCATAGCCAATTATTTGAGATTTTGTTACCTGAAACCAAGCAAGTAATGTCAAAAAATATTATATCTACCTTCATTGATGATGTAATGGCAAAATTTGTTACATGTGACAAATTGTGTAGAAAATGACGGCGGCCATTTTCAGTATTTTTAATTTTAATTTTGTTTCTTATATTTAGTGAGAGTTTTTGTATTGTGTTAATAGTTATGATATTTTAAACATATTTTTCTTCATTAATTACCTATAGTTGTAAATACATAAATATGAAAATAAATTCTCGCCATTTTAAAATGGTTCAAGTAAAACTATGATATGATGATATCATTGTAAAGTTATTTGTATGTATGTTTCAAAAAAAAAAAATTAATAATACTGATTCCCTATGCTAGAATTTTGTTCCGTAACATTTTTTGTATCTCTCAAAATAAACGAAATATTCTGGGTGCCGGCCTTTCGCCAAACACCTGTATATATGTATGTATACAGGGTGTTCATTTTATTTTGTCCACTATTGCTATCTCAAGAACTATAAGAGCTACGAGGTCGGTTAAATTACAAACAATTTCTATTTTACAACACTATTAACATGAAACAAACAAAATTATTTTAAAACCAGTAGTTCTCAAAATACGGGTCCCAACTTTTTTATTTTAAATGTGAACTTATTTTTTTTATTTGCTTATTCAATAGACAATTTTATTCTGAATTCAATGATTTAATATTATCATACTCTAACATAACGATTTTTTTGAGAAAAATGCATCTGAAGTTTTATATTAATTTGATTAAAATATGAAAATAATAAGAGTGCTTTGACGGAAAACACGGAGTAAACGTCATGGCACTCTTATTATTCATTCATGATAATAGTCTTGTAAAACAGAAATTGTTTGCTAATTTAACCGACCTCGTAGCTCTTATAGTTCTCGAGATAGCAATAGTGGACAAAATAAAATGAACACCCTATATATATAACACAATTTCAAGTGATACTTGATGACAAAATATAGATTCTTAAATAAATATCATTAACAAACATAATAATCTAATATTACTAAAAGAAAAATATTAAATTTTGAAACTACTATTTCTGGTGACCGGCTTCGGAAAAGTTTTTCAAAGAGATCTAGATGTAATTCATCACCCCGGGACATAGGTTTTCAATATCAAATAAACTTGTCATCATAATCATTCTCCATACTGAGGTAGGATTTGGTCTAGGACAGTCAGGATATAAATTAACAAATATATAACAAACATTGTACTATACCCAGTATTATACCAAATATTTATTTTCTTCATTGGTATACATTTTACGTTCATGTGTTATTTAAATTTGTCGGTCAAACCTGAAGTTGACTGCGGAACGCTAGTGGAAAAGTAAATATTAGGCTGGAATATGTTAAATGCACAGTATTGAATGATACTGTTTTTTACATTTTAAACAGAATCAATATATTCTTAGTAAAAACAGTTGGTACTACGTAAGTGAAAGTTGACACTTTGCGATCAACTTCAGGTTTGGCCTCATTGACATTAACAACCTCTATTCCCAATGTTGCTTTTTATTTGGTATACGGTGCCATATAACGACTAATGATAAATTAGAAAAAAAACCATCGTAGCTGAATCTCTGTTCCAAAAAAGTGTTGCCATAGGCATTTAGCATAAGGAAACAGTTTTTGGTAAATAAAAACGGTCCGGCTTTTAACTAAGTCACCATATTGTTCAGGATAATACTGTATGTATTTCTACATCTTATTGAATATAGATTACTTCGTTTTAGTAGAGAAATTTAATAAAAGTTACAAAAATATATTAAGAAACACGCGACATGACACCTGTCAAATCGTAGTTATGAGGTTAGAGTAACAGCCTACAAAGTCAAAGGCAAGGTCAAAGGTTCTCAGTTCGAATCCGACTTAAGACTTATTTTAAACGTTTTCTGTTTTTATTTTAATACCTAATAAAATATTACCATGTTTTGTAAAAGATACCTAATGAAAAATTATAAAAATTAATCAATTTTAAAGAAACATGATACCATATAGTACATACATTTGTTAAAAAAAATATTGTGTTTTTTTGACCTCGATTAAAAATGTTATTTAATTATTTATTTCCAATAAATGATATGACTAGCATATATTAGAATAGAATTACTGTTCTCTACTTTTCTTTTCGAAATATTTATCTGTTACGAAATAATTCTTAAAAATGATACGAGTGACTGATTGACCTATTTTTACTAAAAGCTAATCAACTTATGTCATTGTTTCATTATAATGCGTTCTGTCGAATTTGCTTTACACATGCACATACTCACATTCGACATATATATACGAGTTTCATTGGTACCGTGATCCATCTCGTCATTCAATGTTCGTATATGAAATTAGTTTCACGTTTGCTTAACTTAATTTTCTTTTTTACTCGTTCTTTCTTTATCGTCACCGTAGCAGACTCGTATCTCAAATTCTAGCTAAAAAAAATCAACTCGACGCAAATAAAAAACAAACTACTGCGGCATCCATAAAATCTTTTTCTATATGGAATAAACAAAGATATTTAAAAATTATACATTATTTAAATCCGTTGAATACTATTAAATATCACAAAAAAATTGTGAGTCCTTGACCTATTATTAATTTTATTTTATATAAACAATATTCCTAACGTATTATCTCACAGTATAATTAATTTCTTTGGGCCCACAT
The DNA here is from genome assembly GCA_035578165.1 of Stenolophus ochropezus. Classification (NCBI taxonomy): domain Eukaryota; kingdom Metazoa; phylum Arthropoda; class Insecta; order Coleoptera; family Carabidae; genus Stenolophus; species Stenolophus ochropezus. The sequence continues at coordinate 9,878,934 of JAQOWZ010000008.1, read as the reverse complement.
TCTAATATAATATTGGGCGACCCTTACGATATACTACTTTACTTTCGGTTTTAAAAAAAAAATGGCAAAAAGTTTGTATTAAGCATGACAAATATGCGAAAAATAATAACACGTAGCGATTCGACTCGACCTTCAAATCTGTGTTTAAAACAACAAAAGGTGTATGTATATGTAAGTGGGTGTTTAGTGTAAGAAAGTTTAGGTTAGGATTTGCTTTAGGATAGGTTTAGGTTTAGTATAGGTTAGATTTAGATGAGGTATAGGGTAGGGTTAGGTTATATTTAGGTTAGGTCTTGTTTGGGTTCGGTTAAGTTTAGGTTAGGTTTAAGATAGGTTTAAATTAGGTACTATAGAGGATAGTAGATTTATCCCAATCCGCCGAAAGTGAGGACCCAGTCTGTTGTGAAGATCGTAAAGGAAACCAATCAAGGTGAGTTGTCGAAGCCGGTAGTTGTACGGGAGAGTGAATGAGAAGAAAAAGAAGCTGCACATCTCGGATCAGAAATCGAACGACAGCAAGCCCAGTGCCGTAGGTAGAATCCTTTTGGAAGCGCTCGAGCGCCCCTAAAATTCTGTTGAGCGGCTGCAAAAATTTGTCTGCTGCAGAACCACCAAAACTGCATTATTAATTAGTCATTATTAAAATATATGTAAAAATCAAATAAACAAATTGCTTGTTTATTTTATATTTTATTGTGGCTTTAATAAGCGCAAGTGCGCTGAGACGTGATACAATCAGTCAAATGATCACTGAATACTTTAGTCGCCCAGCTATATCCTTATCCTGCATTATAGTATTCTGCTACCGTATTTTAGGCGATTCGATAGAGGTCGTCTACCTTCGGAATAAGCTCGGCGTACACAATGTTATTAAATGAAAATTAATTTTCCAAACTTATCACGAACAATTGGCATGTAGACAGCCAGGTCATTCAAACATAGGAATTTTCGGTAAAAGTCGCGATAAACCATAAAAAAGACATTTAAGAAGCAACTGAAGAATGCTTTGTTTTGTTTTTCGTGTTTGCAGTTTGAGGACGATCATTGTGACAAAATATGAACTGAAACTAGGGTGAGAGATTTGTTGCACGTGACTGAGAAAATAAAGAAAACCGAAAATTTATTGCCACAAAATTACAATGAATAATAATAAATAAGTTTTCCGAAAACAAGGAAAGAAATATAAAGAAAATTGAATTGCTTTGATTAAATTTTTATTTCCTTTTTTGTTTGATGCAGCACACCCATAAATATATAGCACGAGCCGCCACTGATCAATAGATGACTAAAGCATATTAAATCATATCTGACGAATTCTGCCGGAGCAGAAAGACTAGGTTATTTTATATATATATATATATATATATATATATATATATATATATATGTATATAATAAAAATCTTGAATACTATACTATTAATGTTAAGATTTATGTACATAAATATCTAACGTTGAGGTTGTTTAATGAGAACCTTCCGGCCGATTCAAAGCTGGAAATTAAATTCGAGAACTCTAATGTTATAATTTCAAGACTACTTTTAGGTTGTATACCTACCATACAGATGTTACACCACTATGATGAGCCCCAGCAAGGGCGAAGCATATGTCTGTGGTTATTAAATGCAATTATAATGGCGTAACATATAATGTTGATTTCGGGGTAGATTACTAAGATGGATAGTGTCTATTTATAATTCTTCTATTTATTTGACGCCTTTCTTATTTTGGAGGATCTTCCGGTTTTTTATCTTTATAAATTCAACAATATTTACATACTTGTACTTTTTTATCAAAAATTTATGTCATGGAAATTATTTGCAATTTATATATGAATATGGCCATATTTATTTAATAACTTTGGATTCAACTGATCCAAAAGTAACTTATATTACTTCTAAATATATGTTCCATTACAATATATCAATAATAAATAAATATTTATGCTTGTAATTATTTACTTTAAATATACCTATGTATATAATATTCTAAAACCAAATAGTCTATTATCTGCAAAAATAAATCATTTGTAATTTGTTTAAATTTAATAAGTCTTTTTACAATAAATATACATAAATTGGATGACATATATAGGAATATTAACAAATGTTCATCATCAAAATATTTTATTAAAACAGTGGGAATCTAATATCTTCAGTCCCACTTTAGGTGTTAGAAAACATGATAATATTATCACAAAGTTGTTGAAATATTTGACCCCAATCATTTTATCTTTTAATATGAGGTCACACACTTTTGTAATTAGATATATTGTAAATTTAATGATAATATATTAATGTTTCAGTGTAATGTAGCATTATAGAATTTTATTATTTTTTATTTTGGATGTCACTTATCTTATTTGAAATATGTACACAATGTACCTACATATGTGAATAATCATATATTTATATAAACCAATAGTGTTGCAAATTTGTAAAAAAAACTTCATTTATTTAAATAAATATTAAAAAAATTGTTTTTATTGTCTGAAGCATTTAACATAGGAAAACAATTTTGGTTAGTAAAAAAGGACAATACTACATATATTCTCAATATGTTTGTAAAACTAAATCGAAATAGTACTATATTAATATCGTTGAAAGGAGGAAAGAATAACATTTTTTGAGCCTAAAATCAAATATGACTTGCATTTAAAAAATCATAAGTTTGTATCAATCTCAAAAATGTGCCCCTAAAAAGAAACATTGGGATATTCAACTATTTAGGACTTATTTGTACGGAAGAAGAAATGAACCAAAATTAGTTTCCCGCTATTTTCTTATGACCCATGGGGAATTTTGGATTAACAAGGAAGGACATCGTTAAAATCGTCCCCCAAATACGCACAATAACTCCCATTTAACCGAAGTCGTAGCTGCTTAGTTTCCGAGATCCCAATGGTGGCCGCTGAAATCTGGACACTCTATATATAAAAATTGCACATACCTACACACTCAAACCAACTAGTTTCCGTATGGAACTGGAACTCAGTAATTATTTCAGATGAGCCAAAGTAAACCTTCTTGGATCATATGGACGAATTATAGTTTAGAAAACAAACAATGAACAATTGACAACAAAAAATTATGCCCAATAGTGAAATATGGAGCATGATCTGTGCTTGTATGAGTAGAGAAGACAAGGGAAACTTAATTTTTATTGATGAGAAAGTGGGTTATTTGAATATTTTAAAACAGAATTTGGAAAAATGTGCTGAAAAATTGGGTTTAAGGGATTCGTAAATATTTCAACAAGATAACGACCCCAAATATACTTCAGGTAACCTGCTGGAATAGTTATTGTACAACTGTAGACATCAATTAAAAATGCATCAACAGTCTCCAGATATGAATTCCATTGAAGACATCCGTGAATTATTTTTAAAAATATGTAATACAAGATGTCCAAAGAATATAAAAGAAGTACTACATTTATGGTAAAAGAAAGGGGTTAAATTGACTCCTAAATTCCAAGAAAATTAGTGGGAAGTATTACAATGCGTTTAAGAGAAGTAATTGTAATGAATAATAATTTTTAATTTGATGTAGATTCCAAATATGTAAAAATATATATGGTGTTCCATTTAAAATAAAAAAGTTGGGCTCCATATCTTGAGAACCACTGGTTTAAAACAAAATTTGTTTGTCTCATTTTAATAGTCTTGTAAAATAGAAATTGTTTGCTAATTTAACCGACCTCGTAGCTCTTATAGTTCCCGAGATAGCAATAGTGTACCACTTAAAATGGACACCCTATATATATATATATATATATATATATATATATATATATATATATATATATATATATATATATATATATATATATATATATTAGTTGAAGGTAATTGTGACTGCAATTAGTTAAGGAAACTGTATTTCGTGGGAATGGCAGTCAGGAATCGGGCTAATAATATTTACGTCTTTTTAAATTTTGACAAGCTTTCGGAATCTCTTTATTCCTTCTTCAGGTCAAATTTTGTTAGAGTTTTAATTTTGAAAATTGTCGGCAGATGAACACTGCGCCATGTGGTGCATACATTAATTTCTGTGACCTGTAAGAATTTACTAAATTATTATTTTAAAATCATAACAAAATCATTTTTTAAAATTCAACAATGGCAATTACAACAATTTAAAAAATAGCCAAAAGAAAATATGCTTCATGGAGCCGACAATTTTCAAAATTAAAACTCTAACAAAATTTGACCTGAAGAAGGAATAAAGAGATTCCGAAAGCTTGTCAAAATTTAAAAAGACGTAAATATTATTAGCCCGATTCCTGACTGCCATTCCCACGAAATACAGTTTCCTTCTATATATATATATATATATATATATATATATATATATATATATATATATATATATATATATATATATATATGTATGTATGTATAGGGTGAATACTGAAAACGGATTTTTGCTGTTTCCATCTGCCCCGCTACATAAAATCGGGTGTATGTGGTATCGTTTGTTAGATTACTTAATTTTGCACCTAATAAAACCAAATGTTGTGTAATATGGCGTTTTTTACCTGAAATATTTGATAAAATAAATTGTATTTTGAAAGTTACCCTTTATATTTTCGAATAAGTAACGTTTAAACAAAATGCTCCAATGCCTTGCCCTAATATAACTGTCAACCAAAGACACAAAATGGTGGCTGCGTATACTCCCCTTTATAGGGGTTAGTTAACTAATAGTTACTAAATTTACTTTGTTATTTGTTTTATAGAACACAAAAAAATTTAGTTAAATTAATATTTTAAAATGTTTAAATTGAATAGAATAGAATCAAATCTCTGAATTTCTGCGGATAAGAAGGTGTAAAAGTGAGAGATTGAAGTTATAATTTCAACATTATTACTATTATTAATAATTTAGTATTTATTATTTGAATGACTTAAGTATATTCAGCGTACCTATTTGCAAGTAACATCCCCCCCTCCTGTCAGTGGCGGATTCAGGAATATTGTTCAGGGGGGGTGATTTTAAAATTCCGTGACATGTATGTATATTGAAAAAAAAAAGATGTTTTTACACATTTCTCATAAAAATAACATAATGGTAACTTGCATAGGTAAGTAAAAAAAAATACATTAAAATATAAAAAATTCATTAAAATTATAAAACAAAATTAACTTTCCTTGATTTCATTGCAAATCTATTAATAATATTATCAATATCTAAAGTTTCACCTCTATTGATGTATAACATCGCTAATCCACATAACCTTTCCTGGCCAATCGTGGATCTTACCCATGTTTTAACCGTTTAAGAGCTGAAAAGCTTCTTTCACCACTTGCTACACTGATTGGTAACGAACATAATAGGACTAATATATTATGAATATTTGGAAATATATCTCTGTCGCATCTCTTGTTACGTAACTAAAATACAGAAGACTGATTCTCACTGCAGAACATAGATCAGAACACTATATTTTATAATCAATTGTTCCTAATAATAATAATCTTTACTTACAATTACAAAAAACGACAAATAGTGGTTACTGTGAGAGATGCAACGTAGTATAGTTATACATTTTGTGTTGTAACGAGCGAGCGAGCGTGTGGCAAAAATATACATAGGTGACGATGCCGGCTGGGAGGCCGGCCAGGCGACACACCGTATCACATGTACTAAAAGGCTTCAAAATATAGCATGATGGCGTCGGCACCGTAAGCCACGAAAGAGTATCTTTAGATTTTATTTTTATTTATAAATTACTATCTACTTATTACTATACTAAGATATATTATTTCATTTAATATTATAGTTAGTTATCATAGAAAACAATCGAGTGATTGGTTCTTGGGAGGGGTGATCACCCCCATCACCCCCCCCCCCCCCCTTGGATCCGCCACTGCCTCCTCTGCCTTATTAATTTGAACAATGTACACAACTTTATTGTCTAATTTAACTTTTTTTGGTACACTAAGCCCGGGTTGCACAAAGCTTCATCATTTTTCATTAATGATTAATTTTTTGACAGCAATGTATTTTTAATACGTGGCCATGGTAACAACGTCAAATTAATCAGTGATTTTTTTGATTAGAGGCTGATTAGCCTTTCTGCAACCGGACATAAATATTTAACACCCAGATTCATAAAAAAGATTAAATTAGGAATTAGTTAACTCCAAATTTAGTCCGGATTAAGTTTTCCGGGATTACAGCGTTTCACAAAGCAGATTAAGACCGTTGTTAAAAACGGAGTTAGTTAATTCTCATACTAGTTATAATTTTTCCCGCTTTTACTCTTGTCCCCACTACAGAATATACTTGGCGTCATAAACTGAGCGTGATCACTTGATTAGTCGTAGAAAACCAATACCTACAGGTACTCAGTGGTAATCAGTGTTCAATAATCAATTGTGTCTAGTACTGTTTGATTCGAGTATATTATATTATTACAATGGAGGTGGAGAAATGATTAAGAATTGATTAATAAAAAATAAATTTTGAGGTTAACTCTAACATTTATATTCTTTGTAATATAAATTGAATACAAAAAAATATTTTTAAACATTAATTACAGCAATACTTACACTTTATCAAACTTATATTTCATTTTAGAAAATAAATAACTTTGTTTAAATCTCGTTTATATTAAACAAAATTAATTACACTATGAATACTTCGCGCATGCTTGTAATCAATGTGTTTTACTTCCAACAAAATAGTAACTATGGTCTGTGACTTCAAATATCATCACAATATTTCTCTGTCTTACTCAGGGCCTTATTACCGCCTAGGCCCACAAGGCCACGGCCTAGGGCCCGCTTACACATGGGGCCCGCAGTGCCCGGTTGTTCTAATATATTTATTCATTTAATTTTTTAATTTTTATTTCTTATTATTTAAAAATATACAGTACCTATTTACATTTTTTCTAACATTACTATTACCAATACAATATTTAATTTGTTCGATTTGATTTCCTTTGTAAGTGGTAATGATGAATGTGAAGGGGGAAGTTACACATTGTCAAAACAAATTCTGCGAAGATTTCGCCCCAAACTAGTAGTAATTAGATGTGCGGTTCACTAGATAATTGACCAGCTTTATCTGAAGATAGCAGGCCTTTATAATTTTATATTACGCAGAATTTATATTGTTATTGTTGGGGTTAATTCCCTCGAGCATTGATAAACATAAGTAAGGACGCAACCAAGATCTACTGAAAGATATAGAAAAACGAAAAATAAAGTTGATTTGTGTATATCAGCATCAGCTAGTTTTACGATTTAAGACACTGCAGATTCAAAATATTCGTGTACAGTGAAACGTATTTTTGTAACCCTTAAAAAATATATTTAAACATTGTACTTTTTATATTTACCTATATATCTCTTTAGGGGTAGGTAAGTTTAATATCTATACTTGATATATATATATATATATATATATATATATATATATATATATATATATTATTTTACGTATTTCTGGTTTTTTCACTTTTAGATTTTATAATACCTATACTATAAACAATAATGTCTTATAAACATAAGTCCGGTGCTGAAAAGAGGAAACTGAAAATGAAAAAAGAAATAGAAATTGAATAACAACACAAGTTTTTGAAAAAAAATTATGAATGAGGCATCAATAACAAGTGTAATTAAATCAGATTCTCTGTGAAACTGCAACTGAATTATCGAAGACTTTTACTGAGGAAGTTGCGTCTAGCAGCAATAGCACTAAAGTGATTACCGAAAATGTGACCGTGTCGGAATCTTTAACAACTGAATCAACTTTATCCTTAGAACAAAATGGACCCAGTACAAGTAACATTGAATTTTACTCAAATGATATTGCGTGTTGGCCTTTAAACATAACAGAAAAAGTTCAAGAATATTTCATAAGAAACCCTCCTCCTCAAATTTTTGGAAATTTAGAATCATCGAAAAAAGAATGTACTGAAGGTAATATTTCACGCAATAGACAGATTTATGATAACTTATTTAAAAGGCAAAATAACGAAGATATATTGAATAGAGACTGGCTAGTATATACTTCAACAACCAAGAAATTGTATTGTTATGTATGTAAATTATTTGGAAAAGTTAAAAATAATATGACAGAGGGATATGATGACTGGAAAAATATGCATTCTCGACTATCAGAACGCGAACATTCAAAAGACCACATGAGTGCCATTTGCACATTTGTAATTCGTTCTCGTACTAAAGGAAGAATTGATACAGAACTGATTAAAACGTATGAAAATCAAAAAACTATTGGCGGGATGTATTAAAACGTGTGGTATCAACTATACAATTTTTAACTAAACATGGGCTGGCATTTCTTGGAGATAACCAAAATTTATTTTCGAAAAATAATGGAAATTTTCTGGGGTCTCTGGAATATCTTAGCGAGTATGATCCATTCCTAGCTAAACATTTACAAAATTACAGTAATCCGGGAAAGGGTAATGTAAGCTACTTGTCTTCCACTATATGTGACGAATTTATATGCCTTATGAGTAATAAATTAAAATCAAAATTTATTAGTGAAATAAAAGAAGCAAAGTACTTCTCTATTATAGTAGATTCAACTCCAGATATTTCGCATATAGACCAGTTAACATTAATTATACGATATGTTCTACCAAATTGTGACATTGTTGAGAGATTTATTGAATTTATTCCTATTTATTCACATACCGGTGAAAATTTAGAAAAAGTCATCATTGAAAAACTTGAAAATTATAGTCTAGATATACATAATTGTAGAGGCCAAAGTTATGATAATGCGGCCAATATGTCGGGACAGTATCAAGGTCTACAGAGTAGAATAAAGCAACGCAGTTCTTCTGCTCACTATATACCCTGTTTAAGACATTCCCTTAATTTAATAGGAAATTATGCGGCAGTGTTGTTTAGATACAAAATTTTTTTTTGATTTAGTTGAAAATATTTATGTTTTTTTATCTGGGTCTACACATCGTTGGGCTGTATTACAAAATTGTTTTAAAAGTAAACTTCAGTTAACAGTTAAAAGACTATCAAGTACAAGATGGTCATCTCGACATGATGCTGTACGATCCCTAAAAAATGGTTTTTTTGAAATTAAAAAGGCTCTTACAATTTTATCCGGGGACCATTCACAAAAAAAACGCTCAAATTGAAGCACTTGAATTAATTAAAAAAATGAATTCACTTGAATTCGCCTTTTTTATTATTATATGGGATAAAATTTTAGGTCGTTTCAATGCAGTCTCGTTGTCATTTCAGGATTCTATTGCTACATTTAATATTACAAATGAATTATTTTTATCACTAGAACATTTTATTAGCGATTCACGAAATAATTTTAACGAATGTGAAAAGGAAGCTTTAAGAATATCAGATATTAAAGAATACAAATCAAAAAGAGTAAGTAAGAGGTAACCATTTTTTGATGAATGTTTAGAAAAACAAGTTTATTTTGAAGAACGAGACCATTTTCGTATCAATGTGTATTTTGTGATTTGTGACACAATATTAAATCAAGTAAAGGTACGATCTGAAGCTTATTAAAGTATTTATAAAAATTTTCAATGCTTTTTGGATAAAATTTTATCTCCTGACTGTAACATCAATTTAGATGACTTAAAATCAATATATCGAGCAGATATATCTGAAGATGTAGATGATGAAATGAGACATTTTCTTTATTTAATTGGAAGTACAAATATAAATAGTCCTGCAGAAATGTTACTATTAATTAAAAGTACAAATATATCTGGATCTTTTCCCGACGTAGAGAAATTATTAAAAATATTTTTAACCTTGCCAGTAAGCAACCCTAGTGGCGAAAGAAGTTTTTCCGCTCTGAACAGAGTAAAAAATTATTTACGAAATAGTTTATCGCAGACAAAATTAACAGCTTTCTCAATTCTTCACATTGAATGCGAAGATGCACAGCTTCTTGACTGTAATGATTTAACAGAAGAATTTGCGGCACAAAAATCCCGCAAAGTTTCTTTGTAGATAGTTTTATTTTATTTGCATAACTCTGTACTGATCTATTGTTGTTAAGTAAGTAATAAATCTAATATGTATACCAATTATTGTTCTATTTTGTCTTTAATTAATAAATAATGGTTGAAATAACTTGGACTTGTAATGAAAACTTTTTATTGAATTAAACCGACGTTTTGGTCATACAATGACAATCTACAGGACTTTAATATGAAAGATGGTCATTGTGTGACCGAAATGTCGGTTTAATTCAATATTACGTATTTCACCGCAGTTCCTAATAATTTCTTCAACTATCATTAACTCCAAAAATGGTAGCTAATGTTCCTAAAAATTTTAATAAACATACATAGTAAATATAAACATGTGCATTGTTTTTGTAAAAGGGGAAGAGGGGGCCCGAAAATTACTTTCGGCCTAGGGCCCGAAAATTTGATAAAAAGGCCCTGGTCTTATTTAGAAATGCTGATAATCATCTACAAATATTGCTAACCCCATCAAACTAGTGGAGTTATCTTTTGGACTAAATAATATACTTAATCCTTTTTATGAATTGGAAATGGAGCTAGTTTGACATTTCATGAAGTTAACAACGGGTATAAATGTGGGACTAAATTTATTCGGAGTTAGTGACTAATCCCTTTCATGAATTCGGAACGGAGTTAAAAACGGGAATAAATATGGAGTTAGTGGCTAATCCCTTTTGTAAATCTGGGGGTAAGAAAATAGCTGGTGTTTTTCGAACATTCAAAGATGCTATAGCATTCCAAGGTAATCCCGGAATTTAAAGATCTTTGTATTTGGCTTCTAAATGATCACTACATATATATCTTAATTTATGTACTGAACTTGGTGCTACAATGTACAAATTCGGACTTCAGATCAGAGGCGGCTCGTCCCAACTGTAACAGAAACTACTAGCCAGATAATTTATTTATAAAAATGTTTTTTTCCTTCTGATTCTATTTTTAGAACTCCTTAGAATACTTTTTATCGAAAATTATAAATTTACTCAAAACTAGTGTACGAATATGACTATTTTGATTTATTACGGACTCTGGGGTCAGACGCATCTGGCCCTCCTGTGATAGCAGAGTACAGCGTAGAATGCATCGCGTGTGTCAGCGGACACATGTGCGCCCATAAGGGGGGGCAAGAGGGGGCATTGGCCCTCCCTTGGCTTTTTGCAAATTTTAAAAAGACGACAGATTACGTAATTATTTCACTATCTTTATGTTCTGTAAGAAATTTATTAATGTTTGCTGTATTTTAGGGCTTAGATTTTGTATGTGCGGAACAAATTATCCCGTTATTATTTGTACTTAGTTATTTCAACTGTCATTAGAAAGTAGAAGCAAGACAATTAAATACAATAAACTTATTTTTATCGAGGTTCTTAAAGATCTTTTCGAGTAATTTTCGAAAGATCGAAGGAATTTAACAATTACCTTTACAAACCAATCCAAAAAAAAGTAAGAATTTTTACTTTATACTTTACTTTTGAACAATTCTACTTTTTTTACTAATAAATATATGTTTTCTGTTTATCTATGTAATATTTAAGTTTCTCTTAAATAGACAATAGAACATAGAATGTCAAATGAAATATTCAAAATTGCTGTCAAAATTTCGATTAAGTATAATTTTTTTGTTGAAGTGTTGCTTAAAATTTAATCCTTGTTGACACAACAGAAAATAATAAGTCATTTTTGCCCCCCATTAAAAAAATTCTATGGGCGCCCATGAGCGAACAGCGTTTGTTTAGGGTGTATAACGCTGGCTACGAGGCCAACTCTATCTGGCCAGGCCTGCATGACGAAAGCGCGTAAGCAAGTTTAATCATGATACTACGAACAGACAGTAAGTCATTGCGCATGTTTTGCTTCATCTCTGTATAATGACGTAACCCAGTGTATCGTACTCATAAGATATTACAAATTAAGATTACGAACTCTGAAACAACAGCATATTTCGAAGAGAAGAAAATAAAAGATCGAAATATACAGGAAAGTTGAAGGAAAGAAACGTTGGGTGGTATCAAAAACCGCCATATGGCAAATTTGTAGATTATGTAGAGCAAGCTAGTAACACCAGTACAAACCCACCAAAGAATAATGCTCGGTCTTATAAACGATAGTTAAACTATCAGCTGAATGGTTAAATTTAAGGCCTACTAAGTTTTGTTGTGTTCTATAAAACAAATAACAAAGTAAATTTAGTAACTGTTGGTTAACTAACCCCTGTAAAGAGGAGTATACGCAGTCGCCATTTTGTGTCTTTGGTTGACAGTTATATTAGGGCAAGGCATTGGGAAAGCAGCTTTAAACATAATATTTTCAGACGTTTCTTTGAGATATTAATAATAAACGTTTTATTTCTGGTTTAAAGAAATATTTTAAAGTGTTCAGATTTAATAGAATAAAAGCCATCTCTCAATTTCTGCAGCCAAAAACAGGTAATTATCGTTAAAATTTTCGTATAAAAATATTAATGTATTAGTTAGATTAATTTATTATTATTCACAGCACAATTTAAACTTCAGAATGTCGAAAAAATGTAACGAGAAGTCATCATACACACAATAAGTAAGTAAATTTTATTTAGAAAACTACAAAAGTTTTTTTGTATCTTCAGACTTAATTATAATTATAAAATATATGTACAACATTTTCAAAAGCCAAAAAATGACAACACAGACTATGAAATAGAGGAAAGAGCTGCAAATCTAACTACTTCTGTGAAGAAGTATACATCTTGATGAAGAAAATAGGCGTTTAAAGGAAGAAATACAAAAAAGAGAAAATATCTCCGAAGTATTAATTTTTTGGTCTAAGATTGTTGAGAATTAAAGCATAATTGGAGAAATAATTATCATGAACAATTGCTATACTCAGGGCCGGCGGAACGTGTGCACGTCGGGTGGGTAGTCTCAGTGTCTTCGGTAGGTAAGGGGGTGGGGGGTAGGTGTTAGGATGTCGATTGGAATTTATTATATATCAAAGTTTTTATAAGAAAAATATTTTAAATGTATATAATAAGATTTTTATTATATTTTTGATGTTTTCACTTAATGTAGAACAAAAACCGTCGCTCGTTTGGCATTTTTGGAAATGAACGTGTTCATCATTTCCTCAATATCTAGCTTATCGACTAATTCTTGGTAAGCATGCAAAATCGCTACATGATTTAGTCGATTTTGCAGCATCGTCGAGCGCAAATAATTTTTCACTCTGGTCATGAGAAGACGAATGAAACGCACATATTCTGGAACAAGTTCCACGCACCAATCATTTTCGCGCATAAATTCGACCACATCTCGCAAGCTTACCGGTATTTTCCCTTTCTTTTTCAAAACCTCCAAAGCCATGTCTTTTTTGCTTTCTAATCTACTTTCATCAAAATCCTTGTCGTAAAAATTGACAATGTTTTTGACATCAACGTCAACCGTATCAGCAATGACAAAACGTTCTAAGCTTTTAAAGAACTTGGCTGAATCTGTTTGGAATCGACTTTTTAATGATCTGAGTACTTGGTCGTACACTTCGCAGTATACCTTTCGAAAATACTGTTGAGGGGACTTAAAAACATTTTCAGCTTTCGTAGATTTACGTATACGCGGCAAATCCGGCTCGTCTATGTCCAATTCTTTCGCAGTGTTATTACTATTCAGCCAAATCGCTTCAAACTTAGATTCGCGGCAGGACTCTAACGCGATAGTCACTGCATCTACTTTTCGGAAGGAATCAACTATACAAAACTCCGATTTTTGCAGATCTGCGTTAAGGATTTCAATCCGATCAAAAATCAGAATCAACGTATTCAAAAGAAACAGGAACTCGAATGACTCCATGAGTCGCAGAAATCCTGAAGCTTTCGCAACGACACTGCTGTCGACGTCTGGATCCTCAAAGAGCTCGTGGAAAAAGTTTATGTAGTTGGCTAAAACCGTTTTCAATGACTTTATTCGTACTACCCATCTAGAATGAGATTATATTAATTTGCAAATAATTTTTATAATGTAAGCTAACATTTTGAATAATCTTACCTCGTTGGGCAATATGCTGCAAGGGCAGGAATGTCATTCTCACTCTCGCTTTGCAGGTCCTGGAATTTTGCGACGCGCTTTGGTGAATCTCGAACGAAGTTGATCAGGTCCTTCACTTCTCCAATGAACTTTCTAGCTGGAAGGACTTTCTCGATACCATCTTGCACAACGAGGTTCAAGTTGTGTGCATTGCAGTGGACGAACAGTGCTCGAGGCTCCTCTTCTCTAATTCGTTGCTGCAATCCAGAAATTTTCCCTGAAACATTCGCAGCTCCATCGTAGCACTGACCTCTAAGCTTTGACAGCGGCAAACCAAACCGAAGAAGCACATCTTTGACGATCTCGAACAGTGCTTCGGCTTTTGTGCTTGCTGTCGAATAAAACCCAACGAAAAACTCCGAAGCCAGCAAATCAAACGAGACGACCCGAATATAAATGGATACCTGCTCTGTTTTAGCAATATCCGCAGTTTCGTCAAGCAGGATTGAAAAATATTCTGCATCTTTGATCTCCTTCATAATTCTCAACATGACTTCTTTAGCCATCACTTCCAGAATTTCATTTTGGATGTCGTGGTGCAGCCATTTGTGACCCGTTCTCTGCAACCAAGTCTCGAGCTCTATTACGTCCTCCGCCCGTGCTTTCAAAATGGCCATGAAATTCAAAGACTCGTCGTTTTTAGCTCCTCGTATCGCCAGTCCTTGCCTGCCCAAAACTTTCAATGTTGAAAAAACTTTCCTCAGCGCAATTCAGTGGTCCATCATTTGTTTGCGTTGCGCCGTTGAGAGGTGCTGCACGACGTTGACTTTGTCACGATTTGACAAAGCTTCTGCGCAACGGATGTGCATCGAATATTTAGCGTGGGCTTTTAATCTTTCCGCTCCATGCTTCCAGTTTCCAAATCCTTTTTCAACCCACGTTTCTTTAGACTGAATGTGGTTCGATGACAAATTGATTACCAGCTTCTCGTTGACCATTTCACTACATACGGTACAAATCAACAAATTACGGTCGTTGAGAGCGAGCCATGCATTATCCTGTTTCCAGCGAAGGTAAGCCGAGACCCGTGGAACTATGGCACCCACAGGCTGTTTCTCGGAAATATGATATTAGATATCCTAATTAATATTTTTTAATAACAATTCCTACACAAAATGCAGTTATCTTGACTCTATACCAAAACGAACAATTCGTTTATGTAATTGATAAAACAGAACTCAACAAAACAATCAGTCAATTTATTCATAATTTCCTATAAAAGTAAAAAAACAGCACTCAACTCCCAGCTCCATTGATTTGAACGAATTTTTATAGAATGATTTAAAATTTACTTGGAAATCAAAATAGTGTTACATTTTTACATTTATATTGAATACTTAATGAAAATGACAATAGGATATTTCACAGTTCTATATTTTTCATTATTTTATTTGTAATTTAGGTGCACAATTCATAAATAAATAAATTTTGTTTTTGAAAATATGATTATGTTAAAATTTAAATTACAATTAAAACTAGCATCATTTTGAAACGGTCCTGGTAAAGTGGTAATGGCGCCGAATGAGTTATGTAGATTCTTGTTAGTTTAAAAGCCGTAAGATGGCAAAACAGTATGGACTACTGCTTCGCCATCTAGCAGCTCTTCATCTAACAAGGCACTACATACAGATTTCTATATTTTCGCGCGCTGATTCCTAAGTTATTTTCGAGAGGGGAGAATTCCAGCAATATTTTAAAAATATTTTTTTTAGCGAAGTGGAACGTCTACGCGCATACAAAAGTACTTATACTTTAAAATTTTCATAAAACAAATTAAAAAAAGTGAAATACCCTATTGTATTATTGTTTATTTACTTACCAGCAACAGACACGTTCACTTTCTCCTCGGTTTTGATTTTTTTTTTCTCCGGTGTTTTCGGAGATTACATCCGGCGCACTCGACGTCGTGCTCTTCTTAAGTTTGTTATTTTAAGAATCGTCAATTTCATCACTCGATCTTTTATCTCGAACCCCTCGAATGACGAACCGGTCCATTCTTTATACTTTTGGTTCATATCCACCAGCAACAACTCCATTAACCTCTCACGCGTTAGATAGAGATAGAACATACGGAAGATAGGCACACATTGCGCGGTGTAGCAACTAACTGTACATCACGCGGGTAGTTTGAATGTTAAATAAGACTTCGTCACTTTTGAAAGTCATTTTAGTCTCATTTTGTTCACATTTTCAATTTCCAAACATCTTTCAACATTTCCAAGAATTTAAAAAAAATGTTTTCAAAATTTCCAAATTTTTTTGCAAAATTTCAGGTGGGTTATTACCCACCCAGGAAATTTTCAGGTGGGTAGTGCTACCTACCCTACCCACGCCTTCCGCCGGCCCTGGCTATACTATACAGGTGAGTCACCGAAATGCCCGTCTTCGATATCTCCCTTGTCGTTAGAAATACAGCATAAATTTATTAACAAAAGTTATTGGTCAACTCAAGGAGCATAACGTAAAATTATTTTCACATATACAGGGTGTTGCGTTACGGCTCGGCGAAAATTGTTTGCCTTTTATTAAATGGAACACCCTGTATATTTTTATATTTTTTTAAGTGTATTTCATTCCTCTATACGGACATATAAATTTTGTTTTAGTTTTCCGTGGCGTTGCCAAGTTATTCCGTTTATTCTCTAAAAAAGACCAAATACACGCATTGCTTTATAATGACGTACTGAAGTTATTTTAATAGTAAAAATTAAGAATTTTTTTTTCTGTACAACTGTAACTACACTCTATGTTCTCACATATATTTTTTTAAATGTAATTATACAGGGTGTTCAATAAAGCGAATCAAATTTACTCAATTTCAAATGACTAAAACTCGTCATTTTCAAATGGAACACCCTATATTTTATAATTCAGTTGTGCGTCTTTTTGTCTTACCTTCATATTTTATTAAGGGTACCCTATGCCTAAAACCAATATTTTTGGAGATTTTAATAATTTTTTTCTAAAATTATTTGTTCAATTAAAAATTAAATCTAGTATACCATGGATATTACCCGGAGATTGTAGTTCCAACATGATGGTGCACCAGCTCACAACAGTCTTCGGGTTAGGAATCATTTAAATGAAGAATTTGCTATAAATGGATCGGAGGAGGTGGTCCAAGAAATTGGCCCGCTAGATTTTCGGATCTTTCAAAATTAGATTAAAATTCGTAACTGTTTTAAAACTGTCGACGCAAATATCTGCGAAGAGTAAATTACTCAATTGTAAACTGTCTCAAACATGTTTCCGTGCGACTAGCTGTTACATTAAAAATCTTTTGGAATCTAATTTTTAGAAATAAAATTAAAATGGTGAAAATCTCCAAAAATATTGGTTTTAGGCATAGGGTACCCTTAATGAAATATGAAGATAATACAAAAAGACGCACAACTGAATTATAAAATATAGGGTGTTCCATTTGAAAATGACGAGTTTTAGTCATTTGAAATTGAGTAAATTTGATTCGCTTTATTGAACACCCTGTATAATTACATTTAAAAAAATATATGTGAGAACATAGAGTGCAGTTACAGTTGTACAGAAAAAAAAATTCTTAATTTTTACTATTAAAATAACTTCAGTACGTCATTATAAAGCAATGCGTGTATTTGGTCTTTTTTAGAGAATAAACGGAATAACTTGGCAACGCCGCGGAAAACTAAAACAAAATTTATATGTCCGTATAAAGGAATGAAATACACTTGAAAAAATATAAAAATATACAGGGTGTTCCATTTAATAAAAGGCAAACAATTTTCGCCGAGCCGTAACGTAACACCCTGTATGTGTGAAAATAATTTTACGTTATGCTCCTTGAGTTGACCAATAACTTTTGTTAATAAATTTATGCTGTATTTCTAACGACAAGGGAGATATCGAAGACGGGCATTTCGGTGACTCACCCTGTATAATAACTCTGTTATATAGAACTTATTTAGTAGAGATTAGAATCTTGTATATAAAACATAAATGACGATTACTTAATGTTAATTAGTTATTCTGTATATTCGCAATTATATTTTTTTTTTGTTAAGATTGTAACTGCTATTAGAAATGTTCTCTATATCAGCGCTATAAAGCGTATACCGAAAGTTAAAATGATAAATAATAAATAAAGAAAAACACTCGGTTAAAGTTACAAATATTTTTTGTTAATAAAATTATTTGAAACGTTAACCGAGTGGTTTTCTTTATTTATTATTTAACTAAGATGTTTCAACGAGAGCCAACACACGCTTCTATCAATTTTATTAAAATGATAAATTCCAAAACACGAATTGTAAATTGCAATTAATTGTACATTGATTATTTATATATTTATTATGCATAATTTATTTTTAGGATTGGTTTTATCGACTGGATATTAATAAAAGAAGGATTTTTTTGAGTTACAGTCATTTACCAACGTTTCGACTGTAAATCAGTCTTCATCAGCGAGCTGATAACATACAAAATATACAATCAAATATATAGACATACATTCAAATCAGGTAACAGACTTACATAAATGGTATTAAAACATTAGCAAGGAAATCATGTAAATTATTTTACAGAAATCTTTCGTCAAACATAGATAAAACAAACACACGTACATGTACTTAATAGTTATCAACCAACTAACTTATTACAAGAAATTTCTAGTTGAGTAACAGTCGAAAATTGTAAAAACCTACCACTAGCCAATCAAGAGCCAGAGAATAGCGAAACAAGATTGTATAACTAATGTAAAACTAATTAAATATCACAGATTTATCACAGAAATGGAACTACACAGGGAATAAACTATTGTAACAATTGTCCATAATGTTTTTTTCAAAATCCCAGAATAAATGAAGTTGAGATTCTGAATATCGGTCTGTGCGTTTACAGTTTGTTGATCCTTCTGTGTATAACATTTCGAGAGTAAAACGTTTGTTCTCCGTAGCCAGTATCCTAGTGTCTTCAAATTGAAAAGAATGTTCTTCTTTTTGGCAGTATTCTACTAGGGCACATTTGGAGTTTAAATTTTGTTTTACCGCGTTTCTTTGGTGTTCCTTTAATCTATAGTATGGCGGTATATCTTAGTTTGGCTTTATTACAGGCTTTACATGGAATTTTGTAGACAATGTTCAACCTTGCATTGTATCAATGGGGTGTTTGATATTACTGAACAAATTATGTACTGTTTTAGAATGTTTGAACTTAATGTTCATATCAAGGTGTCTTGTTAGTGTATGTGACATTATCTGACAAATCAGAAATATAAGGAATAGTACAGTAATAATTATTCGTCGTCTAATTAGACTTGACAAATTCAGTCACTGCGTATCTCTAGCGTTACAATCGCAAGGAAAGGCGCCATAATCTCGAGAGAGAGAAATTTAAAAATGGGTGGGTTACGATACGCGGTACTGGCTGGCACAAGCATTAATACCTCGTTGGAGTTTCGGCTAGTCTAATACCTATGTTTATTTTAATAATAAATAACTAAACAATAAGAAACTAATCCTAAACCATCTCATTCTAATAAAATAGAAATTAAATTTGGTCTAATAATTAATAATATATAAAAAAACAAATATTAATTCTATTAATACTCATTGACTGAGAAATTTTTGTACACTGCATAGTTGTATTCTTTCGTAACAAAAAGTATTTATCGAAGTCGAAGCCTCACATCAAGAATGTTTGAGTATGATCTTGCTAATGGAGAGAAAATGTTTCGTTCGTGGCTGGTATACTCTGAGAGCAAAGGTTGTGTCTTTTGTGGAGTTTGCCTACTGTTTTCAATAACAGCCGACGTGAAAACAAAATTGATATCGGAGGGATTCAATGACTGGAAAAATGCCCACACCATCCCTAAAAGACTACGAAAATTCTCTATGTCATAGAAACTGTGTGTACACCTTAAAACATAGAGCACGAACTATATATATAGGCAGAGTTGATACACATTTGTTGGAACAGTTAGACATCGAATCCCGTTAATGGCAAAAAGTCCTTCTTCGTGTCATTGAAGTCAAGAGATTTATCTTTTCGAGGGCACATAGAAAAATTTGTAGATTCCCAAAATGGCAACTATATGATGTTGCTCGAACTAGTGGCAAAGTTTGACACGTTTCTGGAAAATCACATCAAGCAATTTGGTAATTGTGGAAATGGGAATACCTCTTACTTGTCGTCCACTACTGGGGACGAATTGATTTCTATTTTAGCGAATGGAGTCAAGCAAGTTATAATTCAACAGATTAAAAACAGCAAATATTTTTCTTTGATAATTGATTCGACGCCTGACATAGCACATATAGATCAACTTTCTTTAGTTATCAGATACGTTGATAAAAATGGTAGCCCATATGAAGCTTTTATGGAATTTATTCCAAACACAGGCCATAAATCGCAGAATTTATTTGACGCTGTGATCGATTTCTTGCAATGCAATGATTAAGACATTCAAAATTGTCGCGGCTAATCTTATGATAATGCCTCCAACATGTCCGGATCGGATTCAGGTCTTCAAGCTCGTATCAGAGAGCTGAATAATCAAGTGGAATTTATACCCTGTTCCGCTCATTCTTTAATCTTGTTGGTACAAATGCAGCTGAATCCTGTTCTGAAGCATGTTATTACTTTCTGATGATCCAAAATCTGTACAACTCTTTCAGTGCATCAACTTGAAGATGGGATATTCTTCAAAATGTTGTTGAACAAGGATCTAACTCGTGTATGTTAAAAAGCCTCTCTATTACGCGCTGGTCTGCTCGAGACGATGCAGTTCGAAGTTTAAAAAATCGGTGGCAGAATATTTTGGAAGCACTACAACTGATTGAAAACGATTCAACACAAAAGCCAGGGACTCGTGCTGAAGCTAGAGGTTTGACTGCGAATTTGAATCTCTTTGAAACAGCTATTATGACGGAAGTTTGGGGATTTATTTTAGACTGTTTGAATAAATCCAATGTGAAATTACAAAAAAGTGGATATTGACTTGACACCTGTGATCGAAATCTACAACTCTTTGATACATCTTTTCGAATCCAACCGAGACAACTTCGACCATTATAAAGAGAAAGGTAAACTCTTATCATCTGTTCAAACGTATAAGGTGGAAAATAAAAGAAGAAGGAAACGAGTTGTAAATTTTGACGAATCCAAGAAGAATGAGGTTGAATCCAGTGCACGAGACGACTTTCGAATAAATACTTATTTGTTTATTATGGACAAACAAATTTCCGAATTAAACAAAAGACGCAATGCGTATGTAAAAATGAATGACAAATTTTAAGCTCTGGTTGATATTGAGCATGTGTCTTTTTCTGATTTGGAGAAAGCGGGAGAACATTTGAGATCACTGTTTCCAAAAGATCTCGAAGAAACATTCACTTCAGAGTTACATCATTTGAAATCCCATTTGATAACTCTTGATCCTAAAGTAAAACCGAAAACTTCGATTCATTTGTGCCAATGGATTAGAGCAAATGACTTGAGCTGCATTTATCCGAATGTCGACATTGCACTTCGCATGTTTACGTGTACTCCAGCGTTAAATTACACAGCTGGAGACCTATTCTGTGGCACATATCACTAGTGCTAAGTGATAAGTTTTAGGTGAAAGATGTGCTGCCATCTGTGAGAATTGATGTGAAACCTCGGTATGACGTCATGTTAAGTGGTAGACTTATCACCACCAAAGCAGGTAGTGTTAGATACTTATCACAGTGATACAGAGTGGGCGTGTGATACAGTGTATTTTTCTTGGTTTCATTTTGTGGAGTTTTTGAAATTTTAGTTTAGTTTACTTGTGTTTAGGTGAACGTACTATTATTTGCTTATAGGTAAGTGAAAAATAAATCAAATTTTCAAAAGTATAATACTTTTTATTTTTATATTCAAGGAAGTATGGCATTTTTGCACGGGCAGATAGCAGTGATTGGAAGAGTTGGATAATGAAGACAGAAGAGAAGAAGACCGGTTGTTTAGAAGGCATATGAGAGATATGCAAGATCCGTTCAGTATCTCAGAGCGAGAATTTAAATCTATTTTTCGACTGAATAAGGAAGCGTGCCTGTATTTGATAAATACTTTGGTTTCGCACATGAATGCTGGCCAAGGCGCGCCTTCTAGAATACCAAACAACATGCGAGTGAGTAATCATATCAATAATAATATTTTAAAATAGTATTGTTAGGTATATTGTTATACTTTGTTTGTTTCAGATTCTAATTGGATTGAACTTCCTTGCGCTTGGGAGCTACCAACGGAGCGTTGGCAACAATTTGTTGGCATGTGTCAGTCAGCCGATGGTGAACCGCAGCTTGAAGGAATTTACCAATGTGTTAATAAATGTATGCGGCAGTGGATACAATTTCCGAGAAATAATATCCAAAGACAGGATTTGAAGCATGGGTATTTATTTGTATGCGTATATTTTACGTTCCATTTAATATTATATCTTATTTTTTCAGTTTTAATGTGATCCAGGATTGTATTAGCGTGTACAATTTTGCACAATATCGCCCAACACTACAATGTCGAGGAGCCAGAACCAGGATACGATGAAATTGATTTAGAAGTTCCACCAGTTGCTGACAACGCCCAGGATGATGTGTTGTATTGACATATATAATATATGTATTTTTGTGTTTTGTACGAGTATTTGTGTAATTGTTGTATTTTTTATTTTTGTATGTTATGTATTGTATTTTTATAATTTTTGTATTCTATATTTTGTATAATGTATTTTTGTATTCTGTATTTTGTGTAATGTATTTTTGTAATTTTTGTATTTTTATAATGTATTTTTGTAATTTTTGTATTATGTATTTTGTATAATGTATTTTTATAATTTTTGCATTATATATTTTCGTAATTTTTGTATTCAGTACTTTGTATAATGTATTTTTGTATTATGTATTTTTGCAAATATAGAAAATATTTACAAAAACGTAGAAAATATTAACAATATATACATTAAATAAATAATTAGTAAAATTTGTGGAGATACAGAGATCCCAGAATGGCCGCTTGTTATTATGTGATTCATATTTTGAATATTTGAATGCATTGCCAACGTAAACATGTACTGGAAAAAACCTAACCATTCAAAAGAAACTAAAGTATCACCCGCAAACTATCACGAGCTGACGTCATCAACTTATCACTAGTGACAAGTGATAAGTGCCACAGAATAGGTCTCCTGGGAATGATCACGTATTTAGGTAAATTCATCCCAAATTTAGCTGAAATCACAACCCCATTGAGAAAATTAACAGAAATTGGAAATCAGTGGTCATGGGATGAACCACAGAATAAAGCATTCAGAAAGTTAAAAAATTGTCTTAAACAACCACCGGTTTTGGGCTATTACGACCTTAGAAAAGAAGTCATCCTATCCGTTGATGCAAGCAGCAAAGCAGTAGGAGCAGTATTAATGCAAAACAACCAACCAATTGCTTATAGTGCAAAGGCGCTAACTAAAACCCAAATGAAATATAGTCAGATGGAAAAAGAAGCTTACGCTATTGTAGCTGCCACTAGAAAATTCAGAGAATATATCTGGGGAGCAAAAAACTTAGTGATCGAGACTGACCATAAACCCTTGGAGACCATATTTAGAAAACCACTCCATAGCGCACCTCCGAGATTACAAAAAATGTTTTTAGAATTGGTACAATATGATCCAAAAATAGTATATACTAACGGATCCGAACTATACATAGCAGATGCTCTAAGCAGAGATTGTGATTTAGCGCAAGAGAAGGACAGTGACGAGCAAATGCAAGTATATATAATAGTTCCTTTAACAGCAGAAAAGAGGAACGAATTAAAAGAACTAATAAACAACGATAACGAATTATCGAAATTGAAGCGAACTATATTAGATGGATGGCCAGAGAAACGTACCGAACTTCCAGAAAACTTGCAGAAGTACTGGACATACAGGGAAGAGCTATCTTGTTATGAAGACATAATATTAAAGAATGACCGCATTCTTATACCACCTCAAATGAGAGAAATAGTTATGAAGTCGTGCCACCTTTCACACAAAGGAATTCAAGGAACAATTAGAATAGCCAGAGATAACGTGTTTTGGCCTAACATGACACAAGAAATTGCAAACTTCATAAGTGGTTGTAAAACTTGTATTAAATATCAAAGAGACAATCCTAAAGAACCATTAATACTTCAAGATGTTCCAAATAGACCTTGGGTTATAGTAGCATCTGATTTATATTACTTTGAAGGAAATAATTATTTAATAATCGCAGACTCATTTTCAGGATTTTTTGACTTTGTAAAGTTATCAAACATACAAAGCGAGACAATAATCAAAACACTAAAAAATTGGTTCTCAGTACATGGGATACCGGAAATATTGTTAACAGATAATGGAACACAATATACATCGGAACAATTTAAAATATTTAAAACAACGTGGAATTTCCAACATCGTTTGTCTAGTCCGGAATTTCCGAGATCCAACGAACTAGCCGAAAGATACGTGCAAGAGGCTAAGAATATTATTAAAAAATGCACATATGAAAAATCAGACATACACTTGGCCTTATTGCATCACAGAAACACATCCAGGGACAAAGTAGGATCACCAGTTCAAAGATTGATGAGCAGGAGAACAAGAAACCTAATTCCAACACAAGAAAAACTGTTAATGCCAAAAGTATTAGTAGGAGTACAAGAAAAGTTGAAACAGATGAAGCAAGTTGAAAAAGAGTATGCAGATAAGAACACTAAAGCATTACCAGATTATCAAGAAAAGGAGAATGTTTTTTACCGGAAACAGAAAAACGAATGGCTTCCAGCTACCATTCACAAAAAATGTAAGGAACCTAGATCTTACATCATAAAAACGCCTGAAGGACAAAAATACAGAAGAAATTCTTGGTTTCTAAAAAAGTGTCATACAGAGGAAACGACAACCGAGGCAGAAAGGGAACAAAGAGAAACCAAAGAAACAGAAACCAAAGAAGAAACTACAATAGATAATCCCAGTCCAAAACAAGTCACAAGACCGTGCCCGATAGAGGACAGAAGTACCGGCAGCACACCATCACCACCAGTACGGGTCACCAGATCAGGCAGGCAAATAATTCCAAAGAAGATATTTAACCTGTAATTAAACTCTGAGAAAACAGGGGATGTCAGGATAGTTAGGTTTATTTGTAATAACCGCCAATATTTAGTTACAGAATCTAGTGACTTTTGGTCTGTAGTAGTTAGAATTTTGATCAAGATATATATACGTTGTATGACTTGAGATGTAACTTTAGTTTTGAGTAATAAAAGAATTATTACTGAGAATTAAAAAAAAAATGTTCAAATCATGTACAACGAACTAGAAAAAAATATCAACACTCCGTTAACTGACGGTATAAACAAAATTAGAGAAAGTACAGATACTACAACTACATTGTAGACTTGTAGTAGTTTATATAAAAATTGTTTGATTAATTCGCTGGTGACACTTATGAATTTGTTCTCAAAGTGGTCATTTTGATCAATTGTTGTAAAATAACTTGTATGAACAAGTGTAGCTAATGCCAGAGTAATTAATTAATATGTGTTTGATGGTGCGCACCTTCAATTATGTAACTCTGTAACGGATTGTTTCCGGATATACCTACATTTTTTACTCAAGATGACCTCCTCTACAAATTGTTTTACCCGTTATGAATAATCGTATATACAAAAATAACATGCAACATGGAAACCCCTGTTATACACAATGTCGAATATCGGTTCCATAATCCAAATTTAATTGGTCGTGTGTAGAGCTCTTTTAATCGGATCGATTTCAGTAGTAGAACGATAAATATTTGTAACGAATACAAAAACTATTACAATATAGGAATACAATTTATTCAGATATGAGTAACAATAATAAAATCTTATATACACGTTATTAAGAAAACAAACAACTTTCTAATATATTACAAACATTATCATATTTTTTAATTCTATTTTATGGTTGTTAGTATTAAGGAATCATCTGATTTATCGCGAGTAGCCTTGTAAGCTTCTCTTTCTTGATCTGGATATTTGGTTGGTAAATTGGGAGAGTGCAAATTTACTTTTGCTGGATATCTGAAAAAAATAGGCATGTAAGTCCAGAAGAAATCAATTTACGAGATAAGTAGTTCTTTATGTACATAAGTAGAATATTTTAAAAATACATTGAGTTCAGAGGGTATCAAGGGGCGCTCACACAGAGTGAAGTAAATTGTCTATTAAATAATTTTTATGGTACTCGTTTCGAAATTCCTGTGTAGGCTCCTTCGTCGCTTCGTCCGGAAAAATTCGTACCTTAAAAACTCATTTACCAGACTTATACTAGTTATTCACATACTTAATGTGGGAACGCCATTTTCCCGAATTAACATTTTGTGGTGCGAGTCGCACTGCAATAAAACGAATCCGGGAAAAAAGTTCAAATGATAGGTTTGCACATTTTTTTTTGTACGAATAACAAAATCAATAATTAGTTTTCTTTTCATACAAATATTTTTTTTTTATACAATCAATGTTTTGTGGTTATGTGTTTCAATACTAACAAGCGCTGTCAATCTGTCAACAAAACAGTATAGTATAGTAATTGTTGCCAATATTGTTAATCATATGCACAATTTTTTTTTTTTTTAATTAAATTTCATTCAATAATCAACTATTTTCTTTTATTTTTATTAGGCAAAGGGATATTTGAGACGTACTATTTTATTGTGAATATAGTTTTTTTAATAAATGCTGTAGATATAGAAGTGCTTTTTCCAAAATTTTAAGAAAATTATGAATGAAAAGTATTACAATTTGGAATATTGTATATAGCAATATGCATATTATGAGTCGGAGATTCGATCCATGTAAAAAAAAATAACATTTTTTTGGGATGCTCCCATTGCACTTTTCACAGTTTGACATTAGAGAAGCCGTATATTTATTCAAGTATTATTGGATTTCATGCAAAATTTAAAAAATTGTATATAATATTTTTATTTGCAAATTCATATATATATGCTATAAAATGAAATATAGGGTTTGTCATAGCAAGTGGTGCGTTCAATTCCCGAAAAATTGCCATTGCCGCTAACGTTAGTTATAGCAAATCTTTCTTTAAAAAATAAAAAGGCGATACAGTATGAAATAAAACGTTGTACGTCATACTTCCGTTAATAAGTTTTTACGCTACTTGTTTCGAAATCATGTAACTCTTAACGTAAATCTCAGTTACCGAATTTATAACGTAAATTACTATTTCTTAAGTGGTTATGAAAAGTGTGGCGTTTTGAAATTTCAGTCAGTTTTGAAAAATGGCATTTTGTATGTCAAAATTAGAAAATAGCTATTTAAGTAACCAGTTAGAAAATGTTTTATTTAGTGCAATATCACACTGGTAACGAATTGCATACAAGATTTTTTTGTAATTGTGATAAAATTGTGTTACTTTTACTTTCTTTTTGTAAATATGACATATAAACCGTTGATTTAGATCTCTTTGGAACACATTTTTAAAGTCAATTATAGACAAGCCACTAATTACTAAATTTATTATTTTTTAATGATTTTAGATTATTATGTTTTTTTGTGCCTTTTACTTTTATCTTATTTATTCTGACTTTGTTTTATTTTCTAACATTTTCAACACAATTTATGAATTTTATTGTTTTAGTTCATTGATCTGAACTGATAATTTTGCACTTTACATAATACAGTTTTAAGAATTTCTGTTAAAAATAAATATAAATAATTTACCTAATACCCCCGATGTCGACTTCATAATCTCCCGAAAGGACGTACTCATTGGTAACTTTCTGTAAATTTCCTTGGGAGTCTATATTTTGGATAAAACCAAGACAAACCTAAAAAAAATAATATGCACTAATATTAATCCCGTTTTCATAAATTAAATAATTAAGTAAAATCCATAATTTAAGTAGTATAATTTTTTGCATACAAATAAATATGCTACTTCATTATAAAATCCTAGTAACATACCAATACAAACCAACAATAGGATGTTTCTGCAATGTTAAAGTAGTTTCATGGTTAAGATAACGAACCTGTTTTTTAAATGTAAAGCCGTAACCAGTAGTAGTAGTCGTGCCTACGTGCTGCCCATTCCTATATATGGGCTCGCCGCCCCATGCCCAATTCTCCGTCTCCGGGTCGTGGTCGTTGAGTAGCAGCTGGATGTACATCCTACGCACACCTTCTTTACGCTGAAGCAGCAGCGCATCTCGTCCAATGAAGTCTACTCCTTTATCGAACTTGACGCGCCAAGAGCGACCGCATTCCAGAGGGGTCGTCATCGTATCCAGATCTTGGCCCCAGAACGCGTAGAATTTCTCCACACGCAACGCCCGCATGGCGTAATAGCCAGCGTGCTGCATCGAATATTTTTGTCCAGCAGAAGTTAGTTCAGTGTACACGTGAAGAGCGAACTGAAAAATTGTGCAAAATTATTGTACTTCTTTGTATACCTTAACATCTAATTATAATTATAATCAAAATTAGAAAGCATAATTATAATTAAGTAAGTACTTCCAAACATATACATATGTAATACATAACGTAAACACGTGAATTAAAATTTTCTCACTTGGTAGAAAACTGTCACTTTTCTTAACACATAAAAAAAAATCTACTATTTTATTGATTGCCACATATAAAGACTTTTATTGCAATCATAACGATTTTAACAGATATTTTGATGAGTGTGCAAAAGAGGTGTTTTCCGCGATAATATATTTTAAAGCAAATTTCAGCTATAATATCCCTAGGTCATTGATAATTACGCAATAATTTTATGAAAGTTGCCGAAAGCACGTTGCTTGGTAACCGCCCGAGGCCGAAGACGGAGGATTGTTACCAACAAGCAACGTGCTTGAGGAAGTTGTCATAAAATTATAAATTATTTCTCAATGATCGAGGGATATTAGGTGAGAATTTTTTTGTATTTTTTTTTATTTTCATAACCTAAATATGATATTTTGAAAGTAACACTATTAAATATATAATGTTTGACAGATGTCAATAACTGTTCTTCCTAGCAATCTCATGACCTTATAATATAAATAATAAGAATCGTAGGGCTCTTTTCAGCTATAATATTCCTAGGTCATTGATAATTACGCAATAATTTAATGACAGTTATCGAAAGCATGTTGCCTGAAGGCAATCAAGCAACATGATATTTATTTCCATAACCTAAATATGGCATTTTGAAAGTAAAACAATTAAATAATTCAGGTTTGATAAACCTCATGACATAAATGATAAAAGTCTTAGGGCTCTTTTCAGTGTAAGTGTGTTTTGATAGGTTAGTTTCGCATATGTGATAAAAAATACAGGGATTCGATTGGATAATTTTTAAGCAAAAAAAATTTCAGCTATAATGTCCCTAGGTTTTTGAAAATTACGCAATAATTTTATGACAGTTGCCGAAAGCAGGTTGCTTGGCCCGACGCCGTGTAACCTACAAGTAATGTACTTGGGGAGCTTGTGATAAAATTATCATTTTATTTATTTTCATAATCTAAATATGATTGGGTTTCTATTGGATAATTTTTAAGCTAAAAATTCTAAGTGTAAATTTGTTTTGTTTGGCTACTTTCGCATTCATGATCAGAAGTATGTAAAACAATACTAACTACAATGTTTTCAAGCGATGTGTAATAATTAATAATATTACTTACTTATATCTTACCTCGTTAGGAACGTAGAGCACATAGCCAAGTTCACCTGTGTGCGTAATGTTCATAGCTCGGACACCATTGGCTAGTCCTACATCCAGCAGCTTGTAAGTGAAGAAAGGGAAGTTCCGAGGACTGAGATCTGTATCCGTAAGTTCAGCGAGAAGAGCACGCGTGAAGGGCCCCATGATGCATAGCGCTGTGAACATGGACGTCACATCGGACAATGCCACGGTCGGCGGTAAATGACGTTGTAGCCAAACTTTACATCGGGTTTGTTGGATAGTTGGTGCTATCATCATGTAACTAAAATGTAAATATACTAACAATACTTCTTTTATCCATTACAATAGTGCAGTGGTTAGTGCAGGGACTGAACAATCACAGGAATCAATGATAATTGAACTTCCGATAATTATTAATAAAATAATATTTCCGTCATCGCCGTTATCAGTTATTGGAGTGTGTAAATCGAAAACAGTGAATATAAGGGTAATGTAAAGGCTGCTGACTCGGAACACCCGAACATAGAGATTTAACATGTAGAATCATATTTTCACAATTTTCTGCTTCCCTAATTATTTTAGATATAAAAGTTTCAATTAACAGTTGTAGACCATAAATTTTTTATCTGAATCAATGACAAAATAATTTTACGAGCCTTATGAACTCAGAAATTAGGTAGGTATGAAAATGACGTAAATCACTCCATAAATATCGGTAGCCATGGAGTTGAGACAAAAATGAACAAATGTTTAACGGTGTCTATCAAGCTGCGTTAGTTTATTTTTATTATTATTTAAAATTATCATTGAAGTGAATAATTATTACATAAATTAATTTTAAATTTAAAAAATAACAACAAAATAAAATTGTTATTATAATTAGGGAAGCAGGAAATTACGAAAATATGAGTTTACGTGTTAAATCCCTATGTTTGCGTGTTCGCATCACCACCTGTGTATACAGAACTGCCAACGACTAGAGTAGAAAGCTTGAATATCGAAGGCTGTGAGTATGCAGCCAATAAATGGTATGGAATTGTTTTCTTCAATTGATTTTAATATATTAATCGCTTTATCAGTAAAATATTTTTTTTATATATATAAACATAATTTTAAACAAATAATTTTCTAAAATGTTTTTTAATATATTTACTATGTGTACTGCACACAAACCTGAAACAAGAATGTTTAGACTTTAAGAGGTTTTATGAGTTATTTTATTGTTCATTTTAAATACATACACCCTTTTACTAATTAGATTATAGTAGCAATGAATTTATATTTGTTCTTTTATCCAAATATTTTAAAGTAAATAGTATTACTTTATTTCATGAGATGAAAAGGAACGTGTTGCAGGTACTAATTTTGCATCTCGTTTGATAGCGATTTTTGGCATTATTCGTCAAGCAGACATTAACATATTTTTAATCAACAATATATATTATTAAGCCTATATAGCTTAGTCAAAAAGACAGTGTACAAGTTACTACAAACAAAACCAGGTATTTAGCGAAACAAATAATATTCTTCATAACCCAAAAAAACCAAATCCACCAAATATAACGGAAACCATACCACTCACCCTAAATTCTTAGTTTTCTACACTCACGCAGATTTCACAACAAACCTCAAAACCCCAAACAAATACAACATTCCATAAACCACAAAATCAAAAAAAAACTATATCCCAAATATCAGTAACAACAACATAAACACAACCAGAAACAATACCCTAGACACGCATGACAACTAACATAAATAAACTAAAACGCCTAAACGATGATGAGTACATAAATAAAACAGATAATGAAAATCTAAGATCATCACAAGCAAGTATAAACTCAACAGAAAATTGAAGGTTAAAAAACCACGATCGGTGAGCGCCTCACAAAACCTGTCAAGCAAAGAGCTACTAGACGATATAGAAATATGTATTAAATTATGAACTCTTTGAAGACTTTATAGAAAATGCTCATGGTTCTTTCAACATACTAATTATTTCAATAGAATACGCAACTGAAACAGAAGAACTACTACAAATGTTAAACGACTTATACCCAATATTAAACAGAAAAATAATCAAAACCTGATTTACAAGACTACATCGACGAATAAAAAAACAACTCACAGAAGAACAAGAAATTACAAATACATAAAAACAAAATATGTATCATATAATGGAATCCAAATGGATTTCACGCCCATCTTGCAGAACTACAGAAAATAAGAGCAGATGTAAACCCACAAATTATATGCATACAAAAAACTAGATTACGTTCTGAACAAAAATTACATTTCAAAAACTACGAAGTTTTTAGAAAAGACAGAATGAACAATAACAATGCAAAAGGAGGAGAATATAGCTACATTTACAAAAAAAAAAAAATCAAAGGAAACAAACTTAATCAATTTAAACACACCATTAGAAGCAATAGCAGTTAATACATACATAAATAACAGAATCACAATATGTTCACTATACCTACCACCAGACCTACAAGTCAACCAAACAGAACTAGAACATCTAATTGATTAACTTTCAATACCATTTATAATAACCACTCTTAAATGACGGAACAAACACTCACTTCTATTCCAAAACATGATTTTTTTCCGCAATCGACTTAACAATATGTTATACATTCATAACATAGGACATAACATGAACTATTTTACCCCTCCTATTTGTAGGAAATCACTTTCCAATGCAAATATCGTACACATACAACTCAGACATGCAATTACATCCACAAGAAAATATAAACAAGTGATCTACAACCAATGCTAAATGGGGAAAATATTCAAAACTAACAAACCTAGAAAACACACCAATTACTGATAATGTGGTCGAACATGTACAAATTTTTACTCAACTCAGAACAGAAGCAGCAGAAAAAAACCACACAAACATAAAAAAATAGTTGCGTGATGGAATGATAGATGCGAAGAAGCAGTGAAAAAAAAATTAAAAAGGCACTAATCAAAAATATTACAAAACCGAATGAAACTTAAAAAAAGCATACAGTATACAAAATATTTTACAAAGTAAAAAGGAATCTTGGTAAGAATACATACAATTACTTCAACAATACCAGACAAAGAAATTAAAGAAAAAAATATATCATGGAAACAAACCTACTAATAGAAAACAATAAATTAATAACATCCCCGAAAGAGGAATTTATTTATTAAAAGATCTAAAAAAAAAACTACCAGACCTAGACCAGATGGAATACCATACGAATGCATAAAATATCTTCCAGACCAAACAATTAACTTCTTGCTGAAAATATACAACAATATTTGGACACAAAATAAACTTCCAAAAAATTGGAAGGAAGTTATTACAGTCCTAATTTTAAAGCCTAACAAAAATAAAAAAAGTGCAATAATTTTTAGAGCAATATCACTGACAGTCTCAGCAAAGTACTTAAAAAAATAATAAACAAAATATTAATGTGATACTTAGAAACCAAAAAATTACTGAATAATAACCAAAGAGGATTTAGAACAGGTAGATCAACAATAGATCAATTACTAGCTACAGAAGCAGAAATCCAAAAGGCATTTATCAACAAGCAAGACACTGCAGCTATATACTGCGACATCATCAAGGCCTGCGATACAGTATGGAAATACAACGTAATAAAACTATTAAAGGAGTATAAACTAGATGGAAATTTATTAAATTACATGCAAACCTTCTTACAAGACCTACGATTTAGGTTTAGATTCAATGAACACCTGTCTGAAGAAAGGCAACAAAAATAGTGTGCCTCAAGAAGAAATTAAAAGCGTATATATTATAAAAATAAAAACACAACAACTATAAACGAACTCCAAAAAGGGACAAATAATTTGCAAGAATGGGCAAAATATACAGGCTTCCAAATTTCCGAACAAAAAACAAAAATGATGTACTTTACAAAAGCGCAAAATCCAACAAAACCGACAATAAAAATAAATAACAAACGAATAGAATATGTCGCTAATATAAAATTCCTTGGCATGAACTTGATTTCAGACTAACTTGAAAAACACACATTAACCAATTCAAAAAGGAATGCTGGAAAACAAAATATTATAAAATGTCTTAGCCACAATAAATGGAGGGCCCACAGAGATATATTAATAAAAATCTATACACTACGAAAAGCTACAGGAGCTTTCAGAACCAGTCCAATAAATAGTATAGTATGTGAGACAGGAATAACATTAGATAGTCGTAGAACAAAACTAACAGTTACATATATCACATAATTAGCACAAAACCCAGCATACCATCATGTATTCCAAAATATCCAAGGAATACTTAAAATCCGAAATAACACATCCCTTCAAGTCAAAATAAATTCCATACTACAACTTAAAATTAAATAAATAAATTAAAAAAAAAACTATATAAAAGTATATTAAATATAATTCAATAAAATATTTGACAGTTTATTAGCAGCCAAAAGTCCAAATATATGTACATCAAAAATACTTACTGATTTTCTGAAAGTCTTACTAAAGAACAATCATTTTCGTAACCTCCAAATTTATTCTGCATTCCGGTATGTATAATACTTCCAACTGGGACGTTAACATCATTCGAACATAAATACTGGAGAGCACCAACTACTTCTGTTCCTTTTGACTGCAAGCAGAGCAAAGATATCGAATCTATGTGCCTGTAATTTTGCAATAATTTATCTTGCATTGTTACATATATTGTTTAGTAATTAGTAAGTTCTTGTTTAAATTGTTTAATTTTACCACTAGTTCAAATTATGTTAGTATGAAAAATGAGTCATATTACTAAATATACAGTATAAATATTGTACTACATTATTGGGAGTAAAACGTAGGCATTTATGTAGTGTTGCATCTAAATATTTGCAGCCAATTCAAGGCAAACTGGATAAAATCAAGAAATGATATTATTTTTTTCTTCAACAGTTTTAAAGTAAACTTCACTTAATTATTTCTATTTAGTTTGCAATCACATAAAAACTAAATGATTGCACGTGTTTTTTGCTTAATTTTTTTTTGTGATATTTCACGATTAAATCCAGTTCTTTTCAGAAGTACTAGTATTTCACGAACGCTGCGTATTTTTATAATACCATTTATCACGCTTTCTTTTCTTTGTGACTCTCATTTTACCAGTTCAGTATTTTTGATTCCGCATGCTATTACATTTGAGAAGATGAGTTGTCCAAGCTCAAGCATAATGATTAATGTTTCACCACTGAAGAAACGCCGGTGTCTAGATTTGAGACACTTTTCTGTAGCTGAGAAGCAGTGTGTTTTCAATATGTATAAAAAATTAGCGACAGATTCGCCAGACATGAAAATCACAACTATTGTACGTGAAATTTATAATAAAATAGGTAAGAAGCAACTTTTTTTAAAATTAATATGGTATCATGTTAAAATCATATTTTTTCAGGTATTTCAGAGTCTTCAGTTTACCGTATTATAAGAGAATATAGAAAAACAGGAAATATTACGGTATCCCAGTGACATGGTGGAAGGCCTTCAACAGTTTCCACGTACACTGATTATAATAAAATACTGTGCGTCGAATAGTACATAGTTTCTTTTTCAAAAATGAAATACCAACTTTAAATATCATGAAGGAATGAATAGTGCAGTGTGCGAAGAATGTTTCGCTAAACTTTTACATAAACTACCAGGAAATGCTGTAATTGTAATGGATAATACGTCATACCAAAGCAGAAAATTAAAAAAAAAATCCTACGTCGTCGTCAAGAAAAACTGAGATGCAGGAATGGTTACGTTTAAAAAATATAAATTTTGATGACGATCTGGTTCGAGCGAAGTTACATCATTTAATTCAGCTTCATACAGATAAATTTATCCTATATGTAACGGATGAAATGGCAAAGAAAGAGAAAAAATTGTTGTCAGATTACCACCATATCATTGCGAATTAAATCCAATTGAAATGATTTGGGCAAAGCTGAAAAATGAAGTGGCAACAAAGAACACTACATTCAAGTTGCAGGATGTGAAACAATTTTTTTTTACGGGCAGTTCAAAATGAAACAAGTGCTGATTGGCAAAACTGTATTGCCCACGTCATTAAAGAAAAAAAATATGTGTAAATTAGATGGAATAATGGATAATTTAATTGAACCTTTTATTATTTTACTTGGCGATGAAAGTAGTGATATTACTTCATCAGCGAGTTTCAATGAGGACAATTAAATATAGTTGCTGATTCCGTTATCTTCTATGTGGAGCACATGACTGGAATATTTTTTTATTGACATTGCTTTTACTTGCATTTATAATGGTGCAGGTCTGCAGTGATGAAAAGTCCATTCAACATCCAACTGGACATTTTACGGGGCACTCGTTAAACAATACTTGTCTTGTACCACGTAAACGTATCTACTGATAAATAAATGTTGTTTAAACAATTTTAAAAATATATTTTCACAATGTACATTTTTTTTTTTGAAAGGTTCACATGAATAATATAATATTTAGTGATTAGATAAATATTGATTTTAGAATGAAGTTAATGAAATGAAATTCTACAGTTTTTGTAACATTATCTTTTTTCTCAGGAAGTTTGGATGGCGAAAATATTTTTTTAATAATGAATAATATTTTGTATGTACAATTTTAAACGCATATTATGGCACTGCTTGCACATTACAAAATTATATGTATTCAAATATAAATATGTTCATAATGACAATGTAGTGAATAATTGTTTTTGGTTATTTTTTTATATTTTATAGGTTTTTTAAGTATCCTTAAAATGCTCTAAAAAGGCGAAATTGATGGGTTAGGTGTATTTAATAAAAATTTATTTATTTATTTGATGCAATGCATAAAACCGAGAGTTAACAATATTTTTAAATATATATAAATTTTTCATCAAGGAATTACAAAAAATAATTTAATTAATTAATTTATAATGAAAAAAATACTCTATTGAATAACCTAAAAATAAACATATGTTCCCATTTAAAATAAGAAAGTTGTGTCCGGTATTTTGAGAACCACTGGTCGAAAAAAAATTTTTTTTTTGCTTATTGTATTAGTCTTGTAAAATGGTGGTTCTTTGCTAATTTAACCAACCTCGTAGCTCTTATAGTTCTCGAGATAGCAATGATGGCACGCTTAAATGGAACATCCTGTATATTAAAAATTTTTAAATATATTCAAAAACAGTAATAAAATAAATAATTGTACATTGGTCACTTAAAAAAATCCGGCAACGTTGCTTCTACAGATAATGAAATCTAGTTATATAGAATACAATAATCACAGTTACTACAAGCCAGAAACTACGCATTGTATATTATAAATAATTGTACTATATCAAAGTATTTCTACTCCACATATTATTAAAAAAAGATAAATGTAAATTTTGCACAGATGTTATGAAAATATATATTTGTCCTCCTGACGCTTTAATGATAGATATTTAAAAAAATGATTTTTTGATACACCCAAACACAAATTTTTAATTTTTTAAACCTGCTGTAAATTAATAGGCTCTAACAAAATTAAATGTGTTAATAATGTAAATAAATGTGTATTCTTTAATAAAAATTAATTTTAATTAAATAGATTAACCATATTTTTTTATTCCTCAATACTCAAACCTTTCCAGTGTTATAAGTAAGATAGGTTTGTCTCTCGCTAGGCACATATTCGTAGCCACATTTTGATTCAAGCACCCTCTCCTATATTGTACTTCATGGTTCACCCTAAAGTATATTCACTGATATTCCATTTTCATTGGTCAAAATTCAAAAAATACAATAACCTGATTGGTTAAAATTATACGAGGAAAATATTTATATTAATATTATATTAAAATAATATATTACAACTTTTTATTTCTGTGAATTAAAGGTACTACACATCTTTCATAATTTAAAGAAATGATTGCAGGATTGAATTATTTTATTTAATGACGGGCAGGAAAAATAAAAATCGGATGCAGCTTACAAAAAAAAAATAAAGAAAGAAAAGACAATAAAACGAATTACTACATCAATTTCGAAATTTCTTGAACCGAAATCTTCTACTGAGCGGTAAGCGGTTGCCGACGTTATTTGTCATGTTTGTTTTTTTCTTGCACTATAAGTTCTAAATATTTTTTCCTTCGACCACTGTTAAAAATAGTCTTTTTAACGGTTGCTTAGCAAGTTAAAAATAACAGTTTATAACACAGTGAATACTTTTAAATCGTTGTCATTGACAACGAATTAAAAGTAAAAAACAAATTTACTTTTAACACTTGTGTAAAAAAGGAACTAAATCTAGTTACCTGTCAAAAATGTCATTCTATAATGCTTAGTTTTTATTTACTTATACATAACTAGGATCGTAGGAAAAATAGTGTATGATATTTGTGTTAAAAGTGATTTTATATCTTTCGTGGGATTTGTTACACTCGGCTTCGCCTCGTTTCAAACTTTCCCACTCACTCATAAAATGTCACTTTTAACACTTATATCATAAATAACTATTAAATAAATGAACTGTATGTTGATATTAGTTTATATAAGGAGTCAATGATAATATATAAGTTTTTATGAATTGTCGTCAAGGTACGTATCATACCAAATAATTCATAGTTTTAAAACAATTTACTAAGCATCGTACAAGACAAATTCAACAACATCCGGAAAATATATAGTAAAATACCTGATTGTTATTTAATTTTCATTAACAAAGATAAGTGAAATTTACTTTTAAATGATTGAATAAAAAAAATAATGTTATCTGTATTTTTTTTGTTACGTTTACTTGGCCTGGGTTTCGCTTCGGTTGCAAATATTTGATATCAACAAACGATACCCTTTAAAAAATTCATATTATTTTATTTATGTATATATTATAATTTTTATTTTCTCATAAATTTTATGCACAAAATGACAAAAAAAATAAATAATGCATAATACGATAAACTTATGATTTCATTGAATAACTCTGTATATTCTATGATTTTCGAGATCTTAAGATTTATTGAGTAATTAAAACATATTATTTAAACCAGAAGTATCATGTAATTGCAGGCCGGAGTTGTAATTCGCGTTTATATGGCACAGTTTTATTTCCATGAAATAGTAATAGAAAAAGTTTGAGCTTTGTGACTTATTATTATACAACTATATAAAATAAAAGATAAAATATTTATTCTTACCCAGAGATCAATTTTGGTGAACGAAGAATAATCAGATATACCAATAGTTTCTCTACAAGCTGCGTATTCAGCTGCCACATAATCAAACCAACGTGGTTTACCGAATGTATTCGTGTGAGCAATCCTAAATGATGTGGACCAATCATCTGTTTCGGAATCTAAACGATATAAACAATATTAATATTTTTACGTACTACGATAAATACGTAACATAGTTTCCTAATTTCCTGCTTCCAGTTATTTTAGGTAAAAATGTTTCAAGTAACAGCAAAAATAATTTTACGTGGCTTGTAAGCTCAGAAATTATATATGAAAATGCCGTAAATCACCCCAAAAATATCGATACCCAAGGAATTGAAACAAACTTGAATAAATGTTTAACGGTTTATCTGTCAAGTTTGCTGCGTTAGTTTATTTTTATTATTTTTTGAAATTACTGATGAAGTGAACAATATTATATAAATTAGTTTTTAATTTAAAAAATAACAATAAAATAAAATTGCTATATGTTTTAGCGTAATTTGACAAAACAATAATTATAACTAATAAAATTAGGTATCAAATTGTTAGAAGTATGTAGTGTTTGGTATAAAAAGAAAATATTTGACAAGGACTGGCATGCAAAAATGACAAAATTGTACCATGTCGATTGGTTTTTGTTTTTTGCAAAAAGTTGTCAGAAATAGGTCTGTCGTGTTTGATATCAAATGAAAGCACTTGTTTAAGGAATGATAAAAATTTATGATATTTTAATACCTAACTTCTGAGCTTACAAGACACGTAAAATTAATTTTGCTTATTGATTCAGTTGCAGACTTTTATGCCCTGAAACTATTATTTGAAGCTTTTTTATTTAAAATAATTAGGGAAGCAGGATATTAGGAAAATATGATTTGTTTGGGTGTTCAAGTCACCATCCTGTATATATATTTATATTATAATCATACTGCTTTTTACGGAAATCTACAATATTTATCGTGATATCACTTTGTCTTTGAATTTGTAAGATACTGGTTCAGTATTGAATGAAGCTAATTTCTGGACTTGCCTGAAACCGTTTTCTTATTTTCATTAATCCCAAACCAATATATACATATGTCAATAAATTAATAAATACGCTATTAATAAACAGAAATATGAAACAACAACTAGAATGAACAAACTTTAATGTCAAGATAAAGGCGGGTTCTCACCATTCATTTTTTATGAATCATTTTCAATGATTCATGAAAAATGAACATCAGAACACTTCTTTCATTAGAATTTATGATCATTTCATAGTTTCATTAAAAGTGAAAAGCAGTTCTACTTTAATGATCATTAATAATAAATGAAAGTAAAATGAATCGTAAGAACACACGTCATGATTTCAAATTGCAAATGTCAACATGATCATAACTTAAAAACTACCAGTTTTGTTAACTGTTCGACTATTTTGAGGTAATATACTGTGTTCGACTGATGTTAAATAAAACAGTAGGTATGTAGTTCAAGAGACAAGAGCATACATATTTCCCGAATTGCAGTACGAATTAATTCTTTCCGATGCCATTTATAAAATAAAACAGTTATGATCAGTCACAAAATGATCACTAAAACATGATACATGTGAACAAAACTTTTTCATTTAATTGTCATGACAAATGAATCATTAGAAATGATTCACAAAAAAATGACTAGTGAGAACCCAGCTTAAGGTACGTTTGCCCTGTGCCGCCATATTGGACCTTTAAATGATCAAGTGTTCTAGATTGTTTAATACGAGTGCGCTGCTATCGTTTTGCATTGCTTGGTCCTGACAACTTCCCGCTATAGCTCGTGTCACGTAGAAATGAACTTTACAATCTTTCTCGCGCACCCTAAGCTTACCATAGTTTTTATAGAGCGGAACAGTATTTTTCTCTGTTTCTCACACTAAAAACAAGTACTTATCGGTGTGCCGCTTACCAGTACACAATTTGAAAGTTTGTACTCTAGTCGCCCAGCTTTATTGTAAGCAGGTAATACTAGTGTAAACCGTTATATATATACGCGTTCCACTGAACCCGCCAGTAAACTGGCGTGGCCTGCCAAAGGTCACCAGTGGCGCACAAGAAACAAATAAAAATGACCAATTCTTAAAAGAAAATTAATAAATTTTGATTGGATATTTGTAAACTCTTTGTCGGTTTGTATAAAATAAAGAAGCCTTCATGGTCCATATGATGTTTATAAGTATAATGAAAATTTTAATCACAATTTAACCATAATCAGTTACAATAGGTACATAAATCATAATTAAATATATAAAATGATGTTTATTAGTATAAGGAACATTTTGATCACAATTTAACCATAATCAGGTACATAAATTATAATTAAATATATAAAAATACACTTTACAAACATTTCAACTAATTAAATATACAGGTATACATAGTATAACATTTTTATTTTAAGTTTCTGTGTGTAACAAAATTAAACGGATAAAGGAGTAACACCAATATCTTCTTCATCGTCATTCTCGTCGGACCAAGCACTTTCTTCCGAATCTGATTCATTTAGTCTTATAATAAATTGGTCGACTTGTGTGTCCATAAAAACTTCATTTTCATAGTATTCGTTTTCTAGTTTGACGGTTTTTTCAAAAATAGCCTTAAATACACAATTTTCAGAAAATTTTTGCTCGGCCAATTTTTGTACGTCATTTAATTTAAATTATGTGTTTTTTGAAGTAACCCAGTTTTTGACGAAGGCCCACATTTTTTCTATGGGATTTAACTCCAGGTGATATGGCGGCAATCGAAGAATAGTATGACCGTGTGAAGCAGCTAACGTGTCAAGAATATATTTTTTTACTTTTGGCTGTTTCTTTTTTATTATCGAAAATAATTCAACCTTCGTCATGTTTTGGCTAAATGCAATGTTACGTTCGTTTAGCCAGCGTTGCATATCAGCTTTGTTGTGGTTAAAAGTAATGTTTTTTTTCCTCAGTAACATTATGATATGCCGCATTATCGATAACAATTACGCTATTCGGCGAAAGATTAGGTAATAGCTTTTCCTTAATCCATTTCATGAAATTGGTACTGTTCATGTCGTCATGGTAATCCCCGGATTTTGTTCCCGATTTGAAAGTAAGTAGCGCATTTGGAATAAAGCCACTCTCTTGAATCCCGTGAACCATCACCAGACGCGCACCTTTTCCAGTAGGTACATGAAGGCCTCCCGTCGAATCATCGGCCCACGATTGTGGTTTAGTATGGTTAGCGTTGATGTAGGATTCATCGGTATAAACAATAGGGCGTCCTTCATCTCTATATCTTTTAATCTGTTTGATGTAATTCACCCGCGCTGCTCTAATATCATGTCTTTCTATAAGACAACCACAGTTATTTCGGGTTTTCCTCCACCTAGAAATAACAACATTATAATTAATATGAAATATAACTTCGGGAAAGTTTCCAGGAAAATCTTATTTTTCGGCTTTTACTTTTAATCTTAATCTTAATCTTAGAAAATATAATAATCCCGGAATAATTGGATTTGAAAAAGTGATTTTGGTATAACTTATAAATCTTTACCTTTGTAAAAATTAAAGAAATTTTAATTAGTTGTGCGGGGGCCGTAAATTTACGTAAGTCATGTGAACGTGAATATTTAAATGAAAATAAATCATGCGTGGACGTGAGCGTGAAGAATAAGAAATATGCCGCCCACCTATAAATTTTATATTGAGTTGATTTTAAAACGCTCTTTATCAAATTAAATATTAGTAAAATTCGAGCACTCAATTTTGTTATTTGCTTTTGACACTATTTTAACATAATTTATTAATATTTTTTTTATCGATAAATACTTAATAAATTACCTATTATGAATATATACACATTAGAAAAAAAAAAATAACTATAAAATAAAGTAACATAGTCATGTATTATTCAGCAATCGCATATTTTACGTCCAAAAAGTATCGAGGAAAAATTTAAAAAGAATATAGAAATCGGTACTTACTTGAATCCCATTTTATTTCACATTCTAGCAAGTGAACTCTTAGAGCCGTCGAAAGGTAGACCATCTTCCTTCATGGAAATTATAAGGCGATCAAGGGTAGGATGTTCTTTTTTAATTTTATGGTAATTGTGAATATGGCGCCGAATAAAAACTTCTGCATGTTCATCGACGTCAGTTTTGGAGCACTTCCTCTTTCGTTTTTTATTTGGAGTGGTGAATTTTGGTTGTTCACCACTTTTTACCGCTTCTCCTTCTTTTTTTACTTTTAACACCGTGTTTCTTGATAAACCGGTAGCTTCACACATACGATCTAAAACCGCTGTTAATGGAATAGATATTCCATTCTTGGCTTCGTTCTCCATAAAATTAATTAAATTAAACACTAACTCTCTACTTTTGCTATTCAAAACCATGTTTGCACTTAAGCTGTACAATACACAATAATTGTATAATAATATAATGTAATTTATATATAATTTTGCACGCTACTGAGACAAATGTATCTATAGGCGACTCTGATTAAGCTTGCAGCGCCAAAGTGTGAACTCGGGAAACTAACGAAGCTGTGATACTTTTTGTTTTGACATAAGAAGCAATGTTATTTAATAGGCGATTTTCTTTATTTTTTCGAATTATAAATATGTTTATATTTATATTAACTTCTATACAATAAAGATTAAGTTATTTATTTTTATTTAATAAAATAGTTTTCATTGTTTAGTACATATATTTATTTTTGTAGCAGTATATAAATTCATAGATTTCTCTGCATCATTTGAGAATTTAGAATGAAGTTTGAAATTCTTTTTAAAGAAAATATAAGAATTTTTCCCAGTATTTATTAATATTAAATGGTATTCTTTTTGAGTTACATTTTATGTATTTTCTATAGGAAGAATGGTTCAGTAAAGCTGATTAAAATAATATTTTAAATGTGTGTATGGATGAGAAGATTTTTTTGGATGCTGAATATATCTTATTAGCAGGCATATTAAATAATAAGAATATAAAAAGACATTTCAAATATTCTCTTGTTAACAAACTATGGCATTACTGAAAATTTGCACAAATTCGAAGGAATCTGAAGGCTGAAAACATTGTTTACATTGGTCTTAGTGCAAAACACGAGTATGCAAAAATGATTAAGTTAAAATTATTTATACAAATTTAAATGAGTTTTTAAGGAATTTGTTTGCGAATATTATTTTTATTTAGTTTCATTATCTTTTTATGTTTGTTTCTGGTATATTTCAAGAAATCTATAAATCAATTAGAAATATTGTATATAACAAAGGGTAATAAATAATAAATTATATTAACTAACTTCTACAAAAGTAGCCATTCTCTTCAAACTATGGAACACATATTCATATAATCTGCTTACAGGTTTTCCTAACTATTTTTAATTTAAAAATCCAGGACTTCAATATATCTATTTTTCCATTTTCGTAATTTATTATAAATATTTAAAGAACATTCTGGAACATAGTGGAAACTTATATTATTTTATTCTTATAATCAATAACCAATACGTTAAATTAATTGGTCAAATAATTTCTGTAAACACCACACGCAACTAAAGCAATGTCGTTTATCACAGCTCCTGTACTTTTGAAATTCGCCACCAGATAGAGTATCGCTTAGCAAGAGTCGCCTATAAGTACTTATTTGTAATTGGCCCGTCCATTTACAAGGTCGGAGCTTGCGCAGATATGACCAAAACGCTAGTTCATTTCTACGTGACACGAGCTATAGTACAAGCCTATGACAGCTTATAAGAATTTTTGTGATAAAAGTGGGGGAAGAGCTACGACTAGGATTTCGGCAGAGATAGCAGCACGTGTTTTGGTGGCATATAGGTGACCTAATACGTTGTTTACTCCCACTTATGAAGGAATGTAGCATGAAAATTTGATATCCTCAAAATATTCAAGTATGGTAGTTTAGAGAAAATATTATTGTATTTAAATGGCAAAACAAGATTCATAATTTCAAAATAATAGAACGTTGTATAGTACT
The DNA here is from genome assembly GCA_035578165.1 of Stenolophus ochropezus. NCBI lineage: Eukaryota > Metazoa > Arthropoda > Insecta > Coleoptera > Carabidae > Stenolophus > Stenolophus ochropezus. Next base: position 9,833,994 of record JAQOWZ010000008.1, on the reverse strand, counting down.
CCATACTTTGTAAGGTGTATATATATATATATATATATATATATATATATATATATATATATATATATATATATATATATATATAACGTGGCAAGCCTGAAGAACCTTCCAACATCAAAAACCTTTACCGAGGTATATAGTAATATCGTCCATCAACCCGAACCGCTTCAAGTACTGCCACCTGGACTTGATGAACCTTCACGAAATATTGTTAATTTTATCACTCCATGGCTTATTGGAAGCAGAGTATCTGTATACATGAGCGGCCCCCATTGTATTCTAGTATGAAATCATTTATTGTTACAAGGAAAACTTTGTTATATAAATATTTATAAAATAAACTTTCGAAACCAATATTTTCTTCTGTTTTTCCTTTTACACCTACTCCGCCTTATAGTATATAAATTACTTTTTTAGGCGGCTGCTATATAAATTGTTGTTTTTCGTATCTGCTGGCAACCTTAAAGTATCAATTTTTATTTGACATCTGTCAAAGTCAAAATTTTTGGCCGCTAGTTTGTTCATTATTGATTTACATAGTTCATATTAATGTGATTAATTATTTTAGAATATAATAACAAATGTAAGTAAAATTTTAACTATTCCTTTACAAATATTAATGAAAAAGTAATGAATTTGCGAGTAAAAACAGCGGCCGTAAAGTAAATGCGGCCGTAAGGTAAATGCGGCCGTAAAGTAAATGCGGCCGTAAAGTAAATTTTGACAGATGTCAAAAATTGATTTTGAATGAAAATTCATAATTTCTTGTTGTAATCGCCTAAAAAATGTTGTGTGCACCTCGGCTAAAAGTTCTTTTTGGGCCTCATCTGATTTGTAGCCTCGGCTTTGCCTCGGCTGCAAACTTCAGTTTCGGCCCAAAAAGATTACTTTTAGAACCTTGATACACAAATAACTATTATTTTTCAAGCACTATTATTATTTGTATTGTTGTTATTCATAGAATATCGAAAATATTTTTAATATTAAATCGATTGTTAAAAGTGTTTTTGATATTTTACGAACAAAATGTTTAATTTACTTTAAATTTTAAACTTCACGAGAGGCATGCTGCCCGCATTATACATTTTAGTATAAGATTTCTCACCAGAGGCCCTTCTGTCGCAACCCCCACTTTTATCTTTTAAAATAACACGGAGCTGTCAGATCTCTACATAGATGGTCCGAGCGCTGGTGGGGGCCGAGAAAAGAGCGAGAACTTTAAACATAATATGTTAGGGAGTTTTTACTTTTTTATTTTATTGCGTTGCTTCGTAGTCTAGGCTTACTTAAACATTCTCTGTATTTGTTCGTTGTTGTATAAGTTGCTTTTTTTTGTCGTTTTTATGCCACAGGTTAATTTTGCAACAATTCAATATAAAAAAATGAATACAAGAAACAATTATTTTTGTTTTGTTGCATATCATTTTATTTAGAATTTAACGTAAAATTCAAAAAATGTGGAAATATACAGGGATCCATTTAAAATAAAAAAAGATTATACAACTTCCGATTAAACCGTATGTGGTATGTGTATCATTTAAACATAAAAATTATGCCCCATAATTTACGCAAATAAATTTTCAATTAGATATCTTTATGAGGACATCCGATGTATAATCGTTAATTATTTCCAGTCTGGTAAAGCACACAAGTGTTGATGTAAGCCTTATATAAAGTTACATTCATATCATTCAGATGTTGATAGAAAATTTAATTTTAAACTTTGTATCTCTCTAACTTACATTACACTCAATATAATATATGTATATATTTTTAATCATGGTTACCTTAACCATCGGTTAATAGAAAAATATCGCATCAAAAAAATAATGTAGGTAAGTTGTTAAAAATATATGATATTTATTATTTCGATGCGATATTTTCTTATTAACCGACTTTAAACAAAGGTGGAAAAACCTTCCCTAAGTAAAGCAGTTAAGCAATATAAAAGTGCACGAATGTATTTTACTCACCACTAGTTTCATCTTTCTCAAACCAAGCCGGCCTCTCATAGCCCATCACCTGGCTGAACACCGCTCCAGCTTCGCGAAGTTTGGGGTATACTGGCGACATGCGAAGATTTCTGCCAGTTTCAAACTCCTGAAAGGGATATTGCAGGCTATAATGCATCCCAGGAACCTCACGAACCCGATCTCGCAAGAACTTCCGGTTGTTGTGAAGCCCCAGAAACCGAGATACTTCCAATTCATACATGTCATACGAACTGTAACTATAAAAACAGTAAATAGTACCAATATTATGTTCAGAATATAATAGAGAATTTGTACAAATAAATATCAAGGAAATATAAAGTGTTGTTTGAACGTTGAGTATTCGGAAGATGGATATTGTACGATAGAAAAATAATTCAAATATAATTTACTGGATACAATCCTATACTACAATATAAAGGATTGTTTTTTTTTTATTACCAGAAGCTGTATTTAATAATACGAACATTTCAAATTTCTTATATTATAATTTAAGCTGGTAATTTTATGTAAATGCATTTTTTTTTTGTTGGGTATATTTTGATAACTTGTATATTGCTGTACATTTCATCTAGTTATAGGCGACTCTTGCTAAGCGATATTCTATCTACTGGCGAATTTCAAAACTACAGGAGTTGTGAGAAACGGCATTGTTTTAATTGGTTGTAATGAGTACAGATTATATTTGACCATTTAATTTGGTATATTTGTTACTGTTTATAACAATATAGTAATAAGTATATGTTTCCACTATTGGCAAAATGTTCTGTAAATATTTACAATAAATTAGAAAAATGAAAAAAAAATAGATAAATAGAAGACCTACATTTTTAAATAAAAAAATAGTTAGAAAAACCCGTAAGCAGATTATATGAAAGTATATTCTAGTTATGTATATTTGTAGAAGTTAGTTAATACAAACGTATTTAATTATTAATTTATCACCCTTTGTTATATACGATATTTTCATTTGCTTTCTACATTTTCTGAAATATAATACAAACGAACAAAATAAAACGATAACGAAACTAAATAAAAATAATAATCACAAGCAAATTCCTTAATTCTTAATAATTTAACTCATTTAAATCTGTACAAAATTTCAACTTAAACATTGAATCATGTTTATGTTACGTAATCAAGGCTCAAAATACACAAAATACAAATTGTATACAATTGCTTTTGCACTGTAACCAGTGTAACTATTATTTCCTGCCTTGCATATTCCTTCGATGACGTGCAAATTTTCAATTAATGTTTATTGACAAAGAGATACTAAAAATGCCTTTTTTATATTTTAACATTTTAAAAACACATAATAAAATATAAAACTTCTTCCATCCATACACACATGTAAAATATTCTTTTAATTTATCATAGAATAAAGACATAAAATTTAATTCAAAAAGAATATCAATTAATATTAATAATTTCAAAAGAATTTCAAACATCACTTTAAGTTCTCAAATGTGGCAGAGAAATCAAATAATTTATAAATGGGGTTCTATAACTTTCTTTTCTGAAGAACAGAGTAGTAGTGAAAACGCAACTGAAAAGTCTTTCGTGATAAGCGAGATATTAATTTTTTAAGTGAAAATTGTATAGGATATTGATTATTTTCATATTCATATAGCTAATAGTATATTGTGTTATTAAGAGTAAAATTGTATTGGGACCCGTATTTTGAGAACAACTGATATAAAAAAAAATGTTTGCCTCATGTTAATAGTGTTCTAAAATAGAAATTGTTTGCTAATTTAACCGACCTCGTAGCTCTTATAGTTCTCGAGATAGCAATAGTCGACAAAATAAAATGAACAGCCTGTATTGTGGAAATAAACATTGCGTAGTTTTAAGTGTTTTAATAATTACTTTTAATTAGTGTTAACATATCTAAATAACTTTCTTCCTAACCAGTACTACAGATGAAGCCCAAGGACTTGATGAATCATCTATTATTCCTTGTTTTTCCATATCATTGATTATATTTTCCGATTCTTTAAATTTCACCAAAGGTCATCTACGAAATGGTTAACGAATTGGTACTGGATCTCCAGTATTAATTCTATGATGAACCAGAGCTGTATTTACAAATTCTTCTTCGGTGATTGCAAACACGTCTCTATATTGCCGAAGCAGTTTTCCAACAACTTCTTTTTCTACTTCAATTAAGTTAACACATTCTTCCTCTAATCTTTGTAACTCTACGGGATATTTTGCAGTATTATAATTAATGAGTGATATTCTTTCCCGGAGCGATTCATATAATTGGTTTAATGGTGCCAAGTTTTGTATTTTCTTTAATTTTTATATTCTCATTGCTGGTGTTCGCAATCTGTACTGGAACAATTTCTTTTATCTCAACGAGTGTTCTAGCTATTAGCAGATCTGGTATATTTAAATCTATTTTGGCTCGAGTCTAAAAGGTGCTACAGAATCCCATTCTTCCGCCTTCGACATAATTACTTGTTGATTGAATGACGTTATCTGAAGGAGAATTTAAAATTATTTCTTCATTTCCTATTCGTAGTAGGTGTTTAGCCATATCCACAATAAAACCCATAGGCTCCTCACGTCAACCCCCAAAATCATCTCGTCTATAATATTGGCAACGAGAGCTCGAAGAGGAATAATTTGTTGTCCCAGTCGCAACTGCACAGCGACTTCTCCCAAGACTGGTGAAGATTCTCCCGTTGGCAGTTCCCACGAATTTATTGTAGAGGTCCACCGTTCTTTTGCTACAAGGTCTGGTCGAATTATTGTAGCAGTTGCACCAGTACCAATGGTAATATCACACGACTTCTTGTTTACCATACCTTGTGTTGTCAAACTTTTGTTATTTTTCCGTATTTGTGAAATCTTTATTGGAATTTTGTAGACCTCTGTAGACTTTGCCGGCATCCAACCCTCAATGCCGGCTCTTTGTCGTTTCCCTGATTCTCTTCATGAGTTCGTAGAGGACAACTGGGATCTCTGTTAGATGTTTTCAGCTTAATTTCTCTTAAATTAACCATTCTTAGTAGTAGACTAGCTTCCATGGATTCCTGCTGCAGAGCTCGAGCCAAAAGAGAACTAAGTTCTTGTTGATCTGACACGTTGATACATCGTCTAATGTCCGAGTCACGGATACCACTAATAAATCTATAAGGTGCTTCCTGCTCCTGGAATGCAAGAGGAGAATTATGGTATGCTAGACGTGGTAATCTTTCTATGTCAGCTGCAAATTCTTGTAACGTTTCGTTATTTCGTTGAATTCTCGTTTCAAGCTGAATTTTGTATATTAGAGAAAGATGTCCAACACCAAATCTTTGTTCTAGAGCTTTAGTCAGTGTTTCGTATGTTCGTTCAGACTCAGGGATTATTCTTAGCGTGTCTTCAATAGTTCCATGCAAAACGGAAATCAAAGCAATAGCCTTCTTTTCTTCAGTCCATCAATTAATAGAGGCAACAGCTTCAAATTTAATCTTGAATGTCGTCCATGAACTTTTACCATCAAATTTGGGTGGTTTTATATTACTATTACCTGTTGGAATTATATTCATGCCTAGCCCTGGAGGGTTATTCTAATTCATAGCGGTAGCGAAGCTTCGCTATGCGACTTGAAGCCATCTATTGCTCTTGAAAGGAACATCGCATATGACGTCATAGATTAGCGGGATGTCGCTAGGCATAGCGAAAGCCACAGAGGTCCCGCTATGAGCATAAATAACGCTTCGCTATCGGCCATTTTTGTGATTTTATAATATTATACGGAAGTGAGAGTATACGATTTAATTAATTTTATAAACAGTAGTTTAATCATAAGAATTGTTTATGATACTATCTTTTATTTCATAATTATTTTAGATTATGGCTCATCATTTCGATGCTGTATTTGGCCGTATAGATGCTTGAAGAAGAAGAAAAACTAGAAGAAAATCGATAATAATCGATAATATCGATTTCCAAACGATATATAAACTATTCTTATTATTAAACTACTGTTTATAAAATTAATTAAATCATATACTCTCATTTCTGTATAAATATAAAAATTAAAAATTAGCTTCTGTCAAAACATTTTCAAAACAATATCATAAAATCACAAAAATGAACGATAGCGACGCGTTATGCTCATAGCGGGACCTCTGTGGCTTTCGGTATGCCTAGCGACATCCCGCTAATCTATGACGTCATATGCGATGTTCCTTTCAAGACCAATAGATGGCTTCAAGTCGTACAGCGAAGCTTCGCTACCGCTATCTGAATTAGAATAACCCTCCGGACCATTTCTTTCTTGATTAATTTGTAATTGCAATTCAACATACTTCTGCAACCAGCTCATTATGTTTTATAGAAAATACTTCGTGCTTCTCAACTTGCTTCTTATATATTTCTTCAAGTTGATCATTGTATTTTCTAGAAAATGCTTCATATTTTTTCTTTTTGTTTTACATTGAATTCTTGAAATTTCTCTTCATTTTCTGCGAATTTTCAAACATTTCTTCTTTTATTTTTCGGAAGTTCTCCTCTTGTTTAACTGAGACTTCATGTTCAAATTCTTAGAAAATTCTTCTAGTTGTTGCCTAGAATTTTTCTTTTTCTAAAACTTTCTGCTTGTTCCTTTGAGAATTCTTCTTTTAAACATCAAGAAAATTCTTTAACTGTTTTCTGGAATTTTCTTCTGCTGTCAGGAAATAAAACACATCTGGATCAATACCTACGTCAACAAGTGTTTGCTTCAGTCGATTTAAGAGTACAGATTCATTTCCAGACTTATCCAGTTCTCGTTCTTCTAATTCTTCTTTGAGTTGTTTTACTCATTTCCCTTAACTTCATTTTGATAATTATTTTAATTTGTAACATCTATAAAGATCGCACTTCTGACACCAATTATTACGGATTTGGTACAAAATATTTAACAACTTGGATTCTTTAGATCTTTAATTTACAAACATACAAAACAAGAACTATAAACTAACTCGAACAGGATAACTCAAACAGGATAACGCCATAGGAATACTAACAAACACGAACACAAGAACAACAAAATCGATAACTAATGGATCGTACAGTATTTCGCTTTCTAAATCAGTCGCTTTTCTCCCTTTGCTGTCACTCGTCACTCCCTGTCACTTCTCTCTTCCTCGCCTTCTTATATCCATATTCTGATACAGGTTTTTATGCAACCAGACAATGTAAATGCATCGCAGGTTGTGTAGACATGTAACAATATGTTTATTCATATTGTTATAGATGGACAAGAGATCTCGAGTTGACGTTTAAATTATTTTATGGTTGTGGTATCTATTCAAAGTTTTTCCCTGAGTGAAAGAATTGAAAGAAATGTGACCTTTATGCGTTCTGCTATAGGGTATAGAATTGTACGAAATCCATGAGAATACACTGTTTGTTCCCGGTACCCAGCTAAGCACTGGATTTGGAAATCCCAAAGTAACATTAGCATGCCTTACTTAATATAGATGGATTACTGTACAACATGGAAATAACTAGACAGGGATGTATTTAAAGTTTTAATACCGTGTTTTATGTAAAATACTCTAATAATTGTCACAAGTTGTGGTAACGTTGATGTTCTCTTGGTAATAAGAACAATATGTTATAGCAGTTTCGTTTTTATGCAAAAATTGTTTGCAATTCCACGAAGATAATGATTATTGCTAAGAAATTAACGGTATTAAAATTTTAAATACATTCCTGTCTAGTTATTTCCATGTCGTACAGTAATCCATCTATATTAAGTTAGGCATGCTAATATTACTTTGGGATTTCCAAATCCAGTGCTTAGCTGGGTACCTGGAGCAAAACTTTGAATAGATACCACAACTATAAAACAATTTAAACGTCAACTTGAGATCTTTTGTCGTACTATACTTACTTTTATTATATTTTCATATTTGTTATTCGTTCATAAAACCTAATTATGTAAATATTCGTATTTCACTTATGTTTACACTTCACCTAAATAAATAAAGTTATAAAGTAGTGTAGTTTAGTGCAGTATTAAATTTAGTGCAGCCAAATTGTAAATTATAAATGTAACACGCTCGCTCTGCGGCTCCTCGTTTTAGAGGAAATTGTTTAAACAAATTAAGTAATATGCCAGCTGTACTTGCAGCTGGTGTAATAAAAGGACAATGGTAGAAAAACATAGTATTGTAAATGTAGATTTTTTGTAAGGTTTTAAGATTGCTTTTCGTTGGAACATTTGAGAGCAATAAAGTAAATGGTACTACATGGGGTTAAGGAAGCAATAAATTTTAAAAGCTAAATAGAAAAGGGCAGTTTTTGAGAATACAATGGGAAAGCAATCTTAAGATCACATTTCATGATTGACAGCGTCCGGCGACAAATACTTGGTGGTCTCAAAAGTCCGTTAGAGATTTTTTTGCGTCTTCCAGCGTTGCCGCTCGGACGGGAGTCAGTTAATGAAACTAACGCTGTAAAATATTTGAAATGACCAATGAGGGTGTAAGAAACACCCCCTTATTGGGAAAAGTAGGGGTAAAATTATGCGAAGTTCCTTCCACATAATTTTATCTAAGATGAATTCTCTCCGTTGACTTCAAACTGAACAGATCTGAGTGATCTTCTTGTGACAGTCTTGCGAATCTTTCAAAATTTTGATAACTAAATTGTCTTAGTGACTTTAGATATTTTTGTGTTGTGTGTTGAAGCCGTCGTCGTCCGAGTCCAGATCGAACTTAATTAATTTAACGTATTTTAATTCATTTACTATTTTTAACTGTAGAGTCTTATAATATAAACTAATAAAGTGCTTCATCCGAGGCTGACCAGTGATGAATAGTAAGTAGAATTAACATTATTACTTTGGTAGTAGTAGTGTGAGGTGTTGAACCTAGGCTGATAGCATAGCAACTCTGAGGTCGCCCTATTTTTATTATTTTAATTGTTGAGAGTCCAAATTGTTAGTATCGTTCTCCCAGGTCACAAGAGTAGTTAAGTAATATTAAATTGTTGTTAATAATTGTGTGTGAATAAATTGTTATGTTGAGCAGTTCTGTTTGAATTTAGAAACCCCTAATTATTCCTGTTGCGAATTAAGGTATTTTAGCAAATACCGTCCCATATAAATTTTGTCGGAAGACAGCCGTGTCTGTCATCATTTTCTTTTGTCTGCTTCTATCGCGGCAGACTAATAAATTCGTGATAGTGGTGGCAGCGACCTTCGTTACCCTTGATCATTAATAAGTCTTGCATTAATATAATTAGTGGATTACTTTGGGTCAAGTAAATTTTCTAAGCACCCCTTGTATGTCAGGTATTAGATTTCGTCCTAGGCGACCGTACCTGTTACATATTTTGGTGGCAAAGCGCTGGGATCTAAATATTTTTTTTAATACTTAAACCCTCTCATTCCAGTTAAGCCATTTAAACCGACAAAATTTAGTTTTCAAAATTGTAATAAACTACTGTGTGTTATTATTACATTTTGATTTTTGAGGTATTTGTAGAGTCAATATTTGCATTTGTTGAGAATAAGTATCTGTTGTGTTCATTTTATTTGGAAATTGGTAGTTGTCGTACTTGCAGAACGACAAAAGAGTTTTATATACGTAAGTAAATTCTGTGTGGATTTATTACGGTCAGTTAGGTAGTCCCGAGCCCCTAAGTCGGTAGAAGTGTAAAGCAATAAAGAACTTTGTGTAGTTATTTGCTTCATTGTTAGTAAACTAAAGCAAGTAAAATGCCGAACACAACTGATTCACCCGATTTGAGTGAAACAACTGGTTCACTCAGATTCAATGATCAATAGATGTTAGACTACTTAGTAGCAGTTTCATCCTTATCTGGGGTTAATATGAAAATTCCAACATTTTCGGGAAAATCAGATGAAAGCGTAGTAGATTTTATAGACAAAATTGAGAATTGTAAAAATATTGGAAAATGGAGTTCAGATTATGTAATTAGTGTAGTAAAATTAAATTTACTTGGAGACGCGGCATGGTATATTAAAAATAATTCAAAAACTAGGGATTCGAAAGATTGGAAAGTAATCAAAAGAGAATTATTGGAAAGATATCAACCCAAGCAAGACTCGAGAACGATACAAAGGGCATTTAATAGTTGCTATCAGAATAGGGACGAAACAATTTCAGCTTATGTATGTAGACTGCATGCGTTAGGAAATTGCTTTATGGAGAGCTTCGAAGATAATTCGGAAGGAGCGCGTGAAGATAATTCGCGATATATAGAAAAACTGTTATTAAATCAATTTGTTTCGGGAATTTTACCACATTTACAGAGAGATGTATTTTACGAAAATCCAAAAACTTTTGATAAAGCAGTAGAAGTTGCAAAGAAATCAGAATCGGCATTTAACATGATGCGTCGCGAGGATTCAGATTTTGTTAATAGAATAACAGTTAAAACTCCGGTCGAAAATGAAAGTACGCGAGCAAATGAATCAAATTTAACGGCATCAATTGATAAACTAATTCAAGTTTTAACTTTGAGTCACATGCAAAATGTGGAAAAGAACTTAGAAAAGAACACGCATAAAAACGAAAATAATCGAGAAGGGAGTCCAGAATCTAATTTTAGAAATAAAAGCCGTTGTTTCAATTGTCAAAAATTCGGGCATTTTGCAAAAGATTGTCGTTACAATATAATATGCAAAAGATGTAATAAGCGCGGACACCAAGCAGATAATTGTCGTTCTATTATAAACCCGTCTAGATTTCCAAAGAAGGGAATGAAAGAAATTACTTATAACAAAGATTTAAACTAGATATGGCCGCGGATGTTTGTCCCGATTCGCGCGGCCGTAATAGAAAACCGCCAAAAAATGATTTAGTAACCACTCTCCCTAGTAGTAGAAAAAGTAACAAAGTAGAATTAGTTGTGAATGGTAGAAATTTAGAATTTTTAATTGATTCTGGTGCATGCGTTAGTATTATCAAGCGGTATGTAGTTGAGGGACAGCGGTTGTTTCCAATCGCACGCACGCGTAGTATTGTAGGTATTTCTGGGAAGGAATTACCTGTAGTTGGGACTACGAGAGTAAAATTACATGTAGGTCGTAGTAGTATTTATCATAATTTTGTAGTGTGTGATGATAGTATCAATTTAGCTACCGACGGGATACTTGGTGTAGATTTTTTAACGGAGTATAAAGCTCAAATTAATTATGCATGTAATGAGATAGTAATTTGTTCGGAAAGACTCGCGATTTCAACAATTACACAAAACACTAAAGATAAATTTGGAAGAAAGGCAAATAGTAGCGGTTACGAATTTCTAAGCGAAAAAGCGAATCTAGCAGAGAATCAGGAACTTTATGTTCCAAAATTAATCGAAAATAATTTTATTTCAGCACCTCGTACTGCGCATAATTATAAAACAAAACGATCGTTAGGTTCTTTTTATGACACGGAAGTCCCAGCTCACGATTATTTGTCGAGTACCAAGCAAGATACTCACGGGAGTATAAAGGCCCAACGTCGCGAAGAACATCGCGTACGGTTTAGCGACGAACAAGTTTCGCGAGTTAGAGAAGATTTTCACGGTAGTAAAAAGACTCCACGTCGCGAAGAATATCACGGACGGTTTAGAGACGATCATGATTCGCGAGTTAGGGAAGATACTCACAGGAGTATAAAGATTCAAAGTCCCGAAGAAAATCACGTACGATTGAGTGAGGAAAGTAATTCGCGTGAAAATCAATTAAATTTCGAAGTAACGGAAACTAAAAATCTTAAAGAAAATCGAGAAACGGTTAGCGAGAAGAATGACTCGCAATGTAGGGAAATTAATCGGGAAGAAATCAAAATTGAAAGGCGAGATTACACTAGCGAAAACAGTGACTCGTACAGTACAGAGGTCACTCACGATAGTTCAAAATTTTGTAATCGTGAAAGCAAAGAAAGTAATTTTGACAAAAGTAATAAAGCTGTAGGTACATGCAGTAAAAATGATGGAAATTTAAATAATTCAAAAAGCGGATTGCAAAGTAACTTTGTAGGTAGCAGCTCACTGTGTCAAAACAGTAGCTTAGAAAGAGATGGAACATCAGGTACAAACCCTGAAGATGTATTGTTAAAGGAAAGTGTGCCAACAAGTAAATTGAAAAAGGTTCATTTCGAGGAAATTGTTAAGGTTGACCATAATGCGGTCGTTTCAAACGGTTCAGGCAATAATATGGAAATTACCGGAATTTCTTCGGAAGTTAAAATTGAAAATAGTACGGAAAATGCAAACAAGGACATAAGATCGGTTCGTATTAAAAAGAATATTACAATACCTCCTAGGTCTGAAGCTGTGTGCTTAGCAGAGAGGAATGTTGAGTTAAATGTTTTAAATAAAGCAGGATGTGTCTTAATTGAGCCAGTCGAACTGGAAATTCAAGGAGTTATAGCAGCTAGAGTGCTTGCTAGGAGCGATGAGACCGTGGTACCGGTAAAGCTCATGAATGTGTCGCAAGACAGTGTGTTTATCCCTGCTAAAACCATTGTGGGTTTTGAGGAAAATGTCAAAGAGGACATTAGTACGTTTAGCGAACCGAGTAGCGTAATAGCATCCGTACAAGAAGTAGATTTTCGAACCTTATTTCATTTAGATCACTTACCGAGTAACGATAGGCAAAAAGTTGAAAAAGTATTATTAGAATACAAAGATATATTTATACAGCCGGGAGTAAAGTTAGGTTGTACATCGAAAGTAAAACATCGGATCATAACAGATGATGTTCATCCAATTGCAAAAAGGCCGTATCGTGTTCCATTCACGCAAAAAGAAACTTTGCAAAATCAAATTGACGAATTGTTAAAAGACGGTATTATTGAGGAGAGTGACTCACCTTGGTCAGCTCCTATTGTCTTAGTAAATCGAGAACTGTCGGACGGTTCGACGAAAGCTAGACTGTGTGTAGACTTTCGCGAGTTAAATAAAATAACGAAGAAAGATTTCTTACCGTTGCCGAATTTACAAGATACAATTTCGCATATGAATGGCGCTGCTTTATTTACAACCTTAGATTTAGCATCAGGGTATCACCAGGTAGAAATTGCCGAGGAAGATAAGGAAAAGACTGGGTTTAGTTCGCCGTGGGGGCATTATCAATGGAATAGAATGCCGTTCGGTTTATGTAATGCGCCAAGTACATTTCAAAGGCTGATGTATTGTGTACTAAGTGGATTAGTTGGGGAAAAATGTTATGTTTATTTAGATGATATATGCATATTTTCGGGAGATAATATAGAAGAACATTTAATGAAAATTAAAGACGTGTTTAATAGATTGCGGAAATTTAATTTAAAATTAAAACCTAGTAAATGTGAATTTGTACGTAGAGAAACCGCGTATTTAGGTCACATTATTTCGGCAGAAGGAGTCAAACCAGATCCGTCAAAAATAGATGCAATAGAGAAATTTCCGACACCAAAAACCGTGAGAGACGTTAGGTCATTTTTGGGATTAGTAGGATTTTATCGTCGGTTTATACCTGATTTCGCAGAATCAGCGAAACCACTAACTACACTTTTAAAGAAAGATATTCCATTTAAATGGGAGACAGAAACAAAATTTGCGTTTGATAAATTGAGAAGCGCGTTAATTAAAGAACCGATATTAATATACCCCGATTTTAGTCAGCCATTTACATTAACAACGGACGCGTCAAATAATGCATTAGGTGCGATTTTGAGTCAAATTCGCAACGGAGTAGAACACCCAATTGCTTACGCGAGCCGTGTTTTAAATAAAGCCGAAACTAATTATCCAACAATACAAAAAGAATGTTTAGCAGTTATATGGGCAGTTAAATTTTTCAGATGTTATTTATACGGGAGAAAATTTACGTTGATAACCGATCACAGTCCACTTCGATGGTTAAATAAAGTAAACGACCCAAGTAGTCGATTGTTAAATTGGTCTTTAAAATTGTCGGAGTATGTATTTGATATTATACACAAGCCGGGAAAATTAAATACTAATGCGGACACCTTGTCGCGTATAGAAATTAATTGCGTAGATAATTATGAGCCAATATGTGATCGGGAAACCATAAAATTAGAACAAGAGAAAGAGTTGAAATTAAATAAATTGTTAGAAAATGAACAAAATTCACAAATCTCAAAATTTTATAAAGACAGGGACGGATTAATTTATAAATTAAGAAATTCAAATGAGCGCGAAGATAGATTAGTGGTTCCAGCCACTATGGTAAATAAAATCATAAGGATTCATCATGATCTGTCGTATGCAGGTCATCCGGGTTTCGAAAAGACGTATAATTTGATTAAAAAGAAATTCTTTTGGGAAAATATGGGTAAGCAGATTAAGGAATATTGTGAGCGTTGTTTATCGTGTAACGAAAGAAAAACTTCGCCTCATCTAAGACCAGCACCCTTGCAACAGTTCAATGAACTTAGTAAACCTTTTGAGCGTACGGCTATGGACATTGTAGGTCCATTTGAAAGAACCAGTCGAGGTAACAAGTATATTTTAACTTTTATTGATGCGTTTACGCGTTATCCCGAGGCAATACCGATACCTGATGATAAAGCAGAGACAGTAGCTAATGTGTTTGTTTCGCATATTATTGCAAGGCATGGAGTACCTAAACAACTTTTAACAGACAAAGGGACGAACTTTTTATCGAAACTATTTAAGAGCGTGTGTCATTTATTCGGTATAAAAAAATTACAAACCACCGCGTACCATCCTATGGGAAATGGGTGTATTGAACGATTTCATAGAACTTTTTCAGATACAATGTCGCATTATATTAGTAAAGATCATAAAGATTGGGATTTATGGATTCCGTACGTATTAATGGCTATAAGAAATTCGGTTCATAACTCAACGGGAGAAACACCATTCTTTTTAATGTATGGTCGGGAGTTTGAGATACCACTTGAAGATAATATAGAACCGTTAGATAAAAAGACTGATACAGATTACAGTCAGAGTATCGAAGAAAGAAATAAAGACGCGTATAAAATAGTAAAAGAACGAATTAGCAAAGCTCAAAGTAGGAATCAGGTTCAATACAATAAAAAGACCGCAGTCCGAAATTTTCAAGTTGGAGATTTAGTATTTCTACATAATGAAGTAGTTAAACAGGGATTAAGTAGAAAATTTGTGAAGCCATGGATAGGTCCGTATAAAATTAATAAACAAACTAGTCCGGTAAACTTTGTGATCCAGAACGTGGACGGAGGTAAAGAAATATTAGTAAATGTAAATCGGTTGAAATTATATGTGGAACCAAATCATAGTAGTCTAGAAGTAAAGAAGAGTCCAGTTCCACGCGTGATTGACATGAAAAAGTTTGATTACGTCTATACGCCGCGTCAGAGCGATAATACTCAACGAGAGAGTGATAATACGATTAGCAGAGCCGTAAGTTTAGAATCATTAAATGAACCGGGCGGAGTCACCGTAAATGTAGAGGCGGACGTACATAGTCAACCCATAATTAATAATAATACCGGGCCAAGTGAAAATATCGAAACTCCGCGAAGTAGATATTCATTACGTAGTTACGGTCGGGTTCCCGATGAACCATGGGTAGCTAAAAGTCGGATATAGATCCGCAGTGTCATTGTAACATATTTGTTCTTGTGTTAATCATGTGTGATTTCAGTGTTCAGAGGTCTAGTGTTGCTCGCGTTAATGGGCTCAATAACAGCAGAAGATTCCATGCCAGGAATGGACAAGGGACTTGTTTTTATTAAGGAGGAAGAGGTACTGCTAACCGGTGATAATTGGATCCTATCCACGGATATCAATCTGAGTGATTGTCGGCTCGTGTTGGAGGCATTCGAAGATGTTCTACGCGATGTGATGAAGTTGGACGTTCGACTTGGAGAGGACATGGAATCATCTTTCAAGACTGTTTTAAATGATATAGTAAGTAGAGAGTTAGGAATTATTAGCAATGATGTAGCAAAATTGAAAGAGAAATTATATAATTTGTATAAAACAATTGCACCGTATGAGGTAAAGAGAGGCAAACGAGGTCTTATTAATTTGGGCGGTAATATTTTGAAATTTTTGTTCGGTACCGCAGATAATGCTGATCTAGAAGATGTTAATGAGAAAATTACCGAGTTAAATCAAAAATCGGATGGTATTTTAAGTGTAATGAATGAGCAGGTAACCGTAGTAAAGAAATTACAGGACAACGATAAAATGATGAAAGAAAATTTCGCGAAATTAAAAACTGTTGTTGCATTATTAAATACTAAAGTAGATCAGATTTTTAAAGAAAAAGAAAGTTTACATTTTGATGCAAAATTGATTCAAAGTATAAATTTAAATTCGGCATTAAGAACGGCTGAATATATATTGAATGATGTTAAAGAAGTTATTTCGGATTTAGGCAATGCTTTAGAAGCAACTGCTTTACAGAAATTAAGTCCTGTCTTTATTAGTCCGAGTTTATTAAAGGAGGCATTAAATTCAATTAGAAATCAGTTACCTACGGGCTTGTCGCTAATAGTATCCGATTTCGATAAAAACGCATTTTTATATTACGATATCGCGAAGGTTAGAGCAGCATATTTTAACGAAACTCTAAGAATTTTGTTACCATTCCGCTAAAAGCACCTGGTCGATATTTTAATGTATACCGTGCATTGCCGTTACCGTATGAATCAGGAGCCGAACATACTAAATTGGTCGTAGAGACACCAAATAATTATCTGGCACTATCAGAAGACGGACAGTATTATATGGAAATGGACACTCAAGATTTATTAATGTGTAGAGATGGATTTATAAAAATTTGCCCGCCTTCAAAACCAATTAGAAAAATTTCGGTGTTATCTTGTTTAACCGCGTTATTCTTAGGTAATACAGACTCCGCGAGTAAACTTTGCAAACATAAAGTTGTCCTTGAATCAAAATCAGTCATGTATCGCTCTAAAAATAGTAATTCGTGGATATATAGTGTGCAAAGGGACTTACTAACAATTAGTTGCCCGAGTGAAAAAGATCCTCAAAGATTTAATAGTACAAATGTTGTTTTAAAAGGAACGGGAATTGTTAATATTCCATCCACTTGTATAGCGCATAGTCAGAGTTACTTTTTATTACCTCAGTCGATTACCACGAGTAGTATGCAGTCGAGATATTATGATAATGTTATCGTACCACCATTGGAGACAAATATTTCACATGTTAGTAATTTTAGTAATAAAGGTGGATCAAAGGAAGAAGTAAATGAATTGATTAAGACGATTAAATTAGATCAACTTAAGCTTGGGGTAGATGTAAATGATTGGCATTCGGAAATCCAGAATTTAAGAACGAGAAAAAGTCATAAAGAAATTACTTACTATGGTTCGATTATATTGGGTGTTATTGGAGGAATTATATTGGCACTAATACTGATTTATAAAAAATGTCCTATTAATATTAAACCGTATGTAACAAGAACTGTACCTCGAACGGAAATAATTAGTTTAGCAGCATTAGAAGCTGGATCCTCTCGTACCAGATCTGCGGTACAAGAAAAGTTATTGCCTCAAGAACAAGTTCGTGCAAATAATGTTATTCACACTAGAATTCCCATTTTGTAATGTGTTATAAGAATAGTACGTATAATAGTTGCATGTTAGATTATAAAATTGTTAGGGCCAGTGATTCTGCCGTGGGGTTATGGTTTTAGGACTGCCCAGAGAGGCGCCCCGCAGAGGCCAATGATAGCTGTAACCACAGAAAGGACTACGGACGAACGGCTCAAAAGGCGAAGATCATTGCGGTTTCCAGTCGAGGACAGGTACCGAAGAGCAGCGACCCTTGCCCAGGAGCTCGGGTATTACAAATACTAAGTAGTTGGGATAATAAATTATTTGCCCTTCAGGAAGATAATTTATTTTAAGGGGGTAGGGAAAGTTGTAACACGCTCGCTCTGCGGCTCCTCGTTTTAGAGGAAATTGTTTAAACAAATTAAGTAATATGCCAGCTGTACTTGCAGCTGGTGTAATAAAAGGACAATGGTAGAAAAACATAGTATTGTAAATGTAGATTTTTTGTAAGGTTTTAAGATTGCTTTTCGTTGGAACATTTGAGAGCAATAAAGTAAATGGTACTACATGGGGTTAAGGAAGCAATAAATTTTAAAAGCTAAATAGAAAAGGGCAGTTTTTGAGAATACAATGGGAAAGCAATCTTAAGATCACATTTCATGATTGACAGCGTCCGGCGACAAATACTTGGAGGTCTCAAAAGTCCGTTAGAGATTTTTTTGCGTCTTCCAGCGTTGCCGCTCGGACGGGAGTCAGTTAATGAAACTAACGCTGTAAAATATTTGAAATGACCAATGAGGGTGTAAGAAACACCCCCTTATTGGGAAAAGTAGGGGTAAAATTATGCGAAGTTCCTTCCACATAATTTTATCTAAGATGAATTCTCTCCGTTGACTTCAAACTGAACAGATCTGAGTGATCTTCTTGTGACAGTCTTGCGAATCTTTCAAAATTTTGATAACTAAATTGTCTTATGGCCGGTTGCACCAACGTTCCATAAAGAGATACATAGTTATGTATTGCATAAACTTAGAGAATCCTTAAATTTTCATTCTGTTGCATGAAACATATTTATGTGTTCCTTAGCGAACGAATACATAATCTAAAATCAACTGATCTAAAATGACAGATCTAAATATATTTAATGAAAAAAAATTTTTTGGTTATATTTTGTCAATTCTATAATGTTATATATACGAATAAAGACATTTTAAAGTTCTTTTGATACATTACATACATATATTTTTAATAAAATGAAAGATATGAGTTAGGTTGGTAAAACTGTTTGTCAGTTTTAAATGGATAAAGCTAGTAACCTCCTACTTCCATTTTGATTAGTTTTGTTTCGTTTAAATTTTGATCCAATCCAATCACTCTAGGAAATGAATACAAATTATAAAAATCGTTTTGCGTTTTGTTTATTTCTTTTATTGTATTAGGAAATTTTATAAATTGTGGTTTCAATGCGGCAATTGCTGTTGAGAAGCAAACTAAAATTCTGGATACTGTTGATTTATGCATACTCCCCAAATCGGCTAAACTTAATAGATGTCGTCCTGTAGCATACAGGGTGAATACTGAAAACCTTGACATAGGGAAATAACATGGGAAAACAGTTTTTTGCTGTTTCTATCTGTCCCGCTAAATAAAAACGGGTGTATATGGTATCGTTAGTTAGATTACTTAATTTTGCATCTAATAAAACCAAATGTTGTGTAATATGGCCTTTTCTAACTGAAATATTTGATA
Organism: Stenolophus ochropezus; assembly: GCA_035578165.1. Classification (NCBI taxonomy): domain Eukaryota; kingdom Metazoa; phylum Arthropoda; class Insecta; order Coleoptera; family Carabidae; genus Stenolophus; species Stenolophus ochropezus. The sequence goes on along the minus strand of JAQOWZ010000008.1, from coordinate 9,814,757 downwards.
AAATAAATTGTATTTTGAAGTTTATCCTTCATATTTTCGAATAAGAAACGTCAAAACAAAATGCTCCATAGCCGAGTGGATACGAGGGCTGTTTCATAACATAAATAATCTACAAGACCTGGTTCGAGCCCACCTCAGCCCTACTTTTTTTTAATTAAATTATGCTTAAAATATCTTTATTATATCAGACTATTTTAATAAAATAGCAATATTCATATTTTTATAAATAAAAAAATCCAAATATTTAATAGAATTATTATTTGCTGTTTGTCAAACTTAACAATTAATTCGAATTTAGTTTTTGGTGTATAATTTTGTATTTCATGTTTCGAAACATGATATTTTAAGTATAATTTAATTTAAAAAAAAATAGGGCCGAGGTGGTCTCGAACCAGGTCTTGTAGATTATTTATGTTATGAAACAGCCCTCGTATCCACTCGGCTATGGAGCATTTTGTTGTTGACGTTTCTTATTCGAAAATATGAAGGATAACCTTCAAAATACAATTTATTTTATCAAATATTTCAGTTAGAAAAGGCCATATTACACAACATTTGGTTTTATTAGATGCAAAATTAAGTAATCTAACTAACGATACCATATACACTCGATTTTATTTAGCGGGACAGATGGAAACAGCAAAAAACTGTTTTCCCATGTTAATTCCCTATGTCAAGGTTTTCAGTATTCACCCTGTATACTCTTAACGTAGTAAATAATTGGTTCATTGGTGACACAGAGTTATTACTAAAAAATAATTTTTAAATATATATTATACTGCAATATAAATACGTAATATGTATTACTTGTCATATTATGGATATTTCAATCTATGTTCAATTAATCCTAAAATAGTTAAAACGGTATTTTTCTTTTTTCTCTCTCGGTTAAATTTCTGAAGTTATCGGCTCTTTCGTATATTTGACGTACATCACCATTGTTGAAAATATTTATTTCATTTATGTCGTCCATGTCGTCGAGATCGCCCACAATATCATATATATTATTCATATTTGTTATCTTTTGGTCAACTCAGAAGTCATATGTTATATTAAAAACCAATACATAAATTTAAACCGTCAAAATTGGTCGTTTAATTTTAAGGAACCGTTAGGAATATTTAAGGAATACATAAACATTATTTCGGCTTGTGCAACGGTTAAGGAATACATATCATATTTATGGAATACTTAGTAGTTATGTATTCGTGGTGCAACCGGCCATTAGTGACTTTAGATATTTTTGTGTTGTGTGTTGAAGCCGTCGTCGTCCGAGTCCAGATCGAACTTAATTAATTTAACGTATTTTAATTCATTTACTATTTTTAACTGTAGAGTCTTATAATATAAACTAATAAAGTGCTTCATCCGAGGCTGACCAGTGATGAATAGTAAGTAGAATTAACATTATTACTTTGGTAGTAGTAGTGTGAGGTGTTGAACCTAGGCTGATAGCATAGCAACTCTGAGGTCGCCCTATTTTTATTATTTTAATTGTTGAGAGTCCAAATTGTTAGTATCGTTCTCCCAGGTCACAAGAGTAGTTAAGTAATATTAAATTGTTGTTAATAATTGTGTGTGAATAAATTGTTATGTTGAGCAGTTCTGTTTGAATTTAGAAACCCCTAATTATTCCTGTTGCGAATTAAGGTATTTTAGCAAATACCGTCCCATATAAATTTTGTCGGAAGACAGCCGTGTCTGTCATCATTTTCTTTTGTCTGCTTCTATCGCGGCAGACTAATAAATTCGTGATAGTGGTGGCAGCGACCTTCGTTACCCTTGATCATTAATAAGTCTTGCATTAATATAATTAGTGGATTACTTTGGGTCAAGTAAATTTTCTAAGCACCCCTTGTATGTCAGGTATTAGATTTCGTCCTAGGCGACCGTACCTGTTACATAAATGTACAAGTGAAATTTGTAAAAAAGAGTGTAAAAATTGTGGGTGTCATTGAGAAAAGACTAATTAAATTTTAATTCACTTGTGAGCGGGAGTTTACTGGCATAAAATAAATAAATAAGTTAAAATATAAAATTAAAATTTGCAAACATCAAGAGCTAAATAAATAGATGCAATCAGGGGAGAACTTAATAAAGAACCCTCATAGGAGGAAAAGGGACAGGTACGACGACGGAAATAGAGCAAACGAAGATAACAACAAAAAAACAACGTCCCCAGAAATTAAAAAAGGCAGGAACGAAATGGACCAAGTATTGGAACAAATTAAATTAGTCCTAGACGAAGTACGGCAATTACGGGAAGAGCTTAAAAGTACAAAGGAAGAAATAAAAGATGTCAAAACCGAACTAAAAACAACTAAACAAGAAATGATAACAAGGGAATTAACATGGGATAAAGAAAAAACACTAATGCTAGAGGAAATTAATAAATTGCAAAACAGAACGGAAAACCTGGAAAAACAAAATATTAAAAATAATACTGTCATAACAGGATTTACCCTTAAAAACGACAATATAAAAGAGGAACTCCAGAAATTTATAGAAAACAAGTTAGGTATAAAAGCAGATTTGATCGAAGGATATATAATAAAAAACACAAATAAAATGGTGTGTAAGTGGAAAACATGGGAAGATAAGCAAAATATTATGAAAAATAAACACAAGCTTAGAGGTATACAACCCCCGGTGTACATAGACAACCAATTGACAAAAAGAGAACAAATGATACAATCAAAACTAAGAAGACTTGCAAAAGAACAAAAAGAACAAAACAATAAGGTAAAAGTTGGTTACCAAAAAATCATAATAAACGGCATAGCGTACAAATGGACGGATGAAAATTTATTCAATGATGAAAACAACCTAATGGAATTGAAGACAAAAAACGATTAGCTGAAAAAACAAGAACAAAAAATGTATTAGGAAGTAAAGGTAGTAAATTTATTTTTAAGATGGGGACATGGAACGTAAGGACCTTAACAGGGAAAGAATTGGAACTAGGGGATGAATTTGAAAAATCAGGATTAGGAATATTGGGAATAAGTGAAACAAAAAAAAAAGGGAACAGGAATAAAGAATTTAAATGGGAAACATTTACTAATTTATAGTGGGGTTACACAAAATGAAGGCGCAAGAGCAGGGGTAGGATGCATAGTAAGGGATGAAATAAAAAAAAAATGTAATAAATTGGGAGTTTATATCGGAAAGGATACTAGCAATTACTTTACAAATAGGGAACACTAACATGGGAATTATTATTGTGTATGGACCTAATGAAGACGATAGTGCCATAAATAAAGAAAAATTTTGGGAACAACTTCAGAAAACTTTGGACAAGGCCACCAAACCAGTAAGCATTATGGGCGATTTTAATGCAAGAGTGGGAAAAAATAACTTAGGATTAGAAGAAGTAATGGGTAAATTTGGGGAAAAAACATTAAACAATAACGGAAAAAAACTTATTGATTTTTGTGTCATTAACGACCTTATAATAACGAACACAATATTTGAACATAAAGAGATACATAAAATCACAAGAGAAGTAATCAGCAGAAATGAAAAATCTATAATCGATTATATTCTATGTAGTAAAGATCAAAGGAAAAATGTACAAGATACGAGAGTATACAGAGGATTTGAAATTGGAAGTGACCACTACCTAGTAATAACAAAAATTAAAATAAACGATAATAACGGGCCAAATTATGTCAAAAGATATAAAGAAATAAATAAAGAGACAATAAATACATACAAACTGAAAGACGAAGAAACAAAACAAAAATACCAAAATTATATTGAGAATATTCTTACAAATACTAACGTCGAGAACGTAGATAATCTAGAAAAAATGTGGGAGCTTCTGAAAAACGCACTGAATGAGGCAGCAAAAAATATATGTGGGACAAAAAAAATATCCATAAACATGAGACAAACACATTGGTGGAATGAAGAAATAAAATATGAAGTAAAAAGAAAGAAACTATTATGGAAAAAACATCTAAATCAACGCACCGCTGACACGTATGAAAACTACAAAGAACAGAGAACAAAAGTTAAAAGACTAATTTTGGAAGCAAAGAAGAACTCGTGGGAAGAATTCGGAAGAAAAATCGAAAATAACTACAAAGATAACCGTAAATTATTTTTCAGAGCTACTAAAGTTTTAAGACAAGACAAATGTTCTCCATTAAAACAAATAAAGGACAAAGAAGGACACATTCTAACAGATGAACAAGACATAATGAACAGATGGAAACAACACTTTGAAGAATTACTTGAAGTAGATAATACGATAACTCTAGAAGAAATACACACGGAAGAAAACCCAACAACTCGGACAGAAGAAATCACACAAGAAGAAGTAATACAGGCAATGTTAAAACTAAAGATCAATAAAGCACCAGGCCAAGACAATATAAAACCGGAACAAATAAAATACATGGGAGAGACAGCAACATCCCTACTGCATAAGATCCTCAATCTCTGCTGGGAACAAAAAACAATCCCAACAGACTGGGAAACTGGAGTAATTCTACCTTTATTCAAAAAAGGCGATAATAGAATATGCTCAAACTACAGGGGAATCACATTACTATGCACAGGAGCCAAAATATACGAAACTATACTAGAAGACAAGTTAAGAAACATGCTAGAAGGAAAACTAGAACAATCACAGAGTGGCTTTCAACGGGGACATAGTATTCAAGATCATATTTTCACCATAAAACAGATGATAGAGAAAACACTAAAACATAATAAAACATTGCACATATGCTACATAGATTTGAAAAAAGCTTTCGACATGGTTCCCAGACAAATATTATGGAATATATTAGAAAAAAGAGGTGTAAACAAAGAACTAATTCTAGCAATAAAAAGCGTATATAAAAGAACTAACAACTACATTAGAACAGGTAACCAGATATCACAAGACTTCGAGACAAAAAAAGGAGTAAGACAGGGAGGATCATTAAGTCTATTATTGTTTATTACTCTTATTAGATGAAGTAATTAAAAATGTGAAAAAAAATACGAAACCAGTAAAGTTAGGATACCTCAACCTCGAACAAATATCTATTTCAGAATGTGCATTTGCAGACGACCTCGCAATCTTCGGTAGAACGGAACAAGAACTACAACTAAACCTAAATGCATGGAACGAAGAACTGGAAAAGATACATATGACAATAAACATAAGTAAAACAAAAGTGATGAGAATAGCGAACGATAATAAAGAAATAAATATAGAAATACACGGAACTAAATTAGAGCAAGTTTACAGCTTTAAGTATCTAGGGTGCATAATAGAAGCCAAGGGACAGCAAGAGGACGACATAAACAACAGAATCCAGCAGGCAAGGAAATGCTACTACGCCTTGAACAGATCAATATTAAACAACAAGCTGATCACAAAAAATACAAAAATGACAATCTATAAAACTATATATCAGCCAATACTGCTATTTGGAAGCGAATCATGGGTACTGGACAAAAGACAAGAAAGCAAGATTCAAGCTACGGAAATGCAAATTTTGAGGAAAATTGAGGGAGTGACAAAACTCGACAGAATAAGAAATGACACAATCAGAGAAAACCTACAAATAAAATCAGCATTAAATAAAATTGAAGAAAAACAAATGCAGTGGTACGGACATTTAATAAGAATGCCTAAGGAAAAGTCGGTAAAAAAAATATGGAGCTGCAAAACAACAGGCAAAAAGAGAAGAGGAAGAACTCACAAAACTTGGGATGAAGCAATAAACAAGATTATAGAGAAAAAGAATATCACAAGAAAAGAGACTTGGACTTTAGCACTAAACCGAAAAGAATGGCTCAATTTAATAAGAAATAATTACTAATAGACTTTAAACTCGACACCCTACAGGGTATAAGAGATAAAGATTATAATAATACAATATGTTCTTACAAATTGTACCTATAAATACACGAACAATAATTTGAAAATACATATATTACCTCTAAGATACCCGAATTGCTCTGATATGATCAAAAACTTCGCTATACTTAAGTATGTATATTTAATTTTTCCTACTCTATTACGGATTACTCACCCATTGACAATAATTTCTGCTGTTGCTCTGCCAACTCCACCCGCTGCACTGACGCCAACAGTTTTCATACCAGCGGCGACTAAGTAGTTGCGGATTTCTGGAGCTTCGCCAACAATCCACCGACAATCAGGTGAAAAAGCCTCAGGGCCGTTGCACAAACGATCCAACACAGCGTTGCCCAGACCCGGAACTCGATGCAGTATTTGTTCTAGCAGCACGTGGAAATGATCCCAGTCTTCCGGCAGATAACGCTGTTTCGAATTTGCTACATATAACATATCATCATACCCATGACTATCTAATCAGACCCAACGACCAGCGCTAGGGAGTCAAATTTAACAGGTACATATTGTATATAATTTATTTGATAGAGGAACACTTAATTATCAAAAGTCCTGTAAAATTTGTAGGAAAATCAAGAAACTACGTTTTACCTGGTATACGTCCATCTTCAAATGCTGGTTTAGCAACAGGTTCAAAACCTCCAGCTACAATTCTGGCATTATTTTCTCGCAAGTATATATGGCCGTCCAAATCACGAACCACTGCAAAGAATTAATAATATACAATTTTTCCATTTTCGATTGATGATTTTGGAATCTCGAAAACTATAAGTTACATAGGAGTTTTATGCATAAACCTGGGGTAACCTCAAAATCTTATTTTGGTAATACTTATGATCGGTTTCAAAGATGTTATAAACTCGAAATACAAAAGGCGTTTTTTTAGACCCAAAACAATCCTTTCGAGCTATCCTAATCTGATCCCCCAACAACATGATTGCAATCTTTGTTTAATAATCGCACCGAATCAGCGATTCTAGCAATGTGATCGTGAAAACGTGGTGGATAGTGTTTTGTTTAGTTAAAACATTCCTCTGTTCTGTGATACAAATAATAAAATGGATATTGGTGAATATATTATTATACATTTAAATAAAATTATATATAGCTTAAATCGGCGAGCCAAGTTGGCCCATGGCTTGAGTGATTGTATTTCTCCACAGTTTTCTGTCTCTCGCTTTTTCTTTCTAATTTTTAATTTTTATCATTTTAATGTCCTCACTTTATTTTTCCATCTTGCTTTCGGTCGTCCCCTGCTTTTTTTTCCTTCCGGTTGTGCTTGATAATAATATTTTCGGTGTCCTTATTATATCCATTCTTTCTATAAGCCCTAACCAACGAAGTTTCTGTGCTTTTATTATTCCTGTTATGTTTGTTTCTGTTAGATTTATGGTTCAATGATACACACTTTTAACAAAAATTATTAGTTTTTCTTACAATAAAATATTTTCTGACACTATCAAAATACAAAACATGTCAATCTATTATTTTGTTACATCGCCAACTTCTAAATTATTATTTTTTATTTTAGGTGGCATAATCAATATCAAAATATGTATTTACTTCAAATTAGTAAAACTCTAACACTCCCTCTATTTTGATATTAATTAGGCTTAATTTATCATAACATTCTTCTTTATGTTCAAATTATTCTTGCAATTTTCCTGAATTATTTTTGCGACTGGTTTCGTAAGAAAATCTGCTAACATATTTCTTGATTTTGTGTAGTTTAGTTGTATCTTATGTCTTTGAATTTCATCTCTCAGGAAAAAATATTTACGTTGAATGTGCTTCGTTCTCGCATGAAAAATTTTATTATTGCATAATTGTATTGCTGCTTGATTGTCAACTTTTAAAAGTATTGAAGAATCTAAATATTTTTCAAATGATAAATCAGTAAATAGTTTCTTAATCCAGATAATTTCTTTTACCGCTTCGGTTATGGCTAAAAATTCGCTTTCGCAGGTGCTTAACGCGACAGTTTCTTGTTTCTTGCTGCACCAACTTACAGCTCCATTTGCTAGTTTAAACACATATCCTGAATAACCCTTGCCATCTTCTTGGTTGTTCCAACTTGCGTCACTGTATCCAATGATCGGTTTTCCTGTACGTTTATATTAAATACCTATTTCTTTTGTGCCTTGGAGGTATCTTAAAATTCGTTTGGCTGATATCCAATGTTCTTTACTGTAGTTTGCACAAAATTGACTTAGATAAGTAGTCGCGTAACATATGTCTGGTCTAGTTGTTTGTGATAAATATAATAAACTTCCTATGAGCTCCTGGTATGGTAAACATTCGTCTGTTTTTGAATGAGTAGTTCTCGTTTCTTCTGACATAGTTATCATTGGCGTAGTTGTGCTTTTACACTCTTCCATATTAAATCGTTTCAGTATTTTATTAATATAGTTTTCTTGTACTATATGTAATTCTCCTGCTATTCTGTCTCTTTTTATCTCCAATCCTAAGAGATTCTTTGGCTCTCCGATGTATTTTAAATCAAAGACAGATTTTAATTTATTCATCACCTCCTCATTTAAATCTTTCTTTGTAGAAATAGACAAAATATCATCGACATACACACATAATATTATATAATCCTTTTCTGATCTTTTGTGGATGAAAACACAAGGTTCTGAATAAATTTCTTCAAAATCTAATTCTAATATTTCCTTTTTAAGAGTTTCATACCATGTTGCAGCACTCTGCTTCAAACCGTAGATTCCTTTTTCTAGTTTACATGCATATTCTTTTCTATTACCTTTTATTCCTTCTGGAATATCCATATACAATTCTTCCTTTAAAACGCCATTGAGATATGCCGTTTTAAAATCGTACTGATTGAGTTCTAAATTTTCTTCTGTAGCCAATGCTAGTAATATTCTCAAAGTGTTAATTCTCACTACTGGTGAGAATATGTCATTATAGTCAATGCCCGGTTTTTGTTTAAACCCTCGAGCTACCAATCTAGCTTTATATCTCACAGACCCATCATCATTCTTTTTTAACTTAAAAACCCATTTTGAATCTACTATTGTTTTATTAGGTGGTCTGTTTACTATTGTCCACGTTTTGTTTATTTCATGTGCATTAATTTCTTCGTTAATTGCATTTATCCATTCATTACTTTCTGTGCTTTGTAATGCCTCTTGAAATGATTCAGGACATTCCGTAGTTCTTGATAAATTTGCTTGCTGTTGTTGTTTCTTCTTTATTCTTTCCGATCTCCGAATAGTTCCAAAATTTTCATTGCAATTTTGAATTGATTTAAAATCTGTATCTTTATTAGTACTGTTTTTCAAATAATCTGTTTCGTTACTTTCTTCGGATGCATAACTCTCCTTGTTATTTTCTGATAATTCTATATTATCCTCATAGTTTATTATATCAACGTTGTCTGGATCTTCATTATTATTTTCTATGTAGTTGTCGTCTCTTGTTTCTATCTCTTCTTCATTTTTACCATTCTTTGACTCTTCTAAATCGGAAATATATACTGGAAGTACACTTTCTTGTTTATTGTTTTTATCTTCTTATAATAATTTTACTCCTAGTTCGCTTTCAATGATTTTAGCATCTCTAACAATTATTACTTCTTTTCTTCTTATACAGTATATTCTTATGTGGTTAGTAGTATTATCAAATCCTAAGAATATACCAGGGTTTGCAGTATTAGATAATTTGTTATCTCGCTGAGTTTTTGCTAACCAATAATAAGCAAGCGAACCAAATATTTTTAAATGTTCCACATTTTGTTTCTTACAGTGAAATTTTTCATTTGGTGTTATTTCAATTTGTTTCACTAAGGTTCGATTTTTAACGTATGCGGCGTAATTCGCTGCTTCAGCCCAAAATTGATTTGGTAGTTTTGACTCGAAGAGCATCGCTCTGGTCATTTCTAAAATTGTTCGATTCCCCCTTTCTGCAACTCCGTTTTCTTATGGTGTGTAGGCCGCTGTTTTCTCATGAATTATTCCATTTTGTTGTAAGAAGTCTTTGAAATTTTTGTTATCAAATTCTTTACCATTGTCACTCCGTATTCTTTTTATTGATTCACCTATTTGATTTTCAATCTCTCTTTTAAACCTATGAAAAACGTTTAATGCTTGATTTTTGTTTCTCAAAAAATATACATAATGCTTTCTTGAATAATCATCTATTATCAAGTACATATGTTTTGATCCTCCAAGTGAACATTCTGGTAAAGGTCCACAGAGATCCATGTGCAGTAATTCTAATGGTTTGTTTGATTTTATTTCATTATATTTGGTAAATGACTTTCTAATTGTTTTTGCTCTTATACATGTTGTGCAAATAACTTCTTTATTTTTGCTATGCATGTTTAAACCTTCAACAGTGTTTTTGTTTTTCATATCTCTTAAGGTTTGCATGCTTTGGTGTCCAAAACGTTTGTGCCATTGTTCGATATTACTAACAGTATAAACAAATTCATTACTTGACACTTCCTCACCATCCATTTCATACAGTCCGTCTTTTCTTGTTCCGGTTAGTAATAATGTATAATTTTTATCAAATATTTTACTTCTTCCATTTTCAAATATTATTTTACAGCCTTTAGTTTCCAGATTACTAATTGATATTAAGTTTTCCATTATTTCCGGTACCCATAATACGTCTAACAAATCTATGTTTTTATATTTACAGTTTTTATTTTCTATGTTCATGCGTACCGTTCCTTTTCCGCAAATTTTCATTTTGTTTCCGTCTGGCATTTTTACATACTGTTGATCTGTTTGTTCAAGGTAACTGAAGTTATTTTTATCAAAAGTCATATGGCTTGTGGCTCCGGAGTCGATGTACCATTTTCTTGTCTGTTGTTTAATGTTCTGTTTACATTCTTGTATTCGTAAAGCAATTTGTTCATATATTTTATTCTCAGTTTTGACATCTCCAGTAATTTCTTTTTCTTCTGATATCTTCTTAACAACGGTTATTTTTGATGAATTATTTTCTTTTGTATCCCTATTGGTGTTCCGCTCGTAACTGTTCTGTTCGTACCTTTTTCTCCTACAATTATTAACTCTTGTTTGATTATAATCTTCTAAATTTCTGTTTTGAATTCGTGTTTTGTTGTTGGGGTTATACTTGTAATAACAATCCCGTGCATAGTGGTTTGTTCTACCGCAAACATAACATTCTTTGTTATTTCTAAATTCTCTTTTTGGTGGATTGAGAGGAGAATTAGAATGATATTTGTCCTTTGTTATACATGCTACTTCCAATTTTACTTCAGTTTCTTCTAAATCAATTTCATCTTTTTGTATTTTTAGACCTGAAATAAATTCGTCATATGTTATTTTATCTAAACCATTTGCTTTCATTTGCAGTCTTATCATATTGTATTCCTTTGGTAGACCGTTTAACACAAGTCCAAAATACTCTTCATTTTCGACTGTTGCTCCACATTGAATTAACTGATCTTTTATGAATTGGCTTCTTGTTAGGTATTTTTCTAATGTTTCATTTTCTTTTTTCTTCATTGTACTTAATTCCAATCTCAAATCTACTCGTCTAGATGACCTTTTACCTTCATGTGTTTGTTTTAATTTTGTCCATATATCTTTTGCTTCATCTAAATTAAGAACTTGTTGAGCTTGATCCGGCTCAATTGTAATTAATATTATTGAGGCTGCTAAGGCACTCTTCCCTTCATATTCCTCAATTTCTTTATTCTTAATATCTTTATCTTCTGCTGTTGCATTGTTTCCTGCTTTCTTCGGTTTTTCATTCTCTATTGTAAACCAGGCCTTTTTAGCTTTAATAATTAATCTTACTTGGTGACTCCATATTTGATAGTTGTTATTATTTAGTTTTATTACGCTGGTCTCCATTTTTGGTGCTAACTCCACCTTTTTACTTTTTTTTATTATTATTGCCTACTTGCAACTTTCCTCTTTTACAGTATCCTGGGCCCATAACCTGTTAGATTTATGGTTCAATGATACACACTTTTAACAATAATTATTAGTTTTTATTACAATAAAATATTTTCTGACACTATCAAAATACAAAACATGTCAATCTATTATTTTGTTACATCGCCAACTTCTAAATTATTAATTTTTATTTTAGGTGGCATAATCAATATCAAAATATGTATTTACTTCAAATTAGTAAAACTCTAACAGTTTCATTGTATAATTCTTTCAATTCTTGATTTGTTCTTCTTATCCATATATCTTCGACTTTTTTCCCTCGAAATATTTTTCTTAATACCTTTCGTTCCCATACCTCTACTCTAGTTTATTCTGCCTTATTAGGCCCATTTCACACTGAACCAGTCCAATTCAGTCACATCCAGTCAAGTTAGTCCAATAAAATAATGTTTAGTCATTAGATTTCGCATTAAACACGTCTTGTGTTGAGAAATTTTTGAATCGGTAGAGAATGGACGTGCTTGTGTAAGAAATTATTTTACATAGACTTCAAAAAAGAAGAATTTAATTTTTCCACATTCATGATGTATTCTCTGCAGTTGACCTAGCAAGACTGATACAAAAATTCGACCTGTTGAGTCAATACCGACGACCGACTGCGACGCGACTGGACTTGACATGATGCGTTCGGTGTGAAGTCAAATTTTTACATTTGTTTGATTTTAATGATAAACTACTCGATTGAATTCAGCAGCGTCTGATGCGTCTGAACCTGACTGGAATGGGCTGGCTTGGTGCGAAATGGGCCTTAAATGTCCAGGTTTCACAGGCAAACGCGACTATCAGTCTTATAATTATTGTATACAATTTCAGTTTTGTTTTTCATGAAATATATTTATTTCTGAGGACTCTGTTAAGTGCTCTTACGCACCGATTACCTGTCATTATTCTTGCTCGTATTTCCGTATCTACGTCCGGAATTATTGTAAATATTGTTCCTAAATATGTAAATCTGTTCAGTTTTTCGAACTTATATTCTGTCTCTCTTTCTGTTCTCACTTTTAGATAATTTCCTTTTCTGAATTATTTGTCTGTTCATTCCATGAATTTGATTTTTTCTTTATTAATTATTAACCCCGCTTTTCTTGCTTGTTGTTCCAGCCTTCTGATTACATTTTCCAGTTCTTCCTTCGTCCTCGTCAAAATGGCTACATCATCTGCAAATGCAAGGCATTGGTGCCTTGTTCGATATAAATCCCACTTCTGTTAATAATTGCAGCTCTAATAACTTATTCCAGTACGACACTAAATAGTATAGATGATAGTGTGTCTCCTTGTCTAACTCCCTCATTAATTTCAAATTCTTCTGATGTTTTATTATCTACTTTCACCATACCTTCTATGCCAATTTCTTTTAACGCTTCATAAAGATATCTTCTATTGATCTTGTCATATGCCTGCTTAAAGTCTTTGAACAGACCATTGTTGCTCTCCCGTACTCGTAATTTTCTGCTTGCAATTCCTGTAGCATAAAAATTTGATCGATGGTACTTCTTCCTTCTCTCTCTCCACCCACTGTGGTATTCCCCCATAACAGTTTCAGTTTTCCCTACTAATTTATTCTTGATTTACGTTGCCAACATTTTATAGGCTATACTTAGAAGAGAGATACCCGTGTAGGTGTTAAATTCACATTTATCTCCTTTTCTATGTAGAGGACAAATTATTGCTTGTGACCATTCACTTGGCATCCTTTCCTTTTTCGATATTTCTACTATTAATGTTTGTATCTGTTTTATTAAATTTTGACCTCCATATTTAAATAGTTCTGCTGCTATTGCATCACTTCCTGGACTTTTGTATTTTTAATTTTTTTTATTATTTCCTCTATTTTTTCATGACTTGGAAGTGTTTCGTTATTGTTATGCTGATTCTGTTGGTTATCATTCTGTTCCGTTTCATTTGCATTCTCATGATCTCCGTTGAGTAGTTGATAAAAGTATTTTTTCCATTTCTATAAGATCTTCTCCCGCAATAATCTGTCCATTCTAATCCATCTTTACTTGGTACCCTTTTCGTTCTCGTTTTAGTCCTTGGTATAGATTCCTCACCTGTTTATTTTTGTAATTCTGTTCTATTTCGTCTACCAATTTTTCATTATACTTCTTTGTTTCTCCATTATTAGCTTCTTAGTTTTACTTCTTTGCATTTCGTATTTGAAGCAAAAACGAAATATGACGAAGCAAAAACAGTCAGTTCTCTCGTAGCATTTTCATTCTCATTTTTCCTCTTTCCATTTTGCTTTCCTTTTTTGCTGCAACTTTTAGTGACTTTGTTTATACTCCTTAATCTTATTCCATCTTTCATCTATGTTGTCCTTTTCTCCAATATTCTGTAATTCTTTTTCTATAGTTTGAATATATTTTCTTTGCTCCTCTTCAGTTTCCAGCGTAATTACTTTTTTGTTATTCTTCTTGTTTTAAATTCATTTCTAGTAATTGATAATATTTGCTTTATCACTGCTCCTACTATGAAATGGTCGGAATCTCCATTGGGTCCTGTATACCTCCTTACATTTTTAATTGCTTTTTCTTCCGGTTTTTCAATTAATATGTGGTCAGATTTATAGTGTTCCCATCAGATGACCGCCACGTTCCTTTATAGATATTTTTTTCTTTGAAAATATGTACTGCTAATAACATTGTTCTTTTCATTTGCAAAATCTATTAGAAATGTACCATTTTCGTTTGTTACTTTGTGTTTACTGTATTGTCCTATTGTTGGTCTAAATAACTCCTCTCTACATATTTTCATGTTTCCATTACCCAACATTATTTTCATATCGTATTGTGGTATAATTTCATAAATTTGATCTAATTTATTGTAAAATTCCTCTTTTTCCTCTATATTTTTTTCATCTGTTATAAATGTAGTTTTTTGATATTTTCCACTAATTCTCAAGGTACACAGTCTGTCTGATATTGAATTGAAGATTCAATTGATGTTTTAAACCTTTTGTTAATAATGAAACCAGTGTCTAACATTTTATCTTTTCCTCCACTATTAAGGAACACAAAATCTTCAATTTCTGTTATAGTTTGCCCCAATTGTTTAGCGTCTTATATTGCTATTATGTCAAAATTATATTTCTTTATTTCGTTCACAATATGATTAAATTTCCTTTCTTCAAATATTCCTCTTACATTCCAAGTTCTTATTTTAATCTTGTCCTTTCTTTCTTTACTATTTAACTTTTCCTTATTCAAATCCTTTTCATTTGCCACGTTCGTCATATTATCTATTTTTGTTACTTTTTCCTTTAGTAATTTACCTCCTCAATTGTTGCCGTCTGATTATTCCATTTAAACCATTTGTCGTTTATACATATTTTTTCATAACCCGTTTTCACTTTATTTCCGTTTTGTATTTCTTCTTTTACCATTTCTCTTTACTTTAGCCGTATTTCTTTCTTTAGGAGTTAAATGATCATTAATATATACTTTTCGATGTTTTCTTTCTCTCAGCAATTTGCATTGCATAATGGGGTATTCCAAGCCTACGGCTTTTAAGAAAATACTTGCTGAATATCAATGTTCGTCATGTATAAGTAATATTTAGATGAATATAATCTTTAATTTTTTGATTTTTATTATCCTAATATCAAAATGAAATTTTATCTGCATCGCGTTACTTTGATAAGTTATATGAAGAGCTTTCGTTTTCAGCGATATTTAAAAACATAAACCTATTAGAAAAACTCATTGACAATATCAGCTAACACCATTTAAAGATGTTAGTTTACGAAATTCCATAATTTATAAAACTTGTCAGGTTTCAAATGCTTCTTGCACATTAATTTATTTTGATATATATTGAGGCATAAATCAAAAGAGGACACAAATACAATATTATTTCTTCGAAAGAAACTATATTTATTTTTGGAAATCATGTCTGTCATATTAAAATTAGTACGAGTAATAATAAATCGGTAATTATATTGGAATTTTTATATGTGCAATTACTGATGGATCACTGAGAATTTCCCGTCAGGAATATTTTTATAAACAAGTTTCCCGGAAAATAATTTTTAATAAACATACATTCTTTTAATTTAATATATTTGTATTCATATACACTTTTAATTAAATTGTACTCGTAATTCCATTTGAAATTAATAAATCTAAAATACGGATATACCCGACTAGCGCAAGGCTATGAAAAAATACCGCACACTGTCGCAGAGCATGTATTAATGTTACGTTTGAATGGGGACTTCCGCGTTGCGAGCTTTTCACAAAATTTTTATTGCATATTAATTCTATCTTCAAATAAGTTCGTAAAAAGTTAAAAAATATATAAAATATTTTTTAGACTTAAACATTTTTTAGAAAAACTAATTCAGCAAATAGGCTTGTGACGTGTTACCCCTGAAGCCAATCTGACTTAGAGCGCATGTCTCGAAATCACTTAAATCAGCAGCCAGATCAAGTTTGTTTCATACTTCATACTTATTTACTTGTGTTTTGAGATACATATACAATAAAATATTACCTGATAACATATTTTGTCCTTTAATAAGCACTTAATTAAGAAAATATATTAATAAAAACAAGTCTTTGATAATACACGAGCGAAATTCACAAACAAGCGTGGTTGAAACGAGAGGTTATGTTTGCATTGGCAATATGTTTACATACAAGTTTGAATTTGACGTTACGCGCGGCATTTGTAATGCTATGTTCACATTGGTTACTATATCTATCTCTTTCTAACATCTTGTCTTCTTTGTCTGTCAGGGGTAATAGGTCACAAACCTATTTGCGAACCTTTTTTAGCAAAATTAATTTATTTGCAAAATAAAAAAATACGGGTCTTTTATTTTTAAGTTTAGATTCATTTAAAAAAATAAAAAAAATTGACGGAAGTCCCCATTGGTAGGCACAAACGAGGATCACGTGAGTGCCAGTGGCGGATTACCCATAAGGCGCAAGAAGGGCGCGCTTGGGGCCACAGAATTTTAGGGGCCTCAGAATCTCAGGAGTATCTTATAAAACACAATTAAGTCATGTAAACGAACTTTTTCTACTCTTGGATGTCTAAATAAACAGATCATTTTTTTGTTTGCGACAAATCTTCGGAATAGTTTTGCAATCGCGAAAAATTTCGGTTTTCAGATTTCAACGGAAATATTCATTTTGGCTATCCCTGAATCCATTTTGACTACTTTCGGCGTGGCGTCTATACGTAAGTATCTCGCGTAACTCATATATAATTAACAGTAGAATGTTGAAATTATGTGTACAAAATCGCTATAACATCTAGCTATGTTCCTTCATTTGTGGTTCCAATCGGCCTTTTTAAAAGGGCACTTTACTTTAGACAGAAACTTGAAAACAATACGAGTTTTTGAGCGATTAAATAATTTTGTGTAATACAATAAGGAATACTGATAAACATTTTAATAA
The DNA here is from genome assembly GCA_035578165.1 of Stenolophus ochropezus. NCBI lineage: Eukaryota > Metazoa > Arthropoda > Insecta > Coleoptera > Carabidae > Stenolophus > Stenolophus ochropezus. The sequence continues at coordinate 9,797,517 of JAQOWZ010000008.1, read as the reverse complement.
AATTTTACAACAGATGATCTACTTCGAAAGAAAGCTCGAAGATATAAATCGAATAGAAGTTGAAGAACGATTAGCCATAAAATGACCTCACTTTCAATTAAAGTAAGTTTAAATTACAAAAATATGTGTATAATTTAGCATACAAAAAAGTCCTCGTCAGATTTTTTACTATACAATTTATGAATCACTTCAATGGGCCCATAAACCATTTTTTTATTTTTTTTATGAAACTTCATTAGAAGTTATGACGATTGTTGAAAATCCGATGTGAAAATTCCTTATAATAAGCGAGATATGAATTTTTAAAACTTTGGAATGCGATCGTGACGTCAGGTACACTCATTCAGTGGCAGTGAAACAGTGGTGTTTCATGAGAGCAATTTTTATAATGTGTTTAATATAAAACTATTATTTTCCATGTTATAAATCATACTTCGTTAATATTTAACCTAATACAAACAAAAATTATATTCTTTTATCAATTTTACAGTATTTATTTTATATTTAAGTCTTATACAAAAAAGTTTGAGACAACAATGGCGCAGAGAGACACGCCTCCTGGCCGAACCTAACCTACCTATAGGCGAAAAAAATCAAAGTGGCTGACCTCTGGTGGTAAACTGTGGAACTAGAGGAACAGGGAAAACATTTCTTCTTGTATAGAAGTTTGTATAGAACAGTTTGATCTTTTTTCATTATTATAATTGTTTAACCTTAATATTTGTTGTTTAATAAAAATATATGCGTGGATATAGTTTACACACATCATTTTAAAACTTTGGGTATGTTATTAAGTACTCGTATTTTGTTGTTTGTAATATGAATTATAATATCGTTTCGATGATTCGTTTGCAGCTACTATTGTATGTTATTATGGCAAGTAAAAGTAAACGATACTGCTCAGTACCGCAATGTAATAATTATAAATCTGATAACATAAGTATTCACGAATTTCCAAAAGATCCAGTTCTCTTAAAAAAATGGGCAACCGTACTTCGATTTGGTAAACGAATTACAAAAGGGATGTCTGTTTGTTTCCATTTAAATTGTTTGTTTGTAAACAAGACCCACTAATTGTATAAATATCAGCATGATCAGCATCTTCTTTCAAGCCACACAATGTAACATGCCCAGCTTGAAATACTGCTTCACCTTCTTTTATTGGACGCGAAGTAGAAATATATTCGAAAATATCACTTAATTCAATATTAAGCTTATCCATTTTGCAAAATATCAATCTGATGTTTAAAGTAAACCGAGTACAACTATAATGGCAGACATGCACAATCAGCTTACTTTCCCTGTTCCTCCACCATTTTCATACTGATAGCAGCGCCTCTATATTTCGATTTTTTCACCTATCTTTCTTGTATTCTCACAATTCTCGCGGGCAGGCCAACTTTCAAATTTCTGACCAATAGAATCATTTTGAGTGTACGTGACGTAACGAAATATTAAATTCGCTATAACTTTTTACTGAAAAATATTTTTTTTAAAAATGTTGCTTTATTATTCATATAACAGTAAATATTTTACATTTTTAATATAAATTTTTCATATTTCGATTATGGTTTATGGGCCTATTATGATAACTACTAGAAGGAAATAAATGTAAACTGAATGCTCATACCAAATGTGTGACATTACTTTTTATAAAACTAAATATCATGCAAATTACCACTATTGCAATGTGTCCATATCTTACCTGGTGTCATAGGATCCAGGCCTCTTACAGGCTTGGTATGTAAATAATAATGCTCCACCGCATGTAAAGGCACTTTAACATAAGGCTCCGAAAGCTGGCCAACTCCTCTTGCCCAGAATCCAGAACAGTTGACGAAATACTCGCACTGCACGGGGCCCAAATCAGTTTCAATACCGGTAACTCGACCATCACTCTGGAGTATGCGTGTCACTGTGCAGTTCTCCACAATCTTTACACCTAAATGTGTCCAAATCAAAATCAATTTAAATTAAATAAAATATAAAAATAATTATATGTAGAACAGGCTGGTCGCACGATAATTTCTTTAGTTTATATTTGTTGAAGTTATGCAAAGCACAAATATTTCAAAGTAATTATTCATTGTACTTACGTACAATAAGTACAGAAGTATAAAAATATTAAATTAGTTAAGAGAAAATGAAGGTCGCACTAAATTTTAATGAATATACATGGTAAAATCCCTACTATTCATTTTAAACGTATTTATGATGTATCACAGTTTATGTGGTAATATAAAAATATTCAAAAATATTTAGATAAATTCAGTTCTAAGATAATATTATGATCCTCAATATGCCTAATGTGTTATAGTTATTTAAGTATTAAGGGTACTCAGTGCTCCCTAATAGTTGGGGATGATTTTGAAGATCTCGACTTGTCATCTAAAATCGGCAAAACACTACTGAATTACTGCCCGAAATATGTATTATGTTTCTTTGCACGATCGAAACAATAACAAACGTATAATTTTAGAAATTTATTTAAAACAAAACAAATTTGTTTGTTCTAATTAAACTTTTATTGTTTGCGAAGTTACAATTTATTTACCGATACTCCTGGCTTGTAAGTACCGTTCGATGTCATTTTTACCTATCATTTATTTGTAAACATAACTTAGTACCTTGGAAACCCAAACGGTAAACATAAAAAAATATCCGATCGTGTAAAAAAGTAAATATAATATCGAATTTCTCTGAGGTAGTAAAAATATTTACCTTCTAATTTGGATTTTTTAAGAAGAGATAAACAAGTTTCATATGGATCGGCAACACCATCTCCAGGAATCCACAGACCACCTCGTATATCATCAATATTTAATATTGGACAAAGTTGTTTACATTGTTCCGGAGTTATTAATTCGCAATCTATCTTCCACGTACTGAAATAATTATTTAATTAATATAATACAGATATCAATAAAATTAATATTATCACAAATTTTTTTCAACTAGTAAATTTAACAATTCAAACTGTATGGTCCTTTTACTGATATTACTATTAAGTATTCATTATATTTAACAATACTTCGTACAAACGACTGTAACTGTAGGAAATGTACATATTTATTAAGTACACTCTAATATTACGACTTACCAATTTTGAAAATCATTTCCAAATAAAACTTCTTATCTAACACGTAAAAAAAGACTAAAATATTATTTAAAAAAAATAACATTGAAATTTACAACTAAAGATGCTACAATACATAATTGAATTTTTTGCTTGCAATCTAAGTTTCTTTTGGTTTATATTGTGTTACGACCTTCTAGAATGAAATTAATCTACGCGAAATATATACGATTTGCAACGAAATGCGGAACATAGAACTTTAATAAGGGATTTAAAAAAATAGCAGATATTATTCTGTCCTGAAAAATTTAGAGCAAAACTACAGAAGTACGAAGATACTCAAAATTAATTTATCAGTAAAAATCAGACAGCCATGGAAATAAAAGAAAATAACTATCTGTCAGTTAGTAAAGTATTACCGCTTATAATTCTTATTGTCTTTATTTTAATTTTTTGAATTTATATATTTTTTTCTTAAATAATATAACAATATTACACAAATATAACTTTAAAAAGTATTAAATAAAAGTAGGATAAGTGAATAACATAAAACCAATTTTAATTATATTTATTTTGAGCTCTGTCGTACTAGCCATACCGAACGAAGGCGCGAAAAATTTTGTTTACTGTATTATATGAAATACATAAGGTTAAATAAATTTTAATTGAAAGAATTTTCTCTAATATTTTTAATTTAAGAAATATCATCTGGACACTCGAAACGAAAACACCTGTATACAGGATGATGACACCCGATCATAGGAATTTAACATGTAAAATAATATTCTTGTAGTTTCCTGATTCCCTAATTACTTTAAGTAAAAATGCTTCAAATAACATAAAATTCTGCATCTGAGTCAACAAGCAAAATTAATTTTATGTGCCTTGTAAGCTCAAAAATTCGGTTATGAAAATGACGTAAATCACCCCAAATCTAGCAGAAACCATGGAATTGATATAAAAAAAACAAATGTTTAACGGTTTATCTGTCAAGTTAGCTGCGTTAGTTTATTTTTATTATTAGCAATTACTGTTTTTTTTTAATTCAAAATTAATTTCTGTAATACTGTTCACTTCAACAGTAAATTCAAATAAAAAAAAACTAAAGCAGCTTGACAGATAAATTTTGTCTCAAATCCATGGCTACCGCTTTTTTTGGAGTGATTTAAGTAATTTTCATCTCATTTCTGATCTTACAAGACAAGTAAAATTATATTTATCATTGATTCAGATGCAAAATTGTACGCTCTACAACTGTTATTTGAAGCTTTTTTTTATTTTTTACGAAAATATGATTGTACATGTTCGGATTTTTGAGTCACCATTGTATACAGTTTGTGCAACTAAACGCGGAACATAGACTTTAACGAGGCATTTAAAATAACTGCGGATACTCTCTCCTGACAGATTTAGAGCAAAACTACCAGAGCACAAAGTTGTTCAAAATTCATAATTGTGTTCCTACACAGATTGTGCCTTCATTCTTCTAAAACTTGTCATCCTGTCTCTAGTCCTAGCGAGGTTTAAACTTCCACACTGCTTCCATCCTGTAGAGTATCCTTGAGACTCCAGTTCCTTGTAGAGTTCCACACTGGATTTAGCTAAGAGAACTTGTGCTATACTAGGCTTGAATACGCCAACCAGCCCTGAAGAATGCCACGTTGTACCTCCGCCAATCCTACACAGAATATTTCTTTAATTGTACTGATTGCAAATAACAAACTATTTTACGAAAGAGGTAATTTCCATCACATCAATTGTGAAATTCCTACATTTACTGTATGTCTGTCTGTGAACATGTGAACTTACAGGTAATAGAATTTAGTAACTCAATTTCATAAATGTGAACTAATCTACTTTTATTGTAACATTATTATGAAGTAAATAAATAATTCTACCATTAGCAGTTTTTTAAAATTTCTAATATTTAAAAATATCCATTATGTTAGAATAAGTTACTATAAAAATGTAAGTATAAATTTTCATTTTCGAATCATGTAACGAAAACAAAAATTAATTTATATTCTTTATAAATCATACCTTCCTTGTTCAATTACTAATGTGTCATGACCCCATCCAAGTTTTGTTAAATGGTATGCTACAGCTGCCCCCATAACACCACCTCCACAAATAACAACCCTAGCATTTTTCGGAGGGGCGTAGGATTCGGAAATCTTAGGGTCATTGGAATATAAACAAATTGATTGAAATAAACAACTGCGCAGATAACAAACTGAATAAACACTATTTTGTTTTAGATAACTTTTATTTGCTAGCCTGAACATTTTTAATAATTATTGTCGTACTATTATATTATGTCTAAATCATCACATCTTTAGTAGATTCAAAGTTCACATCTTCTCTTCCGAACCAACAATATACCAAATAAATTTGGTTATGTATGCCTTTGTTGACATTTTACGTAGTGAATATAGCAACACAACTCTCTTGTATTTTTATTAAGTTTAATTACCAATATATAATTAATAAACAATGAAATATAAAACCTCAATAGGGATTCAAATATTAAAATAATTTAATGTCGTTGTTTTTATTTATCGTTTTGTAACAAATTAGAATATTTGATGTGTACAGTTGGCCTTGGTATGATGCGAGCTTTAAATGCCGGAAAATCTTTGAATATAAAATTTTTAATATTAAAAGCCGGAAATAATTAAAAACTTACTCTCAAGATGTCCGTGAAAAGCGCTTTCGTCATAATTGATCGGGAATTAAAAAACTTGAAATATAATTTCCGGTTTAAATATATACATATCCTGATGAACGGTTTGTTATTTAAATTGCATAGTTATGTGGTTTACATAATTATGCAATTTAAATAACTGTCACCTGCTCACCTGTTGCTCAATAGCAACTGTTTTTTTTATAAATAGTTGCCGCATGACATTTTATTCTGACAGACCCGATTAACATGGAAAAAAGAATTTGATCCCTCCAACTTGTACATAGAACTTTACTTTTTAACTTTTATATTTTCACTATATTAATTTGTACATTTTTAAATAAATATTCTGATATGGCAATTTTATTTTCATTTGTTTAGGCGCTTCTCAAATTCTGGAAAACTTGCGGTAAAATTTGTCATTTATTTAAGCCTACTTGATTGCAATTTTAAACACCTGTTAAATTTTTTTTAAAAGATATATCTCTAGTTCTAATGATCGGATTTGAAAAATAAAAAAACTGTTGGATAAAGAATTGAAAGGCCTTTCGAACTGTGTCATGTTTGATACCCTGTTCCATTTAAAATTTTTGAGGTGCAGTCCACCCCCATTTTAGGGTTGAAGTTATGCCATTGGTACTAATCCATTCAGATGTCCCCCTTTATATTAAAATTGACATGTTCGCGCGTTTTTTGCAAAATTAATGTTAAGTGGCCAAAAAGTGCGCTGATAATTTTCAGTGGGCCACTCTGTATACCTCTTAGTTATTACTAATAGCTATATGTTAATCACCATTAGCGGTCATTTTTCCACCTTGAGGTAGACACCTAAGCGGCCGGCGCACTCTCAATATCATTATTTTACAATCTAACCTAAGTATAAAACAGATGACAGTTATTTAAATTGCGCGGTTAAAGTTTGTTCACCATAACTTTTAAACTGGAATTTCTGGTTTTGTAATTCCCGCTCGATTATGACGAAAGCGGTGTAACAAATTAAAAATTCGAATCTAATTATATAAATTTTAGATCTACATGAAATTCTATAGAATACGCATACAGTTGTTTGGTAAATCAAATAAAATATTTTTGAAACGGTAGGAATATAATTTTGTTACGCACTTCATTGTGTTCAGTTCGTTGACAACTAGCAAAACTATTTCTTTGACAGTTCGTATAAACGTGGAACTTGTATTTACTAAAAATGACTAAACTTATGGAATGGTTAATTACATGTGGATCTATTTTAATAATATGGGCAGCAGTAGTAACTAATAAAATTGAAACACCTTTAACTAAACAATACATGCATTTGATAATACCGTCGCCTGTAATATTTCTACTTCTTTTTGGGGTAATTTTTATTTATACACTTATAGACGTTAATACATATAGATCAAACTAATCGTTATACACAAACCAATTTTATTTTCATAAATGAGCACATCTGTTGAAGTTCATATTGACAATAATTTTGTACGGAATTATACTTTCCATGTATAAGAAATTATATGTTTTAACATTTATTTTAGTTAGGGAAGTTTTTAACTTATATTGTTTTTCAGGTATATGCAGCTTCTGTAGTGCTGTATCGAGTGTTCACATTCAATAATTGTGAAGAAGCCGCCACCGAACTGAAAAAGGTAATGAAATATGCGTGCAGAAATTTACTGCAGATTCTAGAAAGGGATCTTAAATTATATTTATTTGAATGACAAATATAATACTTAACTAAATTTGTTTCGTTTTTACATATCATAATTCTCAAATATTTGCAAAATTCATAGATAAACGTTTGTAATTATTCAGATAAATTATCTATAAATAATCAAGATAGATTATAATTTACATAAGAAAATACTTTTAGAATAATGATGTAGATGCTGAATGGCCAGTAACTTGTTTTTATGTAAGTTCCATATTTATTTGCAATTAGAATTCAGTTATATAATATCTCTTTTATATTGAATTATTTTTACATTAAAATAATATTGACATAGATCGAACATGTCTATAAGATGTATATATTAAAATAAAAATTTACGACTTTGCCTTCCTGCATATTCAATTATTATTTTGTAAAATGGAACCAATGATTATAATTTTGAGGGCAAATTCAATAGTGAAAAATTGAAAATAATTAAATGTAAATACGAATTGTAGTTACTCAGCCCAATTCTATAACAAAATGGTTAACCAGTTGTTAACTAACACACTGATCTCTATTAGTAATTTCCATTTGGAAGCTTTGACGCTATAAACGCTGACGTTTACGAGCGCTTTTTGTAATCGTTCCACTTGACTTTTAGTTGATTACACTTATGGTACATTCCATTTGGAAACTTTGACGTTATAAACCACAAAACATTAACATAACGCGAATCATAACTTAATGGATCAAATGAGTAGCACAGAGTTGCTACCATCTGAAGTGTAAAGGATAGTTACTCCCAGCCTACTTGATCATTAAATTTAGTATATATCACACAAACGTCAAATGTAGCTGTCAATATTCATTTGTTTATTTACAACTTAATATTTTAATTTTATATTGGCGATGCCATCCTAGCGCTCGCTATCTAGCGAGAAAAATTGGAAGCCTAATACCCGGTATTCGTTTTGTAATGTTATAGTTATTTCTGTGTTGAAGTAGACTAATTGAAGTAATATAAAAGTAGTAATTGATTATTTTGAACTCAATATTATTTTATTGTTTCTTTATAAATATGAGTAACATGTACTGCTGTGTTCCGGGGTGTAATTCGTGGGCAAAAAAGAATAAAGACATTTCATTTCACGAATTTCCTAAATCTGGAAAAAGTAAGGTGACCATTATTAATAAATTTGGAGTGAAAGAAAATATAGATAAACAATTAGCATGGGTGTTAAAATTAAGAATTGGAAAGAAAGTCCAAACTTAATATATGTACGTGTGTTCCCGTCATTTTGATTATGATGCCTATTTTGCTAGAAAAGGTAAGTGAAGTGAATTATGATGAGCATTTCATTTAATTGAAAGATACTAACAATAATATCATTATACCTTTTAGATATTCAAAATCATAAAAAGGTTTTGAAACGTAATGCAGTACCTTCGAAGAACCTGCCGTCTAGCGTAGTTCCTGTTCCTTCATCGTCATCTTTAAAATGTGAACAAAATCTTGAAAGGAGTGGAAGACAGAAAAGGAGAGAATCTAGGTTTTTGCCAGAAGATAATGTTCTTTTACCTGGAACTACTCGTGGAACTAGCAATGAAAATGAAGAATGTTCTTGTGAAACGGAAGAAGTTGAACATTCTGTAGAGGATATGAAAACAGCCGTTATTTTACTGGATATGTTAAATTCACAACTGAACTATTCTGGGCCAAGCGATATAAATCAAATGACTAGAGACTTTTCTGTACAAGTAAATATTCCGGAAAAATTAACTGTGTCAAATATAATTACAACAGAAAAAGCTTTAAATAGTTTTACTGGGATTCATAGTTTTGCAATGCTGTCGACAATAATTGAATTGTTTGTATAAATTTCCCAGATAAAAGAGTTCATCATCTTTCTGTTAAAGACAGGTTAATTTTAACATTTGTTAAATTGAAAACCAACTTAACATACGCTATTTTATGTGTTTTATTCGTAATTTCTCGACAGGCATGTGAGAATTACGTTCAGGATATGATTCCTAAAATTGCATCAATTTTGAAACCAACCATAACTTTTCCTTCGCCCGAAGAAATAAAAAATAATATGCCAACCTGTTTTGAAAAATTTCAGAATGTTCGCATAATATTAGACTGCACAGAAATACGCATCAAAAACCTAAATGTGTGTGCTGCCGAATTAGATTTTATTCGCACTACAAATCTGATCAAACTATCAAATTTATGGTCGGTGTTTCACCCGCTGGCACAATTACTTTTGTAAGTGACGCATACGGTGGTCGTGCTTCGGATAAGACCATATTTGAAGAAAGTGGTTTAATTTATAAATTAAATAAGACAAAAGATGCCATAATGGTCGACAAAGGTTTCCTTATCGACAATATTTGTATGAGTAATGACATCAAGTTAATAAGACCTCCAATTTTAAAAAATCAGAAACAATTAAGTGCCGTTGATGCAAAACTTAACGCTGAAATAGCTGCTGCACGAGTCCATATCGAAAGGATGAATCAAAGAATTAAAATATTTCAAATTCTGTCTGGAAAATTGCAATGGAGCTTAGTGCCACAAATAAGCAATATTTTTACAATTCCCTGTGGTATTAGCAATTTATCATCCCCTATATTAAGTGCTGATAATTTTTTAGTTAATAAAATTTGTTTTATTGTTGTTGTGTACTTGAAAAGATAAAATAGCATATTGTATAAAAAACCTGGAATAGTACTCATTTCATACGAGTATAACAATTAGAATGAGCCGAAGACAAATCATAGGGGTATGAAATGGACAATCCAAGCGAGTTGTACACTATACTTTTTCTACGACCACTGTATTTATTTCCTAATTCTTTTATATTTTAATAGTAAAGATATCTTCATTTCACTACTTCATGGCAACTAGCTCCAAAACAAAAATTAAATAATACGATTTTTGACAGAGCTGTGAGATATCAATTTATATGTTAACGTTGTCTATGTTATGGAATATGAAAATGTGCTAAAAATATACTATGTATCCGTAGCAATAACAAACAAAAGATATGTAATAAAATATCAATACAATGTTCAACTAAAATTTTATTTACATATTACAATAAATAAGAGGTATCATATTTAGAAAATAATTTTGTTTTACTCTTTGTAACATTGTTTCGGTAAATTTATAATCAAATGGAATTTCCAAAACTACAAAAGAATTGTCAAAGGAAGCATAAATAATAAAAAAACATTTGGGCACATTTAAAATTGCCATTCCCAACTGAACTTGGCCGTAATATTTATGTTTTTTCTTTAATTGTACATGGTCGTTTTGGATGTCCAGGTATGGCGCAGTATTTATTGCATCCTTTATTGTCGAGGTTGCACCTAAAAATGTAATACTATATAATTGTATATTTTCATTAACATTATTTAATATGTAGTACATTAATATTTCTAATCACCTGAAAATAAACATTTAATTTCTAGCAACGCTGTAGGATGATTCTCTTCAAAAATTACACCATCTGCGGAAAATCCTAGCCAAATATTGCTATTAGAAACAACCATACCTATTTCAACGACTCTTTTATTAAATTTCTTGGCAAATTCTTCTCTTGCTTTTCGTTCATATTGTATGCCATGTTTCGTAAATTTATTTATAAATCCTTGTGGATAAAAATATTTAAGTGCCTTGTTTCTCCAATCATGTTGCGAATATGTGTATATTTCATATACCCTAGACCCTGTAATTCTATATTTTCTTTCTTTAAACCATTCAGTTGAATGTTGGTTTAAAAAAAATATTGACTGATTGTCATATTCATTAAAAATTTCTTTATATTTATTCTTACAACAAGAATTATTTAAATTAACATTAAACACTGATATTTCCAGCATTATTATGGATTGACATGCATTGTTTAGAATAATATTTTGTGTGGTTCCATCGGGTTCTACAACAATCGCATTAGTTTCAGCAACATTTCTTCTTCCTTTTCTAAAAAAACAAACATGTATAGGTACAATACATATAGAATTTCTAATAAACACAATTAGTACAAACCTATGTATTTCAAGAGCAGAATTTGGGAGAGCATTTGCAAATTTATTTAATATATCAGTATCTGTTGATTGCAATACTGATGGTGGTACAAATTTTTTAATTAAACAGGGCATATTTTTTATAGGTACTGCTTTATAATTTTCCCGTGTTGTTGTTCTCCTGGCGCTCCACATACACTTAATGTCAGTTTTTGACAAAAGTTCTAAATCATCAACATTTTTTCTGAAACAAACAAAAAAAAGCAGAAAACGAGAAAAACACTCAATAAGAAAAAGATCCATGATCATGCAAACCAAAATAGCATTCTGCCTTTAAAAACTAGATATTAAAATACACCTGATACAAAATAACAACACCGCCGAAATGTGTTTGCATTTTCCACTTTTCCCGGCTTTGCAAGAACACAACATTGATTTTATAATGATTTCATCATTATTTTTATGAAATACTCCTGTTATTTCATGAGGTTCAGAGGAAAGGGCACTGCTTTGCAAACAGAGTGCAAATATACTAATTGTATCGGTGTCGGTCGTCATTCTTCCGCATAAAATGTCATGACCAGCATCAAATACTGCTTCCCCTTCTGACACACATCTAGAGTTTTCTACAGCACACAAGTATTTAAAGTACTCGATAAGACCAAGCTTCATATTTTCTAAAACAATATCATAAATTAGATGCATTACACAAATTCACTAGGTTGTAAAAAAAACACTTACCTGTAATTAATGAGCAAAATAACAATACGATGGCTTACGTTATAAAATATCAGTTTTCACTAAAATCAGTAAAATTAATTATATGAAACAGTAACTAATGTTAAAATCATAATCTTTAACCTACAGTGCATATGTCAAGTAAGGTTCACTATACCGGGTATTGAGCTTTCAATATTTGCCGCATACGGCGCTGACATCTACGATGGCATCGCCAATAGACACTTATAACATTAAAATTTGAGTGGCGCATTCTGGTGAGTACCGGAGTAATTACGTTTGACGTTTGTCATGTAAATATAACCAAAAGAGAATGATAGTGAAATTAATGAAGTAAATAAAGATATACAAATACACAATTATTATAATTATACATATACTCGTATATATTTGTAGGATTCTAAATTAGGTTAAAAAATAATAAAATGAACAAAGAAACACAAACATATTTTTACAATGTAGATAAATCCACACAAACTTATTTTGGGAACAGCAATGCATCAACACAAACAGAAGTAATAAAAAGAAGAAACTATTCTATACAAGTTATTATAAATACAAATAGTACATTTACGCAAACTAAAACCTCCATCGCCGGCAACAATTCGACAACAACAACTTAGGCACTGCGGGCAGTAGTGCAGTAAAGAGGGCGGTATATCAAGACCATTACGATAGCACTTTCGAAGAATTGATCCGATGGGCCTTGGTCTGTCAACTCACTCTCTCTACTAACTTGTTGTCCTTTACTTCAGAAGGCGGAGCTATCTGTAGCATGTGACGTCAAAAGTATATGTGTCTATACCTGTGGTTTTTGTGTTCTTTGGATGATATTCATTTACCATATTCTTGATGTCTTTATATATCTTATTAGACACATTTAATTCATCTTCTTCATTAATGTATATAATTTAAAATAATGTTTTTTAGGCGACTGTTACAAAACGAGTTGTTCTACGGCTTCATTGGCATTCGTAAAATGTTACTTTTGCGGATTTCCAGAAGTGGCCGTAAAGTAAAATTTTACGGACTTTGTAGCGGCCGTAAAGTTAAATTTTACGGACTCTTCTGTCAAAGTAATATAGGTTAAACGCAGATTAACATATGAATTTATTGGAAGCAAAAACTTGTACTTTTAAATAATATAACAAAATTGATACTTTGTTTCTAATTACTACTTACCCTCGATTTCTAACACTATGTTTACAAACATATGTTTTATGCATATATACATGTAATCTAATCTAACCTCACCGGCAAGTCATGACGTATTTCTTAAATATGTCCTTATACTCACAGATGTATTAACTAGATAATTTTCTACATAAGAAATTTTTATGACATAATCATCAAGAAAACACATTCGATAAATCTGATCTCATCAAAATGAATGAACATTTCTTGTATTATTCGTCAACACATACATACAGACAGATGAAAAAAATTATAAAATATATAGGAATTAATTTATTAATTATCTTATTGCTTACATATTATAAACATTATAATACTGAACCAAAAGCTATTAATAATAGATATAATTCATCTTAATCAGATGAATCATATCTATTATTAATACTATTATTGAAGGTACAGTTGACAGAATTTGAAAAATCTAATCCACTTGAAGAACTGGCTTGTTTATTGGCGAATGAATTATGTATATTATGGAACTGATCATTTTCTCCGTTGTTTATATTAAGTGACGAGTAAGTCGCTGAAGCACGATCTTCTCCTGTAAGAATTCTGCTGGAAATATTTTGTTTACTTGTCAAAGAATCTTCAATGTAACCTTCAGCCACTGCTGAAGATTTCCAGCCTCCGTGGCGTTTTAACATTAATATATCACCTCCAGCTTCAGCTAACAGTGATGCTGAACTTCTTCTGTAGCAGTGACCAGTATAATTACTACAGTTTGGTAACTCCAAATATTGAGCAATAAGTGATGGAATCTTTCCAAACATATGTATTCCCACAACTTGGGTAGAACATTTTCCGTTACGATAATTAACAAAAAAAGTGTCGTGTTTCACATGAGTAGGTCTTAAAGCTACGTATTTCCTATACAACTCCAATACACTCAAACCTTGAACTACTTCGTCAGTTAATGCAAAAATTCTCTTTTTACCGGTTTTTGAATCTGGAATGGTGATAATTAACATATTTTCTTTATCTTCTATATCAGATATTGACATCTTTCTTAACTCTTCTCGCCGCCATGCGCCAGCTATTCCAATTATTAGGCATACCTATAAAGAGTACAATATATTATTTACAATCGTAATATAAGATATCTACAAATTATTCGTACCTTCCACATGAGATACTCCTGGTTTGGTGCATTTAAAAAAAAATTATTTATATCTTCTCTACTGAACACTGCTGATTTCTTGGCTTTATAACCTATATTTTGCTTTTTGATGAAGGCAACAACTTTAGCAAATGTACTTATGTCAATATTATTTTTTATCATTATCGTTGCTTTTAGCATTGAATATTTAGACCACAAAGTCGAAGATTTATACGATTTTGCATTTTCCGAAAAATAAGCAAGAAAAACATTCTCTGTAAAGCCTTTTCTGAATTGTTAGCCTCGGCTAACGCCTCGGCCACAATCTTCTGAGCGGCCGAAAAAGATCTACCTTACGACCTAGATACATAAATAACTATTTTCTTCAACTCTATTTTCTTCCTCTATTTTCTTTAGAATTTTCATGTTACCTTCGCAAATTTGAATTTCAGCTTGGTTTAACACGTCGTTTTCTACGATCATTTGTTGATCCATGATATGATTCGGCACCAGATGAATTGTAGTCGGAAATACTATGGAATCTATTTCTATTGTTGCATGAAAGCATCCTAGCGTCTCAACCAGTTGTGCTCCTATTCCGTTCAGTGTTTTGAATTCTTTTCTTATTGGTTTGGATGGAAATTTCTCATATTCTTCAATCTTCATTAAAGTTAGACTACTTCCTGTGTCAATGACTGCCTTTATTCTTTGACTATCTACTTCTATATCCTTATATAAAACATTCGGAATCTTCTCTCTAATCAAATTAACTTTGTCTGTACTGGTTTCCTTTTCTTTTTTCTTATCACAGCTAGAAGCTTTATGTCCGTATTGCTTACAGTTAAAACATTTCATGCCTCTAGCTTTGTGTTTGAAATCTCTACTGATGTGGTCAATGTCTCCACAATTGTAGCATTTCACATCTGCTCTTCTTGGGGTGCTAGTTGCGGCTGGAATCGGCAAGAAGCTAGGCTTTGGTGTAATTTTCGGTTGTACCTCTCGTCTGTGTCGGGCGTGTGCCATTGTATCTTGATAAAATTATATTTTGCGTAACAGTTCCTGTGGATTGTTATATTCAGATAAGGCCAATACTCTGGTTTACTCAGCATCTCCAATTCTTGTTATTATATATTTTATTAGAGCTTGATTACTCAGCGAACCTTTCCTAGCAATTGCTGTCATGTCATAAAAATATTCTTCAAATGTTTCATCTCTTCTTTTCTGTTTTCTCATAAGTTCTTAATGAATGTCCAACTCGTCTTGGCCAGTAGGAAATGCATCCATCAACTCGCGACTCAGCTTTGCCCATGTTGTCAAGTTTTCCAGTGAACTCTTGTACCACACTCGAGCAGCTCCTTGTAATTTTTAGATGGCTTGCAATAGTGTTGTTGCATTATCCCAGTGGTAGGTTTCACTAACTGTTTCACATTTAAATGAAGTGTAAAAATAAATTAAACACGAATATTTATACAACAAAATTTAATGAACGAATGATAATAACAATAAGTAGCACTACGAATAAACTCATATGGACACTAATTTAAGAGTAATAATTATTAATTAAGAATTAAAACACTGAGAACATTTATTAAAACGCTTAATACTACGCACTATTCATATACACGATATTTATTTCCACCACCTATTTATGTTCATTACGCGTATTAATATAAGACTGTCCTTTGGTTTTTTCTGCACAAACTTTTATACAAGAGCAATTAAGTTCTGAAATATTCTTGTACCTTCGATGAGACAGAACAATAGAAGCGTTTTTAATAGAAGAGTGACTAAAACGCGTCTCAACCTGTCTGAGACGGTCTGTCGTCGCCCATGGCGTGATCTTGAAATCACTAGTATATAAATACTATGTTAAAATACGATCTATTTTCTAAAATTTAAAATGAAACTTTTTTATGACTTTTATAATATGCTTAAATGATAACAAAATGATTTCTTTTACAAAAATAATCTATTCGACTTTACTAACATTGATACATTGATGTTTTCTTTTATTTCCATTAATAACAAATCTGAAGTAAAATTTTAATTGACAAATTGTTTACTCCATTTGAGGTTAACAACAAGTGAAAGCGGGATGATATGAACAGCTGTGGGTTTTAGCGATTCAAGCATACGACGTGACATCTACCGATAAAATTTAAAGTAAAAATAATTTTTTTTAATACAATCTTCTCAAGGATACGGAAAAATACCTTGTGCCCTACAATCTAATCTAATCTAATCTAACGGCATATTACATCCCTTGGCTTTTGTTGCCCTCGCTCATTACGTTCGCTCGTGCATCAGAAATCTTCGGGATGTAATATGCCCATATCTTCTCTTATGACGCAATATACTATATGAGGGGGTCAGAAGTAAAACGGTTCAAGGGGCCGTTCAAATATTACGTAAGCAGATTTATTACAATTATTTACCCCCCCATCCCCCTTGTCAGCAAAAGTAAGCAAAGCTCTTACCCCCTCCCCCCATGCTTACGTTAACATTTTTCAATTAAAAATTTTTTGGGTTGCCATTCGTGTTAAAAAGTTAATAGTTACCGATGACGTAATCATCATCTAGACTCCCCTACCCCCCATGTCATCCAAAATAAGCAAAACAAAGACCCCCCCACCCCCCTATAGTGCTTACGTAATACTTGAGCGGCCCCCAAGTGCGTTTTTAACATTTCCAAGATAATTAGTTTTAAAGTTAAATGAGTTCAGTAAATTACAGAAAATACTTCCTTTTTTTAAGTTTATCACATAATTTTATTAGAGTTGTTATAATTTTAGTGGAAAAGGTATGTTTTGTTAACTTTTGCATTTCCATGACTTTTTTGTCAAAAATGTACTTGCATCGTATACACAATTTCAAAAATATTCATCGTAAAAGGGTTCAAGTGAAAAACTTTATTGTGCTTACAAAAATAAATGGGTTTAGTGTACAATTTAGTACAAATTAACAAGTAGGTACCTATATCTACTAACTATATTAATAATCTGATTGTAACATTACACTGTCTTCCTCGCCGTTACTATCATCGTCTCCGTCCGCAAGTGCAACCGACGTTTTTTCTTTGGTAGTTCCGGACGAAGTTTAATTATATTTTAGGTTTTTATAAAATTCATGATGAATCGGTGGAATGTAGACCAAGAGTGTCTGTAAGTTACGATATTTGTCGATTTTTATTTTTAATGTTGTGTCATTAAGGGGCTTCAGAGTTGAGAGCTGGAAAGATGGGCGTCCAACTTTTGGTTTGTCTATTGAACACATGAAAAATTCCATTTCATTGTTAAGAGTATTTTTATATCCAAAAGAAAGTTTTTTTTCTTTCCAATAACCAAACCGGCGAATTTCTCTCCACTTCAACACATGACCATTGGTATTTTTCTTTGGATCTTTCATTATCTCATGGAGTTGCGAAAAAGAAAAAAAATCTTCCAGAGCCATATTGTACACTAAAAATTTTGAGGATGAGTTTTTGATAACATGTTGCCAGTCTGATGGGATGAAAACTTGTGGAATTTGTCTCTTTTTTTTTTCAATTAAGCCAAAACTACGATCACACTCCATGTATGTGTGCCCAGGTTCAAGAAATTTATGGTGAATTTCTGTTAAGTGTGTGGCTTGAACTAAAAATGTGAAGAGTTTGGTAATATTTTTATTTTTATTTTGTCCCCCGCACGAATCACTATAGGCAATAACCTTAGTAATTTTTGCTGGCAAACTGGTAATAAACTTTACCAAACAGGATCCTATCTCCTGCGAACCTCTTGCCGCAATAGTTTCATCCCATACGAACATGTGACTCGTACCAGATAACAAGTCGTGTACACAGAAATTGTATGTCCAAAGTTGACGAAGATAAAACACTTTTGACGTTGTTAGCAGTGGAGTCGGCAATGTCTGTTGTAAATCGAAACAAATAACTGCTGTATCCTCACTATTTTTACTTGCTTCCACATCTGCTTTCTTTGAGTTAGTGGCATTCTGCGCCCTTCTTTGGTGTAACTCTAGCTCAACCTTGGACTTCATTACCGTTTCAGTATTATCAGAATTTCTTATCAAGTTCTGCAAATTATCACAGCAACTACATGTGTCGGTATAAGGCCTATGGAATTTCAAATTGAACTCTGTGTTAAAAACGTGCCTATAGTAAGATTCCTTTAGAGGAACCTCACTTTTTTCTTCACAAAATTCCTTATACAACTGGTACATTTTTCTTATGTTTAAATCTCCAGAGAGGTACCTAGCATTTGGATTATCCTGTCGGGAGTAATGGCTTCTATACCTAGGAAATTGTTTGATGTGTTTAATAATGCTGTTTTTTGAAACTTCCGTTATTTTATTTGGAGGTTCATGCTTTCCTTGTTTATCCGGCGAAGTCATTCCCAATTTTGATGTTTTGTCACATACTACTTAAAATCGACGGACTGTAATGTCAAAGACTTTAAAAAAAAAATTTTTACACACACGCTTTCCAAGCAAAGTTATAACCGTACTATACTTTTTATTGCTTGTAGCTTGTGATTTTCGCCTTGCAGGTACAGCTTTCTTTATGCAGGAGGAAAGGAAAGAAGTTTGTATATCGTATGAAGGTAAAGAGTAAAATTTTTCGTGCATTTGGCGTGTCTCCTGTTCGCTTATATTTTGATTACAACGATAACGACACACGTGCATAAAATCTTTCAAGTCCCTGGCTTTCTGCGGTTTATTCTTACGTCCAACATACTCCTTACCCTCTGTTCGCAATCTCTTCGCTACGTTGTCTTTCCATTCCTTACTACGTCTTTTTCTTTTTCTTGTTTCTGTTGGTGTAACATGTGCTATTTCATTGTCATCACTGTCATGAGAATGTTCATTCTCGACAACATCAGAAAGTTCATGGCTTTCAGATTCTTCGCTGCGTTGTTCGTTCTCGTCGGGGACATACTCCGAATCTTCATCAGTTTCGAATGGATCTGATTTTTCTCTAGAAAATAAAAAAAACATGCCAACATAACTTCAACTTTTTCTTATGTGTCTTATTAACCATTTTTTCAAGATATTCTATTTAAAATTGCTTACCATCACTTTTGTAATCACTATCCATTGTTTATGAAAAGGACGCTCAGTAAAATTGTCGTTAAATCTGTGTAAATTACTGGTACACTACTCTAGAAGCACGTCTGTCATCTGTCAGTGGTGACAAGTGGTTACTAAATTCACACTTCACACAATTTTTTTCAGAAGTAAAATGTTTCAAGTGCACTTGAATCGTTTTCCTGCAAAACGGAAATAGAGATATATATTCATTAGTTTGTTATTTTTGTAAAAGATGTCGCTAGGTGACCGATATGCACTTGAATTATTTTACTACCAAATATAAGTAAAATTTAGCTATGCTAACATGCACTTAGCTCATATTTGGAAAAAAAAGTACTTGAACCGTTTTACTTCTGACCCCCTCATATGTTATGCATTTTGATACACAGTTCTTAGTAATTGTCTTTGTATTAGTTATAAAGCTATTCTGAATAAATTGCTGCAAATTTTGAACTTACCAAAACAAAAATTACTCTCCACTAACTAGTTTACTTTGACACTACAGTTTGAATTTAATGAGTTGTTCTTTTTCAGGAAATTGAAATGGCTAAGGAAGATTTAAAGAAGAAGGGCTACGTATTTTAATTTATATATGTACGAATAAATTTTTTATATTATATTAATAAAACTATTGTTATAAATAAATATTTGTGTTATAATGTAATTATATAAGGATTTTAAAAGAATGAAATTTATATAAAAAAATTGTAAAAAGATTAATTTTTGAGTAGTTAAACAAATTCAATTTGTTAATTAATTATTCAAAATTTCTAGGCCAGACACATACATTTTGTGAAGCAGTAATAATAGTCATTTTCGTTATCCTATCCACAAACATATGCAAATCATATCACTCGGCTATGAAAACCACATAAATAAAAAATAAATGGGTAAGTGAACCAAATACTAGCGATTATCGTAGCTGTGGTTGTTTTTATAAACAGGGTTGTGGGTTTAAGTCTCCTGGCCTACATGAGGTCGAAGAAAGAGAATATGGTTTCGAAAGTGTGTTTCCTATCAGAGATGGAAAACGTAACGTAACGATACCCGATAACGATATAATAACGTTTCATTTGCAATTTTTTTGTTAATTACGTAACAATAACAAAGAAATGCTATGTAATCGTAACGTAACAAATAATGAGACACTATAACGTTATTCGTTGTTGAGAGGATATAAATACCTAATAAATAGATATTTTTTATTATATGTATTATGTATACATATATGTCACTAGTAGCGTTTAAGCACAGAATAAGAAAGAATCAGAAGGCACACTCGGTGTTGCCGCCTTTGATATTTTTCAGCAAGGGAGCTATGTTTTTAGAGTATAATGTCAGGACCGTATTTACAGATTGTATGAACGTCATGTCAGGGACGTACTTTCATAATTTTAAATGTAGAGTCATTACACAATCCAGAAAAATGTGCATAATATAATTTGAACATTTTAATGATGATTATTTATATTTATCTTAAAGAATTAGATTGTTATTTTGAGAATTATAAAAAGGAAAATGTTTGTTACAATTGCACTAAGTATGGATATAATTATAATTAGTGATCCCTTATGAATTTAAGAATAAAACAAATTTTAATTTATAATTTATATTCTGTTTAAAAAAATGTTTTTTTAAAGTTTCTATTTATAAACTTCAAAGCATAAAATAATCTTAATCTATAATATAGTTTAACGAGATATGCATGTGGAAAGTTTTGACATGGATGTTGAAAAGATATTTCCATACTCGAATTTATTAATTGCTTTATAATATCGTTTTCTGTGCAGATTTGTTCTAATTTACATTGAAATAAAATTTCAAGTCTAGTAATATACATTACGAAATTATCGTCAGGCATCTTTAAATTTCCGAAAATATTCAAATTTTCACTTGCATACGCTTTAAAATAACAAAATAAACTTGTATCGTCTAATTCGACAACACTGTGGGCATAGTTTTCACAAATTCATCGATAACTATTTCATTATCACACTTAGAAGATTGTAAAACGGGAGATTCTTCAACATTGACATTATTTTGAATATCATTTAACTTAAGTAACATTTTATCAGCATCACCTTCACAATTCTCAGTTCTTGAATGGAATAACTTTAAGCGAAGAAGTTTTTTAAATAATCTTTTAAATTGAATGGCACAATAACACAATTTCCGTATTGCTGACGGATGGCTCCAAAGAAATTTTGTAAGCAATCTTGGTTAAGTCGTCTTGTAAAAACAAAGGTTTATTTGTCTTTTAACCAAAAATCCCACAAATGTATCAATCCATTAATTGTAATTTTTAAACAATCTAAAAATTTAATACGGTTCGTGATATCGATACCTTTCTTGTCAATAATTTTTTTTTCGTTTAAAAATTCTAATTGACACTGTTCTCCCTTAAAAGCTCTGTTAATTTTGTATTGGATGTATGAGAAGAATTTAAAAGATCAAATAATTTGTCAACCATGTCTACAAAATTAGCTATTGCTTCAGCGGTCCCAGGAATAGCTTCAAATCTCATATACAACTTAAGCCTGCTAGTACTGTTTGACTTAGAACCTGTGTGGCAAATTTAACTTTCATTTTTTCAAAGTTATTCGAGTAGATATGTGAGTCCATTAATTTGGGAGCAGCTCGTAGAGGGTATCATGGTATCATAGTTGTAAAATTCTTCAATATATTTCCAACAAATTTCTTCACCATTTCTTTTTACAAAGTTGTGTTTCGTTAAATTATTCCTAATAGTTTTAATTAGGTGCGGTGTATCGAACATATACATAAGTTTTTGTTCATTAACATTAAAGTATGGCTCTTCCGGTCACCTGCAAGAGTTTCTTTAGCTGAATATTATTTGATCCCATGTCATTTATTAAAACACAAACACTTAAACCAATGTCTTTTAATTTAGTTACTATATTGTCTATTTTATTTTCAATTTTTTTGCTGGACATGTTGAGTGAAAAAAATTGTAACAGAGGCTGATTCCATTTATTTTTAATTCCTCTAATCATGAAAACTGTTGCTGTTAATGCGGACTTAAATACCTTTTGGTATGTACCGTCATATTCCAAACCAACAATAGCATCCAAATTGGTAACATAATATAAATTTACTTTTATACTCATTTCATCTACGCATAATACACAAAGTTTATCGTCATCAGCGAGATTATTAACTTTCTTGTGCAACATTTTGAATAATTCAAGATTATTCAATCCTGTATCCACTTTTAAATTTCGAACAAGTCGCAACAGAGTTGTGGGTGTTGGTAAACAAAATTGTATCATTAATTTTTTTTATACAATTTTGGACCTGTAAAATACATAGCAAGGCATTCATTTTTAAATTTTAAAGAATATCTGCTACCTTTAGGATGTTTTTGAGCATACAATACTTGACTGTTTATAAAATTAGCTAGTTCCTCTGATGGACAAAACTTATATGTTAATGACATATACTGCGCAATTGAAACATGATCTGCAATATTATTTGTGACTTCTTTCAAATCTTGTTCTAATTTTTGAATTTTTTCCTTTATTTGGTTATTCTGATTTGTCAGTTTTTTAATGGAATTTCTTAATTTGCTTTTCCGTGGTGTTCCAGATGACAAACTTGATTCGGTTTGTGTGCTGCCAGATGAAACCAATAGAGAATCCATTGGACTACGTGATGATGAGGCAATAGAGGAACTTATAGCTGTAGAAGGTCCAGCTAATAAAATATTTTCAAGAACCCTAATTTTTGTAGGTGGCTCATCATGTTCTTCTAAAATGTTTTTTTTCAGATACAGCTGAAGCAACTGAAAATAAGATTATAATTTAATTTTCTTGGTTTATGTCAGGGCAGTAACCGAAACAAAATACTGGTTAACGGTTAACTCATATTGATAACTTTATAATAATATCGGTTTTAGTTCTAAAACCGGTTTTTAACAATTTGAAACCAATTTACAAAATAAAACGTCATTATTATCAGGGAGTATTATTACTTTTCTGGTTTCTAAAAAAATTTAAAATAATTACAAATAATTAAAAATAAAAATAATAATTAATATTACGCGCCAATGACAAGCGACCCTGTTTCGAGCTGCATCAAACACAAATATTTACAAAAATTCCCTAATAACTTCAAAGAAACACAGGTAATTTTTTAATGGGGAAGTTTAGCGTGGTTGAAATTACATGTGAAATATCTTTTAGTCGTAGGTATATGAATAATTATAACTTAAAATGTAATTGAAAGTTAAAATTATGTTGTCAATTATTTATAATTAATGATTTATCTTCGAGCCACACTGACGTCACAAGTGAATTATGCGCTTGCGCAGAAGGGATGGTGAGACCTGACTTTTTGAACGTAGGTTGTATTTTGAGGCATAACATCACACGCTTCTCTGTTGCCTTGGGAACCCAGCGCGGGCTGGTTAAGATAGACGATACGTTCTCCGCGAACCAAACTGACGTCATTTTGGTATAAAATTTCATTTTTTGAGAAATATAGGCATCTTTGGGTGAAATAAAATGTAGAATATCACTTTTGAGGGCAATCTTGATAAAATAAAAAAAATACGCTAAACTTCCCCATTGTAATCTCATCTAAAGCTGACAATGAGACTACCTACTTTTATGGCTCCGGTGAAATGTAAATTCTAGAAATTGTTATGACTCATATTCAAATACAAATAGATAACAGGTATTTTCGGCCTTAAAAACATCAGTTAAAATTACAGTTAAAGTTCGCAATTTTCGTTTAAAATATCAGTTACCGGTTTTTTTAACCGATTACATGCCATGTTTATATAGAAAAATAATTAAATCTCTTCAATCACGCTACCGTGTATCATAAACAACGACAGCTATTTTTATGCTGTGCAAGTACTTACTTCACGAAGGCTCAGCATTCTCAGATTTTTCGGAATAATCATGCTCATCTAGAATACTGCGTCTTCAGGATTCTGACGAAGAAAATATGGATGGCTCAGCATTTGGTAACAAACGATTTTTCAAATCGTTCAGGTACATTTTATCTGCAAAATGAGCTGCAGACAGTCTATAACTGCTCAATTTGTCTAGTTTCCCTTCCAGGTCTTCTCGGCCACATACTAATAACCACGTGTGAGCTCTAAAATTTAATGCAAAGTTCAAAATAATTATATATTAAAAGAAGCTTTATTCTTTATTCCGGAAAACATAAAATAATCAACAAACTGTGGTTAAATTAAACACTTATAAGAAATAGACTTACCTTGCTCGATCATAAGAAATAGACTTACCTTGCTTGATCTTTCGGAAAATTAAAAAATGTTAAATTACAATTATAAGCTTTGTTGTTACAATCTTTTGCTGTACAAACCACTCTCGCCTTACGTTTACTCATTGTAAAATAAAAACTTTATAATTAGCAATCACTTTGCACGCCACCACTGGATATCATACGCTACTGAAGGAATGCGCGCCTCTGACTGACGGCTACAAGCTACTCTTTAAACATGGCTACCTGCGGTGCGCGTATATATGCGCAAACTTATCCCGGCAAGGGGAGTTTGCCTTCTGATTCTTTTTTATTCTGTGGTTTAAGATTGTGTCAAATGCACCAATCACAAACCTTCTAACATCCTACTGCCAATAAGATTGCATGTTTATAATTATTAACGTTTGTCTTATAGCAGGTAACTACCAGTTACGGAATATGGTATTAATATTTCTAAAAAAAAAATGTTTCAATTTTTTATATTAATTTTTATTACAAATTTGAAAAAATATAGTCATTTTAACGTTATAATAACGAAATGAAAATAACGTCATTATAACGTTATGTTCTTGATTTTTTTTGTTCTATAAAGTTATAGAAAAAATGATTTTTTATAATGTTATGAAATAACGTAACCTTATGTTAACGTTATCCCATCGCTGTTTCCTATCTCCGCGACACTATAGTTAATATTTAAACTTCTACCAAATTAAGGAGAGGTGTTTCTGTTTGAAGTCGGTCACGGGTTTACGTGCTTATCGTAACAATATTTAATTGCATAATTTTAGTCTCAATATTTATTATTTTGGACTTACAAACTTAGTGTATTTTTGTAAAATATTGACTTTTTCATCTTTATTAATATTGAAACTCTACTAAATTAAATTTATATTTATATTAAACGGTGTTTTTACTCATAATCGTTTGGTCGTTACCCTCGTGGCAAGTTCCAAACCACCAGCTGTTGCCACTCAGGTTCAAGTCAGTAGAAACCCAGCAGTTCAAAGCGGTAAGTATTAAATTCTTGAACGATCAAACGAACTTACCTTGTGAAGTTCGACCGTAATTATATGAGGGTCTCGTTCGAAACGATTAACATGTAGTAATGCTTCTTGCCGCTAGATGTCACCACAGTTTAGAGTCTAAAAAGGAAAGAAATGGTTTCCCCTCCAACTCCGCCCTGTCTAACATACTTCATAAGTTTAGAGTTTGTAATTTTCATGGGGAGGGATTTGCGAGGTAGTTTAATTGTTTCGAACGAGACCCTCATATAATTACGATCGAGCTTCACAAAGTAAGTTCGTTTGATCGTTCAATTATATGTCGGGCCTCGTTTTCACGATTAACATGTAGCTGTTTAGAGTGTAAGCCTCTTAAATCTTCTGAACTTATATATTTCAATTAGAAAAAACAAATCATTATTCTTATGTATATCTTCTACACGGCAGTAAAAATTATTAATCCTAAGAATCTAAGATAACTGACGCAAACTGTTCGGATTCAATCGGTCTATTATAATGTTTTGCGAAAACCTGGGAGTCCTTGGACCAACTAGCTGTTTTCTTCATCAGCGCCAAGTCTACACCCTTATTCCAGGCCGCCGAAGTCGACGCGTGTCTAGTGCTATTGTAACAGTGGGGTGTCTGGTGCACAGTGAAGCCACCCCTTGTTGACGTATTGAATTATACGCGGACAGCCACAAGTAAAATAATAAAAGTTATACTTACCTGCGTCACTTTACTGCTCTGTGTTGACTGGTTGACACTTAACTGCCCTGTGTTGACTGGTTGACACTAACGGGAATCGGTTCGATGGGAACACAATTTGTTTAATTAAAAGATCGTATCAATTATTAACAAATATTATAATTGGCTTAGAAAAATATTGTACACAAAGTTAAAATAATACAAATAATGAAATCTTTCCCGATCTCTAACTACAGTTCCCGACTGTTCGTTTCCACGCTCGGACTGAGAATGTCCTCAGATTTTGGAAACGAACTGGTCGTTCGCTGTCTCAATTGACGACGTTAGCGGTTTTAGCCGGTGATCTTCCATCCGTTTTATACGTATTTGCATTTTTCGGAGTCGAAGATCGCCCGGCTCAAATCAGCAGTTGACAGCGGATACGATGGTTCACCTTGCTTATCGGATGTTAATAAAATTTGATACTACTTGTGCAGGGTGAACCACGTGGCTATTACACTGCCTCCCCCTTTGAACTGGACTATAATAAACGAATTATAGTTCAGTCCAACGAAGTCAATTGAGATAGCTAAGTTTAATCTACTTATTCTAACTTAACCTATACATAGTTATGTAGCTACGGGCTGGCGTAAGACGCTGGTATCTGCTGGTTCTTCTTGGGGATACGGGGGTGGCTGCACGACGACCTGTTGCAGATTAGGGTACAGGGACACGGATGAACCGATGTTGGCAGCACTGATGCCTTCTACTCCTGTCTCTGGTTGTTGCATCAGGTTCACCAGGTATCTCGTCGTCAGGGCGTCCCACAGGCTGGCTAGGAGGAACCACTTCCGTTGGGGTTGATTGTTCACTGCTCTTCTTAAACTTAACATATTTAATATTACTGAGGCGACGTACCGTAACACTACGTAGACAGTGTACGAGGTGTGTTAAAAAAATATCGCGAATTTTGTGTTTTTTCAAAAATTATTTATTTATTCATGAATATCTATTTTGTCCCCTTCAAAGTAATCCCCATGAGATATTATACACTTGTGCCAACGGTTTTTCCAATCTTCAAAGCACTTCAAAAAATCTTTTTTTTTATCTTGTTCAGCTCCTCCTTCGATGCCGTCTTTATCTCGTCAAGCGTAGCGTAAAGTCGTCCTTTCATGGGCCTCTTCAGTTTAGGGAACAAGAAAAAGTCACAGGGGGCCAGATCTGGGGAATATGGTGGCTGCGGTATCGTTATTGTGTTGTTTTTGGCTAAAAAGTCACGCACAAGCAACGATGTGTGAGCAGGGGCGTTATCGTGGTGCAAAAGCCAATTTTTGTTCTTCCACAAATCCGGGCGTTTCTGGCGGATTGCTTCGCGCAAATTGCGCATAACTTGCAGGTAATATTCCTTATTGACCGTTCTACCCTGTGGCAAGAACTCATGATGCACCACGCCCCTGCAATCGAAGAAAACTGTCAGCAAAACTTTCACATTCGACCGAACTTGGCGCGCTTTTTTCGGTCTTGGTTCGTGCGGCAGCTTCCATTGAGATGATTGAGCTTTGGTTTTCACGTCATAACCATAAACCCACGATTCGTCACCAGTTATGACCCTCTGGAGCAAATTTGGTTCGTCGCGGACAGAGTCCAACATCTCATTAGCAATGTTCATGCGATGCTGTTTTTGGTCGCAATTGAGCAATTTTGGTACAAATTTCGCGGCGACCCGTCTCATGCCCAAATCATTGATAAAAATCGAATGGCACGAGCCAATCGATATATTTAGGTCCTCAGCAACTTCTCTAACGGTGATTCGACGATTGACCAATATCATTTTCTCCACTTGATTAATTTTTTCGTCTGTTGTTGAAGTGCTCGGGCGTCCGGCACGCTTTTCGTCGTTCACATCTTCTCGGCCTTCTGAGAACATTTTGTACCACCGATAAACGTTGCTTTGGTCCAAGGTAGCTTCTCCGTATGCCACAGTCAACATTCGGAATGCATCCGCGCACTTTATTTCGTTTTTCACACAAAATTTGATACAGGTTCTTTGTTCCATTTTTTTGAATAGGTAAAAATCGAAGACGATCCAAAACACGTGCAAGCAAAGCAGCTGTCAACAATTAAGTGAACATTCAAAATGGCCGAGCTTGTCGACATAAGTGAGAGACATGAGTACCAACATAAAGCCACAAAAAGATCGAAATTCGAATATACGTAACCCGCGAAAATTCAAAATTCGCGATATTTTTTGAACACACCTCGTATAGGAGCATGCATATGGAGAAGAGGTATCCCGAGTAAGATAGGAAACCCCACACTTCAGCGGCGGCACTCCAGGCCATCTTGGCGAGTTCGTTCTTGCTGAAGACGTCGGGTAAGTGGAAATTCTGTCCATCGGCCGCTACTCCTATCACTCGGCGGGTCATGATATTTGTTACGGCACGCATCTCATTAGGAAAAAGCAGCGTTTGATGAAATACTGCCATGTCTTGCTGGGTGTACACCCCATGAGCGCTGATCGTGGCAATGTTCATCATTGGTACGGACTCGCTTGGGTCGTTGGCATCAAGAACAAGAGGGTCCGGTTGTGTTCTTCGAATGTTCCTTCTCAATGGAACATTACGGGTAGTTGTACTCCGCAATTTACTTGCGTTCCATGATCGACTTCACCGGCCATATCATCGAAGCAGTATAGGTCAGTGTATGTGCATACAGTGCCGGACTTCAACCTTACTGTATTTTCTTCCACGTTGGCGATCACGTCTTCATAAGTGTTGCCCTGCTGTGTATAACGCACCCCGGAACACTTGCCACTGGTTGTCAAATACCCGGCCAGAGTGGTGGACATTTCTACTGTGCCATTGGCCAACAACCCGGACAGAATACCAGCTCCAAGCCCGGAAAGATCCAGTAGTTGAAATTTATGTGCTTCGATACATCTGTCGGCCTTGACGGGAAGGACATATCGCGCCAGTCCATCGGCAACAGCACTTGTATGCGAGTGCATTCCGCAGTGTTCGATTATTTGCTGCACCGTAACTAGGCAGCCATATACGTGGACTTCAGTGTATCGCCTCTCTTGCACTAATTGGATCTTCGCGGTGGTCTCTGTCGAATCTTTCTTGGGGTCGCTGCAGGGTTGAACATCCAGCAAGGATACTTTTGATATCTGCACGTCTGGATCCGCGCAGTCATATCCAATCAGCTCAGCCCGTAACTGATACAGAACACTTAAAAATAACAAAATAAATCGTAAATACATAATCACTACACTTAGAGTTTCTTAGGTAACACCCACGGGTGGTCAGATACAGAGCCACGGCTTCGAGTACAATACCGGTGAGGAGGCGGGGGTGTATCTTCCTCTACCGTGGAGTATGTCTCCGTGGATGTGGTGGAACTTAGAAGTGTGCCGCCGGCTTCACTTTGTTCCGGAAACTGGGACTCTCCTACACTCTTACGCTGACTCTCTGAAACTAATGTCGAATTAGCACAGTTAACTATTGTATCGTCTCCTTGTCGAATGCTAATACTTTGAGTTCTTTCGGACCAAGGGATAATGGGGGTAATACCATCCTGATCGCACAATTCAATAGTCTTTGGCGGTTTAACGGTAAATCGTTTAAATCGTCTGCGGTTAAGTAACATGGTTTCAGTCTGTTCACGTGAACTTTCATTTGTCTCCTGGCAAAGATTTCTTTAATGACTGCGTTTACTTCACGTAACTCAATTATGCGATACGGTCCTGACCATTTTTTTTTGCTAGCTTCGCACTAATCCCGGCCTTCACCGTGGGCGTAAACAAGTACATACGGTCACCTACTTTAAATGAAACCTCAGCACTTTTCTTATTAAAAGTGCGGTGTACTCTCTCGATATTTCTATCTAGCTGTTCTCGGGCCTTAGTGTAAGCTATTTTCAAACGTTGCATCATTTCGCTCGCATAATTAGTGTCCGTGTCGTATCGCGTCCTAAGGGGTCTAAATATTTCATCGAACGGTAATTCCATATCACGGCCATACATCAGGAAGAACGGCGACTCTCCTACCATAGAATGTACGGTACTACAAAATGCTGATACTGCAAATGGTAGCCATTCATTCCAATCAGTATGGCGCGCGTTAATATAATGTGATAGCATGTCTTTTAACGTTCGATGACTTCGTTCTAGGCTTCCATTCGTTTGAGGTCTGAAAGCGGTCGTTTGCAGGCGTTCAATTTTTAAAACTTGGCAAATTTCTTTAATTAATTTTGATAAGAAATTCGTGCCAAGGTCTGTTAGTAACTGTCGGGGTGTGCCGTGTCGTAATATGATACCTTTTATAAAAGTTTTTACAACTGTTGGGACGGTTTGGTCAGTCATGACAAAAGCCTCCAGATAACGAGTAGCCGCATCTTGTACTGTTAGGATGTACTTATTCCCTGAGTCAGTGGTTACAAGTGGACCTACTACGTCCATCGCAATGCGTTCAAAAGGTCGTGTGGCATGTCTAAATTTTTTCAAAGGAGCCGGGCGTAAATGAGGGGATGTTTTCCGTTCTGAATAGGATATGCATTTCTTGACGTACTCCTTTACGTCCGAGCGGAGTTTTGGCCAAAATACGCGAGAGCGCGTCAGCATTTGCATGTTTCTTACAGGGACGATAATCAATTTTAAAACTATACTCTGATAAGAGCAACGACCATCTAATTAATCGATTAGACGGTTCTGCCGTTTCCATCAATCATTTTAGGGGTTGATGATTGGTAAAGACCTGAAATACCGTACCGTACAGATAACATGGAAAATGTTTAATACCCCAAACCAACACGAGATCCTCACGTTCGGTTGTGGTATAGTTACACTCGGATGGCTTGAGTTGGCGGCTCGCATATGCAACCGGCATTTCATGTCCATCGTACTTTTGACATAAAACTGCGCCTATTGCAGAAGCGTCTGTACACAAAATGAACGGTTTTTTAAAATTTGGGTATTTCAAAATCGGGGATTTTGTTAATGCTTGTCTTAACGTATTAAATGAAATTTCGGCTTCGGGAGACCAGGAAAATCTACAATTTTCCTTTGTTAGTTTAGTCAATGGTAAGGCCAATTCGGCAAAATTTGGAATGAAACGTCTGTAAAATCCAATTAAACCTAAAAAGGATCTTATTTCAGCGACGTCACGTGGAGTTGGGAGTTCTTTCACTATATTTATCTGTCTGGGTTCGGTTTCACACTATCTTTACTCACTACGTGTCCGAGATATTTTGTTTCAGTCATCATAAATTTACATTTATCGGGGTTTAAAGTCAAATTTGCATCTCTAAGTCTGTCAAAAATAAGTCTTAGTTTTCTGATATGTTCATCAAGATCGTCAGAACTGAAGCAAATTATGTCGTCGAGATACACAAAACAGTGCCCAATCGTTAAACCGGATAATACTGTTTCCATTAGTCGTTTCTATGTGCTCGGGCTATTAATTAGACCGAACGGTATTCTATTACATTCAAAATGGCCCCATGGTACCGAAAAAGCTGTCTTTTCCTTATCACGTGGGTCCATCTCTACCTGCCAGTAGCCTTTAGTCAGATCCAGGGTTGTAAAACGATTCACTTTGCCTAATTGGTCTAAAGTATCTTGCAAATTTGGAATAGGGAAGAAATCTCGTTTTGTAATTTTGTTTAATTCGCGGTAATCGATGCAAAATCGAAATGAACTTTCGCCATTATTTAATTTCTTTTCGACTAATACTACCGTTGCTGAATAAGGGCTGACTGAAGGTTGAATGATTTTATTGTCAATCATTTCGTCAATTAAATCTTTCATAACTTGACGGCGACTAAAAGGTATACGATATGGGGAGCGCGCTACTGGCACATCGATGCGATGCCGCACTAACGTAGTCTTACTTAGCGGTATGTCTTTCATTTTGAATATGTGAGCATATTCATTTAAAAATGTTTTGAATTTATCGCGCTCTTCTACTGCCAGGTGATCTAAATTGAATGTATGTTTGGGTGACATTTGCACTGAAACTCAGTATTTTGTGCTACCGATACTGCACGAACATAAACTTTATGCGCATCTGATTTTGTCTCTTTGTATAACCGCGCCAATACCTCCTCACAATTCTCCTCGTACGGTAACGCCTCCTCTACTGTCTCGAATTGTCTGATTGTACTAATTTCGTTCGCCAGGTTAGTATCTAGTCCCTCAAAGAATTGCTTAATCATCATGGTCTCCCGTTTTATACGATTACGTAAACTAGTAATGTCATTGTGATCTGACACCGGAAAAAGTTTAGCTGCTGCAATTTCTAAACGTAAAGCAAATTTCTGGATTGGTTCATCTTTTTTTCGAAAAATTTAAAAAAATTCTTTTTCAGCTATTGTGAAGTCGGTCTTTTTACCAAATAATTTTACAAGCCATTCGCGCATACAAGGTATTGTATTGGGTCGTTTGTCTGCTGGAAGTGAATAGAAGCAATTTTGTGGTTCTCCTCTAAGTTTTAATTTTATCGCAGTAACCACCTGACTATCGGTCCATCTGTAACAGTCTGCTACGGTTGCAACATTATCTAGAAACGCTTCTAGTTCGGGACCACCGGAATAGGTATCAATGGTTTTAAGGGCAGAGATGGACGTGGGACGTGAAAGCTTGTACAATAGGTGGTGAACTGGTGTGTACAGGTTGTCCTGTACCGGGTACTGAACTAACTGGCTTGAATTGCGTCATGTAATTCGGTAAATGATAAGAAAATGGACCGAGATGAACATTCAATGGAGGAACACGAGAGGGACCAGGCTGCGGTGCATAACCATACGGGTAGGATGGTATATGACTGACTGGAGGAGCGGTCGGATTCTCAGACGTGGTGGTAGTGATCGTGGTTGTATATACAACCGTCGTGGTAACAGCGGTCGACGTTAATGTCGTCGTCGGTACGTCAGTATCGTTAACCATTTTCAACCGTCAATATAAATCAATTGAAAACGTTCTAGTAGCTCTTAAGCCCTTTACTATATCCTACCGGCTGTGCCAAATGTAACAGTGGGGTGTCTGGTGCACAGTGAAGCCATCCCTTGTTGACTTATTGAATTATACGCGGACAGGCACAAGTAAAATAATAAAAGTTATACTTACCTGCGTCACTTTACTGCCCTGTGTTGACTGATTGACACTTAACTGCCCTGTGTTGACTGATTGACACTAACGGGAATCGGTTCGATGGGAACACAATTTGTTTAATTAAAAGACCGTATTAATTATTAACCCTTTCATGCATAATTTAAAAAAATAGTTAATTATAAAAATAAAATTCAGAATCTTTTTCATAACTTTATTATGAAACATACAAAATAATAATTTTGTTATAAAAAAATACATTTTTGCAGGAAAAACAAAAAAAAAATTTGTACATTTTAGTGGACATCATGCACTAATAGATACAAAATCCTATTGTTGGAAACAGAAGTATTTTTGTACATGCTTTCGGAATATATTTCCTATTTCTAGTAAATAATTGTGTGAAAGTACTCAAAACAATCTGGACAAAGATATGCATCACATTTTTTACAGATATATTTTGTTCTGCGCTTACATGTTGAAGATTTACATCTATTGGCATTTTTTACATCTGTCAATTTTGGCCAGTGGCCAATACCATCAAATCGTACTTCCATTGAGGTGCGTTTCATTTTCTTTTTTTTCAGAATGGTAGGGGATGTTACAGAACGTGGTCTTCCAACTCGATTTTTTTCTACTGTACCTTTACTTATTAGCGTTTTGGCAAGCGTACCTTTGAACTGCAAAAAATCTTTGTCTGCATGTCCACTGTATTTGTATAATATAAATGCATTCACAACTGCCACGTCTAAAAAGTGCATGAATACTTTTATGTACCATCTTCTATTTTTTCTACGCAACGGATACATCGCCAGATGTTGGTCATGTAAATCAACACCACCCATATTTTTGTTATAAAATTTGATTGCAAAAGGTCTATCGATTTCTATAATTTTTCTTTCCGACTTACAATATCTCTTTGCCACATCCTGAGGCTCCTTTCCGGCACAAGTGGATGCCACGAGCATTGGTGCTCTATCATGCCACTTTGTTATTGTAATACCTTTTTTAGTTGCGACATAAGAAGTTCCTCTTGGTTGTTTTTTCATTATTTTATCTGCAGGTAATATTTTTTCGGCTCCTTGCATTCTATTAGATCGTAAAGTTCCAGTTCCGTATATTCCATTATTTCTCAGTGTATCCAGAAGTCCTATTGAGCAAAACAGATTGTCAAAGAAGACTTTGTGATTCTTTTGGTGAATGTCATCACACAATCGTAAAACTACGTCAGCACAAGCTCCCAGTGGTCCTACTGGCATTCGGTTTTTTGCCCCTTGATAAATTTCAAATCTATACATGTAGCCACTTGTTCCTGCTCTTACCCAACATTTTATGCCCCATTTCTTGGGTTTTTTAGGCAAATACTGTTTTATACTTATTCGACTCTTCATGGGAATAACCTGTTCATCCACGGACTGGTACTCTTCCGGATCCATAAATAAATATTCGCAAATAATACAATATAGACAGGATCCAAACATTATGAAGATAAGAAAAAATATTTTTTTTACCTTTTTTCTTGGCAGTCCGTAAAATGATCGAGGTTCAATTATTTCATAACCTGCAGAGTCCATGTTGCACCAGCTGATTTGATGTCTCTTACTTTCAAACCTTAAATATACTAACACTGAATTATGAAAACAGATGTCGCTTGTGGTAATATAATCTAAAAGCCCACTATAGTGGATTTATGAATGTGAAAGTTAAGAATATTCCCATTTTGATTAAAAAATTAAAATTACTAAATAGTGTACACTACGGTGTACGCTATGCATGAAAGGTTTAACAAATATTATAATTGGCTTAGAAACATATTGTACACAAAGTTAAAATAATAGAAATAATGAAATCTTTCCCGATCTCTAACTACAGTTCCCGACTGTTCGTTTCCACGCTCGGACTGAGAATGTCCTCAAATTTTGGAAACAAACTGGTCGTTAGCTGTCTCAATTGACGACTTTAGCGGTTTTTTAGCTGGTGATCTTCCATCCGTTTTCTACGTATTTGCACTTTTCGGAGTCAAAGATCGCCCGGCTCAAGTCAGCAGTTAACAGCGGATACGATGGTTCACCTTGCTTATCGGATGTTAATAAAATTTGATACTACTTGTACAGGGTGAACCACGTGGCTATTATACTATAAGCTTTATAATAAGCATCGATTTTACAGCGTCGTACACCCGCCTCTAGCTGTGTCTCGCGAGGCTGGACCGTAAGGTTTTCTAGAAATAAGCAGTAGTTTGTCACAATCCTGTCTGATAGATTCTGTCCGTAGTAAATAAGTCTTTAATGTTTCTGCTACACAGAGTCTAGGATTCTTCGGAAAAAGAGGTAAAACTAGAAGTGATCGAGAAGCCCCCGGTCGCGATGTTTTAATTGTCTCCGGAATCTCAATCTCTATCTGATCCGCGCGACTTTTTATATTAGAAAGACAAATAGCCGCTAGCGTTTGTATGCGCTGAGCTGTACTCAACGCGAGTAATAAAACCAGTCTCTCTGATAATTGGCCTAATGAAAAATTCTGCATGGGCCACCATTTCTCTAATTCTTTTAAAACTATAGAAACATCTCATATTCTGTCGTATCTACGCTTTGAAGGCCGTAGTCTAAAAACCCCTCTAAAAAACCTTCAAATTAATGGACAATTTAGATATCCTCCGATGAAATCAAGGAAATAGCCGCTCTCATGGAATTTAGAGATCCGTAAGCATATCCTTCGTTAAATTTTTCTGTTAAGAAATCAAGAACGGCTCCAGTATTGACATTTAAGGGGTCCAAACCTCGCCGTCCACAAAAAGATATCCAGAGATTAAGGGGGCCTGCGTATTGCTTCGGGTAGATGGAGCTAAGGAGGCCAGAAGAATATATATGGAAGACTCTGGAACGCCTCTAATTCTGTAGACCCTGCTGATAAGGTCGCTGCAATTAACTCTAAGTTGTTGGTCAAAGGGTGCTGGATTGACCTGCAAGGAGAGAGTAACAGGTTAGGGGATGGTTTGATATAGATTGGTTTCGAAACTAATAACGACGTAAATAATGGGAACCATGGTTGATTTGGCCAATTTGGTACTAACATGATACTAACTGCCCGATCCGCTATAATTTTTTTTGTAATACTCTCAGTATTAATGAAAACGGAGGAAAGGCCCAAAAGAAATCACCGTACCAATTACATGTGAATGCGTCTATCGCCAGTGCTCCAGGGTCCCTTTTCCAAGAGTAATATTTATCACATTTTGCATTAAGCCTAGAGGCGAACAGGTCAATACGCGGGTGACCTAACTTCTTAACAATTTGCCGGAAAACCGATTTGTTCAAACTCCACTCCGTATCGATATTCTTTACCCTGGATTCTTCATCCGCTTCAGTGTTTTCTTTGGAACTAATATACGAGGCGAAAATCCACATACGGCTTTCCTCGCACCACCGCCAAATATTCCAAGCTATTTCACTTAGTGAAGGATATTGGATACCTCCCATTTTATTTATGTAAGCTATAGCCGTTGTATTATTTATTCGCAAAAAGGACATTACAGTTCTTTAAGTCCCTAGTGAAACACTTCAATGCAAAAAATACGGCCAACAATTCCAGTTGATTTATGTGTAACTTCTTCTCCTCGGCTGACCACCACCCATGAATCCTTTCACCTCCCGAGAAGGCTCCCCATCCTGATTTAGAAGCGTCCGAAAAAATCTCTCTAACGAAGTTATCACGATTAATAAGAATCTTGGCCACCGGAATATGCCTCGTCCACCAATCGAACAGAGGTTTTAATTCCTGTGATAGTAAAATATTTGCCTTAAAATCGTCATTATTAAGCATAAGGCCCAAATATCTAATTCGTTCAAACGTCTTTAAATACAGTCTCCCGTATTTTAATGTCTGACAACAAAAAATAAGAGTGCCTATGAAACTAACCCATTGTCTCAGAGTGCAAAAACTCGGTCTAGAAATAGTATCAATTTTACTCAAAACTTCCTCTTTCTTTTTTAACGGTAATTCCAAAGATATATCTAGGGAATTATATGATAATCCCAGAAACTCTATTATTTGTCTTGGTTCCAAAATAGTTTTCGCGTAATTAATAGTGAAACCCAGTGAAGTCAGTAATCTAAGAGTAGCTTTTATATTAAGTATTCTGACTGACTTCGTTCTGCCCAGACAAAGAATGTCATCTAAGTAAATGACCGAGCGGAATCCTTTTTTACGCAAATGTTGCATCACCGGCTAAAACTAAAAAATTTGAGGAAATGAATTGCTCCTCTGATTGAGAACATTCTCTCACCGCTACCAACTGCAAAAGATTATCTATTGCTCTCCTAACCTCTATAGACTGTGAATCTCTCAAAAGGGGAGACACCGGTAACCAAGTTTGTACAGGATTATCTATAAAACGTGTTACGGTTGCATATGTCTGTCACGCTACGTTTATCATTTATCTTTTGCGAATTGGCTACGCCCTCGACTAGGTAACCCCTTTAGCTGCGGTGCAGGTTTATCGTCGGATGTCACCGTAAGTAGTCACTTAAGTCAGGGTGGGTGCAAAGTACAGTCACACACTAATTAATTATTTCATGACTTTACTTGAAAAGCAAAAAAATAAGATTCTAACGGTCTTTTTGTGTCTCCAATTTTTCTCCAAAAAGCGTAGTATCAATCTTAGAATCTTCCAAGACCTTCCTGTATTTTTTGTCTGTAATCTTGGGTAGAATAAGAGCCCTCCGACACACGAACTGCTGGTGATGCAATTTTGCACAGAGTTTGTCGGCGTCGTTAAGATGTTTCAGGATTGATTTCCTGTCAATCTCGCCGTTTGAATCAAAAAGGGGTGAAATACCGCTCCCTAAGGCTACCACAGCTGCGCCTAAACAAACCTGTGCTGCTGCGAGATGCTTGTTCCTGTATTTAGACATCTCAGGGAAATTAGGGGCTGTATGGATCTCTGGGTTCAAAATTGGAGCACCCCAGGAGCCCTGACCATACTTCTTCAAGAGGACTTCTTTATCTTCCTTCTTCAACCCATTTTTTGCCCAGTGGTCCCAACGAAATCTCACGTTGGCGTTAATTTTGGGTTTCTTTGGCTCAACCAGTTCTGGTACGACGCCAAAATCTCTACGGTCTCTGCGTCGAGCACATCCTCCTGTTCGTTTGAGGACTGTTCGGAAATCTCACTAGAATTAGAGATACTGGGTGAACCAATTTCCATAACATCTATTCCCGTTGTGGCGATCACTTCCTCGCGAATCAATTTTCTATAATTAATTAGTAATAAAATTGTTATAATTATTATAATAATAGGGTCCCTTTTATGTGTAGGGTTCACCTATAACAATTCGATACGGGTCCCTTTTATGTGAAAGGTTCACCGATCACGACTAGTGCTGGCCCACTTTAAAGAAATTTGGGTCCCTCATGTATGAAGGGTTCACCAAAGATTGTCAGTTATACACTAATTTTTACCTTGCTCAATAAGTTCTGCTGGTGGAGAGTGTAATACTCCCTCAATCGTGATCTGATCTTGATCATTCGTATCTCGTCCAAGCTGAGCATGCTGTATAACCTCACTTACATCATCGTTTCTTTCTGTGTTGAATTTCGCAATCTTATCATTCAGCTTCTTTTGTTTTTTAAGTAAATGAAGCAGCTGTCTACGGCCATCACTCTCAGCCTTTCTTTTTTTACCCATTTTCCTATTCTATTAAAAAAAACTGTGAAGGAAAAAAATAAACTGTTGCAACACCAAGCACAGAAAACAATATGAAGCATAGAAAATATATATACATATAGAAGGCGCATAATGAAACGCGAGGAGATTACTACAGCGCAAATGCGGCTGAACGAGGAACTAATTTTTTGTGGGCGAATTGGATTCTTATTTGACTAAATTGAAATGGTGACTGAATTGGAAAGAGGAAAAAGAATACATAATTTAACAATTAAGATAAATTTATTTTTCAAATTTTTTCGCAAATTTCATTGCGTTATTAACAATAACATCCGTAGAGGCATGATACACTTTCCTTTTGTCACTTAATATTTTATTTATA
Organism: Stenolophus ochropezus; assembly: GCA_035578165.1. NCBI lineage: Eukaryota > Metazoa > Arthropoda > Insecta > Coleoptera > Carabidae > Stenolophus > Stenolophus ochropezus. The sequence continues at coordinate 9,757,875 of JAQOWZ010000008.1, read as the reverse complement.
TAATTGCAATAATTGTGGCACAGAAATTTCAACAAAAAATCTATGGAATCTTCATACAAGTTATGCTTCATACACATAAAAATATTATTTGGGATGTGCTTTATTATAAACCTCATCATTTGTTTTTTTAAATTATTTTTAAAACAAAAATATTTAAGGTTTTGGTTCACAAAAGTTTTCACATTGTTGAGAAAATTGGTAAACTGCGGTGTAAGGGTTAATAAAGCATTAGGCTTATAACTCAACGCAGCTGTAATGCTAACGTCCGAGCTAGTGGTACGAATGTCCTTTTTATAGTCAACGCAATTTTTCTTTTCTAAAATTTTATTCCAAATGTAGCCTGCTACATACTCCATGGCCTCTGTCCATTGCGGAGCAACTTCTAGGACAGCTCCCTCTTCTTCCGTTGACCCTTCATCATCTGAATTCTGGGGAGCATTGTCGTTGATGAAGTTGTGTAGCGTCGTCAACGTTCCATCGCACTCATCCTCCTCACAGTTAGCACCAACCGAATGCGATGACACAAAATTATTTATTAATAAAGCCTTAAACGAATTTTTAAATGATGTGGTCGTTGGATTGGTGTTTCTGACACTGTGGCTTCTAATTTGCCCAAAATAATTTTCTAGAGGATCTTGATTAAAACATCTTAAATTTATAAATTTAGATCCTGTTTTAAGTAATTTTTCTTTAATTATTTGTAAACATTTTAAATTTTGAATGAAATTTCAAATTGATATTACCAATACCACTTTTCCTGTTTTCGGACATATAAACCGGATAGAATTTAAAATGGGCAGAGCTTTAATCCAAAATTCTGTATGTTTTGAAGACTTTGTCATCGCACACCGGAGGTACTTTCCGTGTTTTGGAGTGATGGAACTCCCATTGACGCTGTCAAATACTCGATCAACGAGAAGGAGGAAGTCAGCAGTGTCGGTTGCAGACGGATTTAATAACGGATTCGCTGAATCTTCTGGAAAGTAAACGAAGAATTAAAATATTTTCAAGAACTAATTCATTTCTTAGCGTGCAAAAATAAAATTTACTCACTTGAAAATTCGGCCAGACGTCTCATTATAGCCGAAACTCGTTGGCTCATCACTTGAGCCGCATGGCTCACTTTCACCTTTTTCTCAAAGACGTGAGCTTCTGTGAGCTTCGGCAGCAGTTTAAAATCAGCATCCGTGCCTTGCTGATCCAATTTACAAAGATCAACGATGTCGCTCCATTTCGCCGTCTTCTTTTTCCCGTCCTCCACAAATACGACGTTCTTTTTTAGTAAATTATTTCGGATTCCTTTTAGTAAATGTATACAAATGTATGATCTCTTCTCCGTCAATTCATACCCCATTCCTTTATACTCGCTGTCTTTACGAAGATAATTCCCCGAGGTCTCTTTTTTCAAATGATTTATTGCGGCTACATTTGACTGGGCCTGGTCACATATAGTAGCCACGATTTTTAAGCCAGTGCTCCTGACTTGCCGCACAACTTCTTTTAGCAGTCGCTCGATATTCCCACTACTCATTCCACTGCGAGTGAAATAATATGCCACAGGCTGTTTGAATTTTTTTGAAATTCCACGCACCATAAATACCAACGCGTGGTCTGCAAATTCACTAGTTTTAAATTCGGTCCCCAAATTTTCGAAACCTTCGACTTCGTCTTTATGTGTGTTGTATTGAAGATTTGCAGATATTGACATTTCGTCAAAAATGAGTGTGCAGAATTTCTCCCTGCTTCGCAATTTATCTACAGACTTCTTTAAATTTCCGCGTTATTAACAATAACATCCGTAGAGGCATGATACACTTTCCTTTTGCCACTTAATATTTTATTTATATAATTGCAATAATTGTGGCACAGAAATTTCAACAAAAAATCTATGGAATCTTCATACAAGTTATGCTTCATACACATAAAAATATTATTTGGGATGTGCTTTATTATAAACCTCATCATTTGTTTTTTTTAAATTCTTTTTAAAACAAAAATATTTAAGATTTTGGTTCACAAAAGTTTTCACATTGTTGAGAAAATTGGTAAACTGCGGTGTAAGGGTTAATAAAGCATTAGGCTTATAACTCAACGCAGCTGTAATGCTACCGTCCGAGCTAGTGGTACAAATGTCCTTTTTACAGTCAACGCAATTTTTCTTTTCTAAAATTTTTTTCCCAATGTAGCCTGCTACATACTCGGTCCCCAAATCTTCGAAACCCTCGACTTCGTCTTTATGTGTGTTGTATTGAAGATTTGCAGATATTGACATTTCGTCAAAAATGAGTGTGCAGAATTTCTCCCTGCTTCGCAATTTATCTACAGACTTCTTTAAATTTCCAAAAATTCGTTTGTTGATGCCTGTGTGCAGTGGAATTTTTTATCAATAACGACATCATCGTTTTCCTCGATGGCAAGGCGAACATCTTCGAAAGAAGGCGATAGCCTTTGCCGCTCTGTTTGTATAACGACAATGCCATGACTTTGTCGTCATTGGTAAAGCGGCGTCCTCTCGGTTTTGAGTTTTTTATTCCTCATCTGGCACATTATGAATTTAAAAGTTGTCTTGTCGACGGACTCTAAAAGATTTCTAAAGAAATCCGATTCCGCCATCTGCTCAGCAGCACTTAACCGTTGTTTGTATGAGAGGCACCGCTTAGCTATTTTATTGTGCTGGTCCCGAAATTGCACAGTAGCTTTGTACAAATGGACCTTTCTTGGAGTTAGTTCTGATTTCTTGGAGTTTATCTCACGAAGTAAATTTCTTTTTCCCTGCAATTTTACAAAAAAAAAATTAAAACATATTTTAAAATAAATGCCTGCAGTAATGCGAATAAAATGATGAAATAAGAAAAACCTTCACCCGCTTTATATCAAGAAAATTGTTTTATACTAAGCAGTAGCAACCATTAAACAATTAAATATGTGAACATATCTTGGCATAAACTGATATTGACAGTTAAGAGATGAATTTAAAACGTAAAAAGTAGTCATTTAAATCAAACTTTATACAACAGTGTACTATCGCTAACATTTTTCTATGGAAATAAAGAAAATGTTAACGATCATATAAAGATGTATCCATAGAATAATATATTGACTTTTATTTTAAAATAATCATAAAATGCAAAAAATAACAATACTCTATATCATGAAATATTGTATTAAGTCGAGAGGATTAAAGATATTCGTCTTTAATCCGTTCATAGAATCCAAGAATCCTTTCAAATTAAGTAGAAAATTCTTAATTAGGAACAAAGAGAAAGGTCAACTTTGGTAGATCTCTTAATCCTTTTCCTAATCCCTTGCAACCGTTACATATTTCTGGGTAATAGTAAATCTTATACAAAATTGTGTACATAGACATAATGTTCTGTCTAACATTGTTTGATTATTTTTTGTTAAATTTTATTTTCTTAAACTGTCAGTTTTAAGAAGAAAATGAATTGTTTTCTATCCAAAGCACTCTTATTTCAGCCAGATATAAATAAAATACAAATAAATCTACCATGCATTTTTCTCAGTTATTTTGTTATATTAGTATATAAAATATATATATCGTTGAATTCAGAAAAAAATACTCTATCGAATAATCTAAAAATAAACATATGTTCCCATTTAAAATAAGAAAGTTGTGTCCTGTATTTTGAGAACCACTGGTTGAAAAAAATTTTTTTTTTGCTCATTGTATTAGTCTTGTAAAATGGTGGTTCTTTGCTAATTTAACCAACCTCGTAGCTCTTATAGTTCTCGAGATAGCAATGGTGGCACTTTTAAATGGAACACCCTGTATACACATATATATATATATATATATATATATATATATATATATATATATATATATTTATTGCAACAGTACGTACCCACCTCATCCGTACATACAATTATACTTTAGCCAAAAATCATCTAGTGGAAGGTTTAACTTACCCTACGTTGTGTTTATCTAAATAAGTAACCCTTCATCGTCGTAATACAGAGTAGCTGTTAAAAGTGGAGGAATCGGGACAGGTATTTGATAAAATAAAAGAATGATATTCACTACAAAAAAAAGATACGAGTAGATAAAATATCTAACTTGTGCATTTATTTATAATTAAGAAAATCATAGAGTGCTGTGGAATATTACGCTTTCTGGTATTCACCTTATGAACCTGAGGGAAACCACAGCCAAAACCTCAGGTAGAGAAACAACTTTGAATATTTAACAATCATATAAAAATATTGCTTTCAATTCATAAAGAGTTGTACCAATAATTTATGATAAACATACGTATTTGTTAAAATTATATGACTGGGATCCAAACTGATATTGTTGCTCACAACTGCAATTGTGTGTGTGCTGGTTTGTATAATTATATTTGTTGGTTCTTTCGTTTATAGGGCGCTATGTTTTGTCAGTTGTGTTTTTGCAATTGTTTATATTTTGTATGGTCTGAATCGCAATGACTGGCCCTTGAGCTCACAGTTCTTCCGGCCACAATAGCTCTCGGTCAAACGAACCGGCCACGGCGGGACACAGTCAAAGAGATCAGAAATTATTATTGGTAGTTTGATTTGTGGCAAACACCCAGATTTACAATTGTTAGTCAGTCAATATCAGATCGTTTATATTTAATAAAAATATGACATCATTGTGACAACTATAAAACAATACAAATGACACATACCTGGCTTGTCCGAGTCGCGCCATCGTTGGTGGGAATTTAAACGGTTTCAGAGAGAAGACAAGGTGCCAGACATCAGCCTCGTGCTACTCATGACAGCGGGTTCAGAGGGTCCACCAGGTCGTCTAGGTGCCAGACATCAGGCCTCGTGCTACTCATAGACGATCTTAGTGGGGAGGATACACTGTCAAGGTGCCAGACATCAGGCCTCGTGCTACTCATGACAGCGGGTTCAGAGGGTCCACCAGGTCGTCTAGGTGCCAGACATCAGGCCTCGTGCTACTCATAGACGGTCTTAGTGGGGAGGATACACTGTAAAGTTGCCAGACATCAGGCCTCGTGCTACTCATGATAGCGGGTTCAGAGGGTCCACTAGGTCGTCTAGGTGCCAGACATTAGGCCTCGTGCTACTCATAGACGGTCTTAGTGGGGAGGATACACTGTCAAGGTGCCAGACATCAGGCCTCGTGCTACTAATGATAGCGGGTTCAGAGGGTCCACTAGGTCGTCTAGGTGCCAGACATTAGACCTCGTGCTACTCATAGACGGTCTTAGTGGGGAGGATACACTGTCAAGGTGCCAGACATCAGGCCTCGTGCTACTCATGACAGCGGGTTCAGAGGGTCCACCAGGTCATCTAGGTGCCAGACATCAGACCTCGTGCTACTCATAGACGGTCTTAGTGGGGAGGATACACTGTCAAGGTGCCAGACATCAGGCCTCGTGCGACTCATGACAACGGGTTCAGAGGGTCCACCAGGTCATCTAGGTGCCAGACATCAGGCCTCGTGCTACTCATAGACGGTCTTAGTGTAGAGGATTAGGGAGGTAGCGAAGTGAAGTCAAGGAGACCAGGAAAACATACCTCGGACAAGCCAAGCATACGTGGAGTCCTGGATCAGACTCCCCGAGTACAACTTTGAACTCGGATTATATACAAAAATATCCCTCTTCACTCCTTCAGAACTAGGGTGTTTCGGGGGTAGTGTCTTCCCTCACCACCACGATCCAGACGCTTGATCATGGAATCTTCTAGAATTTGTTTATCAAACTGTAGGTACAGGTTCAGCGTCTCGCAGTATGTCCCTTTCAAGTGGTTTGGCCATCTGGCTTTAGCGCCAAGACGTGTAGTCCATGGGCGTGCGGATGATCCCTTGAGTACTTTTGTGCATTTCCAAATATCTAATAAAAACATTATATTCTCTACTATATTACCTATTTTTTTTAAGTTAGCAGTACCATCTGCAAAGATTATATTGTGACACCTGTCCTAGCGTGACATAGGTAAATTTATATTAGTTAAAATCTATTATCTTATTTATTTAGGGCGTATTTTATTATGGAATATTTGAACTGATGTGTTGTAATAACACATCATTTTAGAGGCTATAAGAATGATTCCAATACATAATAATTTACCAACTTTATGTTGTTAAAGTTATTTGTAATTAAATGATAACTGAAAGGACATGGTTTTTACCAATATGATACTGAAATCGATATTCCTGTTATTTAAAATATTTAATTTGCATATCCGAACATATTTAAACAACGATATAATTTTATATAATAATCTACGAAAGTATGAATACCGTATAGAAATTCGTGAAATCTACGCCTATGCTCCAAATACAGATAGTGGAATGTATACAATATTTCCGTATGTGGCAAGTGTTTTCTGACCTGGCCTACTAAATGTAAACAAATCCAACCTTTGACTAGTTTAAAAATGAAAACAGATGCAATCACAACAATAAAAATATTTTATCTTAATAAAGATTATTTCTAATATTAATAATAACAAAATTATACATGCTAGCTGTACTGCTTCAATATATAAATATATATATATATATATATATATATATATATATATATATATATATATATACTTTAAAAACGTGTATAACAGTCAATAAACGATATTCATTTCTGACACATTTATATAACAATCGTGCAAAGTTGTTTTGGCTACTTTTCACTTTTAAATTTTTGCAGATTGGGCCAATGGGAATAATTGTACTCTAAAAGTACATGTCTACTTAGTCCTACATTTACTTTTAAAGAAATATATTTATTTATATTACAAATGTGACAATACATTTACTGATATAATAATATTGTTTAATCAAAATTCCTGTTTCTGGCGTATTATTATTTCTTTAAAATTAAAGTATGAGTGTAGACATTCAAAAATTATATTAAATTAAAATTCAATAATAAATAACGATAATGTAATAAAACTCACCAGTAGTGGAACTGGAAATTTTGCGTGGCCTCTTCTTGCTAGGCGTCGATAGTACACCAGGTACATTATTACTGAAAACCTTTTCAGCAACAATGTTCGTTGTAACTGTAAATGAAATAGAAAACGGTAAGAAACAATTCCTACTTAACAGGGAACTTAATATTTTAAAAACAAAATGTAAACAGTTTTAATATGAAACTCTATTTACCTAGTGTACGTTCTTCTACTGCAGGGTTTCTTAAACTTTTTGCAATCACGAATCACTTTCACAATACAAATAATTCCACGGACCCCTATGAAAGAATATCTTAATATTAAGTAAAGAAAACAAACTAATTTATATTGAAAAATCACTTTTATTAGTTGGTAGTTATAATGGCACTACTCTTATTTCTAATCTAAAGCTAATGAGAAGGATGTTGCTGTTTGGCCTGGATAAGAACGTTAAATTGTGGAGTTGTCTTCGACAAAGCAAGGCGACGTTCAAGCGATTTCTACTTTTTGTTTTTATCGACACCAAAACCGAGAACCCGGCCTCACAAAGATACGTAGTAGCAAATGGTATCAGAACGGACATAGCTCGCTTGACAAGAAGAGGGTAAGCTTCACTCAAAGAACACCAAAACTCGCCAAGAAATTCAGCCTTCAAAACTGCTTTAGACCTCAAGTTAATTAATTCATCTTTGATAAGATCTTCATCGCTGATGCTCTCAATTTCAATTAAAAATGGACTTTGCACCCATGTTTCTTTGACAAGTTGTTCGGAGCTGAAATAACCTTCAAAAGACGTCTGTAATGTTTCCAGATGTTTAGAAATTTCGTTTTGAATTTTTGATGTAATTTTCATCATGTTCCCGTCACCCCCAACTAACTCTTCACTCACTAACTCTTCCAACATCGGAAAATTTGCGAAGTTATCTGATTCTATCCTCCTTTTCCAAAGAGGCAGTTTACATAAAAAACCTTTCAACCGTTCAGATGCATCCGCGATAGTCAATGCAGGACCCTGAAGAGACAGGTTAATTTCGTTCAAATGAGAAAATATACCTGCTAAGTATGCTAGCCCTTGTAAAAAATCTTCGCTCTCGAGATATTCATAAAGTGTATTTAGTTTATCTTTCAAAAAAAGTAACACTTCTGCTTGCAACTCAAACAAGCGCTTTAAGACTTGTCCCCTTGACATTCAACGAACTTCTGTGTAGTAAAGCAGTACTTCATGTTCCGATCCTATTTCTTGACAAAGTCTTTTAAACAGGCGGTGGTTTAAGGCTCTTGCTCTGATGAAGTTAATTATTTTCACACATATCGACATAACTTCCTTCAAATAAGTGGGCAAAGTTCGTGAAGCTAAGGCGTGTCGATGTAAGAAACAATGAGTGATTATGACATGAGGGATCTCTTTTTTGATCAAAGCTGCAAAACCAGATATGTTACCAGGCATTGCCGGAGCTCCGTCAGTGCATATGCTACCAAGTTTAGTTCTCCAATCGATATGATGTTCGTTAAAAAATCTTTTAACCATCTCAAAGACGTCGGAAGCCTTAGTAGTCGCTAAGAGCGAGTCACAAAAAAGAAATTCTTCTTTGATACTACGTGTATCATGATGGACGTAACGAACAAAAACCAAGAGTTGGCTACATTGTGAAACATCGGTGCTTTCATCCAATTGCACACTGAATGGAAATGGTGAAGCATTCAGTTCTTCAATAATTTGCTTCAAAACATTTGACGACATTTCAATAATTCTGGAATGAATTACATCGTTTGATAAAGGAACAGCTTCTACCTTCTTTCTTTGATCCTTACCACATACAAGTTCCACAACATCCAGTGCACAAGGCTTTACTAATGTTTCCGCGATTGTGTGTGGCTTCTTTTGCTGAGCAATACGGTAAGCAACCTTGTACGACGCCTCAAGACAAGGTTTTTGTGTCGGGATGAATCCAAGTTTAGGTAAAGTGCCGGCTTTTTCAAACCGAGCTTTTTTAGTATGAAATTCGTCAATACTGTCAGATATATTTCCAGGGTGGACAGTTTTAAGATGTTCCGACAACTTTGCTGGTTTCATACTTCCATTAGCAAACACTTTACCGCATAAGAAGCACTGCGGTTTTTGAGTTCCATCACGTTCAGTTATGAAAGTAAAGCCAAAAGTAACATAAGAGTCATCATACTTTCGTTTTTTTGACATTTTCTTGAACAAGCTGAAACAATGTTACGTACAAATAAGTATGTTAGCACAGAATAGATAATAGTACTACGTACAGAAGGATCACTGCGCAGAACGCTTTATTAATATTTATATATATATATATATATATATATATATATATATAATAAATATATATATATATATATAACATATATATATAATATATAATATATATATATACATATATATACAAATCCATTTGTTACATACCTTTTAATTTCACTATGAAATCAACTTATAAAAATGATGCAAGCTATGGTTTTAATACTCCGCGCCGTACGCAGTGCAGCGCAGCACAATAAACACGTCCACTTGTATTGCTAGCGTATGCGGGTGTAAGAGCGAGGGAGGGGGCCCGCGCCCCGAGCGTCCCCCGGACTTCACACAGCGATCATCGGTGCAGTGCACCAATCAGAAACAAACATGAAACAACTGCGCTGCTAAGAAACCCTGCCCAGTTTAGTCTTTGTTCAATTAACTCACGTTTTGTGACTTTTTTTTTAATTGACCTACTGCGGACCCCTGGTACACATGCTACGGACCCCCTAGGGGTCCATGGACCCCACTTTAAGAAACCCTGTTCTACTGCAACAGGAGTGACAGGAATTTGCTCAGTTGATGTCGACGCCACGGACGTTGGAAACGCAAAATTTGTAAAAGCGTTTTCGGAACCTTCATATAAATAAACCTATGAATTAATACATATATTAATATAAATAAGTTTGTTTCACTTTTCCTGGCAAATGAAGTGAAGGCAACGAATACACTTTCAATTTTTTAGAATTTAGAATCCTGCACTCCTCAGAAAAGTGCTTGTCGCATATAGCATAGTTTCTATGCACTTTCATTGAATCTATGTCAAATAATTTTGCAAATCCAATCCGTTCCAACCAAGGTTGTAGGTATTTTGACCAGTGTGGTTTTAACCACAGGTTTTAACCGTCCCGGACGAAATGTATTTTGACCACTGGTCAAAACACTTTGCGACCAATCAAATGGTAGGATATTTAACAAAGAATTCAAATTTTAAAATTATAACATAAGCACCAAACTTTTATTTTAAGTTTTATTAAAGTAAATAAAGAACATTACGTAATAAAAAATATATAAAGGAATATTTATTAGAGTACAGTTTGAATTTTAGTTATAATGTACATTATACATTAATACTCACATTTGTCAGTCATGTTTTTGTCTTTAGCAATAGCGTTTAGCATTCGATACGATGTGACTAGTTTTGAAGCAGTTTCTAATTCTAATCGGTTTCTGATTTTGTTTTGTATGTAGCTAAAATTCGAGAAAATTCTTTCTATACTTGCAGATGATGCAATGCAATTCTGCAAATGTACAACAAAACATAGAAAGTCAGAGTTTACTGTATTTTTTAATGATAACCACCACGTCGATGCCTTAACATTTTCGCGAACGACAGTCGAAAAAAATGATTTCGGAAAGGGCTCTTCTTGCGCCTGAAATTGTATAACTAACGGTAGAAAGTGTTCATTTATCTCCTCGGATAACCATTGTCTTGCCTGTTCTGCTTCTTTTGCAGTTATATTATTTCCCAAATATCTGGGGTGTAACATATAAGCTAGAATGTGAGCATGAGTGATACAATTATTGTATCTATTTTGAATAAATTTTTTATATTGTTTAAATCCTCGTCACTTAAAATTTTTTACCACTCATGCACAACATCGGCAATTGTTGCAGAATCCCCTTGCAAAGTGTCCAAGGCAATTGCAATTGGTTTAATTTGTTTTAACAAATATTTTGTATCCTTATAAATAACTGCATTATTAATTAATGAACTTATTTTTCCATCGATATCACTTTCGTGGTTATCGACAATTTTAATAAAAAATTCCCGATTTTTTAAAAATGTTTCTATACAGGTAATATGACTGTTTCATCTGGGATCTCCAGGAATTTGTGGAATTACAGATCCTTTACATTCATTCAAATGACCTTTGGCGCTGTGATTATTTCGAAAATATTTTTGTATTTCCACTACTTGCGATACAACAGTGTTTATATTTTTATTGCAAAAATGTCGCAACCCAAAAGATTGAGATAATGAGCTGCACACCCATAAGTTATGAAGAATTTAACACTGTCATCTTCGTTTGAAAAAAAGTTTCGCAAATCGGATCTCATACGCACCATTTTATTTTCATTGTCGCTAACAAAACTGTTTACTATGCAACCGTATTTATCTTTTGCTTCCTGTATTGCGTTTTTTGCAATTTGTAAACAAAAGTCTGCAGTTTTTTTGTTTGAACCAGTATCTATAACGGATAGAAAATAAGTTTTCTTTCCTGTGGATAAGCAGTTGGTACTCCATCCATCTTGAATTAAGGTAACATGTTGATCTTTTAATTCGATTGTAGCTTCATGTGTAACCTGTTCAGTAACTTGATTCAATAACTCGGTAGCTAATTTCTGCCTATTTGGAGGATTGTAGCCTGGACGTAGAGTTTCAATCATTTGTTTGAAATAGAACCTGTTTGCATGATTAAAAGGAACATTACAGGAATAAAAATACTTTGCTATGGCTAGATCAATTTTAGCACTCTCGGATTTATTAGTTTTGATGACATGTTGAGATATTTCCGATTGAATTTGACGTGAAGGCAATTTGAATGAGTCGGATTCTGCTGATGACGATGAATCGGGAGTAACAATAGATGTTAGTTGCTTTTTTAAAGGGCTCCTATTTCGAGTAGTATCGGTTTCATTACTTTCAGAATCAGAGGAACTATGTGTACTGGCATGTGCATGACAATGAAAAGAAGTAGTGCTACACTTGTGTCGATGTGTTCTCATTCGCATAGCTTTCGCGCTTACCATCTTCTTACAATTTTCGCATTTTGCTCCTATTACTTTTCCACTATTATCATATACAGTTTCAAAAAATTGCCATATTATGTCCTTGTGACGGCCAGACGATGTTATATTGGAGCTCATAATGGACTCTTTCTGTTTCTTTTTTATTAATGTAATACTGTAACATAAAAATAATTTCTAAATAAGCACGACATAATACTTAATTGTTACGTACCTGCTCACGCCACGAGAATAGACCTGGAAAGTGGTGACGTCATGCCGCCATGTTTGTTGAGGTAGGTCATAGCGTACTTTCCAAACAAACTTTTAGTCCCGTTTGATTAGCATTGACGTGAATTAAAAACCTGTGTATTTTTTTAAAATATATTTAATATATTTGATTTATTTTCAAGGTAAGTGATGTAGTAGACTTTAATTTACTTAACTATGTATGAATTTTACTCCTTTTACTTCAAAAATGGTCTGAAATGAGAGATTTGGTTAAATCGTTTTTTGAGGTTATTTTGTTTCAACTTTTATTTTCCATTTACAATTATTTGAACAGTATTTTCGAAAAAAAAAGAATGCTTAATAATATTTAAAACTATTATCTATATGGCTGAGTAGTTATGTAGTTGTTTAATGCCGTGTTATTTTAAATTTTAGATGGTTATGTGTTTTGCACCTGACTGCAAGCATTATAGCACAAAACACGGATGTCGCTTTTTTGTTTTTCCAAAGGATCAGAAGGAGAAAACCTTATGGTTGAAATTGCTAAGGTAATAAAAGTAAAGCAGACGACTTATGTTTAATATTTTTATTTGTTATGAGTTATTTACAATTAAATATGTTTGCAGACGTGAAGACCGTGAACCATCAAAATATTCGTTGGTATGCAGTTGCCATTTCAAGGATGGTGACAGAAATAATCGACCAACGATTTATGAACACAATAAAGAAAAGTGATTTAAATTATCTCCTGAAAAAAAGAAACGAAGGTACATAGGGGAGATCCTTGTACTTTGGGACAAAAAAAAGTTCTTTGTGATAATATTTGCAGCGTATAATTTTTATTGATTATTAATATAGAATACAAAAGATAATATTATTTTTAAGTGAAGGAAACAATAAAACTGTTAATAAAATTAAATACAAAACAACAAAAAATATTTTTCTGTAATAACCTTTGTGTCCTGAAGTACAAGCATTGTAATATACTTTGGGACATAGATGTTTGTACCTTGGGACAGTGTAGCAAATTCTATTCTACATTATAAGCTGATACGTCTATTTCAAATTTAAGCTCCTCATTTTGTCTAGCAGTACCTGCAACTACCTGTGGTTTGCCAAGTGCAATTATGGCATCGCTCTTTGGCAGTTCGTACTCTATATTTTTGTGTTAATTTATTTTTTTATATTTTACATTAAAAGTATCGTCATCAATGCCTGTGATTACAGCAACGTAATATTTTGTTATTCTTTTGGTTTCTAATTTTGCTAAAATATAGTCGCCAATCTTAAGTTGTTCGGTCTCATTATTTGTTTCTATCTCTGCTTCTCCAAATTCAATGTCTTCTAGAGAATCATCTGTATCTTCCAGCAATTCGTCTTCTGAACTACTCTCAGAACTGCTGTATTTTAAAATTTTCTTAATCTTTTTCTTAATAGCTAATTCTTTCTTCTTTGTCTTATTTTTCATCTGTGCCTGCATTTCAAGTTCATTTTTTTCTGGAGTATCAGTAACAATTCGGCATCTACCTGGTTTCCTACCCCCTCTTTTACCTTCCTTCCTTGGTTGAGCTTTTGGAAATAGTCGGTACTTGCTCTGGTGTGTGATGTTCCCTTGATGGTCCAGTTTGAGGCTGTTCTTCCGAATTAGATGGGGTCTGTGGAATTAATCTATCTGTCACAAAAGAGCTCAAATATTCATCATCTTTGAAAACGTTCCTGTCAATAAGATATATTCCTGTAACAGAAAATCCTGATTGGACGTTTTTAGGTGTAAACGCCAGTGGATAAGCCTTCCCGACACATTCAGCCACATGATAAATTGACATTGGCGTGCCACAATGAACCAGTAGCCATTCATTACACGCAGTGTTAAAATATTTTTTTAAAGGCACAAATACGGTTCTATCAAGTGGTTGCAATTTGTGGCTTGTATGCGGAGGAAAAGTTAACATCGTTATTCCTGCAGTTTTGGCTAAGTCTAGAGCCTCAATTGAGATGTGACTCACATGGTTGTCCATAATCAACAGCACTCTATTTTCAGTGGTAGAATGAGCGTGTTTAATAAAGTGATGTAGATATTCAATAAATATTGAACTATTTGACCACCCACTTGGATTTGCACTTCCTATACTTCCTACAGGGGCACCGTTCAGCATGTGATCTTTGAAATATACTCGCGGAAAAACAAACATAGGCGGTATTGAATTGCCAATTGCGTTAATACTTGCTATAAGAGTAACATTTATACCCCGCTCAGCTGACGTCATGCTACCAACTTGTTTAGACCCTTTTGCTGTAATAACTCTAACTGGTGTATGTACAGTTGACATACCCGTTTCGTCAACATTGTAAATATTTTCCGGAGAAAAGTGATAGCGTTGCATAACATCTTCAAGTTTATCAAAAAATGTATTTACGTTTGTTCTATTAAATGAAGTTGCTCTTGCCAAACTAGTTGCTTGTGGTTTTCTTAATGATATTCGTGGATGTCTTCGTAAGAAATACCTAAACCATTCTTTGTCTGCTTTTTTATTTGTATCCCAAGAAACAGGATATTTCATGTTATTAGCCACAGCATAGTTAAATGCTAGTTTTCTTACTTCATGGGTTGATAAACCATAGTGCATATTAGCACATTCTAACAAATATGCAACTAATTCATTTTCTTGTGTTTCTGTTAAAACTTTTTTAACATCCTGAGCAGCACTGTAAATAAATTTTTCGCCTCCGCTTGCTTTATGCTTAAGAATATGTCTTGAAAGAGTAGATTTTGATATTCCATAGTGGTCAGCAGCTTGCCGAACGCTGAAATTATTTTCTAAAACTAAGCGGGCTGCAGCAGTAACATTTTTTTCATCTGATTTAATCCTTTTTTTGTTTAATTTACTTCTTGGCATCTGCAATTAAAGTTTCATATGATGAATAAAAAATTTTAGTATAAGATTTTTACTTTGGGACACGTCCCAAAGTACAAACCAAAAGGTGTCCCAAAGTAAAAGCCAAGCTATTATTTTTTTAAAAGTTTAGTTTTATTAAAAGGTTAAGTTTAAAACACAAATTCTTTTGAAAATACATAATCTAATATTTGCTCTTCAAGATAACATAAGCAAATAATAATAATTTAGCTTACCTTGGATTGAAACGAGTTCGATGTTCTCAGATAATAATTCACTTCCTATCCTATACAACACCTCAGTGTTGCCAGATGAATGAAAAATAAATCCTTAAGTTAAAGCAAGAAAAATCCTTAGAATTCTTTAAATAATCTACAAATAAGTAAACGCGCGGGAAATTCAAACTGTAAAATAATTTTTGATAAAACAAATTGCAGTTCCCACCACTTTATCTGTGTACTATCTTTTTATATTTAATTTGATAAGAAAACGCAAATGTTATATATAAATATGTGTATTTATTTGTGATCCTTTTACAAAAAAAAGAAAAAACAGCCATTCAGGTACATAATAATCACAATAAAAAATTAACTTAAAACTAGTAGTTTTATGGTTATTTGCTCTTGTATAAATTATCTGATTTCATCAGATTTATGTGTTCTTTGGTTATATTAAATGATTTACAACAATCATTTTTACATTCATTTCGTAGTACTGCGACAGAATTTAAAGATGTTGCTCCAATTTTATTCCTTTTTTTAGTTTTGACATCATTCACAACTGAGAATACCCTTTCCGTTTCCGCGTTGCTATGCGGTAACGACATACAAAGTTTTGCTAATTGTGCTACATTGTAAAATAAAAGGTCATGATTGTAATTTTTTACAGATTCTAAATAATGCCAAAACTGAGGAATACTTGTTCATTTATAGGTAGCCTTTTTTTCATATCTATGGCAGCGCTAATGTAAAATTCTAAACATTTTTTTCTTATTGATAACTGAATATCGTCTGGTAATTGCTTTAAATAAGTATTACAAGTACCTCCTAGGTCTATATTTTCAATTTGTTTAAATTTTGTAGGATCATTGTAATCCATTCCTACATCATTTACGTATTCAGGTTTAATATAATGAGCTATCAGTTGATAAAATAATTTTTTGCTTTCAGCAGCCAAATCTTGTATGAGAAGCTTTTTGCTCTGAAACAAAGCGTTAAATATATTAAAATATTTTAAGACATAATTTAAAAAATATAAGTACGCTTTAGTACAATTATTCTTTAATTGTTCATAGATATATTCTACTTGTAATGATTTTTCTTCGCGCACAGCCAATTCAAAGTAATGCTCTAGGACACACCAATTTTCTAAAACTCTGGAAACACAATGTTGCATACATAACCATCGTGTTGCACAAAGTTTCAACATTTTTTTAGTTTCAACTTGAAAGTATTCTTGAAATTCTACAAGCTGAGCTGTACGCTTTGAACTCATAGAGAAGTAACTAGCAACACTTTTTAAAAATTCTTCTGGAGTTCTTGATAATTTGGAGCAAGCTTGACTTGCTACCAATGCTGAAGAGTGGCAAATGCACGGTACGATGACAAGTGAATCAACGTTTGCTTTTAGTCTCGTCATAAAAGAATTTTTTGATCCAAGCATGGTATTAGCATTGTCAGAAGCCAAGCCAATAACATTTTTTTACTGGTATTTGTTTATCTTTAAGACAATTTTCAAAAGCTTGGTAAAGTTTTTCCGCACTGGCATCTTTTGCGTCAATAGTTATCAGTTCTAATATTTTGTCACAAACGTCACCTTGCGTATTAACATATTTTACCACTACACAAAATAATTTTTGTAAACTTTTGTCCGTACTTTCGTCCACTAGTATGCTAAATTTCTTCGTTCGTAACTTCATCGTATCTATTTCAGCTTTCTTGGCAAGTACGTTATTAATTACACTGGTAACTTTTCTCCGTCCTAGTTGAATATCTTTTATTATGGTGGAATCGGGTGAAATTTCCTTCAGTAACGGTACTAAATGGTCTACGATACCAAAAGCTACATTGTGTTGGGAAAAGTTTGATAATTTTATTTCTGCTTCAAGAACTTTAATGTTATGTATAGTTGATGTTTGGAAATAATTATTAATTGGTTTCACCCCAGCATGTTTCTTTACATTACACTTATGTTTTTCGGAAGCTGAATGTCTCTTTATTTCGGTTAAACCACACTTTAGTTCAACATTACAGGCTTTGCACATACATTTATGTTTATTTGATTCATGTCAGCCTTTAAAATTTGGGTTATTTTTCCATTCTTCACGGAATTTTTGTTTTTATGTTTTTGTAGTAGTCATTTCATGCCTAATTTTTAATTTTTTTGTAGGAGTTGACGGCTTGCTAAAATGTTAGTTACAGTTGGTTAATACGAGTACAATTATTTATACATTGTAATTACTTACGAATAAGAATCCATATCGGAATCTGATCCTGACGAACACATTTTTAAGGTTACACGTGGTTACAACGCCATTGCACAAACAGTCACAAAAATGTGGCGATGGCGTATAGGTTAGCGCCGCACGTCGCCACGTCGCATGCGCCCATTCGTAAATAAGAGTGAACTTAGCAATAAGAATAATTCATTTAAATATGATTCGCTAGAGGACTCTAGTAGATTTGAGTAGAACAAAAAATAATTCTAAATATATGTAAATTTTAACTATAAATATAATAGTTCGCTATTATGATGGATTAACTTAAGTATTATAAAAAAATCCTTAGATTCAAGTAAATTTGCAAAAAAAATCTTTATATCCTAAAACATACAAAAAAATCTTTAGTTCTAAAGATAAAATCCTTAATATGGCAGCACTGCAACACCTTAACACGCAAAACATAAAATGGCTACTGAAATTCCACTATATTATAAGACGTATAGACATCTAGTGTACAAATGCATAACTGCTAGCAATATTGGCGCTCAATTTCAAATAAAACAATAATAAACTTGTGTGTCCCAAAGTACAAGCTGTCCCAAAGTACAAGGATCTCCCCTACTTATTTACTAATAATATTAAAAAATTATTGAATACAAAATTAATACCGTGTTCCACTTTACAGGCATGTATCACCTTTAAAAAAGTGCGTACCATCAACGACAACGACAGAGCTGAATCCAACAGCTCCGTCTACAAGTACATTCAAACCGAAGATAAGTAAATCAATATCTACCATGCCGGAAAAATTAAATGTACCATCTACATCAAAAGAATATGTTACTCCAACTTCTGTACCAATATATTGTACATCAGAAGAGCACGAAACAGCATCGGAAACTTCTACAGCCGGTATACATCCCAGTTTGCGAAAATTTCGAATCTTTAGATATTCAGGAACCCAGAGAACATCATTTCGCAGCCATGAAAGAAGCCCAAATGTATTTTCTACAGCAGCAAGTCACCGATTTGACGGCACAAGTGAAAAATCTGTCAGTTTCATTTTCCTGGGATCATATTGCGAATAATGAAAAAAGGATTTTAATGTATACAGGCTTGCCTAACAAAGACATTTTCATGACGCTATTCCATTTAATAGATAATTTTGAAATGAAATATTATTATGGTTGGTCTGTGGTTGGAGTATCAAAAATAAACCAATTACTTTTAACATTAATGAAATTAAGGCTCAATTTAAACCATGAAGACTTAGCATGTAGATTGAATGTTAGTCGAACAACAGTGTCCAACATTATTTTTACATGGATCCATGCTTTGCATGAAGTAATTTTCGAACAGCTAATGAAAGAAATTTCAGATCGCCGTAAAAATAAATTATGTTCACCTGCCGCTTTCAGTACCTTCACAAATTGTAGGACTATTATAGATTGCACTGAAATCCGAGCAATTTCTCCAAAAAATATGGAAACAACAACTGACATACAGTAGTTATAAACACATGAATACCTGAAAAGGTATGATAGGAGTTGCACCAAATGGTGTCTGCACTTATTTGAGTAATTTGTGTCCCGGTTCAACTTCAGATAATAAATTATTCGAACACTGTGGCCTTGCAGAAAAATTAGTTGCAGGTGATCTTGTAATCGTTGACAAAGGTTTTTTAATTGGCGATTTATTACCGGAGGGAGTAAATTTAACTATTCCTCCATTCTTAACAACTCCACAATTTACGGAAGAGCAAATGCTACAAACCCAAAAAATAGCTTGAGCTCGGATACACGTGGAACGTGCAATTCGACGTATTAAATGTTACGATATTTTAAATAAAATACCTAGTACATTAATTCCAATATCGTCCTATGTATTTCAAGTTTGTGGAGCTCTCACTAATTTTCAATTTCCTCTAATTAAGGAAGAAGAAGACATGTTTTGCAGCAGTGAATATTGAAATGAAATAAAAACATGTTAGTTAATAATGTATTTTATTTGTTTATTTTAACAACTGTTTAATATAATAATTAAGATAAAATTGTTGTAAAACATTTATATTATTTTCCCACACATTATCTCTTTCTACATCTAACAGAATACACTCTGATGGTGTCCAAATTAATAAATGACATATAATTTTATTTAATATCCATAATTGCCCCTGTATCTGGTGGTAATAATTATGATTTTTATTTATTACATAGCTGTCATTTTCAAATTTGATTATGTAATTCTTATCATTTTTGATGCCTTCGTATAATGACTGCTCTCGGTATTTGTATGGGCATTTAACCTCTAGAGTAGCATCTTCTCCAACTCCCAAAAATCCGCATTCGTGCAGCCAGATCCCACATTGTTTCACCTGTTTACCGGTTTGATCCTCAAACATCTTCACTGCTGCTGCTTCATGCAGCCTTTCCCATTGGATAGCACGAACTCCATCCAAATTATAATATTCTGCAAGATAATAAATTATTACTGGATTATGATATATGACGACATAAAATGAGTAAAATTTACCTGGCAATTGTTTAAATAATGTTTCTGTATATCTATTTCTTCTAACTGCATCCAATACAATACCAAATTTACTTGCAGTTAATCGTTTTTTTCTGCACATAAGCCAATTGTCATTTTTAAACTGTCCAATTGTGTTTTGGAATATTATTTTAATTTCGTCCAGGCCCAATTTTAATTTATCTTTCAAATATTCTTCTTTTTGAGATGAATTACAATATTCATTTGATTGAAGTATGTCTTCGACATTAGCAAATACCTTATCGAAGTCACTTGGTGGAGCTGTGCTGAGCAACCAAGTAAAACCAACTGCACCATTAAATTTAGAGAGCTCTTCAGCTAACTGGTCTATTTCTTTTTGACTTATTTCCGTCGTTGTAGACCTATGTTCTTTAGGTACAAATATTTCTTGAATAGTTTTTGTGTCAGATTCTCTAGGCCTTCGAACACTCCATGAGCAGGATGCGCCTGTCACTGAAATATTGTAGTGCGCAAATATAGCTAAAGCTGACATAAAACTTGGCCTCTTGGACATGTGCATACAGCATAAGAAATTAAGTTCTCCGTAGTTAAATATATCTAAAAAAAATAAAAATATTATATTAAACTCACCATGCATTCAAGTAATATAATATCAAGTTACCTCTACTTTATAATTTTTATTCTTCATACTGGCATAAACATCACCACGAATTATGGAATTCTCTCCATCATAAACCATATTTTCTATGTGGTTTGACTACACGGCATTTTCTCCCTTTAATATTAATCTTTCTTCATCTTAAAAAAAAAGCGTTGATGGAAGAAAATTTTAAAACATGTTTTGCGCCATTTTTATGTGCCTGTACAAAACATAAAATAAGTTTACACTGGTTTCAAACAACAATCTAATGTAAAAATAATAATCAGTTATATAGATAATAGTTTGAAATATTATTAAACATTCTTTTTTTTTTCGAAAATACTGTTCAAATAATTGTAAATAGAAAATAAAAGTTGAAACAAAATAACCTCAAAAAACGATTTAACCAAATCTCTCATTTCAGACTATTTTTGAGATAAAAGGAGTAAAATTCATACATAGTTAAGTAAATTAAAGTCCACTTCATCACTTACCTTGAAAATAAATCAAATATATTGAATATATTTTAAAATACACAGGTTTTTAATTCACGTCAATGCTAATCAAACGGGACTAAAAGTTTGTTTGGAAAGTACGCTATGACCTACCTCAACAAACATAGCGGCATGACGTCACCACTTTCCAGGTCTATTCAACACAAACTGAGCAACACTAACGCGCTACCCTAACCCCACCTTAACAGTAACAGTACATAATCACATATCAGGCGTGTAGAGACTTGTTTACCATGCGGTATGCGCAAGATCAAATAAATAATTTTATATTCTGTATAGTAATATAACATTCTTTGCTTATTTATAGTAAACTTTATTGAAAATTATATTAAAAAATTAAAATCGGCATACTAATTATATAAAATAAATTTTGGACAATTTTAACCACTTTTGACCAATTTTGGACGAATAAAACCAAAATTGACCAGTGTCCCGTCCAAAATTAAAAAAGTGGCCTTTTTAACAACCCTGGTTCCAACCAGATATTGTAGACTCTTCGTAATAAATGGGAAAACGATGTGTTTTCAATTCCAGTTTATCACAATTCGGCACACAACATTTGCTTTTCTTTGTGTTCAATGTACAAAGTATAATAAACAGCAAACAGCAAACAAGAATAACTGATTTCACGTAAAACGACACAAAAAAACTATGTTAACACTGCAGTAGCGAGAACATAAGTAATTCTGACAACCGGCATTCGAATACTTGTCAACTCGGTTTTGTTATCAGCGCTATACGTGGCGCGGCGAATAACTATCTAAAGCGAAAGTGGAGACATAGCGGTTGAGCGTGGAACTAATGAATACGTCCCGATGGTAGGATAGAGTGCACATAGCATGATATGAAGTATGTTAGACAGGGCGGAGTTGGAGGGGAAACCATTTCTTTCCTTTTTAGACTCTAAACTGTGTTGACATCTAGCGGCAAGAAGCATTACTACATGTTAATCGTGAGAACGAGGCCCGACATATAATTAATATTTTGTGTATATTTAAAACAACGGTAACGTCTCGACAAGCCCTATCTGTCAACACTGACCTCGTTCCTTAGCTTGTGTTACAGAAGATTTGTTGTATTTAATTAAAATTAAATTGACTAATAAGTAAGTTTTTGTGAACTGGTAATTTACATTGATATAAAAATATATATGGATTGAGCGTTTCCTATACATGTTACGTAGCTCACAGTTTAATGAACACAAGAGAGAGATAGACATATCTAAAACTAAAAAGCGGGAAAAGCAAAATAAATACAAACTACTTGACGAGTTGGAGAAGAGCTTAAATTAATAGAGTAAAGTCGGGGAATGTGGAATACCGTTTTTATTTCATTGAAAAAAGCATGCGAAAAGATGTCGGTTAATCATCAAATCTTGCATATAGGTTACTTAAAATGTACTTTACAAAGTAGTAACACTATCAGGTTGATTATCTAGAAGAATTCACTTATAAGGACGATTTTCTTCAGATTGAAATTTTTACACCTGTTGAAAAAGGGACGGCAATGTGGTATACCATGGTGCATTAAAGTGGAATATATTCCACATAACCGTTCTTACTTTCACAGTATAAGCAAATTCGAAAAATAATGCAAATATGTGTTTTAAATTATTTATTCCTTCTTCAAAAATATAAACAAAAATAAAATTGCGACGCTACTGGAATGTAACAGAATAGACTATATTACATAAACGCATTTCAACAAAGTTAACTTGTTTATTCTACATAGTAACTATAATTGACGACAAAAGTCGCAAACATAGGTATCTGTTTCTGTACCTGCACATTCCTCATGTACCCAGGCCTGGCACAGCAAGCACATAACCCAAGTCTCCCCTCCACGATCTTCGGAAAACTTTCCATCGCAGAAAATGCAAACAGCGTCTTGACTGGGAGATTTTTCTGGAAAAATTTCCTCGTCAGTGGAATCCTGAACAGAAAAAGATGATTCTTCGGATTTTGTTGTTGAGACACTTCGTTGTTTCTGTGCCAGTTTTTTCGGCTTAAGATTCTTTGGCCTTTTCTTGGGTAATTGTTTAGTTGTGTTTTTGCAACTAGGTCCGGCTTCATCAAATATTCTTCTAGTCGCTTTTGCTACTTTATTATTAAGTTTGTCTACCGACTCCTCGAGTTCATTTTTATTCGATGTCGATGTGATTATCTTCGCTTTTACAGGTTTTTGTCCACGTGTTCCTATCTTTTTTTGCAATCTTGGTACCGATATGATTTCTTCTGGATGAACAGAAATGGTTGATACATCAGATTTTTGTTCAGTCTCATCATGTCTTTGCTCTTCCTATGGTTGATTGTGATGTATAATATCTGTCTCTTCAGCATCTGCTGATTCGAGTGCCAAATATCTTCTTCTGAAAAGACATCTCTTCGAACAGTATATATGCCTGTTGTGGCGAAACTTTTGACTGCTCGTTCACCACTTTGAGTTTTCAAATAGGCCTTTCCAAAAATTTCGCCTACATCAAAATGAGTTATAGGACGTTGATAAGTTCTCAGGAAAGTCCTAATTTCTTCGTTATAGAAGGTTTTAAGTGGCCCCATTACAGATTTATCAAGGGGTTGCAGCTTGTGCGTAGTGTGTGGGGGGAGGCAGAGAATTGTTACAAAATTTTCTTTTGCGGCCAGCACAACATCTAAATTTCGAGTATGTGTATGATGTCCATCTAGAATTAAGAGCACCGGTTTGTCTTCCGTGGGTCGCGTTTTTTCAATAAAATGATGAAACCATGCCGTAAAAAAATCCATCTGGATCCATCCGGATGGATGGTAACGAAATATGGACCCAGGTGGTGCACCTTTTTTTAGCTGCTCATTAGCATTTTTTCTTGGGAAAATGAGCATTTTTTGTCAGGGTTGTAGGTATTTTGACCAGTGTGGTTTTAACCGGTTTTAACCGCCCCGGACGAAATGTATTTTGACCACTGGTCAAAACACTTTGCGACCAATCAAATGGTAGGATATTTAACAAGGAATTCAAATTTTAAAATTATAACATAAGCACCAAACTTTTATTTTAAGTTTTATTAAAGTAAATAAAGTACATTACGTTATAAAAACATATAAAGGAATATTTATTAGAGTACAGTTTGAATTTCAGTTATAATGTACATTATACATTAATACTCATATTCGTCAGTCGTGTTTTTGTCTTTAGCAATAGCGTTTAGCATTCGATACGATGTGACTAGTTTTGAAGCAGTTTCTAATTCTAATCGGTTTCTGATTTTGTTTTGTATGTAGCTAAAATTCGAGAAAATTCTTTCTATACTTGCAGGTGATGCAATGCAATTCTGCAAATGTACAACAAAACATAGAAAGTCAGAGTTTACTGTATTTTTTAATGATAACCACCACGTCGATGCCTTAACATTTTCGCGAACGACAGTCGAAAAGAATGATTTCGGAAAGGGCTCTTCTTGCGCCTGAAATTGTATAACTAACGGTAGAAAGTGTTCATTTATCTTCTTGCGCATGAAATTGTATAACTAACGGTAGAAAGTGTTCATTTATCTCCTCGGATAACCATTGTCTTGCCTGTTCTGCTTCTTTTGCAGTTATATTATTTCCCAAATATCTGGGGTGTAACATATAAGCTAGAATGTGAGCATGAGTGATACAATTATTGTATCTATTTTGAATAAATTTTTTATATTGTTTTAAATCCTCGTTACTTAAATTTTTTTGCCACTCATGCACAACATCGGCAATTGTTGCAGAATCCCCTTGCAAAGTGTCCAAGGCAATTGCAATTGGTTTAATTTGTTTTAATAAATATTTTGTATCTTTATAAATAACTGCATTATTAATTAATGAACTTATTTTTCCATCGATATCACTTTCGTGGTTATCGACAATTTTAATAAAAAATTCCCGATTTTTTAAAAATGTTTCTATACAGGTAATATGACTGTTCCATCGGGTATCTCCAGGAATTTGTGGAATTACAGATCCTTTACATTCATTCAAATGACCTGTGATTATTTCGAAAATATTTTTGTATTTCCACTACTTGCGATACAACAGTGTTTATATTTTTTATTGCAAAAATGTCGCAACCCAAAAGATTGAGATAATGAGCTGCACACCCATAAGTTATGAAGAATTTAACACTGTCATCCTCGTTTGAAAAAAAGTTTCGCAAATCGGATCTCATACGCACCATTTTATTTTCATTGTCGCTAACAAAACTGTTAACTATGCAACCGTATTTATCTTTTGCTTCCTGTATTGCGTTTTTGCAATTTGTAAACAAAAGTCTGCAGTTTTTTTGTTTGAACCAGTATCTATAACGGATAGAAAATAAGTTTTCTTTCCTGTGGATAAGCAGTTAGCGATTACAGGATCATTATGGATGGTACTCCATCCATCTTGAATTAAGGTAACATGTTGATCTTTTAATTCGATTGTAGCTTCATGTGTAACCTGTTCAGTAACTTGATTCAATAACTCGGTAGCTAATTTTTGCCTATTCGGAGGATTGTAGCCTGGACGTAGAGTTTCAATCATTTGTTTGAAATAGAACCTGTTTGCATGATTAAAAGGAACATTACAGGAATAAAAATACTTTGCTATGGCTAGATCAATTTTAGCACTGTCGGATTTATTAGTTTTGATGACATGTTGAGATATTTTCGATTTAATTTGACGTGAAGGCAATTTGAATGAGTCGGATTCTGCTGATGACGATGAACCGGGAGTAACAATAGATGTTAGTTGCTTTTTTAAAGGGCTCCTATTACGAGTAGTATCGGTTTCATTACTTTCAGAATCAGAGGAACTATGTGTACTGGCATGTGCATGACAATGAAAAGAAGTAGTGGTACACTTGCGTCGATGTGTTCTCATTCGCATAGCTTTCGCGCTTACCATCTTCTTACAATTTTCGCATTTTGCTCCTATTACTTTTCCACTATTATCAGATACAGTTTCAAAAAATTGCCATATTATGTCCTTGTGACGGCCAGACGATGTTATATTGGAGCTCATAATGGACTTTTTCTGTTCTTTTTTATTAATGTAATACTGTAACATAAAAATAATTTCTAAATAAGCACGACATAATATTTAATTGTTACGTACCTACTCACGCCACGAGAACTCAACACAAACTGAGCAACACTAACGCGCTACTCCAACCCCACCCGAACAGTAACAGTACATAATCACATGTCAGGCGTGTAGAGACTTGTTTACCATGCGGTATGCGCAAGATCAAATAAATAATTTTATATTCAGTATAGTAATATAACATTCTTTGCTTATTTATAGTAAACTTTATTGAAAATTATATTTAAAAAATTAAAATCGGCACACTAATTATATAAAATAAATTTTGGACAATTTTAACCACTTTTGACCAATTTTGGACGATTAAAACCAAAATTGACCAGTGTCCCGTCCAAAATTAAAAAAAGTGGCCTTTTTAACAACCCTGTTTTTTGTAGATGCAGAATGTAATTCATTATGTCCTGACAATAATATAGACTCGGTAGAGGGGTTAATAAAATGCACCATTTTACCTCCTACTAATCTGTATCATCCGGTATTGCCGAGAAAAGCTCATGGCAAACTTATGTTTGTTTTATGCCGTTCATGTTGTGACAAGTTAGAGCAGGATGACTGTACTCATAACGATGACGAAAGACAATTTACCGGGACATGGGTTGTGGACGAGGTGAAAGTAGCCGTTTTAAAAGTACACGAGATATGGCAGTACGAAACTACCCAGTACAATAAATCCACTAAAACGGGGGGTTTATTTGTTGAATACATCAATAATTTTTTGAAAATTAATCAAAAGGCGTCGGGATTTCCGGTAGAATGTACCACAGACGAGGCGAAATCTAAATATATTAAAGATTTCCTAGACCAGGAAGGAGTTTAGCTTGATGCGAATTTAATTGAAAAAAACGCTGGGAAACGAGCAGTGGCGAAAATTTCATTGAATTCGTTATGGGGTGGGATATAATGTATTTTTTTATCAGGATAATTAATCAATTTATTTGTATGTTAACAGGTAAATTCGCACAAGCTGAAAATCGACGACGTACAACAACTGTGTCATCGACTGGAGAACTCTACGAGTTGTTGGCTAATCCAGCCGTTATAGTCAACAAGATTATTCCAGCAGGCGACCGGATGGTGTACGTGAACTGGATCTACCAGGACGAGTCTGTGGAACAGCTTCCGACCGTGAATGTAGTCGTCGCAGCCTTTACTACAGCGCAAGCACGATTAGAACTTTACAAATATTTATATCGTTTAGATAATAGAGTTCTATATTACGATACAGACTCCATTATTTACTCTCATTCTTCAGGACAATATGAACCAATGACAGGTAATTTTTTGGGTGATTTAACAAACGAATTAGCTTGTTTTGGTTCTGAAACCTATATTAGCGAATTTGTTTGCGGTGGTCCGAAAAATTACGCGTATAAAACGTATTGTCCGGAAAATGAAAGTATTAATGAAGTTTGTAAAGTAAAGGGTTTCACGCTTAATTATAAAAATTCCAAAAAAAATAATTTTAATTGTATTAAGGACTTAGTATTAGGAAATAGTGATAGAAAACCAGTTATTAGTAGTTTTAATATTAGATGTACTTTAGATCATAGTGTAATAACAAAAAAAGAAAAAAAGAAATTTTATGAAAAGAAAATTAATAGCTGATTACAATTCTATTCCTTATGGTTTTTAAAAAAATTAAATTATAATTAGAAGTATACTTATTTATTTATTTATTTGTTAATGCTACATAGGAGTTTATGAAATAAAACTATTGTGATTATTTAAAACTCAAATAATTTTTTTATTGAACCAGAACTATACAAATGTTTCAAAAATAATTATTAAAATAATAATTCGCCATATACCTTACGAATCTATCGTTTTCATATTTATTCCATTTATTAAATAATGATATAAAATTATTATAGCTATAATTATTAACTCTAAATAACAAATATACTATACAGTAATGACCACAAACAGCTGAGGAATAATCTTGTAAAACAACAGAATTATAGGTCCATGTTTTTGTATTACGTTTCATGAAATCTTCATGTTCCTTGACTATGGGCGATCTTCCGAAACTGTCGAAATACATTCCATGGCCATAGCGATCAATAAAAATAGCGATCCAGTGATATCCAGGCTTGGTGTCAGGGTCTGTGTTGATAATAATTGTGCATGGATAATTTACACGGTATAGCAATCTATTTGCAGCATAAACTCCATAGTGCCCCACATTTTGGAAATTCTGTTGAAATATTGTTTCTATCTGAACTGCATTCATTCTCGACAAACCACTGTTGCAAAAGATGTACGTTTTTTACAGCACAGACCATTCCTTCATGAGATCTCGGTGTTACACACGAAACGACGTCTTTCTTGTCTGATAATTTTAATAACGACGGACATCCAGGTTCTGATAACTCGATTATATCAGTTCTTAATAAAGTATCCTCGATTATTTTCTTTTTTTCAGTTCCTTTCACATAAATATTATCGGATGTTTTAAAAATACTTTGTAATATATTGGGTAGTTGTATATGTTCCACATAACCATAACTCCAATCAAACCCGTGGTAATTATGCTTTAACCAACGGACTTCTTTTTGATACATTTCATTCAATTCCTCAATATTAAATGGTGATTTAAATACATAATGTTGAAAATATAACCCGTTTATAGAAATAACAGCTAGTTCTTTTACAATAAACTCCCCTGTATTTCCGTAGAAACCTTGCACATCAACTATATAACCTACCATGACGACGGTTTAAAATGAAATAACATGTCTTCTCAAGATTACATTTATTTTATATGATACAAATTTATTACAATTACAATAATTATCATCCTTAACTTCCAAAGTCCACAATTACATTTCTATTTTTATCAATTTCAATTATATTATCGAATTCGGCATAGATAACACAGTTTACTGTTTGCTCTAGAGCTGCTTCGAAACCAACTTCAATCCTTAGAGAATCATGACGTGTCAAATTTCAATGCATCATCGAATTTGCAGATAAATCAGGAGTTAAGTCGAATGCTGTTAAACAATATCCCAAAGGATAGTCTTCTCTGTTGATTTAATTTCCGGCATTTCCAAAATGTATACCTGTTCCTGAGAACAAGGTATTATACATTTGTATATATGTTTTTTTACCCGTGAATGATGGCTGTTATAGCTTTGAAAGCAATTGTTGACAATTTACAAATAATGATAAATAATTCAATTTGAAACTTTCAAAGTTGAAAGGATTTGCTGTAAAATCACCATTGAACGCCTTGTTAGACACAAAACCGATGACACAACGTTTTGGAAGTTGGCCTAAGAAGATATTATCTAGCGACTTTCCCTGCACGCCCGTTGGTATTGTGATAGCTTTCACTTCGGCCCTAGTCACTGGATATTTTGCGGTATTAATTTCTAATGCCGAATTATGTGCAAGTAATATGCTTGGATTTAATTTCATCCGGCGGACATATAACGTGGCTTCGTTAATATGGAGTTTATAAACAGTTGTAGCCGACATTAGATGGAAATTATCACGTGCGCGAACAAGTCTAACTCTCATTTCAACACCATTAATTAAAAATTTTTCTTGATTAAATATATCAACATGTAGATGTCCAATTAAATCCACTGGTTTACTTTTTTCCGTCAATTTTTGCCGTTTACTGTATCCTGAATTGCTAACGTCCGTGTTATTCATTTTTCTTGCTTCGTCAGCATACCACAGAGGCGAGGTAAGGTGAGACTTTTTTGCATCTTTACCATAATTCAGTAATGTTTCAATGTAGGATCTGTATGCGTAAGTATTGTTCGGTGGAGAGACTAGTTTCTGATTTAAATAAACATCAACTTGACTGAAAATTGAATGAAGCCAGTTATTAACAGGTGCTACATTATAAACGTCCGCTATTAAGTCAGTATTATCAGCTTTAATTATTTTTGCATTTATATACAGCATTGTATGTGATAAATCTAAATATTCTTCTCCATGACCAGGAATTACAAATTCAATAGGACCATCTTCAGTAAGCGACGATAAAGGCTTGTAATTGATCCATTGTCCATTTTCAATGCTTGTTTGTGTTAGAGGTAAAGCAAATAAATCTAATTCTGTTTTAATACATTCACACGATTGAGCATGTAAAAATGCCATTTTAAGAAAATATATCTGACTGTTTTGAGCGTTTATTTTTCTTCTTCTTTACTCGGGGATGTAAAGTCGTGGAATGAGTAGGATTACTCATTAACCTTTTCTTTTTATAGCCTGCACCGTTTATTAACTTATCAATTTTATTCTCAGCTTTACGTTTTAAATTTACTCCCGCCTCTGCTATACGTTTTTGAAATGATTCTTTTGCAGGCTGATTTTCATTGAGATCACCCAAAAATTGTATTCCTGTGTTTAATACTTGTTTACCAACTGCACCGACGCCTTTTTTTATTAATGGCATAATACTTCGAAATAACCCGCTAAAAAAACTACCGAGACCATGGCCTCTTTGAAACTGATTCTCTTTGAATACAGACCCCACTCCACTTCCAGCCTGTAAATTGTAATATTGTTGATACGGACACGTCTTCATTATGCAACTCTTCTAAAATGAAGTTTAACGCATAAAATTCCGAATTGAAATGGTGCTGCGTACCCGTCGTTACACCTTATATCAATTTCTATATTTGTAAATTCTCTTTTCAAAACTGAAACGAAGTGTGGCTGGGGGTAGGATATCATTTAATTAGAACCAAAAACATAGTTATCTGTGTTTATATGAATTATTCTTAATAAAGGTGTAACAAAATCGCCGACCAACTGCGGTTCAATTATGTCACAGTAAATATATAACTGTGGTGGTACACCTAGCACCAAATTTGGTAAATTAATTGAAGTTTTTTGTTGGTATAAATCAGTAAATGGTGGATATCCTAATTGCAAAGATAATCTCGGAGATAATTTCGTAGAACATATATTGTCATTTTTAATTTTTGCATGCACCCGTTTTTCTGTCTTATCATAAGAAAGTGGTACATATTTATTTATTTCGACGTGTACATTCATTTCGTGTAATACACTATCGGTATTTTCGTAACTTTTCGATGGAATTTTTTCCTGAATTAAATTCTTTTGTCCATTCTTATCCGTGGTTATAATGTTTACTCTGTTTTCTCTCTCGCTGATATTGTAGAATGAACAAGGATAGATAATTTCTGATAATGAAACCTCCATGTCCCATTCAACTTTACGTTTTGGGGTAACTGTGTTGCAAATTTTGTAGTTTTATTATCGGGAAAATATTGCATCGAACTGTTAGTAGGTAAAGTGATAAAAAATTCTTTATCATACATTGTTTAATGATTTTACTTGCTTTGCAGATATCCTCGAATTAAATTTATCACTATAACCTTGCCACTTGAGGTATTGCCCAGGCAAATCTACTAAACACATCAATCACTGTTAAAATGTATTTGTAATTATCATTATAACGACTTAACGATCGCATATCATTCAGATCAGCTTGGAAGAGGTCATTTATATTCGAAATTCTATATTTATTTCGAGGGAAATGTTTTCGTACAGGTTTATGGAGTGTATAAGCGTCTTGCAAACTAATCCAGTTATGTACTTTCTTATTATCATATTGATCTTTTACCGCGCTTTTTACACTATTAACCCCCCAAAAACCAGCAGGGTGTAAGGATCAAAATAAATTTTAGACAATTTCTTATTCATAATTATAGGGTAAATCGTTTCCACAGAACTTTTTTAGATTTTATAGTTCCTCTATCGGGTTCATTCGAATTTTCCTCGCTATTGTAAATTAATTGTATAACGTGATTCGTTATAAACAATAGGGATTGTGGAGTTCAGGCCGATTGTAGAAATCACGAGCGAAAAAACCACAGTTTAAAATATCTTTATTTTACACACGCAAAAAATAAGAATAGAAACAAACACAAACAAGAACAAGAACAAATGTATAAACGCAACTTAAACAGATTTTAAAACAGAACACAAAAAATAGACACGTCTCAACTAGCTCGTTGTCATCACCCGACTGCCTGATCCTTCACACCCACGCCAGATGCTTCCTACCCCCTAGAGGCTGGGTTGCTCAAGGGTGCGCGGGTAATTTGAAGCCTTACAGTCTCCCCCTCTGGGCCCGAAGATCGCGTCCTCGCCTTCGGACCAGGATCAGAAACTTGAGGGGCCTTGCGAGGCCGTCCTCGTCGCCGCAACGGTGCCACTGGCGCCGGCGTGTCGTCGCTGGACGCACGGAACGGCGTCAAGGCCGATACATGGTAGCGCCCGACTGGAATACCGGGACTGCTCGGCAGAGCGACTTCGTAGATGCTGCCCCCTCCACCAGTGATCACGTACGGCCCATCCTTCTTCGGGAAGAACTTGGACGTCACTCCCTTAGACGCGTCACTTAACGCGTGAGTTTTCACGAGCACCAGGTCCCCTTTCTCGTAAGTGGGCGCCGTGCGACGCTTCTTGTCGGCTTGAACCTTCTGCTGGTCCTGCTGGTCTTCTCTGGTGTCACGGACCTCTCGCATTGTTTCCGCAATGCGCACCAGGTAAGGTGTGACCTGGGGGACGAAGTTTTCGGCGGCGATGATGGCGCGGAAATCGCGCCGGACGTCGTCGGGCGTCCGCAGTTCGCGCCCGAACGTCAGGAACGCGGCCGAGTGCCCCGTGGACTGGCATCTGGCCGTGTTCAGTGCGAACCTAATGGCCGGCAACTTCTCAGCCCAATTCGAGTGGTCTCCTTCGACGGCTATGGCGAGGCGCGACTTCAGGTCGCGGTTTTTCCGCTCGGCGGGGTTTGCCTCCGGGTGGTACAGTGGCGTCAGCACCTGCTCGGACCCCATGCAGTAGGTAACGTGCTGCATCACGGCGCTGACAAACTGCACCCCGTTGTCCGAGATGACGCGTCGCGGAGTCCCATAGCGCAGGAATACTTCGTCAATGAGGATCCTCGCGCACGCCTCCGCTGTTGCCTCTACTAATGGGAATGTCTCCACCCATCCGGTAACGACGTCCTCGACAATAAAGATATGTCGATGGCCCGCTGGAGTTGGAGGTAGCGGGCCGAACAGATCCACGGCAACCGTCTCGAATCTTTGCGTTGGCGGCGGCGTACGCAGCAGACCGGCCGGTTCATCGTGGACGGCTTGTACCTCTGGCACTGCAGGCAGTCTTTCACGTACTCGGTAATGTAACGCCTCATACCTGGCCAGTAGTAGCGGCTAGCGATGCGCTGCAATGTCCTCTCAGCGCCGTAATGACCCGCAGTGGGTGAGTCATGGTATTCGCGCAACACTCGCTGGCGGCCGCCCTCGGGAACTACGAGCTGCGCCTCTTCGCTGTCTGCATCTGCAACATACCGATGCAGCACGCGTCCATCATCAGGTAGCCGCGCGCAGTCCAATTCGGCCGGTCCGGGTGGTCGACTTCCTCGAAGCAGGTGATAATCTTTTTCACCTCCGGGTCGGCCAGCTGTTCTTTTCGCACATCCGTGGCGGTTGTCCTTGGCAGGTCGACGACAAATGTGCACAGGCCACATTCGCCCTCGTTCTCGTTGTCGCTTGTGGGCCTGGACAGGGTGTCAGCCACGACGTTACGGCGTCCTGGCGTGTAACGAATCTGCAGGTCATATTCCTGTAGCGTTAACGCCCACCGGGCGAGCCGTCCCGCTGGGGAGCGCATGCCCATGAGCCACTTCAGTGATTGGTGGTCGGTTTCCACCACTACCTGAGCTCCGTCGATGTACCCGCGAAACTTTTTGACAGCGAATACCACGGCGAGTGCCTCGCGCTCGGTAGTGTGGTAGTTCCGCTCGGCGGGTGTCAGCAGGCGGCTTGCGTATTCGACAGAACGTTCGTCGGCGCCCTCCCCCTGCAACAAAACTGCACCCAGCGCATAACTGCTGGCGTCCGTACGTATCGTGTACGGCAGCTTTTCGTCCGGCTGGCGCAGCACTGGAGCCGTAGTGAGGGCCCTCTTCAGCGTCAGGAAAGCTTCGTTCTCGGCGTCGCCCCATCTCCAAGCGGCGTCCTTCTTGAGCAGGTCACTTAGCGGCTTGGCGACCTGTGAAAAATTTACAACAAAGCGCCTGTACCATGAGCACGTCTGCAAAAATGTCCGAACATGCTTAGCGGTCCGCGGCGGCATCATTTTGGAGATGGCGGCCACTTTGTCCGGGTCAGTTTCCACGCCTTTCTGGGTAATGACATGTCCCAGAAATTTTACCGTTTCTCTGGCAAACACACACTTTCCCCGATTTACGCACAAACCGAACTGTTTGAGGCGGGCGAATACAGTTTTTAAATCGGTTAGATGTTTGTCAAACGTCTCCGATATTACCACTAGGTCATCCAAATAAGCGAACACACGCACGTCACATAACGCACTACGGAAGCGATCTATTAGTCTTTGGAAAGTCGCTCCCGAGTTCTTGAGTCCCATTGGCATACGCGTATACCTGTAAGTGCCGAATGGTGTGACGAACGCGGTTTTGTCGCGGTCCTCGGCGCGCACCGACACCTGGTAGTAGCCCGCCTTCAGGTCAATTGTAGACATCCATCGCGCTGACTTGGTCGTGTGCAGCAGGTCGTCGACTCGGGGCAGGGGGTAACGGTCGTTCACCGTGACCGCATTCAGCTGCCGGTAGTCGATGCAGACCCGCGTGCTGCCATCCTTCTTGGGGACGAGGACCACTGGCGCGGCCCATGCAGATTCGCACTCCTCGATCACTCCGTCGGTCAGCATCTTCTTTACTTCTTGCAGCAGGACTTCCTGTTTCTGCTGAGACATCCTGTTCGGCGGGACGGAAACGCGTTCATTCGACGTCTCGGTTCGCCTGACAGCAACGTACCTTCTTCTGGACGCAGGTACTCGGTCGAAGCAAACCCGATGGCCTCTTTTCCCGACTCACCTTCCATCTGTAGTCGGTACGTTTCGTTGGGTTTGTCGTCAAAACCCCAAGTTTGACGCGCCATGTTGATTGCGATGCCTGCGTCGCCGAGGAAGTCGATGCCGAGGAGCGTCCGGTTGTCGCGTGCTTCCGGCAACACGACGAACGTTGTCTTTATGGCCCGTCCTTTCAGCAGCACATCGGCGGTTGTTGAGAGAATCCGGGTCGGCGTCGCCTTCCCGTCTGCGAGCGTCGTCGTGATGATCGCCGAACGGAAGTGTTGACCCTTCTCGAGCAACACTTCGTACAGCGAATAACTCGCTACACTCTGTTGCGCTGCGGTGTCGGCGATCCCCGTACCGGCGACGCCGAGAATCTCGATGTCGAACACTGGGCGCATGCGCGGTTTCACTATGGCATCATCGTCAGTGTGCAAAAGAACAAAACGTGACCGCGTCTGCGGCGACTGAACCTTGCGTCTTGTCTTTGCAGGTTGGGCATCTTGCGCGGATGACGCCTGGGGCGCCACATCCGTAGCACGCGATAGGAGGGCGTCTGTCGATGGCTGGTCCAGCTTGAGTTGGTGTCGTGCTCACGACGTCCGACTTCTTTGCGGCAAACTTCCGGCACTCCTTCTTGCTGTGGCCGAAAACTCCACAGAATTGACAGCGTGGCCTGTCTTTGCGCTTGTCGGCGCCGCTCGTTGATGTCTGCGACCTGGTTACTTCCGGCGTGGCGGGGACGTGTGGCTCTTCACGGAAGCACTCCTCAGCTGTTCGCGCGAGCCGTAGGAGGTCGTCGAAGGTCATAACTTCATCACGTCTTACCCGTTTTCTCACGTTGCGGTGGAGTAGTCCGTAGACCATGTCGATTTGCAAAGTCTCCGAGAGTTGTTGCTCTGGTATCTGCGACAGCAACGACCGACACTTGCACACGAATATGTCTGTTTTCATGCCAGCACTTTGTTCCTCTGAAAACAGTTCTCTGAACACTTTATAAGCGGGTTTCCGCGCGCCAAATGCCTGCTTCAAATCGCGCAACGCATCATCGAAAGAGTTGGTTGTCGCTTTTACGCCCGACCACCACTCTGCGGCTATACCCGTAAAGAGCATCGGTAGCCCTTTTAATGCATTTTCATTCGAAATGTCCGTGCATTCTTGATACACTTTTATGGCATCGATAAAAATGTCTACATTCTCACCTTCTGTGCCGCTGAAGCGCGAGGAACATCGCGAGAAATTCCCGTTGTGGCTGTTGAGCGTCACTGATGTCGGGGTTGCGGCACGTAGCGTGTTGATTTGTTCTACAAAAGAACTTTGTAGTCCCTGAATAAGGTTCTGTAATTGTTCGGCGGTCATTTGAACAGGGGCTCCCATGTTGCTAAAACGCGGGCTTCGGCGCAAGGGAAGCGATTGAAGAACTAGTTTCTCCTTTCCCAGCGTGGTGGCGTTGTCTGCGTTTCCTGTGAACGAGGTGCGCGTGGTTGGCGCGTCCTGGCAACCAAAATGGCGATGACCGCGTGGGTTGTTTGGCGCGTTCCAGGAACCAAAATGGCGATGACCGCGTGGGTTGTTTGGCGCGTTCCAGGAACCAAAATGGCGACGACCGCGTGGGTTTGTGAGACGCAGAAAGAAAACTTTTCTTGCGAAAGGGAAAATATACCCGCACAAAACACACTAAACTTGTTGTTGTTGTTCACTCGCGTAACTTCGGCACCACTGTTGGGCAGCCACTTTATAACGTGATTCGTTATAAACAATAGGGATTGTGGAGTTCAGGCCGATTGTAGAAATCACGAGCGAAAAAACCACAGTTTAAAATATCTTTATTTTACACACGCAAAAAATAAGAATAGAAACAAACACAAACAAGAACAAGAACAAATGTATAAACGCAACTTAAACAGATTTTAAAACAGAACACAAAAAAATAGACACGTCTCAACTAGCTCGTTGTCATCACCCGACTGCCTGATCCTTCACACCCACGCCAGATGCTTCCTACCCCCTAGAGGCTGGGTTGCTCAAGGGTGCGCGGGTAATTTGAAGCCTTACAATTGTCTTTTATTTTTTGTCGGTGTTTGAGTATTACGTTTTTGGGAAACATAAAATTTTCGTCTTCGCGGATTATTAATTAGCTCTATAGGAATATTGATTGCTTTTAATGTTTTAACAAAATATTCCCAACCCGTTGGATTACTGTATTTTCTGTGTCTTAATTACATCAGCAACAAAATCTGATATATTTGAATTTGATATTTGTTTATTATTTATAGAAACTACGCCACTCTCATTCCAATTAATAGTATTATTATACTTTAACATTTCTATTAATACCCTGGCTTTTTCCTGATGTGATTTAGGTAGAATTTTAATTATTTTTTCAGTTTCATCTAAACTCTTCCCCGATAAAAAATTTGATTCCTGTTCTTCTTC
Source organism: Stenolophus ochropezus (assembly GCA_035578165.1). Taxonomy (NCBI): domain Eukaryota; kingdom Metazoa; phylum Arthropoda; class Insecta; order Coleoptera; family Carabidae; genus Stenolophus; species Stenolophus ochropezus. The sequence goes on along the minus strand of JAQOWZ010000008.1, from coordinate 9,720,297 downwards.
TTCTTTGCTCATTTGAGATTCTATTGAAAATTTTATAGGTTCTCTTGTTTTTTGTTGAAAATATAAATATCTTTGTAATATTTCCTGATACAAGGCCCATTTCTCGGATTCTGGTAATTTTGAAGTTAAAATATTTTTCATATTGTTGTCTAGTTGACTAGATATATCTTCTTCTTTATTGTTATTATTATTGCGCAGACGACTTAGATTTTCTGGCGATATCAACACTATCTTTTTAGTATGTTCCATTTTTTTTAGTTTTTAAACAAAGCACCTAGAACACCGCTTAATAAGGGAGCTAATAAAAGGGGTAAGAACGCTCCACCTGATTGAACTATAACGCGTTTTTTCTGTTTCCAGTTTTCACCTGGTTAAATAAGATTTCTTAATATTTTCTTATGTCGAAAAAGAGCAGCATGCTGTTTACGACTGAGAGGAATATTACCATTTAAAAGATTATATATACATTCGCAGATGCACTTAACTGAATTACAGTCAGCGTTTTTCAATATTGCTAGTCTGTATTTCGGTTGCACTCATTTTTATGATATGACTTCTGGAATATTTTTACTATTATATTAATACTTTTTCTTAGGTAAGTAAACAAATGTCAGTCCGATACGACAAGTTCTAAATCTTAACCAATCAGGCGTGCTCTGTTTCAAATCAAAAATTATGTATCCATGAGGTTCTGATGTTGCGTCACAATAGGCTTCTTGTATAAATTTGATATTTTCTGGACATATTTGACGTGCCAAGTGTAAAATCTGAGCCTTATCTCGAGAATTTTTGAAATAAATTATGTAATTCGCGTTAAGTGAAATATCTCTTTGACCCTTTCCCTGGTGAAATAAATTTTGCGTAAGAAAAAACACTGATAAATTTTTATGATGAGACTACTTTGTAAAAATATCTACTATACGTTCATCTGCTTCTCTCATCAAATCATCTATAATAATTAATCGTGGATCTTTGCCATCTATATTTTCTACATCAGGTAAACCCTCGATAAAATTTACACCTTTAATAGTATTATTCAAATTTTGCCAAGTACCATAATGCCATGATATTTCCTTAAACGATGTGTCACTCATATCGTTAATATTTAAAATAAAATTGTTAACGTAAAATGACTTGCCGGAACCAGAAGGCCCAGCAATTAATGCGGAAAAGGGGTGTTTTAATTTCGTACACATGTTTACTCGTCAAAGTTGTAAATTAAACTAACAATTATAGAAAACAAAAATTTATTTTATTTGTCATATACATTTACATATTTTATATAAAATATACAATTACTTAATAATTCTCTCGAATTCTAAAAGAGTTATTTGCTTTCCTGTGCTGTAATCCTCGGTCCCCGTATACTTGATACACCAATCGGCAACGGTCTTCTGTAGTTCGGCTACCTGGTCATCCTTCAACTCGTCAAACCGGCCAGGGAGGCAAATAATGAAATTTTCACACTCTGCTATTATCTTTCTTCCGAATCTTGTTTTTACAGCTTTAATATTTGTTAGTTTATATTGTTTATTAAGTTCCATATCAGTTATTATCATTCGTGGTTTAACATTTTTCAAAGTGCCTATTTCAGTCAACTTTTTGAAATCCATTTCTAAACAAAAGAAATAATTGTTATTCTCTTGAAACAAACTTATTAATAATTTACAATTCATACAATACTAACAATAATATTCTAACCAATTGTCACGACTTCAAACAGCTTGCGTAATGAAATAGACTGGAAATAATAAAATCCACACTAGTCAGCATATATATGTATTCCGTACGATTAGATAACAATTTTTTCTAGAATACCAGTAATATCCAGAAACCAACCTTTCATGCTTTGACCTCCTAAAAATAACGTATTAAATGTTTATATTTAATTATCAACCCCAAATAGTTTATCAATGTTTATGTTTATTTATTCCTAGAAATATCACATGAAATGTTTATATTTTAATTTTAATTATCAACAAAAATAGCTTATCAATGTTTATGTTTATTTATTTAAACAAAAACAACTTCTCTCTTGATAAGACTGGCCCCAGTGTAACCTTTGACCGACGTGCCAGAAACTGCTACAATACTACTCTTGCTAAGTGGAAAGCCATCTGTCTTACATCTTTCCGTGTTAAACCGAAATATTTTCTTTCCATCAATACATAATGCTGAACCAATTCTTTTTCCAGGTTTTCTGGAAGAACAGATTTTCTTCCAAGTTTTTTTTATTCACTACCCCAGCTCCATTTTTACAATATCTGAATAGTGTTGATCGTGGGACGTCAAACCTTTTGGCAGCGGCTAGATAACCCATTTTATGCCTCCTCACTGCCTCCACTGCCTTCTGCATGTTTTCTTCTTGCCAGGTATGCTCCTTCACGTTTTTCTTGCGCATTTTTCTAAACCAAGAACAGTTATCTACTCATAACTCATATCTATTATAACATTTCCGCTAATGTGGAATATGCCACATTGGCATACCCCTAGGTATTCCACATTAGCGGTTTTGATTACACTAAATTCCCGCCATTGAATTTCATTTAGAAATTAGTTTGAAAGATATTTTTTCAATCTACCCTACATCCCCAAACCCATATCCATACTGCAGTTGCAAAAAACCTTACTTTCTACTACATAATCAGTATTAGAACTAAATTTCTTTACACTTACCTAAGAAACTCACCAGCATTTACGTTGATGTCTGTATGTTGGTAATAATAACTCCACTACACACGTGCATTTGTGACATTAGATCACTGATGGCGTGTACCATTTTTTCAAAAAGCGCATATTCCACATTAGATGACTATTTCACAATCACCTACTTTACTCTAGCATTTAAATAGGAGTTTGAAGGAAAAAATGTTATTTTAAAACAATTTTGTTCATAACTATATCAATCTGGGATGTTATTATGTTAAAAACTGAAAACGCATGGTTATTGGTTTTTATATAAACAATTTATTGTATGTATGCCAGATTCTGTCAAATTCATTCAAATATTCGTTTTTATGGTGTAGTCTGATGGTAATAGTTATTTACATATCAAGTGTGGGAACGGTCGGTTCTCGGATGAGTGGTTTGTGGCGCGAGCTTGTGAACGCTGCAATATAACGATTTCGGGAACCAAGTTCATGCAAGAGGTTTATAAAATATTTTTTGTACGAAAAACATTATCATTAATTAGTTTTCTTTTTGTACAATTATTTTCATTTGTTGTATACAGGTGAATTTACAAGTCGTCACTTTATGTTCTCCATAATTTTATTAAATAATACTAATTTAAAGAAACTTTCTCATACCTACTAATACATATTTTCATTATATTCCTTTTTGAGAAATCACATGTAAAAATTCATTCTTTTATACGTAAATTAAAAAAAAAAATATTACAACATAAATGTAAACTCAGTAACTTGTTAATGATGAAGATGAACTACTTTGTATTTTCAAATTCTTAGAAATTATAAAATAAAATATCTGCCTCCATAATATATTAAAACCATTGTATGTCATTTATGGGTTAATTATATTAATTTATTTTAAGGTTTGGTTATAAAATGGCGATCTGGATCATTAACTTGAGAGTCATGTATTTATTAAACGTTTCGGCCATCGGCGATAGTGGCCATCATCAGTACAACTACAATTGTTTATAAAATATTTAGTTTCGACATAAGACAAAATTTTTTTTTTTTTTGTGGTACAATACCTTAGTTATAGTAATTGGCATTTAGAATGTTACAATTGATTATTATATTGAAGAGATACATTTCTGTAAATAGAATAACATTAGTTTCAAAAAAATTTTGATGTAAGAAATTTAAAAATACCTCGTAATGTTCTTGTTATATATTTAAGAAAGTTGAAACATTTGAATTGAAAACTTTTATTGACAAAATAAAACACTACATAATGATGCTGTTACTTCCACGGTGGAAGGTTGCAGAATAAAACTACGTCTTAAAATTTTTGTTAAACAAGTGACAACGGGCGGATGTACCAACATAATAACTCTGAAAAATTGAAGAAATTTTGTTTGAAACAAAGAATTATATTGTGAACTGCTTTATAATGGAAGCCGCGTAATTTAAAATATTGTCAAAATTAGTATGGTTGTTCATACATATGTTTTTGTGTAAATTAATGTGTAATGTTTCATAAGTTAAGCGTTTATATTTATTTTGTTCTGTTTGTAAAATTCTAACACTATCAAAATTTATTTTATGTCCTGTTTCTTGGTGATGTTTAGTAAGACCACTATGATTCGGATTTAATAAGTTACAGTGGTAATTATGTTGGTACATACGCTTTTTTAAGGGTTGAGAAGTTTCACCTATGTAAATCTTATTACAAACATTACATTCGATTTGGTAAATGACATTATTTTTTTCCAAAATTGGGACAGGATCTTTAATTTTTGTGAATAGATGTTGTGTGCTGGAAATAGAGGAATTGGCAAGTTTAATGTTACTGTTATTTAATATTTTATTAAGACCGTTATTAATTTTGTGGTGGAATGGAACTTTGGAATATATAATATTGTTGTTATCATTGTTATTGTTGTCTCTATATATATTAGTTGATAATGTATGTTTACGTTTATTAATTGAAGTTGTAATTAAATTGGAAGGGTAACCATTATGTTCTAAAGTATTTTTTATGAATTGTAAATTTTCTTTGTCAAATTTAGGGTGTGAGAGAAGAATGGCACGGTCTACTAAGGCAGTAATGACATTTTGTTTGTATTGTTTATTTGTGTATGAATAATAATTTAAGTATCTGCCAGAGTATGTGTTTTTCCTGTACCAATTAGTAATGCATTTATTATTATCATTTATTATAGTGACATCAAGAAAACTTATTTGTTTATTAATTTCCATTTCTATTGTGAAATTTAGTCTGGGGTGGTAATTATTGAATGCTTCCAAGATATTTGTAACCTCATTTTTATGTGCAATAACAAAACAATCATCAACGTATCGTTTAAAATATAAAATTTTGAAAGTAGGGTTATCTATTATGTTGTTTTCTAATTTTTGTAAAACTAAATCTGCTATAACATTACTTAAACTGGAACCCATAGGTGTACCATCAATTTGTTGATATGCTATATTTTGAAAAGTAAAAATGGAAGCTTGAAAACAGAGTTCTATTCCTTCTTTAAATTGTTCAAAGGTTAAGTCGGTATGTGGTTCTATCAGGTTCCAAACATCTTGGATGCATTCAATAACTAAATTCTGTGGAATACTAGGGAAAAGAGAACAAACGTCTAACGAAAACATTACATATTCAGAAGGTATATTTTTATCTTTAATGTCATTTACAAAATCGAATGAGTTTTTTAAAAAATTTTGGGAATTGACAGTTACCTTTTTCAAAATATTAGAAAGAAATTTTGCTAAATTGTATGTAGGATTATCCATTGTGGAGGTAATAGGTCTGAGTGGGGTATTTGGTTTGTGAATTTTCGGAAGCATGTACATTTTGCCAACAGACGGATGTTTAACGATGAGTTCTGGATGATCAATTTTCTGTAGATAATTTTTACATTTGTTTTGGATGTTAGTGAGAGGACATTTCTTTAATTTTTTATAGGTAGTTTGGTCATTTAAAATATCTAATGCTTTATTATCATAATCTGTTTTATTTAGCAATACTGTTTTTGAACCTTTATCTGCTTTGGTGACTATTATTTGAGGATTGTTTTTTAAAAAAGTTTTTGTTATATTTATCCATTTTATAAATTCTATTTCATTGAATGATGGTCTTGCTTTTTTTAAAATTCTGACTTGTGAATTCAAAAACTTCGAAATTGTATTGATTAGTTGAGATTTGTTAGGAATATTGCTATTTTTTATTGTATTGTTTAAGTTTGTGAAAGTTTCAAGAATTAATTTTTGGTTTGTTCTTTTGTTGAAATTATTATAAGCAAATTTAGGTCCCAGAGATAGTATTGTTAAAATCTTTTCATCTATGTGTAAACCAGTTAAGTTTGAAATCCAGTGTTTATGATTTTGAAGTAAAATGTTACAAATGCTGTTTTTTGAAGTGTCATTGAATAATTTAGTTAATTTTCTGTCAATTTTGATTTTATGTTTGTGAGTGGTGTTAATATGTAATTTATTTGCATGATAAATAATATAAAAATAAATTTCCTTTGGCAAAATATCCATGAAATCTACTATTAAATTTAATTTAAATTGTTTCAATTTTCTAAGGAGCGTATGAGCCTCATTTAATTCAATATCAATTAATTTATGGTAGAATAAATTTTTGCAGTTGTTGAATTTGTTGTGAATTCTTTTGGAAATATAATCTTTTTTGAAACTAATGCTATTCTTTACAAAATTTGGAATTAAACTATTGTTTTTACATTCATTTAAGAAAAATATTCTAAGTTCTGTTTTACATATTCTAATAATATTATTATTATAATATTGGATGTACCTTGAGGTTTGTCGGCCGAAGATTTGTGAAATTGAATCTAAGAAGGTCCGGTTCATGTTGAAAGTCCTATCTTGTATGTGCGGGTAAATTCCAGTGTTTTTCTGTCCTATGTCGGTGGGTCCTGAAGCCTTCCACCATGGAGTAATTTTTTAAAAAAATTTTTGTTGAAGATCCTAATTTAAATTGTTTTAAGGTTTGGTTATAAAATGGCGATCTGGATCATTAACTTGAGAGTCATGTATTTATTAAACGTTTCGGCCATCGGCGATAGTGGCCATCATCAGTACAACTACAATTGTTTATAAAATATTTAGTTTCGACATAAGACAAAAAAATTTTTTGTGGTACAATACCTTAGTAATAGTAATTGGCATTTAGAATGTTACAATTGATTATTATATTGAAGAGATACATTTCTGTAAATAGAATAACATTAGTTTCAAAAAAATTTTGATGTAAGAAATTTAAAAATACCTCGTAATGTTCTTGTTATATATTTAAGAAAGTTGAAACATTTGAATTGAAAACTTTTATTGACAAAATAAAACACTACATAATGATGCTGTTACTTCCACGGTGGAAGGTTGCAGAATAAAACTACGTCTTAAAATTTTTGTTAAACAAGTGACAACGGGCGGATGTACCAATAGTGTTAGAATTTTACAAACAGAACAAAATAAATATAAACGCTTAACTTATGAAACATTACACATTAATTTACACAAAAACATATGTATGAACAACCATACTAATTTTGACAATATTTTAAATTACGCGGCTTCCATTATAAAGCAGTTCACAATATAATTCTTTGTTTCAAACAAAATTTCTTCAATTTTTCAGAGTTATTATGTTGGTACATCCGCCCGTTGTCACTTGTTTAACAAAAATTTTAAGACGTAGTTTTATTCTGCAACCTTCCACCGTGGAAGTAACAGCATCATTATGTAGTGTTTTATTTTGTCAATAAAAGTTTTCAATTCAAATGTTTCAACTTTCTTAAATATATAACAAGAACATTACGAGGTATTTTTAAATTTCTTACATCAAAATTTTTTTGAAACTAATGTTATTCTATTTACAGAAATGTATCTCTTCAATATAATAATCAATTGTAACATTCTAAATGCCAATTACTATAACTAAGGTATTGTACCACAAAAAAATTTTTTGTCTTATGTCGAAACTAAATATTTTATAAACAATTGTAGTTGTACTGATGATGGCCACTATCGCCGATGGCCGAAACGTTTAATAAATACATGACTCTCAAGTTAATGATCCAGATCGCCATTTTATAACCAAACCTTAAAACAATTTAAATTAGGATCTTTAACAAAAATTTTTTTAATTAATTATATTAAGATATAAACATATTACTGCGGTGAAGAGTACACGTTTTTAAGCCTCTCCGGGTTTTTAGTTTTTTTGAGGGCATCATCAACTAGTGTAAACATTTATTTTACGATCTGGTGTATCTTTTTGTGCTCTTTCTAATGATCAAGATATTGTTCTGATCTTAAGTAACTTTGTCAACTTATTTGTGCAAATTCGGTTCACCATGAACATCAACATCTATAGTGCGAGCTAATTAGCCAAGTTGTGTCTCACTTTTCAATTAATAAATCAGGTGTTTGTGCCGAATTAATTATTACGTCTATCAGTTGCTCTGTTTGTAGCGAAAATGCGAATGAAAAGTCTCAAATAACATGTAATGTGTGTAAATGTTCAGTGCACTTATCTTATATTACACTCAGTAGCTCCTAAATTCAGTGCTTGACTTAAAACAGCAGAGCAATTATATTTCAATGCGCTATATGTAAGTCATCCAATCCACTCACTGCATTTCTACAACACATTATCTCCTTTCCAAGATTGTTCTATTGCGAAATATGTTTAATTCACTTTCTCCTGACGGTAACTTTTAGTATGTTCAAGATTCAACTGCGCCAGCGTCGTGAAAACAATATAATAATTTACAATATACTTAAAATTAACTCCAATACTGATGACGCTAAACAACATGTTATGCTGGAAGTAATTAAAATCATAGATGAAACTGCTCCTGAAACAACAACCGCTGATCTTCGTACATTCCGTCTTGGTAAGCGAGTAAATAAAAAAATAGCCTATTAAAGTTATTTTTAAAAATCGATCTGAAGCAGTAAACATATTAAATGCTAAAAAATACCATTAGTGGTATAAAAGTGAGCACAGATCACATACCTATGAAAATAGAATATTTAAAAAAAAGAACCCTATGACTTATTAGCAAACGACGAAGAAAACTGTTACGGGTAGTTCTAATAACACAAAATAAAGTTAAATAATAGTTTATTGTAAAATAAATAACGCCAAAACCAAAAATAGTAAAAATAAAACTATATAAATAGCACGCCTCAACCGCTTACGCCAACTGCTGCGTTCTGAATGCCGCCGCATCTGCTTGCGCATCAGCAGATTCCCCGCCCGGTTGCCGTGTTGCATCACCTCGCCTGGTATTGCACAATCTCTGTTACATTCGGCCTTCCTGGAATAATTGAAGACCTTGGAGGAAAAAGGTATTATGTTACAAATTGTACCTTTCGAGTTATTGCTGTTTAAAGATTTAAAAAAATTCCATAAATAGCTGTGTACATTAATTATTTAATTCAGTAATTATAATAGTTTTTAATAAGTATAATTGACTAATTTAGGAGCAGCAATCCTTTAAATAGCATTTTAATTGTGATATAATTAATATTTAAAAAAAAAAATGAGCCTTGTACCATTATTCATGCAAAAAATAAAACATAATTTGTGGCTTATATTGTTTTTAATGAAAAAGTTCTTTTGTTTATATTACAAAGTAAATGTCATTCTTTTGACGTATTTAAAACAAATTGTTTACTCGAGTTGCTCGACATTTCCTTCTTTATCGTCCTCGTCATCGTTGTCTTCTTTTTGAAGATTGTTATAAAATTCATGGTAACAGGGCGAGATATAAGGCAGAAGTTTAGTTAAACCAGATATTTTTTTGAATTAATTTTCACTGGTCCATTGTACTTATTATTTAATTCTGTTAGTTTTGATAGGATTGGTCGTCCCCTTTTCACAACATGAACACTACGAAAGTCTTCGTTGTATAAATATTTCATAAACATAATGTTAGGGTAATTAGAATCAAATTTAAAACAACGTACATTGCTCTTCATCCGACCCGGATGGATCGGAGTCGTCCTCTGGAGTTGTTACCCAGGGCACTGGATGATGTCTTGATTGGACCCTCGGTGTTGGCAAACTTCTCTAACTTGTAGCGGTCACACTGCTTACAGGCTGTGACTTGATAAGGACCTAGAAATTTATTTAAAAGTTTAGCAGTTTTTGGAAACTGTTCGTTTTATAAATCACCGATAGAATATTTAGTGGCTTCTTTTCATCCTTTATTCTAACCTTTTTTTATTGTCATCTTGAATTTTTCTTATTTGTTCTTTTGCTTCTTGCCTTAATTCATGTTTTTGCTCATCGAAAATTATAGCTGATTCTTCTTCCAATATTTCTTTTGTTCGCAAATCTGTTTAATCTTTATTTTTATTTTTTTTTGCAAACGTGGTTCGTACTTATAGCAGTTTTCGAGGTTGCCTGATGATAATTTTGTTTGAACAGGTATTATTGTCCTATTAACTCTTTCAATTTGGCCATTGCCTCTTAGCACTTCTGTTGTTGTTAGAATATGTTTAATTTTCTTCTCTTTACAATATTTTTGAAATATTGTTAATATAAAGTAGGATCCTTGTCTGAAATCACATGCGTATAACCAAAGATTTCAGATTGGGTTTCCAACCTTTTTATAACTTCATCAGCAGTTGTGCGTTTCACAGGGAAAATCCAGGTGAACTTAGAGAATCCGTCTGTCACTGCAAAAAATATTTTTTCGTTATTTTTAATGGCACTAATTGATCGACATGATAGATTTGTAACGGTGTCTCTCCTTTTTCAATTTGTTGTAGAAAACATTCTTGTCTTCTTGTTTGCAAGCATGGTATGCAATTTGCAATTACATTTTCAATTCGTTTCTTCAAGTTTGGAATCCTGAATTCTCTTTCCACAACTTCTTGTGTTTTCTCCACAGAAAAATGTCCGTTTTCTTCATGACATTTTTTGATGATTTCATCTTGCATTGGTTTCACAGCGACAATAAGGTCTTTTCCATTGCATGCTTTGTATAAAACTACATTTCTTATAAAATAATCGTCATGATTTCCTTTTTCTAATAATTTAAATATTAGATTTAGTCTTGGATCTGCTTTTTGTGCTTTGCTTATTTTATCAGTTGTTCCTAGCGTCATGTTTACGTGTGTCATAAAAGATCTGCTTAGAACATCTACATGCTTCATTTTCTCTCCTGGTCAATGTTCTACCGTATAATCAAAATCTTCTAATGCTAGAACCCATCTTACAATTTTTGGGATTAATTTTTCGTTCGACATTGTACTTTTAAAGGCGGTACAATCTGTAATAATTTTGAATTTTTTGCCTGTATGTAGACTCAAAACTTCTTAATCGCTGATATTACTGCTAATATTTCGAGTTCGTAACTTGAGTAGTTTTTCTCGGCAGGATTAGTTTTTCTACTATAGTAATGAACAGGATGCATTTTTCCGTCTTCTGAATTCTTTTGCATGAGTTTTGCTCCGATACCTTCCTTGTTTGCATCTGTGTGAAGTTTGGTAATTGCATCTTGTTGGAATAAATTTAAAACTGGTCGTTGAGATAACATAATTTTAGCTGTTCGAATGATATCTCTTCTTCTTCAAAATTGAACATGGTATCCTTCTTCAATAATCTTGTCAGCCGTTTCGCAATAATACTACAGTTGTTAATAAATCCCAGGGAACTTTGTACATTTTTCAGTATCTTCGGTTCTGGAAATTTTTGCACAGCTCTTATCTTACCTTCGATAGGTTCTACTTGGCGTTCACATATTTCATGTTCTTAGTATTCAATAGTATTCTGCGTGAATTGGCATTTTTTTCAGTTTATTTCCAATCCGTAATCTGATGCAGTTTTCAGTACTCTTCGAAATTTTTCCATGGCTTCTTCTTCATTGATAGCTGGTATTATTATATCATCCATATATACTTTTACTATCTTTTCGGTAATTAATTGACGAAAAACATCATTAATAAATCGTTGGAAAATTCAGAATTACAAAATCCGAAAGGAGTTTTTATAAATTTGAACTGTCCGCTAGGTGTAACAAAGGCAGTATACTTGGTACTTTCGTCATCCACAGGGACATGGAAAAATCCATTCTTCAAATCTATTGTAAATATTTTGGCTTTTTGAAGTTTGTCTATTTGATCTTCTATAAGTGGTAACGGATATCGACCTTTTACTACTGGTTTGTTTAACTTTCGGTAGTCTATGCAAATTCTTGTTGACCCATTCTTCTTTTTAACGAGTACAATCGGACTGCTGAAATCCGATAAACTTGGCTTTATGATCCCATTCTTCAGCCAATCTTCCAATTGCTGCTCCACTTCTTTTTTCTTATTTTCCGACAATCTTCTTGGTGTTTAGTATATCGGAGTTTCATCGTTCAGAATAATTTTTGTTTTAATGGACATAGTTTTTGTTGGATTCGGGTCATAGTTTTCCACTATTTCAATAATTTCTTGTTTTACTTTGTCGTTTTGAATATGTTTTAGTTAACTTTTTTTGCTTCGTCGTTTACTTCAATTTTCACTATGGATTCTTCAGGCTTTTACGCTCCAATTTAGATTTTAATTTTTTGTATTATCGCCTTATATTAGGTAACATTGAAGCTCGGTAGTTATGCTGGTTCACTATGGCCTTTAATTTATTTTCTTATATCTTTCGTTATTTAGTTGTTCTTACCTGAACAATCTTTGCCAAAGTTAGCAGAAAACCGATCATTTCGTTGAATAAACAATAAACAAGAAAAAAGAAACGAAACACTAAAATGAAAACCGAAACTTATATTTTTTTAAGTTTCGAAAAGAACACATGTCTAAGAAAAAAAAAACGGAACGTCGTCTGAATCAAATACGTTCTTCCACCTTAAGCCTGATTTATACATTGCATAGAATAGAATGGAATAAGGAATAGAATAGAATAGGCACAGAAATACGCCGCACTCATTTATACATTGCATAGAACAGAATAACTTGGAATAGAATAACCTCATTTTGTCACTAAATTCAGCTGTTTTCACACTGATGCTAGCACTCCTACGTTCAGAGTTGTGTTTTTCGATTGTTTGGTTATTGTCACGTTGTTGTGTTTTGTTGTTTTTAAGAGTGGTTTTTTTTTTCTATTTTAATAAATGGAATTAGAAATTGTATTGGCCAGTATGGCATTTATTGCTGGCTGCGTTTATTTAGAAAGAAGCAGAAGGAATAGTAGAAATCGTCGTTGGCGGACTAGAGAAATTAATAGAGACAGAAAAAGAAGCGGTTTCTACGAGAAATATTTTATAAAAATGAAATCAAAAGACAGCGAGCAGTTTTTTTAAATACACGCAGATGAGTGTGGAATTGTTCACAACGTTGTTGAAAAAAATCGCACCGCTTATTAAAAAAAGACAAATAAAAGATGGTATTTGTCCGGAGGAAAGACTGGCGGTGACTTTGCAGTAAGTTGACTTTTTGAAAATTAATTTATTGGTATATAAACTAATTAATTTTACAGTTATCTTTCACAAGGCAGTAGTATGCAGACTATTGCCTGGAAGTATGCCATGGGCCATTCTGCAACCAGAAGTTTTGCAACCACCATCATCTTAAATGAATGGTTGCAAATTTCCAAAGGTTTTTATGACCAATGGAACTTCCCTAATTGTCTTGGCGCTTTGGATGAGAAGCATATCCGGATACGAGCTCCAAGCAAAACTGGTAGCAAATATTACAATTACAAGGGCTACTTCAGCACCGTTTTACTAGCTATAGGGTCCGCCAAATAACTTTTTTTTTAAAAAAAAAAATGCTAAAAAAAAAAATCTACTGAATATTTTCTCAAATTTTTTTCTTTATTCGAAAGTACAATCCTTCCGGTTAATAATAGAAAATAATTTCTTTCAAATGGCTGCCTCGGCTGGCCATGCAGTAGCGTACACGATTGGTCCAATTTTTAAGCACATTATCGATTGTGTGCAGCTGTATTTCACCAATGGCTTCACGAATATTGTCCTTTAAAGCGTCAATTGTCTCTGGCTTGTCGGCGTAACACTTATCTTTGATGGTACCCCACAAAAAATAGTCCAACGGTGTCAAATCGCAGCTCCGAGGTGGCCAAACGACATCAGCTCTGCGGCTGATAATGCGATCTTCAAAAACAGGGCGCAAAACATCGAGTGTAGCTTCGGCTGTGTGGCACGTAGCGCCGTTATGTTGAAACCAAATGTTGCCAATATCCTCCTCTTCAATTTTTGTGAACAAAAATTCGTTCAACATGGCCCGATAACGATCGCCATTGACTGTAACGGCCACTCCTTGCTCATTTTCGAAGAAAAATGGCCCAATTATGCCTCTGGACCAAAATCCGCACCAAACAGTGACTCATTTTGGGTGCGTCGGCTTTTCAATGTATTCTTGCGGGTTTTCTGTGCCCCAAATGCTACAATTTTGCTTGTTTACATACCCGCCAAGATGAAAATGAGCTTCATCTGAAAAGATGATTTTTTAGGCAAAATCGACATCTTCTGTAAGTCGATCGCAGGCCCACTAAGCGAAGCGAAAACGCATTGGATGGTCAGTTGGCTTCAACTCCTGAACCAATTGGACTTTGTATGGCGTCATACCAAGGTCTTTATGCAAAACTCGTCTCAATGATGTCTCCGAAATGTTCAATTGTTGAGAAGGACGGTGAATTGATGTTGATGGCGCTTCACGCACACTTTCTGCCACAGCAGCAATATTCTCGGGTGTACGCACTGTTTTTGGCTTTTCACGCTTTGGTTTATCGATGAGGATGCCAGTTTCTTTCACTTTTTTCACAAGATAACGAACATACGGGGCTGACGGTGCTTCTCTTCTTCCAAAATCCGTACGCAATTTTCGCACACATTCTGCAACATTACCATGATTTTCAAAGTAATGTCGCAATATTTCCCAGCGTTGTTTAAGCGTATACACAACCATATTCGTTCAGCGGAAGGATAAAACTAATTATCTGTCAAATCAAACATGAGCTAAGTGTTACCATTCACGAAATAAGCACTAGTTGAAAAAAAAAACGTTAGATGGCGGACCCATACATGTGATGCTAACTACATGTTTACGCTAGTAGATATCGGTGCGTATGGTTTGCAAAGCGATGGCGGTGTTTTCAGAAGCAGCTCGTTCGGAAGAATGCTGGAAGACGGCCAAATTCGCGTTCCTGCTCCAGTACCACTGCCAGGAACAACAATAAACCAGCCATTTTCGTTTGTTGGAGATGCCGCCTTTCCTTTGCGACCATACATCCAAAGGCCGTATCCTGGTCGGAACTTGCCGGATGAGCAAAGGATTTTTAATTACCGGTTATCCAGGGCAAGACGGTGTATAGAAAATACCTTTGGTATTGCGGCAACTCGCTGGAGACTACTACAAACCGAAATAAATGCAAAAGTAGAGAATGCTGATTTGTATGTGAAAGCTATTGTGTACCTTCACAATTTTGTGAAATTATGTGGCAATCCACAATATTGCCTGGCAGGTTTTGTGGATACAGACGATGGGCCGGGAACTTGGCGAGACAACACAAGAGTGTTGAGATCTGTCGGCCGAATGTCCGCCAACTGAGCCTCCAGAGATTTGTACGCTGCGAGGGACATTTTGAAGGACTACTTCATGTCTGATCTGGGGGCCCTCCCGTGGCAACATGAAGTTATAACTGAGGGTTTTGTTTAACTTTGTATATATATGTATATATTTGTTTTAGATTTTTTTTTATTTTATGTGTAGAATAGTTCTCTTATGCAGAGCCGCCGCGAGGGTTGCGGCCGCCTGCGTGCAGAAATAAAAATGCCGCCCCTGTATTTTTTTCGCAAATAAAACAAAAATAAATATAATCATTTAATCTAAAATTTTTACTTACCAAATTTTCTGCTTGTGTATACATTTTATGCTACAAATGCGAATATAAAACACATTTTAACTATATGGGGTTTTAAAGAAAACCATTAACTTACTACTAAATACGTTTATTTAAAACCAAAAATAAAATTAAAATACTTTCTTGCTTTTAGCGAAGCAAATTTCTTTATTAACAATTCTAAATCTAATGAGTCACTTATTTCATGTTCTATAGATATCATCGCCAGGGCTGAAAGTCTTTCTTGTGCCATAGTTGAGCGCAAATATGTTTTTATTAATTTTAACTTTGAAAACGAACGTTCGCCGCTAGCCACTGACACAGGAAGAGTTAAAAAAATACGGAGTACAATTAGGAGGTTGGAACAAGTTGATGATAAATTATTATCGTAAATTTATTCCAATACGTCTGTGGGACTCATGTCGGGTTTTAAATAAATTTCAATTGCTCGTATTTCTTCATATAGCTCCTTTCCATTTATATCTGATTGTTCATCAGTTGGATCCGTCAGGTTTGATTGCAAATCTGTGCAATGTTTTCGTAATTCTTCGTTCTTAATATTTTTTAGGCTGCCAATATTATATAAAATTTTAAACATGTCCGTATGTTCTTTTAACATCTCAAATCTATCCTGTAATGCGTTTATTGTAGTATCAATTATGGAAAAGAAAAAGTATATTTTAAAATTGTTTTCAGGATCTGGAATACTTTCATCAACATGTTCGTAATCAAACATACGTTTTCTTTTTCTAATCCTAGATGTATCTGTTTTAGGAAATTCTAGATCTGCATCAATAACAGAAGCCAGTTCTCTTGCTTCCAGAAGTATACTAGCAAAGCTTTCATCAGATCTAAATTCGACAAAATATTTTCGAACTTGTTCTAACGCTTCCAATGCAGACTGAATGTTCAATTTAGGCTTTTGTAACAATTTACTTACTATATTGATTCGGTTTAATATATTGTGCCATATAACGATGGAACATATAAATTTATATGATTTTATTTTTGTACCAAGTGCATTCGCCATAGTTCTGGTATTCATGTCTTTCATTTCGTCTTCACTTATTTCTACCAATGCATCGTATATTTCACCAATTTGTGTTTTAAGAGGAATTATGGCCTCTATTCGACTTTCCCATCGTGTTTCTGATAAAGGTTTTAAGGTGAATTTTGGCAATTTATTTGTTAAAATGTTCCATCTGTAATTAGATGCTGAGAAAAACACATATAACTCCTGAACAAGATTAAAAAAATTTATGGTTTCAAAAGAAATTTTTGCAGCATCATTTACAACTAAATTGAGGCTGTGAGCTGAACACGGTACAAAAAAAGTTGTAGGATTTAAATCTAATATTTTTTTTTGAAGGCCATTCCGTTTTCCTTTCATATTTGCCCCATTGTCATAAGTCATAACCTTGTCCTCTTAAGTCTTTTATGTCAAGTTTTAGTTCTTCAAATTTTTTAAGCACAAAATTACAAAGTCCCTCTCCAGTTGTATCTGTTATGGGGCAAAGCCCGAGAAAATGTTCATGTATTTGTACTGGAGCTGTACAAGACCCAAAACGAATAATAATTGTTATTTGTTCTGTGTGAGAATTTATTTTGCGTACAATCTAATATTATAGAAAATTATTTGGATTTCCCCACCATTTTAAGTATAGTACTTTCTATTTCAGTGGCTATTAATAAAATGATTTCATTTTGAATATCGGATCCAATGTAATGAGGCAAATTTTTATAATTAGAATGCTGAATTCGACGAAGGTGTTCTGCCATAATTGTATCAAATTTTGAAATTGTTTGAATTAATTGTAAAAAATTTCCATTGCTTTTTTCAATATCAAAGAGACGCTTCGAAGGTCCTCTAAAAGCAAGGCATTGTCGGGACAGATATTTAATTACTAATATAATTCGTTCTATAACGGAATGCCAATGTTGTTTTTCACACTCACACAATCTTTGCTTTGTTGCATCTATTGTTGTTTTATTTTGAAGAGTCAGTAAAAGTTCAGACATTTTTTTAACATTCTTAATATGATCTGCATTATATTCGTGCCTTTTAAGAATTAATGAAATATGACGCCAATCATTTATTCCTTTTGTACCGGCAATATCGTCTTTATTTATTTTTTCTTCATATAATTTGCATGGCCTGCAAAAAATAGAATTTAGTGACTCCGAATACAGAAGCCATTAACGGTGTACTTTTTCACCGTTAGGTAATCGTCGATAATAATAAAATGGAGAGAATTTCCTACCATCTGCATTACGAGGAAATTTTATGTTGCTAATTTGTTGCGGGTAATTTTGAGCTAGGAACTGAATATTTTGATTACTTAATTTTTCCGGCCACTTACCAGGATCATTTGATTTCAATACGAATTGTACATTATCTAAGCTGTCAGCAGTATCAGTTTCGAATGATAAAACTTGGTCTTTTTCCTGAACATTTTTTTCTGCCGGAAGCACAATTTCATTGACTTGTATTCCTTGCGATGTCGAAGGAACAGGCACATCAGCACTAAAAACTACACTAGCACTAGCATTAGCACAATCTGTAGATTCATTATTTTCAGTTATAAAAAATTTATCTATTGATCCTTTTACGGACGGGCCATGGTATCATACAAAGAAAGCAGTACGATGTCTACTACAGCTGTCATGAGAGCAAACATGAATTCGGAACGGGTTTCTTAGTCTCCGGAAGAGTAAAGAACCTAGTCAGAGATTTTAAACCTATAAGCCAGAGAATATCAGTTCTAAGAATGCGAGGAAAATTTTTCAACATTAGCATAATTAATGCGCATGCCCCAACGGAGGATAAAACCGAAAATGAAAAAGAAGCATTTTATGAGGATCTAGAAAGATCATATGATAGCTGTCCGGGAAACGATATCAAAATTATTATCGGCGACCTCAACGCCAAGATAGGAAGAGAAGACTGCTTCAAACAACATATCGGAAAATACAGTTTACATGAAACAACAAACGACAATGGTAATAGAGCGATAAATTTTGCTGCTTCCAAAAACATGCTTGTGGGAAGCACCTATTTTCCACATAAGAGCATACATAAGATGACCTGGACATCTCCTGATGGTGCAACCCGAAACCAAATAGATCATGTCCTAATTGATAGCAGACATTTCTCCAACCTACTAGATGTCAGAAGCTTCAGAGGAGCAAACGTAGATTCAGACCATTTCCTGCTCGGAGCACGCTTGAGAGCAAGAATATCGTTGTTAAAAAACTCTAAAGGTACCAAGCCAACAAGGTACAATACACATCTCCTACATAACGAAGAGATACGACAAAAATATCAATACCATCTGAATACTATTCTCAATATGGAAAATAATGATAAGTCACTGATAGAAACATGGAGCACATGCAAAGCAAACCTGATATCAGCAGCATCCGAGATCCTAGGGCAAGAAGAGAAACAAACCAAGAAGGACTGGTATGATGAGGAGTGCCGTAAAGCAACAGCCGAGAAAAACAAAGCATATGAAGTATTGCAACAGCATAGAACCAGAGCAGCCCAAGAAAAATACAAAGAACTTAGAAGGAAAGAAAAGCGATTGATCAGAGGGAAAAAGAGACTACACGAGCGCAACATCCTAGAAGAGCTAGAGCAACACAGAAACCAAAAGGAAAGTAGAAAATTTTACCAAAGTATCAATAAAACAAGGAAAGTATTCAAACCGCGAACAACTAAATGCAAAGACAAAGAAGGAAATATCCTTAATAGTAAAGAACAAATATTACAAAGATGGGTCGAACATTTTAAAGAAGCGCTCGGTAGTGAAGCGCCGGAAACACCAGAAACAGTGGGAGTGACACCACTGGAGGTACATAATCTGGAAGAAATACCACCACTGAATATAGATGAAGTTCAAAATGCTATTTTAAAAATAAGAAATAATAAAGCACCCGGTAGTGATGGCATCCCGGCAGAATTATACAAATACGGAGGATACAAACTAACAGAAGCAATATACGAACTGCTAAGTAAGGTATGGACAGAGGAAAGAATGCCGGACGAATGGCACGTAGGGTTAATATGCCCTCTTCACAAGAAAGGCGAGCAGTTAGAATGCAAGAACTACAGGGGGATCACGCTTACAAATACAATCTATAAAATACTAGCAAATATCATTTTTAAGCGTTTGAACAAACACGTGGAAAGGGAGTTGGGAGAATACCAAAGCGGTTTTAGGCCAGGACGGTCTACCACCGACCAGATATTTGTACTGCGTCAGATTCTAGAAAGAGCAAATGAATACAATATAGATACGTACCACATCTTCATAGACTTCCGAGCTGCATACGATAGCCTAATAAGACCCAAAATATACGAAGCCATGAAGGAACTAGAAATACCAAAAAAACTAATTTCACTGACGATGATGATGATGGCTAAAGTCACAAACAGAATTAAAATCGAGAATGAAATATCAGAAGAATTCGCAACTTATCGAGGGGTTAGACAGGGAGACCCGCTGGCGTGCCTGCTCTTTAACCTCACACTAGAGAAGGCTGTAAGAGATTCAAAACTGGACAGTAGAGGCACAATATTCTATAAGTCATCACAATTATTAGCATTCGCGGACGATGTAGATGTAATAACTAGAACACTACCTAAAGCGAAAGAAGCACTAAAATCCCTTATGAGCGCGGCGGAGGAAATGGGTCTAACAATAAATCAAGAAAAAACCAAATTTATGCCCTCGCTGCCTAAGAGCAAAAATAGAAACCTAAACCAACAAATAACAATTGAAGACAAAAGTTTTGATGTAGTGGAAGAGTTTATATATCTGGGATCATTAGTAAACGCGACAAATAATGTGTCAGCTGAAATAAAGAGAAGAATAATCCTTGGTAATAGATGCTACTACGGACTTATCAAGCAGCTACGTAGCCGAAGCATAACGCGAAGAACAAAGATCCTTATATACAAAACATTAATCCTTCCAGTAATAACGTATGGATCGGAAACGTGGACACTATCAAAGACCGATGAAGGACTGCTAAGTACATTTGAAAGGAAAGTCCTCAGAAGGATATTCGGCCCAGTCAATGAAAATGGAGCTTGGCGCCGGAGATACAATTTTGAACTATACGACAAATACGAAGAAATGGCCCAAGGAAAGGATATAATCACAAACATAAAAATTGGAAGACTTAGATGGGCAGGACATATCGCTAGAGCAAAAGAAACATACCCACCAAAGAAGATATTAACAACAAGACCGGGAGGCTCGAGAAGTCGTGGCAGACCAAAGCTTCGTTGGAAAGACGGCGTAGACATGGACGCAAAAATAATTGGCGCGACTAATTGGCAAACTTTGGCGCAAGATAGGACTAACTGGCGAAAAAGACTAGGGAAAGTTGAGGGCCGCAGTGGCCTGTCGAACTACTGATGATGATGATGATTGATCCTTTTAATTGTTTTTGTTCTTCAATTTTTCGAAGTTTTTGTTGTCTATATTTGGCACCAGATAAACGTTTCGTTTTTCTGTCAGA
Source organism: Stenolophus ochropezus (assembly GCA_035578165.1). NCBI lineage: Eukaryota > Metazoa > Arthropoda > Insecta > Coleoptera > Carabidae > Stenolophus > Stenolophus ochropezus. The sequence continues at coordinate 9,699,237 of JAQOWZ010000008.1, read as the reverse complement.
CATTTTTTGAAAATTATTTTGTATTAACTAACGGTAGACAATAATAAACTATATATAGTTTATTATTGTATATTATTTATATAGTAGTATATAGTGTGTAATTTAGTTGTTGTCACTCATCTGCATGTGAAGTTGACTAAGTGATGTAACGAAGATGAGTTTTGTTTTGATCGTGTATTTTCGTACATTACTAATGTTAAGACCACACACAAATTGCTTTGTTTATACAATTTTAATAAAACGGGCGGCGGTGCGGCAACTGATAGTACCAGGGAGTGGCGGATCGTTGTGTCGGCAAAGATTTGTGGTGTCGTTACGTTACCAAAACATCATTTATGATCAATTATTATAAATAAATAAAACTAACGAAGAAAAACGCTGGTTGATTAACAGGACAGTTCAGCTCAGCGACACACGTTTGGAACGTGCCATCATTCTTTTCATTTTCATCAAATAAAAATATAATAATTGATGTTTCATTTACATATATATATTTTGTATATATACAATAAATTAGATATTTTTTAAACGTTTTTTTTAAATGAAAATTTGGCCGCCTGCGTGCAACGCACACATTGCACAATAGGTCGCGGCGCCCCTGCTCTTATGTTTCTCTTTTATAGTTTTGTATGTTTCTATTTTATGAATATAGTATAATAGTTGTATTTATTATTACTTACGTGTTGTGGCGACGCGGAAAGGACTATAAGTAGTGACGGAATGTGAAACACCTTTAAACAAAATGTAACGACGCGAACTATAAAGAATACCAATCAGAAATAATAGATACAAAGTTGATAATGGTGGTTAGGTATGACACTCTTCACCTGCAGGAGCGATCTACAGGACTTACACAATTGATTGGAAGCTCGTGGGAAGATAGGAAAAAGAGGGTTGGCTCACAACTGTTAAATAGGAACGAAGCTATACAAACTTGAACTACCAACAGCAAAGTAGACGCAATAACTGGAGTTAGAATCAATGTGCAAGTGTACAAAGCGTGCTGCTAACCAGCGCCAATAAATTCATGCGATATGAATGTTTAAATTAATGGCCTTATTCTGATCCTCTCTGTACGGACTGTAAGCTCTGTAACTAAAAAAAGTTATAGAATGTAAAATAAATGTTATTCTGTTACTCTGCAGAAGCTCTATAAGAATTGCAAAACTGTTACATTCTCTGTAACTTTTATAGTGAAAAAAAGATCACTATATGCAACTACAGTATAAAAATAATATGTATAAAATAATAAAATGGATGTATTACAAAATGATGTACCATTATTTATATACGCACTTATTATGCATGATCATGAAAGGTACGTAATACAAAGATACACAAATCCTTTTCACATACCAGATGCAACATTTCTCAATAATTTCAGATAACCTAAATTATTGCATTAGTGATCGATATTATAAATTCATTACAAATATATGTTCAAACAAGACGAATTGATTCAATACCATTCCATTTGCACGTAAAAATAATTACAATTTTATAGCTTATACAAAAAATTTAATAAATTTCAATGTCAATAGGTTTTAGGAACAATAAATTTGGTACTTGTTGGGAACTCAAATTTGATTTTCATAAGTCAGTCAGTCATGTCACGTAGTATAAATAAAATATTCCGATTAATTTCAAATAATCTAACGAACGCGTGGATACAATTTCCATCTACAATGGATGCCAAAAACGACATCAAATTGGGGTACAAAGTAAATAGTTACATATAGGAACCAGTATCCACATACTTTTTATTTTGTTCATAAAAAAGAATATTACCGTAACTTAGTCGAAACAAACCTGCATAAAGTATATGAAAACTTATACTGAATAATATATTCTTACCTATCTTGTGCACAACTCATTTTTGTATTTAATAACCTCAAAATTATATACTATTTGTTAACATTTCAACATTTTTCAGAAGTTAGCAGCACTGTAACTACGCAGTTGCAGAACGCTTGGTTATAGAATGAGGATCAGAATTACTTTCGCGCAATTCTGTAAGAACTCTGCTTACAGAGTTCTATAGCTTACAGTCACTGTAACTCTATAGTGATATAGAGGAAAGTATCAGAATAAGGCCATAAGTATAACAGTGCAATAGGACAAGATCTCCGACGGCGTACTCGGGCGGAGGCTTCCTTCTCTGGTCCGCGTGGGCCTTTCTTGTGTATCCTGTTGACGCGAAGTTCTCCGAGAGCATTATCGCACGCATGTCGTTCGCCACGTCGTCCGATGTCCGCAAGTCTCGCCCGAAGGTGAAATATGCGGGTGAAAAACCAGTGGACTGACTGGTCGCGCTATTCATGGCGAACCTGATGGCGGGGAGTTTGTCATCCCACGTCGAATGCTCACCGTCCACTAACATAGCGAGCTGGACACAAAAAACATCGATGTTAGAACATCGATATTGTGAAAAGTGAAATATCGATGTTTGAAACATCAAAGTTTATGAACGATATATCGATGTTTTTATCGATTTTTTTTTATCAGAAATGAGACACTACTTCATTTATTTTAACATTTATTTTTAAAAAATAATCATTACCTATTTTATTTTGACAAAAAACAAGTATGTATGTAAATGAAGCTCTCTCACTCTTCATTTAATTTGAATCTCCCGCTCATTGTCTTTGACTGTATACGTCAGAGTATTTTCAATGCATTGCACTATATTCATTACCTATATAATTAAGGAGTTTGACTAAGATAGATTTCATATTGAAAACATATTATTTGAAGCAATAGCTTTTAATGTTGTTTCTCTTTACAGGTTAGTAATCTATAAATAAGTGTAGAAGTAAGTTGTGTTTGAAAAATAATTTGTAGGTATAATGTTTCATAAAAATAAATCTCTTTACAGAGCAACAACCTTGGTTTATTAGAATTTAAAAATAATAATTTTGACAACCTGGTGCCCAGTTAGCGGTTTCTCTCCTGGTTGATTGTAGCTCCCGCTTCAGAGAATAACCGCTCACTGGGTACCGTAGTTGCCACGATAGGCAAATAGGTCATAGCTAAATTATGAAGCCTGGGAAATAATCCCTTTATGTCATCCCACATCTCCAACACATTTCCCTTTATAGGAGTAACAGTAGATGACATAAACATATGAAATTCTGATTCTGCTTTAGTTTTATCTTTCGTATTTTTTTTCATAGTATTGTGCGTTAATGTTTTATGGTAGCTCCATATGTCACATTCATTATTATCGCCCTTTTCCGATTCATCAGAAGACTCATTACCGCTCGTTTCATTACTCATTAAGTAATTGTTTATGTAATTTATGACTTTTCCCTTCGCAATAGGATCTTTAAAATGCATTAGCTTGAAACGAGGATCCAAGGCGGTAGCAATTGCCAACAATGAACATTGCTCTAGTTTGTCAAATCTTTTTGAAACTTCCTTATCAATTTCTACTTTTAATGACAGGGTGCATTCAAATGTTGGTGAATATTTATCTAGCATGTTTCATAAACAGTTTACGAGAGGAATGACTTTACTCACTGTGATATAATTTCTTTCTCTTGTCAATCTCTCAAAGGGTTGCAAAAGTTGAATGATTTCGCGCAAACAGACTACTTCACTTGAAGTTATCATCGGTGGGGCATCTGAACGGCATAACAATATCGCGCCAATTATTTCAAATAAGTCCATAAAACGTTCCAACATATAATAGGTCGAATTCCATCTCGTACGAACCTCTAATATTAGTTTCTTTGTCTGGCCTTCTTTCATTCCATTCTCTCTTTGCTTTTTGCGCAAATCGACATGGCATTGACACAATGTTTTATGAATTTTACAATTTCACGTACTTTACTTATGATGGTAGATGAAACTTTAGATTTATCCAATGAATTCGTGACAACTAAATTCACTGTGTGAGCAAAACAATGTATAATTTTTTTTCGCCAAACATCTCTCGATTTACTTTCATCATCTTGCTGTCATTATCAGTTACTATAGTTGTTACTTTATCAATTGAAACATTCCACTCCTGCAAAATCTCTGTAAGTCTCTTTTGTACGTATTGAGCTGTATGTTTTTCAAACAGTTCAAAAACTCCCAGAGATCCGCTCGTAAGCTTGGAATTTTCTAAAAAATGTATAGTGACTTCAACAAACGACTTATTTTGCATTGTCTTAGTCCATATGTCATACGGAAGACGGTAATATTCTGCTTCTTTTATATAATTTTTTAAAACTTCTGATATGGTCTCATATTTTTCGTCTATACTCCTTTTAAAAGTTTCTCTTGAAGGGATTTTATATAAAGGCACAACTTCCTTCATTAGTTGCATAAATCCCTTACCTTCTACAACTGAAAACGGTTTATGGTCCAAGATGATGAAATTCACAATCGATTCAGTGATTTTTTTATGTTTGTTACCTTCAGCACTTGATATGCTTTTAATATTATAAAATAATTCTTCGACATTTGAGGTGGGTCTATCAAGAATATGTTTTAGAATCGACAATAACAACATCCGTAGTAGCAGTACTAGTACTTGCTATAGGTTGTTCACATTGAACTTCTTCGTTTATGTTATCATCATTACAGGTTTTAATTTTGTTTTCAACTGGCTCCTCTGCTACAACCACCTGATTAACCTCGGGGTGCACCTTCTCTAGATGACCCCGCATATTAGAAGTATTACCTGACGTTGTCAGGTTTTTATTGCAAAGTTTACAAACAGCTTCTTTGTCATTGTCACATTTCTTAAAATAATTCCAAATTTTACTTTTTATAAGGTGGCATTTTATCTGTAAAGAAAATCAATATTGAAAATTAATTAGTAATACTTAAACAATTATTTTTCACAAATATTTTTAGTAAAATTATTTTTAACAATTCGTCAACAAAATATATTAAATGTTAAAATCTTGACAATACACATATTAATTTATTAATATTTTTTGCTGTTTCACACTTGGATATGAAAAAAATTCACATTGTAATAAAAAGTAATAAATTAAATTACCTATCTATAGAAAAATTGAAGATAAAAAAAATTATGTATAAACTAGTAAAGTACAAATAATCGAATATCAGAATAACATTTTCGTAACCACTGACCAAATTATCGTAAAAATAATGTCCTATTAGACACAACTGGAAATCGAGAGACCTACTGTAAGTAATATTCATAGATAATATCTTCAAACTACTATAATATAATAAGCAACAACAACTAACTTAGACACATAACCTATTAATAAACGTTTACCTTTTTAAGCTGACTATTTAAACTAAACCAATGAAACAGACTATAATTATGTTATTGAAATAATAGATACTTACTTTAGCTTAACACCGTTGAGTTATCTATCCTATCACAGTTAACAATAATTGCACTTAATTTGCTTAATTTGATTGTGACTTGTATGATATGGTGAACGTCAAATACAAACAAAACAATGGCCGTCAATGTGAGCTAGCCAGTGTTCCCAACACAACAACTGCTTCGTTTTGCGTGCGTTTGTATTGCAGAGCGAACGAGACACTAAATAGAAATCTACGCTTGTGACTAAGAGAGATATATGTTTGTATGTGTTGCTGACATCGTTCATAAAACATCGTTCAAGAAGAACGATGTTACATCGATGTTTCAGTCTTCGATATAGATGTTAAAACATCGATGTTTACGAACGATATATCGATGTTTGAAAAACATCGATGTATCGATTGCATCCCTATTCAAAGGGTTGACCTCGGGATAATACAGTGGCGTCAGCACTTGCTCCACCTGTAAAACGTGCATGGTGTGTTGCATAACAGCACTTACAAACTGTACGCTATTATCTGAAATTACGCGGCGTGGCATCCCGTATCGCAAAAACACCTCACTGATTAGGATTCTCGCGCACGCCTTGGTTGTCGCGGACACCAACAGCTCTACCCAACCACTGGCTACGTCATCTACAACAAAAATGTGTCTGTATCTGGCTGATGTCGCTGGCAAAGGGCCAAACAAGTCCACGGCGATGGTCTCGAAGCGTTGCGCGGCAACTGGTGTGCGTAACAAGCCGGATGGCTTTATGTTCGCACCTGTAGAGGACGCTATTCATAAGTAAATAGCCACGGGGCATCCAATTCGGCAAATCAAGGCAGTTGGACTCTTCAAAGCAGCGAATTATTTTCGCTACTTCAGGATCTTCTAGTTGGGCAGCTCGGACGTCCGTGGCACTCTTCTTTGGTATCTGCACGTAGAAGCTACACACGGCGCTCACTGTCTCTTCTTGCGATCCGTGGTTAGGCCGTGATAATGTGTCTGCAACCACATTGCGGCGGCCTGGAATATACTGGACCTGAAGATCCTACTTCTGTAACAGTAAAGCCCACCGCGCGAGTCTGCCGGTTGGCGCCCGCTGTAACACGGGGGGATAGCAAAGAAGCGATGATGATGATTAATGACTTACGATGATGACGATGCTAACAGGAACACAACACGTTTGTTGGGAACACGGGAGCACATATTCTATGTAAATTTTTGTCCCTGTAAGTTTGTTTTTATTTTTTAATATTTTTATTTTGTCTTCCCAATTCTCTATTTTGGCAATGGTAACTTTTTTATCCTCTTTTCCTTTCTTGTAGATTTTTTTAACTTTGATATCTATTCCTAATTTGTTTTTTATAAGTTTTTCAAGAACCTGATTGTTGTTTATATACTGTTCTCCCTTAATTACGATATTGTTACGTTTTTCAATTTTTTCTTTCTTCTCTTCCATTGTTTCTAAAGTTATAATTTTCCCTTTTAAAACCTTTATTTCCTTATTAATCTTGATGAAGCAAAGAAGCGATGATGATTACTTACGATGACAACAGGATCACAGGAAACACAACACGTTTGTTGGGAACACGGGAGCACATATTCACTTTACTTTTACTTAACTTAATTTTATTTACGTTATTTATAAAACAAAACTTAACTTAACTAATTTAAAATTAAACAATTAAACTTAACAGACTACATTATGTCTGCTCTTCAACCAATCCTAACTAAGACTGCCTGTAAAACAAAGTTGAGAGGCAAATCTACCCTCTCAACTTCTTATCTAAAAACAAAAACGTTGTCTGTGAAATATGATCTTTTCGGCATATGGCCCCATAATTTCTAATTTTTATTACCAAAAATATCAACGTCTATGCCGATAAAAGAATCACAGTTCACAGAAGAAATGCAGTCTACAAAACAAGATGGAAACCAGGGCCGTTTTTTTCCATCTTGTTACATCGCAAGTTCATCAACCACTTTAGCGCTTGGTGGTCGGTTTCCACGGTCACGGCAGTGCCATCAATGTAGCCACGGAACTTCTCGATAGCGAACACTACGGCCATAATAATTCCTTTCGGCTGGAGTGAGAAGGCGGCTAGCATATTCAACTGGCCGCTCGTCTGCGACCTCCCTCTGCAGAAGAACAGCATAAGTCTTTGGAATGTTGCACCTGCGTTCTTTAACCCCATCGGCATCCTCGTGTAGCGGTGTGACAAAAGCTGTTTTGTCGCGATCTGCGGGATGCACTGCAACCTGGTAATAACCCGACTTCAAATCGATGGTGCTGACATAGAATGCACTTCTCGCGGCGTGAAGCAGGTCGTCAATTCGTGGCAGTGGGTATTTGTCGCTCACTGTGACAGCGTTTAGCTTTCGGTAGTCGACGCATACACGGGTAGAACCATCCTTCTTCGGCACCAGGACAACTGGGGCCGCCCTCGGGGACTCACACTCTTCAATTACGCCGTGCGCTAACATCTCCTCCAGCTCTACTCGCAATGCCTCCTTCTTCGACGCTGTCAATTTATATGGAGGAAGAGAAATTGCCGGATGCTCACCTGTTTGAATGTGGTGTTCCGCGAAGCGCGTTGGCTCTCCCCCTAGTGCAAAGATGTCGCTATTCTCGACGAGAATCTTCGCTAGAGTTGACCGCTCCGAGTAGTTTAGAACCGTGCCTTCATCATTTTTTAAATTCTCGACGGCAGAGAAAGCACATTCTTCGGGGCGGCCCAGGGTTTCGATGCGAAGGTCGTAAACTTCATCGGGGCTGTCTATAAAATTCCGTTTCTGCTGTGGCAAGTTTAAGACAACGCCACCGTCGGTCAGGAAGTCCACACCTAGCAGAGTCCTGTTGTTGCGGGCTTTTGGGAAAATTACAAATTTTGTTGGTATTACGCGGTTATGAAGTTTTACATCGACCATCGCGGTTAGCACCTCCATGGCTCTAGGTTCACCATCGGCTAATGTTGCAACTAGCGACCCAGCGGTGAGTTGCTGCCCTTTCTCCTAGAGCACTTTATAAAGCGAGTAGCTAGCTTCTGGTTATAACGTGTTCTTCAACCATGTCTGTTGTGCAGCAGTATCAGCATACCCTGTTCCTGTAACGCTGTGAATTTCTACCTGCAGGAGGGGCCGTGGTTGTGGAATAGCTGTTGTTTCGCTTTCTGATTGCACGCAACAGAATTCTGTTGTACTTATGTGCGTTGCTGACGACTTCTGGGTATTGCAGGTCGTGCACTGGCTTTTGATGACTCCTTGAGCGCCGCATCCGTAAAAGCGGATGATTGAAGGTCGAACGGTCATCTCCGACGAGCTAGTCGCTCTCGTAGCTACAGCGTCCCGCTGCGAGTGTGCAAATTTGCGGCATTCAGCTTGTCTATGGCCGAAGTTCCTGCAAATTTCACAACGAGATCTTTCTTTTAACTTTCCTTGTCCGCGGATATGGTTGGGTTGTGCAGCCGGCTTCTTGACTTTCTCATCTTCGGCGAGGACATCTTCAGTTGCTCTAGACAGTCGAAGAAGATCGTCAAAAGTTTTTACTTCATCTCTTCTTACCCGTCTTCGTATATTCCTATGCAGTAAGCCGTAAACCATGTCGATTTGAGTGTTTTCGCATAGTTATGGTTTGGGCAGCTGGACGAGTAAAGCGCGAGCTCTGCATACAAAGATGTCTGTTCGAACGGCTGCGTCCTGTTCGGTGGAAAATAGTTCGCGATATATCTTGTATGCTGGTTTCTTCGTTCCGAAAGCGATCCGTAACTGTGAAATTGCATCGTCGAATGAGTCGATGTTGTTTTTGACGCCAGCCCACCACTTGGCGGCGAGGCCGGTGAGCAGCATCGGCAGGCCTTTGAGAGCATTCGAGGCTGAGATGTTGGTACAATCTCTGTAGACTTGAATTGCGTCGATGAATGTTTCGACGTTTTCGTTACTTTGACCTGAAAAACGCGATGTACAGGAAGAATAATTTCCGCTTGCAACTTCTGGAGTTGTATTTGTCAGAGTGGACCTACGCATTGGAAAAGCGCGCTCTACAATATGATTTAAAACAATTTTATATGTATTATTTAAACCTAAAACAAATGTGCAACAAGCCGTCCAACATTAACAAAATAAATCAATTATTTTTGTATAGGACAAGAATATTTCAGAAATAGTGAGATTAGGCCAATTTAAATTATTTAAACAAAGAGGTTCTACCCCAATTTTTTATATGATTTGAAGCAATGTTATATGTATTATTTAAACATAAAACAAATGTGCGACAAGCCGTCCAACATTAACAAAATAAATAATTCATTTTTGTATAGGACGGAATAGCTGAGTAAAATCGGGATTTAGACCAATTTTAATTATTTAAACAAAGATGTCCCACTCAAATTTTTTTATGTGATTTAAAGCAATGTTATGTGTATTATTTAAATACAAATCAAATGTGCGACAAGCTGTCCAACATTAGCGAAACATACGTGTCTTATTATTTATATAATGATAAAAACCATTCTCCCCTTAAAGATATTTTTTTAAAATGTTGAAATACTGGTTTTATTATTTTTAGAGCAGAGTGTTAATACTAATTTTAAAATTGTTTCAGTTTTTAAGTTTTTGTGATACGTTACATTTGTGTTTTATTATTCATATGTAAAAATGTAGAAAAAGTAAAATTATTTATAAATTTTGAATAGTAATTGATTTCCGAAAGGGTAATGTTTGAATTGCTTCAACTGGGTTATTTTTTAAAGTTAAAATAACCAAAACTAATTTAGAATATCAAATGGTCGATGAGGATGCAAGGTTATTAAATTTTCAATAAAAACGAAACATATGTATATTAAAATATTAAATAAAACACAAACTAATTACTAATAAACTTAAACTAGCAGAACAGGACAAGTTACATGCACTCGAAATATATTTACAAAAGACTTACTGTCAACCGGGGTAAGTGTGACCGGAAAATTCATAGTTTCAACTTTAAACAAACATAAAACAGTTAATTTTGAAGATAAATTTATCATTAAAATGTGTAAATATAGCTTAATTATTTTTTTATCACTCAGTTTTTTGAAACTCTTTTTAAACAAAAAAATACATATTTTTTTTCACTTTCTTATGTACTGAAAAAGTGGCCACACTTTCCCTCAAAACGGGTAAGTGTGGATCATGTTTGGGTAAGTGTGGTTAGCTATAATTTCCTCATCTATTTATTCAGTAAGGATTATGGGATAAGTGTGTTCAAATAGAGGAAAAAAAAACACAATTTTTCGATACAAAAATTATATTTATTGTTTATTAAATTTGTTATTTAAACATTATTTTTCAAATATTTCATTAATGGCTTTACTGAATACATATTTTAGCCTATTGCCACTCATAATAATGTTTGGGGTAGGCAGAACACTTACAATTTGTTCAAAATTAATTGAAGATATGTCATTTTCGTTAATAATAATTTTTTTTTTGTTTCGTCAAGACATTTTAGCGCCATAACTGTAATATCGTCGAATTCTTCTTCAATGTTTTGAACAATACACGCATAAAAGTAATTACTTGCATTTCTTTTACCACCTTTAAATTTCACCAATATAAAAGAACCCTTTTTTATATTTTCAACAGTAGGTGAAACTAAATAAGGTTCACTGTCTTCACTTTCAATCTCATATGCAGAACTTTCACCAGATGTAACTTCCACTTCTTCTTCACTATCTGTACTATCCGTTTTAATTTCTTTTTTATTAGTTTTAATTTTTTTGCTTTTATCGTTTTTGTTTTTTTCCATATTCTTACTCATGGTTTTTGTTTTGACTGATTCTTTAATTTTCTTTTTGTTCTTTAAGTATTTAAAATAATTATTTTCTGTTATGACTTCGGCAATATCTATTCTTCACCTCACCTTTTTATCAGCAATTGGACTCTGTTTAACAGTAGAAAGTAAAATATTTTCAAAAATTTTACTTGGTGAAATTACAGTTTGAGGAATTTCCATATTTTGTGAAAACTGAGAAACACGTGAATCAGATGAGCATGAAAGGTTTTTTTGGCTGGTCGAGGGAGTTGCAATTATGGGTTCTTGCGAAATAATGTCATTTTGATTGGTAGATTTTCATCATCTTGTGCTTTTTTCATAGAATCATATCGATCTAGTTTGTCCTGGTCAAAATTTGTTCTTGGTATAACATCCTTATTTAGAGGGTAAATACCAGTTTTCCGAAATCCGTTCTTTATTGTTTGAGAATTCACATTAGTCCAAACCTGACCAATTAAGTCCGCAAATTCTGATTTACTCAATCGTTTGCCATAGTTATGTCTACACCATTCTGCAAGCAGAACATCCCACTTGTTCTTTATGCCTTTAAATACAGCAACATCCAACGGTTGTAATATGTGTGATATGTGAGGCGGTAACTTAAGAATAATTATGTTATTTTCAATGGCACTTTCAACCAGATCAACACTAATATGCGATAAGTGTCCATCGTAAATCAATAATGCAGGAGATTGTACATTCGGTACAAATACGTTTTTAAACCATGATTTGAAAACTTCCTCAGTCATCCATCCATTGTCCGATACATGATAACTCGTATTTGGGTACGCCTTCTTACCAATCATAGAGTTCCATTTATGTTTTCCTTTGTGAAGGATAAGAGGTGCTAATTTAGATCCATCTGCAGCCACGCAAAATAATACTGTCGTTGAATCTCTTCCAGTTCCAAATGTTATTCGTTTAGTTGACTGCCCGACTGGTGAGACAATTTTTGTATTATTTGGATCTAATGTGAATCCCGTCTCATCACAGTTGAATATACGTTCGGGAGCATTCTCCAAGTGATATGTTTTAATTATTTTGTCTACTTTTGTGTACAAATCATAAATTATATATGGATCACTTGACTGCCTTGCTCTAGAGCTTTCCAATTTTTCTGGTTTTTTTAGTGAGAGCCTATGGCGCAAACAAAAAGATTTGAACCAATCATGTCCTGGTATTCCATTCTTAAATCTACTTTGTAAACCATAATATTTAACAAACTTTTCAACCACTCCCTGTACTTCCCGTTTCGAAAAACCGAAACCAGCTTTATGCAGGACTTTTAAATATTTTACTAACCGCTGTTCTACTGCCTCACCTAGGTCTGTGCTCCTCCCTCCACCACCCTTCGTTGTTGATACTTTTCTTCCTTTCCATCCTTTTATTTTCAATCCTAGTGTAGACTTGGGTATCCCAAACGTTTCCGAAGCAACACGTAATGTCATTTTTCCTTCCGTTACATTTTGTATGGCTTTTTCAAGATTTTCTAATGTCCACCACCCACCTACGCCACGTTTAGTTTTTCTTATATATTTCCTCGGCATGATCTATAATTTAAATTTAAGAACGTTACAAAATATATCATATTACCCAAACATTGCTCCACTTACCTAAGATCTGATATAACAGGCTTGTTGAAACACAATATTGTTGCAGCTGTCACTTTGCGAACGAACCACACTTACACCGAACAGTGATACCACACTTACCCAACTAAAATTTACTATGGGGTAAATGTGGCGCCAAGTTTAAAATGTTATAAATAAATAAATTTGTATATTTCAATACACAAACATCATTATTAAAGTTTGTATTGTGTTAAATTGATATTACATTCTGAAAAAACCCGTGTTTAAATTTTTTTATTATCAAATGAAACGTAACATGTTCGAAATTGATTTGTATTTGGACCAAGTGACTTTTTATATTAATTATAAAATTTGCTCTTATGACATAAATCTGTTCTAAATTTTGATACAGCTAAACAACACGTAAATTTCATTAAAAATAGTACTAATTTACAGAATTATGAATTTGGTACCGAATAGGAAGACGTGGCCACACCTACCCCATTTCCACACTTACCCCGGTTGACCCTACATGAAAAACACACACCATTTACACTTAATTAATCCTAACATATTAACAATAAAACTCTCTAAACTACTCTGTCATGATTCTTACATGACTACCTCGCACTTCTGCTCATGATGACTGCCCAACTCTCAACTCTCGACTGTCCAAAATCTTGAAAATCTGCTGGAGATGGCCCACTCCTTCGAGTTACAAAAATCATCCCTGTTCCGTAATTCCTTTAACATATGCACCAAAATCCCACAGTCCTGGGATTCCAGAAAAAAACAGAACTCTACGCTTGTACCAGGAATTACAGAACGGTTTCCTGTCTCTGATTAATGGTTTATGACCATCCCAAGCAAACTTTCGAAGCAATATACCGAAATGCCAAATGGAATTTGAAACCTTACAAAACTTAACTGTGAACTATTTTTGACCAAAAGAAATTTAGAAAACATCGAATTTCCTGTCAGCATGAGCTCTACGAAGAATACTGTTTCATTTTACAAATTATTTGAACAATATTACAAATTAAATCAATACTAAAAACTGTTACACATGTAGATCCGTAGTGGAATGTGCGACCTAAACACGTTATTGCAGTCCATTTTATGTTCATTGTTGTCGATTTAGAACTATATGTAAGGCAGATGAATCAGTTAGGTGCGACAATTTTTATAATAATAATGAACGCCCTACTTTAATTTCGACATTTTAAAATTAATTCTGAAGACATATTCCATATGCTACTTTATAGAGTTTTTTTAATATGCTCTACCTTCAATAGAAACCGACCCAGTCTAGAATTGATTTTCAAGTTTTTAAAAACTATATTGTGCAAATTATAATAAAACTTGTAGGTTTACTATTTTTAAAAAAGATTATGTATTATTGCCTATTTCATTAAAATTACTTATATCTATTACAAGACAATGAGGAGTGACGAATGACCACGAGTAATACATAACATTTGTATTTATAGTCTCTACAGGAAGGGGTCTGGTTCCATAAGATAAAGCGAAGTCAAAACAGTATTTGATAGTCATAACAAATTATGATATTCATAAATCCTCCGCCATTAAAACGCAGCTTTATCGTTTTCTTCTAAATTACCCATTTCAAAACATTTTTGTTTAGGAATATCCCTTTTTCTTAACTTATTTATAAACTTAACTACTATTACAATTATTATTATAATAATACATATTAAAACTATAACAATAAAGTTGATAATAGAATATTTGTTCTGTTGTTTATTTGTAACTTGAATTTTTGGTAGTTGTCTATTTTCCAAATTAAAATTTATATTTTCTAATATTATCTCTCTCTTATAATGAACAATGTATTCCAAGGTATAATCGTTTATAGCACAATTTTTATTCGTTATAAATTTATATACGCCAATAACATTTTTGTGTTTTTGATAATTTTGACAAAATATATTTAATGTTTGTTCTTTGCTTGCTGCTATAATTACAATATTAGAATTTTCTATTTTTATAACGGCAAATGAATTATAAATTTTATGATACATACAATCTTGATTTTTGTGAAGTTTTATTATATTATACAAACATTGATTTGTTTCTAAATAATTAGTTTTGCAAAAATATTTATTTGTAAGTGTTATATAATCCTTTGCTATTATTAATTTATTTTCTTTTTCTATTATCAATTCTTTACTAAACATTTTCTTATCTATAAGTGTAGAAATTGGAGTTATTTGTAGTAATTTATTATTAAGGTTATTTTCATATAATGGTATTTCTAATAAATATTCTATCATATTGTTTTTCATTTGACAATGACTTGTTATTTGCATTGAAATGTCCCAAAAATCTAGGTCTGAAATTTGAGTAATTACTTTCTTCAAATCTTCTAGATTTATATTGATGAATGAATTTTGTTAAGATTACAAAATGTTTGGCTCGTTTCTATTTCAGAGGTGATTTTGATAAGATTCACTGTTAATAATATTAATTGGTTTAGAACGTCTTTGATCGTAAATGTGTTTTCCAGGGTTATTTTTTCCTTAATTATTTTTTTCTATTTGCAAAGTTCTGGATTTTAAAACAATTTCATTGTGTTTTATATTTTCCAATTGAGAATTAAATTTTGAAATTGTTTCTTTTTTTAATCTAATTGTTTCTAAATTTTGGTGCTCGAGTATTTCCTGGTTTTTATAAATTTATTTAAATATTTCTTCATAACGTTGACTGTCAGGAGAATCTAAGTTTTCAGTAATGGCTTTTATTATTGTTTCTAGTCCGTTGAATAAGCCTCTTTTAACTCGTTTTTTATTGAAAATTGTTTTCAAGTCCTTTGAATATAAATTACTTTTATTTATTTGATTAAATATGTATTTTAATTTTATCATATTCTAAGATTATGTTACTTAAGTTATATCTATAGTAATTATATTGAGAGTTAACATATACGTATGTAGACAGTTCCTAAGACTAAAATATTTATACCGGGATTGTTGTTTATTTCTTCTAGTTCTTTGCCTTTTGTTGTTTGGTTAATTGAATTATTGTAGACTATTAATGCGAAATTGATTTTATTTTAAGGAGTTTCATTTTTAAATTCATTTCTCTTGTTTATAATACACTACCGGTCGTTGAAAACGCAACACCAAAAAATAATGGGAATAATCACACAAAATTCAGCACAGAGGTTTCTTATTTTTAGAAGAATAAATGATTAAAATTTAGAATCGCTAAACACATTTGTTCAGAAAATATGCAGGTTTAAACTTAATTATCACGCAGATTTATTTATTCGATATTTCTTCAATATGATTCAAATTCAGTCAAAATTTTATTGTTATCAAGTTAATTAAGTGATTTTGAAAGGGGCCATATAGTGGGTATGCGCGAAAGCGGGTTGTCACTGCGTGATATAGCGACTCGTTTAACTCGCAATATAAGTACAATTTCACGCATATGGCGACAGTGGATACAAACAGGTACAGAAAGAAGGCAGCCAGGATCTGGAGCTCGCCGGAGGACATCAGCGAGAGAGGACCGTCTCCTTATTCGGCTATCCTCACAAGGACGATTTCAAAGTACACCAATTCTAGCACGGCAGTGGTGGACAGTGACAAGATACCCACTATCTGTAAAACGTATTTGTCATCGTTTATCAGAATTTGGGCTGCATACGCATCGTGTATTATTGCGACTTCCACTGACCGCGCGGCATAGATCATTGCGTCTTGATTGGTGCAGAGAAAGGCGGTTGTGGAATATGAATGGAATGAAATTGTCTGTTCTGACGAATCGCGATTTTGTTTGTTGCAAAATGACGGTCGGGTACTTGTGAGACGACGCCAGGGTGAAAGAGGGAATGTGACCTGCATTCGTACGCGTCATACGGCGCCTACGCAAGGAATTATGGTGTGGTTTTTCATACAATTGGAAATCTTGCCTAATTCGTTTACCCGGCACTTTGAACAGTCAGCGATAGATTGACGAGATCCTAATACCGGAAGTTGCTCCACATATTCAAGACCACCCAGCAGCCATATTTCAGCAGGATAACGCAAGACCTCATGACGCGAGAAGAGTATTAACCTTCTTTGACCAGCACAGAATACCAGTTCTTCCATGGCCGGCCCGTTTTCCAAATTTGTCGCCTATTGAAAATCTGTGGGATCTCCTAGGAAGAGCAGTGCGACTTATTCAGACACCAATACAAAATGTGGAAGAACTATGGGCTGTAGTCGAAAGGACATGGAATGAAATACCGCAAAATGTTATTAGCAACCTTATTCAATCCATGTCTCGACAAGTAGAAGCGGTAACAAGAGCGCGTGGTGGACATAGTTCTTATTGAATTTTTCATTTTTTATTTATGTAATGTATGTGAAATTTTAATCATTTGTTCATCTATTAATGAACATCCTTTGTGCTGAATTTCGTCCGTTTATTCCAATTATTTTTTGGCGTTGCGTTTTCAACGACCGCTAGTGTACGTAAATGTTCTATAATTGTCGAATGGAATCGTTCCACACATGCTCTTTGGGTTGTCGACGCATGTCATATGAATTTTGATTTTATACATTTTTAATAAATTTTTACTAAGTTATTATAGAATTCTGTACCGGAATCATGAATTATTTTGTCAGGAATTTTGTAATCATTAAAATATTTTATTAATGTGGTGTCAAACATGACAGTTCGAAAGACCTTTCAATTCTCTATCCAACAGATTTTTTTATTTTTCAAATCCGATCATTAGTTCCAGAGATACATCGTTTAAAAAAAATTTAACAGGTGTTTAAAATTGCAATCAACTAGGCTTAAACAAATGACAGAAACTAAATAAAATTTTTTTTCTACAAGTTGTTTGTAATAAACAAGTAATTTGTAAGTTAGATTTCTTTTTGTGGGGTTATTTGAAGTTTATGCCACGCCACCCGAATCTTTAGAAGATTTACGGCAACTTACCGTTGTAACGTGCTTTAAATATATTTCTTAATAGAAATGTAATAAAGACTAATTATATTAAAAATTAAAAACAAAAGATTAATAAATACTTACTTGAAGTATTATTATCTTCCTAATAATTTATTATAAAAAAAGACAGAAGGATAAAAAGATTAAAAGGTTTTGGGAGGTTTGAGAGGTTTTGGGTTCGTAGCCCTCGTAGGTAAATAATGGATTTTCTTAGCTCTACACACTAATTTATTCTTACAAACTACAATATTGTAAAATAATAAAAGTTTATACTTACAATTTAGTTCAGGGAGTTGTAGGAGAGACACTTGAGGTTGGTTGATTGTAATTTAATAGGAATTTAGAATAATTTTTAAAAAACCGAACGGTAGATAAAATTAACTAATTACTGTTGAGACGCCTGCTTGCGAATGAATGAATGAATTCTCCGAGAGCAAGAAGATTGAAAAAACTGACTTGCTCAGCATATTTACCCCACTAATAATGAATGACTATATCAGCTAATTATTTAAATTTTGGCGGTTTGTTACACCGTAGGTCCAAAAAAAAAAACTGTTGGATAGAGTATTGAAAGGCCTTTCGAACTGTGTCATGTTTGACACCCTTTTCTATTTAAAATTTTTTAGGTACAGTCCTCCCCCATTTTAGGGTTGAAGTTATGCCATTGATACAAATCCATTCAGGTGTCCCCCTTTATACTAAAATTGAAGTGTTCGAGCGTTTTTTGCAAAATTAATGTTAAGTGGCCAAAAAGTGTGCTGATAATTTTCACTGGGTCACTCTCTATATACTAGCGTATACAGATCGACATTTCTAATAGCACAACTGGAAACCGATCATTTGGTTCTATTTCTGTTCAATAGATGTCACGCATATACTAATATTGATAGAGTGCCTTTATAACCAGAGTGAAGACATATGAGATTTTCCGCCATATTTGTTCCAAACTTACACAGGGTTATAGGTGATAAGTGAAAATGCAATAATTATTAGTGGTTTTTAGTTGTATATATTAATTATTTTAAATTTATAAATGTAATTTATTACTATATAAATATATGCTGTGAAAAAAATGCATACACTATTTATTTCTAAGTAAAATATTTTATTAAAAATAAGAGATCTTTACATAAAATTATAAAATAAAAAAATTATAAATTATTATATGCTATATTTTTTTACATTTAAGAAAGCAAAATTGCATGATGTATCTTTTTCATGAATTAATAAATAACTATAACAAATAATCAGTACAAATTTTTATAAATTTGATGACATTACAGATTTACTTGCATGTACTCTTTTTACGAAGCATTTTTTTGGACGCAATTTTTAGCCTAAATAATGCAAATCTTTTTACAATTTTTCCTTTCAAATTATGACAATTTGGAATAAAGTTGTACTCCTTAATATCGCTGAATTTCTCAATAAAGATTTTTTTTAAATCTATATTTTGGTTTACAATATGATTGTAGTATTGTCGAAATATTGTTTCCAGCTGCAAAAATAAATTGTAGGTTTTCTGATTGATGTAAAATAGAGTGTCTTCTTTAAAACTTTTGATTTTTACAATTTTTTTACTATATGTACATTAAAAGGTTCCGCTACATTTTGAATATAATTTTCGTTTTCTCGGCGCATCAAAATCATATCAAATAAGTCATCATCATGGCGATCATTAATTGCTAACGATTCAGATCTTATTTTGCTTTAAAAACAGTCTGATTTAATGTTTTGTAAATTTTCTCGTTTTATGCAGTGGTGGTGATGATTGTAATATTAATTTTTCCCGAACGTTTGATGATTTATTGCTTTTAAGAGATTTATGTAATATATTTCGTTCAATTCCATTTACATACCTTGTAATTTTACTGATGTGGTAATAATCTAATGAGGAACTGTAAACATCTACTCTTTTCTGTTTTGACGTAATTGTTATGCGAAATTTGAAGAGTTTGTAATTTTTATGTTTACAATAACCGTATAAAACAAAATTACTATGTTATTAATATTCTTAAATTTCTCCTTCAATATATAATTGTACATACCCTCACTCAGAAAAAGGATTATTTCAACGAAACGAAGTTCGTTTCCTACAAACAAATATGTCTTTTGAATTCAGCGAATTAAATCTTTATTAACGACAAACAAATGATTGTTTTAAACATATTTGTTTGATACAAACAAATGATGTTTCAGTGGATTCTACTAAAATTTCAAATAAATTTTATTTGGTTTAAATATATAATTATTACACCTAAAAAAATAATTTATTTCAATAAAGTAAATATTATTTCCAGTAAATAAGCGTAGAATATTTATAATTATGCATTTATTTAATAAAAATATTATTTTTTTGTTTCAAAAATCAGAATAGTTAGTAGGAAAATAATATTATTTTGGTATTACATTATTATGTATACTATAAATAAATAAAATTATTTCTTAAAAAAATATTTAATTCTTTAAAGTTCATAATATGTTATGGGAAATAAATATAAAGTTTCCGCAAACAAGTTATAGATTCATTTATACAGGTGTTTTATTGTGTTAAATAAGGAATAGGGTTATAAAAAATACATATTTATTCTATTGAAAACTATATTTTATTAGTACAAAATTGCATTATAAAATAAATGTATTAAAATAAAATATAAAACAATATAACAGATCTTAAATTATACGAAATCCATTTTCATAACTGAAACAACCAATTTACCATCTGCTTTCAGATGTCTTATGTATAAACCAGGAGATATTACTGTTGCAGAGAGGACAAGACATAATTTAATAAATAAATTTTAATTTAATCTATTTAATATATCGATGATGGACGGTACTGTTTTATCGTATTTAGTTTTAATTTTGTAAATACCCAGTTGCAGCAAATAGTAAATTTGTTCACACTCAATTGGGTAACTTAAATTATAGACATTAAATATTTTAAAACAAATATCTAGAGCTTTCAGTAAAGAATCTAGTTTATATAAGTTATTATTTAAACTTACAAAAATATCTTGAATATCTAGTGCTGACGGACCTTGGACGATAATAAATGGTTAGACAGTTAGACCTAATTTTTTCATTTTATCGTGTCTATCATTTATAGCTTTTTCGATGTCACCAGTAATCTAAAATTTGAAAATATATGCTTGTAAATAAGAAAATAAGTACATTTTAAGTGATTATTTAAATTTGAAACTTACTTTTACTTCTAATATTAAACCTTCCCGACTCTCTATTGCACTCGGTTTCCAATAACTTGTTCCTTGACGTGTTCTTCCTTTAGATGGTACCAAAGTACAGAGCAAAGAAATTTTGATTAAATACTTTGAACCTACAAATAATTAAGTACATAAGTAGATTTCTCACAAATAATACAAATCATATATTTGTACCTTGTGATAAAGATGGAGTATCCAACAGATCTAAAAGAAAATTGTCTGAAGCAGAGACTACGTTTTTCTTTCTAAGTGCAAGTATTTTGTCAAAAAAGTCATCAAATTTTGTGAATAAAGATAAATTTTGTTCTTCTGAATACATACACAAAAAATCTTTTTCAATCTGAAAAGAAAATTTTTAAATTTTCGTCAATTG
Source organism: Stenolophus ochropezus (assembly GCA_035578165.1). Classification (NCBI taxonomy): domain Eukaryota; kingdom Metazoa; phylum Arthropoda; class Insecta; order Coleoptera; family Carabidae; genus Stenolophus; species Stenolophus ochropezus. The sequence continues at coordinate 9,678,008 of JAQOWZ010000008.1, read as the reverse complement.
GGCTTATCAATAAATTACCAAGGTATAGCCCAAAGGATTACTTAGAATGGGCCATTTTCCAAAAATTTCATTCAAGGTTATATTAGAGTTTTTATTATCATTTACACGAATATGATATGTTTTGTTCCAGTGCATGTAGGTTTCAGTCCAATTTGTTGGATGTGTATGATGTTGTAGCCATATTACACTGTCATTGACTTCATTATTTGTGGCTGAAGCACCTGAGTAATTAATTCATAATATTGTAAGATATATAAATATTTTGATAAACAATATTGATATTTACTTTCTGATAATTCCTTTTCTGTTTCGGAATCTGTTGTTTCTTTACTTTTCCAAATACCAGCTGATTTCAAATAAGTTAATTTATTTCTGTATTTATCTATTACCTTTCCGCGGGCTATTCCAGATTTGTGATCTTTCGAATTTCGTTTTCTAATTGGCGGAATATAATAAACTTCTTTTTGTTCTCTAGGAAACAATAACACTATCTGGTTTGCAAGTTCATCAATATCATCATTATTTAAGCGACTAAAAAATAACAAATATGTACGTAGGTGCACATTATTTGAGAGAAAACTAATATAATATTGTAAAAAATTGTGATTTTATATTTCCACTCTTAATTTACCCATAACTAGGATCATTTAAAAAGTGCAAAGCAATAATTTCAACTAAATATTTTTGACTCCTGTTGTCTAATAACTGATTTGCTTTGTATAAAGCTAGTATCGCTCGTCCAATACTTGATGCGTTCAAAGTTTCATATAAGTTAAAATCAATTACTTTGTTGTTTCTTTTTCTTTTAATACCACTTATTGTGGGTACTGTTTGTGAGTCATCAAGAGTGGTTTTAGTATTTATTATAACAGGAATATTATTTATGTCGAAAGAGTCATTCATGGAGTTAGTAGGAACGAAAAATTGGGACGACGAAGACGGTGTGCTGGGAGAAGGAATCAGTACAACAGAAGGAGATGAAGTAGTGTATGATACAGTTGGGGTGTTTTCTAATTTCTGAGTGACTTTTTAGCATTGATTTACATTTAATTTGTTGTCCTAATCCATTTATTAATCTATCCAAAATTTCATGATCGTTTACGTATGGTATTGAACACATTACATCGTACGTAATTCCTTCTTCTAAATAAATGTTATTATACCTTGTTTAATACCTATTATGTTTTGTACTCACCTTTAAACTATTCTATTAATTGTGGCATTTGCCATTCAACTAATAATTCTTCCACTTTTTCGTCAGTCATATGTATGAAAATTATAAATTACTAATTATGAAATAGCTCATAACTATTCTCTATGACGACTACAACAGTACACGTTTATACGTACGAGTATAATGGCGTATATGCAAGAACAGGCTTGTTGATGCCTACGTGCTACACATTTCTTTCACTCAAACAAATCTTTACTTGTAGTAAATATCTACTGACTTTTCCCAAACAAAGATATTTATCATTAAATTATATTTATTTGAGAGAAGTAAATATTATTTTTATTGAAAATAATATATTTTTTCTATAAATCAAGTTGTATGATTTTTACACAATCTTTATTTCTTTGAAACAAATAGTATTTGAAATGAATATACAATATATTTATTTCTCTAAATTATTATTCTAAATTCTCAGAAACAAATGTTTATTTTTATATTTTAAAATTACTCATTTCTTCTCTTGAAACAATTATTTTTTAAATTTAAATAAATATACCTAAATAAAGGATAATGTAATCCTAAATATCACGATTCATTTCTGGTACATAAGGGTAATTTATGGCGAATATCGTAACTTTAAAACAAATAAATCATACTCAAAACAACGTATTTGTTTCTTATAAAAAATCCTTTTTCTCAGTGCTTTATTAATGTACTGCCATTATAAATTTCTTTCCATTCGTCTTCATTTATTGTAAAAGTACCTTCTTTAAAAGTACATGATGAATATGATATATTTAGTGGTTTACATACGCTTCTTGAACCAGCGGGTAATACTTGTCCTTTATATTTATTACTTGTTTTATAACATTTTAAACCCGAATATGGCACTTTAATACTTTCATCTCATACATTAAATTCATTTAATGTTTCTGAAATTTTTTCTAAAGAATCTACTACTCTTAATTTAGATGAATCTGAAGAGAAATTATTTTTCGATGGAGTTGAAAGAGAAATGCATGACAATTCCTGGGTTGGAGTACAATTTTTTTATTGAGGTTATGTGAAATAGATTGTGTTTCTTCGAATAATTTTCTTTTCACGTTATGTACTTTAGATGGTACATTAAAATAAACATTAGATGTTACATCACGTCAAGGTTTTTCTGATATAGAAGTTGATTCAACTATAGAAAATGACGAATCTACTTTCACACTTGATATATTCTTTTTATTAGTAGATTTAAGGGTGGAACAAAAACAAAAAATTTCAGATAAATTATTATTAGGAGTGGATGTGGATAAAAGGAAAAGTTTTATCTTCTTTAAAAAAAAAATGTTACAAGGCGACATTTCTATCTTCGAATTCATTGCTGTATCTTTTACTGTTACTCGTATATTTACAACTTTATCCATGTTACTTGTTACCATTTTGTGTAACTTTAATCTGTTTTTGTAATTATTTTGAATATGTAAATAGTCACAGAAATCACCAAAAATTGAAGAGGATAATTTGTAATCTGATTTCTTTAAATTGTCAATAGCAATATTTCTATTCCTAATAATATCTAACAACAAATCTAATTTATTTAATCTTTTATGATATGATCGGTTTATATCCATTTCTACATCATTAATATAATTAAATATGTACTTTGAATTTAGTTTTATTAATTTTACTAATCGATTCTTCTCTTTACGTCCGTTACTTTTAAAAACGTATCTAGAAGCCAGTAAAACAATATCATCAGACATACTAATATTTTGAAAATATTTTTCTGATTTATTGGGAGCAGTAGCTTTAAAAAACTTGACTGTGTTCAATAAATGATCCTTAGAACCCATCATAAATAAATAGGTTTACGAAAAGAAATAAAAACTTAAGAAGATAGTAGATATACTCGTTACTAAACAATTTCGTCTTAAATATTTTTTATGATTTGAAATTACAAACATACATAAAAATACAAAGGGTTTGAAAGATAGGTTTCTTGTATTATTGTCAGTTTTGTCTATACAAAACAAATATTTAGTTTAAAAGGAAAAACAAGAACTTAGAAACTAAAATAGAAAATAACAATACCGAGAAAACAATTATGCACCAACACGATTCTCTCGAATGGGAGCAATTGGTAGTCTGTTGTTGAACTAATGGCGCCACTCCAGCAGTAGCTTTCAGAGAAAAAATCTGACAGCTATCTGGATTTCCCCCAATTTATTTCTAACCTTTTTCTTAATAAAAATGTATACGGCTTGTTGTGTTTGTAATTCTCGAACAAAATTACATCGTTTCCCCAAAAACGAAATTAAGAGACAATTATGGATGAGAGAATTAAATATAGATAATATTACATCAAAAAAAAATGTTTATATGTCTGTAGTGATCACTTCGATAAAGTTGATTTCATATGCGAAAGTGTAAAGTATGGTAAGTTATTAATATTTAAATGTGTAGTAGGTATTTAATATTATAAATTACGTGCTTTTGTCGTAGGAACTCAAAATACTCGGCGGATTTTAAGACGAGATGCTGTTCCATCTTTAAAAATTTATGAAAAAAGAGTAAAGAAAGGAGAGGAATGTAGAATTAGTACAAGTGAGGAGATAGCCACTAAGAAAAGAATTTGTAAAAATTTATCATTGGAATATGAAGAGTCAAAAAGTGCAGATGACAAAGAGATGATTTTGGATTTTCACAATGAAGTCCTGTGCGTAAATCTTGACCAACAGATAGAAACAAATAGTGATTTGAAAGAGGAAGATAATTTGTGTGGAAGAGTAGATAAGGAGACACAAACGTCATGGAATAATTTAACGTTTGAAATACAGAAATTTGTGAATAATGATGCAGCTATTCATTTCTATACAGGTCTTGAAACATACAAAAAATTTGAATTTGTATTTACAACTTTAGAACCGAACAAATATCAACTTTAGTATAGAGGTTGGAAAAATGTTACTATTTCAGTAGAAGACCAATTTTTTTTAACATTAATTAAATTGCGAACAAATAAAACTAATTTTGAATTGAGTAGTCTTTTTGAAATAAGCACTGTCACAGTATCCAATTTATTTGTCACTTGGGTTAATTTCATGGCATTGCAATGGAGTGAAATTGATATATGGCCGTCTAGAGAACTCGTTGATTATTATATGCCAGATACATTTAAAGCAATTTTACCGAAAACAAGAGTAATAATTGATGGAACAGAGTTTCCAATTGTGAAACCTGTGGAACTAATAAGTCAACAAGCTTCGTTTTCGAGTTATAAAAACCGCAATACCTTAAAAGTAGTTGTTAATTGTACTCCAGGTGGACTTATTTCATATGTATCATCTGCGTATGCAGGATCAACTAGTGACCGACAAATAATTGAGAAAAGTACATTAAAAGAAAAATTACAAGCAGGAGATTCCATAATGGCCGACCGCAGATTTAATGTGCAAGATTTATTTGCTGAAAAAGATGTTCATGTAAATATTCCTGCATTTTTAAAAGGGAAATCTCAACTTCCTGGTTTGGTTCTCCAGAAAGATCGAAAAATTGCAAGACAACGAATACATATAGAAAGAATAATTGGTTTAATAAAAACATACAAAATTCTTTCCTAGCCTCTCAATAAAAATTCTATTTCTCTTGCTAGTAACATTTTTTTTTACAATATGTATGATTTGTAATTTCCGAAGAAATATTGTAAATAACAATGTATAACAAAATAAAGTTAAATAAAATATTCATAATAATAACGTAACAAAAATGTATATCTCAATCTCAAAACAAAATTATAAAATATTCAAATATAACGATTATAACTACAAGAAGAAGAACAAAATACGTAGGATTTGTATCATATACATTATTTAACTAAACTTTATATAAATATTTTTTTTTAAAGCCGGATATATATGTGCATCAAAGAACGCTTGAAGTTTTATTATCATAATATTAATAAAATTGTCATTCCTTTCGATTTCTATTAATACAAAATCTACGAATGTAAAAATAACGAAATGACAAACCTTTCGTTTTGTAGCAAGGAGCTGACCCATAATTTGAAAATAATACGTATAATTCTTTTTTAAAGTAAGTTTAGAATTCACTATTTCAATATAGGGTACAGTAACAGGTGATATTTCTTTATATCTTGAAGTATACGGGCATTTTACATCTAATACAATACTATCACCTATTAGACCATCCGGTGTAGCACATAAAAAGGGAAAATCTGCCACAACAAATACACCACATTCAGTTACTTCATTGCCTTTTCTTTTTATACATTTCAATTGCAGATATTTCGTGTCTCATTCCGTGGCTTAATGATTTGGAAATATTTTTTTTATTTAAAATTGATTCTACTAATTTCTCTATGTTTCTTTTTCCAGTCATGCAACAAATATCTTTAAATGAAGGAGACGTTATTCGGAAAGATCTTTCATAGCTCCACTGTTTATTTTTGGTTTGTCCAAGAGTACTTCTTTCTATTTCGCGTACTCTTTCATCCGTCAGATCTTTCAGGCTCATTGATTCAAAGAGTCAATTAAATACATATTTGAAATATAAGAATGATCATTTTCAATGCCCTGAATGTTTGCGGATTTAAAACTTTCCATGATTGGCATCTTATCGCAATGATTTATACAAATGTTTGTAAAATAATCTTTATAAGAAGCACAATTTCTTAAATGAACTGGTCTAGGATCAAATACGTTTTTATTATTTACAATATTTGTTTTCATTTTCAAGTTTTCTGATTTTATCGGCGATTTGTTAAATTTAATAGATGGATATGAAAAGATTGTAACTTGCTAGTGCATGTTTCTTCTATTAATATTTTTTTTCGGAACAAAAATTCTAAAATACCTAAAAGAACTGCGACTATGTGTTTGCAATGAGCATTGGGTCCTTGCCCAGCAACACATTCACACTGACACTCCGAAATATTATTATCAATGCTAATAAAAATGTCTACATGATAAATAACTTTTTTCATTGCAGCTTTGCAGATGCTTTAAAAAAAACACCTTTCTCTAAAATACTAAATCTTAGTAGTTGCAAAAATTTGCTTAAATATAGCTGTCGACAATATTAGCAACAGTTAAATTAATGGAAAGTATTATTCCACCATGAATGTCTTTGTAGTTGTAAAGGAGGTATAACCATTTTAAAATTTAAATTTGCCACTATGGCTAGAATATTTTGGAAATTTTTATTTCTGGCGTAATATATTAACCTGAAAACTTGTTTTTGTAATAAATGTCTTATTTTATTTTACCTATAACTACCGTTCTATAAGGTTTTTCTTTCTACCTGTCTGTCTTGCTCCTCTACGTTTTAATTTCTGTTTTAAACTAGATACGTGCCACAAATTATAGTTACTAGTTTCCATTGTGTCAGGTTAGCTGTCAATGCAGTAAATATTTCTTTTCACTTAAAGGCTTGTTTTTATGCTATGATACAGGATTACATTCTATACATGCGTGTCGTTTAATTCGTATATATTATGTACACTTTCAAATATATTATGTTATACTTAACAACTTCTAAATTCAACAATTTGTAATGCTATTATTGTATATTTGTTTGATAAATAATAAACCTGATATACAGCTATACATATGCCATTAACACACATTCAGGTTTTACATTCTTTAAATAAAATCACAAGGGATTACCTATATACGCGCCAAAGTATTCGTATTCGTAATAACCGCCAACCGCCAATATTTTTCCTCAAATCGCTACAACTGAACTGCTGCCATCTACGATAGCTTTGCCTGACAGCTCCCATTTGTTTAGAAACCAACAAAAAATGTAGGGGGATTGAAAGATAGGATCCCTTATTGTATTTTAGATATAAAAATAACAAAGACAATACAATTTTGTACTAAAATAATGCGCAAACAAAAAAAACCCTAACAACAATTATGGAATGTTGGAAAATATTAACAAATACAACAAACTAAGAAAAAAGAAGAAACTTAATGAGTACAACGAAATAAGAACGAAATATAATAAATAAATAAAAAAATATATTTTATCTACAACTATTGAAATATGGGTACATTATACGTGTGATGCTACATATAATATACTACTCATATTACACAAGTGTAATATGAAAAGTTATATTACACGCTACACTTTTCGTAATAAATAGAGCATATAATTTAACATATAACATTTTAATAAACTGTTAATTTATTAATAATATATTTTTTATCATAAATATCAATATAAATGACACTTGACAATTTGAATAGTTATTTTGACATTTAAGTGTTACTGTGGCGCCATCTGTTAAGCTATATATGAACTACTCACAGTTAACTGAATATTTAACAAATAATAGCTCTGTTCAATGACAATTACAATAAGTGCAGTACAGTGCGGGGTCGCTTTAGTGCATGTTACTGAAACTAGTGCAAGATATTCAAAAAACAAAGAAGTGCAACTTTGATTATAACCTCATTTCAGAAAAGGCAAAATTACAGAAATGTATAAACAAATGATTGGATTCTTGCTTGATACATCTGAATCCGAGGAAGAATTTCTTAGTTCTTCAAGCCAGAGTGATGATGAAGTTGAAGAAATTTATATAGAGAAATGAGTTTCTTACCGGAAAAGAATTTGTATTAAAAACTACTTCGAAGAAGTTGTACCAAGTTACAACAATGATGAATTTATTCGTCATTTTAGAATAAATAGGAGATTGTTTGAATATCTTGGCGAAAAGTTTCAATCTAGCGAGGATTTTAAGAAATTTGAGACTAAGAAAGTTATATCAGTACAAAAACACATAGCTGTATTTCTATGGTTTGCAGGCCACGAAGCTACTTCCTTCAGGGATTTAGCTGACAGATTTGATTTGTCATTGTCTACAGTTTCTTTAATTATAAATAGAGTAATATTGTTCATAAGTAACATGGCAAATAATATAATTGTTTGGCCCGATGATCAGAATATGTTAGAAACTTCACAATATTATTACAACAACAAAAAATTTCCTGGCATTATAGGCAAGTGAATGTAATACAATATTGTAGTTTTCTTCCTGGTTTTCTTACAGATATATTGCAAGTGCTATAGATGGGACGAAAATTATAATTGACCCACCGAAGCAAAATAAAGACGACTATATAGATAGAAAAAATAATTTCAGTCTGTCTCTACAGGCTTTTTGTAACGAAAGAAAAAAAATTATCGATATATTTGTTGGTTATCCTGGTTCTACACATGATAGCCGCGTTTTTAAGAACTCATATATTTATGGAAAATTAATAAATATGTCAAATGGTAACATATCATTAAATATTATGTACATACATATATTTAATTAAACATTTTTCGAGTATCATATTTTGGGTGACTCAGCTTATTCATGTACATCTTCAATTTTAACACCATACCGTAACAATGGTCACTTAAGTATAAAACAAAAATATTTTAACAAAATTCATAGCTCTTGCAGAGTTGTCATAGAACACAGCTTTGGAATTTTGAAACAAAGATTCAGACAATTATACTACCTACTGTAAATTAAAAGGAATAAGAAAATTATGTCATTTCATAAGAGCATGTTGCGTATTACACAATCTGGCAGATGTTAACGAAATAATGTTAATAGAAAAAGACAATGATTATGATGATAATGATTACAATGTTCAAGATGAAAAAGATGATGGTAATGGAAAAATCAAAAGAGATTTAATTTGTCGAGATCTTTATTTGCTGAGAACTTTAAAATAATACTTTTTTATAAGTAAATATAAACAATGTACACGTAAGAAATTTTTTTTTTTCTAAATAATAAAGTATCGTATGGTTAACTATGACTCGTTGTATTAATACAAAAAATAACTTTCACTATGAATCACAAATGTCACAGCCAACATTCTTTGAGATATATCTCGTATTCAGGGTCAGTCTTCTAATAACTCTAACTTATTCCTTCTTTGAAAGAATGCCAATCAAATCTTTAAGCAACGCATTTTTTTCTGCTAATTCGTGCGTACGTTTTTCGTAAGCATGTAATTTTTTTGTTTGGTAATATTGTAATTTTTTTCATAATATTCCCGTTTCTGTTGTCGTAAGAGAGATAACTCTCTAACAACAGATTTATTTTCTACCTTTTTCGTTATTTCGGATCTCTGACTCGTATTTCCTTCCATGGAGCAGTTAGAATTTATTTCGGGCATATTTTCAGATTCCATGTTTTCTGGTGTTTCTGGAAGAGTTTCTTCTATTCCTACTCTATTCTGTTGTTCTTTCTGTGTTAAACTCTTTTTTGCAGCTCCTAAGATATATTGTGGAAATATATTATCCCTTCCTTTAAATATTTCGTCCATTTCTCTAAAAAAATATTAGTTATACATTATTTTTTATATTTTTAAATTATGCACGTATACTTTTCATAGGAACAAGAAGCTCTGTCGCGACCAGTTTTGTTATTGTGTTGAATTTTTTTTTAAAACTTCTTTCAAGACTTTTAAATTTATTTTCAATTTGTAGTGCATTATACTTGTAACCTTTTATGATCATAGCTTCTTCTATAGCTTCCCACATCTTTTTCTTTGTCTTTAATTTAAGCGATTTTCCAACTTTTGGCCTATATTCATGATATAACGCCATTAACAACTTTGTCTCTTTTTCCAACCAGACAACTTTTTCTTCACATTTCTTGTTTTCAAGGTATATATTTGAAGAATTATTTTCTGTTCTGTTTGAAGTTGATGGTAAACCTGTTTATAATTAATGTTTTAAATTAAATCGAATGTAAAATTATTAACTTACTGGTTTTATTGAAAACATTTTGGCCAGTTGGTATATTTATCAAGTTTTCAGAATATTCTAAAATAAATTTATAAATTACATAACTTTTCATTTTTTTCTTATATACACTTACCATCATCATCTTCTAATGTGTAATATAAAAATTCGTCATCACTCATTTTGTAGGTTAAGATTTATTATACCACTTCAAATACAGTTTCAACATTAGATTTCATCCCCACTACTGCCTGCTCTATCGGGGACTACATAAAGAGGTAGTTCAGAAAAGTGCGTATTAGTGCACGTTAGTTCAAAAATGATTTGTCAACGAACACGATGTCCTAACTTACACTTTTGTCATAAAACACACAAGTGTAATAAAGTGTACATTAGAACCACCTAGTGCATGTCAACGAACAGAGCTAATATCAGATTTTTTATATGCCTGATAGTAGTAGATAAAGCATAGTATTTGACTCGCATAATATGGTTACTTTACACGCGGATGATTAAAAATACTCGCTACCGCTCGTATTTTTAATTACATCCTCGTGTAATATAGCCTACATATTATGCTTGTTAAATAATATACTATTAATATTACCCTCCCTATATAAACAGATATAAATTTACAAAACTAAGAATTAATAGTATATATAATATAAATAGTATTATAATTATAATTATTATAAAATGGTGTAAATAAGAAGATTATCCTAAAACTTCAAAAGTGAATGAACTTAAAACTTAAATGAAAAAAAAAAACAAAGTGATAATAACTAAATTGTTATTAACAAACTCAACTAAACAGTTAGCTGAAGAATGAAATATACAAGAACAACAACCCAATAGAAAAAAATTAAGGAGTGTGTAAATTAATTACACAATTAAACAACGAAACAAAAACCTTAAATAAAAAACAACAAACGAAAATAATAAAAAGAAAAATATTCTTGAATACGAAACAAGATCGCAATATAATAGATAAACAAACAAAATCTATTTAAACAGGAGAGCGTTTTTCTCGATGCTTCTGCTTCTACAGACGACGGACGACGGGCAACTGACCGCGATCATGATCTCATTCCTTCCTCCTACTTAATAGGAAGCTTGGAGTAAAGAAATACAGGAGAGAGCATTAAGATAAAATGATACCCAAGAGTATTTTGTTTCTAGCCCAATAGATGTCGCCTAAAACGTTTTATTAATATCCTGTAGCATAGGCAATGTGCATAACAGTATTGCTGAGCTATTCAATAAGCGACTACCTAATAACAGATGGCAGGTAGTCGTTTCGAATTCAAAATGCATAAATATATATACGTTAACACCTATTGAGAAATCGCATTTAACAAGAATTGTACTAGAAATCATAATTATTTTGTTTTAATACATATTATACTATGGGATACACTTTTCTAACTTCTTGAGATATTATGATTCATTTTTAACAATTTGCAGAAAAATTGTTTCTTTAACACATATTTATTAATTTATTACAAGCTGCATTAATTACAGAAAATACATGTTAAATGAGAAACTATTAAATTATTGGTAAATATGCATTGTGCAAGTAAAACAATGGTTACAGAAGACTAGAAAATATAAGTAATATTTGTAAGATGAGACATTAGCAAAAATCATTGAAAGGTTAGCGTGGTTGAATTTATTAATCATTACAATTGATTACACAATTTTAAAAAATGTACTTTGGTAATGTCACGACTTACGATACTAGAACGTACCAAATTTCCAAGAATGTGGGGGGAGTCTTTTCGCCGGACATAAACAATAAGGGTGTTACTATGGTAACCAAGACTGCACCTCTAGATACAAACTACAAAGATAAAATCCAAACATACAACTTTCCTCGATAACATTTGAAACACTACGATTTATAAATTTTATTTTTTTATTTTTTTAGTTGTCTTGTATGTTTAAAAATAATGAGCTCGTCCACGTCATTTAGATTTCACTTATTTTGAAAATATTTTCAATAAATTGCTTTACAACTATGTAAACAAATATATAATTACACATATGCCCGGTTTTATAAAAGCGAATTAAATATTTTATACCGGTTTATATAAATAATGCAATATTTTTTATATATAATCGCGTTGAATAAAAATAAATATATAGTATATAATCTCGAATTGTTGCTGTGAAGGTGGCACAGCTGTATTGGCACAATTTAAAAAAACTATCCTATTATTCAATATTAATTAATTACTGCAAAAATAAATTTATTACCTTTGCCGTTTACTGTTATAATATTTTTTAGAGAACGATTTCCTTAGAAAGATGGATTTTCTAATTCTAATTAATTACTACAAAAATAAATTTATTACCTTTGCCGTTTGCTGTTATAATATTGTTTAGAGAACGATTTCCTTAGAAAGATGGATTTTTAGAGTTTTTAATCTGAAACTAAATTTTGGCAATAGTAATCTTTATAAATAAAGTTGCTAAATATACCTAACTATAATAATTGTCCATATGAACTATTTAGGAGATATTGTGCTGGAGTAATAAATTGTTAATTGTTGTTTAGCGAATAATTTCAATGAAAAGATAGATTTTCAAAGAGTTTTTAATCTGAAACTAAATTTTGGCAATGGTAGTTTTTATAAATCATGTTGCTAAATAAAACCAACAATAATAATTGTCGATATAAACCGTTTTAGAGAGATTGGGCTCGAGTAATAAATTGTTAATTATTGTTTAGCGAATAAATTCAATGGAAAAATAGATTTTTAAGAAGTTCTTAATCTATAGCAATAGCAACTTTTATAAATCAAGTATTAAATTTTTATATATCGTTTAGCGAACGATTTCGATTGAAAGATAGATTTTCGAAGAAGTTTTAATCTGAAATTCAATTTTGGCAATGGTAATTTTTATAAATCAAGTTTCCAAATATACCTAATTATAATAATTGTCAATATGAACTATTTAGGTGTATTTGTGCTGGAGTAAAAAATTGTTAATAATTCTTTAGCGAATAATTTCAATGGAAAGATAGATTTTCAGAGTTTTTAATCTGAAACTAAATTTTGCCAATGGTAATTTTTATCAATGAAGTTGATAAATATACCTTACAATAATAAGTGTTGATATATACTATTTAGGAAAGAATTTGCTGGAGTAATAAATTGTTGAAAATGGTTTAGCGAACGATATCCTTGGGAAGATATATTTATTTTCAAAGAGTTTTTAATCTGGAACTAATTTTTCGCAATGGTAATTTTTATAAATCAAGCTGCTAAATATACCTAACAATAATGTTTCTCGATATAAACTATTTACGAGAGATTATGTTGAAGTAATAAATTGTTAATTATTGTTTAAAGATCGATTCAGGGCCTTAACTCTCAATAAACTGTTGTTCGCTGAACAAAATTAATTATTTATTACTCCAGTACAATCTCACGTAAATAATTTTTATCGACAGTTATTATTGTTAGGTATATATAGCAATTTGATTTATAAAATTACCATTGCCATAATTCAGTTTCAGATTAAACAATCTTTGAAAATGTATCATTCCATTGAAATTATTCGCTAAACAATAATTAACAATTTATTACATCAGCACAACCTCTCCTAAATAGTTTATATTGACAATTATTATATCTAAGTATATTTAGCAATTTGATTTATAAAAATTACCATTGCCTAAATTTAGGTTCAGATTAAAACTTCTGCGAAAAACTATCGAAATTGTTCTCTAAATAATATTAAACAAATTATTAATCCAGCACAAATACACCTAAATAGTTCATATTGACAATTATTATTGTTAAGTTAAGCAACTTAATTTATAATAATTACCATTGCCAAAATTTAGTGTCAAATTAAAAACTCTTAAAATCTATCTTTCCAAGGAAATCGTTCTCTAAACAATATTTAACAATACATTACTCCAGCACAATCTGTCCTAAATAGTTTATTTCAACAATTATTGTTGTTAGGTATAGTTATCAACTTCATTTATTTTATTTTTGACAAAGGGAATATGTTCTTTCGCGTTCGTGCGCTAGCCGAATTTGGAAATCTGGAAAAGTTGCGTTTTTACGTTAATGATACTGGTAATTAATTTATGCATGTGGTAATTAATTAGTACGAAATGTTAACATAAAAATTACTATTTTTTTTTGGTACTGTGCTAGCTTCACTGAGAAGCTGGCACAGCCAACCTTTTTTTAAAAACGGCAAGGGTAATAAATTTATTTTTGCGGTAATTAATTAGTACTAAGTTTTTTTTTAATTGTACCAATATGGGTGTATCACCTTCACAGCACCATTTGGATTTCATAATCTCGTATCATTTATTGTCGTATAATCTAGGATTATCTGATTTTTGCGTTTTATAAAACAAAAAACCAGGTTATATGGCTATGTAATTTAGGTTTTTGTAATTCGGCGTTGTCGGAGAATTAAATTGATAGAGGTCCTCATTCCTAATAGAAGAAATAAAAAATTTTATGCAAATTTTTAGAAACCTAACATATTCGATCAACTTACATCAATATAAATTGAGGCAGCACATTTCAGATAAATGTATATGGGTATTATGTATGTATACCTGTTTTATTAGGTTTTCTTGCGAGAAAATAATTCTGGCTGCTCAAATAATACAATAATAACAAAAATAATAATAACAATAAAACACTGAGTAAATATATGCTACAGAGACACAATAAAGAAAACCGTAAATAATAATTAATAATATTACCGATACTACTGAAGGTAGAAGGATAACTGACTATAATATATAATATTAATAGTAACAATAATAATATGTAAACACTATGTAACAAAGTACCATATAAATCAAATAAACATACAAGAAACTATATATTATATAACCATAAAACAGTATAAAGCATATATAGCAATTGTATTCCCCAGTATTTCTGTTATATGAAAATTAGACCTTGAAGCAGTTCCGCCTTCCAGCCCCGTAGTTTTCACCCCCACCACTTGCTGCCTGCTGTCATGAATACAAAAAAGTTTTCAATTCCAAAATTTTAAAAAATATTCCACTGAAAATATTGGTTATAAATTAAAAACTTTGTTAATAAATATAAAATGACATCATCCATGTCCACAGTTTTTTTTTTTTATTTATTTAGTAGATTGTTTTATTCATTTGAATTTATAATTAGAAATTTTAAATCGGCAAAAAATCATTAATGTTTTTACATTTGCAAACATAAAAATATTATATAAAATATATTTATTTACATTTCACCGATTTTTATTTATCTACCTATTCATTTAGTAAATGTAATGCATTATATTCATCTTTTTTATATTTAAAAACATGTAACTTGTATTAATATTAATAATAACAATAAAAACTTATATTTCAATAAATTTAAAACGGAATAAAAAATTCGTTTTTATTTGACGTTTACTTAAATTTACCGCATAGTCAGCTAAGAGATGGAGTTTCCATGTGCTAGAAAGTCTGACATGTAACAGAACATACATAGATATATGTACTTATCATTTATATATATATATATATATATATATATATATATATATATATATATATATATAAATACACATTTTGTTAAATATCCCGCTGAGCCACCGACTATTTTTATGAAAAATAAGAAAGTGGCGCCACGAGCAAAACAAAAAATCAAGTTTCATGTAAAATGATTGTGTCATTCTTGTAAAAATCGTGAAGAAAATTTTCTCGAAATTTAGCATTCTTGAATAGCAATGGCCGCTAAAATAGTTCGGTGTTTGTGTCATAGATGTCAGCACTGTAGATGTCGGTAATAATGCTAAATAGTTTGAAAAATGTTCAAAGCTGATGTACTCAGATAGTAGCATTTGTGAAATATACAAAACATTACTACTTACTATATTCTTGAGTCTACTTACTTTGTACAATTAAATTAAACCAATTTATGTTAGAATATCTTTAAATTGACAAATAAATTTGTAGAATTATATAATATATAAGGTATATGTTTTGTAAAAGTGTGAATAAGGTTCTGTTAAATGATATCTTCAATGATAAGTGAAACTATTATAATTATATAACAGAAAATATGTTGATAATATAAGAGGAAAAGAAGAATAGTAGGGATATTTTCAAAAAATAGCAAGTTTCATTTTAACATAACTTAACATTTATTAGAATATTACATTTTATTTTGCATTTTTTTTAACATTTTTTTTCCTTTGCTTTTATTATGTATTCCGGGTCTTTACATTTTTGGTGCCTTAAGCGATTGCCCATAACAACTTCAGGCAGCACACAATTTAAATAGAAGAAATTTAATTTTGGTCGCATGAATTCTTCCCATAGTTTTATGTCCCGGTAAATTTCTTCGACGTATAAAGGTTATCAGGACTTGTAAATGCTATGAAATAACATTTTTCTTTTTTACAAATATTAAGTTGCCCTTGAATCTGTAATAATATTAATAAATAACAAAGTATCTAAACCAGAGCTGGAAAAGATACTTTTAAAAATATCTAGATACTTTTAAAAGATACTCATATAAATTTGTTAAAGATACTTAAGTATCTAGATACTTTTTATTCCAAGTATCTTAAGATACAAATATTTCTTAAAAGTATCTAATATAACTACTAAAGATACCTGAAAGTATCTTAGATATCAAAAAGTATCTTAGATAGTTTTAAATATCTTAGATATCAAAAAGTATCTTAGATTATTTTAAATATCTTAGATACTTTTAGATAGTTAGGCATTTAGATAACTGCAAGCTAAAAAATAAAAAAAATATTTTCGTCATTTGCTATATCTGTTTCCATATCAAATTCGAAAAACTCCATATTTATTTTTAATTTTGGTTTCGGAATTTCTTTTCCAGCAATAGTAACATCTAAATTTTTATTTTGTAGATTAATAATTTCATTTAATATTAATTCTTTAACATGATTCAAATCACTTTTAGTGTCTTTAATATTTTTGAAAGCTAACAACCATTTTGTTTTAAATAACGGATTCGTTACCGCGGGTATTACAGCATTTACATCATTTAAATTTAATAAATCCGAGAATCTGGATTCTAAGGATTCTACACATTTATTAAGAACAGGCTTCATATATTTGTAATCGTTTTTCTTTAATTTATTTAATTTTACTCTTAAGCTTGCAATAGACGGTAAAAGATATCTATAATACATATTTTCTACACTTTGTAGTACATCCAGTGCTAAAGCTATGGGTTTTAATATTTCGTGAAACTCTTCCAAATAATTAAGATCTACATCTTTCAGACATTGACTCTGTTGTTTTAAATCTAATTTTTCATATAAATTGGGTAATTTTTCTTTATTCTTTAATATTTCACTTATGGAATCGAACAAAGAATTCCACCGTGTGACACCAGGATAACTTAAACTTTGGTTTAAAATTTCTCTTATAATTTCGGCAGATTTCGGTCTTCGTGCCTTATTCCATAAAATGTTACATTTATTTATAACAACGATGTGTTTAGAACGAAGGGAATGACAGGCGTTAATTGTTTTCATTATATCACTAGTAGCTATCAAACTGAGAGTGTGACTTGCACAACGAATATGAACAGGTAAAGTAGGGTAAAATTGCACTAAATTATTAGTCTCAGGATTATTGTCATTCAAATTTTCAGGTACAAATAATTCATCTTCAACAATGGATTCTATATCCAAAGTTTCGTCGTCTACATATTCGTCATCATTTTGATTTTCGTTAATAGTATGTACGCCAAATATTTTGAAAGCCTTAATAAAATTTGAGCCATTGTCCGTCACTGTAGCTATTATCTTATTGTTATGCAAGCCAAAGGATAAATGAATATCTTCTAAAAGTTCAGCTATTCTGTCGTACGTATGCGATCCACTAAATCGTGTGCACGCTAACGGTGCAGATTTTCGTTCCAAATTTTCATTTAACCAATGACCTGTTACACCGAGGAAACTTCTAGTTTTACAAGACCATATGTCTGCTGTTGTACACACATAGTTGACTTTATTAAATACAGATTTTAAATTTTCTTTTTGGTTTGAAACATTTTCATTAATTTTTGTCACAGCTGTACGCCTGCTCATAATTTTTAAATCTGTTCCATCAAACAGTCTAACAAAACTAGGATTTTCTAAGAAAGATATAGGAGACATTGTGTTTGCAATAAAATTAATAAGTCTTTTATCAAAGCCTTCTTGACTAACACTTCTAGTTTTAGAAAAACTCTCTACTAAGCTCATTTGTTTCTTTTGTGTTAAATGATCATTTATTTTTGTAGATTTACGTTTCTGTGACCCTGTTACTTTCTTCTCATTTTTGTACTTTAGGTATTCATTAAATTTTGTTTCGTGTTTTAATTTAAAATGCTTTAAAAAGTTGCATGTTGATCTAGAATTACCTTTTAAATATTTGTTCAGAGGAAGGCACATTTTACATTGAACTATAATGTCACTAGAATTTCCAATTGATTTGTACTTAATTATTTCAAAGTATTTCCCATCGAGAAGAGCTGATCGGGGTAAATTGGTATTACTATCCTTTTTATTACAGTAACCAGATACACTGGCAACTTCTTCGTTTTCTTTAGCTGAATCTGAATTTTGAGAATTTGCACTTATACTTCTTGTAATTGAACTTAACGATGACGAATATGAAATATCTGCATCTGGAAAAAATTCTGGATCGTTCTCATCGTCAGTTGGTGTAAATGGATCAGGCGGTGTATGAGAATTTAAGTCAAAATCTAGATCCATTAGGTTAAAATCCAAAGAATCAAGATTCTCGTTAGTCTCCATCTAAATAAATAAACATATAATAAAAAAATATTCTAATATACATAATACAGTAGGAAAGATAAATTTTATTTCATACTTGTTCATAATGTTCAATTCTGCCCTTATTATATATTCGAACTACATATTTCTAGATCCTAATATGTTCTTGTCGTTTGAAATTAATTTATTTAATACAATAATTTTTATTAAAATATAGCGCGAATGTAGAAAAAGTAGTGTACGAAATAAAATTTCTATTTTGTAGGCGCGTCTTAAAAAATTTAATTATTAAAGCTAT
This sequence comes from Stenolophus ochropezus, assembly GCA_035578165.1. NCBI lineage: Eukaryota > Metazoa > Arthropoda > Insecta > Coleoptera > Carabidae > Stenolophus > Stenolophus ochropezus. Next base: position 9,658,986 of record JAQOWZ010000008.1, on the reverse strand, counting down.
AAGGCCAACACCTAAGATTTATTTTTCATAAAAAATAAGAAATAGGAAACAAGAATATATGCGTCATTTTCAAAGTTCTACATATATGAAAAATGTATATGGTTTTGTGAATGTTTTCACCAATTAAATTATTTTATGGGCCATGTTTATCTTTAATTATGATAAATTTATGAGAGAAAATATTTTAATGCTTAATACATTACACACACACACCCATCCTCGAATGAATGCACACCAATCACAAAATATCACCGCACGCCACTGAAAAACTGAAATAACAATTTAGGTAATACTTACGTTTTATGTAAGAATTACAATAATTACATTAACTCAACAGGTGCACATACACTAAAACTAATTCAGTCTGACAAAACGTACAACACGATGTACGCTGCACTTGTTTTAACACGTTTCAATATTATTAGGGTTGTGTTTAGTAAAGTATCTTAAATATAGGTAAATAAGACACTTTTTTAAGATAAAAGATACTTTTTTTTAAATAAAAGGTACATTATTAATACAAAAGATACTTACAATAATAAAAGATACTTTTTAAGATAAAAGATACTTTTTTAAGATAAAAGATACTTTTTTAAGATATAAGATACTTTTTAAAGATAAAAGATAGATAGTTTTAAATAGTATTGAAATAAAATATACATTTTACATAAAATAGAAAGTATCTAAGATACTTTATCTTAGATACTTTTTGTATCTTAGATACTATTGAGTATCTTTTGTTGTAAGATACTCCCAGCTCTGATCTAAACATAATAATGAAATTATATAATACCGGATAATAATAATTATGTTTTTTTTAATTCATACATTCCATTGGAATTTCTCTTTATGCATATTTTGTTTTTAAATTCCTTTTTCTCACAGGCAGAAAAAATATCGTATCCATTTTTAGCAAGTGAATTCAGGCACTTTACTTCCACCAAGCAGTCTGTATTTGTTATTCCTATAAAAGAACATTAAATTAGATATATGAATTAAAACAAATTATATATATATATATATATATATATATATATATATATATATATATAATAATTACCGTCCGGCGATGCACCAAGATAACAATCGATCGTGTCAATATATAGCCCAGTGCTTTCTATTGACAGATTTTGGCTACTGTTAATTTCTTCAAACATTTTTATTGCAGTTTTTTCATGACGTTTTCCGTACTGTATTGCAGCAGATTGAATGTTATTTACATTAGTTTTTAAAATTTGTCTAACAAGAGCATCGCATGAGGTATGATCTTGCCTTTTTACCACTTGCCCGAAAAAAGAAGCTGTCAATCTGTTTTTTTAAATAACAAATAATCGGGATTTTCAAATTGTCCAACAGTCCGCCGCTCAATGGAAAGTACTTCTTCCTTTGTCACCTAAAAATATTACTTATGTACTTATATTTACATACAATATCTATGTTAATAATTTACCTTCAAGTCATTCAATTTTCGATTACATTCAGATTCGAACTCCACTGAAGAAAGTTGAGCATTTGTTGCATGTTTCCCATAATCAGTATTAATATAATTTTTATTTTTTCTTCAGCTTTTTCTTCATGGGTGTCAAACATTGCTTCTTGAAATGCCTTCTTCTTTGAATTTTATTCAAATATTTCATGAAATATTTTCCCGGCCTCTCCTTTACTGTTTTATTCCATGGATCTATTTGCCACTCTGGTCCTTTGGAAAACTGAAGACCGGCCAAGTAAGCCCGCCTTTCATAAGACCCCCGCTGTGTTAAGTTGAGTCGCATGCCGCAATTAAATCTAGCAACAAGGGACATAAAACATTCAACAATATTGTTTGTTTCATTCCCCATTAATTTATGACTTTTTGCTAATATTTTGTCTAGCGCATCTAAAACAGAAAAGAAAAGAAAAACATTAAAACTAAGACAAATAACTAAATCAAACATGTCTTACCATTGATATACTGCTCCAATCCAGTAGACTTAAAAAATTCATTGGTTTCCTCCATGGAACCCATATTATCACGAAAGTATGGTTTACAGAATTTGTGATTTCCAAATATGTGGTTTGGTCCGTTTTTTAAATCATTTTTAGGATTTCTGCGTCACCATTGGCATTCTCTTAAATTGATTTTTGAGCAATTTTTTGCAAAGCCGTTATTCTGTTTGCAGTCAACATTTTGCGTGCTCTTATACTAATAGTGACGTCTTTTTTAATAGCATATAGCGATTTTCCATAATTCTTTATAACGTGGTTGGTGCATGCCATTTTTTTAACATTTTGCCCATACGTAACCTGATCGCGAATTTTCGCGTATACGCTAGAGTCACCATCGGCAACGAAGGATGTGTAGCGTAGACCATGCATTTCCACACTGCTATTCAAACCTTCAACAATAATATCAGCTTCCATGGCTGGCGATGAACCAGACCAATTCTTGAAACATTTGTGTTGTGGAACAATGTTACTTGGCACAGCAGCCCTAGCACAAATGCTACAAAACTTGTTGCGCACACCAACGTATAAAATTTTTTTGGTGGTCCAACCAATTATAACCCCCTACAATATATATATATATATATATATATATATATATATATATATATATATATATATATATATTGAAATATATGCATGTACTTACGACTCCTGATGCTGCTGTGTAATTATGTCCATAAGACCGCTTCCTCCAACCTCCATCAACATACACGGTAATACACGGTATACCATCCCCGTCAATGTTATTGCTTTCGACTGCGTTTTACAATTCTTCTTGACCTGCCAATTCCATCTCTGCCCAAAATGAATCTTTCCAAATCTGAAAATTAAATATACTTTACAAACTAAACAAAAAAAAAAATAATTTCTTCGCCATACCTCTTCTAAATCTAGCTTAATCTTCTGAAATGTACCATAATTCATGTCTGGAATATTCATCGATGTGATGATTTGATTGAACTGACCGCAAGTACTTCCGGCCGCTAAAGTTCCCCAAACAGCACCAGTATTTATAATATCTTTTTCAGGTTCTTCCGTATGTAAAATAGCCGTATAAGGACAAAATGTGCATTTCAAAAAAATTTGGCTTATCAGACCAAGATCTCTGCTATTTTCATTGGTAATCCTTAATTTACCAACGGAATATTGTTTTTAAAGCTAATGTAGAAAAGCAAAAACAATATATTATATTTTGATTCATAAATGTTTTGCCTAAGAATAATAAAAGCCTCGAAGAAATCAAATTTAAAGAAACTAAAACAGTATTTGCTAAAACACACACAAAAATAAGTAATCTAAATATAGAATATAGGTTTTGTACTGATTTCATTAAAAAAATAAAGGGTCATTCTATGTAAAATAGAATCATTCATCATACAAATAATTTTGATGAATGGAAAAATTCCAACGTTGAGATATTCATGTTCTACAGAAACGAATTTATTTAGCTTATTTGAGGACATTATTTCAAAGAATTGTGTACCTGCCAAAAAGGGTCTATCATTCATTTCAGACTCAAACCATTTGTACAGATCCACATTACCCGACAGCCATCTGTCGGATCTTATAGAATAAATTCCGAAATAGTTCATTATTTTCCCAGCGTCACATCGTGGCGCGTTTTCAGATCGCCCCCAAGGTGAAATGATACCCCAGCGCGGGAAATTTAAAACCAGTATTTAAGTTTTTAATTTTTTATTAAAAATTGTTTAATGTAACAAATTTTTCTTACATATGTAAATAAGTAGACATCAATTCGCTATTGAAATAATATTATTTAAATGATATTATTTATTATTTATACACCCAAAACATTTTTTTAAATATAATTTTCAAAATATCTCCAATCGTAGACCTAATAATTTGTTGAAAATTTCAGGATATATTTCAAATAGGATACTGTATCATATATGTAAAAATGAAAAATAACGACCTTCTCAAAAGTCAAAAAACATATGAAAAACATAGAATTTTCATATGTTTTATTTTTCTTCTCCAGTACTAGACCTAATATCTGATTTAAACTTACGTATGTTCTAAAGAATATTATTATACATGTCATATAAAAAAATTACGTAAATTGAACTTCTAGATTCCAAGTAAAGGAAAAAAAATGTTTTTTTCATTTTATTTCTCAATAATGTGAATATTTACGATGGAAACGTTATCTGCATTCCGTACTGTATATTGTTATACATTTGTTAGGAATATATGAACAATATATACGTTTTAATATAAAAGATATTAATTTTCTAAGCAGTTGCGGTAAGCATTTTTGTGGAAAATAAGGAAGTGGCGCCACAGCAAGCAGCGGTCAGTAGCTAACTAATAATAGTTAGCTACTGACCGCTGCTGGCGCCCCTTTCTTATTTTTCAAAGAAATATTCGGTGGCTCAGCGGGATATTTAACAAAATGTATATTTATATTTCGCATTCATAAATGATAAGTATATATATATATATATATATATATATATATATATATATATATATATATATATATATATATCAGTGTTGCCACGTTCAGATGTGGGGAATTCGGTAGATTGCTCGGAAATTTTCGGTAGATTTCGACAATTTTCGGTAGATTTTTTTTTTTACCTACCTGCTACCTATGTTGCCAAATATGTCATGTTTTAATGAAGGGATTTTTTAATAAAGAACACTAACATAAATGAATAATTTTATTTATTAAAAAATATTAACAATTTCTGTTTTGTTATATACATTATAAAAGCATTATTAATCTTCATAACTACTTTTTGCTTTTAAATTTGCGTCAGTCATTTTTGAAATAAGATTTTTTTCTACTTTAAAATTGTAGCATACATTTTCTCCCATATATTGTTTTGCATATAGCAAACCAGAGATTGTATTTGTTTCAAGACGATTTCGTTGTTTTGTTTTCAACAAGTTGCAAGTTGAAAAAACTCTTTCACAATTTGCCGATGAATGTGGTAAACATAAAAGATTTTCTATGAACTTAACTAAATTGGGAAATGCCGGAGTATTATCTCCGGTGGTTATTTTTTTAACAGACTGCCAAAATAATTCTACATCATCGCTGAATTTGTGCATTTCTATGTTATTTCGCAATAATCTCCATTCAGAGTCCAAATTTTGTATTTCATTCTCATTAATCAAATTCCGAAATAACAAAGCAACATCAACTATTGTCGGAATATCTCCTTGTTTCACTTTTTCTGGATTAATAATACTCAGTTTTTGTATTACGTTATTGGTTAAAGGAAATCTTAATGTTATTTGTTTACAGGCTTCAATATAAAAATCTAAACAACGTAGTCGAAAGGATTCAATTTGATTATTTGTAAGATTGTTAGGATTTCTGAGTGTAACAGCCACATTTGCCCCAAAATACATTTTTTCAATAGATACAAAGTTCCTTGGATTTCTAAAATCAATATCGGCAATAGGTACTTTAACTATATAATCTCTTTTAAGGAAACAATCAAAAAGTGTTCGTAATACAGTAGTTACTTTTTCATATAAAAGATGTATTTTTGGTGATTCGGACTGCATTTCTCTATTTAATTGATTAAATAATGGTAAAACGTAATCCAAAAACTGAAAGTATAATTTGTTCTCTAAGTTTTGTAATTTTTGGAGTATATTTTCTGCAGCTGAGACTTCATTTTTGCTACTTACAATATCAATGAAGTATAATTTCAAAGGTTCATATTGCTCTAATATTCTTTTTACAACACTTTCAAGAGATAACCATCGGGTTTGTGATGGATGGAGCAATTTGTGAATTTTTACGTTACAAAATGACTGAAATTCTGTAAATTCCATTTTTCTTTTTGGGCTACTATTGAAATAATTATGAATATCTCTTGCCAAATCTTCTAAATGTATGGGAAGTTTGTGGCAGGCGTAAGATGCGCACAAATGAAAAGAATGACATATACATTTCATAACAAATAATCCCTGCACATCATTTTGTAACATTTTCACAACTGAGTGATGTGCTCCAAACATCACATTGGCCCCATCTGAAGCAAATCCAATCAAGTTTTGCTTATATGGTATGTTATATTTAATAAAGTTTTCAATTATCAAATTATAAATTGCCACAGCAGTAGCATTTTCGACTTTAATTAATTTAAAAAATATATCTTTTACAAAATCTTTCATTAAATACCTAACAACAATGCAAAGGTGCTTTTTTGTGGATAAATCTGTAGATTCATCGATAATTATTGAAAATTTCTTTTTTCGTAAATTTTCGCATATATTGTTGAAATTTTCATCACCAATTACATTGGTGATTACGGCCGTCGTCTTAGTCCTTCCGCAAGCTAACCCTTGGGCAATTTTTGAATCCGGAAATGCTGCGGCGCATAACTTAGGTAAGTGGTCCATTAAAAGCATTGGTAAATTATGCTCCGCCACCAGAGCACATAGTCTAATTTCAGCTGAAACAATTTGATATAATTAGTTTTAGTAAATAATAAGGATTGACTAATGATTTGCAAAATTTTTGGAGAATGCAGCAAACAGAAAATTACGAAGTAAAATAAATTTTACCTTCTTTAATGTTATGATCCAGTGAATTTTTGTCCGATGTGTCGATAACAAATTTGCCAATAGATTGTTGACTGCGCAGAACTTTTATTTTTTGTAAATGAAATTTGGAAAGTTTATGTTTTATTACAGCGTCTTTTCCGCTGGAAATATTAAGGTCTTTGTCGCAAGTAGAACATTTGGCAAATTTCTCCCCCTTACTACTTTTTGTAAGCCAACCCTTAAATTCAGGAATTTGTTCCCATTCAACCTTATAAATTTGAGAATATTTTTTCTTCTTAGAAATTGAAGTTGAAGATCCTTCAAAATCGCTTAAATCACTGGATGAATCCATTGCACACCAAACGTACAAAAACAATTTCAATAATTTTGATTTCTAAAAATAAATATTTTTATTGAATGCAATAAATAGTTTAATAAAGATACCTATATATACATACCTTTTAACGTTTTCATAAAAAAATCAGCTGCATATATTTTGAATTTCAGCAATCTGTATAAATCGCGTACAAGCAAGTTTCACGTAAGGGAGGAATAAACTAAAAGAGAAAGTTTTGTTGGCGTCGGCGACTCGGGGATTTACCAAGGGAATTCCCCGAGATGTGTTATTTTAATTTGTCAATAGAGGGAAGAGCGGCGAGGAATTTAATCATTTTCTATCTTCAATTAAAAATTTTTGGCAGTCTGAAATTTATTTTGACATTTATCTTGACAAAATAATTCGGTAGAAATCAATGTTTTTCGGTAGATCGGTAGATTGATGAGAAAATCGGTAGATCTACCGAAAAATCGGTAGAAGTGGCAACACTGATATATATATATATATATATATATATATATATATATATATATATCTATGTATGTTCTGTTACATGTCAGACTTTCTAGCACATGGAAACTCCGCCTCTTGGCTGACTATGCGGTAAATTTAAGTAAACGGCAAATAAAAATATTTTTTTATTCCATTTTAAATTTATTGAAATATAAGTTTTTATTGTTATTATTAATATTAATACAAGTTACATGTTTTTAAATATAAAAATAGATGAATATAATGCATTATATTTACTAAATGAATAGGTAGATATATAAAAAACGGTGAAATATAAATAAATATATATTATATAATATTTTTATGTTTACAAATGTAAAAACGAATAAAACAATCTTCTAAATAAATTAAAAAAATATTTTTTTGAAACTGTGGACATGGATGATAACATTTTATATTTATTAACAAAATTTTTAATTTATAACCAATATTTTCAGTGGAATATTTATTAAAATTTTGGAATTGAAAACTTTTTTGTAGTCATGACAGCAGGCAGTAAGTGGTGGGAGTGAAAACTACGCGGCTGGGAGGCGGAACTGCTTCAAGGTCTAATTTTCATATAACAGAAATACTGGGGAATGCAATTGCTATATATGCTTTATACTGTTTTATGGTTATATAATATATAGTTTCTTGTATGTATATTTTATTTGTATGATACTTTGTTACATAGTGTTTGCATATTATTATTATTACTATTAATATTATATATCATATTCAGTTATCCTTCTACCTTCAGTAGGATCAGTAATATTATTATTATTTACGGTTTTCTTTATTGTGTCTCTGTAGCACCTATTTACTTAGTGTTTTATTGTTATTATTATTACATTATTTTCTTGCAAAAATGGCAACTGAGCAACCAGAATTATTTTCTCGCAAAAAACCAAATAAAAGAGGTATACATACATAATATATAATATACATTTATCTGAAATTTGCTGCCTCAATTTATACTAATGTAAATCGTTCGAATATGTTAGGTTTCTAAAAATTTGCATTAAAAATTTTATTTTTTTCTATTAGGAATGATGACCTCTGTCAATTTAATTCTCCGACAACGCCGAATTACAAAAATCTAAATTACATTGCAATATAACCTGGTTTTTTGTTTCATAAAACGCAAAAATCAGATAATCCTAGATTATACGACAATAAATAATCCGAGATTATAAAATCCGCATGGTGCTGTGAAGGTGATACACCCATATTGGCACAATTAAAAAAAACTATCCTATTATTTATTACTAATTAATTACCAATTAATTACCGCAAAAATAAATTTATTACCCTTGCCGTTTAAAAAAAAGGGTGGCTGTACCAGCTTCTCAGTGAAGCTAGCACACCACCAAAATAGTAAAAAAATAGTAATTTGTATGTTAATATTTAGTACTAATTAATTACCACATGCATAAATTAATTACCAGTATCATTAACGAAAGAACGCAACTTTTCCAGATTTCCAAGCGCACGAACGCGAAGGAACATATTTCCTTCGTCAAAAATAAAATAAATGAAGTTGATAACTATACATAACAATAATTGGTGAAATAAACTATCAGATTGTGCTGGAGTAATATATTGTTAAATATTTTTAGAGAACGATTTCCTTGGAAAGATAGATTTTAAGAGTTTTTAATCTGAAACTAAATTTTGCCAATGTTAATTTCGAGGTTAATTTTTATAAATTAAGTTGCTAAATATACCTAACAATAATAATTGTCAATATGAACTATTTAGGTGCATTTGTGCTGGAGTAATAATTTGATTAATATTATTAAGAGAACGATTTCGATAGTTTTTCGAAGAAGTTTTAATCTGAACCTAAATTTTGGCAATTGTAATTTTTATAATTCAAATTGCTAAATATACTTAGATATAATAATTGTCAATATAAAATATTTAAGAGAGATTGTGCTGAAATAATAAATTGTTAATTATTGTTTAGCGAATAATTTCAAAGGAATACATTTTCAAAGATTGTTTAATCTGAAACTGAATTATGGCAATAGTAATTTTATAAATCAAATTGTTATATATACCTAATAATAATAATTGTCGATAAAAATTATTTACGTGAGATTGTGCTGGAGTAATAAATAATTAATTTTGTTCTGTGAACGACAGTTTATTGAGAGTCAAGGCCCTGAATCGATCTTTAAACAATAATTAACAATTTATTACTCGAGCACAATCTCTCGTAAATACTTTATATCGAGAAACATTATTGTTAGGTATATTTAGCAGCTTGATTTATTAAAATTACCATTGCGAAAAATTAGTTCCAGATTAAAAACTCTTTGAAAATAAATATAAGTTATATAGTGTAATAGGATAATAATATAAACAATATTAATCATAAGTAGCGTAAGATTACTGTCTAGCCTTTAGTTTAGTATAAATACAGGTCTGATAACACATATTGGCCATTCTGTAACTAGCCTTCTTGTAATAAAGTTCTTTTTAAAAACGACACGTCTCGAACTTAACTGGCGACGAGGATGGGATACATCTCCAAAAACTAAAACGAGAGTATCTCTATTGATAGTTAGTGAGACCAGCATAACAGAGGGGAAATAAACCTACTCTGGTTCGTTTCAACGATTAAATTGCAATCAACGCAGCCACGAGCCTTCACCCAGGTGCTGACCCAAGGTGTGTCGAGAGAACCAAGAACGGCATTGTGTCGTCCCATCCACAACGGGATTCGTAAGCGGCGCACAACTACAGAATCACCACCATCCTCCTTTGCTGCCCAATCCACGTAGGGAAACATAAGCGACAGCAGGGAAATCAACAACCCCATGATAATCGCAACCATACTGTGAGTACAGTTTGTATTGCAATAAATAAATTTTTATATTATTATTTATATAAATTAAATTAAACAAAATAAAATGGCACCATTGGAACAAAGGTATTTAGATACGGTCCCAATATTCAATGGGAACCCCAATGAGTTGGCGTATTTCATTAGAATGAGCGAAGCTCTAATAACTAATTTTTATGATTCTACCAATACTGCAAATTACGAAAATTTCGTATTGCTAGCTAATATTAGAAATAAGGTAAGAGGAGACGCTGCGAGAGCAATCTCCCATTATAATATAAATAGTTGGAATGATTTAAAGACTGCTTTATTAACTGCATACGCAGATAAACGCGACTGCTATACATTAGCAATTGAAATTGCAAACCTGAAACAAGGATCGGAGAATGCCTTCGATTACTATAACAAAATGTTAAGTTTATTAAATGCCCATACGGCATATGTTGAAACACAAATAGACGTTGCAGCATACCGACCAGCAATGATAACATACGGTCAAAATTTAGCCATAAGATCTTTCTTGAGAGGACTTCGAGATCCGTTACGATCATTCCTCCAAACGAGGAATCCACAAAATTTAAATTCAGCTCTCAAAATTTTAATGAATGATTTTCAAATGGAAGCGTCTAGAACAAATTCAACCCTCCCTTACAAAAAACAAACACCAACCAAACATACGGGCGCATTCCCTAAACAAGCACAATACATACCACAAATACAACAACCCATCAACATACCAAGATTTGATCCACCTAAACATACAAACAACTTCCCGAAAGGTCCCATAAACATAAAAAAATACCAGCATCAACAACAGCCAAGACCTACTCCAATGTCGATTTCAACTCGACAAAGCTCAGTACAACAACCAACACATAGACACACGTTCCAATCTCAGTCCAGACCTACATTCTATTCACAAGAACTACATAATGTAGAAAATTTAGATCCCTGCAATTCAGAAGAGAATTATAACGCGACTTCAAGCGACTATGACGATAATACCACGAATTACTACCAAGAATATGACCTACAAAATTCGGAAGAAACTCAAACCTTTGAGAATGATTCTTTTTTAGACTCAATCCCACCTGCATTTTCGGAGAAATAATGAATATTGACAGCCCTACAAAATTGCCTTACCTAGAACTAGACAAATATAAATGCTTAGTAGATACGGGAAGCACCAGATCTTTCATAAACCCGGACATAATTGAAAAATATCCAAATCAATTTAAATTACACAAAGAAAACTTTACTTTATCAACGGCACATGGCATATCAAAGGGAGATAGCTACATAGTACTTTATTTTGACAATACCCCTATAAAATTTTATGTTTTCAAATTTCATAATCAATTTAATTTATTAATCGGCTTGGAAGATTTAAAAACATTACAATGTCAATACGATGTAGTAAATGATAAAATATCATTGTTAGGACATGAATATAATCTTAATTACCATAACAATTTGATTAAACTGAAACCAAAAGAAACAAAATTTATTAAATATTTTATTAACGAACAAGACTCAGATGTCCTTTTGGAAAACAATAACATAAACACTGATATAGAAATTCCCGACAGTCTAGTTAAAATTCAAAACAAACAGATTGTATTCCCTATCATAAACAACTCTGATAAGGAAATTGAATTAAATAATTTGGCAATACCTAATTTCACTAAAAATTACAAAATAACTAGTGCCCCAGTAGACCCGATTGACTTTAGTAACTTTAGGACAGAACATTTAAACAATTTAGAAAAACAGGAACTCTCAAAATTAATACAAGACTTCCGTGACATATTTTACAACGAAACTGATAAGCTGACCTTCACAAGTAAAATCAAACACGCTATAAAAACAAGCGATGAAATTCCAGTCCATGTTAGGAGTTATAAATATCCCCATTGTTATAAAGAGGAAATTCAAAACCAAGTTTCAAAATTATTAGATGACGGTATAATCAGACATAGCTATTCACCGTGGTCATCACCGGTATGGATAGTTCCGAAAAAACAAGATGCATCTGGAAAAAAGAAATTTAGAATGGTCATTGACTATAGAAAACTCAATGAGAAAACGATTGACGATAAATACCCGATTCCAAATATTAACGATATACTTGACAAATTAGGCAGATGCAAATATTTCACTACCCTTGATTTAGTATCCGGCTTTCACCAAATCGAAATTGAACCAAATGATATCCCGAAAACGGCTTTTAATGTAGAAAATGGGCACTACGAATTCACTCGTATGCCGTTTGGCCTTAAGAATGCCCCAAGCACGTTCCAACGCTTGATGAATTTTGTTTTAAAGGACTTAATTGGAAAAATTTGCCTTGTTTACCTAGATGACATCATCATCTTGGGAAATAGTTTGGAAGAACATTTAGAAAATTTGAAAAAAGTTTTTATAACCCTTAGAGAAGCCAATTTAAAAGTACAATTAAACAAATCAGAATTTTTGAGAAAAGAAGTTGAATATTTAGGACATGTTCTCACTTCAGAAGGAATTAAACCAAACCCAAATAAAATTTCGGCAATTCAAAATTTCCCTATTCCAAAAACACAAAAGGAAATTTCTTGGCCTAATAGGATATTACCGGAGGTTCATCCAAAATTTTGCAAAAATTACAAAACCCTTAACAAAAGCCCTTAAGAAAGGATCAGTAATAGACATTAATAACAAAGAATATAAAGACAGCTTTGAAACATGCAAAACTTTACTAATAAATGACCCGATACTTCAATACCCAGACTTTCAAAAACCTTTCATTTTGACTACTGACGCGAGTAACTACGCAATAGGTGCAGTTTTATCTCAAAATTTTGACGGAAAAGAACTACCCATAGCCTATGCTAGCAGAACATTGAATGGACATGAAATTAATTACTCAACTATTGAAAAGGAATTCCTTGCAATAGTGTGGGCGACTAAATACTTTAGGCATTACTTATATGGAACTAAATTCAAAATTGTGACAGACCATCAACCCCTGACCTGGCTTTTCAACCTAAAAGAACCAAACTCTAAATTCCTTCGCTGGAAATGTAAACTACAAGAATTCGACTATGAGATTGATTATAAAAAGGGAAAATTAAATTCAAACGCTGACGCATTATCCCGAGTTAAAATAAATAATTTCGAAATAGTGGAAAAAGAAGGAGATCTGCTTGAAGTAGATGATCATTTAGCACATTGTATTAGTTCAGACAGAAAACTTGGCGCAGGAATAGCTGCACAGATAAATTCAAAATTTGATAGTAAAAATTATTTATCAAAATTCAAAAACCCAAGAATCACGGACGTACTTATGCAAAGACTACCAAATGAGAAATTAATATTTCATTTAGTGACTAAAGACAAATATAATCACAAACCGACATACAAACATTTAAAAGACACATTACAAAATTTAAAATTATATTTGATCAGTAATAATATAGACAGCATTTCAATACCTAGAATTGGATGTGGAAATGACAGGAAATCCTGGGAAAAAGTACTTTTAATTTTACACGAAATATTTTCGAACACAAATATCAAAATAACGGTATATACCCTGACTAATAAAATCGAAAATTTTGCTATGGACTCAGACAACGACAGTAACATTGCAAACAAATCTTCAACAGATAACAATACTTGTCATTCGGATGATGAATCCCCCATATCTGGAATAAAATTTTTAGAAACTTCTATTAATACGGGAAAAAACCAAATCATATTCAATCTAACCGACTTCCCTCATTTAAAAGTAAATATAACGAAAGAATTTGAAAACAAAATTAGACTTGATGTTTATATTCCAAAATCAAAAGTAGCCGACAGTATTCTATCATTTTTGAAAGACTACTGTAAACCAAAAACAAAATATTTCTGCATATTTAACGACAATCTTTATTACAGCATAAACGAAATTTTACAAAAAATGTTTATAAATAAAAGCATTCAAATGTTCAGTTGTAAAAATAAATTAGAAGATGTGAAAAATCAAGACGAACAACTTGAAATTGTAAAACTTTGTCACGAAGGAAAAACAAACCACCGAGGTATCACAGAAACGATAAAACGTATTAAGGAAAAATATTATTGGCCTAATCTTCATAATTTAGTTCAAAATTATATTAACACCTGTGAAATTTGCCTTCAAAATAAATATGAACGAAATCCTATTCAGTTAAATTTACGTGTAACCCCTACCAGTAACAAACCTTTAGAAATCATCCATATGGATGTAATCTCATTAGAAAAGGACAAATATTTAACTATTATTGATAGTTTTTCAAAATTTGCCCAAATTTATAAATTAAAAAATATGACCTCTTTAGAAATTGTTAATAAATTACTAAAATTCCTTTCACAATATACTATCCCCGATAAGATAGTTTGTGACAACGGAACCGAATTTAATAATATGGTAGTAAAAGAATTTTTAGCTCTTCACAAAATTAACATTCACTTCGTAAGTATAGATAGTCCAAATTCGAACGGACAAATTGAACGTTTTCATTCCACTCTTGTTGAGCACTTAAGACTTTTAAACCTTCAAAAGGAATACAAAAATTTAGATTTGAAAGATAAAATCCAATACGCAATGATCGGCTATAATAATACTATACACTCTACAACAAACTTTAAACCAGTTGATATATTATTCGGACATTTCAAAAGTAACGATATAAATATTGATTTAGAGAAACAGCTTACTCAAAATTACGTTCAGAATCATAAGGATAAAATGCGAGTAATTTACAATAACTTGCAACAAAATTTACATAATAAAAAAGAAATAATAGCAGAAAAACGTAATCAAAATAAAACGGAAAAGATTCCGGAAAATTTAGAAGAGGTTAGAATTAAACAAAACATTAGACATTCAGGCAAAATAACTAAACCAAAATATGTGACTCAAAAAGTTGCAAAATTACAACCGAAATTTGGTACATTACAGACAAGTAAAGGGAAAAAACATAAACTATCCAAAATTAAAAGACCTAGAAAAATAACGCAAAACCCGACTGTTTCAGACTCATCCTGTTCGGATCAGGATCAACCACAAAATACTTGACCGACATTACTCACAACCCTGGCGCAATCATCAATAAACTAGGTGACGCTAAAATCTACTTAAATAAACACACTATACATTTTAATTACGACTTTCACTCTCTTTATACGGAATATGAAAATTTAAACGACCAAATTGCACTGTTAAAATTAGAACTGCGAAAAAGCGACAATAAAACATTTATTGAATTTGTCAATTATTGGAAAATACTAAATTACTATCAGAATGAAGTTCTCGAAAAATTAGAAAATTTAGAATCCAAAACTAATAAAAGATATAAAAGAGGAATCATAAACGGCTTAGGTACTATCATAAAAGCTATTACCGGAAATTTAGACAGTGACGATGGACAAAAATATGACAAACTAATTCAACAATTAAAAACTAATCAAGAAACCCTAAACCAGAACATTTTACAAATTTACAACAGTAACACACAAATGATAAAATTATTTAACGAAACCGTAGAAAACATCAAACATAACGAAATAATTTTAAAGTCCAGAATTTTAAACACACAAAAATTCCTATGCGATAAATCATCACTAATAGATCATTTATTTATAAAAGACATATTTAATCAAATAATTAATTTACTCAAAATTTTACAACATACCGTATCAGAAATAGACACATCTTTAAGCTTTTGCAGCTTAGGTTTATTACACGATAGTATTATTCCTAATAAAATATTAAAAGAAAATTTATTCCAAATTAATCAGAATAACAAATTAGAGTTTCCAGTAAATTTAAATAATAATGAAATACAGCAGCTCATCTCAACCTATTGTAAATTGGAAAATAAAGAAATACACTACTTAATTTTCGTGCCATTGTATTTTGAGAAACAATTAGAATTATTGCAATACACCCCTGTACCTACAGTCCAAAATAATGAACTAGTGACAATATTTGAAAACGAACATCTTCTTTTAAAAGACGAAACCAACCTATATTCAGTGTCCAGTGCGTGTGAAAAAATCAGTGATATATATTACTGCAACCACGTTAATAATGAACAAATTCCCCATGATGACTGTGATCATCAAATAATATATTATAATAATCCAAATAAATGTAATTATATCAATGTAGTTACTAACAATAGTGGTATGATAGTAATAAGTAATACTAACCAAATTATATTGTATTATTTTAAGGAGTATAAATTAAAAATTAAATGTCAGGATGAAAATGAAGAATTCAAAATGTTAAAAGGAATTTATTTTCTGCAAAATAATAATTGTAAAATTAATAACAAACAAATTATTAGTAATTCTATTAAGGGAGAACCTGTACTAATTTCAGACTTTAAATTCAACCTAACAGACAATCAGAAAATAGATTCTGAAATCAATTTTAGAGATTTAAAAGGTATGCAAATTATTAGAAAACAATTAAAAAATATCAATATTGTTCAGGATGATAAAATTAACAAGTTTCATATAATTAGTTATAGTTTAATAATAACTATTGTGTTAGCATTTATTATAATAGCTTGTAAGAACAATTTAAAATTAATTGAAAAATGTAAAATTAATCAAAACAAAAATACAAATTCCCATATGTCATCCCTCTCCCTACCAGGTGATGCCCAACTCTAAGGGTGGAGGAGTTATATAGTGTAATAGGATAATAATATAAACAATATTAATCATAAGTAGCGTAAGATTACTGTCTAGCCTTTAGTTTAGTATAAATACAGGTCTGATAACACATATTGGCCATTCTGTAACTAGCCTTCTTGTAATAAAGTTCTTTTTAAAAACGACACGTCTCGAACTTATAATTTAACTTATACCTATCTTCCCAAGGATATCGTTCGCTACGCTAAACCATTTTTAACAATTTATTACTCCTGCAAAGTCTTTCCTAAATAGTTTATATCAACATTTATTATTGTTAGGTATATTTATCAACTTCATTGATAAAAATTACCATTGGCAAAATTTAGTTTCAGATTAAAAACTCTGAAAATCTATCTTTCCATTGAAATTATTCGTTAAAGAATTATTGGCAATTTTTTACTCCAGCACAAATACACCTAAATAGTTCATATTAACAATTATTATAGTTAGGTATATTTAGAAACTTGATTTATAAAAATTACCATTGCCAAAATTGAATTTCAGATTAAAACTTCTTCGAAAATCTATCTTTCAATCGAAATCGTTCGCTAAACGATATATAACAATTTATTACTCTAGAACAATAGTTCCTAATTAGTTTATATCGACTATTATTAATGTTTGGTATATTTAGCAACTTGATTTATAAAAGTTGTTATTGCCATAGATTAAGAACTTCTTAAAAATCTATTTTTCCATTGAATTTATTCGCAAAACAATAATTAACAGTTTATTACTCGAGCACAATCTCTCTAAAACAGTTTATATCGACAATTATTATTGTTGGTTATATTTAGCAACAAAAAGTACCATTGCCAAAATTTAGTTTCAGATTAAAAACTCTTTGAAAATCTATCTTTCCATTGAAATTATTCGCTAAACAATAATTAACAATTTATTACTCCAGCATAATCTCTCCTAAATGGTTCATATCGACAATTATTATAGTTTGGTATATTTGGCAACTTGATTTATACAGATTACCATTGCAAAAAATTTAGTTTCAGTTTCTGAAAATCTGTCTTTCTAAGGAAATCGTTCTGTAAACAATATTATAACAGTAAACGGCAAAGGTAATAAATTTATTTTTGCAGTAATTAATTAGTATTAAATAATAGGATAGTTTTTTAAATTGTGCCAATACGGCTGTGCCACCTTCACAACAACAATCCGAGATTATATAATAGATATTTTTATTCAACGCAATTATATATAAAAAAATATTGCATTATTTTTATAAAACGGTATAAAATATTTAATTCGCTTTTATAAAACCGGGCATATGTGTAATTATATATTTGTTTACATAGTTGTAAAGCAATTTATTAAAAATATTTTCAAAATAAGTCAAATCTAAATGATGTGGAGAGCTCATTATTTTTAAACATACAAGACAACTAAAAAAATAAAAAATTAAAATTTATAAATTATAGTGTTTCAAATGTCATCGAGGAAAGTTGTATGTTCGGATTTTATCGTTGTAGTTTGTATCTAGAGGTGCAGTCTTGGTTACCATAGTAACACCCTTATTGTTTATGTCCGGCGAAAAGACTCCCCCCACATTCTTGGAAATTTGGTACGTTCTAGTATCGTAAGTCGTGACATTACCAAAGCACATTTTTTAAAATTGTGTAATCAATTGTAATGATTAATAAATTTGTGAGTAAAATAGTATATTATTTAACAAGCATAATATGTAGGCTATATTACACGAGGATGTAATTAAAAATACGAGCGGTAGCGAGTATTTTTAATCAACCGAGTGTAATGTAGCCATATTATGCGAGTCAAATACTATACTTTATCTACAACTATCAGGCATATAAAAAAAACTAATATTATTTGTTAAATATTCAGTTAGGTGTGGATAGTTCATATATAGCTTAACAGATGGCGCAACAGTAGCACTTAAATGTCAAAATAACTTTTCAAATTGTATTTATTATACTTTTATAAGCATATATATTGATATTTATAATAAAAAATATGTTATTAATAAATGAACAGTTTAATAAAATATTATGTGTTAAATTATATGCCCTATTTATTACAGAAAAGTGTAGCGTGTATCCTGACATTTCATGTTACACTTGTGTAATATGAGTAGTATATTATATGTAGTATCACACGTATAATGTACCCATATTTCAATAGTTGTAGATAAAGTATTTTTCAACCACGCTAACCTTTCAATGATTTTTGCTAATGTCTCATCTTACAAATATTACTTATATTTTCTAGTCTTCTGTAACCATTGTTTTACTTGCACAATGCATATTTACCAAAAAATTAATAGTTTCTCATTTAACATGTATTTTCTTTAATGCAGCTTGTAATAAATTAATAAATAATAAAGAAACAATTTTTCTGCAAAATGTTAAAAATGAATCATAATATCACAAGAAATTAGAAAAGTGTATCCCATAGTATATTATGTATTAAAACAAAATAATTATGATTTCTAGTATAATTCTCGTTAAATGTGATTTCTCAATAGGTGTTAACGTATATATATTTATGCATTTTGAATTCGAAACGACCGCCTTATTCAAGGTTGGGGTCTTTACTAACTATTAGAGTGCCATCTGTTATTAGGTAGTTGCTTATTGAATAGCTCAGCAATACTGTTATGCACGTTGCCTATGCTACAGGATTTTAATAAAACGTTTTAGGCGACATCTATTGGGCTAGAAATAAAATACTTTGGGGTATCATTTCACCTTAAGTACATTTGTAGCACGAAGCATAAGCCCTAATTCACAATGGACATAAGCATAAGAATTACGTAAACATAAGCGTAAACGTAAAGTTGAAGTATAGGTTTTCAATGCACTTGTTCACAATGCTGTTACGTATTTCTTATGCTTACGTAGCTACACAACAGTTCCGTAAGAAATTATTCCAACTTTATGTTTTTCTTACGTAGGAAATGTGAAACTGCGTATGTCTTTATTAGTTATTTTTGTTTGGAGTTTACAGCCGAAGTTGTACAAGTTGTAGGTTATTTCTTTATTTTTCATTTTAAATATGGATATAGAATTATTAATTAATTTAGTTCGATTATATGATTGTTTGTATGATAAAAAAAGTAAATTCTATAAAGATATTATAAAAAAAGAAAATATATGGAAAGAAATTGCACAATCGATGAATTCAACAGGTTAGTAAAGATGTTTATAAGTTTATTTTTATGATTAATGGTTTTAATTTGTAGCACAAGAATGCAAAGAAACTTTTAAAAAATTAAAAGATAGATACGGAAGAGAAAGAAAAAATTTTAAAAAGAAATCCGCTAGTGGAAGTGGTTATGTTGAAGATATCACATGGACGTGGTATAATGATTTACAATTTTTAGACTACCACATATCTGAAAGAAAGTATGCTTATTAAAAATATAAGCTGAGTATGTAAAATAACGTACATTGTGATTATTTACAGACGAGCCACAAACTACACCATAGGTGAGCCATCATGTAAAATTGCTAAATTAGGCGAAACTTCCAACAACAATAATTCAGAGAGCAATAATTCTGAAGATTTTATTATAGAGTACCTAGACCTCGATAAAAGTAAGAACCAATTATGAACTGTTTGAAAATGTATTAAATTTCAAATTTTAGGTGATGCATTGGAACAAAATCTTACCGAAGAAATTAAAGTTATTTCTTTGCCCGAGCATGATAAATCTGAATTAGAGGAAACCAGTAAGTTTAGAATACAAAATTTTTGTATAAATATATTAACTTATTTTTATGTAGTTACAGATACGCCGAAGCAAAAACCTAAACAAGAAACGGTAAAATTAAAAAAGAAATTTAATTTATCCGAAGAAATAGACAAAAAAACATTAGAAGTTCTACAATCTTTTCAAGAAAATAAAGAGAACAATAATAACGATGATAATTTTTTTTCTGATTTAATTTATGTTGAATTAAAAAAAATAGATGTAAACAAGAAAAAAAAATTAAAAAAGAAAATTTTTGAATTGTTAATTGATTAATGGGTGGATCGGTACATTGTACTACATTTTATTTTACAAACCTGACTGAATGTACATTGTTTTATTTATTTACATTAGAGTTATTTTTATTTTATTATATTTTTTTATTACAAATATGTTATATTTACTTTGAATACAAATTATAATATAAAACAATATTATATTCTTTTTACATATTCTATCTGCCCTTTTAAAAATCCAGAATCTGAAATAAAATACTTGGCAAGAGTGTCCCTTACCAATTGTCCTTTAATTGTAGGATTATTGCTTCCTAATCTAGGACATGTATTAAAAATACAATTTTGTATTTCTTCCCTCCATTGCCCTGGCATATCATCACTGTCTACATAATTTTTTGGGGTATATCTTTCCTTCTCTAACGAAGATTTTTGAATAAAATTATGTAGACAACAAGTGGCTTTTACGATGTCATCAACATTTTCGGGACTTGCTTCGATTGTTCGCAAAAATATTCTCCATCTCCCAGCCAATATCCCGAACGTGTTTTCTATTATATGTCTGCCTCTAGACAAACGATAATTAAATACCTGTTGTATAATATTTAAATTATTTCCAGCATACGGTCGCATTAAATTTATGTGCAGGGGGAAGGCTGCATCAGCCACAAAAAAGTAGGGGATACTATGTTAGTTCCCGGTAGAAAGTCATTTTTGGGAATTTTCAATAAATTCCCGTATAAATTTTGGCCAAACTCAGTTTCGTTGAATATTCCCCCGTCACTTATGCTGCCATAAGCCCCAACATCAACATATGTGAAATTGTATTCCGCGTCACACATTGCTAGCAAAACAATACTAAAAAATTGTTTATAATTATAATAAAGTGAATCTGACTTAGCAGGACATTTAATTTTTATATGTTTTCCATCGATGGCACCCAAACAATTTGGAACTTGCCATGTAGTATGAAATTTATTTGCAATTTCTTCGAACTCCTTTTCAGTGGGATACTGTAACACTTTGACACTTAATGGTGCGGACCGCCCCAGGCCTCCATGACCCAAGGGGCCTCCAACATAACATCAAAACACAAAGAGAATTTATATCTCTATATGTTACTTGTTACTATCTAAAAATTTCAGTCTCAAAAAATTAAAAACTTGGTTGGTAACAGTAGATGAAATATTAAGTATGTCATCTATATGTTTGAGTGGCTATTATTTTACGTAGTAGCTCTAAAATTAAATTGGTTTGAAAATTGTTAATTTGTGAAATAACTATACAAGAGTGGCATTCATTTATTTATTAAAATCATAGAGTTTTTCTCCAAAATATTGGTTTTAGGCATAGGGTACCCTTAATAAAATATGAAGATAATACAAAAAGACGCACAACTGAATTATAAAATATAGAGTGTTCCATTTGAAAATGACGAGTTTTAGTCATTTGAAATTGAGTAAATTTGATTCGCTTTATTAAACACCCTGTATAATTACATTTAAAAAAATATATGTGAGAACATAGAGTGTAGTTACAGTTGTACAGAAAAAAAAATCTTAATTTTTACTTTTAAAATAACTTCAGTACGTCATTATAAAGCAATGCGTGTATTTGGTCTTTTTTAGAGAATAAACGGAATAACTTGGCAACGCCGCGGAAAACTAAAACAAAATTTATATGTCCGTATAGGGGAATGTAATACACTTGAAAAAATATAAAAATATACAGGTGTTCCATTTAATAAAAGGCAAACAATTTTCGCCGAGCCGTAACGCAACACCCTGTATATGTGAAAATAATTTTACGTTATGCTCCTTGAGTTAACCAATAACTTTTGTTAATAAATTTATGCTGTATTTCTAACGACAAGGGAGATATCGAAAACGGGCATTTCGGTGACTCACCCTGTATATCTTACTTAGTTTTTAGTTTATTATTTAAATTTATTTTATTTTATTTATTTATTACTATAATTAATATATAATAATAATAAACTTAGTTTTTTTTTCATAATAATTTAATCACAATGAAAGGGGCCTCCAAATTTCAAACCGCCCCGGGACTCCTTCGATGTTAGTCCGCCTCTGTCGAGGACATCCTTGTATATGTAAAAAACCATTCTTGGTCGTACATTTTTAACTCTACCATGAGTCTTCTAAATTCTCCTTTTTTTCCCTTTGTCTATTTGCAGGTCGAACCCACCATCTTCTTGTTTTCTCTATTTGTTGATCACTTCTACGTTTTCGTAGTCTTAGTAATAGGATTAAACGTAATTTATCTTCCATTGATGTCATTGTTTAGATTGTTCTGAATTAAAAACTATAATATTTAAAAAGTATTTAAATGATCAACTTTTATCAAATTAAAATATCATACTTACACAAAAATATTATTATCAAATAAATAATTCAACTTGTGAATGCTACTTGTAATATCAATCTTCCTTCTTCGCTCGCAAAATTTAAAATGACAGTTCAATGTATTTTTAAAAAAAATACCCTACTTTGTTACCAACTTACTCTGAAAACCACTAAAATCATAATTTTTATGTTATGCTCATTGTGAACACACATAAGCAGTACGTAATTTTTATGTTATGTAGTTCTTATGCTTATGTCCATTGTGAATTAGGGCTAATACTAAAAGGAGCGGACACGAGCGTTGTTCAGGCGGCCGAAAATTTTATGCTCGGGTGAAAAAGAGAGATGGAAGATAGGAGGCTTTACTTTGAATAGGGATATATGAGATATTTTCTTACTTTTTAAAGAAATGTTGGTGTAATGCATCTAAATTAAAAGTACACTTATATTAAAAAATATATTACAATATATTATAAATAAAACAAGTTTCATTAAACTTCGCAGCATTAAAATAATATAAATAATATCATAAAGAAATAAACTAAAATATAATTAAATATTTATATATGGTTTTATTTCATTTTTAATTATAAGTGTATTATTAGACACTTCAATTTGTACATAATTTTGCAATTTTTCTTTTTTCTTTACTTTTTGAGGAATTATTTTTATTTGGTGATAATACTGTTTTAGCCGCATCAAAATAAATTCATGAATTACATACGCCAAAATTTGTGATTTGTGTTCTTCGCATGGGAAATGAAATTTGTAATTACCTAAAACAGTGGTTATAGTTTCTTCATAAACTTCTACTTACTATTATGGTATTCTTGGCCGAAAACAAAAATTTTAACAAACAATCCTTCATTTAACAAAATTTGTTTTTTAATGTATGGTAACTCATTAGAAGTACTTAATAATTTTACGAAAGTAATGTACTGAACTGTATCATTTTGTTCTTTATTAAAAGACCAAAATTCATTTGGAAATTTAATGTTCACTTCCTGATTCCAAATCATAACAAAAAGGGAACTTGATGTGCTCGGTGTAAACGTACTCACGGTGTCTTACGTGAATCAAACTCTGTAACTAAACTGAGAGTTGTATTCAATGGTTCAAAAAGAACTTTTCTAAATAAATCCCTAAACGATAATCTTCTAATTGGTCCTACTTTACAAGCAGATCTCACATCAATTATTCACCGATCTCGCTTTCATAAGACAATTTTCACTGCTAACATCAGAGTAGTTGTGAGCCCCCATTTGGCGACCGTAGTCTCAAATTTGCATATTGGTCATTTATAGATTATGGCTTGATTAATTTGCATATAGTACAGTTTTGAAAATGATTTCGTCTGGTCTTTTGTCGTAGGCTTAGGTATTGTTTGGCTCTACAAAGGGGCTGACCTGTAAAAGTTATAAAGTTTGTGGTTCTTTGTTGGCAAGTGTTTCTTTTGTTATGTATAGCCATTTCATTCAAAATATTTACTTAGATACCGTGAAATTTTTTGAAAAGATTTTGTACCTGTAAGAATTGACAAAAGCCGAAAGTTATGTAGGAATTGTATTTGTATCGAAAACTAGCAGGTTTATACAGTGAGAAATACGGTCATTATTGGGATTCTTCTTAAAGGCATTTCATTCAGAAAATGGACATCTGCAAAAGTTATAAAAGATTAGTGAAATAATGGTTCTTTGTTGACAAGTGCGTTTCTTTTGTTATGTATAAATCTTTTGAAGCCAGACCTTTCATTCAAAATATTTACTTAAATAACGTGAGATTTTTTGAAAAGATTTTGCACCTGTACAGGTTTATGCAGTGAGAAATTTAGAGACTTTACGATATACAGTCGTTTGATAAGTATTTACTTATTGGGGGTGTTTGATATTCGAAATATTTTTTTATTTTCTGAAAGAGATAGAGATATATTTCTGAGGGAGTTAGGGATATTCTGATGGAGATGAATACATATATATAAAGAGGAAAAATATCGGTCTCTCTAGTATATAGTAAGTGTGTTAATATCATGGCTTCAGCATCCGTTTTTGAATTGGACCTCGATAATCTGGTACCTTCAGAAGATGGTCCGAGCAGTAAGGAGAAGATTATAGTACACTCCAACATTCAGCTCCGAGGACCTGTGGAGGAAGTTATAAACCTCATCGACGACGACGACGACGACGGCGGCGACTGGTTAACATCTCCAGTGCGAACCCAGCTGGTCATAGCTAGTGAACCATCTCCAACGACATCCATGACCTCTGAAAATACATCATCTATCGTTGATGAGATACTTGATAAGGCGGTATCTTCAATATGGTCAGAGGATACAAAAAGTTTAAAGAGACATCGAGATGAAGAGGTTTATTCGGAGGAGTTCAAGCGACCTTGTTTGTCTGCAGGCGAGTCTAGTGAACCGTACGGTCAGCAACTCGATTATAGTGAGGAAAATCCCCAGGATAATGATGACGTCGATTTTCCTGAGTTATTTCCTGACAATCAACTTGATGTCCTCGTTGGAGCAGCAGCAACTGTAGATTACAAATATCTTATTCCGCCAAACAAAGATATCCGCGACAACAATGACCGATTGTTGGATGTTCTAGCCATTCCTCTAGGCAAGAATAGAAAAGCTTTCATATCCATAGGTCTTGACCCTAATTATGGTATGCAGGTAGTAGTGCGAGTGCTCGGTGATGTGTACAAAAAATTATATTTCAATGTTCCTGACTTCAATAAATTTATAAATTTTTTAAAATTTGTTCAATCTGGAGAAGCTCCCCTAAATAAAAAATATATGATGTGCGGTAAACAATTCACAGTAATTCCCAAAGGACAGCTGAAATATCAAATAAATAACAAATATCTAGTGTTAAACAGAGAATATATAGAGAATTTAATTAGTTTAGAATTAGTAATAAGTCAGAATATTTTAAAATATAATGTTAAATACTTTAATATATATAATATTTATAAGAAAATAATTCAAGACATAGCTGTATATAGTATAAGATTTAAGTATAAGTTAGATGTAAGCCTGTACAAATATATACATATAGAAAATGTAGTTTTTAAGAATCTTTATATTGAGCTATTTACGTATTATTATTATAAGACTTATAAAGATTTGATATGTATACATGAATTTATTGAAACAGAAAAGAAATATATAATTTAAAAATTAAATAAATTAATTTTAATATCTACAACCTTTCAAATGTCGTGATTATATATATAATAATATTAACAACTTACTTAGTAACCTTTATAGTTTCTATTCAATTAATTCAAATAAGAATTTTGTATAATATACCCAAGTTCAGTGAATCAGGTAAGGAAATCTCGTACTGTTAACGGTAAACCGTGTTAAGTTTGAATACAAAGGACTAATGGCCGTTTGCACCGGTTGCACTTAGTATTTAAGTGCCCCTTTAAAAAATAAATGCGTTGCGCCAATTTTTAAAGTTCCCTTAAACGGTTACAACTGCCCTTATATTTAAGCAGCAGTCAGACCAAGGCTTAACTCTTTCCTTAAAATAAGTGATAGATTTGCGCATGCGTCATAGAGAACTGTCAACTGAAATCAGTTGATATTAGTGCAGGTTACGCCTTTTAATTGATATAAAATGGACATTGAATTGGATTTAGATATTGTAGATGAAGATTTAGAGGCAATTGATCTAATAAATTATGGAATTCCTCGTCAAATTTATGAGCGCCAGAATTATTATTTTTCGTTGGATGAATTGAACTTTTTTAAGCGATTTCGTTTAACAAAAAATAGTGTTTTATATTTACTCGCAAAAATTGAACACGAATTGGAATTTCCATACGATCTGTAAGTATTTTTGTAAGTGGTTATAATTTTTATTTCAGAATGATAATTTGTCTAATATTCAGGAACAATTGTGTCTCACCAATCAACCAGTTGCTAGTGTCTCTCAGATACTATGCTACTGGTAATCATTTATTAAGCATTGCGGATTTTGGAGGAATGCATACTTCTACAGTCAGCCGAATAATTGTTAGAGTTTCGGAGGCAATAGCTAGATTATATGATCAATATATTAAAATGCCTTCAACGATACAGGAAATAGCAGAAAACCAGAATAGGTTCTATGGTGTAGCAGCTTTTCCAAGAGTAATTGGAACTATAGACTGTACACATGTCAAAATTCAGTCCCCAGGTTTGCAGTTTGATGGAATAGTAAGATTTATCAATATAATTATTTTGATCTATTTTTTCAGGAGGCGATGATCCAGAAATATTTAGGAATAGGAAAGGGTATTTTTCTTTGAACGTCCAGGCTATTTCTGATGCTAATTTAAAAATTTTGAATCTTGTTGCTCGTTGGCCTGGGTCAGTGCATGATACTACTATTTTCAATAATAGTACTGTAAAAGCGCAAATTGAAAACGGCATGTATGGAAATGGTTTACTGTTAGGTAAAGTTACATTTTGATAGTTAAGAATAATTTAATAGATTTTTTTTTCTTTTAGGAGACAGTGGGTATCCACAGACAAATTATTTAATGACACCATTCTTAAACCCAGCAACACCATCTGAGCAATTGTACAACGAATCACATATTCGTACCAGAAACACTGTTGAGAGACTATTTGGTGTTTTGAAGAGGAGATTTCCAGTGTTAGCTTATGGTTGTCGATTGAAGCTGGATACCATAATGACAATTATAGTTGCAACAAGTGTGCTGCATAACATTGCAGTTGAAGCAGGCGAAGGTGAACCACCTGTTCCAGATGATATTGACGGAAATCATTTGCAAAATTTAATTCATCAGGGACAAATTCCTGCTTTGCCCAACCAAATGTTGCGAGGAAATATTCGAGGAGTACACGTTCGAAATCATTTAGTACAAACATATTTTACGTAAACATGTATAATAGTATACTATTATGTGAGGGATTATGATAGTTATTATTCACGAAGATGTTGTTTGCGTCCCGAGCCGCAGGCGAGTGATGCAAATCATCTGAGTGAATAATGACAATAATCCCGAGTGTAATACTATACTTTATCTACTCCTGTAAGTTCAGAAATAACTTGAATAAATAAATATTTTGACAGATGACACTAAAACAAATTACTACACCAACTTTCAGACAGCCACAGGTATGCTGATCGTGGGCAGAATTAAAATAAGTGTGAATAATGAGAAATCCGGGTCTGTGATTGGCCGAGATAGCGTGAATTATGAATCATTATTCACTGGAGTGAATTATGGGTACTATAATTCACCGAAAAAACTGAAATAATGGGGATATTTTTCTACAGGAGTAGATAAAATATATTTATTTCATATTATGGTGTAAATATTATGTAATACATTAGAATAAATTTAATTTTTCCGAAATCAGGTACACGATATATATTATATTTTAGTTTTTAGGAACAGTACAAAACTATTTTATTATAAACAAAGGACAAAAACAAAATTAAATCAAAATAAACTCTTATAAACTACGAACACAAAATATAATTGACAAACCTACAAAAATAAGGCACTGGACAAAAACTAAATTAAAACAAAATAAAGTCTTATAAACTACGAACACAAAATATAATTCTGACAAACCTACAAAAATCAGGTACTGGACAAAAACAAAATTAAATCAAAATAAACCCTTATAAACTACGAACACAAAATATAATTCTAAAAAACCTACAAAAATCAGGTACTTGACTAATAAGTTCTATATTATTGAAAAATAAATAATATTCTTTGGTAACTTAAACATTGCTAATAATTTCCTTTTCAATTTATCAACTTTTTTAATTCAGCCTTTTTTATTTCGACTTCATATTCCAGTATTTTTTTCTTTAATTCGAACTCCACCTTTTCCCTTTCTAAGCGAGTTGCTCTATCTTCAATAAAGGCAGCTGTTTGTAAACTTACCAGTTCCAATTTTTTAGTCGCCAAATCACCATACTGTTGCGACAAATGACTCGAATGCAATGCTGTAGAAGGCCTGCGTCTTTTGTTCTACGAATCATTATTTTTTTTCTCTTGCAGTTTTCTGGAAATAGGTTTCTTTAAATTCGCTGCTTTATGGTTTCCCCAATCTGTTTCGTTTGTATTCGCTGTAGTAATCT
This sequence comes from Stenolophus ochropezus, assembly GCA_035578165.1. NCBI lineage: Eukaryota > Metazoa > Arthropoda > Insecta > Coleoptera > Carabidae > Stenolophus > Stenolophus ochropezus. The sequence goes on along the minus strand of JAQOWZ010000008.1, from coordinate 9,629,649 downwards.
GTAACGAATATCATAATTATTACCAATGTATTTTTATAATATGATTTAATTATACTTCGTTCTGATTTTGCAAGCTTGAATTTGGAGTTAATATCAAATCATCATTCTCACTAATATATGTTTGCTGTAATTACAATAATAATAATAATAATAATATTAATAATAATAATAATAATAATAATAATAATAATAATAATAATAATTTTCAATATTATGCGCTTTTAATATAAATACCTCGTTCAATATTTGTGAATCGCGTGGAGCAGGTGTTAGATCCATTTCCATATTATAGTTTTCAGAATAAGTATCCTAAAATTAAAACAGATAAACTTTTATTATAATATGTATGTTTCACTATAGTAAAGAACCTGTGTGTCTACTTGTACGATTTCAGTGACATAATCATGATCGCCATCAAATTTATTACTGAGCCCATACACGGTTTTTTTATTCATGATGTTCAATAAAATATCGTCTGCTGGATCAGTACTTGTCAAGTCAGGCAACCCTCCTCCAGTTTTCATCATTTCCCGTTTATTGTTGGCAGCTATTTGTCTAACTTTTTTCTTTCCATTTTCGTAAAACTTTTGAATTGAGGTTTTGCTTCGTTTTACAAAGTTGGGGGAAAGTGAATTAAATTTGTCCGTTATTTTTATCCAGGCCAGTTCCTTATCTTTCCACGTAACTGTGTCCGTCTTTTTACATTCAATGACATTTTTAAATTCATCAATAATGTTATACAACACTAATTTCTCTTCATTGCTGTAATTTGGCCCTCTTTCTCTTCCTCCGTTTGACATGATTCTAAAATTTTAATGTTATTTAAAAAACACTATAATACATTCTTTAATTATTTTGTAGGCTACAATCAAAATATAATCGCGGTAATATTGAAAAGATTAAGTTTGTTTTTATAGAAACGAACAGGTTATCTATCTTAAATTTTGATATATGTAGAAGAAAATAATAGTAAAATACGATTTGCATTACACAATAATGTTTATAACTATAATTGTAATTTTATATTAATACTTACCGTTTGATTATTATTTAACTAAAATGTAACTTCGTGATGTACACCACGGAACACTAACCTATGTACACAATCGCGTGACAGAAAAACAACCAAATGCAACATACTAGGGTGAAAAGTCACTAAAATGTCTTCTTCTTGTTATAATAAAGTCCCCTTTACTAAATATGAATTAAGTACGACCCGTGCAAACAGGTTAAGTGTAAGTGGACCTTAAATATTAAGTACCCCTTCCATAAGTAGAATCTTTAAGTGTAAACGGTGCAAACGGCCATAAGGGTAGCAGAACCCACACAATAGCCTCACTCAGGTAGTTTCTCCCCATTCATGCGCTATTAAGCAAATATATATATATTTATATTGGAATCAAATAAATAGAAAGCGTTAGTTTCTTCATAACATTGAAACGGTGACAAGATGGACCCGCAATATACTGAGTTCTTTAACATCTGTGAAGGAATTATTGAGACTGCTGTAAGAAGAGATGAGGTTCAAGAGAATTTTAATGCATTTTTTCAAACGTGTGAAGCCATCATTGATGAGAGTCTTAATCAGAGTGGAGCCGGTGTTGTCCGTTATACAATAGCTCTGGATCAAGAGAGTCATTGCCGAAGATTTAATTTAAAGGGGCGAAAAGTGACGTTCAACATTAACGACCCTCCAAGAGGTGAAGACCCTATACAATGGTTCTATGACTGTGTAAAAAGTGTTACAGAATTTGTAATGGAGTCTACAGAACCATCGGATTACGTGGGATTCGTTTTTCATACGCCCTTATTAGAACAAGGACCTGCATGGTTGAGTTTTCGACGGGCAGATCAGCTACATATTGATGCTGTGTGGGAATCTCTGGAGAAAATCTTACAAAGCAATAAAGAAATTTTTTCTGACGGAGAATTCTCCATAGAATTGACCAAGGTTTCTATGCCTACAGGTCTAGGAAAACGTCATGGTTTTTTATTTGCTGAAGCTAGTCGCAGAAAATATGGGGTTATAGAGATTATGAATAATGATAATTCATGTCTTCCAAGAGCACACATAGTTGCAGAAGCCCTGTGTAATAAAGAACAAAGTTTTAAAAACTTAGTAAATAACAAACAAGGTATTCTAAGCTTGAGGGCACGTGAATTATGTTTAAAGGCAAATGTACATATCCCTGACAACGGAGCAGGCATAGATGAACTTACAGAGTTCCAACGGTATTATTCTCAATATAACATATGTGTATATCAGCATAATAGTCGCGGGAAGGTGATATTTGAGGGATCAAAACATAAAAAACTTCCAAGACTGAATCTTCTGTACCATCAAAAGCATTACAATGTTATAAAAAGTTTAACAGCAGCGTTTTCTTGCAAATATTTTTGCGAAGAATGTCACGTAGCTTACAACGTAAGAGCCCGGCACTCGTGTGAAAATATTTGTTATTTATGCAAACATTCTCCGCAATGCTCTATTATTCTCAACTTCATTAAATGTGATATATGTGGAAGAAGTTTTCGAGGACAAAAATGTTTCGATAATCATAAAATTTCAGTATGTAAATCAATAAAAAAATGTGATAAATGTTTAAAAGTATACCTTAATGAAAGAAAATTTCGTCAACATGTTTGTGGTGAGATATATTGTAATATGTGTGAAAATTATAAAAAATCTGGACATTTATGTTACATGCTGAAAGATAAAACAATAGCTAGAGACAATAGCTTGTTTATTTATTATGATTTTGAAACACGTCAAGAAAAACCTACCGATAATGGTAATTTTGAACATGAAGTAAATTTATGTGTAATACAGCAATCGTGTTCCGCTTGTTACAATAGTTTCGACTTAAAAAACTTTTGTAGTTCATGCGGCATACGACAACATATTTATACAAAAGATCCAATTAAACATTTTTTGGAATATGTATTTCTCCCTAGAAATTCGTTTTCTTCAGTGGTATGCATCGCACATAATGCAAAAGCCTTCGATAGTCAATTTATTTTGAAATATTTAGTAGAAGAAGAGAATATTAAACCGAAATTAATTTTAAACGGTTGCAAAATTTTAATGATACAATACAATCACATCAGATTTTTAGACTCAATAAATTATCTACCGATGCCTCTATCTTCATTGCCTAAAACTATGGATTTACTATCTACAATAAAAAAAGGTTATTTTCCTCATTTTTTTAATAAACTGGAAAATAAAAATTATGTTGGACCATTACCTTCTACTGAATATTATGGGGTAGACAGCATGACTAGATCTATACGTCAAAACTTTTTAGCCTGGTACAATAAACAGGTACAGGAAAATGCTATATTTGATATGCGGAAAGAAATCGTAGAGTATTGTATAGGAGACGTGAATATATTACGAATGGCTTATGATAAATTCCGAACTAATTTCCTACAAGACTCTAAGGTATGTCCATTCTCGGAATCTGTTACTATAGCATCAGCCTGCAATAGAGTATTTCGTAGAGTATACCTGAAAACCGATACAATAGCTATTGTACCGCAAAAAGGTTACCGTATGAAAGACAACCAGTCTAAAATAGCGTTATCGTGGTTAATACATCAAGAAAATATAAGAGGTATATCTATACAACACGCAGGAAATGGAACGGAGGCTATAATTGGTAACTTATTTAAAGTTGATGGTTATTGCGCATCGCATAAGCTAGTGTTTGAATTTCTCGGTTGTTTTTGGCATGGGTGTACTTTGTGTTATAAAACAAAAAGAAATCAGCCAGTATTTAATGCGTCAAAAGAAACACTGGATGATAGATATGATAGAACAATAGAAAAATTGAACAAAATTAGAAATTTGGGTTACACTGTTATTACAATATGGGAATGCGAATTTCGAAAAGAGTTAAAAAATGATAAAAATTTAAATGAAATGTTGAATAACCATGAAATTTTAAATAATGTTCCGTTACAACCAAGGGATGCGTTATTCGGGGGGAGAACAGGCTGTACTGTATTGTATAAAAAAGTTGAAAATAACGAGAAAATTAAATACGTAGATGTTTGTTCACTTTACCCGTATATTTGCAAATATGGCAAGTATCCTGTAGGTCATCCGAAAATTTTTATAGGGGCTGAATGTAATATTTTGTGTCCTAATAATAATATTGACAAAGTTGAAGGGTTAATTAAGTGCGTTGTATTACCGCCTACTGATCTTTTTCACCCCGTGTTACCGCGAAAAGCACATGGAAAACTTATGTTTGTTTTATGCCGTACATGCTGTGATGAACTACAACAAGACATATGTAATCATACTGATATAGAAAGACAATTTCTTGGAACATGGGTAGTGGATGAAGTACGTTGCGCTGTGTCTATGGGTTATAAAATTATAAAAATATACGAGATTTGGCAATATGAAGTGACAATGTACAACCGAGATACTGAAACTGGTGGTTTATTTGTAGACTATGTAAACAATTTTTTAAAAATGAAACAGGAAGCCAGCGGTTATCCTGCAGATTGCACAGACGACGTGTCTAAAGATGAATATATACGATCTTATAAAATAAACGAAGGTATTTCACTGGATTCTTCCCAAATTGAAAAAAATGCTGGAAAACGTTCTATAGCTAAACTAATGTTGAATTCATTCTGGGGTAAGATGAAATAATAATTATATAACATGTATTTCGTTATAACCAAATTTTACTTTTATTACAGAAAAATTTGCTCAAACAGAAAATAGGGTGACTACATCTACGGTATCTACAGCCGAGGAATTATATGAGATGCTTGCTAATCCGGCATTGCAAGTCAATAGAATTATCCCCGCTGGAGATCATATGTTATATGTGAGTTATACTCGTAATGATGAATCTATTATACAATTAAAAACAGCTAACGTTGTCTTGGGTGCTTATACCACAGCACAAGCCCGATTAAAATTATATTCATTTTTAGAACCCCTAGGTAGAAATGTATTATACTATGATACTGATTCTATTATATACTGTCACTCTCCTGGTGAATATGAACCACCTATAGGTAATTACCTTGGTGATTTGACAAATGAGTTAGAAGGATATGGTACTGACAGTTATATAATAGAATTTGTTTCAGGAGGGCCAAAAAATTATAGCTATAGAGTCTTTTCACCACATACTGGTGAAATAAAAGAAGTTTGTAAAGTCAAAGGAATAACTTTAAATTATAAAACAAGTAAAGTTGTAAATTTTAATTGTTTAAAAAATTTAGTTCTTAATAAAGATAGAAATAACATCGTGTTAGAATATAATAGAATTAGATGTACAACAGATCATAAAGTTTTAACAAAAAAGGAAAAAAAGACATTTGGTATTAATTTTATGAAACGACGTCTAGTAGACGATATAAATAGTCTACCATATGGTATCAAAAAAAATAAATAAATATATATATATAAGTATCAATAAGTATTTTAGTTGTAAGATTAAAACTGTAAGTAATAATATTTAATTTATAATTTTATTACTTTAAATAAATGTATGTTTAACTAATCATTTCATTATTACTCAGAAGAATTAAAACCTTGTCCCGTAATTTCAGATAATAATAATAATAATAATAATAATAATAATAAATTAACAAGTAAGTAAGGTATAGTTAAAATATTTAAACACATCTAGTTTGTACAACACAAAGAAATCGCTTTCACGTTTCTATGAATGTGGTGGTTTCTTTGTTACCCCTACTACACTAGGGGAGGGGCCTTCACCATTCTGTCCTATATAACGCAGCTAATTTCTAAGAGACATTAAATCTTACGAAAATGTCCACGAACAACACAACCGACTCTGAAGTTCTGGGATGGGAATGGGGTGACGAAGTCATCCTGGATCCTGAGGTATGTTTAAATATTTATTTATTGTTAATATTTTATTGGTATTAATAAAAAATTTGTTCCTGTTATACGTGCAGCTGCTGACGTACTTCCCCGAAGAGGAAGAGGAGGGGGAAATGGAAAAAATCCCTTCCATGGTTGATGTATGTACTAATAATAATATTACTATTATCATTACTATTATTAATAATCTTTTACTTGTAACAGGATTCAGAACCCGAGAACTGGGATGCTATCGATGTGGAGTCGCCCATCCACTTTTACCACAGGCACCACCCACCTCCGGGAGTTCTGGGCATCAATTACCAATATTAATATTATTGTTATTGTATATATAAAAAAATAAAAAAAATAAATAAATAAATAAATAAATATAATTAAAATTTATGACTCTTTATTAAAATAACGACAAAACATATATTTAATGAACATATCGTTCTTATATTTACTATTATTTTTGTTAAACATTTTTATAAAATCATCATGTTTATAATTATTAACTCTAAATAGTAAATACACCAGACAATAGTAACCACATACAGTCGTCGTATAATCTTGTAATGGGGTTGTGTTAAAAGTCCAATTCTTAGTGTTTCTTTTTAAGAACGTTATGTGTGATTTCACAAATGGTGGTCGGCCATAGCTGTCAAAATATGTTCCGTTCCCTTCTCGATCTATATAAACTGCAAACCAATGAGTTCCAGGTAATTTGTCACTATCGCTATTAACAATAAGTGTGCATGGAAAATTAACATGTCTTGGTAATCTATTAGCGGCATAAACACCATAATGACCTGTATTTTTAAAATATTTTCGAAATACACGTAAAATAAAAGAAGCGTACATTTCTAATAAACAACGTGAATGTATCTGTATGACTGATCTTACTATGTATGATGAAGGAATATATATAGGGGAATTATTACAAACAAACAATATTCAGTAATGTTAAATTATATTAAAATTCTAATACAAATACATTTTATATAAATATATCTTAACTAACTACCATAATCTATAATAACATTTCTATTCTTATCTATTTCAATAATATTATCAAATTCAGCGTAAATAACACAATTTACGGTATCTGTTAAAGCAGTTTCAAATCCCACTTCAATTCTTAAAGAACCATGACGTGTCAAATTCCAATGTAACATTGAATTAGCAGATAGGTCAGGAGTTAAATCAAATGCAGTTAAACAATACCCATCAGGATAGTTATCTCTGTCGATTTCATTGCCAGTATTTCCAAAATGTATACCTGTCCCGGAAAATAAAGTGTTGTACATCTGAATGTATGATTTTGTAGTGCCAAATGACGGTTGCAGCGGTTTCGAGGGCATCTGTTGTCCATTTACACAAAGCGATAAATAATTTATTTTAAAGTTCTCAAAGTTGAACGGGTTCTTTTTGTAGTCGCCATTGTAAGCTTTATTAGAGACAAAACCTATTATACATCTTTTAGGTAGTTGACCTAAGAAGATATTATCCATAGATTTTCCCATTACTTGAGACGGTATAACAAAAGACTTAACTTCTGATCTCGTTATAGGATATTTAGCTGTTGCTGATTCTAAAGCTCTATTATGGGCTAATAAAATACTGGGATTTAGCTTAACGCGACGGACAAGTAATGTAGCCTCATTAATTTGTACTTTGAAATCTGGATCATGTCCCATTAAATGGAAACTATCCCTCGAACGAACTAATCTTACTCTCATTTCAACACCGTTAAGTAAAAACTTTTCCTGGTTGAATATATCAGCATGAAGATGACCAATCATGTCGACATTTTTACTATTCTCCACAAATTTTTGACGTTTTTCATATCCGGAATTAGTCCCTACATCTGTATAATTCATTTTTCCAGCTGTATCCGTATACCATAAAGATGAAGTCAGATGAGATATTTTTGCATCTTTACCATAGTTTAATAACGTTTCAATATAAGCTCTGTAGGCGTAAGTGTTATTTGGAGGAGATACAAGTTTTTGATTTAAATATACATCGACTTGACTAAAAATAGAATGTAGCCAGTTATTAACGGGTCTCACGTTATCTGTTGCAATTAGAGAAGAGTTATCGGTTTTAAGAACTTTAGCGTTTATATAAATCATTGTTTGAGATAAATCAAGATAATCTTCTCCATGACCGGGTATTACAAATTCAAGAGGACCATCTTCGGTAATTGACGAAAGGGGTTTATAATTAACCCATTGTCCACTCTCAATACTAGTTTGAGTTGGTGGTAAAGCAAATAGATCTAGTTCGGTTTTTATACATTCACAAGACTGTGCATGTAAGAATGCCATTTTTTAATCGAATATATCTGACAGTCTAGACCGCTTTCTTTTTTTTTTCTTGTTGTTTACTGTAGCAAGTAAACTTTTCGAATGCGTAGACTTCTTACCAGTTCTTTTCTTTTTATAGCCTGATCCGGTCAAAATTTTTTCAATCTTGTCTTCAGCTTTACGTTTTAAATTTAAACCCGCTTCTGCAATACGTTTCTTGAATGATTCTTTAGTAGACTGATTTTGAGACAGATCGCCCAGAAAATGAGCGCCTGTGTTAAGTGCTTCTTTACCGATTGCCCCTACCCCTTTCTTTAATAACGGTAAAATACTTCTAAATAACCCACTAAAGAAACTTCCTACTCCATGACCCCTTTGATGTTGACTTCCTCTGTATACTGTTCCAATACCACTTCCTGCTTGCGCTTTGTAATATTCCTGATACGGGCAGATTTTCATGTTGATGATGATACTCGTCGGAAATGAACTTTAACACACAATGTCCCGAATTGAAATGGTGTAGAATAACCATCCTGTGTTCTTATATCTATTTCTATATTTGAAAATTCTCTTCTCAAAATCGGTACGTAATGAGGCTGTGTGTACGAAATCATTTCGTTAGATCCGAACACGTATTTATCGGTTTTAATATGCACAATTCTTAGCAATTGTGTAACCACGTCACCAACCATATGAGGTTCAATAATGTCACAATAAACAAATAATTGAGGCGGAATACCTAATATTAAATTAGGTAAGTTAATAGAAGATCTCTGCTTACATATGTCAGTAAATGGGGGGTAGCCCAGTTGCAATGCTAAACGATGAGATAATTTCAGAGAACATACGTTCTCATCTTTGATTTTTGTTATAACTCGTTTCTCTGTGTTATCATACGAGAATGCCACATATTCATTAACTTCTACATTTTTATTCATTTCATGCAACACTCTGTCAATGCTTTCATAATTTTTTGTAGGAATTTTTGTCTGTACTAACTTTACCCCTTCTCTCCTTGATTTTATTTTCAAATAAATATTGTTTTCTCTTTCATTAATATTGTAAATTGAACAAGGAAAAATAATTTCAGCTAATGCTACTTCCCAAGACCCTTCTAATTTTATATTATGAGGTAATTGTGTAGTTTTATTATCAGGAAAATATTGCATAGAATTATTGCTAGGCAATGTTATAAAAAATCTTTTTCATTCATTATTTAATAGATAAATCGAGTCTGCGGGAATCCAGCTATTAAATTTTTCACTATAACCTTTCCACTTCACGTACAGCTCTTTTCTGACACCGGTTCCCCTAGAAGCTAGAACCTTATCAATTTTATACGTAGTATCAGATTCTATATTTACTGGCTGGAGCTCGTCTTTGTAAAAAGTGCCCTCTATCACTTCGTTATTTAAATCTTTTAATTTATAAACAACTGGTGTTCTATTAATAATAGCATACACTTTAAATAATTCCTCACTCCAGTTAGATTCATAACCTTTTTCAAATATATTTTTGTGTTTAGATATTCTAACAATATCTCCAATTTTAATTTTATCCTTATGAATATCTTTTACGTTTTGTTTTATTTTACGCTGATTTCTCCAAATTTCTAATATATATTTATCATTTACCTCACAGGGAGCTAATTTTATTGTTCGATGTTTTGTTTTATTATATGCATTAATCAAATTCTGTAATACATCAACGTATCTGTATGTATTTTTATATGTAAAATAACGATACATTTTTGTTTTCAAAGTTCTATTAAATCTTTCAACAATACATGCTTTTACATCAGGATTTTGAGTGACATAGAATTTAATATCTTTTTCCCTTAAAAAGGACTTTACTGATTTTGCAATAAATTCCGACCCTTTATCCGTCTGTAAACACACTGGTTTTCTGTCATTAAATATATTTTCAAATGCTTGAATAACGGAACCGGGTTTCTTATCTTTTAAGGGAATAGCCCATGCATACCTGCTAAATACATCGATTACTGTTAAAATATATTTGTAATTATCGTTGTAACGGCTTAATTTGCGCATGTCATTAAGATCCGCCTGAAAGAGATCGTTTATGTTTGAAACTCTATATTTATTTCTTACAAATTTTTTTCGTGCTGGCCTATGCAAAGTATACGATTCTTGTGAGCTAATCCATTTTCTTACATCTTTTGCATTATACTTTCCTTTCACGGATTTTATTAAGTTATTAACTCCTGAGAAACCTGCAGGGTTTGATTCATTAAAATAAATTTTTGCTAGACTCTTATCCATTCTATAATGAAAATCGTTTCCATTCAATTTTTTTCGCTGATTCTCTAGTGTCGTCTTGTATATATTCCCGTTTCCTTTTATGATTTATAGGAGCTTGTCTGGGAGATATCGCAGTAAATTTTTTTTTCCTTTGAGGATTATTAATTATTTCTGTCGGAATGTTTATTTCTTTCAATGTATCTAAAAACTGTTCCCACCCTACAGGACTAGTACGTTTCTTACGTCCGACAATATCCACAACTAAATCTGTTATATTTGATTTTGGAATTTGTTTATCACGAATTGAAACTGTTCCAGAGGAATCCCACGTAACTGTCTTGTCTAATTTTAATCTTTCTAGTAATAGTCGAGCTTTTTCTTTTTGAGATTTTGGGATAATATTTAATATATTTTTGAAACCGTCTTTCTCGTCTTCTTCTTTCTCTTTCTTCTCCAAAGTTAACTTTGAAACTGAAGTGAATTCATGTTCTATAGGTAATTTTATTGGTTCTCTATTTTGTTTTTGAAAGTATAAATATCTTTGTAATATTTCTTGGTACATTACCCATTTCTCATATTCTGATATTTTTAAATTTAAAATAGTTCGCATGTCTTTATCCAGTTGACTAGTTATTGTTTCTTCATTTATATTATTATTATTATTATTATTATTACGTAAACGATTTAAATTCTCCGATGATATTAAGACCATCTTTTTAGCATGTTCCATTTTAATTTTTAAATAAACTACTTAAAACACCGATTAAGAGGGGAGCTAGTAAAAAAGGTAGAAATGCTCCGCCTGATTGTACTAATACACGTTTTTTTGTTTTCCAACTATCCCCTGACTTTATAAGTTTACGTAATGTTTTCTTATGTCTGACAAGATTAGCCTGCTGTTTGCGACTGAGAGGTATTGTGCCATGCATAATATTATAAACGCATTCGCAAATACATTTAACAGAGTTACAATCAGAGTTTTTTAATAGCGTTAATCTATCCTTTGCTTTTAATTTATGAAGAGCTCGCAGATAATCTGCATTGTTTATTACAGCTTTACTCATTGTTACGAAATAACTACAGGCATATGTATGGTATTGTATTTATACTTGTTTTTAGGTAAATAAACATACGTAAACCCATCACGTGACGTACGAAAACGCAACCAATCAGGTGTATTTTGTTTAAGATCAAAAATTAAATATCCATGTGGTTCTGAAGTTGCATCACGATAGGCTTCTTGAATAAATTTTGTATTTTCAGGAAATACTTGTCTCGATAAATGTAATATTTGTGCCTTGTCTCGTGGATTTTTAAAATAAATTATGTAATTAGCATTTAAAGATATGTCTCGTTGTCCCTTTCCTTGATGAAATATATTTTGAGTAAGAAAAAATACTGACAAATTTTTATGATGAGACCATTTTGTAAAAATATCCACAACTCTCTGATCTGTTTCAGACATCAAATCCATCCAAACTATCAATATCGGGCAAACCCTCAACAAATTCTACATTATGTATAGTAGCGAATAATTCCTGCCATGCACCGTAATGCCAGGATATTTTCATAAAGTTAGTATCACTCATTTCACTTATATTATCTAAAAATTTTTTAACAAAATACGATTTTCCACACCCTGAAGGACCACCGATAATAGCTGAAAACGGGTGTTGGAAATTGGAACACATGTTGTCTGTAGGGAAATAGAAATAATACTAAAAAATCATAAACAAATACTGGATATTTATTATTATTATCATAACATATACAAAGAATATTAGATATTGTTATTATTTATTCATAAGTAAAATATTACATTTGTACAAATTCTAATAGAGGAGTCTCTCGGCCAGCGGATCCATATTTCTTCATTCCTGTGTATTTAATACCCCAATGGGTGACAGACTTCTTAAGCTGAGATATATCTTTGTCTGTTAAATCATCGAAACGTGCGGGTAGATATACAATAAAATCATCTAATTCCGCGATTATTTTTCTTCCAAATGTGGTTTTCACAGCTTTTAAATCAACCAAGCGATACAATGTGTCTTTTTCCAATTCGTTAATTTTCTTACGGGGTTTTAAATCTGCCAATACACCTCTCTGGTTTAACTTTGAAAAGTCCATGTCTATACAATAAACAAATAAATAAATAAATAATAGTAAATGTAATAATTTCAATATTTTCTTACTTGAATATTTTCGTGCAGCTCCTCAGGTCGTCTCCACCAAAATGAATTGTATAAGAATTGGTCTCGTATTTATACGTTATATATATATATATATATATATATATATATATATATATATATATGCTTTCTCTCTCTCTCTCTCTCTCTCTCTCTCTCAACCCTAATTTATCTCTATATCCATCAGAAATTAGAAAAATATTTCGAATATCAAACAGACCTAAATTTCTCACTGTACAAACCTGCGTATGAACACCTGCGTGTTTTCGATACATGATTTCATACATAACTTTCGGCTTTTGTCAATTCTTGCAGGTTCAAAATCTTTTCAAAAAATCTCACGTTATTTAAGTAAATATTTTGAATGAAAGGTCTGGCTTCAAAAGATTTATACATAACAAAAGAAACGCACTTGTCAACAAAGAACCATTATTTCACTAATCTTTTATAACTTTTGCAGATGTCCATTTTCTGAATGAAATGCCTTTAAGAAGAATCCCAATAATGACCGTATTTCTCACTGTATAAACCTGCTAGTTTTCGATACAAATACAATTCCTACATAACTTTCGGCTTTTGTCAATTCTTACAGGTACAAAATCTTTTCAAAAAATTTCACGGTATCTAAGTAAATATTTTGAATGAAATGGCTATACATAACAAAAGAAACACTTGCCAACAAAGAACCACAAACTTTATAACTTTTACAGGTCAGCCCCTTTGTAGAGCCAAACAATACCTAAGCCTACGACAAAAGACCAGACGAAATCATTTTCAAAACTGTACTATATGCAAATTAATCAAGCCATAATCTATAAATGACCAATATGCAAATTTGAGACTACGGTCGCCAAATGGGGGCTCACAACTACTCATCAGACAAATGTATCGCCAAATATTAGTCTGCGAAGAACATCGTGCTTATCAAAAGATTTTATGGAGTTTCTCTCTATCAACTCCACCTCAATCTTACGTCCTTAATACAGTCACTTATGGTACAACGTGTGCACCTTTCTTGGCTATTAGAACACTTCATCAATTAGCTGTCGATGAAATGTCGAATTTTCCACGCGCTGCCGAGATTTTAAAGTCGGATACTTACGTTGACGATATAAGTGGAGCAAATACTCTAACTGAAGCTCTTGAGTTACAGAAAAATCTTATTAAGCTACTTGGTACAGCTGGTCTGGAACTAAGAAAATGGACAAGTAATCATCCAGGTTTATTAGAAAATATCCCAGAGGAACACCAAGAATTTTCGTTTCTTCACGAAACCCAATAAAAAGACTCTGTTAATATACTGGGTCTTTCTTGGAGCCTTATTTCAGACCATTTCTCGTACAAAATAAATTTGCCGACTCACGCTGTTTCTAAACGCTTAATTTTATCAGATATTGCGAAAAATTTTGATCCTATAGTTTGGTTATCGCCTATTATAATGCTTGCAAAATGCCTTAGGCAAGAACTTTGGGTATCTGGCACTGATTGGGACACTCCAGTACCTGAACACATTCTACTAAAATGGAATTGCTTTAAATCAGAGCTCTCTAATTTATCTAAATTGTCAATTCCGCGCTATATGGACCTCACTGAGGGTACAATAAGTCTAATTGGCATTTGTGATGCATCAGAGTTGGGCTACGCCGCTGTCGTTTATATTCATGTTGACTCCACAGTATCGCAGTCGGAAAAATCATATCTCCTTGCTTCTAAGACTAAAGTGACACCGTTTAAACGCATTTCGTTACCGAAACTTGAACTATGTGCTGCCACTACTACTCTCTCGTCTGATGGCACATGTATTAAATACTTTAAAAATTCATTTTTCTAATATTTTAGCGTGGACAGACTCCACCATCACTTTGACATGGATTCGATCTTCGCCTTACAAGTGGAAAACTTTTGTAAGCAATCGCGTAGCAGAAATCCAGCAAAATATATCGTCTAATCACTGGCACCATATCACCTCACAGGATAATCCTGCTGATTGCGCTTCTCGTGGTATGACAGTTCATGAGCTATTATCTCACTCTCTCTGGTCGGAAGGTCCTTTTTGGCTAAAAGAACCTCGCACTTTGTGGCCGTTGACTATAAAACATAACGCAAACTCACACCCAGAAATAATGAACGAAGCTAAAATTACATTAATTGTTAGTAATGACAAATCTAATACAACTTTACTATGCTACTCTAATTTAAATCGCCTTTTAAGAACCACGGCGTTATATATTCGATTTTTCAAATGCACAAAACTGAAAGAATCTAACACAGAGTGCCCAATTTCAGCCTCTGAACTCAATGACGCTTTAATATGATGGGAGAACATCGTTCAATACGAAGCATTTGATGACGAGATATGTAACTCAAAACGAAAAAAGTATGTTCTAAATTTATACAAAATCTTGCTCCATTCTTAGACGAAAAAAGTCTTTTACGAGTCGGAGGACGAATACGTCATTCGAATTTGAGCTTTACGCAAAAACACCCTTTACTTTTACCATCAAAATACCATTTTACAAATCTTGTTATTGATTATTACCATCAAAATTATCTTCATCCTTCACCCAGAACTTTACAAGCCATATTAAACAAACGATTCTGTATCATAGGTGCTCGCCGCGTCATTCGCAGCTACAGTTTGAAATGTATTAAATGTTTTCGCTGCCATCCCAATACATCTAATCCTTCCAAGGGAAATTTACCTGTATATAGAGTACAAAAACTGAAACCTTTCGACATTGTCGGCATAGATTACGGGGGTCCTTTTTATGTTATGCCGTATAAAAAACGAGGAGTACATGCCACAAAATTTTACTTGTGCCTTTTCATTTGCTTTGCTACCAAAGCAGTACATTTGGAAGCATCTTCTGATCTCTCCACGGAAGCATTCATTCTTGCTTTACGCCGCTTTTTAGCCAGACGTGGTAGATGTACTCACATTTACAGCGATTCTGGTACTAATTTTGTTGGGACTAAAAGTTACTTTACGGAGCTACAGAAATTTGTATCCTCAACGCAATACAACGGTCATATTGCTAATAAACTTGCCGCTGACGGTATTCAATGGCACTTTAATCCGCCATCAGCTCCACATTTTGGTGGACTATGGGAAGCTGGGATCAAGTCGGTGAAATTCCACCTTTCCTGTGTTGTAGGGTCACAAGTTTTGACCATTGAGGAATTTAACACACTTCTGTGTCAGATAGAATCTGTTTTGAATTCGAGACCTCTGTGTCTTCTATCATCAGATCCGAACGACTTACTCGCTCTAACACCTAACCATTTACTGATGCAAGAGGCAGCTGTTTGCTTACCCGATCGCAATTATCTCGATCTGTCTCCAACGCAAATTCTTCTGCATCGATGGCAGTTAGTTCAGAGAATGTTCCAAGACTTCTGGAAACGATGGCATTTGGAATATGTCAATATGCTCCAACAGCGAGCTAAATGGACTAAAACCACGAAAAATTTGAAACCAGGTCAACTGGTACTTATAAAGCACGATACATTGCCACCGCTTCAATGGAAATTAGGGAGAATACTTCAAGTTCACCCAGGAGATGATAATTTCGTTCGAGTAGCACAAGTCAAAACCTCAACTGGTACCCTAACTAGACCGGTTATAAAACTTTGTCCTTTGCCCGAATAACATTTCTGCAACCGTAAAAAATTCGTTTTTGGTCGGGCGGCATGTTCGGACCGCATATGTCATCTAGTACCATTCAAGCGCACTAGCATGTTTTCACAGTTTTATTTCATGCGACTTTGCTTAGCGCAATGACGTCAATTCCTGTCTTGTCTTTATGCATGCAAACTGTGATCTTCCTTTGTATTCGCTGACTGTCCGCTGAGATCACACACTTCATTTATACTTTACGCTAAAATTGACCACGAGGCTCAATATATTTTTTCTATTGTTGTTTTTTATACTTCAACATTGTTCTTTTTGTGCAACACACAATCTACACACGCTGTACACTTTACACGCTGTAAGTACACACACATTTTTACATTGTTGAGCACTTTACACTTGCGCTACTTTTGCAATTTTCTTTTACGCTAAATATACCTTGTTTTATTTCAATTGTTATTTAATATCAACTTTGTATAGTTTTGCACATTTGCTGCATATTTCATTTGCATTGATCGCATGTAGTTCAAATTAATTTGACTATATTTGACACGTTTTTCTTTGCTGTTATTAATGCTCTAATTACTTTTACAAGCGCTGAGATTGTTTAGCTTTGTTTAAAGTTCATATTCGCTTTGTTTTATTATTATTTGTTGTTTATTCTGTTTGTATTTTCGCTATTTTTGCCTACTTATTTTAGGACTTTGTTTGTTGAATTTTATGCAACTTATACTCATTATTTACGCTTGGGTACAATTTTTATTGCATTTAATATTTATCTGCACATTATTTGTTACACATATTGTCACGCCGTGACGGAAATCCATTCTTAAACTGATTCTTTTCTTTATCTAAAGCATTCGTTCTCTCTTATTTACAAGATATTATGTTACAAGAACTCTTTTAGCTCCTGTAACCCTAATAGCATTAACCACGCGTTATTGCCTTTTTATCAAAATCCTGAGATAAGGCCTTGTTGGCTGATATAAACACTTCCTGCCTTCACGACTTGGACGCTCGCTGGCATGCTAGAAGGACGTTCCGAAGAGAACCAGCAGCCAATCCAAACCCCGAACCGAGGACTTCGCCTCCAAGAGTTATGCACGAGAGAGTTCCTACTCCCACACAAATGGTCGTGGGTACCGTCACCAGGAGGCCAGCCGACCCAAGTCGCCGTCCGATGGTGTGTTCACGCAGAATTTCCGTGGCATCAACCAGTTCCACAGCGACGGATGGGCCGTACCTGTCCCCTGCACCGGCCCCCATACCAGTATATGATGTGATAATGGAGCCAGATCCTACCTCATCTACCCCATCATTGACCTATATCCAGGTGCATTCAGCTGCATATTCGCCAATGGTGAAAGGTACGAACTGTCAGAATGTTAGACAGTAGAATACATATTGTTAATAGATTTAAGGATTATTACCACTTGTGAAAAATTCCCGTAAAACAGTACATGTCAGGGTCGACATGGTCTAAGGGGGAGGAAGTGTCATGCCCTGACGGAAATCCATTCTTAAACTTATTCTTTTCTTTATCTAAAGCATTCGTTCTCTCTTATTTTCAAGATATTATGTTACAAGAACTCGTTTAGCTCCTGTAACCCTAATAGCATTAACCACGCGTTATTGCTTTTTTATCAAAATCCAGAGATAAGGCCTTGTTGGCTGATATAAACACTTCCTGCCTTCACGACTTGGACTATTTATTAGTATATTCTTAATTAGTCAGCTTGTGGCTATTGAGAATGTATTACGACCTGAGGGGTTGTGAATTCTATAATACAATAGATGAACATTGAACTCTATGTATTGTCGAATCATAGCACCTTGAGTTGGCATATCATCAAATAATCTACCCACACGCATCCGAACACGCAATAGTCACGCACGAAGTATAGGATGTCGCGGTGATGATTATTGTGTCAACGCTTCCTACAAAGGCATCGTATCAGTGACTATTTTTGATAACTCAGGGAATTCAGAGAACAACGGAAACCTAAAAAGGATGTGTCTGGGCCAATTTTGAGAATTTACTGGTTTTACTGGGATTTTAGAGGATATGATGAAACAATGATGTGTATAAAAGGTACTCTAGTCTGTAGAGGGAGGCAGTCGTAGTGTTGACACCGAAAGGCTCTACTACAGGCGGCATAGCAGACTACTCTGTTTATCATCTATTGTTTCATCATGGACCTTCTAGAGTTGGGTTTGTAAGTAGAAACATATATTTTATTATTGCTTGCTTATGTTTAATAAATACTTTGCTCATAATTATCAACTGTAGTATGTCTTCATACCTACATACAGTGCTGCCAAGGGATTGAGTACTCGATCGGTGTTAAGAAGAGTCACCAAGGATGCTACAATATAAGTATCTTTGTTCTTAAACGTGACAATATACTTATGTTAAATAAAGTATCCTTTTATTTTGTCCCCATTTTGTACAAATTTACAGCATTTATAGCACCGAACTTCTACTGGACATCTTGCGCTGCTTGCTGGTTTATTTATATTCGCTGTCTACTTATTTGCTTTATCTTTCGCTGTTAGGAATAAGAACTTCATTAGCTTCGCTATCCTAATCAACATTTGTTATCCATTTTTATTATTTTATCCTGTCATTTTAAAGAGTTGTATCTAGTCCTACTTGTATTCTTGTTTCTATTTCGCTTTGAATACACTGGTATACAGACTGACATCTTTGGAATACCGCTACGCTTGCAATAATCGTTCTAGATAACGAACATGTCAATCGACCAGCCGACCAACTACAGTTCTTTCGCTTACGAGGCATACTTTAGGTCAACGCTAGGTCCTGATCAGGGATTTTGACTTCAACGCAACGCTGGTCCTTCGAGTGATCCTCCAGAAGTCAGATTTAGTCAGGCTGCATCTTAATACATCAACCTAAAGTGCTAATCCAGCTGAACCAGCTACTCAACGCCCCAACATTTCCTTTGACAAAATAAAATCAATGAATCACTCTTCTATGGTCACATGTTCTCCGCTAATTTTAACAAATCTTACGATTTGGCACAACTGTTCCTTATGTGTACAATTCGGAGTACTATCAAATATAATTCTGTAGTATTTTGAATTTTTTATATCGTCAATTATAGTTTGTCTCACTTTGCAACTTAAGTATTTAATTTGTGATTTAACTTGGTTATTTAAAAACTGCTTTAAAGTTATATCGAAGTTACTAACTAATTCTATTAAATTTAAAAAAATTCCACAATGTTGATCATGTCCCCTTAAAGCTAAATTATTTTTTACACAAAACATTATACATTTTAAAACAATTTTTAAAATGTAACGCCATTTGTTGGTTTGCTCCATTTAATTTTTGAAATTGGTAGTCAATTAGACCTTTACCGCTCTTCAAACCATTTTATAAAATTTTCCATTTTGTGAAACACGTTATGTGATCGATAGATTGCTCGTGTTAGGAATGCACTCTGGGAATAGTCCGCATAGCGTATAATCCGAAAGTTCACGAAATTCACGTCTTTACGCTAGCCTCCACTTCGTACTTCTTATTATGTGATTGCTGGATTTGGTGATCTGTACTTCTATATGTATACATTTTTAGAAAGAATTTAACAATGAAATTTTAAAAATTGTTATTTCGGTATAATAAAGAAAATTAAATGAAATAAATATCAATTACCAAAATAATTTTTGCGCCTTTTTTCAATATTGCGCCTATGGCCGGGGCCACATTGGCTATAGGCTATTTACGCCTCTGGCAAAATAACTTTTTCATGGATAATTAATGCCTTTGGAAGTTCAGATTCCATAAAACAAATGTCACTTGAAATCTTTTTAATAAACATTAAATCTGGTGACCAAATTACAAAGTATCAATAATCAAACTTTGTAAGAATCATTTGCCGCTGTATTTGGTAGTAATAGCTATGATTCTTGTTAATAGGAAATACGTTGTTTTCTTTGTTGTGTACAAGACAACTATTTGGTTTTTTTGAAAATTGCTGTAAATTCATATCTTTAGTTTTCAAACTAAATGAGCATTTTATTTCTATACAACCATTTCCGTAGTAGTTACATGATACTATTGCGTTGGGTGATGCTCCAATTTGTGGATGTTCTGGTAATAATTGTAAGCCACAATTACTAACTTTGAAATTGGCGTGCAGTGTTTTAAATTGATTTACGAAGTCTGGCAAAGCTTTATGTTTTAAACCGTATGTAGTTTGCTTGGATTTAAACAACATCTTTAAGGGATAACATATGCCTTTTATTAATGTCAACGATGGTCTTTGGAGTGAGGTGCGACATACTGCTTTAAAGTTTGATGCAGTTATTCGTCCTGTTCTGAACTTAAACCAGTAAGTACTGGAATTCTGGTCCGTAGTAATTGCATTTACAGCATCACACTTTTCTTTAGATACAGTCAGAGTGGCATCTTTAGTCAATGATATAAGCTCTTCTAAAGATAAATTTAAAGAATGCTCATTGAACAAATTACTTAGTTCCATAGATAAAGATGATTCCAGTGTAACTTGATCGTCATGAAGTTTTGAAGTGAACTGTTCCACAACACGAAATATAGCTGAATCAGTATCAGTTTCTTGCACACATCGAAGAAATTTTTCTAAACTCTCTGTTTCTAATGTGGGAATTAATTTGGACGTAGTTAAAGATTGATATTTTTTCTCCCAATCTAAATCACTAATTTTTGCCATTGCTAAAAAATATTCACTTTTTTATCCATATTTAACGAATCGAATATAAGTGAAAATACACAAAAAAATAAATAGAGAATCACAAAACACAACACAACACTTTTAAACGAGTGATCAAGGCGAATGACAGTTCTATATACCCCTCAACAAAGATGGCGGCGATTTTGTGACGTCATTCTGGAATGGCCTATAATTTTTTATCGAAATTGGCATCAAACAGCATACTTTTTGTCATTTGTAACAAAGTTCTATTTTTCGTTTCGGCAACACCGTTTTGTTGCGGTGTGTAAGGTGCTGTGTACTGCATTCTGATACCTTGTTTTTTCAAATACATCTGCAAGTTTTTATTTACGTATTCTTTTCCTCGACCTGATCTTATTATCTTTGGTTTTTTGTTGAACTATATTTTTATCATTTCAACAAATTCTTAAATGAATTTTACTGTCTCGTTTTTATGACTTATCAGGCTAAATCTTCAAGCTCCCTACTTGAAGCGTACTAGAATTGAGTTTTCTACAGAGGTTAAGTATCTAGGAATCATTCTAGACCAAAAACTCACGTGGAACTCACATATCAACAAGATTACAAAGAAATCAGCAGTGGCGTTAAACACATGCCGTCGGCTTCTGGGTAAAAACTGGGGACTACAGCCAAAAATGACCCATTGGGCATATACTAGTGTTGTAAGACCCATGATCACCTACGCGTCACTTGTATGGTGGCCAAAAGTGAAACAAATCACAGCACAGGCATCACTGCGGAAACTATAACGCATGGCCTGCCTCAGTATTACAGGTGCTATGAGTACCTGTCCGACTGCAGCAATGGAAGTGATTCTGGGGCTAACACCTCTACACCTTCAGGTGAAAAAAGAGGCGATGCAACAGGCACTGACTCTGCAGAACGAAACACTTTATGCCCGGAGATTTCGTAGGCCACTTGGAAATTCTAAGGGAAGTACAACCAGATAAACTGGCCTTGTCTGTCTGTGATAAGATGACAACAAAATACAATTTTGACCAGAAGCATAAGGTTGTTATTGGTAATCGCCTTGAATGGGCAACGGAAAGACCTGTTGTAAGGGATTCTTTGTCCTGGTTCACTGATGGTTCAAAATTGGACACAGGAGGAGCTGGAGACTGGAGTAGGTGTGCTTGGCCCAGATTGCCGAATTAAGGAATCCACAGGCACCTGCTCCACAATTTTTCAGGCTGAGATTTATGCAATAAATCTCTGTGCTCACATAAACCTAGATAAAGGTCTAAAAGGAGCATTAATAAATATAATGTCAGACGGCCAGGCAGTTTTAAAGGCATTGAATGCCTTCACATGTAAATCAAAGCTAGTCTGGAACTGCAGGGAGACCCTCCAATTGCTATCCGAAGCAAACCACGTCACCCTACGGTGGATACCAGGGCACGAGGGAATCCTAGAAAACGAGAAAGCTGATGAACTTGCAAAAAAAGGGGCTAAACTTTCATACTACAGGCCGGAACCTTCATGTGGTCTTCCACGAAGCCACTATAAGAAGGTGGTCAAAAACTGGGAGGAATCTGCCATATCCTCATATTGGAAAAATATTCCAGGCCTCAATCAAGCTCGGAAATTCATTTCCCCAGCTTTGACAAACGCCAAAGAGTTACTAGCTCTCAGCAAAAAGGATCTTAATATAATGACAGGAATTCTCACTGGCCACTGTCCTTTAAAGTACCATTTGCACAAAATTGGTATATCTGGAAATGAAACCTGTCGACTCTGTGAAGAGGACGAAGAATCGTCGGAACACATACTGTGTGAATGTCCAGCCGTAACTGCGCTGAGACTCAATCAACTAGGTAAGAGGTATCTTACGGCAGAGGAGATCAAGAACTTGACTCCTGGAGCCATAATCGGCTTCATCAAAAATCTGGATCTACTTCCGGAAAACTAAGTAAGGGCTGTGTCACAATAGATCTTCTAGGTCGCGTTGACAAAAAGCGACAAAACGCTTAAACCCTCATATACATACAATACAATACAATACAATACAATGACTTACCAGGTATGTATGAGTACCTTGAAAAATCATCAATAATTGACAAAATTTATCTTTTATTGCCAGGTGTCAGTTGTTTGCATTGGACCACAAACATCGGTATGGATAAGATTTTTTGATTCTTTCGGGAAAGGTGTGCGTGACACTTTTCCTTTTGCGCAATATTCGCAAGTCTCACGCTTTCCACAATCCTTTAACTGAATTCCACTTGCCAATTTTTTCTCAAACAGCTCCTTAATTGCATCTGGATGCCGGTGCCCAAATCGTCTACAGTTTTCAGCTTGCATAAATCCGGTGATACTTTTGCTACAGCCTGCAGCTCTCAATTTTTCATGAGTTTGCTGTCTTCATCTTCAAATATGATCTTGTATGCGTCTTGAGTTAGTTTTTTTTACAAATAATAAATTTGATCCTATTTCAGGAACATAAAGCGCGTTATTTTCATGCACTGAGAAATTTTTCGTGCACTAGTTACACATTTTATGGCTACAGAACCTATACTTTTTACTTCAACGCGTTTTTCGTTATCTGCGAGGCGAACATAACCTCTTTTGTTTGAGTTTAGTTCTTCGAAAGCATCTCTGCTCTGTATCATGTGACTAGTCGCTCCTGAGTTAATTTTCCAGCTACTCTTTTCATTTGCTCCGAGACATGCTTCTTCATCTCTTGTTAGAATACATTCAGGTTCTATTTTATCTTCTACTTTATTTGCTTTTTCTTGCTTCTTTTCTCAAGTTTTAAACTGCAATCACTTTTTATGTGCCCAAGTTTTTTTTTACAGAAAAAACATTTCATTGTTAATTATTTGTTGCAATCTGGGGTTCCTTGGGAGGTATCTCTGTTTAATGGGGGTATTTTGTTTAAATTTTATCTTAGGCCTGACGAGTGTCGCGATGCTACGTATCTCATTGAAATTTGGTAATTTTTCGAATATGACTTTTTCAAGTATTCCTGTTGAAGGTGGCGCTGATTTAAGCAAAATGATTGCAAATAGTTGGTGCACGAACATGAACTCGCCGGTTTGATGTAACTAGATCAGGGAAGCAGAGAAAACGACATTGTTTCCATACGCCGTCTACGATACAGCCTGTGGTTGTAACCGTGACAAAAACACCATTAGCTAGTTGAGCATGTATATTTTCTGCAAAGGCTAATATACAAGAGTTTGCAATATTCGCATTGATATAAGATCACGTCGCGCCTGTGTCTATTAAGGTTTCATACTCTGCCCCGTTAATGGTTGCAGTTGTATCGGATTGTTGACAGGTAAGGGAATAGTAGGAAACGAGTTTTCCGTCGGTGAAAGTTGCGTTGGCCCCTTGTCAGCGCAACTTACTTGACGATTCTCTGCTTCCAGCAGCATTCCTTTGTGAGGACCCGTCATTTTTTACACACCTAGCAAAACTTCTTTGGTGTATTTCTACATGAGGCTCGAAGATTTCCAGGCTTTCCACACCTCCAGAAAGGGTCGATTACTCTGGTTGCGGTTGTTTCTTTCTCTATTATACCAGGTGCCACCGGCGTTATTCTTGCTGGTCTAGAATTCCTGTTCTTGACCGTTATGTCTTTGCATAATCTCTCGAACTCGTCTACTTTGTAAATTAGGTTCTGGATTGATTTTATGTCCTTGCGTCGAATGTATTGCCGGTACTTCGGTAGCATATTATTATAGTTACGGTACAAAGTCTGGTCTTGATGGAATTTCTCGCATCGGTGTATCATAGTGCGTATATCTGTGATGTAGTCGCGTCCCGGTTCTCCTGGTCGTTGTTCCTGGTGGCTTATTTGTTCCTCTAGCAAAAGGTCATACTTATTAGTTAGTTAATAATACTTCTTGAATTCTTTTCCGAACTCAGTCCAAGTCGTCCAGTTTTCTCGATTGTTGCCAATCCACTTTAATGCATCTCCGCGGAATAGTTCAGGTAACGTGGTGAGCAGATTCCTATCAGTGATATTGTAAGCTGTTTTTAATTCTAACAATCTCCGTTGACGTACTGCAGGTAAACGGGTTCTCGGGCGCCAATCGATAACAGTCAGGGGCAACCACGTATCTAGAGAGGAGCCGGGATAGCTAGCGGGAAACCAGGGATTTAGGGCTAATGAAAATTTGCAACTCCCAGAAAATAAACACTTTTTTTATTTTGTAATATCCTCATCAAAAAAATATAATGTACAAGCGATATAATAGGATTTAAATAATTATTCATATATTTATATACCAGAACAATAATGCGATCCAATAATGAACGGTTCGTAGTTTTCGGAACGATAAGCAGTTTAACTTTATTATTGACATCAAAATAATGAAACAAGTTGTACCAGTGAAATTTAGTAGTGACTTTTAATTCTAACTAAATATATATTTACCCGTGAAATTGAAAAATAAGACGGAGGGGTATATGACAATGGCCAGAGTAAACGTACAGATCCCAAATACCAAGATCCGCGCCTGTAAAAAAGACCGAACGCAACCCTAGTCACCAAGGTTGCGTACGGGGAAAGAATACGATCGTAGACACCAAGATCATAGTAAATTTACTAGTGGTGATGACAAGAGTGAATGCACAATTCTCAGAAACCAAGATCCTTGCCTGTAGACAAGACCGAGCGCGACCCTAGTCAACTAGGTTGTACACGGAGACAAGTACGCGATCCTAGACATCAAGACCACTAGAGGCTACACTCACTATTCTCTCGCACGTCTGCCTCCCAAGAAAGCCAGAAGGCTGATGCTACGCCCCTAAAGGACAATCCCGCGCAAGTACGGTTGATCTCCGGCTGAGCCACAGTGGAGACGCGTCGGGGTTTTTAAGTCGCTTAATAAGTAAGCTAGGTAAACACCGCAGCCAAATAATTTTAGTTTGGGCGCCAGTTGACCACGAAGAGTCCAACAATGCTGATCAACGAGCACTACGGGAAGGGATAGCATACAAAAGCAAATAATACGAAGTCGCCACTCAGATTAAAATTGAATTTAATAAAGTTTAGGTAAACTTGATCAATTATAACAAGAATTGTTGTTGAGTATAAGTAAATAAGGTACAAAATAAATGCGCTGATAATACTAAATATCCTTAAAACAATAACGTAATAATTTATCATAAAAAAACTATAACTCAAGCAGAGTGTAAAATAAGCTTACGCTATTGAAAACCAAATGCAAAATGATTAAACGACTATCAGAGAGTGAAATACGCCTATAGCGACAAGGATCAAATTCAAGTGCAATAGTCTGAGAACGGGCGCAACAATAAGCACGGTTTATCCGTTGATCGATCAATGATTTCATGATGCTAGCGCAAATCATAAAGCAATACTAAAAATCCGACACGCTAATTTGCCTAACACACCCTAATAAGTCGGAAAAGAAAATAACTAAAATAGTAACTAATTCGTTGAACCTCTCGCGTGAGCTATTTACAGCCAACGATAATAGTATTCAAAGATTAAATGTACTAACAAGGCTTTAGCGCCAAAACAATAATATTGAGATATTCAACTACAATAATAATAAAGTAACAAATTTAAATGAACAAAAAAATAAGTAAATAAGCTTATCTGGCTCGGCATTCGCCGCGGATGTAGATGGCACGATAGTTCCCTGTCCAGTGTATTGAGTCAGCGGCGCGTCCGGAATGGAATGACCACGCAATCACTAACTCCTCCACAGATTCACAGACAGACCTTTCGGTCAATAGAGATGGTTCGGTCAAAACGACGGAACTTTGTACGTTGGTGGTAGTAACGGTATTAACCGTGGACAGTACCAAATATTACAAGCCTGAAAAGTAATTGTTAATCTACTGGTCAAGTGTCAAATGCACGACACTGAAACGTGCGCAAGAATGAGCAGACGCTTGGAATTTACTTGTTAATTTAGAATTAGTAAATGAATTTTACAAAATACCATTCTGATAAACTAATAGAACTATAAATTTTAAACGCATCATACCTTAGTTGGAATGCGGCTATGAGAATAAAATAGCAGTGATGGTGGTATTACTCCGGGCTCTCCCGTGGAAATAAATATATTCCTCAAAATAGATTTTGATCAATACTCCCAATTTAATGGACAAAAGACAACCAATTCTCAAAATTGCTCCACACTAATAAAAATTATAACTGATACAAAATCGCAACCACAGTTCAACTGCCAAAATTATAATGTTCGTTTAAATTTTTTCTTACAAGTTTTAGAGCTATTAATTAAGTGAAAAGAGCGAATGCTATGACCAGACAGATTGATATTACTTTTAGGTAATTAGGGTTGCCTACCTCGATACTGTAAACAAAATTAAAATAAAGTCTTGGTATTATTTTAAACCGGAACACTGATTACCTTGCAATAATTTGAGCCGGCCTTATATAGCCGGTTTTGACTAATCGGTTTGGAATTTGAAATATTCCAGGTTTTATACTTTAAAATTTAATTGAGAGAAACAAGAAAAAATATTTTATACTGGCTGTAGAGCTCGAACTCCCGACCCTGCGTCCGGTAATCTACCACTATGCTACTAAATAATTGTATAGTGGTTTATTTGTATTTATTAATTTAATATCTAGTCAAATGACTATTTTTCATAATTAATTGACCATTATTAACCATAATATTTATAGAAAGTATTAAGTATTTGAACTAATAATTCCATCAAAAATAGTCATTTGACCTAGATATTATTACAAATATTGTGTATACAAAATTTCGTTCAAAAATATTACGTAGTTTTTGAATGTGTGTGGAAATAATGTTTCAGTGCTCAATTTAGCACGAAATAGTTTAGCTTCTGTCCGTTTATATTTCTAGACGCTATTGTGGTAGAACGGTGAGGGCAGCACTGTTTGAAGGGTTGGGGAATAAGGGGATTGAAATTTAAATTTACTACCTGCTGTAGTTATAGGGACAGAGATTTAAATATTGATTTTTGTGCTGAAAAGGTAAACATCAAAACAATAAAAATAGTAATAATCACATTTTATTTAATGACTGAAAACATAATCACAACAAATATAAAAAATAACATTCCGAATTACGTACTTAAATATTTACACAAATATTTATTATTATTTATTGTCATAAATAGTAAACAATTGAAAAACTATTTTTTTATAATAATAATTGAAACTCATATGCTCCTTACAGCAATGTATCTCTACAGCGGGTTCCCTGTCTTAATCTCCTATCACAAATTTCGGGTAATATGCACTTATTATAATTACTATTCAGCAGCTTAATATTTTCCAATATATGCTCATTTTTTTCTATTTTTTCAACAAATAGATCTGACTTATTATTAATGTAAATAACAAAATAACAGTAACTTTTTTTGCAGTTGTCCCTGTACCTATAAAAATGTTATTTTCAATATTTCGATACCTTTTTTAATGTAAAAACACCTAATTGATAATTGTAATTATGTATCCGTTTTAATTGCACGTTCCCATTTCTAATTTCCAAACATATAGATTTATCGATTTGTATAGCCTCTTCAATTTTATTAGTCCAGTTCCGATATTTGTACAGACAATTTACTTCAGCTAAGCAGTCATCGTCAATTAAACCTTTTTAATTAGCATATATTAGTGGTATAATATTAATTCTGTTTATTGAATAACTTATCATCAGCGGAAGCTCTAAGAAAGCTATTAGTATTGTCAATGAATAATCCCGTTGACCTAACGTGGACTCAGAATGCATTTCAAATTTTTTAATTGCCATATGTTCCCTTATTTTTCGTACTTTATAGCCGGGGAAATAATTAATTTTTTGACCAAACAAAATTGATTTTACCAAAGTATGGCAAGGTGTTGTTCTTCTTCGGCGAATAACGGAACCAAAATTTATTGTTTTTCCTTTCAAATTTGTATCGCGGATTTCCGAATTAACCAACGGTGTCAGACGCAATTTCCAAGTGATCTTCTTTAGTTATTGTTAAAGATTTTAATAATCTTTCCATCTCCGACTGCAGGTTGCTAGGTGATAAATCAGGTTGATATGATTTTGAGCCATAATCAATATTTGGAAGCTTCGAATTACCCCTTTTTGTCCAAACTCTTTGGAAATTTAGCCTTCTTAATGCAGACTTTTTTGTTCTAAGTCTTACGGGACATGTAAAATTTCAACACTGTGCTTGGACTTGAATTTGTATTTTTTTTCCATGGAGAACTGTGCCACATAAACCCTCTGTTGAATCTTAATCCCGATAAATGCACTCTTGTTTCGTAAGACTCACGTTGAATTAGATTTAAAGGTTTTCCTGCATTAAATCGAGCTACTACAGCCATAAAAGAGTCTGACTTATTATTGCTTTCGTTTGATATTAGTATTCAAGCGTGCTTTAATAAATTTTCAATTGCACTAGTCACGTATATATAAATTAAATTATTAACGGAAGTCGATGTCGAAGAACTTTGATCAATTTGATCACAAAAATAATCTTTACAATGACTATGGTTTCCAAAAACGTGTAATTGTTCGAACTGTATATCAGTTTTTAATACTTCCACATCTCCATTTGCATTAAAATATAAAGATTTCTGTGCAATTTGTTTTATTTCTGTAATCTTTTCTTTTGTAAGCCATTTTCGTATTGTTACATTTGCCGACGTGTCTTCTTTAATTTTATTGCCGTAGTTTTTTATGCTGTGATTTGTGAAATCTCTTTTAATCACTTCTCGTCCATATAAAACTTTTTCTTTTATATTTGCGTATACACTGGAATCGCCATCCGAAATTAATTCCAAATATTGCACGCCATGCATCTCTTCGCTCATATTGAAACCTTCTATTAAAATATCCGTTTCTATAGCACGGGAAGAGCCATTCCAATTTCTAAAACATTTGTGTTCTCCTACAGGTTTTCTTTGGTTTGTTGCATGGACACAAATAGAGAAATATTTATTGCGCACGCCAACATAAATAACTTTTTCATTTGCACTACCAATAATAACGGCTTAGAAAATTAAACGTCTATTAATTATTCGTCTGCAGCTCATAACATAACATTTTTAATAATATGCTATTATTTATTGATTATAATAATAATAACACTTTCAGTTCCTGAAGCTGCATTATAATTATGTCCATATGACCGTTTACTTCATCCTCCATCGACGTGTACTTTTATCCATGGTATACCATCTTTGGTAATTTGCTTATTTTTTATTGCCATCTTCTTTTCTTTCTTACTGGCTAATTCCATTTTACTGTACAAATCATCTTTCCAAGCCTCATTTAAATATTTTAGTTAATATAAACTATTATATCATACATCGCCTAATTGTTTTTCTATTTTAGAAAACGTATAGTATGAGATACATCAATTTTACTCAATTGTCTATTGCTAATGTACCCCAAACCGCACCGATATTCGAAGTCGATTTGGTTTCCTCAGGATTTTCCGTCAGGAAAGAAACTTCCATGTAGCAAATATGGCATTTTGTACGATTGTACTTCCTGCAGGAAGTAGTTTTCCAAATGAACAAATCTTAAAATGATCGAACTAAAAATTCACTATTTTTGTCACTATATAGTGTTTGTCAACTATACGATTTCCCTCTATTTTTTTACTGGCTCCTTTTCTTTTTTAATTACTAATATATGACGTCGAATGCTAAAATAATATCACAATTAATACATTTACTACTGAGCTGCTATACAAAGCAAGTAGCATAAAGATTCAATGTATGGATAGAGCGGCTCAAATATAAACCGTGCAGTGTTATTATACTGTCGAAAGTATATTTATTATTGTATTGCTGGACCGGACAGACATTTTTTTTCACTATATAATACAAAATTACTAATATCTATTTCCAACAATTTAGAAAAGAAACAAAAATACTAATTTTTATTCGTTCGTAGCGAGTTCGTAGTTATTTGTCTTTATTTTTTTTCTGAGTGGGTTTATTTTTATTATGCAAATTATTAACGAGAATATATTCTTTTTGTTTATGTCCCATGCGTTTTTCCAATCCTGTTATTAAACTCTGGAATAGAAGAATAGAGCTTCGATGCGACAGAACAATAGAAGTATTTCTAACATGTCTTGACCTGTCATCTGCGGTCGTCGCTCGCGGCGTGACCTTGGGGTCGCTAGAATATATTCTTTTTATAAAATTATAGTATTATAAATATTTAACACTTGCTGCGTAATAATAAATTAAAATTTGCTGTAACTCCGTAATTTTGTCGCAAAAACAGTTGTTTTCAATTGCATGTACGTAATAATTCTCTTTTAGTTTTCAAATTAACACATTCAGCACTTCCGAAAAAATTATCTGCATGGATATCAAAGTATTTATTTATATATAAGTTTTATAATATCTACATAAGATTAAGTACTTAAACTTAATATTATAGAATTATTTTCTTAAAATGACTTTCAATATCAGCAGTTACCGTTGTGTACATATAAATTGCACTAAGGAAGATCGAATTAATAAAATAATTAGTTTCTTTAATTTGTCTATGTTACATCCTGACGTGCAAACGTGGATAGAAAATAGTGGCAATACTGAACTAATTTATTTAAATAACGATGCATTATCTAAAAGAAAAATATGCGAACTTTTGACGTAAAATTTATTATAAGTAGTTCAAATTGTAAAATATGCAGTTCTGAATTATAATTGTACGGTGACCTGTTTGGACAGGAAGCCGCGTTAAAGGTCAAGAGAGTATGGAGCGACGCTGCTATTGTTCGAGACTTTTATAGAGTCCGGAAGGCTGTAGAATGTTGTAGAAATTAATTGACGGTAAGTATATAAGGGTCCCATCGGTGGGCTCAGGAGATCAGTGAATTAGTATTGGTCAGAGTGTGCAGAGAGTCACTGAAGAAAGTCAGTGTCGGTCAGTGCATGTCAGCGACATGTAAAGTGATATAAATGATTAGTCGGTATCTCACTTATGTTTTACACTTCACCTAAGTAAATAAAACGTTACAGTATCATTGTTCCTCTCAATATTCGGAACCATAATTGACAGTAACACAACCAATAAAGAGAATTTATTTAGATATGAAAAGAACCAAATCAGACGACGACGAAATAACGCCAAATGAAAATCATTATTTAATACCAACAAAGAAAATGCATCAAACCTCTCCAATAAAATATACTTTTTTCTATAGCAGATGTTAAAGTGTAATTTTATCAACTCAAAATAGTGAATTAAATAGCACTTTAACCGCAAGGATAGATAAAGTAACACTTTAACAGCAAGGGTAGATAAAGTACTTTAACTTTTGTTTATTAGAAGAATATTTCCATAACAACGCACACTACTGACATTTTAAAATTGTTCTTACATATTAATTTAATTTTTCTAATTCTTTTCTCTTCAAAACCTGCTATAGAAAAAAATAGAATTTTATACACGACGATAAAATTAAATTATCTACTCGCGAAAAATAATTCACTCGCGATTATAACGCTCGTGAATTAACACTTTCCGCTTAATTTTTATAAAAGACGATAAAATAATATTTTATCGTCTTTTATAAAAATTAACTATTAGTATCCTTAAAAAATCCCTTTCCCTATAAAATAATCTTCTCGAAAAAGAAAACTACGTTTTACAATACAAAATCAAGTACAAATAAGTAAACGCAAAAAGTCACAAAATTATCGTTTGAAATAAAAAAATAATGAAAGAAAAATCCATAATAGATACATTTATTTTACTTCCCAAACAGAAAATATGATTGCAATATTAGCATTTCATTCTTTCTACCTCTGTTTAGCTCTCTAGCTAGCTTGCAATAGGCGAGGTATTCGGAAATAAATTACAAACATTGAATCCCCTGCATTCCTACAGAATGCATCCAGATTGCAATCTATTTGTACTTCTCAATTTATGATTCAAACATAAAAGCATGTAAATTTAGTAATGAATTTTTCAAAAATTTACCAGCAAAATGGGAATCTTACATTCTAAATATGTACAACATCATACTAGAAAATGAGGAAGTGCCAAAAGCATGGTCCGCGACACAATCAACCATCTTGTACAAGAAAGGAGAAATCAAAGACACAGCTAACTACAGGCCAATAACTCTTACGCAAATCCTTCATACAAGGCTGCAAACATAGACAGAGACAAATGATATATTATAAGAAAATCAAATAGGATTTAGATCTAACAGAGGAACAACAGATAGTATAATTCATTTGAAGTAAATACGCAAAAAGTTTTGCTTTTTCATAAAGAACGGCGACCCACACAGAACATATTAAAATTTGGTAATGAAAAAAAATTGAAGTAGTAAATAAATGCACCTTACTAGGCATAACATTTACTTCTGGTAAAATTGCTATTGCCACTAATGAGAGTAGATTAAAAGCGTTAATAGCAAATGTAAACCAAATACTAATAAACGGCAAATGAAACACTTAAAATGAGAAATATAAATTACTCAAAACAATAATCGCTGCGTCAGCAATACATGCTGCGGAAATGTGGGGTTTAAGGCATACTGAGCAATTAGAATATATTCAACTAAGATTTATAAAGAGCATTTTATAATTATTTTGGAATACACCTAACCGTATGATAAGAAAGGAAACTGAAGTAGTCCATATAGTCTGTGAAGTTTGGAAGAGAACCCTAAATTTATGGATTTCTACTTATAGATTCCAAGCGATACCTAAAATTTCTTTTACGATCAAATAGAAGAACTTGACAGCACCAGGCAACAAACCTGAATACAATTCCTGCACGTAACTAAACCTATTTCTAAATCAAGTAAATTTCAATGAAGTATGAGAAAAGCAAGCTATAAGATGTGACGTCGTTACGTCGCCGGTCCCAATCGTACTCGGCGAGGGGTGACGGTCTACGACGATATCTTCGCGTCACACAACGTACAGTAAGCCACCACAGCCTGCAAAACAAGAACTGGTGCAAAAGCACCGGAATTAGTCGACAGGCTACGGTATAATAAAATATACAAACGCTGTCGCGCTACCTATTGCCAAATCTCGGGCGCCACTCTACGTAATGGTAGAGACGTCTAACTAGCAGGCTTCCAGTGACGACGGCCACGGGTATCTCAGTGGAGAAAAATGTCCAAGGTACGGATTCCAACTCCAGTGGTGATCGCTCGCTTGGACACAATGCGACGGGCCGATTTCCAAGAAAAAAGACAGTAAAGAAATAATAAATAAAATCTATATATTTATTCGGTTTAGGAAAAAAAATGTTTTACCCTGCGCTGCTCGCTCACATTTACGCACACGAGGTTATAGGGTGAGGAAAAGAACGAACGCAAAGTGCAATCAGACCGAACTATCCTTGCTGGATCCTGGTTGAAAGAGAATCAAAATGATTTCAACCGGATTCAAAGATTATTTTTAGGCCGAAATTTATCCAAAATTATCCCGATAGTGGTAACGCGATCACTAGCTTTTTCCTGCTCTAGTAATTGGGACTCGCAGACTATCGAGACTTTCACTCCGCTCGTGCACAGGATGGGAATACGATGACTTTTTCAAGCACACGTTTCGCCACACAAGAATGAAGAAAAAAACAGCGGAAACAACTATTACACTATCCGTAAATACTGTATATATATTTATATATATGCACCTACCTTACGGATTTTCTGAAATACAACTTGCAATGAAACACGAAATCACTACTAACTTCTTTATTTGTCTTTCAAAAAATTTTTAAAAAAGCTACGAGTCGGTTATGCAACACCGTAAAAGAAACTAAATACCACACCAAAATAAAAAAATGTTACATTTTACCCCAGTTACCCCGAAAGTTCCCTAAAAATACTCCAATCCCATTAATCATTTTTCACCTTGCCCGCTTGGTGAACCGCTGGTGGCTGGGTGAGGGTGACGTTCATGAGCCCGTGGATTTGTGATGGTGGCCCATCGGTATCCGGAGGGGGTGGGGAAACGCATCCTCAAGCGCGGTTTTGCTTGCTGGTGCGGCGGCACTAGCTCCCACGCGTTCTCCGGGATCTAATCCCGGACGTCATCCGGGTATTCCCGTCGAGGGCGGGTTGCTGGTGAGGGCCGAGACGACGATGGGCGGCTCGGCTGGGGCCGCACCATTGGACGTCGGTGTGTCGATCCACGGCTGCCTCTGTCGACTGGAGAATGGGCGCGTCTTGCGACGCAGGTGGACGCGCAGGTCGACCGGTGGTGCACGCCGGTTACGGTCACCACAGTGTTCTTGGCACTGACAATTGTCCGGACGGTCTCGGCGCCCTCGCCCCTCGATGACACTGATATGGCTCCCGCCCCTGGGTCGCCATCGCTTCCTGGCGTTCTTGACCCCACTGGCTGGTTGGCTACGGTCCATACTACTAAAAATACGAAAATATTGGAGATTTTTGGCACCAGCTCATTTCACGTTGGCTGTATACTTACGACCTGGTTTTGTACATAAAACATATAACTGAAATGAAAATGACAAAACACAGGTAACGATACACAACGGAAGGACTAATTGTACACCGATACGAGCCATCTGCGACTGTTCACCGGGTGTACAACTCACTCACAGAAACACAGACAGACGAACACAATGGAACGAAAAAACGTGTGCTTGTTTGATTCCATTGGTGAACCCTATAAAAAAATACAAAGTAATTAGCAGCTAACGCCACAGAAGCGCTGATATGGGCCTGGGGAACGGGTCGCTTTACTGTGGGTGTCGATTCTTTCCCGTCGGAAACCGTCGAGCTGCCTGCAAACAAAGTGAAGAAGAAAACAAGTTAGTCTTCACTGGATGTTACTGGTTTTAAATCCTTAATGTGGATTCGCAGTCACTTCTTTCCATTGTCGCCTCTGAGGTCGTAGACTTGTGGGGAACGTACGTTGTGGACCTTCCAGGGACCTGAATACCTAGAAGCCAGTTTTGCCGCAAATCCGCACATCGCGTTCGACAATGGATGTTCACGTCGCATCACTTTATCTCCTAGATGAAATTTCACCTCGCGTCTCCTCAGATTATAATGTCGCGCCTGGGTTGTCGAAGCCCGTGCCATCAACACTCTTGCGAGCTCACGCGCATCACGGATACACCCAATCCGCCGGTGATGCTGTGCCGTTGTAAGCTCGTTGCTCCCGCCATCGTCGTCGGTTCCTGACGTCCTACCTGGTAGTACCGGCTCCTTTCCAAAGACTAAATAAGCAGGGGAGTACCCTGTCGAACTGTGCCCTGCTGTGTTTATCGCGAATATAAACTCTGGCAGTAACACATCCCATGATCGGTGATTGGTTTCGCAGAACTATGCAATCATCGGCTTCAATACTCGGTTGACTCGTTCCACTGGGTTGCATTGTGGGCTGTACGGTGGTGTCAAGTGGTGCTTGACTTTGTAGTCTGCTAGCATACCTTTCACAGTCTTATTCTCGAATTCGGTGCCATTGTCAGAGATGATGGACATCGAACACCCATACCGGCAGATCACTAACTCCCGAATCGCTTTCGCTACAGCAGACCCTGTCGCCTTTCGCAGTGCTCGACCTTCCACGAATTTGGTGCATCTGTCCTGGCACGCGATGATGTATTCGTGTCCCGCTGCTGTACGTGGTAACGGTCCTACTAAGTCAACGCAAACCGTGTCCCATGGGCCCCGGATCCGTGGCATTTGCATTTTCCCAGCAATTCCCTGTTGCCACGGTTTGTACTTCTGGCAGCTGGTGCAGCTACGCACGTACTTGGCGATGTCTCTAGACATACCTGGCCAGTAGAAGCGTAGCATCACCCTGGCGATGGTCTTCGCGATACCCAAGTGGCCAGCCTCTGCGCTGTCATGATTGGTACTCATGACTTCCTTCCGCATGTCTGATGGTACGCACTGTTTCCATTCACGATGCGGTTCTGTTTCGGAGAAGTCGAGTGGGTCCCAGAATCGTCGGAATAGCTTGCCATCTTCCATACGAAAGTCTGGAAAATCTCCTGGTCGAGCACTCACCTCGCTACAGTGGCTCCTATACCACTTACATGTGATATCGCCGTTCCCTAAGCTCATTAACGCCGGTGCCGGTTCCACTGGGTTGCGTGACGGCTTGAATTTGTCGTTTCCCCAGACTACGGCCAGACACTCCTTCTCAGTCACTAAATAATTCTTCTCTCTATCATTCAATGCTCGGCTGGCGTACGCTATCACGTGGGGAATGTCTTTGTCGTAATGAATCAGGGCCGCTCCTACTCCCAGGTCGGACGCATCGGTTTGGAGCGTGAACTGTCTTGAGAAATCCAGGCAGGTCAAGATGGGAGCTGTTGTTAGCGCGCGTTTGATCCCTTCAAACGCGTTCTGCTGTTCTTCGCTCCAAATCCACCGTTGAGCCTTGTGTGTGAGTTTTGTCAGCGGTGCAGCCAATTTTGCAAACTCTGGTACAAAACGACGATACCAGGATGCGGCGCCAAGGAACTGTCGCACTCCTTTCACCGAGGTTGGTGCGGGTATGTCACGAATTGCGGCCACCTTTTCCGGATCTGTGTGAATGCCATCCCCATCCAGTACGTGTCCCAAATAACGGATCGATTTCACTCCGAAATGGCATTTATCCGGATTCACCCGCAGATTCGCTTCGGCCAGACGCTCGAATACCTGCCGAAGGTGCTGCAGGTGGTCCTCGAACGTTTTGCTCGCTACGACTATATCGTCGAGGTATGCAAACGCGAATGGTTCTATCCTGGGGCCGATTACCTGGTCGAGAAGTCGCTGGAAGGTTGCGGGTGAAGCATGCAGTCCAAACGGCATGACACGGAACTGATACAAACCGCGTCCAGGCACTGTAAATGCTGTTATTGGCCTGCTTTCCCTGGACAATGGTACTTACCAATAACCGTTCTTCAGGTCGATAGTTGTGAAGTATTTCGCCCCGCGTAGCTTGTCCAACGTCGCCTGTATATGTGGTAACGGGTACGCATCTGGTGCGGACGCAGAGTTTACCACCCGGATATCTATACAGAACCTATGTTTTCCGTCTTTCTTTTTCACAATCACTGTCGGACTGGATCATGGACTGTCTGACTCTTCGATTACCCCGTCGTCCAACATCTTGTCGACTTCTGCGTTAATGATCTCTTGCATTAACGGATTGCGGGGTGTATAGCGTTGCTTTCATGGCGTTGGATCCTCTAGCTTGATGACGTGCTCAGCAAAGGACGTGACACCACGGTTCTCAGTTACCTTGGGCAGTTGCTGAGCCAGAAATTCATCCAGACGTCTACGTTCGCTCACGGCGTGTCCTATCGGTGCTAGCACTGTCGCCACTGACTCATGGGGCGACGTTACAAGGGTTACATCATCACTTACCCTGTTGCTGCACGTTTCGTGGTCAGCAGCTGCTAATTCAGCTGGTTCGGCCTCAGACACGTTTATCATTATCCGACCCTCCTTGATTGCTAACGTCGCGTCGATTCCTCGTAAGAAATCCATTCCTAGTACCACCGGAGACGTTAAGACCAGGCAACGCTATCAGTCGTATCTGATAATTGTTGCCATCAATTTCGCAGAATGTCCGTAGCTCACCTACTGCGGTCACCAACTCCCCTGTTGCTGTG
The DNA here is from genome assembly GCA_035578165.1 of Stenolophus ochropezus. NCBI lineage: Eukaryota > Metazoa > Arthropoda > Insecta > Coleoptera > Carabidae > Stenolophus > Stenolophus ochropezus. The sequence continues at coordinate 9,591,114 of JAQOWZ010000008.1, read as the reverse complement.
CGAGCTCTGGTGTGTGCCGTCGGCTTCACCACTAGGCCTTCCTGGCACAGCAAGTTGGACGTGGGCTCGTCAATATATGAGTACACTGCGCCAGTATCGACTAACGCAGTGATTATTCGGTCCTTAATTGTTACCTGTATGTACATTCGCTGATCGTCGCTTTCGAGGGCAGTAACAATCGGTAACCCCGCGACGACGGCCTGAGGTCCTAACAGCTCGAGCTGCTCTGGCCTCGGTTCATTGCAGCCCGTCTCCGGTTTACGGCAACATTCACCGGTGCGCACGCCAGGTTTCTTGCATATGTAGCAGTAAACCCGGCGTGGTTTCAGGCAGAAGCGACTGATGTGGCCGGGTTCCTCACAGCTAAAACATATGATAGATCTTAGGCCACGGTTTCGGTTCGTATAACTTCATTTCGCGTACTTGCCTTAGGTGCTGGACTCGGTGGGACTTCCAGCACGCTGATGCGCGTCTCGCGACGCCGCTGCGCATCCCGCTTCTCGGAAGCAGAGCAAACTTCCTCTCCGCCTGCTCTATCTTCCCCAGCAGGCCGTCGAGGTCTGAAAAACTATCCTCGTCGATGAGGACTTGGATCTCGGGGTCAAGGTTGGTGAAGGTCCTCCTCACTTCTTGCCGGGCGGTCATAGACCCGTGCCGCCGCATCAACGTCCGCATGTCTTCCACATATTCGCGACATGGTTCTCCGTCTCCTTGTTTGCGGGCTTTAATCTTGTCCTCAAGATCGTCCATATAATAAGGGGGCAAGTAGTACCGTCGGAACGCCCGCTCGAATTCTGCCCATGATTTCCAAGACGTTCTGTTGTTGCGGTACCACAACAACGCCTGGTCCTTCAGCAACCATGGCAGTGCCGACAGCAACTGGTCGTTGACGAAGCTGGTACCCAGCCTTACTTCTTCGATCCTCTCGAGGATCACTTTTCCCATTAAATTGGAATCCCCATTTACGGGCCTTCTCTCCGTCTTGTTCCTCGGACTCCAGGCACATCCGCGTTGACAATTCGGGTTTCGGCGTAGGTGTCGACTGGGCTAACAACTTGCGTATTGTCGCTTCACGCACCGCCTCCATTTCGGCAGCCTGTGTGTCACGCACATGTTGTGACAAGCGCGCCCTCATCTCAGCTACGGTGCCATCACTATCCAGCCCTCGTGATGCTAATTCCTCCTGTAGCTCCGATGATCGTAGCCGATAGATCCAAGACCTACCCTTGGATTCTCCTGCCGGAATGCCATCGTCAGCAGTACCCGTCATTGTTTGTTTTAATTAATCACAAGAGAAATATATATATATATATATATATATATATATATATATATATATATAAAATTCGAAACTGGCTCGTTGGAACTATCCAGGTCCCTGCTCGGGCGCCAAAAATTATGTGACGTCGTTACGTCGCCGGTCCCAATCGTACTCGGCGAGGGGTGACGGTCTACGAGGATATCTTCGCGTCACACAACGTACAGTACGCCGCCACAGCCTGCAAAACAAGAACTGGTGCAAAAGCACCGGAATTAGTCGACAGGTTACGGTATAATAAAATATACAAACGCTGTCGCGCTACTTATTGCCAAATCTCGCGCGCCACTCTACGTAATGGTAGAGACGTCTAACTCGCAGGCTTCCAGTGACGACGGCCACGGGTATCTCAGTGGAGAAAAATGTCCAAGGTACGGATTCCAACTCCAGTGGTGATCGCTCGCTTGGACACAATGCGACGGGCCGATTTCCAAGAAAAAAGACAGTAAAGAAATAATAAATAAAATCTATATTTATTCGGTTCAGGAAAAAAAATGTTTTACCCTGCGCTGCTCGCTCACATTTACGCACACGAGGTTATAGGGTGAGGAAAAGAACGAACGCAAAGTGCAATCGGACCGAACTATCCTTGCTGGATCCTGGTTGAAAGAGAAAAACAGGCCAAATCCTGTCTCGCGGCTCGCGAAATCAAAATGATTTCAACCGGATTCAAAGATTATTTTTAGGCCGAAATTTATCCAAAATTATCCCGATAGTGGTAACGCGATCACTACCTTTTTCCTGCTCTAGTAATCGGGACTCGCAAACTATCGAGACTTTCACTCCGCTCGTGCACAGGATGGGAATACGATGACTTTTTCAAGCACACGTTTCGCCACACAAGAATGAAGAAAAAAACAACGGAAACATTTATTACACTATCCGTAAATACTGTATATATATTTATATATATGCACCTACCTTACGGATGTTCTGAAATACAACTTCCAATGAAACACGAAATCACTACTAACTTCTTTATTCGTCTCTCAAAAACTTTTTTAAAAAAGCCACTCAATGACCGAGCTTTTATACTGTTCCCCTCCACCCCTCCATCCTGGAGGGTGAACATAGTCACAGATCAAAAATATATAAAAAATAAATATAAATAAATAACATTTAGCATACAATATAACAATAATAAAAACAATACACTTACTATTGCCTTAAGTCACTAAACGAGTTAATTTCACCGCATGAAATTAACTGAACGAGTAACTTGACTACAACCCAAACACATGTTCGATGGTTATGTTTTTCAAAACTCCACTTTCACAAAAACCACTGCGATGTATTTGGCACTACACTACGTAGAACATTATCTTGTATCTCATGGTGTTCGAATCAAGAAAATCGGAGCAATGGTTTGCAGAACACTTCACCAAAATACAATGTAAACAAATAAAACTCCATGCTGTTCTGCCATTACTAGACGTTCGCGCGCTGGCCTGGCGCGGTTGCTTGATTCAAATACAACTTCTAGGCAATAGTGTTTAAAATATTTGGAAGGTAGAGCTTCGGTAAATTTGATACAAATTTACGTTCAAAAATACTGTCAAAATAAAATTGCATCGTGGCGCTTCGTCACAAAGAAAAAATCAAATAAATGAAATACCATCGATTCTCTAAGAAAAACTACGAAAAGATGATATATTAATATAAGAATAGAAGTGATTTGAATAGCACTTGATGCAATAAAATAAAATGTGAAAAAAATAATAAAAGCATGCACAGTGAGCCTTAGCTTAGGTGCTAGAGCAACATCCCGAAGAGGTGTAGTTCTCGGGTTCAAGTCTCGGCGGTTGACACTTAGATAGTCCCGTTGTAAATAAAATTAAAAATATATTTATTTAGCTCACGCGTAACGACCCCGCTCCCCCACTACCGAGCCACATCAGGTAGGTGAAGTTGGCCCCCCCAAGTCGGAATTAATAATAACTATTTGATATGACCAATTGTGCCCTATATGCGCTTGTGTGCACCACCTTTACTTTTTTATGCGCTCCTATAGTTTTCATTTTTTTTTTTTTTTAAATGGGGCAGCCAACTTAATGTGTAGTCCCCCCAAATTGGTAAATATGTGGTGGGTGGTAATTTAATACATTTTCATATTATTTTATTTTTTTAATTGGATACAAATAAGGGTCATATATTTGTATGCGCTTTTATGCGCTATAACAAATTTCCTATGCGCTCATATAGTTTTTAAATTATCAATGTACATTCTTCAATTTAAAGTCGAACTAAATCATAGACAAATTACACGTTTATTTTTTGTTAACTTCTGAACGTAAAAAGCCTACTTAATTTCCATACAAACGAATTAAGACGGAAAATGTTAACTAGCACAATAATATGGTGGATACAGGCGATAAAATAGGGACGGAGAGGTAATTTTAGAAAATATTAAAATATTTTTTTATAAGTCTTAACATTGTATTTAATATAAAAATCTCAGTGTGCAATACAAGTAAGTAAGTACTGAAGGTATTTCTCCTCATTATGATACGAAGTCCCTGGGGAAGGCCATATTGAACAACTACCGGTAGTCGACACTCTCGGCTAAACATTAAGGAGAATGGAGTATGTTTGGTTCTGTCATGCTGACTTGTTCGGTAGGCCGTCATAATGTAAGGCAGTTCTTCATCCCATGTTCTTTGCCTGTCACCCGCATAACGGGATAACATGGCGAGCAGTGTACGATTAAATCGCTCCACCATACCATCTAATTGCGGATGAAACGGTGTCGTACGAGTCTTATTAATACCTAATAATCGACACATTTCCTGAAACACGAATTCTTGCACTAACACTCGAGCAACTGTTTCTGTCGATTTATCTGGCAACGGATAGGCCTCTGCCTATTTCGTCAAGTAGTCACCAATTACCGCGTCGATCGCAATTCTTTTAAACGGTCGCTCCGATACTTGCGTCTGTAATGCTGCTTTTGGACCAGGGGCTTTCCGTCTATTACATAACTCACAATCGCGGCACCATTTTTCCACGTCATGTTGCATGCTCTTCCAATAATAGTGTTCTTTAATTTTGCTAATGTTCTGGCCACCTCCATGGGTGGGACACACGCAACACTTCGGACACCATACTACTTGGTACTACAACGTGATATTTACTTGTGTTCTTATCACGCTCAACTATACACAAGCCATAATCGTCTATCCACACTGGTTTCAGGTTAATCATTCGCTGCACGTCTTTTGGCAAATCACTCGAATTTGTAAATTCTCCGCGCACAAATCGAATCACGGAATCGCATAGAACATCACTTAATTGCGCTTGCACTATTGGCTTTGAAGTCGTACAGTCCCGAGATTTTGGTATCAGTTCTGAAGATATCAAATTTATAGCATTTTTATAACGATCCTTCATAGTCGATGGTACCGATGCATATATATCGATTTCTTCCAAATTACATTGTGTGCATGGTCGTGTGGATAACCAGTCGACGTTCGAATGATTTTTTTCTGGTCGGTGACACACTTCCATATCATATTCTGCGAGAATTTCCTGCCACTGAGCCACTTGACCTTCTGGTTCCTTGAAGTTTTTTTAGTCCTAGCTTTCCGAGTAAATACCTTTTAAAATGTCTGCAATCTGATAGTAGGGCCAAAAGTTCTCTTCTGGTCACACAATATCTGCGTTCCTGCTTCCTCAGTGCCCTGTGTTACGCTTAAATTTCGGTTTAGTATCATTTTGTGTTCAAGTTTCAGTATATAATCGTTCGTTAACTCCTCGCACACACTGACTTGTATTCGTATACGTAAATTGGCCAACTGTACTACCACAACACATGTTCCAAAAACTGGTAAAACTTTCCGATTTGCTTGCAATCTATGTCCTTTCGCGCGATGCACTTCTCAACCGTTCCCATAAAGACCTTCGCATAAAACACCGAGAGGCGCCAATGTCCACAATATATATCACCGGATATTCATTAATACGTCCCTCTACACGCACTACCGCTGAATTGTCTTGATACTTAACTTGTCCCGCTGTGGAACCAGACGACGTTCCAGGGCTATCCGCTGCCTGTTTCAGTTTTTCATATTGTTGCTAACACGGTATGGACAGTCCCTACGGGTGTCCGTAAGCATTGCACTCATAACAACGCTTTCTTTCAGCTCCATCGTTCTGCACACGCCGCATTGGAGTAGAGGACACAGTCCGGTCTTGATCACCACGTCGCCGAATATCCATGTGACGTTCACGGCTGTCGGATCCTTGTGCCAGCTCATCATCGCAGCGATAAGTGTCTCTTGTCGGTGCTGGTGAACGCCAGCGAATACCGGCTCCTCTGGACCGCTCGTATCTACGCTGATTTCCCTCTAGTCGACGAGTTGTGATAGTCAGCTCACTGACAGACTGAGTAAGTTCACTTACTAATTTCTTAAGGTTCTTAACTTCTGTACCTGACGCAGTATTCACTGTGCATATTGGTGCAGCACTCGGAATTTGTGATTGATGATTGCGGATTTCAGACAAACTCATCTTAATATTTAAGGCACTCTGAGCATTCGCCAGAGCCGCGTTCAATGTGTTTGGGTGTTGCCGAGCTGTCTCCTCAGCTACTAGAGGATCAATTGCTATCAAATATTGTTTTAATAACAACTTCTTGCTACTATGATCCGCAAACGCGACATTACCCAAGAATCGTAAACCGGCCGCAAACATTGCCAATATTTCGCCTGTCTCTTGCTTACACATTCGAAATCGCGATTCCGCATAATTTATTTCACTACTAAATATCGGTTGTAATGCACTACATAATGCAATCCAATCCACACACTCTGTATTTAGTAAACTACGGTATACTAGATACGCCGATCCTTCCAAGTAAAAAGACAGCGCCTTTAGTTTTATTACATCGTCCTAATTTTTAATTACCGCGAAAGCATTGAATATTTATACACACTCGTCCCAGCTTCCGCCACTAAACCTTGGACATTGCACATCACTCACTGTGAAACTTTAATAACATACACTTTGAGAGGGTCCGAAATGGAACGGCACTAAATCTACCGCCGCGCACCGTCTGTCTATTGCGTATCCGTTTTGCGATTCTGGCTTCGTATGCTGCCGCTGTCACCAATAGGCTCATCAACCTTAATCAAATTATGGTAATTATGTGTTATAAATAATATTAATATATTTAGCAAGTATGATTAACAATAAAAAAATATTAAAAATTTATTCAGTTCCGAGATATTAAGGTTTATAAAATTCATCGCGTCATCAGTACTTGTTTTATAATGAAGCTTCTGATTGGCTAAAAAATGAAAGTCCGCTGCTCGCCATTAACTCAGGCAGGCAACATACTGGATACAAATTTATATGAAAACTTTCTAGTGTTGGTGTTCTGTGACTGTCAGTATATCAGCTTAAGAGGTTAAAATCGATAAAAGTACGTGCTTGTTGAGTGAATAATAAAAACGATAATTATAATTTTATCTAAAAACGAATTACAAAAACTCGAAACTGTAGTATACAACACGAAGTTTTAAAGTTTATCGTAGTTCAAGCACATGACTCAAGACCACTAGCGCCACAGAAATGTCAAAGTGAAAAAAGTTTTAAAATGTACAACAATATTTACCTACTTTTCATAAAAATATATTTGTTAATTTTTTTAGAGAAAATTATTGAACAATAATATTTAATACATGTTTAATTTTTTATCAAATATAAAATGAAGGAAATGCAAATCACATGAAAACCTACTGGTTGAGTATCACTATTTAGTACTGATGACGTCGCATTGCAGCGCTGTATATTAAATAATTATTTTCTCTCTTAATACTAAGAATTTTTAAACCGGATTTGCACTTAGCAACATATTTCTTTATGTAGATTTATAAAAAAAAAAATTTAAAAGAAAAGGTTTGATGGCTACCCTTTATTGTAGCGTAGCCGAATAAATAAGAAATACAATAACAATATTCTTAAATCAACCATATTAACAAAACTACACTTAAGTATTAGCTCACGCGTAACGACCCTGCTTCTCCATTTTAGGGTTGTAGAGAATGCATCATGCACACCTGGCGTCATGCTACACAGAGGACGTCCCCCTAGGGGTGTAGATAGTGTAGGACTTTAACCTACTAAACTCTTCCGTCCCTTACCGCTCCAAAAGCCGTGGTACGCTTTCGCATTCTTCACCAGCTAGTGGCTGTCTTCTGTCCTAAATCGCGTTACGCTGTCGTTTTCTTTCTTCTGCCTCCTTGTCTGAAATAACGTAAATTATATAATTATTTATTATTTCCCAATTTTTTTGTGTCCTGGTCATTTGTGTCATGATGTTGGTCTCTAGTATCGGTTCTGGTAGTTTGGAGTTAAGTGTGTGTCTTTCGTTTTTATATCGTTCGCAGTGAAATAAAGTGTGTCCTAGTGTGTCAATGTTGGCGCAGTAGAAGCAGGTGTTTGCCTCTGCCTTCCCTATTCGATGGAGGTATGTTTGGAAGCATCCATGCCCCGTTAGAAACTGGGTTAGGTGGAAGTTTACCTCCCCAAATCCCGTTTCTGTCCAGTCTTGAAAGTTCGGCATCAACTCGTGCAGCCATGTACTTGTGTTGTTTGCATTCCATCTGTTATGCCACTTGTCAAGTCTGTCTCGTCTCTGTTCGTTTTTAGTCTGTTTAGGTTGTTTTTGTCCTAGTATTTGTTCCTCCACAATAATTTGTAGAGGTGCTAGTACCTGGGAGACTTCTGTTGATATTGTCCTGTACCCTCGGTTTATTCCAAGTGAGAGTTTTCTATTTAGAGTGCCCAACAGTTTATTACACTCTCCATATTTTAGGGCGGAACCCCAGATCGGCGCCGCATAAGTAACAATCGCCTGCGCTGTTACTGCAAGCAGGCGTCTTTTTTGTTCCGTCGGTCCCTTTATTCTAGGGAACATTGCCCGGAGAGCGTTTACTGTTCTAGACGCTCTAAGTACTACTTCTCACACATGGGGTAAGAAGGTGAGTCCCCTATCATTTATGTCGTTCTTTGGTGTAATGCGTGTGTCCTGGACGGTGAGGTCGAACTAACAAAGCTAGCTTCCAAATTTTCTGGCGCCAGGTCCATTTCTCTTTCTTTCAGCCACTCCTGTATCCTTGTCAGAACTCGGTTTGCTTCCAACTGCAGTGCCTTTTCACTTTTTCCACGTGCTAGCACCGCTATGTCGTCTGAATATGCTATGAGACGGGTTCCCGCCCCTACTGGGATCCTATATGGATCCCATTATAGAAGATGTAGGACTCCACAGGTTGTCTCATAGCTTCTGTTGTTATATGCAATTTGCCTATCTTTTAGATATGATCCCACCATATTTATCAAGTATGGTGGGAACTCTATGCTTAGCATAGCGTCGCGGATATGGTTCCATGGCACTGTGTTGAAGACGTTCTTTATGTCAAGGGTAACCAAAGTGCATAGCCCCCTTGCTTTGCCCTTCTTATCCCTCTCTGTTTCGGCCGTTTTCTTTATCTCCGTCATTGCACCTATCGTGGATTTTCCCTTCTGGAAACCATATTGGTGATCAGATATGAGTCCGTTTCCTGTAAGAAATTTGGTTATCCTATTGTTGATAATAGCTTCGAAAAGTTTTCCACAGGTGCTCAGGAGACAAAGTGGTCTAAAGGCACTGGGAGATGAGAGGTCTTTTTTCCCGTGTTTTAGCAGGAGAATGAGGTTACCTCTTTTCCAACTGCTTGGGAATTTTCCTGCACTGAGGACTTTTTCGAAAGTGGTACGAACCACTCTGGTTTAACCCTTGTAATCGCCTTTATGATCTCAGGAGGGATACCGTCTGGACCTGCCGCCTTCTTCGATCTCATGCATTGTCCTGCTAGTCTTATCTCGTCAGTTGTTATATTAGTCAATGGCTCCATATTAGTATTGTCCATTCTGTTTTGTCTTTTTCTGGGACAAGGTGCCGTATGATGCGTTCTACATCTTTGTCCGTCGGCTGAACTGTTGTCGTGTGTCTTGTCCGTTTCATAATTAGTTTATAGGGTTTTTCCCATATATCGTCCTCTATTGTCTCTACCAGTTCAGTCCATTTTTTTCTCCTTTTCCCTTTTTATTTCTGTCGACTGTCTCTTTTTTAGGTCCCTATATGTTTGTTTCGCGTCGTTCGTTTCTGTCACATTGTCCTGACTATGTAATTTACGTTGGTATGTGCGTCTAGCTATGATACAGTCACGTCTTATGTCAGCTACTGTTTCAGTCCACCAGTAGGCTGGTTTACGTTTGTCGTTTGTATTTTTCGTCTTTATTTTCATGTTTTTGTCGCATAACTTTCTCAGTTCTTCTGTCATTTCTTCTGCGCTATATACCTGTATTAGTTCAGTTATATCTTTTCTAGTTTCTCCTGACATATCGTTTTTATGTTCCAGCCCGGTGTACTGTCAGGCGTCGTTTGTTGTTTATCTACATATGTGTCTAGTCGTGGTGTCACTTGAAAAGTTATTAGTCTATGTGGGCTGTACGTGAGTTCGTCTTCGTCAGTGATCCAGTTTTGTATTCGGTCTGCCATTTTGTCCGTACATGCTGTCACGTCTCTGAACGATGTCCCGTTTGCATTTGGAAAGGTCGGTGTATCGCCCGTGTTCGTCACAGTCATGTCGTGTCTGTATAGCAGCTCTGACAGTATCCTACCTCTTCGGTCCGTTATCGGTGACCCGCAATCTGTATGCTTCGCATTGAAGTCCCTGGTTATAATAGAAGAGTTTGCTAACATGTTTTTTTTTCCTTTGTTGCTGCAAAGTTCCTCACCTTGGATTTCCTACTCAGTTATTTTTATTGCGCAGTCACATTTTGTCTTGTCTTCATTATAGATCCAGCCTACTTGGTTCATCATTGTGTTATAGTTTGGTTCTGTCGCTACCAGTATATCCGCCTGTCTATGTGTCATAATCCAGTTCGTCGCATTGTGGCGTCTCTGCTCCTGTTAAGATTTAATTGAATTATGTTCAGCATCATAGTAATGTTGATTTTTGTCTGTTAGTTTGTTTTTTTGTCCTAGTGTCTCGTATCAGTCGTCTAAATGTGGGGCATTCCATTGTGTCTATTCTATGCTTTTCTCCACAAATGAAACAGTGTGGTGGTTTCTTGCACTCCGTCGCGTCGTGTGCCTTTTCCCCGCATTTGTTACATTGCGTCCTCCTATCTTGTGCTGTGCATCATGTGGTTAATATCGTAGCATCTGTTGCACCTTGGCATGCTTATTCGTTCGAGAATGTAGCACGTGTTAAATTATTTGTATCTTTGCTAACTTCAATAATTTATATGCAGTGCTCTGTGCGACCTTGATTGTTGTATTCTTCTTACCGCCAAAAGTGTCTCGTAGGTCGTCTATGTCTATGTCTGTGTCTGTCTGTCCAGTTTTGTCTAGTAACGCTTTTCTTACTTCGTCCACTGTCGTCAATTGGTCCATACCCGATACTATTAGTATTGTCTTGTCTTGTGCAAGACTAATTGTTGCTGTTTCTCCTACATGTTTCTCTACCGTCTGTTTCAATTCGTCTAACTTGTCTGATCCTTTTTTGAGGAGGACAGCCATGTTTCCGTTTCTCGTCTGTTTATGTCTTGTATCGGTATGTCCTTTTGTGTCAGTGTGTCTCGTATTTGTCTAATTTACAGGAGCATGTCCTTATAAGTTTTTTGTCCTTGTGTCTGGATGATTACCGCATCCGTTGTCTGTTTTTTCCTTTTTGGGGTTGCCGTTGGCATTAGTTTCTGCGCTGGTTGTGTATTTTGCAACCTTGGCGTTGTCTGCCCCTGTGTGTTAGTATTTATTTTTTTGGTGTTCTTTTTAACAACGTCTGCGAATAAGACGTTGCTATGCTTCTTTTCCTTTGTGCAGAGTAGAAGTTTACTTTGTTCTCTGTGTTTACTAAACTTCTTGTGAGTTTCTTGATTATTTGCTCATACTCTTTGTTCGTAACCTGCATCTCTATGTTTTCATTGTGTGTTAAGGCCTGTTGGATTGTTTTCTTTGACATTTATATACTTCTTCCCATCTCTCTTCTGTCATAATACCAGAGGGTATTTTGAGGCTTCTGGTGGTTTTTTTTTGTCCTCATTGGACACCTCGCCGTCTATTTGCAGATTACTGCTGCAAGTGAGCGTCGCTGCATTTACATTTGTTACTCTTCTTTCCAACATTTGTTTCCCATTAGCGTAATTTACTTTAATAGTGTTTAATGTTGGGTGTTCTTCTGCATCCCAATGAACAATAACTATGTTCTTGTTTTCTTCTTCAAGTATATTCCCTGACTTATTCGTGATGCTTGTATTGGCCAGTTCTCCATTATGAGAGGCCATATCTCTTGGAAGTCTTTCTCTTCCTTCCCTATGGCTTCCCGGAAGTTTGTAAGCCATTTCCGTTCTTTGTCGTTGTTTACAGCCTCAACGTAGCGTTTGTAGGCTAATTTTTCTTCTTTTAGTTTGCTACGTATAACACAATGCTGTGTGTAATGGTAGCCTTACGCATCCAAGGTGGTCAGGAATGCGGCCGCCAGCTTTTAGACAGTGGAGAAGGGGTGGTTCCCTTTTAAAAGGCAACGACTAAGATGAAAATAGAAATGAAGGGCGCCACGTAGTTGTAAATAACAAATGACACACAACTACGAAAGTGTCTCAAGACGTAACAGCAAATGATCAGTAGGGTGGGAGATCGTTATATAAAACAGCAAGCGTAGAGTCAGATAGCCAATATATTGAATATATAAGGAAAATACAGTATGTTATAAAAATAGGTCAACACACGCGAGGGGTTATCGAAAAATAAAGAAAACTAAAGAATAAACTAGCCTCCGTATAGGGGTTCGGCGTACCGGGCGGAATAGGGACTCGCGTTAAGCAACGTACGGACAATGAATGGCGCAACAAAATTAGGGCACTTCGTCGGTTGGTATACCAAACGGTCTAGGCGCATGCGCATGTGACAATTAAGAAATAACTAACAGACAAGATCCTAATTCTCCTAGCGCGTTACAAACCCTATAAGGGAGTTGAGAAACACTAAGGTGATATAATCACTCGCATGAGCTTTCCAGAACAATAAATTCAATAAACAGTAAACAAATAAATACTATAAAGTACCAAGAGGCAATAATCACTCAGGAAATACTAACAATATATATAAAAATTCAATAAACGAAGGGCAATTCTAAATAAACTGCGAAAATAATCACTTGCAAAATACTAACAAGATAGATAAATTCAATAAACAATGGATAATACTAAATAAACTGTGAAAATAATCACTCGCAAAAAAAATACTAACAAAATAGATAAATTCAATAAACAATGGATAATACTAAATAAACTGTAAAAATAATCATTTGCAAAAAAATACTAACAAAATAGATAAATTCAATAAACAATGGATAATACTAAATAAACTGTGAAAATAATCACTTGCAAAAATACTTACAGATAAATAAATTCAATAAACAAGTAGTAATACTAAATAAACTGTGAAAAAGAATCATTTGCAAAAATACTAGAAATATAAATAAATTCAATAACCAAGCGTAATACTAAATAAATCACTTGTAAAAATGATGAAAATAAATAAATGTAATAAACAATAAAATGGGAATAAGGCTTATCTGGCTCTTCCGGTGGTGTATGGTGTGGCAACGACGCAGCACAAGATGGCGGTTCTGGTTCGCACGACGGTCTCAGATCTCTCGAAATCCTGACGGAATTTCCTGCCTGTCCTAGATGTTCTCGAATACGAACAGCAATAATATCGTCGAAAGTTCCCAGAATCGAGGAAAACGATGACTGGTATACGTGTCCGAATAAGATATTCACGTATTTAATGGACGAAATACGAATATGATAAAAAGAAGGAAACAAAAAGAACCTGAAAGAACGTTGTTAATAACCAACTTCACAACTTGTGGCTTGGGCACGCCACTGGAATAGTGTAGAGAGAGACTTTGCGAATTTAATAATAAGATCAAACATTTCAAAATAAAGTTAAAGATAACCATTAGTTTCCTGATAACCATGAAGTAAAAAAAAAGGAATTAACAACCATGTGGCTCACCTTAGTTGGCGTGCGGTTCTGTAGAGTGGTTCACGTGCTAATGCCGTATAAAATCCGAGTTTAACTCGCAGGAACTATATCCCAACAGTCTCGATCTATCAAATATCCGGAACAGGTCCGTGGAATTGAAGTCAATAAAATCCAAATTCTTCAATCACCTTCCGATAGATCTGACTACGGCAAAAGATTCGGAACAAATGTCTAACGGTCTGAAACCGACGCGTTTCGTATCAACACGCTTGTTACTTAGCCTTCACAGGCAAGTTGAAGAACAGAATTCCCGGATTACCTCCATGGAAGGTGGGTTGCTAACATTATCGTCACCGAATTATTTTAAACCGTAACAACTCCTCCCTCACCACACCAGGAAATTTTCCCAAAATTTCCGATAAGCCGAAAAGAACTACGAAAGAAACAATAAACAAAATATCCGTAGCCAAAATCCAAAATCACTACACAAAACCAAGTTCAAACCTCATTATCTAAATCGTCATTAATATCAAGGTGATCGGGATGAGGTTTTAAATGTCGAGTATTCCAAGTGCCTTGAAGGACCTTGCCGTCTAAGTTTTTTAACTCGTAAGTTTCTGACGATACCTTGCGATAAACTCGAAAAGGTCCAACAAATTTTTCCGCTAACTTAGCCGAATAATGCTTTGACGCGTCTGAAAGGACAAAATTTTTCCTCCAGACCAGCTGGTTAGGCATAAACGTAATCTCCCGACGACGAAGATCATACCGAGCCTTCGACTTCACATACGCCTTCTGCAGCTTACTAGAAACCTCTCTATAAAGCTTGGGAAAGTTAGAAGCTCTTTCCACTACCCGATCCTTATCAAACCCACTAACAACTTCTTCAGTGTCACCACATTCATCAGCATTCCTAATCAAGATAGCTTCCCGCCCAAAATTAATGAAATATGGACTTAGTCCAGTGATCTCGTGCTTAGCAGTACGCAGGGCACAGGATACCTTAGGGAGAAGCTTGTCCCAGTCGCGTTGGTTATCTGAAATGAAGGAGATTAACATGGTCTTTAGCACGCGATTAACACGTTCGGCCGGATTGGCTTGCGGGTGATACAACGAAGTGAATGAACGATTGACACCGTAAGACGACAGAAGCTGAAGATACTCCCGAGAGCGATACTGCACCCCATTATCCGAAATTACCTTGCGAGGAACTCCAAACATTAGGAATACATCGTTCTCTAAATGCCGAACAACGTTTTTGGCCGTAGGCTTCCGCAGCGGGAAAAATAGCGAGAATTTACTAAAGCAATCTGCCACTACCAAAATATACGAATACCCTTGCCGTGACGTCGGCAAAGGCCCAACCAAATCTGTACAGATTACCTCCCAAGGACGTGATATCTGGGAATGCCCTCCCATTTTCCCTGCAGGAGCTTTCTGTTCGGGTTTAGATTTTAAACAGACGGTGCAACGCCGTACGTACCTGCCGACATCTGTTCTCATTTTCGGCCAAGTATATTTCTGAAGGAGCCAATAATACGTTTTATATACCCCCAAATGCCCGCTCGTTGGCTCGTCGTGACACTGTCTAAGTAGATCACTTCATCTTTCTTTTGGAACAACCTCCTTCCACTCGTCTCCCTCATCCGCTAGACCAACGTATTCGGGTTTAACAAACTTAAATAAACGACCCTCGTTAACTCGATAGTTCGGAAACAATAACGGATTTTCCCCGACCAGCTTACACATCTTGGTGTACCACTTATCAGTGCTAACCTTTACCTCCACAGTGTCTAAGACCGGTACCGAACGTGATAAAGCATCGGGCACTACGTGGTCTTTACCTTTGCGGTGTACTATGTCGAAACTATATTGTTGTAAACGCACTGCCCAACGCGCTAATCTGCCAGATGGATTCTGTAAGTCTCTCAGCAACAATAAAGAGTAATGATCCGTAATTACGGTGAAATGCGAGCCCTCCACATATGGTCGCAACTTCTCTATCGCCCACAATAGTGCAAGGAGCTCTTTCTCGGTAGTTGAGAATTTTCGCTCCTGTTTAGAGAGCGAGCGACTGAGGTAACAAATCACCTGCTCACCTGACTCGTGCTTTTGAGTTAGTACGGCACCTATTCCAAAATCGGAGGCATCCGTTTGCACGCAGAATTCTTTTTCGAAATCAGGACAAGACAAAATCGGGGCAGACACTAAATGATTTTTAATTGATATCCACGCACTCTCGCAACTCTCGTCCCAACTAAATCGTGCATTTTTACGCAATAAACTCGTAAGTGGAGCAACCAAGGTCGAGAATTGTGGTACAAAGCGCCGGTACCAGGACGCCATCCCTAGTAAACGTCGTACTTCAGACACGGTCGTCGGTTTCGGAATATCGAGAATAGCGCGCACCTTCTCCGGATCGACATGGAGACCACGCTTATCGACAACATATCCCAGATATCGCAACTCGTCGCGGCAAAACTGACACTTCTCTTGACTAACAGTTAATCCAGCGGTCCGTAAACGAGTCAACACTTCCCTAAGTATCTCCATGTGTTTCTCAAAAGAATTCGCCACTATCACGATGTCATCGAGATATACGAAGACGTGTGGTTCCAAGTCCAACCCAATAACCCTGTCAATGAAACGTTGCCAGGTTGTCGGGGCATTGTGCAGACCAAACGGCATCCTGCGAAAATGAAATAACCCACGGTTAGGTACAGTAAACGCGGTCATAGGCCGTGAAGCCTCAGCAACGGGAATCTGCCAGTAAGCTGATTTAATGTCTAGCGACGTTAAGAACCTAGCATCGCGCAGTTTGTCCAGAGTATGCGACACTGACGGAAGAGGATACGCGTCTCGCCTCGTGACCTTATTAAGTTTACGGTAGTCTACACAGAAGCGGTATGACCCATCTTTTTTTGGCACCAATAAGATCGGCGAGGCCCAAGGGCTATCTGAACGTTCCACAATACCCTGAGCCAACATGTTATCGAGTTCTCTGTTTACATGTTTCTGAACCGCGGGGGAAATCGGGTAGTATCGCTGTTTGATCGGCGCACTATCTGTCTCTATGCGGTGTTCTACAGAGTTCGCACACCCAAGCGCAGTATCGGTGGTTGGACACAGCTCATCAACCAATTTTCCCAAGGCTTCTTCCTGGGCCGTCGTCAGATTGGAACGGGCCGTAATTGCATCTAGCGAAGTTAGCGGTTCGCTTGAGAAGTGCCATTCTTTTTTTCTCAAATCCGGCACGATGCCCATGACTCGCCAAAAATCAGCCCCTAATATTAACTGGTGTGGTAACTCCGGAACGACCAAAACGTCTATTAATTTTATCTTGCCCTGCAACCTAATCGGAACTGAAACAACCCTGAGACTTGTACAACGTTGCCCATTCGCGACGGTACAACTTGTCACGACTTTACGCATCGGTAAATTTAAATCTCTTAAAATATCCCATCCCATTTTACCCACAATGGTACGCGAAGCGCCCGAATCTAACAACCCTAACATAACTTGTTCAAAATATGAACTTCCAAATATGGCCGTTCGTCTCCCTGAGCGTGAGCCATAATAAAATCGAGGAGTATTTTATTTGCATCAGGTAAACGCGACTGACACTGCGGACGGCTACCCCCAGTATCTACTTTCCGTTTCCCGGACGGCACGAAGGACAACTGTGTACTGTTACATCCGGTTTACCGCAGCGGTAACAATGTATCTTCTTCGGTTCCTTACAACTGTGCGCAAGGTGTCCAATCCGACCACAATTCCAACAGGAACTTGGCGGCCTGGCAACGCGTGAGCTCTCGTTATCCGAATTCGGAGGCGAACAACCTACCGTCGCTACACGACAATCCGACCTCCCGCGTCGGTACGCTAAATCAGGCTCAAGAGATTTATGAACCGGTAGAGGTGATGAGAAGTATTGAGTCCGAACCTTAATATCTTCAAGCTGTCGACACATGTCGTCCAGCAAGTCCACCTAACTTATTTGTGCGAGACCTAAACCTTGTTGCATGTAGGGCAACAAGTTACGGCGAATGTGTTTAACCCGATCGATTTCCGGTGGCTTTTGACTTAAACGATTAAACAAGCCTTCCATGTTGGCGATATAAATTGAAACTCTTTCGTCGTCGCCTTGTGGTCTGCGCCTAATCTCCTCCCATAAACTAAAATCATAGTCGACCGGCAGAAACGTAGCCTTCAATGACGAAACTAGGTCGTCCCAATCTCTAAAATTATGGCGCTTAGCCCTAAACCATGTCAATGCATCTCCGGTGAACAGTTCTACAGCAGACGAAAACAACTGAGATTTCGATACCCCACGCCCAGTACTCAACTCATCTACGCGCTCGAGGAAATTTGACAACCCAGGGCCACCACTATAGGTTAGGTTCCACTTGTGGATTCCACAATTATAATTAGGGTTTGGAGAATCGCGCACCGGTGAGCAAGGTGTCGTTAAGCCCAGTGAAATGGAATTGATGGCTTGAGCCAATCGCGCTTCAAAATCTAAAACGTCAGACCTTTGAGGACTAGACGCTGCCTCGGGACAAGCTTCCTTGTCAGGAACAACATCATCAACTGGGTTTCCTTCCCTTAGCGAGGTTTCATGTTCTTCCATAAGCAGAGCCGAAGCCTTAGCGGAAAACTTTAGGCACAATTGCCGAATATGATCCTCACAAGTTTTGGTTAGTTTATTCCGTGTCTCTGAATCGATTCCTTCCTCCGCTTTAATCCTACCGAGTCGTAACTTTACGTGGGTTAAACGAGTATTTAAACGTGCGTACTCACTTTGATATTTCTCACTATCAAACTTTTCTAACATCCCAGTTAATTCCGTCAATTTGCTGTCACAGATCTTAAGTTCCGTTTCTGCTGGAAGAAATGGAGTGACATAACCAACAGTATCGCCCGAGCGTTCCGACCGGAAGCAATCGCGTAGCCTAGCACGCTTTTCAATAACCGTACCAGCTGTTTCGCAACCACGCACTAGCAACTCATACGACAATTCGTTCGAAAGAAGCCGATTAGGATCCATTTTAAAATCCATGACTGAACACCATACAACCGTTAACAACAAAATATAACACAAGTATTTATATACCTATAACAGATTGCCTAAATTAATTTAACTAAAAATTGAAAATTAATAAAGCAACGTAAGAAAGAAAGACTAAATAAACGAAACCCTCCTACGCAAATAAGAATAGGAAGACTACCAAAAATGTCGACGACTGCAACTAAGTGAACAGAATAAAATTGTTTGCAACAAAACTATATATAAACAAAAAAAAATCTCCTTTCTCAACAAGGATGCCCCACGTTGGGCGCCAAATTTGCTACGTATAACACAATGCTGTGTGTAATGGTAGCCTTACGCATCCAAGGTGGTCAGGAATGCGGCCGCCAGCTTTTAGACAGTGGAGAAGGGGTGGTTCCCTTTTAAAAGGCAACGACTAAGATGAAAATGGAAATGAAGGGCGCCACGTAGTTGTAAATAACAAATGACACACAACTACGAAAGTGTCTCAAGACGTAACAGCAAATGATCAGTAGGGTGGGAGATCGTTATATAAAACAGCAAGCGTAGAGTCAGATAGCCAATATATTGAATATATAAGGAAAATACAGTATGTTATAAAAATAGGTCAACACACGCGAGGGGTTATCAAAAAATAAAGAATACTAAAGAATAAACTAGCCTCCGTATAGGGGTTCGGCGTACCGGGCGGAATAGGGACTCGCGTTAAGCAACGTACGGACAATGAATGGCGCAACAAAATTAGGGCACTTCGTCGGTTGGTATACCAAACGGTCTAGGCGCATGCGCATGTGACAATTAAGAAATAACTAACAGACAAGATCCTAATTCTCCTAGCGCGTTACAAACCCTATAAGGGAGTTGAGAAACACTAAGGTGATATAATCACTCGCATGAGCTTTCCAGAACAATAAATTCAATAAACAGTAAACAAATAAATACTATAAAGTACCAAGAGGCAATAATCACTCAGGAAATACTAACAATATATATAAAAATTCAATAAACGAAGGGCAATTCTAAATAAACTGCGAAAATAATCACTTGCAAAATACTAACAAGATAGATAAATTCAATAAACAATGGATAATACTAAATAAACTGTGAAAATAATCACTCGCAAAAAAAATACTAACAAAATAGATAAATTCAATAAACAATGGATAATACTAAATAAACTGTGAAAATAATCATTTGCAAAAAAATACTAACAAAATAGATAAATTCAATAAACAATGGATAATACTAAATAAACTGTGAAAATAATCACTTGCAAAAATACTTACAGATAAATAAATTCAATAAACAAGTAGTAATACTAAATAAACTGTGAAAAAGAATCATTTGCAAAAATACTAGAAATATAAATAAATTCAATAACCAAGCGTAATACTAAATAAATCACTTGTAAAAATGATGAAAATAAATAAATGTAATAAACAATAAAATGGGAATAAGGCTTATCTGGCTCTTCCGGTGGTGTATGGCGTGGCAACGACGCAGCACAAGATGGCGGTTCTGGTTCGCACGACGGTCTCAGATCTCTCGAAATCCTGACGGAATTTCCTGCCTGTCCTAGATGTTCTCGAATACGAACAGCAATAATATCGTCGAAAGTTCCCAGAATCGAGGAAAACGATGACTGGTATACGTGTCCGAATAAGATATTCACGTATTTAATGGACGAAATACGAATATGATAAAAAGAAGGAAACAAAAAGAACCTGAAAGAACGTTGTTAATAACCAACTTCACAACTTGTGGCTTGGGCACGCCACTGGAATAGTGTAGAGAGAGACTTTGCGAATTTAATAATAAGATCAAACATTTCAAAATAAAGTTAAAGATAACCATTAGTTTCCTGATAACCATGAAGTAAAAAAAAAGGAATTAACAACCATGTGGCTCACCTTAGTTGGCGTGCGGTTCTGTAGAGTGGTTCACGTGCTAATGCCGTATAAAATCCGAGTTTAACTCGCAGGAACTATATCCCAACAGTCTCGATCTATCAAATATCCGGAACAGGTCCGTGGAATTGAAGTCAATAAAATCCAAATTCTTCAATCACCTTCCGATAGATCTGACTACGGCAAAAGATTCGGAACAAATGTCTAACGGTCTGAAACCGACGCGTTTCGTATCAACACGCTTGTTACTTAGCCTTCACAGGCAAGTTGAAGAACAGAATTCCCGGATTACCTCCATGGAAGGTGGGTTGCTAACATTATCGTCACCGAATTATTTTAAACCGTAACAAGTTTTTCAATTTCTTCCCGCAGCATGTCCGTTTCTTCTTATGCTATTTTTTGATATCTTTGATATCAATAGTTGGTTGCATTCCCTGTGTGAGGGTCTGAATTTTAAGCTCTATTTGACTATTTTTTTTAGTCATTTCCTCTATTTCCTTTCCACTATTTTCTTTAATTTGGAGGCATGTATTCCCTGCTTCCGTGGTCAGGTTTTTTTATCTTTCCCGCCGTATTCTTATACTTATACTCAACCAAGTTATATAGTTGAGCTAAGACCTGACTCATTTTCTCCATGAGCGGTTCGCTATTTTCTTCCTTTTGTCGAAGTGGATTTCATCTGCGGTCACTGTTTGTTCCATACTCGTGTCCTTGGCTTTAAGTTTAGAGCCCTTTGTTTTTATGTCTATTGGGCTAGACTTATGTGCCGGTGGAGTAATGTCTCTATCTTCTGGTTGCAGACCCTGCGCCTGTTCCAGTTTGTCCATAAGAGAAATTCTCCTTGCCTTGGGTGGGGTACATACTGGTCTATCTAGTATACTGTTACTAGATTCGCCACTTGCGTCCATCGACTTTTCAATGCTTATGATTGATTTTGTGATGTGATCTATCTTTCTTTCAAGGTCATTTGTCATTAGTAATGTCGTTTTCTCTTCTTCGTCCTTTTGTCCCCCCTTTTTCCTACCCCTATCAAATATAACAGGATAGACCAGATACTTGGAATGTGCATATTGAAAGTTTCTTGTGATATAATAGGAACGATTGGGTTAAAAGATATGTCGTTCAGTTTCAATGGATTTAGGTTAACGGAGAAGTTTGTAATTTTATGTGGTAGGATTTCGAAATCTAGTTTAGGAAGTAACGAAGGTCGTCCAAGTGTTTTGCTATGGAATACTAGGTTTTGTTGTTTGAAATAGATCTCGCTATTATCTTGATTGGTTATTTAGAAGATTTCCTTTAACGGTTAGATTTTAGTTTCTTCTCGACATTTAATGGTGATTTTTTCCTCCTTTGGGAACACGGCTAAGTATTTATTGATTTCTGGGATAATTTCGACGTGATTTTCTGACAAGTTTACTTTTGTGTAATGGCAGTGATTTGATGTTTGCTTTTGGAATAGTTCTTCCTCGTACACTGCAGAGAAGTGGGCGTGGTACTTGTTGGGACACTGAAATACTTTTGCTCGGACACACATATCATTCAGAGGTACAATTTCTGTATCAGATTTCAAAAGATATCTACTATTAGATATTATGGTAATAAATTCAGAATTATGTTTACTTGGGATAGGAAAAATGTAATAAAGTTCAAATTTTTTTTTTTTTTTAATTTATGGTAGTGGAAAAAAAGTAAATTATTTAAGTAGTTTCAATTTTACAATTAATTCTTAGCAAGGATTCAATACTCAATAAATTTTTTTGGCGTGGTTCAAATGGTAGTTGCAGGTGATAATAACTAGAGATCTTTTTAGTTCTGTTAGGAGTTCCATGGGGTGTATTATACTTGGATGAAGCGTTCTTAATTTGTAAAAAGTAATGAAATTCTCTACATCTTGCAGGATATTTAATATGGAATTATACAAGATAATTAGTTGGTCGTAGATGTTTTTTGCATAAAGAATATCTTGGAAATGCATATTGTTTATTTTGTCGAAAAGTTGCAGAATTTTGGATTTTATTATTTCTTCATTATGTTGAATATCTAGAATAGTATTGTTAAAAATTTTAATAATATGGTGGTTTACTGGGTACCCAAGTTTTAACTGATTTTCTAGATTATGCTCATTTTCTTGCATGTGTGCTAACATTTCATTATATTTTCTACCATCTTCGGCATCAAGATTTCCAGTTATTGATTTAAATATTGTCCCCAATCCGTCCACTAAACCACGTTTAATTTTTCGGTGATTGAAATTAAATTAATTTTGTTGTCTTTACTTGTCCGAACGAATTCTATTATTTTATCATTACTGAGTTCTTTGAGATATTGGGAATTGTTAGAAATGGTTGTTTTCAGTTCTGCATATTGCGTATTTAGGCTGTTGCACTGATTGAATAGTGGTTTCAGGTTCAAGTAGTGTATGAATGTATGAGTTATCTTTTCTAGTTTGGCAGAACCGACGTTGATGGGAAGAATTCCAAGATTTTCGGTTATATTCCGAATGATTGTCCCTCGCACTAAAGCGAAAAACCTGGAACCTGATCAAAGTTATAAGTACAAATTAAATTCAGGACAGGGAATAGAAATTGTTAATAATTTACTCAAATACATTACACACCACGGAATCCCGGAACAAATCATTTCAGATAATAGATTAGAACTCAAAAATTCAGTAGTAAAAGAATTGTTAGCATTACATAAAATAGATATACACTTCATAAGCTCGCAACACCCCGAATCTAATGGAATCATAGAACGTTTTCACTCCACTCTCATAGAATATATAAGACTGTTTAACAATCAATTTGTTGTTTTATACGCATTTCTGTTTCGTCGATTCCCCTATTGTTGTTCTTGCTGCAATGATAATTTGATATTATTTGCATTATTTCCTCGTTGTCAATAACGTCAGTCAAATATTTGGTGCATTTTATTAAATTTAGTTGAGAGTTCTTGAAATTGTTTGTTAATATCATATACCTGCTGTTTAAAATCATTGTTGAGAGATTGTTGCCATAGTTTTCTCACGTAGTTCCTATTGATGAGATATGTAATGTGTGACGGAAGATGATCTTTATAGGGTTGAATTTTGGTGATTTGTGTGTGTTTGTTTAGTGCTTGTGTGTGTGAGATGCTAAACTTGTGAGTCGATGTCTAGTGTTGTTGTGATAGATATGCCAAGTGAATTGAGTGAATCGAGTGTTAGTCTGAAGTAATGCCAGTTAGTTTGTTTATATGTGCGAGTTGTATGAATGTGTTCTGGATGAATGTGATGTTTGCTAATTTTCGTGATTATGGGGCGATGATTTGAATTTAACTTGGTGAATGCGATGGGTGATGAAATATATGAGATATTTTTATGAACGATGACGTCTATGGTGGAGAGAGTGGTATTGATTTCAGGATAGCAGGTGGGTGTGGGAGTATGGAGCAGAATGGCGTTGTGAGAAAGGATGTATGCGCGCAGCGTCCGTCCGTTAGTGTTGTCGCGAAGACAGTTCCAGTCCGCATGCCTCGCGTTCAAGTCACCCATAAGGATAAGCGTGATGTCGGTCTCAGTCACCACCAGGTACAGCGGGCGGTAATTGGTTGTCATCCTGTAACACTTAACAACTTTGATATTATGTTCTGTTTCCAGAGCCTCCCCTACTTCCTCCGGCTCTGGACTGGAGTCTAGCCCCCGAAGCACGAAAGCATGAGTCTATTTCCGTGTAAGTATGAAATTCGGCAGGAGTATTTTTTAAGTTTTGTACGAGAAGTGTTTTCTCCTCCATATCCTCGATGTAGATGTTGGTATTGTTTTTAGTGTATTTAATATTAAACCCCTTTTTTCAGGGTTTGTTTCAAAGCACCGACTAGCTCGTCGTGATCCTTGGTTTTACCCTTGATGATGATGGGGGCAGGGGGACTTTGTTTCTTGGGTTTCGATGTCGTGGGACCGAACCTATTGAACGATGGCGACGTAGACGGTCTCTGCAGCTGTTGGCGTACGCGCTTCACGCCTGGGCGTTGCAGCTTGGGTGAAGGTAGGTGATCGTGGCTCGTGCTCGCTACAGGAGTGGAGGGAGTGTCTTCGGCCGGTAAAGTAGGGCTGCCGCTCGCCTGTCGCTTAGTGCTTCTGGATTGTAGCACAGATGGCACTCTTAGATTTCCATGCGCAAACATGCTGCCAATTTTTTAAACAGTCTTTGATATGGCGGCGCTGTTGTAGCGCATGTGCTCCAAATTTAAATCTGGATTACTGACTAACTCAAGCTCTTTATTCTCATCGGCATTGGTATTAAGTTTACCTTTTTTGTAAATTATTTCGTAATCGAATTCCTCTAATTTGAGGCGCCATCATATTAATTTTTGGCTACATTCTTTGAGAGAGAATAACCATTGTAATGGTTGGTGGTCCGTATAAATTTTAAATTTTCGGCCAAAGAGATAGGGTCTAAAGTACTTGGTCGCCCATAAGAAGTTCCTTTTCGATGGTGGAATAATTTGTCTCTGTCTCGTTTAATGTCCTGCTAGCGTATGCTACCGGTAGGGCATTGGCTGGATCTCCTTGAGATAATACTGTTCCTATTGCTACTTGACGCGCGTCGCATGTCAATTAAATTTTTTCTGAAAGTCAGGATATTGGAGAAGAGGCTCATTAGTCAACAAATTCTTGCAAATTTCAAAACATTGTCTGTAGCGGGGTCATTGGTGTTAATAACTGCATCTTTTTTCAAGCACTTACTCAGCGGTTTAGTTATTTTGGCGAAATCTTTTATGAATTTTCTGTAATAGCCTTAAAGTCTTAAGAAACCTTTAATTTGATTTGTTGTTTTTGGCAATGGATGATTTAGAATAGCCGAAATTTTATCGGGATCTGGTTTCACGCCATCGGGAATCACAATGTGCCCCAAATAGGCTACTTCCGTTTTAAGAAATTCACATTTATCTAACTGTACTTTGAAATTTGAATTTTTTAAACGATCAAAAACTAATTTTAAATTTTGAATATGGTCTTGCAGACTAGTTCTGTATATAATAATGTCATCGAGGTAAACAAAGCATTTGTCGTTTATTAATCCTCTCAGAACATTGTCCATGACGCGTTGGAATGTTGCGGGTGCATTTTTTAAGCCGAATGGCATACGAGTGAACTCATAATGCCCGTCTTCTGTGTTAAATGCAGTTTTTTCTGTATGTCTGCAGCGTCCATTTCAATCTGGTGGAAACCAGATGCCAGGTCTAACGTGGTAAAGTAATGACAGCGTCCAAGTTTGTCTAGTAGGTCGGTAATATTTGGCAGTGGATGTTTGTCGTAAATGGTCTTTTCGTTAAGTTTTCTGTAATCCACTAAGATTCTCCATATGCGTTTACCGGATGCATCAAGCTTTTGTGGGACAACCCAAATAGGCGATGACCATGGTGAACATGAGGGTCTAATGATATTCTGATCTAACATTTTTTGAATTTGGCAACATACTTCTTGTCGATGAATTTCGGGATATCTATAGGATTTTGTATAATTTGGAATTTCATCTTTAGTCTTTATCGAATGTTTTATTTGGTTGATGAAAGTTAAATTTTTGTCGTCGATATGAAAGATGTCAGAATATTCCCGAATTAATTTGGAAATGGCTATATTTTCTTCTTTATTCATGTGATCAGTGCGAATTTTGGATATATCAAAGTTAATTTTATCTGATTGAATAAAATTAAAATTGAGAGATGTGTACGTTTCGTAATTGGAGATATTTTCGACGGCAAAGGGCTGTAGTTGTCTGAATTTAATTTGGGAGTCAGAGTTGTTGATGACAGTGCAAATTGCAGGATAGTTTTTAGCTGTAGTGATACATTCCGGAATAATGAAGTTATTAGTTTTTTGTTACGATTTCAAAATTGTTCCTTTTTGACAATTGATTTTAATTTTGACTACCTTTTTTGTTTTGGAGTCTAATATGATATTATTTTCTGAATGGTAGATGTTATTAGTATTTATTTTGTTTCCGAAATTTTCGTGTTGCATTTTTATTTGACAATTAGGTGTTACTATTAAGTTCTTGTCTAAATCTATAATTAATTTCAATAATTTAAATTAATTGAAAATTAAAAATGTGGTATTTTAATGATGTATTTTCGTTCGAATTAAATAGTTTAGAAATAGGTACACATGTGCTATTATTTTCTACAGACGTACCGTGTGCTGTTTAAATTTGGAATGGGTCGTTAATAATGAAATTTTTATAGTATTTGTTTGCTATGTTGGGTTTTATGAAGGATTTCGTACTACCGGTGTCTATTAAAACTTTCAAGTTGTATTCTGGGAAAACGATATACGGTAGTTTGCTTTTGTTTGTCAGATTCATTAGTTTGAGTCTGAGTAATTGGTATGTACTGTCTCCGATGCTGTGATGTTTAAAAAATAATTGTCGTCAAAACTTTCAAAGTGTTGTGAATTATCACAAGTAGTGTTTTCTATCGCGATTTGATTGTTTTGTTCAGTGGCGTAGAGATTATATGAGTCATCTGCAGGTGTATCTGATTTATCAATGTTCAGCTATTCTTCTGCTGTATAGTGTGGTGTAATGACGCGGTTTTGTCCGTACTGGATTTGTCTAAATTGGTTTTGTACCGGCCTGGATGAGCCAGGTCTAGCACGATATTGAATTTCTTGTTGAAATGCTCATTGGAGTTGGTTTAGGAAAAAAAAATTAGAAATCGTTTGCCAACATGCTTAAGGCAGAATTTAGATCTGTCGGGTTCTTCGACCTCATTAATTGACCTACGGGTTCTTTTAGTCCTTTTAGTAAGACGCGTAGAGCATAATTTTGGAAATAATCAACCATAACTGCTGCTGCTTCAGTAGTTGCATGTGTTGAAATATATGCTATTTGTAAATTTAATAAATGTTGCAACCGGCCATAAAAATCAAAAACGTTTTCATTATAATTTTCTTTTAATTCTGATAATTATTGATGATATCAAATAATTAGTTAAAAAATAAACACTTTTCTTGATTTTCCACAAAATTTAATTTAAACTTAAACGTTACAATTGTTTCGACTTTACAGTCATCATCAGACATGAATGTACAAAGAAAGTTATACACAGGTATTTGTATCTTATTAGGGATTACATATTAAGAAGGGTGAATGGCTTACTTCTCCTTGGTCGTTACATATGTTTTTCCCAGAATTAATGGCTTTCCTTATTTCTAAATTTTCGAGAAGGTTCATTCTACTACCTTTATCTACTAAATGTTTAATTTTGAAATTCCCGTTAAAACTATGGTTATTTGTGAAACAGTGTTCAGAAAAACCCGTTGGGAAAATTTGTTTATCAATGGAATTGAGATGTTCTTTCATTCTTAATTTAAAACTTCGGCCACTTTGTCCAATATATATGGCATCACAATTATTGCAGTTAATCTGGTAAATCCCATTAAGATCAGATTTAATTAATTTATCTTTATTATTTGAAAGTAAAGTTCCTAGTTTACATTTATTTGTAGTATGTATATGAGGGTTTAAGCGTTTTGTCGCTTTTTGTCAGCGCGACCTAGAAGATCTATTGTGACATAGCCCTTACTTAGTTTACCGGAAGTAGATCCAGATTTTTGATGAAGCCGATTATGGCTCCAGGAGTCAAGTTCTTGATCTCCTCTGCCGTAAGATACCTCTTACCTAGTTGATTGAGTCTCTGCACAGTTACGGCTGGGCATTCACACAGTATGTGTTCCGACGATTCTTCGTCCTCTTCACAGAGTCGACATGTTTCATTTTCAGCTATACCAATTTTGTGCAAATGGTACTTTAAAGGACAGTGGCCAGTGAGAATTCCTGTCATTATATTAAGGTCCTTTTTGCTGAGAGCTAGTAACTCTTTGAAGTTTGTCGAAATGAATTTCCGAGCTTGATTGAGGCCTGGTATATTTTTCCAATATGAGGATATGGTAGATTCCTCCCAGTTTTTGACCACCTTCTTATAGTGGCTTTTTGGAAGACCACATGAAGGTTCCGGCCCGTGGTATGAAAGTTTAGCCCCTTTTTTTGCAAGGTCATCAGCTTTCTCGTTTTCTAGGATTCCCTCGTGCCCTGGTACCCACCGTAGGGTGACTTGGTTTGCTTCGAATAGCAATTGGAGGGTCTCCCTGCAGTTCCAGACTAGCTTTGATTTACATGTGAAGGCATTCAATGCCTTTAAAGCTGCCTGGCTGTCTGACATTATATTTATTGATGTTCCTTTTACACCTTTATCTAGGTTTATGTGAGCACAGAGATTTATTGCATAAATCTCAGCCTGAAAAATTGTGGAGCAGGTGCCTATGGATTCCTTAATTCGGCAATCTGGGCCAAGCACACCTACTCCAGTTCCTCCTGTATCCAATTTTGAACCATCAGTGAACCAGGACAAAGAATCCCTTACAAGAGGTCTTTCTGTTGCCCATTCAAGGCGATTACCAATAACAACCTTATACTTCTGGTCAAAATTGTATTTTGTTGTCATCTTATCACAGATAGACAAGGCCAGTTTATCTGGTTGTACTTCCCTTAGAATTTCCAAGTGGCCTACGAAATCTCCGGGCATAAAGTGTTTCGTTCTGCAGAGAGTCAGTGCCTGTTGCATCGCCTCTTTTTCTCACCTGAATGTGTAGAGGTTTTAGCCCCAGAATCACTTCCATTGCTGCAGTCGGACAGGTACTCATAGCACCTGTAATACTGAGGCAGGCCATGCGTTGTAGTTTCCGCAGTGATGCCTGTGCTGTGATTTGTTTCACTTTTGGCCACCACACAAGTGACGCGTAGGTGATCATGGGTCTTACAACACTAGTATATGCCCAATGGGTCATTTTTGGCTGTAGTCCCCAGTTTTTACCTAGAAGCCGACGGCATGTGTTTAACGCCACTGCTGATTTCTTTGTAATCTTGTTGATATGTGAGTTCCACGTGAATTTTTGGTCTAGAATGATTCCTAGATACTTAACCTCTGTAGAAAACTCAATTCTAGTACCCTTCAAGTAGGGAGCTTGAAGATTTAGCTTCCTTCTCTTTGTGAAGGGGACGATTGTAGTTTTGGTAGGGTTTACACTAAGTTCATGTTCCAGGCACCACTCATGCACTAGATTTAGAGCTTTTTGAGTAAAGTACGAGATAGTGGTGTCACTACGTCCTCTGACCATAATTGCAACGTCATCTGCATATCCGTTTGCAAAATAGCCAGCTTTATTGAGCCTATTCAGGAGGTCATCAATGACAATACACCAGAGTAGAGGTGATAAAACCCCACCTTGTGGGCATCCTCTGTTGGTTTTTATCATTACTGATTCTCCTCCTATCGAGGCTGTAATCGTTCGACTTTGCAGCATGGCTTTTATCCATTCCACTACAGCTGGGTCGAAACCTGTTGACCTAGCAGCTCTTTCAATGGACTTATAGGAGGTGTTATCAAAGGCACCCTCAATATCTATAAATATTCCCAGAGCTATTTCTTTTGCCACGAAGGTTTTCTCTACTTTATTGACAAGGCTGTGGAGAGCCGTAGTTGTCGATTTTACTTCCTGGTAAACAAATTGATTTACGTTTAGTGGTGAAGCAGTTATCACTTCATTCCTAAGGTATTGATCTAAGACCTTTTCCATACCTTTCAGTATAAATGATGATAAACTAATGGGTCTGTATGACTTGGGCTGGACGCTTGGACGTCCTCCGCCTTTAGGTATAAAGACTACATTAGTTTTCCTCCACAATGTGGGAATGTATCCTAACTTTAGGCTTCCCTTGTATAGTTCGCAGAGTATTGGCAGTATATCCTTTATGCATTTCTGCAAAAGTGCCGGAAAAATGCCATCTCCACCAGGTGTCTTGTAGGGTTTAAAAGTATTTATCGCCCATTCCACTCTGTTTTCTGTAAAAATATTATTAGCAGTGTTAAGACTGTTAATTAAGCTTAGCTTAGTTGTAGCTCCGGAGGAATTGTCCTCCTCCTCAACTGGCCACGACGATCCTGGGAAGTGTGTGCTTAAAAGAAGCTCCAATGTTTCCCTTGAATCTGTCTTAAAGTCCCCGTCTGGTTTCTTTAGTAGGCCTATTTCATTCGTATGATCTTTTGATAGGACTTTCTGAAGGCGAGCTACCGTGGGCGTTTCTGATAAGCCCTCACAAAAACTACGCCATGCATTCCTTTTAGTTCTGCGAATTTCTTTATTATATGAGGTTAGGGCACTTCTATATTGCTCCCAGCTCTCATCGCTGCCACTGGTTTTGGTTTTATTTTATAACCTTCTAACAGTGACTCTTTGTTTACTTAGCTCCTCGGTCCACCAAAGTACTTTCCTAGTACTTTGTCGAAGCTTTAATGTACAACTGTTTTCATATGCTGTGAGTAGCGCATTATGAGAGTCAATAGAGGTTGTTTCCAGTTCCTCAATTGTGTTTATATTAATTTTCGTAAGTTCTTCCACTTCACACTTTAAGTGGCCTTCGTACAAGACCCAGTCTGTTAGTTTCGGAATACGAATTTGAGTTTTAGGTTCTTTATTAGCCTTTATCTCAAACCTTAAATATCTATGATCCGATATTGAGGCTTCATTTGAGACATGCCAATTATATATTTCAGAGCTAATTTGAGGAGTGGCTAACGTAATGTCCAATACCTCTCGCTTGTTTTTAGTTATAAAAGTGGGTTCTTTACCCCTATTTATTATATCTATGTTAGTACTAGAAATAAATTCGAAAAGGTACTCACCCCTTGTATTTATGTCCGTACTACCCCAAACTGTATGGGGTGCGTTTGCATCACATCCTAGGATGAGGTTTCTGTTTCTATGTTTGCAGTAGGAGATCAGGTCCCTTACCAGCGGAGGTGGGGCTTCCATCGTGTCTCCCGGGAAATACGCCGATGCAATGATTACCTCTTGCGTACCTCCTGATATAGGCAGTGTAGCTTCTACAGCTACCAAATCCCTAGATATAAATTTATTTAATGTTACGAATTTAATCGATGTCTTAATGAGCAATGCTGCTCTTGGAATGACATCTGGTTCGTTACAGTAGGTTAACTTACCTACTGGTGTAGTAAGTTTCCTTACTACGCCTCCATACACATAAGGCTCTTGAACTAGCACTATATCGGTGTTAGTGGTGGTGAATGTTTTGTTCAACACATCAGAGGCAGTTTTGCAGTGTTGAAGATTCACTTGCAGCATCTTTATATTACTGCTAGACATCACGTTTTGTTCAGAGCCACGTCGCAGCTAGGAACTTGTTTCCCTTTGTGCGTGATTCCGGCGGCCCGTGGTGTCTTGGAGTGTGTAGGTGTGGGATTGGGTTGAGGCTTTAAAGCAGCCTCTTTACCTTTACCTACTTTTAATCTGGAATTTCCAGTGTTAATATTGGTGACATTACTCCCTGCCTCCTTTTTTAAGTTAAGCTTACCTGTAGTAGTGCTGGTAGTGGCCTTTTTTGGCAGTGACGTCGGTAGGCTTTTTATTGGGTTTTTTACCCTTTAGCCTAATCGTTGTCTGGCCAAATTTGTAGCTGATTTTGAAATCAGCTTTTTTAAGGGTGCTTAAGGACGTCGAGTCTATGGACAGTGTAAGAAGCACTGCCGAGCCCTCATCTGTCCTCTTTAAAACCCTCCACTGCTGGGTATCCAGGCCCTCGTTTTGACCCTCTATCAGATTCAATATCTGATCTGTTGAATTGTTTTTGCTGTTGGGGAAATAAGCATTTACAATGCTGGACTTCGGCAAATCCTTTTCCTCTACAGCTTTTAGATGGGCTCCTTCCCAAGGCTTTAAGCTGTCGACTTTGCCTATTAGCCACTCGGCGGTGGCTTTGTCGGCGCAGTTGACGCTCAGCCATCCGGACTTGAAGGTTGCCCGAAGAAACTTAGGCTTCACAGAGCCTTTAGCCTCTTTAATAATTAAATCCAGGATTGCGTCCTGAATTTTCGTCAGCTGTCCTGTTTCTAGAATATCCTCCGGATAGCTATAGTGCAGGATGCCGACGCGTGTGCCCAGGATTGCCTGCTTAAAGCTCACAGACGACGTGGCCTTATCAGGTGGTGGCGGAGCACCACTGCTGGGTTGGCCTTTAGCATCTGTTTTTTGCCTTTTCACAGACATTTCGGGCGTTGATTCCTCGGACCGGGTCCGTTTTGAACCCTTATCCTTCATGGGTTCAAGGGCTTTGACACGTGCTTCGTCAGCACTAAACCCACTTTTAATGAGCCACTTAAAGCGTTTTCTGGCGGCACCGCTCAGTTTTCCTTTCCGCTCACTTAGTTGGAGCTTTCCGATAGTCTCCTCAAGTTCGGAAGTGGACGGAGTCGGGCTACGTAGGAGCTCCTCTTCCTCCATAGTCAGATCGTCCTTGGGACTGGAATCCCTTAGGACCTCTGGAGAAACGTCTCTCTGACTTCCACTCATCCTAAAAACAACAAGAATTAGCTAAAAGTTGTGTCATATCGACACAGCAACATGTGCTTTCTTAAAGTGAGGTTATGTGTGTAGCACGTGTAGTGAAAATTTTTAAAATTTTAGAATATTTATGAATGACTGAATTTAAATTAAAGTATTGTATATTAGCTATAAATACCTGAATAATATTTGTGATAATTTTACTGAAAAATTGAAAAACAGAAAAAGTAAGTATCAGCTTCGAAAAACCAGCGATATACACTGCTACCAACCTCTTTATTTGTAGTAGTTATTTTAATGTTATAGTTTTTTAGTTTCTTAGCTAATTTGTTGGAAACTTATGGAATGTAATTTATGTAATGCCACTTGGAAGTAAAATCAGCCATTACATCTCGAATTACAATAAATTTCTTTATTAATAATATTTTTCTTTTTATTTTTAACAATATTATCTATAATATATGTGTCATATCCGTTATTTGCCGCTATGTCTTTAATTATATTAAGTTCACTATCATAATCTGTTTGGTTAAGTGGAATTGTCAATAATCTATGGACCATACTATGGAAAGTAGACATTTTAATTGGTAGGGATTAATCAGAGTCGTTAGGTATAATAGAATCAGAGAATGTAGGTTTTCTATATATTTTGTAGTTGAGTTTATTATCTATTATGCTCACTGTTATGTCAAGGAAATTTATTGATTTATCAGTTTCTTTTTCTATTGTAAATTTAATATTATTAAGTTGATTTATAAATTCTAGAATTATATTGAGTTGTCTTTCCGATCCATTCCAAACACAAAAAACATCATCAACGTATCGGCACCAAAATTTTATACAATTATTAAATTTAGTATTTTTAAATACAAGGATTTCAAAATAATCCATATATATGTCGGCAAATAACGGAGAAATTGGTGACCCCATCGGTAAACCTGAGTTCATTTTATAGACTTTATCTTTAAATTTAAAGTAATTTTGATCTAAACATAATTCAATAACTGCGAAATATTCAGTTTTTTCAACAGCATTAAGATTGTAATTACTATCTAGCATCTTCCATAAAATTGACTTCAGGTCTGCTGTAGGGATTGAAGTGAACAAACTGTTTACATCAAACGAAATCAATTTATTATTATTTTGTATTTTTATCTCTTTTGTACGTTCAACAAAGTTTAATGAATTTTTGATACTGTACTTAGGTTTAAAATTAAGAATGTCTGGTAGTTTTTTACTAAGGTATTTACAGATTTTATAAGCAGGGGCGTTGATGTACGAAACTATAAGTCGCATGGGGCAGTTAGGTTTATGTAGTTTAGGTTGAGCAAATAATTGTGAGGGTCTTGGATTCATACACTTCATATTGAACAAGTCACTTTCACTAAAAACTGATTTGCACTCTTTTAGCATTCACCCCTTCTTAATATGTAATCCCTAATAAGATATAAATACCTGTGTATAACTTTCTTCGTACATTCATGTCTGATGATGACTGTAAAGTCGAAACAATTGTAACGTTTAAGTTTAAATTAAATTTTGTGGAAAATCAAGAAAAGTGTTTATTTTTTAACTAATTATTCTGATAATTCCATATTCAAAGTAAAGCAATCGCGTTTATCTGCGTAAGCGTTTAGTAATGCTGTTTTTAAATCATCCCATTTTTTAATTGTACAGCTAGCAATATTAATAGCTGCTTCGCCTTTAATTTTTGTTACAATGCTATTCATCAAGTATTCATTCTGAAAATCGTTAGTATTTGTAGTGTTATAAAATGTTTTAACTAATTTTTCACTAATACTAATGAATCTAGGAAGTAATTCGCGCTACCCATGAAACTCTGGCAACATATCCAGGTATTCTTTTTTTAATGGAGGGGTAGCCATGTTTAATTGTGGTATGCGTAAAGTTATATTATTGATAGAGTTTGAATTTAAATTAATTCGATCTTCTAATTCAAGATCGGAGTCTGATTCGGAATTACTTGATTCTGATATATTATAAAGTGCTCTGAATGACATATGGTACTCACAAAAATAGGAGTGTCGGTTTCATGTGCCCTGAAGTCGTCCACGAACTCGAGGTAGCGGCTGGCGTTGTGCTGATGTCCGTTCAGCTGGCTTAGGCTCGTCGAGGTTGCTCCTTGCGTCTGATGTCCTCTCAGATGTAAGGTGCGTTGATCGATATATGCAGAATATTGAATGTTCGGATCGCCAAATTAATCACAAGAGTGAAACAATTTATGTGCGTTAAATTGTTTTGGCAATCCTACCGACTGCGCCACTTAAAATTGTTTATCGATAGGATAGGTTTTTAAATGGTATTTTAATATATATACAGGGTGATCATGCGAGAATGAACCAGCTATTATCTCCGTTATTAAGGGATATAGCGATTATCTTCTTACAAGCTAATTTACTATAAATAACATGGGCTATAAGATGCGGTAGTTAAAACTGTTCTATTACTTCCGGTTCCGGAGTATCTGATATCAACTTTGAAATTTCAAATGGCACATACTACTTTGTTTTATATTTTTGAAAAGTACACAAAATTTTGTTTACAATGGTGGTAAATAAGTAGTATGTTATGTTACTAAAAAATAAAATGGCGGGCATTTAAAATATTTTATTAAATAAGTGTTTACTGTTTGAGATTTGGTTGTTTCTAGTTCATGGATGATGTGATATTTAAAATTAATTTCATTTATTTAAAGCCATGAATTCCCTATTCTTGTTATTCAATCAAGTATATCCATATTTAGAAGAATTTAACGCTAAATAAATGAAATTAATTTTAAATATCACATCATCCATGAACTAGAAACATCCAAATCTCAAACAGTAAACACTTATTTAATAAAATATTTTAAACTCCCGCCATTTTATTTTTTAATAATATAACATACTACTTATTTACCACCATTGTAAACAAAATTTTGTGTACTTTTCAAAAATATAAAACAAAGTAGTATGTGCCATTTGAAATTTCAAAGTTGATATCAGATACTCCGGAACCGGAAGTAATAGAACACTTTTAACTACCGCATCTTATAGCCCATGTTATCTATAGTAAATTAGCTTATAAGAAGATAATCGCTATCTCCCTTAATAACGGAGATAATAGCTGGTTCATTCTCGCATGATCACCCTGTATAGCTTTCGGAATCTCTTTATTCCTTCTTCAGGCCACTACATAAAAAAGTTATTTAAAATAGTACTAATATACAATAATAATTTTTTAATTAACTTACAATTTTGGTAGAGTTATAATTTTGAAAATTGTCGAGTCCATGAACATATTTTATCTTGACTATTTTTTAAATTGTTGTAATTACCATTGTTGATTTTTAAAAATGTTTTGTTATAATTTTAAAATAATAATTTAGTAAAATATTACAAATCACAGAAATTTATGTATGCACCACATGGCGCAGTATTCATCTTAAATTTACAAGTTTATATATATATATATATATATATATATATATATATATATATATATATGTATTGTAACAAAGTGCAATCTTACCTGCACTGGTCACTGAGCACTCCATGAGCGCTCCAAAACAGCGTCAAAACAATAAAAAGAAGCAGAGGGGCCGATGTACTATCAAATATCAAAAAAGAAACTACGAAAATCTGAGAAAAACTTATAGGAACAACTGAAAGATGAAATGACAGAAAATTATAGAATTTTAAAGAAAAATTAGCCGAAAATTCTAAAATGTGGGAAAAGAAACTAGTGGAACATACTAGACTTCTGGAAGAGAAACTAAAGGAACCATTGAAAGAACAACTAATAAAAACTTTTTAAATATTAAAAGGCAGAATAGAAACTTATGAGTAGAAAGTTGAAGAATTACAACAAAATTTCTCTAAAATTACATCAGCGGTATCAAATTCTGATGTGGCTGAAGCAAATATAATTTAAGAAAAAAAAGCAGTAAAAGAAGGTCGAATTATGTGAAACAATTTGAATCCACTGTTAAACCAAATGGTTGGACTTCCATGGAGAAGGCTACAGCGTGGACAGTTTCTCTGTGTGGAGAAACCATCGATATCCTACAAACGCTATGGGAGAATGAATAAAAAGACTACGGCCAGCTTGTTAATCGATTGGATATGCGATAAGGTAATGCGCATGTGAAGCAGATGTACCAGGCGCAACTGAGG
Organism: Stenolophus ochropezus; assembly: GCA_035578165.1. Taxonomy (NCBI): domain Eukaryota; kingdom Metazoa; phylum Arthropoda; class Insecta; order Coleoptera; family Carabidae; genus Stenolophus; species Stenolophus ochropezus. The sequence goes on along the minus strand of JAQOWZ010000008.1, from coordinate 9,554,230 downwards.
AATCGTTATACGAGTTCTAAAGAGAACCTGCAAGAATTTGAAGCCGACATAGCTCCTTTGGTTCGTCTCGTATACCCTACAGCTTCTGAAAGCGTTTTGGAAAGCCTAGTCACTCAAGCATTTATCTATGGGGTCCGAGTCAATGAAACTCAAAAGTACTACCATTGGCTCGACCAAAAACTGTGGTTGACGCACTTTCATATGCCTTAGACCATGAAGCTGCGAAACAAGATTCACGTAACCAATCACAAGTTCGAAATATCGATGCTGAGAGGATGAAGACAAGTTAAAAGGAGTCATTTCTGAAATTCTTGCTGAAAAAGAGAAATTTCATTGCTGAAAATATAGAGAGCTAGGCCATCCGCAAAGGCTGTGCGGAAAACTACAAAAAAAGGAAGACTGTAGCGAAGATTGAAAAGAAGTCTAAAAAGCATGGCGCAAAAGAAGACTTGTCAAGAAGAAATTCAAGCAAGGTTGTCGTTTGTACATACGTATGTATCTACGTGAACAAGAATTGTTAGTTCGATATACAAACGAGTAATAATAATAATAATAATAATAATAATAATAATAATAATAATAATAATATTATTTATTTGTTATAAGAAAATTACAATTTTCTATACAACTAGATTGACAATCAGAATACATGAGCAAATTGAAAAGATGCGCTATGATTCGATTAACTTATAATAGAGCACATATCAGAAATCGCATAAGATTAATATAATGCATTAACAAACTACGGGAATAGCGTAGTATAAATAATAATAATAAAACAAAAAAAAACAACAAGACCAGATATAGCAAACATATCCTTAAATCCCTATATACATACATACATATAAGTATAATTATACATTTCAAAAAAAAAAGAATAGAAAAAAAACTACGCGTTTTTAAAGCGTAAACATTAAAATAGAATACACAGTTAATTTTAGTTATTTTAAATTGGACATTGTACCAAAAAAAAAAAAAAGTTGAGGATGCTTTCTTCTACTTGCAATAATACAACTAACAGGAACAGATATAGTGAACAAACCTTTAAATTCCTATACATCTACCTACCTATAAGTATAATTATTCATTTCGAAAAAAACTACGCGTTTTTAAAGCGTTAATAGTAAAATAAAATACACAGTTAATTTTATATGTATTAAAATCTCTTAGGAAATAATAGAATTGAAGTTCGTTCATGGTGCTTACGTTAAAGTTTTTCAGATACGCATTTCTGACAGCATTATAAATTGGACACTGTACAAAAAAAATGGAAGATATTTTCTTCCACTTGCATATTACAAATAGAAAATTGTTCCGTCGAGGAAACTTCATATTTAATATTTTTGAACATGATTCTAAAAATAGATTTATTTGCAAGTCTTAATTGGCTTATAATTTGAGTCTTCACAATTGATAGTTTAAAATCTAAATAATTTTCTCTTTGAGAGTCCATTTTAATTAGTTTATAGTGTGAATTAAACGTTGATTTGTTAAGTCTCTCTAAATCGGCATCAAAAAGTTTTAATTTATAGGAAGAAATTATCTCGTCTATTTCTTTAGTACTAATACATTGTGCTACCCACGCTTCTTCACAGTTTTGATTTATTAAAAAAAGTTTAACTTGTGAGACCCAGTTAAACATCAATTTATTGCTTTCGTATTCATCAAGTTGTAGTAACCGATTATATAAAATTCGCGGCAACCTGTCGTCGGCCATTTTTAAGATACAACACCACCAACCTAGAATTCTTTTCCATACTGCAGCAGCCAAATGTGGCAAACCTACCTCAAGCCTTATATAATAATTAGGAGTATTTTTAGCTAACCTCAAAATATTTTTGATGAATTGTAGTTGACACTTTTCAATAGAGTTGGAATTCCATGGGCCCCATATCTCTGCACCATACAAAGCTGTAGCGCATATTACCGAATCCAATAATTTCATTTTTTCATTCCATCCTTCAGACTTACCCTTACACAAAATGTGCTTGACATTATTCATTGCTATCACCGCCTTTTTATAATTTTCATTAATTGCTATTGTAAATTTACCTGACGAGGAAAACCAAGTTCCTAAGTAATTGAATTGTGAGACAATTTCAATGGGTGAACCATTAAAAAAAAAAGCGTTTGAAAAGTCCTTACCACACCCTTTATGAAAATTAATAATTTTAGTTTTATTAATGTTTACTTCTAATTTATTTTTTGTACAATACTGATTTAATATATTTAATTTTTCTTTTACATCAGCTGAAGAATGACAAAGAAGCACTAGATCGTCTGCATAGGCAAGTAAAGTTAGATCATAAAACCCATCAATATTTAGCCCTCTGGTTCCAGAGTTTTTAAAGAAGTTCCAAATATCATTTAAGAATAGTGTAAATAGGAGTGGTGAGAGAATTTCACCCTGCAACACTCCTTGGGAGATATTAATTGGAGGCGATAAAGTGTTGCCGATTTTTATTTGAAGTTGGGCACTGTTGTAGAAATTAGATAACATTCTGATTATTTTAGAGGATAAACCTACTTGATATAATTTGTGCCATAAGATTTCATGGTTGACCGTGTCAAAAGCACGACGAAAATCAATGAAAATAGCAAAAACATTGATTTTCCTAAGTCTTAATTGTAGATGAGTTATTGCTGTTAAAGCAAAAATGTTGTCACGCGTGCCTCTATTCTTGCGAAAGCCTGACTGATTTTCATTTAAAATGACAAAATTCTCACACCATACCTAAATTCTGGAGTAAATAATTTGGGTAAAAATTTTACTTATGGAATTTGTTAAAGCAATGCCGCGATAATTCAGAGGATCATTCTTATCACCTTTCTTGTAAATTAAAAATGTATAAATTTTTGACCATGATCTAGGCATAGATTCTCCATTTAAGATGTTGTTAAACAAATTATGTAAATAATGTTCCCATTTCGGTGTTAAATTTTTATAAAATTCATTTGATAGTTCGTCACTACCTGGCGCTTTGTTTGCTTTGCATTTATGAACACTTAATTGCAACTCCTCAAAAGTAATTGGAGTATCAAAATAGGGATGTAGCTTATCAAAAAAGTTTATTGGTTTAGAAAGGATTTAAGGGTAAATCGATAAGTAAAATTTTTCCCATTCTTCTAAAGTGATGTTGTTTGCGTAATTATTACCCTTACGTTTAAGTTTCTTAATCGTACACCAAAATTCTGATGCGTTCCTTACATTACATAAATTATTCTTAATTACCTTATAATAAGATGACTTGGCTTTTTTTATGGATTTTAAGTATTCTTTTTTGAACTGTAAGTAAATTAGTAAATTACGATCAGAATAAGATGAGTGATAACATTTCAAAGCCTGTTTACATTTTTTCTTAAGAGTAATACAGTCATAATTAAACCACGGCTTATGAACTGCAGTTGTAGTTTTATTTTTGAAGTTATTTTTTACTTTTAACATACCAGATGCACTTGCCGCTCTTTTGATAGAATATTCCAAGTTATTAGCTAAATCATCACTGTTATTACTGGCAAAGTATATTGAAGCTTGATTGTCTAAGTTATGTCTATATGCAGCAGCTTGATTTTCTGTAAATTTAAATGAAATATGATAATTTTGGTCACCGCCGTTGGATGCTATTTCCTTTTGTACAAAGTGTTTCAAAAATAGTTCGATTACACAAATACTATGCCCAGAATTGCTTAGTGTTGGGTAAGTCATGAATGATGAAATATTTTCAAAGAACTCAATGTTCGACCCCGCTAAATCTATAGTGCTTTTGCCCGATTTTGAAATGTAAGTGTACTTACCTGGAGTGTCGACTTTTGTTCTGCCATTTAAGACATAAAAACCCATGGCTTCCATCATTTGAACTAGCTTTATTCCACGCTCATTAGTTAAGGTATGAAGAGAATTTCTATTTTCAGTAACACTTGACGACTGCAGTATATCTAAATTGATTTGATTAAGTTGGCCAATGTGGGCGTTAAAATCGCCGATTACCAAAACCTGATGAAATTTAAATGTTTCTGAAATAAATAATAACATATCATGTAACAATTCTATAACTAGAATATCTAAATTAGGTTTAAAATAAACAAAAAAGATTATTAGCTTGTAATTATGACTACTCATTTCAACTATAAGCCATAAATTGGAAGAATCGATTAATTTAGTTTTATAATTAGTATTTTCATCAATCATTATTAGCAGACCACCACTAGCTCTGCCCAAAGATTTTTCTTTTATAGCTTTGGAAAAAAAGATATTTGAATATTTATTAAAAGCTTTAGGTAGAGATGGAAGGTCATTGTAGCACCAGGTCTCACAAAGGCACAACACTGTTCCATTTAGCAACAAATTTTGAGATTCAGTGTCTAAATTGTAAATGTTATTTAAACCATTAATATTCCAAAAATTAATAATTAAAGGTTTGAAATCATACGGATTATTTGAAAGGCACTTCCTTGGGGGCTGGCTTGATGATGCGTCTGAGGTCAGGGTGTTGATGGAGAGCACTGGCCTGAGTGAAAAGACAGGTTGTCTGGCTTCATAATTTTCTCATGTTGACGCTCATTGGAAGGACTATCATCGGAAGGTTGGCGTAGCCTTTTTAGGTTATCTTCTATTACGACAATTCGATTTCCTTGAATTTTGGCATTTATTCCACTAACTTTTAACGTCTTCAGTTTTGTAACTAATTCACGGCGATCAGTCTGCTCCTTGGCAGTAAGATCTGGGTTAATAAAAATGCTCGTGTTTTTGAGCTTTTTATTATTTGCTAAAATCAAGTTTCTGGTTTTTATGGACATTAGAGTTACCAGAACTGGCCGTGGTTTGTTTAAAGCTGCCTTACCCAAGCGGTAAATACAGTCTATATCTTCGTTTCTTAAATTAATATTTAGTTTATCCCAAATAGTGTTTACCACTATGTTTTCAAGCTCTTGGTTATTGGATTCGGATTCTTGTAGGCCAAAAATGATTAAATTTCTTCTTTTTAGAGATTTTTGAAGAGAATTTATTGATTTTTTCTGTTCTTCGATCACAAATTCCAATTGTTGAACTTGAGTATTAATTTGACACAGAGTAGATTTAAATGCATTAGTATCTTCTTTAATCTGGCTGACATCATTACTAATATCATCCAAAATCTTAATTTTGCTTAAAATCGAATTTATTTTATCTTCCATAGGCAGAGCTAGGTTAGGAACACAGCTCACAGAACGACTTTTCCAATTTGTGTGTATTATTATATATTTCCAATATATATTTGTACGCTAAATACTGCGATCCTTCAAATATACGATAAAATTTTCACTTTTAGCTTAATTGGAGTATTTTAAGTGTTGCTAATAATTTACTCAAGAAATACGAACCATCTCACTTCAACGCAGTGTTGCCAATAATAATAATAATAATAATAATAATAATAATGTTTATTACCCAACAGGAAACCAATTACAGGGTAAAAATGTAATAATAAGTAATACAAAATAAACAGATTAAACAAAATTGATAAACTATAGCTGTGTGTTGTGTACAATAATAAGAGAAACGAATGATCACATGAATATATCTGTGTAATGTACATCTGCAAGATGAAACATTAAATGTAGTGGTGAACGACGCAAGATGTCAGTACGTGCAGTGGGAAGTCGAAATGTCCAATGCTGACTGGAAGCAGGCCTCGGAACATGGAAAGGAATCCGGGAAAGTAGAGATGGCCCATCTACGTGGTTGTGGACAAGTAGCCATGCGAACCTAGCACAAGACAAATCTCGCCGCAAGTTTAATGAGGGCATATCAAGGCGTTCAAGTAAAGAATTTTGATCGATATCTATAGTGGGGTAGACATTGTCGAGCTTAAATGAGAGATATTTTAAAAATTTCCTATAGATGCGGTCGAGCTGGGAACGTTGGTTAGCGTAAAAGGGATACCAAATTAAACTAGCGTACTCAAGTTTGAAAATGATGAAGGCAAAATATAGCAACTTAATTGCTGCTACATCATGAAAAGTACTGCAAATTCTGAAAATAAAACCTAAAGTTCTGCTGGTAGATGAACAAGTTGTAGAAATATGCTCATTAAAATTGAAATTATAACAAAAAGTTACATCTAGATCTTTAACGGTATATTTTCGGGCAAGAGTGATGCCACTTAAAGTATATGAATTCTGAACATAGTTAATTTTGCGTGTATAGGATACAACGAAGCATTTTTCCACATTTATATTTAGTTTATTTAGGGAGCATCAGGATACAAGCAGATTAATATTACTTTGTAGTAAAATTAGATCATCAACTGAAGAAACTTCAGAGTATAGTTTAATGTCATCTGCATAAGCCAAAGCTGGACAGGTAAATGACAGTAACAATTCATTAATAAATAAATTGAATAATAGGGGACCCAAATTGGAACCCTGGGGGAATCCTGATGTTGCAGTAAATTCAAAAGATGAAAAACCGTTGTAGAAAACATTGCAGGGACGCTGTGATAAGTAAGATGATAAAAGTTGTAATAATGATGTCGTGGCACCAAATGAACTAATTTTTGATATTAGAAGCCCATGATCAATGGAATCGAAGGCACGAGAGAAATTACTATAGAAAACATCGGCTTGTCCTTGGCTATCGATAACTTCAGAGATATATTGGGAGAAGCAAGCTAAATTTGTAGTTGTAGAACGTCCCCGCAAAAATCCGTGTTGATTGGTTGAAATGATAGATTTGGTGTTATTTATAAGACAGTTATAGATTATTTTCTCGAATATTTTAGCGAAATTGTTTAAGATGGATATTGGACGATAATTTGATACAACAGATTTATCTCCTTTCTTGTGAACAGGAGTAATTCGCGTACGTTTCCATTGCTCTGGAAATGTAGAGGTTTTAATTGCTAAATTAATAATGGTAACTAGAGGTGCGGCCAAAGCAAATCTACAGTCCTTAATTAAGAACGCTGGAACTCTATCATCGCCACAGGATGTTTTATTTGGAAGTTGAGCCATTAAATGCATTACATCTTCTTCGGTTACATTTTGAATTGTGACGGATTGAGAATTATTGCAACTAGTAACATCATTACAATTAAATTGAGAGCTAGTGTTAAAGAATTTAAGAAATCTAGTGGCAAAAATATTTACGACATCTTGGGGCTTGTTGTATATAACATTATCGTCAGTTACGCTACCAGGTATCCGAGAATGACCCTGTTTTACATGAACATAATTCCAGAACTCATTAGGATTAGTTTTTATATTTCCTTCAACCTTCTTTAGATAGTCATTATAGGCAGTATGAATTTGAGTTTTGATTAAAGATCTCAATCTTTTAAATTCACAGAGATAAAATTGATTACCAGATTTTAGCCATTTCTTCCGGTAATGATCTTTAGTCCTTATGTTATATTTTATTTCATGGGTGAACCATAATGGAAAATTGGATGAAGAATATTTATATTTAGGGACAAATTTATCAAATGCATTGAACAAAATAGAATAGAATTCTTTAAGAGCGTTATCAACATCTTCAATTTCATTAACAGTTGACCAATTTAAGTTACTGATATGGTCGTATAATAGATTAAAATCAGCTTTACGAAAATTATAGCGAAAAGTATTTACATTTGGAAAATTAGCAGTTTTGGCTAGACTTAAACTTCGCAAGTGATTAGTAAGGCTGGATGGTAAGCATCTTCAGGAAGTAAGGGGATGTCACATTTGACAGTATTTAAAGTAGTGAAGTTAGAAAGGACAAGATCGAGTGTATTATCATTAAAGTTGCGTACAGAATTATATTGATCAAGATTTAGGATATCACAAAGATTAAGAAACGATGATGATTTTGAACATGTAGAAGCGGAGTTCAGAAGATTTGGAAGATTGAAATCGCCTATTAAAATGACATTTACATTTGATAAAACAATGTTTCTCAAAAGTTATTTATTTTTTATACTTTAGTTTCATTTATCGTAAATATAATCAATTTTACCGCATGAGCAAATAAAACAAATTACATTAACCTATTTGAAATTGTTTCACAATTTCAATAATTATCTTACTTTATCATTTTTAATTATATTACCCTTAAATTATTTATCTGCCATTAATGTAATTATAATACAGTAATAGAAATTCTTGGATCAATCGAAACTACTAAGTTACATGGAAGTAGTGCTAACTCAAAATTTTTAAAATGATTCAAAGAAATAGTAATATTTTTTGGGCATTAAAACCAATTTTTATAATTGGAAAATTATCGGGCTTATTCTCACTTGATTTTAATAATACAAAATTTACGACATTTAAATATTGTACACAGTTATCTGTTTATATTATATTTTCATTATATCTGCCCTATAAAATATGTACACAGAATAGTTTTTATGAAAAATTTGATGAATACACAAGAATTTTAGTTTATATTCAGTTGTTTGGATTATTTCTCACACAAATTTTCACTTTAAAAAATTCATATTTTCGTTCCAAGAAATTATTAAAACTTATTTTAAAACTTGACAATTTGGACAAAGCATATAATTTCATTAATTTTATGAAAACTTATGTACGCTTTAGAAAAATAATTAGTTGTTATGGCATTCTAAAATTGTTAAGTATATTAACAACATTAACATCATTTGTTATATTTCCGGACAGAATATATGAATATTTACAGTTTATAAGCTGTGTTGTTTTGGAAGCAATAATCGAATACCAACTAACATGTACATTGATCTTAATGAAATACAAATTTATCGCATTAAACGAATACCTTAGTATTGTTGATGCAATCCTGCTTATTAAAAAGAAAGAATTAATTCAAATTCTGTATATAATCGATTATTATAAAAAAATATGTCGTAAAATTTCATCTATATTTAGTATATATATAGTAATGAAATTTGTTCATTTTCTTTTGGAAGTAGAAATGACTTTATTCCAATGTGTATCGGGTACTAACAATGTTCCTTGGTCAATTATGTTAGCTTTTTGTTTAACAGGTTGGATGATAGCGTTTATACTAGGGCCAACATTTCTAATTCTTATATGTGAATTCTTAGTTAAAGAGGTATGTAGATATCATTTATACAATTACTTATATATTTACGACTCATTCTTATCAAGGTTTTACAAATAGTTTACTTTTGATTAAATTGAAAATTTGTTCTAATTTACAATTTATTTAACTTTTTAGGATAAAAGTAGGTTTAGAAATCTAAAGAAACATGTACATTTCATTAAATATTACATGTGAGGAAGACGTTTCGGATATATAATAACATCCATCATCAGTTTGTAAACAAGTTATTATTATCCTAAAATTTAATATATTTCAAAGATTTATTTAATTACTTAAATTTACATTATTACATACTGTAGATATAACATCATTACATTTAGTTTACAATTATGATGATTTCTCTTCTTTTAAATATGTACATTCATATATGCACAGCTACTGTTGTTGATTGTTCTTTAGTGAGTTTACAGGGATATATTTTTGATTCCTTGAAAAAAAAAACAAAAGTTGATCAAGACACATTCATAGTTGCGCTAGAGAAGTAAACATAAACCAAATTTTTACAAATATAGCAGAGCTCATGAAATGCTTGATTAAGTCAAAAGTCATATTTTAGACAAATATACATAAAATAATTAACAAATTAATAATTTTATCCACAACTGTCAAATAATATACCCATAATTCAATCGTTTTTTTTTATCAATTAATGACCATACTGTTGCTAATTATATAAAATTGACAGTTCGATGGCATAATATTCAATCGTTATGTAAAATTTAAATCTTAACTGTCAACAGAGTAAACACAAAATTACTTTTACATATTTATTTCTACACAAAGCCCATATGAAACTGTTTTCTGTTCTGATTAGAATTCTTGTGTACATTTTTATGAACTTAAAGCATTGAAATCAAAAGCTTTTGTATGCTACATACGTCAATTTTCTGATTTTGTAGTGTAGTTTAGCCAAAAATAAATTCTGTCATTTACGTGATCTGCTTTGATTGTTTGATTTTCAAAATGTATTTTGCTTTAGCTGCAGAAAAAGAAGATATGTATATATATATATATATATATATATATATATATATATATATATATATATATATAAAGACAGCGGCGTAGCTAGGACCCTCTTTGGAGGTCCCCAAAATTCCTTTGAGCGCCTGCAAAAAATATAATTTATCCAACACCGTGTAATTATAGCGGTATAAGTATGCTGTTTTTGATAAATAAAGTAGGTCATAAGTAACTAGTGAGCTAAATATATTAGCTCACTGTTTTTTTGTTCGTATCATAGTAACTACGTTACAAAACCTTCTCTACACTATTTTGTTCCTAAATGTCATTTCGAAATTCTATCTGTCAAAAATCTTATATGTATTTTATATCAATTATTAAAATGTGTTGGATCAAATGTTGTATGGCACACGTGTGTTAATTACCTAAGTCACTTAAAAAAATACTTAAACTTTTCCCATGTGACTTATCTGTAATGTAACACACTTGTACCATAAATAACTATTATTATTTTTTGTAATGTTGAAAATAATATAGTTACATATTTTATCAATAGATGTCTTACTGGAACTGTTTCACAACAAATTAAAAACGTAAATTTCGAAAAAATCTGATTTTATACGACTCGGACAACACATACTATTTTATTTTGTGAATGATAAGGCCTATCTTTGCCTGGTCATCGAGAAAGCGGGAAATGCGGAGTTATAACAGAAGTAACAATACCTTAGCTGACTTCTACGGAACCTATATATTTATTTTTTAATTTTTGGAGGGAACTTTTTTAGAAAGAATAGAATATTTGAAAATATTTCACTCAGAATTTAATAAAATTTAATAAATCGTTCTGTAAATGCTACACATTTGATTCCAGCAACACAGAATGAACTAATTAAATTTAACGTACGAATATACAAATACCCCATCTTTGTATATGATACGCGGGAAATATCACGGCAAGAACAAATGAGTATTTGTGTGTGGTATGTTGATAAAAGAAATATAATACAAGGAAGATTTTTGGGATTTGAACGTATAGTTGAATTGAATGTTCGTGGTTTATGTGACTTAGTAATAAAAAAAACAGATTGTTTTTGATATAAATTTGAATTCCTTTATGTGTATTGGACATAAATACATTATTGGGATTATTGGGATACACTAGAGACTTTAAGTCAATTAGTGCTACCAGATGGATGTGTCAAATTCGTGGTATTAAAGCAGTTTTTGTTACTTATCTCTCATAAAATATTTAAAAAATTAATAGTATAGTAAAAGAATTCAGTGGTCTGGCGTATTTTTATTTTTATCAAAATTTTCAACGATCTAGTAATCTTTGAATTGTTATTCAGTACAACAAAAATAATTAACAATGTACTGCAGGCAGAGAATATGGACATATAAGATAATGCTAGAAATTCAATTTTAAAAACAATAAAAACATATCCCGAAAATATTGAAGAATTGTGGGCCAGAGCAATTAGCATAGCAGGAGAACTCGATATAGACTTATGCCAATCAGAAAAACGAAGCAATTTATGTCTATACGCCAGCAAGGAACTTATGTAAACGTCACTACAAGAGACACATGCAGTAAACGATAATGAAATAAGTACCCTCAGAATTAATACTTATTATCCAATTATTGACAAGTTTCTAGTTGAATTACGCAGAATATTCAGCGAAAATAATATAAGCAATCAATTGCTTGTCTCCCAGATCACCTAATTTGATGACAAAAGAATTACTAGAGCCTTTCTGCATTATAATATATATATATATATATATATATATATATATATATATATATATATATATATGTATATAATATATTATAATGTCAGAAATTGATGTTATCTGAAAAATTTTAACTGCATATTCTCAAAATCTAATATCTAATAACCTATATATTCTTACGCGTAAATTTCGGTTTAGTATCATTTCGTGTTCATATTTCATGTCCATTTCGATTTGTCACCTAAAATATTTACATCGTCATTTTGAATCACATTTTAGTTCAAAAAAATCACACCTTAATGTGACGTAGTTCATCTTATTACTGTTATTTCATTGTCATATATTCCCATTTCACTCATTTACTTCTATCTTTTTACTTCATCTTTCACATTGTTTGGATACGTTCATTTAGCTTCATTTAGTTATTTCTGACCCTTAGAATTTGATTTCAAGATGTTTATATTAAGATTAGTATACCTATTTTGTTGTTGTCACCAATCGTATGTAGCTAGTTTTCTTAAAATTCTTTGTAATTTTTATTACCGTAAAGCGAATGTAGCCTCTGGTTGCCTATCCTGTTCTTTAAGTATCCCTTGGGTTAGGCCACTACCAGAACTCGTGAGCAACCCAGGTTTACGACGAGACACCTTGATAATATTTATTAATTGAACTGAAAACTAATTATTGATAGCCTTGGCTTGTCGAGCCTTAACTTAGGTCAGTTGTTGAAGGACGGTTGCGGTGTTAGAAATTGTTGCAAGAACAGTTATTTTACTTTGGAGAATTTTTCTTAGCGATTTTTTTGAAGAAAGATTAACTACCCTTTTGGGGATTATTTTGTGAAGTTTCATTTTGGAATTTAAAAATCCTACGAGCATTGTTCCCGGATTAATTACACCAGCCGAAAACTTCTGAAAAAAATAATTAAAACCGCCCTCCATCTAAGGTGAATATTCTTCAATATTAGTCCTCAATCTCCTTAATTTGGAATGTGAGTCTTTTAGCGTATGTAAATATTGAAGATATTTGTGAGCTGTCAAAATTTTGAATTTTATACCATGAAGGTAGGGTCCAAATTATTTATTTGGCCACACTGCGGATAAAGGTATCTTTTCGGTAGTGTGGTATTTTAGTTCAGTGTCGTTCAAAGTTCTGTTTGCGTATACAATAGGAAGGTCTGATAGGACCTTGAAATAGTACGGCCCCTATACCATATTTACTTGCGTCTATTGTTAAGTTAAAGGGTTTTGTAAAGTCTGGGTACTGAAGTATTGTTTCGTTCATCAGTAAATTTTTACAAGTGCTAAAACCGTGAATGTATTTGGGTTCATTGTACTTTATCGTTGCATCTTGCTTTAAATATTTCGTTAAAGGTTTGGCGAGTTGAGCAAAATTAGTATGCTAAAAGTCCTAAAAATGCTTTATTTATTTTTTGTGGTCTTACGTAAAGGGTAGTTTTTAATTGCATAGATTTTGCAGACATGCAACTACTGTGCGTAAAAATTTTGATTAGTCCGGCTGTATTTGTAGGTTTAACTGTTTTAATCTATTAGAAATTGTTCTCAAATTTTGTATATATTCCTGAAAGGATGTAATGAAAACAATGGCAGCGTCGAAGTAAAGACAAATTTCGTTAACTAAATTTCGAAGAATGTTATTCATTCGCTCTCTGGAAATTATTGGGTCCGTTGATAAGCCCAAATGGCATACTTAAAAATTCATAATTTCTGTTTTCTGTGCCGAAGGCCGTTTCATTATCGTCGAAAAGTTTTGGCATCTACCTAAGTTATCATGCAATAAGTTTGCATTCGGTATCGGGTATTTATCGCCCATTGTCTTATCATTCAATTTTCTGTAGTCAATAACCTATCTCCATTTCTTTCTTCTTAAAACATCTAATTTTTTTAGGACGACTATAGGGGGATGATTAGGGCGAATGATGTTTTATCCGAGCATTTTGTTGATTTGAGAGTGGACTTCTTTTCGAAATATTTCGGGGTATACATAGTTTTGTTACCCCAAGTTTCTCTTCCTCGTTGATATGTTCCGTTCTTATTTTATCTATGTTAAGTTTATTTGGTATTTCATTTTGAGAATAATTTAGATTGTTAATTTAGAAATTGTTTAATTCTTGTACTTGTACATAATTTACAGTCTATAATTTATTTTTTTGGCCCCAATTTTTAATAGGGTAGATTATTTTCTAATTTTGAGTTTTTGCAATTCCTTTTGTATTTAATAAATTATTGAATTTAATTTCTTGTATTAACACTTCGCCATTTACGATATTATTTACAAAGATTTCTCCTATTTTTTCAGATTTAGGAGGAATTTTGCTATTCTTGATTTTGGAATGATTTTGTGATAATGAATTTTGATTTCTTGTTTGTCGGTTGTCAGATTAATATTTGCACTTAATATTTTAAAGTTATCTAATCTTAAAAGTATTAAAAAAAAATCTGTAGAAACTAAATAGATGATACTTCAAAAGTGTGTCTGGTGAATTTCACAATTTTGAGGCGGGAATTGCAATACTAGCATTTTCTAAAGAAGTTCCATGAGCAGTAGTGATATAGAATGGATCATTTTGAATTTTGTATTTATAATATTTATTAACTATATCTGGGTTAATGAAAGATCGTATACTTGCTGTATCTATCAAAGTTTTTAAATTTAGTTCAGGTAAAATAATAAATGGTAATTCACTGTAGTTGTGAATTACATTTACTAATACGATATTAGTTCCGAGGCTATTATTGGAAATAACTCGTTTTCTTTGTTTTAATCTGGAGGAGTTATAAACTCAGAATTTGTTTCATCTTGTACGTAATATTCGTAAATTTGTTCGTTGTCCGGTTTTATATATTCTTTTTCTGTGTTATGCAGTTCTTTCGCAATATAATGGGGTCTGTGTTAAGTGTGAAATAATTGTTGTGGACGATTAGGGTCAGCTGATTCGGTTTGGTGTATTGATTGTTGATTAGTTGTTCGTAGGTTTAGTAAATTTAGTGCTTCTAATTGAATGTCGTTTGTTAACATGTTCATTACTGTGTTTATGTCTTTCGGATCTTGTGTTCTCATAAGGTGTAATTTTGAAAATATTCTATTTGGACAGGTTTAGCCAACCCGATACAGTGTATACTGATGTATGAAATTTGCAAATTTAAAAGGTCTTGTACACTATTAAAAAATTCAAAAGCTGATTCTTTGCCTTGGCGTAATTCGGTTATTTCAATATTTAGGGTATACAAGTCGCGTTTTTCGGATTATAAAAATTATAAAAAAAAATTAAAAAGCAATCTCAGCAGAATGGACCTTGGTAACTATGTTATATTTTCGTTAGAAATCAGATAGCCATGGAAATAAAAGAAAATATCGATATGTCAGTTGTAATAGTTAATGATATGTCGTTGTAGATAATTATATATTTTTTTGTACTCACTACCTAGAAAGTAATGTTTCCCGCAGCCAACTCACCATCAGAAAGGCCATATTCCCGCTATTGTTTTACTTTCGCGCACTAGTGTCTCCACGGAAACTACTTTGATTGATTAGCTAAAAAATTGTTATTATATTTTTAATTTTTTAGCACATTACAACAAATTTAATATAAGAACAAGATAATTGAGCACAATTAGGTAAAAGAATGAAAATTAACTAAATTAAATTAGAAATTTCATTGCTAATTTTGACATTTTAATACTACAGAACAATAGCATACAGTCCATAGCAACGAATGTTTATTCGCTTTGTTGATGAATAAATGACAGTTTTACATTTTTATTAATTACGTTTTATAATTAATTCGTTCGTTACAAAAAATCTCGGACAATACTTAAGCGAAAATACCTTCCGTGCATTCGCCTAAATGAAAACTAAAGCTCATGCACGAAAGTTCATGTTTCCGCATTTGTATTGTAAATAAGTATTGTAACATTGGTACATTATTTAAGAAAGAAAATCAAAATTCAACTTAACTAATATTAAAATACAGAGAGTAAGAAGAATCAATAATACTTCACTAAAGTGCACATGAATATTTTTTTTTATTTCCATGGCTGTCTTATTTTTACAGAAAGTATTATATTTTATATAAAGTATATCTCGTATTGCAAACGAACTGTTGCATCAATTATATGATGTAGAATTTAATTTTGAACAACTTTGTACTTTGCTTGAAATCAGGAGAGAGATTATCCGCAATTTTTTGAATGTTAAAGTCCTATGTTCCGCGTTTCGTTGCATACACTGTATATATTATAGCATGCATGTTTGATTTTTTAGACCCACTATTTATGTAGCATAGATATCTAAATTATACGTATGTATTGTCTAATATGCAGAGCGCCTGCAAATCTCCAAGCCTGACTACGCCACTGGGTAATTATATTTTAACAATGTTAAATAATGAACTGCTGTTACAAGATAGCGATTTAAATAAAAACTTTTTACGCTTTTCCAATAACTGTTTTGAAAAATTACTGTCTGGTAGTGAAGAAAAAATATTTTATATTATGTGAGAAAACGAGACACAAATTGAAGTGTCATGGTCACAATGTTACAAATATAACCAACGAAACAAAGTTACTTGATGTGATACTGTGCGCATATCTACTACGCATAATTTGCACAAATAGTTCTATTATTTCATTGACATCAGAAATTGAAGTAAATATTGAAGAAAATATTTATATGATACGTTTAATAAATTACTTTGTTAAAAATTGACATTAAAAATGTACACAAAAAATTAAACGTGTCATATGGGCATATGGTTTAAGCTAAAGTTACACAATTTTGTTATTTTTATACTTTTCTTTTCATTCTAAGCTTAAACTGTAGCTAAATAACACTAGAAATAATTGTATTGCGTTAGGTATGCTGTGAGATAGTGATGCTAGATGTTATTTATCTGTCAAAGTGTGATAATGTATTTGTTTATAATAAATATATATTTTATGTTTTAGTTGTGGATAAAGTACAGTATTCTATTCGTATGTAATGGCTATGACTCATTCGAATAATTTACAACAGTTGCTATCGCTTATGTTGGCAAACTTTAATCTCATAAGTAAAAGCACACATTACGTGCTCATTGGATAATATACTATTAAATGCATGTTTCATATTAATTATTTCATGATTATTTTTTCAGACAGAATATTCGTTTGATGTTATATATAAACTACGATATAAATACAAACATGTACACGAGCTACGTGCTTTAGTAAGTATATACCATTTCTTTAATATGAGTACAACATTTCATAATTATAAATTATGTAATATAGTCATTTTCTCGACACTGCTATGTTAAAGTAATGAATAAATAGCCAATAGTTACTTAATTTATTAAAGACAATAAATAGTCCATAAGGGCGTTGGTGTGCGAGCCTTTCAAGACGCAAAGAGTAAAAAAGAAAAATTAAATATTTTATTTTAGGCTAAACAATCTCTTAATATAGATAATTAAATATTTTTTTATAAATAAAAACAAATACACAAATTTAGCTCCGTTTCGTTGTAAATTTCATCAACTTAAGAAGTTTCTCTTACTACGGCTCGAAAAATTTGCGTCCAAATTAGCTAAGGATGCATTGCAAATGGGTAGTGGATAGATGATGGAGGCTTACACTTACTTGTTGGATTAGTGCGGCCGCACTGCGCGATCAAAATTAAAATTAAAACAACTCATTTACGTTAAATAATTTATTTTCTTTTTTGAATCAGTATGTTACCTGCGAATTAATCCAATTATTATCCAGTTATTGAAAAACTAAGTTTAATATAAGTACTCTTTAAAAATTCAAATTGTCATTATCAAAATTATAAAAAATAATTAACTAATAATGATAATAGAAAATTCCTACTTTAGTTTATTTTTACGTAAAGTTGAAGACCTCGTATCAAGACTTAAATGAAATTTAATTAAATTTCATTCGCCTGAATTTATGTCACAACAGATTTAGTATGAGAATCATCTTTATTTATAGAAAACAATGTTTTTGAACAATTTAGTTCCCAGACATGAGTTTGTATTTTTAAACTCATCATAGTGTAACAATTTTATGTTATGTCAGTTTCATTAGTATCTTGCGAATAATATAAGTCAAATCGCCATACCCTCGACAGACGACGCTTTACCACATATGGAAATATTATACACTTAGATTTCATAAATTTCTTTATGATATTCATACTTACGTGGATTAGTACATGAGTTAGGTGTTTGTTTAAATATGCTCGGATGTACCAATCTGTGCGGGATAACAGGGATGGATACCCAGGATATCGAGTATGGATGATGGAACAGTTGGTGAGGTTGTAAATCTCACTTTCACACAACCACGCGAAAAATACTTATTTATTTACACACAGCACAACCAAAACTATACAAATAACAGATATAACAAATGTAAATGCAGTACAACAATGGATTGTTGCGGACCGATACAAAACAACTTTGGTGCAACAACGCCGGAACCGAACAGACTTGTACAAAAAATTCGCTAGCGACAGCGCCACTAACAATAAACTACAAAAAATACAGAGAAGCGTATATGGCGTTGACATTGGCAAATATGTGTTGTACCTTTGACAATATACGGAGCTGACAACAATTAAAATCTCAAACATACTGCCCAGCTAGTCGAGAAGCGACTAAACTAAACAATTAACATGGAAGAACAATGAAACTTAAGTAAGCAAGATCGTGTGGACATCAGGCCGACTGGGAATGAGCTGGACTGCCCACCGTAGAACGACGCAGCAGTGGCGACGGCGGCGCGGCGAGTCTCTGCTTGGCTGAGGGGATGACGTCATTCTCGATCGGCAGAGGGCTTAGCCGGGAGATAGGGCGGCGAAGCTCTGAAGTGGCAGTCTTGACGGTGACTACCCTGACGAGGCCGTGTGCCCCTGGATGCAGCTCAGTCACTCGGCCCAGTGCCCATCTACCTGGAGGCAGCTGCGGGTGGTGAACCAGCACTAACTGGCCCACACTGAAGTTGGATCTTTCCCCGCGCCAGCGGGGACGTTGTTGCAGCTGGTGCAGGTACTGCGTTGACCACTTCTTCCAGAAGTGCTGTGTGAGTCGTTGAACGAGCCGCCAGCGGGTCGCCAGGTCGCTGGGCTCGTCATGGGAACCTGGTTCTGGAACGGTCAGCAATGATTAACCAACCAGGAAGTGCGCTGGGGTCAGCGCAGATAGGTCCGCAGTGTCCGACGAAGACGGCGTCAGCGGACGGGAATTCAGGCAGGCCTCTACCTGAGCCAGTACTGTAGATAGCTCCTCATACGTGAGGGTCGTCTCACCAATGGTTTTGCGGAGGAGACTCTTCACTGATTTGACTCCGGCCTCCCACAGGCCGCCGAAGTGCGGTGCAGACGGTGGAATGAAGCTCCAACGTATGCCGGAATCGAACAGGGTAGAAGCTACTTCGTGGTAGAACAGCGACGCCTGATGGAACATGGAGCGCAGCTCTGCGCTGGCACCGACGAACGTCGTGCCGTTGTCGGAAAGCAGCTCGCTGCACACTCCTCGGCGTGCAACGAACCGACGGAAGGCCGCCAGGAAGGCCTTGGTCGTTAAGTCGCTCACGACCTCCAGGTGAAGCGCCTTGGTGGAGTGTCGCCCACGACCTGGAGACGGGCGGCACTGGATGGGTCCTGCGTAATCTACTCCTGAACGCAGGAAAGGGCGGCTGGGAGTCACTCTGGCAGCTGGCAGGTTTCCCATGAGTCTGGATCTCTGCAAGGGATGCAAGTTCGGAGCAGCTTCTTTGTTAGGGCTCGCCCTTGGAGGATCCAGACGTGCTTCTGGAGGAGTGAGTGAGTTAATGCTAAGCCAGCGTGGAGGGCTAATGCGTGCCAATGTGGGACATGTAGCTGGCTTAGCGGAGATGACCTTGGAAGGATAGGCGGGTGTCTTTCAAATCGGGAAGTCCGGAATTCTCGAGTCTACCGCCCACGCATAGCATGCCGTGAGCGTTGAGAAATGGGTTTAGACTCACGAGAGGCGAAGTCCTTGGAATGGGTCTAGCGCTTTTCAGTTGCGCTATTTCAGTGGCAAACTTCTCTCTCTGGCGTTGCAAATCAGATCAGACGGACTCTCGCAGCAGTTAGTTCGAATGTGGTTAAGAAGCCGGTGCTTGTCTCTTGCTCTCGATCTTCCAGACCTGCATGTCTGGAAATTCTTCCTCTCTTGTCGCAGCGGCGGGCGAATCTCATGCACTGGGCTGTTACGCGGAGCGTGCGTGACAGGGAGGAATACCGCGCTAACAGAGCGAACTCTTCTTCGACCTGGACCGGTATGGAGCGGGTTTTCTGGACAGCTTCTTCACCTGGTGAATCGGGTAGCTCTTGTGTTGCGGTCGGCCAATTCTGAGTCGCGTCAGAAAGCCATGGAGGACCGTTCCACCACAGGCTCGAGGTGGAGAGTATTTGCGGAGTAGCACCGCGGGAGGCGACGTCGTCAGGATTCTCTTCACCGGAGATGTGGCGGAGATTGTGAGCCAGGTCCTCCTCTACACGGCAATGTAGAGAGGACACGGGAGATGCACCGTCCTCGTCGACGGCTCCGAACAGGACCCAACCTAGAGCTGTGTTGATGGCTACCACCTTGGAGCCTGGGACTGGATACACTCCTGGACGGAGTAGAGGGCCAAAAACGTCGGCTCCAAGCAGTAGGCCAACCTTCTGGTCTCGGTGATAGCATGGATCGGCCAGCTCGAGGTGCAGCAGCAGCTGCGGATCTAAGGGACGGACTCTCCGTTGTGGAACGTGAGCCGTCAGACGTGGAAGCACGTAGGCGGATACCTGGTGCTCGGCACCAGGTGCTGCTCTGGATCGGAAGACGACTTCCACTTGTGAGGAGGCCGTGGCAGAGTGCGAGACCCCGACGCCGACGATCTTGACGTGGGAGCGCCGCCTGACTAGACCAGGACATTGCACAATGTCTTCGGAGACGAAAGACACCTCGGACCCAGTGTCGAGGAGCGAGCGTGTCTGTACGCGCTGTCCGCTGGGCGAACAGATGGTGACCAGCGCTGTGGTCAGGAGAACCATGGCACGGTATGTGCCCTGGTGCGTGGGGTGACTAGAGACCGTGGAGGTAAGGAGAGCAGCAGCTCTTTCTGGAGGACTGGCCGAACCTGTAACAGAACTGGATGGGAAAGCGTCGTGCAGCAGCGTGTTGTGCGTCTGGCTACACTTGGAGCACGTCTTCGTGGATCTGCATGCGTTACGCTGGTGGGAACCCAGGCAGTTGAAGCAGAGCCGAAGTCGTTTGACCTCGGACAGGCGCTCTTGTGGAGACTTCCCCCGGAACGATGAGCAGGAGAAGTTGGAGTGCGAGTCTCCACAGAACACGCAGTTCGTGTTCTTGACGCTTGCAGAGACCTGGTGTGAGTGAAGTGGCGCAGCCTTCGCGTTGGATGCCGTTATGGAGCGGGCAGGTGGGCTCAGCGGGGCCGACATCTCTAATGCGCGGATACGCATCTCGAAGAAGGCCTCGACCTGCTTGAGTGTCGGCTGTTCCAACTTGTAGTCGGGGTTCACCAACGTTTGAGTCGCATCTACGGAAGCGAGATGCAACTCCCATGCTCGGCGGGATGCGGAGTCTATGCGACGGAGGAGTAAGAACACGATGACGTCGTCTCACTTGTCTACAGGTCGCCCTAGCTGCTCGAGCGATCTTATCTCTTCCCGTGCTCGGTCGATCAGGGCCCGCAGGTCGCGTGCGGACTCTTTCGATACCTGGGGCAGGTCGAACAGTGCCGACAGGTGAGCACTTACCAGAACCCGACTGTTCCGGTACCTGGCGCAGACGGCGTCCCAGGCTCCCTGGAAGTTCGTTGCCTTGGTGGCCATGGTACTCACTAGGAGTGCGGCTTCACCTTTCAGTGCTGCCTTGAGGAGGAGCAGCTTCTGGACGTCGGGAACATCGTCACGGTCTATCACGAGACCCTGAAAGGCGTTGTGGAATGCCTCCCATTCCAAGTATGACCCGGAGAACTCCGGCAGGTTTACCTTAGGTAGAGGCGGAAGGGAAGCCTTTGGCGGTTGAACTGGAGCGACAACAGGAGCTGGCGGAGGTGGCGAAGGACGGAGGGCCTCCAGGATAGCGACACCCGTCAAGTACAAGAGCTCTGTGGCGGAGAAGTTATCTTCAACGAAGTACTCCGTAGCTTCTGAGCCCTTTTCTGCTCTCAGAGAGTGGTGGTTAGTCAGTTAGTCCTTCCAATGTCTCTGTAGGTTGGCGAGCGCGCTGTCGGTCAGCTTGCTTGTAGGTGTTATTTCTTCTTTCGACAGCTGCGTACGGAGTGCCAGCGGTAACTTCCGGATCTGTTCCGTCAACTCTTGCTGGTGGCGCAACACTTCAGCCATTGTTGAACCTGGTGAAGGTTACGGACGCGAAAACGGAACTGTTTGGCGATGACTTCGAAGTTATTGTGATTCTACACGCAGGTTTGCGAGGTTAGAATTAACAAAGGATGGGTGGATGACACTGGATTAGGATTTGACAGGCTGTGCACATGGACAAGGATTTGACAGGTTTTACACGTGGTTTTAAGGGTGGAAACAACTCGGATAATCCGGATAGTATCCGGCTCGAAGGACCAAAAAATGTGCGGGATAACAGGGATGGATACCCAGGATATCGAGTATGGATGATGGAACAGTTGGTGAGGTTGTAAATCTCACTTTCACACAACCACGCGAAAAACACTTATTTATTTACACACAGCACAACCAAAACTATACAAATAACAGATATAACAAATGTAAATGCAGTACAACAATGGATTGTTGCGGACCGATACAAAACAACTTTGGCGCAACAACGCCGGAACCGAACAGACTTGTACAAAAAATTCGCTAGCGACAGCGCCACTAACAATAAACTACAAAAAATACAGAGAGGCGTTGACATTGGCAAATATGTGTTGTATCTTTGACAATATACGGAGCTGACAACAATTAAAATCTCAAACAGAATCAAATAGTTTAGCTATCAGGAATATCTATTCCAATAACATAGTTTAAAAACCATATCTTTTCCAGCTGTTATTAAAGACTTTAACATAAAGTTGATTATTAGTTATGTTCTAAAGTCATACTTAAAGTTGCTAAATTATAGTATTATCACAACACATATCAATTACAATATTCCGTAGTAAAATACGCCCGATGTAAATAAGACACTAGATTTTAACTAAACTAAATTTACCTACTTCACGCTAGAATAAGTGACACAATATTATGTTTGCTGATGGTACTGCTAATTTAAATAAATAATATATATATATATATATATATATATATATATATATATATATATATATATATATATATATATAAATAACACAGAATATAATGTTTTTAGTAGATATATTGACATGCACAAAAATACTCAAAGGATCATCCGCACGCCCATGGACTCTACGTCCTGGCGCCTTTGCCAAACTGCAGAACCCCTTGAAAGGACAAAACTTCGAGACGATGATTGTGCACATGCATTTTAATATACATTTTTCTAGAAGATTCGATGATCACAAGCTTGGATCGTGGGCCTTCCTCAAAACACCATAGATCTGAAATAGTGAAGAGGGAATTTTTTGTACATAACCTGAGACAGAATTTACACTCGGGGAGTCAGAGCCAGGACTCCACTATGCTTGACATGTCCGAGGTAGTTTTGCCTGGTCTCTTGAACTCCAATTCTTCCTTTCTGACTTTGTTCAATGGTTCTGCCAGGAATGAGTCAACACCTTCCTTTCTGACTTTATTCAATGGCCAGGAATAAGTCAGTACCTTCCTTACTGACTTTTTTCAATGGCTTTACCAGTAATAAGTCAGCTTCTTCCTTACTGACTTTGTTCAATGGCTCTGCCAGGAATGAGTCAGCATTTTCCTTATTATTGGCTTTGTTCAATGGCTCTGCCAGGAATAAGTCAGCACCTTTCACTTTGACATTGGATCAGAAATTACTTCGGACATGCAATTTATTCGGTATTTTTCTGTACAGGATCACAAGTTATACCATTTCAACGCTGACGAACACAGATAGGCATTGATTTGCAAACTGTATAGTTTAATGTAAAGAAATATTAATTGTAGTTGTCTCGATGTTATCTTATTGTTTTCCGATCTAATATTGGTTGTCTAGCAATTTTAAGTTTACTCAACCACCACAGATTTGCCAGCTCAGCTGGGTGTCTGCCTCAAACTCTAATATCAAGAATTATTTCTGATCACTTTGACTGTATGCTCGCCGTGGCCGGTTCATGATTACTGTGTGCTCTTAGGGCCGGTAGAACCATGATCTCATAGGCCGGTCGTTGCAATTCAGACTATCTATAAAAATATATATAATAGCCCTCTGGCAAAACAGAGCAACCTATAAACAAAAGACTTCAGAGCATTGGCTTGCTGACTCTGTAATAAACGAAAAAACTCAAGCAAACCACAACACAGAATTACAATTGTAACTGACATCCAATAAAAGTTTGGTCGTAGTCACTCAATTTTACCATAAATGGTTATAATAACTCCTTGTGACAACTCCTTATCAAATTGTCTCTCTACAAGAGAGGGTAATATTCCACAGTATTATATGACCAATTGATTAAATAACGCACATTATCAATAAATATATAAGATCAGATATTTTGTCTGTCTTTTGGATTGAATATCATTCTTTTATTTGTTCAATGGCAATTTTATCAAATACCTGTTCAGATGCCTCCACCCTTAACAGCTACTCTGTATTACGACGATGAAGGGTTACTTATTTAAATAAACACAATGCAGGGTATGCTAAACATCTCACAAGACGGTTTTTGGCCAATTATACATAGTTAGGAGGTAGGTACAGTTTCACATTAAAAAATTATATTCGTCATGAACCCAATTTTCAAAAATATACCTCAAATATTATGTCTTTAAACTATTTATGGAACAAAATTATAAATATGATTTATTATTAAAATATACAACGGGTTATCTTCTAAACGGTTAATAGACAGCGGCTATTAAATGCTCTTCCAAAATTGCAAGCGTCGCGGGTAGATAGAATTTTCAAACTGGACTCATTCGTTCGCTAGACTCCTGGCGACAAACTAGGTGTATAGGGAAGCTCGCAGCGAGCAGTGCGGCTACTACCATCTGCATACATATGACAAATACTTACCCTACCTTCCAACCTAACAAAATCGGACCACTTCAATTGTTTTTGTATACTGTACAGCGTACAGTTAATATACGCAATTAAATATCAAACGAAATTACCTGAAAGTGAAGTTGGGTCAAAATTACATGAAGAGCCTCGTTTAGAGTAATTACAACAATGTACTATCGGAAAAATAATTATAATCAGTCGGAAATAAACATCAAAAATATCTTTTACAACAACAAACTCACCTGAACATTTCTCTTTAACATACGTAAAAACAAAGGTATGTTACAGAATGTAATTTTTGGTAACATAAATATGCAGGGTGTCCGTTTTAAGAGGCTAACCATTGGGTTCTCAGGAATCATAAGAGATACGAAGTCGGTTAAATTGGAGTAAATTTGCTGCATTAGTTGGCAATTTTAATCATATATTTGTTTTCCCGAAAAAATGCATAGATCAGATATGAGCAAAAAACTGATTTTGGCAAATTTACTTTTTGACTTATAATAAATTACAAACTTCAGAAGTATGGTTTGTTTGATGCATTGTAAAACCAGTGGCGGATGCAGACATGATCCTTGTAGGGAGATATAAAAATAAATATGTTTTGTATACCTAATAATCAAACAGTGTACTTCAAAAGAAAATTAAATCCAAACTTAAAGGCCTTGGTGGCGACTTAATTTATTATAACATACCAATAGGATATTAAAAAAAATTAATACTCTAAAATTCAAACTTCTTGGTTTTCTGGTGAGTTCATTTATAATAACTTCCAATGAAATGTGTTGTGTTCGATGGATTGATAGCATTGTTAATCCATTTAATCTTATTTGTGATGTTGTGTTCCTCAGATATGTTTTGATTCTTGAAGTTGAAAATGTCCTCTCTGGTGTTAGCCTTAAAAGAACATTTTTACGTTTTGGCGAATTAAAAAAAATCATATAGTCTTTCGATAATACCAAGGCAATTTCGTATTTCTAGAATCTCGAAAGCATTTGAAATTGCTAAGAACATTCGGAAATGTTCGGCGAACTACTGCTTGGATTCCATTAATTGCTCCTTGCCATACTAAGTTGTTTAGATCCAATCCAAAATTTTCGAGACTACTTAATATTGTTCTAGATAGATGATTCTCTCCAGTTAAATTTTCAGCTGGAACAAATTGTAGAAAATCTTCATATAGTTTATTTTTACTAATATATCTGACGCATAAGGTTATAATAATAATAATTATTATTATTATTTTGCGTAAATATATACATATTTGAACAAAATTGATTGGATGTAGATATATTTGAAGTACAAAAAATATGAAAGATATAATGTAGATACATAATATAAATTATAATATTTCGTACATTGATATACACAATATGAAAATATTAGATTAATTAGACGTGGAATAAACTATTAACAAAATCTAGCGATAAGAGTTAGAGCACAATAAAATATAACGATTTAAATAGAAAACATCAAATAATGAAACAGAAATTTAATACTTTAAATATAAATGAAGTAATATGACAAATGATGGTATTTATTATGATTTTTACATTTCTTCAACAAATTTTCTTTCTTTCAATGCCAGATCGGTGAAATGAAAAATATCATTTCATTTTTTGAGGCTTGTTATGTTGAGGATGGATTTAAGCAAGGTCGTTTTGTCATAGAAAAAAAATATATGACCACTCAGGTAGCAATTTCTTAAAGATTTATGAAGAAGACACTCGAAAAATAATTGAAAAATATCATCGAAATTGTTCAAATTACAGAAAGAGCAAACACTTTCTGCATTAAATTCATATATAGTTTTATTATGGTATATTTTAGATTTGGGGGTTCTTGATATTCTAACTTGAGTAATGAATCTTAAATAATTTATTTTTAATTTGTATTTTAAATATGGTTCTGTTCCCAAGCTTGTTTTTAATGATTTGTAAATCAGGTGATGAGATGAATTTCTCATTTTTTCTGTATCTAGTGCTATATATTTAAGCTCGAAGTTATTGATAATCACATTCAACTTGCTTTTAATATATGCGGCGTTTTGAGATTCCTATATATGTTCAAAGTTTAAATCAAAAAGAAAGTTTTTAACTTGATTTACCCAGTTATGTTTATGGTTTATTTCATTGGTGTTATTAGACAGATTTAAAACACGATTATAGCACAGTTTTGGCAGACGATTATCTGGCATATTTAGTATTTTTATCCCCCAATTAAGCATTACTTTGAACACAAAATGACTCATAGGTTATCTGCCTGTTTCGTACCTGACCAACCAATTTGCAGTGTTTTTGGCCAGTTATACAGCGACTTGAAGAATGTCATTTGAATTATTTCTATATCCTGCAAGTATCTGAAGGCCCATACTTCTGCAGCATAGAGAATTGTACTTAATACTGTTAAATCGAAAAGTAAACATTTATATTCCCATGAATTAGATCTGCTGTTTATAAATGTCTGTCGTGGAAAATGTAATGCCGTAATTGCTTTTTGCTTAGAGAAGTAGAGGTGTTCTTTGAATATTCCGCTGCATGGAAAGAACAGGCCTAAATATTGAAATTTGTTTACTATTTCTATTCTTTGTTTTTCGAAGTAGAATTGTGTACCTTCATATTTTTAAACTGTCCACTTAAATTAAAAATCATAATTTTTGATTTATTTGTGTTTAGTTTTAGACCATTTGTTGCACACTATTCTTCTAAAGTTGTTAATTTTTCTTGGATGTCTCTTTTAGAATAACCTAACAAGGCAATGTCGTCGGCGTAAGAAAGAGATAATACATCATTTTTCGAATTAATACTGACACCTATGTGGTTTTTATATCTGAAGTGTTGCTCGAAATCGCTTAAATATAAAATAAACAGCAAAGAACAATCCCCCTGTAAGACTCCCGCTTTAATTTTAATATTAGAACTGACAATACAACGTTATTATATTTTATAAAGAAATTTGCTAAATTGTAGAGTGATATAAGAATGTTTATTAAAAACGAGCATAGGCCTAGATTGTATAACTTTGACCTAAGTTTGGTGTGGTCGACAGAGTCGAAAGCTTTTTGGAAATCTAAAAAAGCTACAAAAAGTTTGCCACCAGGTTTTCGTGTTGAAAGTATTAGGTTAAGTACAAACTGATCAATACATCCTCTATTCTGCCGGAATCCAGCTTGAGATTTATTAAGACTTTTATTTGACTCTTCCTACATCATTATGTTATTCGCTAAAATTGGTGTAAACAGATTCACTACGTTATTATTTATTAACTATATTCCCCTAAAATTATTTGGGTCATCCACTTGAGCGGGTACTTATGCTGCTTCTAAAATTTTGTTATACAAATTTACTAAAAACAGCTTCCACGGCATTGGCATATTTTTAAAAAGTTATTGGAGATTCCATCACATCCTGGAGCTTTATCATTTTTAGATTTTTTTAAGGCTATAGAGAGTTCATCAAAGGATATAGGGTTGTCTAATATCGGGTGACGTATTCCGTAAAAAATATTTTTTCTATTTTCAGATTTTGTGAAAATATTTTTTTTAAATATACTTCCCTTGTGTTGACACAAATATTGTTCGCATAAGAAGATCGTTTAGAATTATGCAGCCATTTTAAGAAGGTAGCTATTAAAGGGTGAAACATTAAGTAGGTCTAGAAATACTCCAGACATTATAACTGTACATGTAAAGTGATCAGAGAAGTGAATGTTTTCATTTACAATAAAGTCGAACGCAAAATTTATAGCATACATATTAACCCATATTAAATCAACCGTACTTTGTCCTCCAAATGAAGTGCAAGTAATTTTACCTTTTCACTACGACTTCTACCATTTAATAGCAGAAAACCATATTGTTCCATGATAGAAGTTTTCTCTGTTATCAATTTTACCATCCTCGGATTTTCTAATGTAATTTATGTATGGATTCGGGACAAATTTTGGCGCCCTTTTTATCCGATAACGTAATGTATAATATAATTTTACTGTTTTGAAAATAAAAGTAATATTGCTACAACATAAAAAAAATAACAAAAACAGAATTATATTTATAAAGGTAATAAATAATTTAATTTAAACAAATATAACTTTATTAAAAAATGTTAGTTTAATATAAAAATCACAGTAAATTACTTTCACAAACAAAAACAAAACTATTAAACAAAAATTGACACTAATATAAACCAAAATATATACATACCCAAGAAACACAGAATGGTGTAATAAATGTATAGTTTTTGTACTATACTACAGTTTAAAACTCTTCAAAATGACCGCTGATTAGACGTCTATTATATGTATTACAAAAAACGTTTAATTGTTATCTGAATTGTTCGTTCATTATATATTTGAATTATACGTTTATTTTGTTATATATATATATAAAGACGTTTATCTAAAACGTTTAGTTGTTTATGAAATAAATGTATATTATTCGTAAAAAAACTCATATAAAATGTTGTATACATTATACTATAATTATACGACTATATTTTCATATAAATATACATACAATAAAAACGTTAATGTCGTACTTAAATAAACGTATATTGTCAAAAATATAGCTATGTTTATTAAACGATTAAATAAAACATTTATTATACTTTTAAATTATTATTTTTTTATTAATATAAATACACAAAAAAAACAAGTACATATATACATTTTATATTATGTTGGTTAAAACAGTAATTATTTTTGAGTTAATAATATAAAAAGAATGACAATTATCAGTACATACTTTTACTCATATTTTAGCTTCTAAAATTCGCTGTGAGAGGGTAGTTATTAGCGCAGCTTTATTTTTCACCCAGCATTTGAAAAAAAAAATAACATAGGTACTGTTTGAAAAATAAAGCTGCTAGTGCTATTTATACAACATCACAACTACATTGTCAGTTAAGAGCAATCTGTACATCTGTACTAAAATATGACATGAGAATTCAAATAACTAGTTTTAATACTAGAACATGTTTAATAAAATTCAACACTACAAATGTATAATGAATTTAATCTGCATTAAAAAAAGAATTTATAAAATCTATTCATATTTGACTCTTATTTTAAAGAGAACAAAAAATAGGTAGATTTTCTCATGTCTATAGTTCTAGTACTATAACAAATTATTTAAAATCTCGCGTCATTTTTTAGTACAACTGTTGCTCTTGATTGCAGCAGCAAATTAAATGAGTGATTTGTACGAATTACATTGTATATGTATATACAATTAAAATTAAATTAAAAAAAAATTCTTGGTAGTTAACATAATTATTTAGAATTTTTGATTTTTCATAACTATAACGATTTTAGATATCTTTAACCAATCTTTTATAGTGCTGGCTATTAATTCGTCAGTTTTGGTTCCGAACTGCTGATGGATAGCATCTGCAAAGAAAAATAAATAGAAAATAAATATTGTTTTTCATTGTACTCACTTTTTTTATTCTTACCAAAAATTACTTTAGTTAATATAGTTCCTTTTAGGCCAATTTTGTCCCTTCCGGCCCAGTTGAAATACACTGCCGTTTTATTTGTAAACAAATATTTTAAAATGTTCATCGTTGTCTGACGGCCGGTAAATCCGCCAACAGCAGCAAGTCGTGCTCGCTGAAACAAATAATTTTGAGTATTATATGTACTTACTGAAATAAGTTTGAAAAATTAATTTACCAAATAATTGTACCCCTCTTCTCTTTCCAAATATTTCATTAACATATTGTAATCTTCTACGGACTTCATAGGAAATTCTGCTGTATCATCTGGTTTTATGTTGATAAATTGATTAACTTCCGAATTAATTTGTAATATTCTGTATAAAATAATTAACACACATATCACTGCGATGAATAAAATATAATTGATTTAAAATAACTTACTTGTCTTCTCACTAGATTTAAAAGTATATTATTTTATTCTATATTTTTACTCATATATTACACATCCTAACAACACGACAATAGAAGGGAAACTGAAGCATGAACACAGGGTTCTCGTTCTCCCTCTACCCTCTCAGACAATAGACCGCACACATACCTTATTCTATTGGTAGGGCTTGCAGCTGCATGGAGAGATAAGAAAGGTTTTTTGATGCCAGTTCTCAAAATGCTTAATTAGAACTGAGAAATATTAATAAAAAATATTATTTCAAAATCCCTGCGAAGTACCTGTGCCGCGAGGGGGTATTTCATACCTTCGTCTTCTGTTAATTGTTTCAAGCAACGTACGGATAAAAATGGAGCCGCAGTTGTACCGTACGTAACGGTGTTTAAACGATAAACTTGTACCGGTTCATGTTTGGAATTACGCCAAAGTATTTTTTGGTATTCCGTGTCTCGTGAAACTACCCTAATTTGTCGGAACATTTTCTCAATGTCTGCTGTCAAAACGTATGCATACATTCTAAATCTTAAAATAATTGAAATTAGATCGTCTTGTATTGTCGTCCCGGTCATCATAATGTCGTTTAAAGATAAATTATTTCTATCTTTCGCCGAGGCATCAAAAACTACACGCAGTTTTGTGGTTAGACTTGTTTCTTTGATTACTGGATGATGCGGGAGATAATAACCTATAGTGCTATCATCGTTATTTACCTTTGTCATGTGACCTAACTTTAAATATTCTGTTAAGAAGTTTGTATAACGAGAATGTAACGACGGATCCTTTATTAATTTGTTTTCAAGTGAGTATAGACGTTTTAAGGCTACGTTAAAGAAGCCTAGTAGTATAAATTCATGCTGCAATGGAAGACGTACAATATACGAGTATCTACCAGAATGGTCTCGATGAGTGTTTTCTATAAAATGTTTCCCGCATGCTAATTCTTCGTCAGAACAAAAGCTTTTATTTTGAATTTCCTCTACTTTCCAAAACTCTTGAAATTGTTTATCTAAACTTGATGAAAATAGACAAGATTGATTTGGATGAAATGTACTAAATAATTTGGAAACTACTGCTTCCCGTGTAATGATCCACCCTACTTGCGTTTTTTGTAATAGGATATTTTTATCGCATTGTTCAATTTGTCCTACTCTTAAAAGTTTATAAAACACGGTATTACCTAAAAGCGCATCAATCCTCTTCGATTTATAATAATCAGGGTCAGCTAAGATAACATTTTTTGGTATTGCGAATGATTTCCGATCTAAATTTCTAGTTGGTAACGGACCTGTTATTTCTGGTAAGGCAACAAAATTTCATTAAGCTTGATAATCCGATACTCTTCATTTAATGCAAGTTTTAACATAATACTGCGACCGAGTAATATTATTAACTAATCCGTTGAATGGCATATTATGATAGTGTTTCGGTAATCCTAATCGTTCAGCTAAATCCTCCGTTATAAAGTGAGACTGAGAGCCTCCGTCAAGAAGTACTCTACAATAATGTTCTTGTTTATTTTTCTCAAGTATTTTTACACATGCTGTACCTAATAAAACCTCAGAATTCCCTAAAACCGTCATAGCCGTCTTTGAAACTTCTTAAGCTGGTTGTGGTATTTGAACATTGCTCGTACTAGGTATTTCGTTGGTGTAATTTGTATTTACTAATTTTTCAAAATGAAACATTGTATGGTGTTTTTTCGAGCAAACCCTACGGCCACCCGACTTACAATTAAATGTTCTATGTACTCCTTTCAAACAATTTATGCAAAGATGCGCATTGCGTGCAAATTCAGATCGTGATTTTGGTGTCATACTCTTGAATTTTGGACATGCTTATATAATATGTGAATCTGTACAAACCGGGCATTTATGATTAGTACCTACGTGTGAAAAAACGCGTTTGTTACTGTTTGCGTACAAATGTTTGGTTTTCGGTTTTTCGGCAATTAAATCTAAATCTTCACCTCGAGACTGTTTTTGCAACAAATTTATTAGCGTATCGTATTTCGGCATCTCTTCGTTTTCTAAACTGCGCTCCCAAGCTCTACGGGTTCATTTGTCAAGTTTAGACGTAATTATATATATATAAGAAAGGGATCAGCATTTTCGGTATTTACTTTTAAGGCTTTTAATGCGTTCACGTGAAGCAATGTCGTTTCTAACAGTATTCTTACATTTGCGGGAGAGTCTTTACTAATTTCCGGAATTTCGAATAAAGATTTCATATGTGAATTAATAATGAAGCGCGGTTTATTAAATCTTTGTATCAGTAAGTTCCACGCGACTGAGTAACTTTCAGCTGATGCATTTAAGGCACTGATTACATTTGCAACTTCTCCTCTTAAGGAATTTTTTAAATAGTGACATTTTTCGACTGGTTGTAATGTTTCGCTATCATGGACTAATATTTTAAATGTGTCATGAAAACTATGCCAAGCAATAGGATTTCCGTCAAAGGGTGAAATTTCGATTTTTTGTAAAATTGAAGCTGATTGTAGTGTAGAAATATTAATAATAGGACTTTCAGTTGACCTAGTAGGAGTTGATATATTTGAAAGTGATAACTCGCTTAAGCTTTTGTTAATAATTCTTAAACATTGACAATACGTGTCTTCGAATGAACTACGTTCTTTATCAAATTCAGCTTGTAATTCGTTGTCGTTTTCATTATTTTGTAATAATTCAATCTGAAATTGAATATCCAAAAATGTTTCATTAAACTCTACTAATCTCTCCTTACGTGTTTTGAATTCGTCAATATCTATTACTGCGTCCGAGATTAAAGTAGTGTGTGTACGTGTTAATTGGGCTTTCACTATGCTGCGTTTTTTAACTAAGTTACTTAAATCCGTCATAATTGAAATGAAATATTCTAAGAAAGGATGGTATTAAAAGGAATAAGTGACTCTTAAAAAGACTTACCGTTGGTTCCCACGAAATGCTGACGAAGCTGGGACACCTGGTGCTGGGTGGAATCGTCCGGTTGATGACAGCGAGCCCTCCTGATGCTACGTCGAGTCGAAGGTGGAATCTCGTCTGCTCGATGCTGATGTTCACGCAGGTGGATGTACTCACGGAGCTGGGACACCTGGTGCTGGATGGAATCGTCCGCTCGATGACAGCGAGCCCTCCTGCTGCTACATTGAGTCAGAGGGTTGAATCTTGTCCACTCGATGATGGCGTCCACGCAGGTAGAAGTATTTGCAAGTGTTGTGTTTTATGTGCGACGAATTGCTTGTAGATATCAGGCAGATCCGGCTCGAAGGACCAATGTTTTCGTGAATGTATGGGGGGTTGTGGAGTAAAAAGGTAGTTCCTACCTCCGTTGTTGAATCTCTCTGATGAAGACACTTCGAAGACGTCACTGAAGGAATCACGAAGGACAGGAGATCGGGTTCCTCAATTCACACGGAGAAATTAATCTGCGTGTGATGGTTAAATCAATGAACGTACAAGTAAAAGTAAAACGTAATACTTGTAGCAATAAACAATATATTTATGTTTACACAACACCTAATACAACGTTTAAACTAATAAGTTTTTACTATGTCTACTTGTCTTGAGACACAGTATTAGACTGATGATCAACCTCAAAGTTCTCTCTCTTGAAATTTTTATAAACACAAACTAAACATTACATACACCCCCAAATGGAAGGGAGACCAATTAACAAAAACTTAACATTGCAAAAAGTCTTAAGGCCACACCCTCAAGCAGAGGTACAAACAGATGTTGGTATCTCGACCTTTCTACAAATTTTGGGAACTTGGAAAACCAAGAAAGAATAAAGTACTTAAAGCTATTAAAGTAATAAAATTTTAAGCTCAATAAAACTAATGCAGAAATTTCTTAAAACCGAAGTATTTTTAATCCTTCAAATTTAACAAGCCGCTTCAATAAATGTAAGAAAATTCTTAGCAGACTGTCTTTAAAGAAAAATCCCGCAGGCTGAGTAAATAATGTTCCAAACAAATGATGATTCACGATTTTTCAGATGCCTCAGAGAGGGTATATGGCATATGTATTTATGTTGCTACAGATTATGGTCCAGGAGAAGTGCAGAAAAAACTTTTTTTTGAAAATCAAAGGTGTCACCTATAAACACTTTGTCGCTACCAAGGATCGAACTATGCGCAGCTCTTTTTTTGTAATCTCAACTGTAACTACGTCTTTAAAACTAGAAGTCGATGTTAACTAGTGGAACGATTTCATGGTTATTTTACATTGGATTCAAACTACTCCCAACAATTTAAACACATTCGTAGCAAACCGGGTTGTAGGAATACAAGAATTGACTCAGAAAGGTAATCAGAGATGTATTCCGTTGCAGGATAATCCGGCGGACTCGGACTGCAAAAAAAACCATCTGAGCTCAAATCTTTGATGGAATAAACGAAGTACCTGAGCAAAGAATTGAATCTGTTAGATCACAAACAATGATTACAGTTTATTATGCAAATTCTCGTCATTTGGATAGTAATAACGCGTGATATCTTACCGTTTGCGTTCTCCTGACATTTCATTGAGCACCAAACAAATAAACGGACCACTTTCGGTACAAGAGCTACACGATGCTGAAGTCAGAAGAAAAAAGTGATCCCGTCGCTTTAAACCCGTTTCAGATGAAGATGACTTAATAAACGCGGATCTTCCGTACGAATAATAACATCCTGCCATTGTACCATCGAAACATTCCATTACGAGAGCATTTTTCTAGATCAACAAGAGCATCTTCTACATTGCGGACCACGTCAGTTGTACTCTATGAAGCGAAAATATTGGTTATTTTGAGGAAGTCGTTAAATACGCTAGCTAGTACGACCGGCCGGTACACGTTTCTATACTCTACTAGTTATCCGTTTGAGACTACAGGAGTCGCCTACGCGGGACCATTTCAGGAGGGAGAGTCTCAGTGGCAGAGTACATGTTTTGAGAGAATATGTCGCAGTCGTCGTATATTTCTGTAAGAAGACTATTCATTGTAACGTCGTTACGTCGCCAGTCCCTATCGTTCTCGAAAACGTGTGACGACCTATGACGATATCTTCGCGTCCCATAACGTACAGTACAACGCCACAGCCTGCAAAACAAGAAATGGTGCAACAGCACCGGAATTAGTCGACAAGTTACGGTATAATAAATTCGCGCTACTTCTTGCCATATCTCGGGTGCCACTCTACTTAACAGTAGAGACGTCTAACTCACAGGCTTCCAGTGACGACGGCCACGGATATCCCAATGGAGAAAAAAGTCCAAGGTACGGATTCCAACATTGGTTGTGGTCGTTCGCTTGAACACAATATCACGGAACGACTTTCCAAAAAAAAGACAGTAAAAAGACGTAAATAAAAGCATAAATAAATTTCGGATAAAAATCAATCTGCGTTGCTCTCACCCACGTGCACGCGATTCGAGGGCGAGGTAAAAACGAACGCAAAACCAAATTCAGCAGAACTATTCTTGATCAGTCCTGGCGGTGACTGATGGACAAGCCGAATCCTGTTCCGCGGCTCACGAAGCAAAATGACGGATTCGAGTATTCTTTCTACGCCGAAATTCATCCAAAATTATCTCGATAGTGGTAGCGCAATCACTAGTTCTTCTCCACTCCTAGTAATCGGAATCCACAAATTATCGCAACTTACGTACAACTCGTGCACGGGATGAAAATGAACGGTTTTTTCACAAACACGTTTTGCTCACATAAAGGTGTGAAAAACGGCAAAACACTATTCCAATTTTCCTATAAATACTTCACTTCCATTTACCTTACGTTCACCAGTGGAAGGATAGGAAAACAAATAAAAATATTTCAAATAAAAAAACTCTGCTTCACAACTTTTATTTGTTACGTCTTTATTTGCCCAAAAACTTACTCAAAAAAAGCAATAAATCGGTCAACGACCGCGCTTGTATAAATGTTCACCCCTTCCCCTCCGTACCAACCATCAGAAGTGAACATAGTCCTAATTCATATAAAAATAAATATAAATAAATAACATTTAAATACAATACAAACAGTAATAAAAAACAAGACACTTACTATTGCCTTAAAGCACTAAACGAGTTAATTTCGCCACATGAAATTAACTGCTCGAGCATTTTGACTTCAACCCAAACACACGTTCGGTGGTTATGTTTTTCAAAACTCCACTTTCACAAAAACCACTGTGATGTGTTTGGCAGTACACTACGTAGAACATTGTCTTGCATCTCATGGTGTTCGAATCAAGAAAATCGGAGTAATGGTTTGCAGAACAATTTCAAAAAAACACAATATAAACAAATAAAACTCCATGTTGTTCTGCCATTACTAGACATGCGCGCGCTGGCCTTGCGCGGTTGCTTGATTCGAATGCAAAATCTAGGCAATTGTTTCAAAATATTTGAAAGGTAGAGCTTCGGTAAATTTGACTACAAATTTACGATATAAAATACTGTTAAAATAAAACCGCTTCGTGACGCTTCGTCACATCATTTAGAAGTCGTCAGTAATCTCACCACGGAAGTATTTCTCGTTGCAATGACGAGGTTCACAGGAAGAAGAGGCCTATGCTAGAAGATATATATATATATATATATATATATATATATATATATATATATATATATATATATATATATATATATATATATAGGGTTAGGATGCCTGGGCGTGAATGAGATAATTCGTTTAATTATAACAAACTATATTAAATAATAGCAAAAATACACTTGTGTATTAAATGATGGTAAAATTAAAACAATGCTAATAATATAATAATACAGTTTCACTTGAGATTTACAGTTTTATTCGTCTTTACGTCGTCAGTCTTGTCACGTCGTATTTCTAACTCTAACTCTTCACGTCTCTACCGCTATCTAGGCTTCCTTGCAGCCTAGGAGTGGCGATGTTCGGGATTACTCGTCAATGCTCGTACTGCAGCCCGCCACAGCGCACTCTACATATATATATATATACAGGGTGGTGACCGCGACCCCGGAACATAGGACTTTCACATGTAAAATCATACTTTCTTAATTTCCTGTTTCCCTAATTATTTTAATATTAGAAATCATTTTAAAATAAACAAAACGTAACAATGTAAAACAATTAAATTAATGTCAAAAATGTATACATTTGTTTGTTAGTTAATTTAACTTATTTTGTAAACAAAAAAAAAATCATTTTGAAAAGTTAACGAAGAACGAATTAATTGATGTGATTCTAATAATTGGTTTCCTGTTTCCTAGACGTTGGCAACCGAGTTTAAGAATACTGAAAAGGATTTTTACCCGGTTTCGAGAAACATGGCCATCTATAATATTTGTTTAAAAATGATTTCTAATATTTCTAAATTTTCATTTTTCTCGAAATTTTTCAAATACATTAATAAAAATGAATACATCGTTGAAAAGAGAAAAAAATGGCGGATTCTATTTTATTAAAATAATTATAGGTTACCATTTGAAAAATAAAAGTTGATAGTCGTATCTTGTAAACCTGACTTTATAAAAAATATCTATATCTGCCATCAAATAGTATATGTAAAATAATAAAACTTTTATATGAGCCATTTTTTTCTATTACTTATAATAAAAAAGTTAAAGGGGGGGGGCGTCTTCCCAGACTCACCCTGTATATATATATATATAGACAATGCTAGCAATTTTGTTGTTGCCACGTCAACTGAAAGAGTTGTAGAAATTCATTCAACAGCATTTATTCCACCTAGAATTCCCCACTTCGGTGGCTTAAGGGAATCAGCTG
Source organism: Stenolophus ochropezus (assembly GCA_035578165.1). NCBI lineage: Eukaryota > Metazoa > Arthropoda > Insecta > Coleoptera > Carabidae > Stenolophus > Stenolophus ochropezus. Next base: position 9,515,654 of record JAQOWZ010000008.1, on the reverse strand, counting down.
TCAAGTCGATTAAAAGACATTTGTTTATAGTTGCGAGAGATATCCTAGACACCTTTCAAGAATTTAATACCATCTTGATACCCATGTACGAGGATATTCACGACTTAAATGTTCTCACTCCTTCCCACTTTTTGATTGGGGTACATACGGCAGATATTGTTTCGGATTATTTTTCTGATGTTGCAGATAATAGACTTTCTCGGTGGCAACTTCTTAAGAAGGTAAGGCAGTAATTTTGGAAGAAGTGGCGAGACAAGTATCTGCAGCACTTACAAGTCCACCATGGTATTGCTGAGAGATAAGAACACTCTCCGTTTCAAATGGTCTGTGGGCTGAATCGTCTAAATGTATACTGACTCAGATAAGATCATAAGGGTTGTGGACGTCAGAAAGACTCAGGTTATTCTGCGACGCAGTTTGAAGAAATTATTCATTTACCGTTCGATGAAAATGTTTAAAAATTAAAATTTCTTTATCTAGTATGTTAGTTCCATTCGTATCGATTGAAATCATCATTTCAATGGAAGCCAGAATGGGTAATGTTGTAATAGATGTCTAGTGATCGTGTAATAAAAAACAGTAATTAGCATAGGACATGTATGTAACAATTGTTGTGGGAATATTATAACGTTTTGTATTTGAAATAAAAAAAATTTTGAAATGTCGAGAGGTACACAAATCTTTATTCTAATGTGGCAGTGCACAATCTATGTATTCACAGTATTATGGTATGGGGTTAACATCCGATTCCGTATACTCAATGACACAAGTCTTATAAAAACTTATTAACTAAATATTATTATTTTTAGGTGGATACAGTTGCCTTCCGTTTATATCATAATAAAATGATTTTCACTGCAGCAGGTTTATTTGAAATTAATTCCAATTATTTGTATTCCGTAAGTATTGGGAAAGCAAATTTTTGCATATTATTTCGTTATAAATTGTTTTCTAGTACAATAGAAATTGTTATAATGTGTCATAGTCAAATTTTAGAGAACGTTTATCATTACAAATATGAAGGATAGCTTTTGTGGTGTACGTTAAACCTGATTTATGCATCGTTACCATAGCCATTGTCATCAAAATCATAAAAATAACCTTAAGAATATGACACGCGTATCCAAAAAATTTCATATCACTGATATGAGACTTTCAATGTATTCCATCATCATTCTATTATAATGAAAATTTGTATATTCATAAAAACCATTAATCACTTATAATATATTGTGCAAGAAGTTCAGTAAGTCGCCTTTTTTCCACGAGCCGTGAAAGTTTCGATACGAGACGAAGTCGAGTGCTGAAATCACACAAGGTGCGAAACAGGTGACTCTGCACAAGTGGCACACTATACTTTTTCTATGACCATGCACAAATAAAAAAAAAACAATATAGCGCAGTAACCTAACAAAGCATACGCAGTATTGGCAATTACTATGAAAAATGTTATTTCCTACACTGTATATGCGCATTGTTGGCAAATACTGTGAGAAACGATTTCTCACACTTTAAAGTTGGATTTGGAGTTTACATACCATAACATTACATAATACAACATAACAAAACGTAAAGGATTCATAGTTTTCATAATGAACTCCCATGCCACCATAAGTAATAGCTCATTTCACTTTGATTTTCTTGTTCCTTATTCTGTTGATTTTTGACACTTTATAGTGTGAAATATAAAAAAATCAATGACACAGGACATATTATTCCGGTAGTAATATTAACAACATTGTAACGTTAGAATTTCGATAATCATCATTTCTGGTCATCGTTCATTATCTACTTATCAATTTTATTTTCACTTTTCCCTTTATTCTTCGTTATATTTTTCTTCTTGTAAAATAAAGTACTTTAAACATTTCTTTGACATCGATCTTGTTTGGATATTTCACTCGCCTTTTTGATTATTTATTTAGACGTTTATTTAGTCGCGGTTAGTTTTGTTTATGACCTTTTACAGTCATAGATTATTGTTCACTTTGACGTTAGTTTAGCGAAGCCCGGAAGCTGCTGCCGCCTACGGGAGATACTCAAACCTCGTACGAACTTACTGCTGTTTTATTTCTTATTATTTTTCATTGTTTATTTCTTATTGTTATTATTCATATATTTCTTACTCTTCATTTATTTCGTATTGTTCTTCTTCGTTTTACGAGGGAAATATTGTGATTGGCCCGCGGCTTACTTTTTTTTCGTTTTGAGCCGTGACTTAGCGATTTGTTTTTATAGAAATCATTTTATAAAAATGACATCATATACAAAAACGAATGTGACAGTTAATGTAACAGATTATTAAAAATTTTAAGACTACATATTCAATACAATGTGATATAGATACTAGGACTTTGCACTTACGCGTTCGAACATAACCGATTACATGGCGTAACCGCAAAGAAATAATATTTACCCATTTTATATATGTTCTTAGCTGTACTATTAAATCCTATACTGATTTACATACATTGATATTTTCGTTACGTTATGCTATACTATGTTATAATATGAAAACTCTGAATCCAGCTTAACCCACGATTGTCGGAAATACGCAACTTTCACAAACCCATATAAAAATCAATCACATAAACATTATTTTAGGTTATATACGTAACCAGATAGACACTCGTAGATTTTGCAATGTAAAATATGTCGTCACAGCCTACAAAACAGTAACTCATGCAAAAGCATAATAATTAGTCGACAGGTACGATATAATAAAATATACAAAATCTGTTGCACTATTCGTTGCCAAATCTCGGGCGCCACTCTACGTAACGGTAGAGACGTCTAACTCGCAGGCTTCCAGTGACGACAGCTACGGATATCCCAATGGAGAAAAATGTCCAAGGTACGGATTCTAACATTGGTTGTAGTAGCTCTGTTGGACACAATATCAAGGAACGATTTCCCAACAAAAAAAAGACAGTAACAAGACGTAAATAAAAGCATAAATAAATTTGGGATAAAAATCGGTTATTCTTACAACCTGCGTTGCTCGCTCACGCACATGCACGCGATGCGAGGGTGAGGTAAAAACGAACGCAAAACCAAATTCAGCAGAATTATCCTTGATCCGTCCTGGCGGTGCCTGATGGACAAGCCGAATCCTGTTCCGCGGCTCACGAAGCAAAATGACTACATCCAGATTCGAGGATTTTTCCACGCCAAAATTCATCCAAAATTATCTCGATAGTGGTAACGCACTCACTAGTTCTTTTCCGCCCCTAGTAATCGGAATTCATAAACTATCGCAACTTACGCACAACTCGTGCACGGGATGAAAATGAACGATTTTCGCATACATAGGTTTTGTTCACACAATGGTGTAAAAAACGACAAAACATTATTCGAATTTTCCCTTAAATACTTCACTTCCATCTATCTTACCTTCACCAGTGGACGGATAGAAAAACAAATGAAAATAATTCAAATAAAGAAACTCTGCTTCACAACTTATATTTGTTACGTCTAAATTTGGCCAAAAACTTACTCAAAAAAGCCACGAGTCGGTCAACGACCGCGCTTTTATACTGTTCCCCTCCGTCCTTCCATCCCGGTGGGTGAACATAGTCAGATAAAATACAATATATAAAAATAAATAAATAACATTTATAATACAATATAAACAGTAATAAAAACACTTGTTATTGCCTTAAATCAATAAACGAGTTAATTTCGCCGCATAAAAAACACATGTTCAATGGTTGTTTTTCAAAACTGCACTATCACAAAAACCACTGAAATATGTTTGGCACTACACTACGTAGAACAATGTCTTACATCTCATGGTGTTCGAATCAGGAAAATCAGAGTGGTGGTTTGCAAACAAAAACAAAAAAAAAACACAATGTAAACAAATAAAATGACATGTTGTTCTGCCATTACTAGACACACGCGCGCTAGCCATATGTGGTTGCTTGATTCGAATGCAAATTATAGGCAATAGAATTAAAATATTTGGATACTAGACACACGCGCGCTAGCCATATGCGGTTGCTTGATTCGAATGCAAATTCTAGGCAATAGAATTAAAATATTTGGAAGGTAGAGCTTTGGTAAATATGACTACAAATTTACGTTCAAAAACACTGATAAAATAAAACTGCTTCGTGACGCTTCGTCGCAATGAGTAAAAAAATTTTCTTCTTTCGTTTTCCTGTAGATTAAGAAAGGAACGTTTTATTTGAATTTGAAATTATAAATGAACAAAATAATACTTTTTTTTTATACAAGACGATAATAGTTATTTGTGTATCAAGGTTCTAAAAGTAATCTTTTTTGGCCGAATTCGAAGTTTGCAGCCGAAACAAAGCCGAGGCTGCAAATCAGATGAGGCCCAAAAAGAACTTTTAGCCGAGGTGCACAAAACATTTTTTAGGCGATTACAACAAGAAATTATGAATTTTCATTCAAAATCAATTTTTGACATCCATCAATATTTACTTTACGGCCGCATTTACTTTAAGGCCGCATTTAATTTACGGCCGCTAGTTTTACTCGCAAATTCATTACTTTTTTATTAACATTTGTAAAGGAATAGTTAATATTTTACTTACACTTGTTATTATATTCTAAAATAATTAATCATATTAATATGAACTATGTAAATCATTAATAAACAAACATGCGGACAAAAATTTTGACTTTGACAGATGACAAATAAAAATTGATACTTTAAGGTTGCCAGCAGATACGAAAAATAACAATTTATATACCAGCCGCCTAAAAAATAATAATTTATCGACAAGCGGAAAGTGTTAATTTACTACCGATACAATCGCGAGTGAATTATTTTTCGTTAGTCGATAATTTAATTTTATCGTCGTGAATAAAATTCAATTTTTTTCTGTATCTGATTTTACGAAAATTGAAATTACAAAAATTTTATTTTTATTTGAGAACAATTTTTAAAATGTCAGTAGTGTGAATTGCTTTGGAAATGTACTTCAAATAAATATAAGTCAAAGTACTTTATCTACCTTTGCTATTAAAGGGTCACTTTATCTACCCTTGTCGTTAAAGTGCTACTTTATCCACTATTTTGAGTTGATAAAATTGCACTTTACTATCTGCTATAAAAAATTGATTTTAAATGCAAATTTTGGATTGATATAAGATCTTTATTTTTATATATTTTTATTTATTTAATTTAACACTTTAACTACATGGTCGTAGTGTGGTTAGTGGTGGTATTTTACACAGTATGTTTTATGGGTTAATTACATATTATTTGTAGGTATTGTTATATCAATGTATATAAGTTTGAATTTTTAAGGTATTTTAGGATGTTCTTCGTTTGTTCTGGGTTGTTCCGCAGGGCGTCTTTGAGATTGTCTGGCATATTGTTAGCTAATCTCTGCTGATTGAATTTGGTACAATGTAGTAGTAGATTTTTGACGCTGAGTGTAATATCGCATGTGTCGCATTTGGGTGGTGGTTTCTTTTCAAATAGATATTCATGAGTCATTCGAGTATGTCCAATTCTTAATCTTGTTAGAATAATATATTTTTATATTTATATATTCATCTATATTTTTTTTACTTAATACCCAATCTTAAATACGAGTACCTATATTTCTGAAATGAAATCACGTATGTCAAAATTTTTGTTTGTATTAATTTATTTTTCTTACCGTATAATTTGCAATCAAATCTTAAATTCTATTTAAATTTAATAAAAAAAACTTCATTTACCTGATTCGAATTCATAATTTCAAAATGGAAATTCATTTTGTAACGCATTAATCGTCTCAAATATAAGTCAATCTGCTTGCGTACACTGGCGACATCCAGTTCTGTTATTTTCAAAGTAGTGAAGTATTTCACTAAAAATATGGCCGCTAAATTTTTCTCGAAATTTTTCAAATACATTAATAAAAGTTAATACATCGTTCAAAAGAGAAAAAAATGGCGGTTTCTATTTTATTAAAATAATTATAGGTTGCCATTTGAAAAATAAAAGTTGATAGTCGTATCTTGTAAACCTGACTTTATAAAAAATATCTACATCTGCCATCAACTAGTATATGTAAAATAATAAAACTTTTATACGAGCCATTTTTTTCTATTACTTATAATAAAAAAGTTAAAGGGGGGGGGCGTCTTCCCAGACTCACCCTATATATATATATATATATATATATATATATATATATATATATATATATATATATATTACGTAATAGTTATTTACACAACAAGCGTGGAAAGTGGTAAATAGCAAGCGAGTGTAGAGATTAATACACGAGCGTTGCTATGCACTTTCAAGCGAGTTATGTACACTATTTTTCAGACGACAACAAAATACTATAATAAAAACAAAATTTATACAAAAGTTTCAATGTCAAACATAACTAACAAAAGCATTGACGTTTGGGTTTGAGGTTAAGTATCACTATTTAACCGGAAACTGATTTGAAAGTCTAGTACGTATTATTTGAACAATTAATAAAACTATCAGTACATTTTGATTTTTTTTTGTTATTATATATTATTTACAACATTGATAGTTATTATATTATTGTAACAATTTATAAAATTAACAGCACATTTTGATGTATGATCTAAAAAGTTCTCATGAATGGAAGTATTTTGATAAGCGATAATAATGGGCGAATTTGAATTTATAATATTATTATGAAGGTCAAGGTTATGTTCTCGTCGATTTCGGTCTGTATCAGTCTCACTTACAGAATTTTCAATTGTATTTGCTACTTTTATTTTTTTCGCAATAGATTCCTCTATATAGCTTTCTGCTACAGAAGCAGATCGCCATCCTCCGTGGCGTTTCAATGCGGTGATGTCACTATCAGCATCCACTAAAATAGTGGCTGATGAACGCCGGAAACAATGTCCGGTGTATAACTCGAGATCTTTTAATTTCAGATACATAGCAATCTGTTTTGGCACGGCTCCTATTTTATTTATACCAACTGGCTGTTTTGTACATTTTTGATGCTGGTAATTGATCAAGAATCTATTTTCAGTAATTGTAAATATACGTTGTTTTTTGGTTTTGGTGTCTGGTATATTTACCACTACAGCTAAACCTAAGTACTCCAAATTATTGGTTCCTAATTGCAATAATTCATGTTTTCTGCAAGCCCCACTAAGCCCTACTACTAAAATCATCTGCGAAAAAATAAATTAAGATGTAATTGAAGAAAAATCATCGTTTTTCAACTTACTTTTGATAACAAGAATGTGTCATCGGGAGCTTGGTTCAAAAATAAATTTATTTCTGGGGCACTGAGCACTTTAGATTTTTTAGGATTGTACGCTTATGATTTTCTTTTTAAATGCGCCCTTAATTTCATATATTGGTCTATATTTATATTTTGATGAACATTGAGAGTACATTTTAACAAATAAATAAATAGTCCGTAATGAGTTTGGACATAGTTTTTTTGACTGCTCATCAATGTATGCCAGTAGAAATTGTTTCGAGAATGAATTCACTTTATTCTCCACCCTCCATTTCATAAATTGGTCGTATGTGAATTGATATCTTTCTTTAGATTTGGTAGGCAACAAATTCATTGTACTTTCTTTTGCCACTTGGGCAATTGCTGGCGGTGTACAGTTAATCTCCTCATCAGAATTTGTCTCCATAGTGTTTAATATATACAACTTGTCTTTATTTATCTAGAAGATATAAATGTTGCACGATTACAACACTCCCGAAAGCACTATGACGTTTGAGGTTATGAGAAATCAGTTGTGACAACGTAGTTAATCTAAATCTAAAACTACTACATAATTAAAATTAAAAATAGAACAAAATTTTTATAAATATTACTAAAATAAAAGTAAATAATTCACTACTAATTTTAAAATCGTAGTTTCAAGCAAATTTTCATTAATTTTGTTACATTTCATTATCAAAGTTCCATCTATTGACCACTAATCGGCATATCCGGTTATATAACACACGTTGTGTGCTATGTTACATTTTCTGGTGTTAATTACAGTGTAAATATGGCTACTTTTATATGTGGTCATCTGAAACCAAATATACACTATGAGTGAGAGAATGTGCAAATTTAGACTCTCGACCCTTGAGACCGTTTTCTGGGGCTTCGTGATTTCGACTGATTCTTTAGATAAAATTTAGAAAGCAGTAAGTTTTCTTGGACAATCCCCGAAAGGAAGGGCACCAATCATGCTTAAGAAATTACTTCAAAATAGTGACTTGAACAAAGGTCTGCAAGGATCTGATGTCCAAATGTGGAAAAGTACCCTAAGCGGATTACAAATATCTGAGAATAGATCAATAGAGTTTTTCGCAGACACATTTACTGGGCGGTAGACAGCTTTTCTAAACTCGCCTAATGCTTTTATGATGGTTTTACAATACAATTAGCCTTAATGGGCTTTTCTTAAAATGAAATAAACAAGAAACATCCATGCTTTAACAAATATTTCCATAAAATAAAATAAGTTCCTAAAATCTTTATATGCCGCCTCCCTTGAAAGGATTGACTTTCGTTGCACTTCACTTCATGGGAAGAAAACTAAATGTCAAGCGACAATGGGCACAATTTTGCTGTTGCTCCTTTAAACAAACCATTGATTGTGTTCTAGATTCTTGGTTGATGTCTCCCACTTCGTCCTCTGCTGAACGGTATAGAGATACTGTCGATGATATTACTTCCAAAATTGTTGTTTGTGATGCTCAATATATTTCCAGCGGGAACGACGATTATTTGGTACAGTCAATAATTCTGGCTCCAATCAGTAAGTGGCGTGAGGGGTCTTGAATTTAGGATTGCTTGGATCTGACTAAGAATAGTGGACATTTCTTCAAATGTTAGTGATGTATTGTCAATTGTTCTAACTAAATGATGCTTTACGGATCTAATTGCTGCTTCCCAGAGCCCACCGAAGTGTGGAGATTTGGGAGGTATAAAATGCCACAAAATATGATTCTGTTGTGTAAAGTTAGTCTTAAATGTCTCTTCGGTAAATATTTTATCAATTCATTGTTGGCACCCACAATGTTGGTCGCATTTTCTGAATAGATATGGTATGGATTACCACAACAACTCGTGAAACGTTTGAGGGCGGCGATAAATGCTTCGCTTGACAATTCAGGAACACGGTAATAGATATAATAGTTATCCCTCCGCAGCAGCGAATATTCTCTAGCCACTTATAGCGTTAAAACAAACACTTCAAATTAATTATGATATTATTTTTTCAAATCATAATTCATTTTGATACTGTACATTAGCTCATAGGTTTACAGTTAACAAATTCGTTAACTAAACCAAAATATCATTTGTTCTTACAAAAATTAACTAGCTGGTTCTCGAATATGCCAAAGCAAACATAATAGTAACTATTCCGAAGAATAACGGTTTGATGTTTTCCTTTTTATATTTGCATGCATTAATGCATTCTCCTAAAAGTAATTTTTGTGTGCAGGACGTATTGTTTAATTTGTTTATTTTATTTAGAACGTCCTCTTTGTCTATTAGTTTCAATTTTCTGTGAGCTTCTCTCACTTCTAATATTTTCGCGTTTCTTAATTTCAATCGTTTGGCTCTCCTATTAATAACATTTATCTTTTTTTGGATCGTTTTTTTTTCTTGAATATTTATTTTGGCATTTTTTTATTTGAGTGGCAAAATTTGAAACTGCTTTTTTCATTCTCTGACAAAATTTGCAAATATTTATCAAACTGTTATCATGGCTTGATAAACAATATGTACAAGAAATAGGTCGCCAAAAATTTGAATTTTGATTTTTTGTGCACGATGAAGAACTAAAATTAAATGGTGCTTTCGTTACTGGCATTCCTCCACTACGTACAGCAATACTATCTCAGCTATTGAATTTTAATATTCTAAAATTTTTTATTTTCTATAAGTTTTAAGTCTATAAAAAATAAAAATCATTTGATATGTTGTAAAATAGTTTCAAAATTTCTTCATAGTGTTCATAATACTAACAAAAAATATAAAATTTTAAATTATAAAATTCTATAAGTTAAAAATACTTACCGAGTAAATTTCAGACTTTACTTCACATATAATAAATTCTTTTTGAAAATGTTCAAAGTAAATTTTACAATGACAGTCGCAAGAGCGAGGATACGCGGTTTGGCGATTAAGGAGAACATATAAGGGATGCAAAACTTACCCTTAATATGAATAACAAAATACCCGAACGCGGGACGGTTGATCGATCAAGCGCATGCGCGAGGTATACTCCATCAAAATTAATATGAAAACAAAACGCCCTAAATTTCCTAGCCTGACGTTCCCTATACACGAAAATATCGTAGAAATAATTAAGTATCAGAATGACAAAATATTCAATTATAAAATGGCACTGTCTATACAGACTGAAAGCTGTCAGAATAACTATGAAATTGAAAAAAATGTGAATCAACAAAATACTACAATAAAGTATTCAACGAACAAAAGAAAATGTTTTAAATAAGCAATTAATAATGAAAAGGAACTCAATATTACAATAAAATGTTCCATTCAATGATTCGTTAATAATTAAGTGTTCCAAATAGCGATTACAGTTAAACCAGCAGGTAACTCAGTAAATTAATAAACCAATGTAATTAAATAAATATCACTACAACAAGTTCAACAATAAATAAATATTTGAATTTAAACAATCAAATCTGATTCATCCAGAGTATTCAATAACAAAAAAATATTAAAAAAAATTATTGTAGTTGATATAAAATAAATCAACAATTGACCAAGACAACAATATTAAATAAAAATAATTAAGAAATCTTATCTGATAAATTTCAAGATTGTCCGGTACGGGCCGAATAAGTACAGGGCGGGAACCACTTGATTTGCCGTGTCCTGAACTGACTGCTGATCTCGGTCAACGATATTCCAACACGTTGAATTATTCCAATAGGTTTCTAAAATATTTCCAATGTATAAAATTATTCCCAAACTTAAAAACCTGATGGAATTGGCGGAATATTGTGTGTTAAAAAGTAATTTGCACTCGATTTTCGGGGTACTTTTACCGAAAAAACAAACAACTACCTCCTTAAAATGTCATGAGACATTCCCCAAATAACGGGTATGAAATAAATCTTCCAAATCGATACGATATCACTAATCGAATTTCTAATGAGATTTATTCTCTTTTGTCGCGCAACACCGAAGCACAAATTTATTAAACAAAATCTCAATTGCAAATGAACGAGAGTGTACTTCTCCTAAAATCAATTGCCTAAAGTCACCGCTAAGAAAAGAAGCGGTAGTAGACGACATGCTATATGTCCATCATAAATGTATAATTGGTTGCTTCAAAGAAATCGTACATTTTGAACGTAATAAGTTTTTTACTGTATGGGCATGTTTTTTCCAATATTAATTTTTCCCAAACATAATAACTTGCAAAATAATTCTGATCATATCAACATATTAATTTGAGACGAAACGTTAAACTCTGGATCGGCTAATTTAAAATTGTCGGGAATATTTATACTTGATTTGTCGAAAAAGACAAGTGGCAAATTTTCTGTTATTGTCTTGAGAATTAAACTTTCCAATGTAGAGTTAAAGGCATTGTAACGTGACTTGATTTTTATTTTTGTACTAGAACTAGTGGAGGATTGCGATTGATTTATTCCGGTTATTTGAACTAATGAAGAAGTTGTTGAAAGCTTCTAGTGCTTAACTAATTCTTCGGTAACATAACTAGATTGCGAATACGAGTCCAATCCAGATCTACAATGATGAGGATAGCTCCTTGAATCAGAAACTATGATTATGGCCGTAGCCAGCAATACTTCCGATTTGTTTTCAATTGTACTACAGTGGGTAACTGTTGTTGTCGGGTTTATTGAAGGATTTATAGATGACGAAGTTTGATTATCGCAATGAATCTATGTACTGTGTCGCTTGCTGCATTTTTTGCAAGAACTGGAGTTGCATTTATTTGAGGTATGCCCAGCTCTTAGACAGTTAATACATAGATTCTTGTTTTTAATTGCCTGGAATCGTTGATCATTTGAAGAATGTAAAAATTTATCGCATTTGTATATGGAATAAGGTGCTCTGCAGATTGGGCATGATATATCAGAAGTCGCTATATGAACTGCTGTGACTTTCGGATGAGATTTATTTTGATTAGTTTGAAATTGTAATGTATTCGTTTTAGATACGGCATCAAGTATTTGACATCGAAGATTTAGAAATTCGGTCATGTTGGCATGCGGGCTCGTAGCGTCCGTCGATTGCGGCCTCGTGTCGCCAGCAGACTGCGGACTCGGAGTGTTCATGCACTGATTCCTGACTTGGAAGGCCCGCTGATTTGCAGGCTCGGAAGACCTCAAAACTGCGAGGTCGGGGTGCCTGCAGATTTCGGAGTCAGGTTGCCCGTCGTTGGTGGACCCAGAGTGCATGCCGACTGTATGCTCAGGGTGTCCACTGGATGCGAAATATTCTTTTGACCCGCACGGAATCTATAGCTCCCGATCCGGATCATCGAAACCAGTTAGAGGATCTCTAGAACTATTAACAAATAATGTTCTCAGTATATATGTACTAGAATTATACGGTCTCCTCGCCAAGGGAAGTTTTCTTCGAACACTTCCATAGCTGGTTGGAGAAGTGGAGAATTCTGAATCAGCCACCGTTTCATACGACAACATCCTGTCACTCGTATCACCAGAACGCCGCCAACTGGTTCGAGGTATCTCGCGTCTATAATGGCGATTCCTACTGGAGGAATTTCGCTGAGTCGGTATACCCCGAGGATGAAGCGAACTTGCCCATTGACACATCCGTATGTCCATGATGCCGTTATTAAAAATTTCACTTAACAATAATTTTACGTCACTTTCTTATAGTGGGTTACAACCAACCCGATCATTGGCACGGCAAATATTTTTTCGGGGTTTCAGGTAGCCTAGCAGCTCGTTTGCATTGTGCTTGCTCTGAATCCGGCATTCGAGTACAAGGTTTCATCGGTCGTGGTGCGCAACTATCCTTTTATATTTAAATTTCGTGCGCTGGAGTTTGTGGGTATTCATCCCTAAGTCATTGAGAACACAGAAAGGGACCGTCCACATTTGGAGTGGCTTGGTGTAAGCACACCAAATCACCACATTTATGCCTTTTGTCTTAAATGCGCTGTCTTGAGGAGTTCTCTGGCGGTTTCATGGCTGCAATCTAAAATTGACAGACGGATTTCGTTAGGGAACATAAGTAGATTCTCTGTAAACTTACTATTCTCGTACTTACTAGCACGGTATGCCATCATCACATGAGAAAGTTCCTCGTCTCACGAGAGTTACACGTTTCCAGAAACATCTCAGACTCGAATTGTCTGCTTTGGTCCATGTGTACAACATCTGATGCTCCAAATCGGCAAACGAATTCGTCGACGAACTTCCAAGTAACCGTTTCAGCTGTTTGGCATACGCCTCAGTTCATTAAGTACAGTAATGTGTTATGATTATAATATATTTAATGCCCCGTGCGGACACTGACACAATCAAAATGTCAATAACAACTTGTTCTAGCCTTCTGCTAGGTACTCGCATTCACGTCATCAACGCGCAATCTCTTCCCTCATTTATATAGATCTATTTACTTTCACTATTTTATTGAGATCTTTTTCTGTATTAATTAGAATAGTTGGATTCGGTTTTGCGGACATATATTTTAAATCATTTCAACCAGACAAATTAATATTTTTTTCATATGATTTTGATTTTGTATTTTTTAGAAGAAGCTTCTTTTCTAGAGTCAGATGATCATTGACAAATGCATAATTTTTCTCTGTAAAATTTATTTGGGTACTGTTATTATTCGAGCGCGTATTTACAACATATTTATCTCTTTTTAACCTGGATGTCAAACGCACGATAATGTTTTTAGATTTGTTTTTATTGTGTTGAAGAGGAGAGCAACACGATGAATAGCATCGATATCATTTTCATTTAAGCTAACTATGGTAATTACATTTTCATTTGTTTTTCTGGAATACCGACAATTTCAATATTGTTCAATCTAGATCGTTGCGCCAATTCTGCAATTTTGGATCTCATGATATCGCATTTTCTTTAAAGTTTATCAATCACTTTCAATTTATCATTTAATATTCGGAGTTTGTTACAAACATAGTCTATAGATATCCTTAAGTCCGTCAGATGATTTAGTAAGCCTAGCATTGTTGGTTGATTAGTCGCGGTAGATTGTTTGTTAGGTGATCTTATTATTTGGACTTTAGTGCACATTACAGTTACAGTAGTATGATTCTTGACATTGTCCTCTGTAAGTTATTTCTATTAAGTTTTGATTTATATTCGTCGCAAAAAATATTTGTGATGATAAATATAGAAATTGTCTCAGTAAAGTATATAAATGTTTGGATTTTTAAGTCAATGATGTAATTAATATATAATTTTCTTCATTTTAGCTTGTTGCAGCCTGCTCGACATTTTATGTAATAATTATACAATTTTCAAAAAATTTTAAACAAGAACCTTAAGAGTTTTATCAAAGTTTACTAGCAATACTATAAAATTATACGTATTATTTAAAGATAAAAGCAGGGATTTTTTTAATTTTAAAGCAGACAAATGAAAATGAAATATGTTTTTGCTAATTAGGAGAGTAAATCGAAAAAGGAAGATGGGTTGTTAAAGCACACATTAGAAATTACAAAAAAATAGAGGTACAGAGTCATTCAAATAGCGGCATCCATTGAAAGTAGCATGAATAAATTAGCATAATATCAAGTGTCAGGTGGGAAATATGAGAAATAGTCAGTCGCAGAGAATGCTTTAGAGGATTTTCAAGAAATTAAAATTTAAAGATACGGAAATTACTTCAAGTTTTACATCAATGTTAATTAGGGAAGCTATTTAGATTTTTAAAACTAAGCATATTAATCTCAATCACAACGATGGTTTGGAAATTAGTGAAGCATGGCTTCCCATATAAAATATTTTGTTATTCGTTACTTAGGTTACGTTAGGTTAAATATACTAGAAATAACTGTAACTAAAAAATAGTATATTATTTAACAAGCATAATATGTAGGCTATATTACACGAGGATGTAATTAAAAATACGAGCGGCAGCGAGTATATTTAATCATCCGAGTGTAATGTAGCCATATTATGCGAGTCAAATACTATACTTTATCTACAACTAACAGGCATATCAAAAATTTGATATTATTTGTTAAATATTCAGTTAGGTGTGAGTAGTTCATATATAGCTTAACAGATGGCGCCACAGTAGCACTTAAATGTCAAAATAACTATTCAAATTGTATTTATTATACTTTTATAATCATTTATATTGATATTTATAATAAAAAATATATTATTAATAAATTAACAGTTTATTAAAATGTTATGAGTTAAATTATATGCTCTATTTATTACAGAAAAGTGTAGCGTGTAATATAACATTTCATATTACACTTGTGTAATATGAGTAGTATATTATATGTAGTATCACATGTATAATGTACCCATATTTCAATAGTTGTAGATAAAAATGTTTTATGCCTGGTTTTATAAAAACCGAATATAGTGCAAACTAACTACATTATAAGTTAATTTAACGTGTGAGTAAACAGAATTTTCTGTTCTATACCATAAGTAGCAGAGTAAATTAATTAGTAAAAGAATAAATTTAGAATTATCAGCTGAGGCAAGTAAAATGTTAGTTTCTGTTTTTAAGTACGTGTGGCGTTAGTTTAAGATGCCTTTTAAACGTGAAACATTAAATGTTCAAATTTAGTAAACAACTTGCAAATTAATCCTCTAGACACTCTAAGTTTCACTTTTTTATTATTATATAAGGAATTATGATACTCCTTATTCACTTAGACGATTTCTATCACTCGCCTACGGCTCGTAGTGCAAACTTCACCTTCGCAAATAATGAATATCATAATCCCTTATATAATAATATACTATTACAATGATGACAAATTCTCCTGTTCACACACGATCAAGTCACTATATTATGGTTTGTGTGCAGTATACGAGTTTATTGCTGCAATAGTCTTAATAATTACTTATGTATTATAATTATGAATGATTTCATTAAATTGCGTTTAAAAAGCGGAACTTAGAGTGTCCAGAGGATAAATTTGCAAATTAGTGCTTGTATAGTGAAAGCATGAGTTTTGTACAAAAAATTATCCAGTATTCCACCTTATTACTGTAGATAATAAAACAAATGTTATAATTACTATCGATAGTTATATTTTTTAGTAGGTAACATTAATTGTTATATTTTTTACTAGGGATCATAATAAGACTCTACATGTGTTAGTGTTTCTATTGTAATTTTTCATTTTGCTTATATTCATGTTTAAATCATGTGTATTTAGATCTTATAATAAAATATCTGACGTAGTTTGTTGTTTATAATTCCAAACCTTCCATATCAGAGAATATTACTTGTTATTAATTTAATATTACTGGTTATTACAACTAAACCCAGGTTTTTATACTCTAAAAATATGATATTTTATCAATGTATAGTTCTCAATGTGAAAGAGGTTGAAATAACAGTATTAGAAATTGAATTTTGAATCTGAAACAATAATTAAAAATAATTTTACGTGGCTTGTAAGCTCAGAAATTAGGTATGAAAATGACGTAAATCACCCGAAAAATAGCGGTAGCCGTGGAATTGAAACAAAAATGAAAAAAAGTTTAATAGTTGATCTGTCAAGTTACCTGCGTTAGTTTCTTGTTATTATTATTTGAAATTACTGTTGATGTGAAACACATTTCATACATTAATTTTGGATTTAAAAAATATCAACAAAATAGTTATATTTTTAGCGTACCATGACAAAACAATACTTACAAATAATAATAATAATAATAAACTAACGCAGCTAACTTGACATAAAAATAGTTAAACATTTGTTATTTTTGTCTCAATTTCATGGCTATTGCTATTTTTGGGGTGATTTATTTACAAGATATGTAAATTAATTTTGCTTATTGATTCAGATGTAGAATTGTATGCCCTAAAACTATTATTTGAAGCTTTTTTACATAAAATATGATTTTACATATTAACTTATAATTAGCTTCTAAAAAAATTGTTTTTAGAAATGTATGGACAAACGATGGTATCATATTACTAATGTAGGTGGTACTATTAAAAATGTTACTAACCTTGATGTAATTAATTAATTCGTATCTTTTTCTATTACAATTTAATTTTTCATATTTAATATGGAGCAATGCGCTTTTAGGTAATTATTTTTTGTATTTATTTGCAAGTAAAGTCAATCTTAAAAATCCCTGTCTTGTAAAACTTCAAGTTATCTCTTTCGAATTTAGTTAGTTTTGTTAGGTTTGCTTATAATTTGTCACGCTAAACACACTAGGCATTTACACTGCAAAACCGTCTGTATATTTTTATAAATTTTTAATTCTTAGTTTATATTTATATTTTCATGTCAAATCTACATTTGTGTTATCAGAATGTTAAAGGGTGGAGAGCCAAAAGTGATACTTTCTATAATAATTTATTTTATTTAGATTTAGACATTGTTTGTTTATCTGAAATATGGCTCAATAACAGTGTAAATACTTCAGTGTTATTTCTAATTCATTATAATATCTACAGAACTGAGATTCGCTTAGAACTGACAGATGTATGGTTGGTGGAGTATTATGTGCTATTCATAATAAATCTTTACGTCCCCAATCTTTTTCAGATCTTTTTTGCACTGAAATATTTCTAACATCCACAATATTTATTGACATTATTGTATGTTATATTTTTCAACCAGTTGCCCTTGAACAACAAAACTAAGTTTATAACATCCTTGAATCCTTAGTTACCATTTCAGACAGTAAATTTATAATTGTTTGTGATTTCAATATAAACAAATTAGTTTAAAGTAGTCAAAAATCAAATGTCGACAATGTAACATCAAATTTTGAGAATTTCACATTATTTATAAATGCAACGCAATATAATCAAATAGTTAATAGACAAAGTCGAATATCAGAGGTTGTTGTAGCTAATTTACCTGTTACTGTTACTATTGTTGATAAAGATTCCTTTCGTCTGCCCTTTCTATTTCTTCACCCATGTATGATATCTCTGAAATTTCCAGTCTCAAGTTAATTAGAAAACATTTACCCCTACGATAATGTTAATATTGCCTTTCAGAAATTTTATGAAATATTGAACAGTATTTATGATGAATGTATTCCCTATACTAAAAGATGCCCATCTAAATATCCACTGTAAATTTAATGCCGATATAATTCAACTCATCAAACAAAAAAAAAATGTCATAAGCTATATAAAATGAATAACAATGAACATCAGTAGTCTGATTTTAAGAGATTAAGTTCACTTGCTAAGAAAAAACACGCGTATTCTGAATACCATAAGAATATTGAAAATTCTATTAATAATAATCCTACCTTTTTTTGACATATGTGAACAATAAGAAATGTTCTTTTTGGATCTCAGGATATATGCACTTTCATAATAAGACCCTAAATACTACACCTGATATTTTGCAAGGTTTTGTAGATTTTTTTTCAAGTGTATATATTAACTCAGATATTGTTGATCTTACTTTTTCTCCCACTTACTCTAACAGTAATACTCACCCTGTCAGTATTCCTACAATTTCTGACAATAATATTTTAATGACAATTCAACGATTAAAATCAACTCGCAATCCCGGAACTGATTATTTACTTCCTATATCTAAAGCATGCAGTCATTTGTTTTTTGAACCCCTTAAATATCTGTTAAATTTATCTATCCAAAATAACTATTCTCGCACTGTTCTTATTTTTTTTTTGTCCAATCTTCAAATCTGGTGCAGTAACTTATATTCAAACTATTTGTATTATATCTAATATTTCTAAAATTTTCGAATGTATTCTGTTTAAGTATATATATTGTTTGATACTACTGTTCTGGTTTAAAATAATTTTATGACGATGATGTTAGCTACCCATCTCCCGTGGAGGTAATCCGGGAATTCTGATTTCGACATGCCTGTGAAGGCTAAGTAACAAGCGTGTTGGTACTAAAGGTGTCGATTTTCGAACGTTGGACAATTGTTCTAAATCTTTTGTCGTGGTCAGATCTATCGTAGGGTAGGGATCTGTTCCGGATATTTGATAGATCGCGACTAGTGGGAACATAAGTTCCCGCGAGTTAAGCTCGGTTATTATACGGCACTGACATGTAAACTACTTTACACAACATCATAAAATAATTGTTAGCCTTAACTTTTTTTTTGTAATACTGATCTTATAGTTAAATTTGTAAAATCTCTCTCTACACTACTCCAAATTGTGAGAGTGGTTATAAACAACGTTCTTTCAGGTTCTTTTCTTTTTTTCGTATTTCGTCTATCGAATACGAAGGCGGTATTACATTTATTTGTATACATACAAACTTCATCGTTTACCTCGATTTTGGGAACACTGGACAATATTATCGAGACCACACACGATTGTATTAGTTGCTGTTCACAATCGAGAACATCCAGGACAGACAGAAGGTTCATTCGAGATTTGAGAGATCTGAGACCACCGTGCGGATCAGAACCGCAATCTTGTGCTGTGTCGTTGGCCACACCACATATCGCCGGAAGAGCCAGATAAGCCTTATTTCTATTTATTGTTTATTAAATTTATTATTTATTTGTTAACATTCATACAAGTGATTATTATCACGACTTGTTTAGTACCTGTTCTTTTTTTATAGAATTTATCGATTTATGTTAGTATTTTTACGAGTGATTATTGGCACTTGGTACTTATTACTTATTTGATTATCGTTTATTAAATTTATTATTTTTGAAAGCCTTATACGAGTGATTATTTTACGTCAAATTTAAAATCTTGCTTTTTAGTTTCTTTTTTTTTTAATTTGCGCATACGCCTCGACCGCTTGGTATATCAACCAACGTAGTGCCCTATTTGTTGTTGCTGTAATGCAAGTTCCTATTCCTCCTGTACGCCGAACGTCTAGTTTATTCTTTCTGATGTTTTATTTTCCGATAACCTCTCGCGTAAATTAATTTATTTGATTGAGCAAACTTATATTCTTTTGATATTCAATATATTGGCTATCTGACTCTACGCTTACTGTTTTATACAACGATTTTCCATTGGTCATTTTGACTGAGGTAATTAACACATTTATCCAACATCCTTTAATCATTGATATAAAATATATAAAAGTATTTGTGACAGATGACATTTCAAAATGACATATATTAAAAAGATATAGTAGAGAAAGTTTTATTACGTAGTTACTATGATACAAACTAACAAGCAGTGAGTTATAACTTCTAACCCACATGTATTCTATGACCCACTAAGAACACCATAGCTAAAGTGTTATAATTACACGGTGTTGGATAAATATATTATAATGTCATAATGACACACTCCTTCTAAGATATCATAAATTTTATCCACTGAAAAGTTCTCCGTAACGTGAAAACTAGTAATTTCAATGAAAAGCACATTTCTATTATACCAGACTCATTACAATCATTTAAATACATCTAGGTTATAATTATCCGCATTTCTATGTAGAACTGAATCTTATATATAATAATTTGTTTGTTGTTCTTGTTTTGTAATTTTACAAAATCTACATGGATATTTATTAGAAAAACTTTCAACAAAAGCTAGTGTGGAATACAGACCGATATTATCTCTTATGACGAGTCCAATACAAAAATAAATTCTTTAACTTCTCCTGAAAATTGTGTGCCAATGATTTTCGTTTCTAAATAAATTAACTCATTGACAAGATATTTCAAAGTGTTGTAATTACCAATATTTTTTTATCCTCTGTGTTAAATAAACAAGTTAAAAATATCAAGAATAGATCGAAATTGTGGAGGTAAAGATGGAAAACATGTTTTAATTTTCAAAGTTTATTCTGCATGACATTTTTCATTGATAATTGTTTTAACGAAAGTTTTCTCAATCGAATATTTTGTACTGTTACTTCTTTAGATTTCAGCATTATTTGATTATTCCTTTGTTGGAACTAGATTGTTGCTGTGTAAAATTTTGAAATTATAATTTGTTCTTGAGTTTCCATTTCTATAGATACATTATTTAAAATATTATTACTGCAACTGCCAACATAATCGTGCCTATTTTCGTTAGTGATATCAGAAAAACACACAAATCTGAATTATCATTATCAACTGGTTTAATATTATCATGAACTTTTCCCTGAATTGTACAGAATTCCAATCTATTATATTTCTAACAAGTTTATTTTTCAAATGTCTACCAAAAGTTTTTACATCTGAAAAAAATCTGTCTGCAAATATTTTGAATACAATCATATCTACTGACTTTATCTAATTTATGTAAAATTCTAAAATGAAATAATATCGCTGATATGGGCTAGGGCTGGCAGACTTTGAAAACTGAAAATCGACTTTCAACTTTTTGAAAAATCGATTTTTATTGACTAATCGAAAATCGACAACTAAATAAAAAAGTTAATGTTAAACTTAAAACTGTGTTTCTTTAAAAACTGATGAACTCGAAGTATTTAGTGATGCTGATTATGCCAGCGACTGTACGACACGTCGTTCTGTCAGCGGGACACTTTGTAAGTTTAGTGGAGGAGCCATTGTATGGAGCAGTAGACGACAACGAAGTGTGTCACTTTCAACCACAGAGGACGAATATGTGGCCGCTAGTGAAGCAGTAAAGGATATTATCTGGCTCACTAGATTGTTTTCTGAAATTTCACCTTTGAAAACAATTCCTGTCTTCGTGTGAATAACGCCAGCGCAATCAAATTGGCTAAAAATTCCAGTTTCCACAAGCGCTCGAAACATATAGATGTACGATTTCATTTTATCAGAGAACGAATTCAAGATGGACAAGTGGATGTCAAACATGTACCAGGTCAAGAGCAAGCAGCAGATATCTTGACTAAACCAATTCCACGAGTTCGTTTTGAATATTTAGGTTTAATGTTGGGAATGTCTTCGAATAAAATTTAATTTTTAGGGGAAGTGTTAAACTTTAAACTTTATTCGTAGTCACCGTTTGTTAATACAATATGTATCAAGTTACAACTTGAACCTGTCAGTTTTTGTCAATCAGTTTAGATTCTGTCAATCTTGATTATTGTATTTTTGTGTTCTTATTAAAGCATATTAATGCGTATTTATTATTTACTACTTCGTTTTTATTCACATTAACAGTTAAAAAAAAATGAAAAGTCGACAAAATTGATAAGTCGAAAAAGTTGAAAAGTCGGAAAAGTCGAAATATCAAAAAAGTCGAAAAAAATTAAGAAGTTAAAAATGTCGAAATAATTAAAAGTCAAAATATAAGAAAAGTCGAAAAAGTCAAAATATTGAAAAAGTTGAAATACCATTAAGTCTGTAAAAGATTTACAGTGGTGTTCTACTGTCACTGTTAAACTTAGAGATCGTCTCTAACTGAATTTAGAGGTGATCTCTAAGAAAAACGTATTCTACAGTCAAATTTTACCGCTGTTAGCGCTAACATTGTTCTGTAACCATAGATGTGGCTAGGGGTACCTTTAAGCGTTTAGCAGAGCTCTGTTAAAGTTTCCAATATGGCGGAACATCGTGAGTTGCAAGAAAATCGGGATTTGAGAGATGTTTTAGATATGAATAAAGGACAAATTAGAGTTGTACGGGAAAGAATAAACCCATTTGAATGCTATAATGATGAAGAATTCAGAAGAAGATATCGACTAAAGAAAGAAACTGAATTTCGTCACTGATTTGATTAGATTAGAAATAGAACCAATTTCGCAGCAAGAAAAAAATATTAGCGCGGAACTGCAAGTGCTATTAACATTGCGGTACTTTGCGAAAGGCTGCTATCAAGTAGAATCAGTTAGGGAAATATAAAAAAAATATTAATATTACCTAACCTTAAAATATCACTTCGGTTTTTGTAGTGCTCGTGTTATAATGTTAATAGTTTATTTAATTTAAGGAAATTTGCATGGTGTCAGTCAAGCCACTGTATCAAGAATTGTAGCAAGAGTGTCGCGGGCATTGGCATCAAGAGTGAAAGATTTTATAAAGTTTCCAGATCGTCTGGACGACCTAAAGACGGAATTTTATAACATTGGTGGTTTTCCCATGGTAGTCGGTTGTGTTGATTGTACACATGTGCGTATTAAAAATCCGGATAAGGAAAACCCCATGTTATATTGTAATCGAAAAGGATTTCACTCATTAAATGTGCAAGTGGTTTGCGACGCGAAATGCCGAATCATTGATATAGTGGCGAGATGGCAAGGAAGTGTACACGCTGTACGTATATGGGAACATTGCACGCTGAAGGAAAAGTTTGAGGTAAACGCAAATAATTCAAAATACAAATATTTGTATTTCTAACAAAATATTCTAATAGGATTCCAGTATTAACGGAATTATTTTGGGTGACGGTAGTTATCCCTGTCGAAATTATTTATTAACCCCCGTTTTAAATCCTCGAACTCCAGCCGAAGAAGCATACAATCGTTCCCATATACGTACTCGGAACACGGTGGAACGAACCTTTGGCCAATGGAAAGGTATGTTCCGATCCCTTCGGAACAATATGCAGATCTCGCTTCAGACTGTTAAAGCAGCTAAAGCAGCAATGGCAGTACTTTACAATATTAGAAAAACAATGGAGGATGAGCAAGATGATAAAGACACCGATGAAAACGACGAAGAAAGTGATGATTCTGATCAGCCAGAACAACAGCATCCTTTGCATCCGAACGACGGAAATTTATTCCGGAGAAATTTCATTGAAAACTATTTTGGAAGAATATAATATTTCAAATTATTTTTTCTTTCTGCAAAACTGGTTCTATTTCTAATCTAACGAAATCAGTAACGAAACTCACTTTTTTTTCTCAGTCAATATTTTATTCTGAATTATCTATCATTATAAAATTCACATGGGTTTATTCTATCCCGTACAACTATAATTTGTCCACTATTTACATCTGAAACATCCCTCAAATCCCGAATTTCTAGTATTATATGTGTATTATAGTTATGTAGTTAATTCCTTCTCGTAGAACTCTAGTTTTTATTCTAGTTAGACCTGGAATTTCTAGTATTATAGTTACATAGTTATTTGCTTTTCGTAGAATTCTAATTCCTACTCTATTTAAAATTGTATCATTCTATTTATGTTTTGTTGGTTACATTGAATTTAATAAACTTAATAACTAACATTAA
The DNA here is from genome assembly GCA_035578165.1 of Stenolophus ochropezus. Lineage (NCBI taxonomy): Eukaryota > Metazoa > Arthropoda > Insecta > Coleoptera > Carabidae > Stenolophus > Stenolophus ochropezus. The sequence continues at coordinate 9,491,420 of JAQOWZ010000008.1, read as the reverse complement.
AAAATAATATGCATGATGTGTGTTATTTAACAAAAACTATACTTTATTTTCTTTACTTTTACTATTTTAAATAAATTAATTCTTATAGGTATTTTGTTTCTTTAATTCTATTACTTCTATTTTTTTAATTAATTTTTGTTTTTTTAATTTTAAAACTTCCATTTGTTCCATATGCTCTTCATTTTCATTTTTTAATCGTTGTTCTAATACAGCGCCATGTAATTTGAGCAATTCTTCTTCGTAAGTGGATATTTCACGTTTTCTTTTTTTGTTTTTTTTTTCTAGGACCACATTAATTTTTGGTTGAGTTGTGGAAACCGAAGGAATAATTGAAGGAACGGGAGGGACACTAGTTTAAAAAAATGTTTAAAAGACAATATAATAGATCATTATTGATTAATCTTACATTTCTTGTTCAGTTACTTCGTTGATAGGTACAACTGGCTGTATTAAAATTGGAGTTTCACTAGGAAGGTTTATAGAACTAGCGTAATTACTACTAAATACTTCTGAAACTTCAGGGTGGGTCTTCTCATGCTATTATTAAAAACATATGTAAATTAAATGTAATTTTTACTTTGGTACTGTTAAAAATAGGTACTTGGGCATCTGAATCAAAGGAACTTTCATCGATTTTAAAATCTTCCGGGCATATATCATAAATTGCCCAATCTAAATCTGAGGGATCCTTGGATTTTGGGCCGCTGCCAGTTCCTGGAGAGTATTTTTTGAAGTTACATATAACCGTTTTAGCTTGAACTTTTAATCTCTGATAAAGTTCTTTAATCGCTGGTACTGTTCTTATGCAGCCAGTGGCATGTAGTTTTTTTTGCAACTCTAGCCACAGTAATTTTTTTTTTAAATGAACGCGAGGATCGTTTCCTTTATTTTCCAATATTGAAGAATTTTTTTTGACAAACTCTGCAATTAATAATTTCTCCATGTCTGAAAATTTTCTCGCTCTGCTACGTTTTTCTTTATTCATTTTATTTGTAAATGTTAAATTAAGAATAAATAAATCATTAATATAAGTTCATGTAATATTATAATTAGTACATTTTTTTATTTTTATATAATACCTGTAATGGGTTTAATTCTGTACTCTGTTATATAATATAAAACCGATTTATTCTTTGTAGTCAAAGTTATTTTATAAAATAAAATAATTTAATTCGTTATTATTACTGATTATTTCAATCACAAAGCATAAACACAGATTACAATGGTTAAATTTCAATTTGACAGGTAATACAGTGTTGCCACATATTATTTTGCTTAGAGAGCATCTTTTGTTAGCAGCGCTCTGTTACTGACAGCAGAATAACATCACCTATAAAAACTAACAGTCACCTCTAGCTAGAGATCGTCTCTAAGCAACTTTAGCAGTGACTGTAGAATACCACTGTTAGTTATTTAATCCCTGTATATAATAATTTGTGCAATCTGTGATTAATCCTTGTAATATTTTTTCCTATCATGAAGCAGAAAATACTTTTTCTCTGAATTTAAATATAAAAAAATATTTAACATCGTATTGTAAATACTATAATATTATAAAAGTTTAAGGGTAAATAATTAGAAAAGATTTTAAAGTTTCAGGTAATTGAAAATCGAAAGTCGAAGTCTAAATCGAAGTCAAAGTCTAAAAGTCTAATTAATGGAAAAAGTCGACAATAAAAAAATCGAAAGTTTAAATTCAATTAATCGATATTATGCTTTTCAAAATTCGATCGAACGACTTTTTTAAAGTCTATTTAAATCGATATATCGACTTTTTTGCCAGCCCTAATATGGTCTCAACTTGCGTATTACATAGAAAACACTGAAACATGGTAAAATATCGTAAAAATTCTCTACTACTACTACTCTATCTACTACTGTAAAAAGTAAACGAAACAAATAATAAATAAATAAAATGTTACACAGAAAATATATCATTGTGTGTTGAAACACACAGTAAAATTTATTAAAAAATATACAGTCAGATGCGAACTTTACTGTAGGAACGAGAAGAAATCAAGCAGTATGATTAGATTTATAGATACATATTATATACATATTTCTAACAGTTGCTGTAGATGCTGGTTACCCTTTGTCGGATTGTACAAATCACATTAAAAGTATGTCTACATGTTGTTATAATATAATAAAACAATTAATTAATAATATCATTACCGAGTTCTAAAAAAAATTCGAAATTTTAAGGTCGCCTAGCAATTTTTGGAGTCAAAATGGCGTTGTTTGCGGTACTCTAATTCGTGGTAACTATAATGAAGTATCCCTAACTCGAGTATTTGCTCACTTCACTTCAGTTATTTTCCATTTCCACCTCACTCCATTCTAGTTCTAGTGATAAATTTAACGTGCACTCTGTAAATCAAATAATATCAAGTAGCTTGAAATTGCTTGATATCAAGTCAAGTAACTAGGATAGAAAATTAAGTCAAGTCAAATAGTGAATTTAAGAAAAGTTTGATATTCAAGTCGTCAACTAATTCACAAAATCATAACCTAAACATTCCTTTTTCAGAAAACAGAAGTTTTCTAAGAGTGTGCAAATATTATATCAGTATATTTATTTTGAAATATTAGTTTTGTATAAAGATTTTGAAATACTCTTTTATGTATTTAAAAATTATTTTTAATTATTTAAAAAAGTGGAACTACATCTGTATTATTAATTTTTTTTTGTACATTTTTTTTATATTTTTTAGACTTGTAAAATAAGAAGAACATTTATAATATATTTTTTTATGTTTATATACATAAAGAAGAAAATAATGTAACGTTTTATTTATTTAGGTGAAATGTAAAATTGATTAAAACACTAATATTTATATAACTATGTTTAATAAAAGAAATTAATTATAAAGAATAATTAAAATAAGAAACACTATGAATAAATAAACATAAACACTATTTTAAGACTAAAAATTATTAATAAAAACTTAAACACTAAGATTATTTATTTAAACTACGTGATATTTATTTCTACAATATTTATATGATCAACTATTTATCACCAACGATCTCTACACGTATCAATACGTCTACTGTCCTCGCGATCTCCTGTTCGGGGGTATTTGTAGGAAAACATTTAATTGCTAGAATGTTCTCTAACCCTCTCGTAAACAGAACAATGGGACCCTGGGATCGCTATAGTGCCCCCTCCTTAAGACTGGTTCATGCGGGAACAGTTCGTTATGACGAAATCTGCACGCATCACCCTTGGTGCATCTGGAAGTCTTGAAGAAGTAACAGTCGACGGAACGTTTGAGCTCTTCTTATCCGGTAGGGTTGAAGCTGCAGACTAGAATTTCTACTCCGATAAAGCGGAAGATTGTCTCTAACATGCTTCTCACAATTCTCCAATCCAAACCATCTAGTCCACAGCCTATATTCGGTACTTCCAGGTTCATGATGTCGTTGTGCAACAGATGATCCTTCATATCGTACAGCGAGTCACATAAACTGCGGTATGACGGCTTCTGATATGATTATTGTTTCGTAACCGTATAGTAAATGTACCGCTTGTGTTCTACGTTATCATCCTTCAGTTGTAGCGTTTTTCCGACAGTTGAACTTTGGTTGGCTAGTTCTTGAACTCGTCCAAATTTTCGTTTAAAAACTGAAGCGATACTGCGGGACAATTTAATGTCTTTCGCTACACAATGAGCGAGGGAATACTCCGGGGTCACGGTGAACAGATCTCGTTGTTCTTCTCGTGTCACGCCATACCGTGCCCTGTGACCAATGGAATGGCTTTCCATGAAGTCTTCAAATGTAGGTTCCTCAGGTATAACTCGGCGTATCGTCGCTCCACGATGATCGTCACAGTTATCACCAGCGAAAGGGGTTAACCGATTAAAGTTGACTACTCTCGGCTTTCCATTAGGTGTTTTTCTAATTCTGTAGACCACATCATTTATTCTCTTTACGATCTCGTAGGGACCTTTCCAATTCTTTTGCAGCTTCGGTGATAAGCCACGACGTCTTTGTGGATTGTAAAGCCACACCAAATTCCCAGGTTGATAACCACCTTTTTCAGCCTTGATAACGTATTGATCCTTCATCCGATCGCTGGCATCTTGAATGCTTACACGGACTTGTTCATGATGTCTTTCATTCTTCTCCGTAAGTCCGTTACGTAGTCCTCCCCAGCTAGATCTTCACCGGGTTTACTGGCAAATACTAAGTCGCATGGTAAGCGCAACTTTCGCTCGAATAGGATGTTAGCTAGGGTCTGCCCAGTTGTCTTATGCACGGATGAACGGTAAGCTAACAAGAACAGATGAAGATGTCGTTCCCAGTTTTGTTAGGACTACCTTCGACAAATATCGGTTTATTGTTCTATTCAACCGTTCAACCATGCCATCAGACTGTGGATGCAATGCAATTGTTCTAATTTTCTTGATTCCTAATATATTACAGATATTTTGGAACAGCAGACTCAAAATTCCTTTTTTAGTCGGAATATATCTCTCGCGGTACTCTAAATCGGCAGATGTATTCTTTTACAAGACTTCAGCGGCCGTTACGTCTTCCTGGTTGGGTAATGGATAAGCTTCGACAAATTGAGTAAAGTAGTCCATTAATACCACTATGTATTTATTTCCGTCGTCAGTTTCTGGAAATGGTCCGGCCACGTCTATCGCAATGCATTCAAAGGGACTTCCAACGTTATATTGGCGCATTTGTAGCCCTTCTTTCCGTATGTGGCCCGTTACATCCCGCCCAAAACCACACATTTCTTGCACTACTCATCTTCTTTGCAATTTACCCAGTAAAATCGTTGGCGCAATCTCTCAAGGGTTTTATTTATTCCAAAATGTACAGATCCGTCGTTTATCTCCTCCAATACTTCCGGTACTCTATTCCTAAGGATTATCAGCTGGGTCTTACTCTCAGTGCCTTCAGTATTATCAATGACACGTTTCAGGAGGCCCTCTTCAACCACAATAGAGTCCCTACTGCCCCCAGTAAGATTTTACATTTTATGAGTGTCGTGCAACATCTTCCTAAACTGATCTGCTATCACCACGTTTCCAATTCAATATGATTTTCAAGTTCGAGTCATTCTCTTGGTCCTTGCGAAGGTCTTCAGTTTGCCAACTATCATTCAATACTGTTGTTCTAGTGATGGTAGAGAGTTTTTCTTCTAGACGACTGCAATGCTTGCCTTCGTCTTGGCAAGATCTTCATGATTACGATAGCTTGTACCTGCCCGATGCTCGATAACAAAGTTATATTCTTGTAATCTTTCAATCCATCTAGCTGCCTGACCTTCAGAATTCTTAAATTGTAGCAGCCATTTGAGGGCAGTATGGTCAGTTCTTATAAGAAATCTTGTACCGTAAAAATATCTGTAGAAGTGCTCTACGAATTTTACGACTGCCAAAAGTTTTTTTCTGGTGACGCCATAATTCCTCTCTGGTTTTGACAAGGTCTTACTAAAATAGGCAATAACCTCCTCTTGTCCGTCTTGTATCTGGGAATCTGTATCTAGAACGAATTCTCCTTCTGGTAAAGAATAACTTAGGACAGGTGCGCTTGTCAAGGAATATTTAAGTTGTCTGAACGCGGCTTTACAGTCCATCTTCCAGATAAATCTTCTGCCTTGTTCAGTAAGCCTTGTCAATGGCTTCGCTATGTTGGCAAATCCATGTACATAACGTCGGTGTACAGAGACCAAGGAAACTTCTCAATTCGTGTTTATCTCTCGGTACTGACCAGTCACTCACAGTTCTTATTTTCTCCGGGTCAACTGCACTACCCTTACCAGAAATTACGTGTCCAAGATAATGAACTTCTTTTTGAAATAAGTAACACTTCTTTGGACTGAGTTTCAGGTTAGCCTTCCTCAATCTTTGGAAAACCTCTTCCAAGTTCTTCATGTGGTCCTCGAACGTTTTTCCTACCACAATGATATCGTCGAGGTACACCTAACATGTTTTCCACGACAGTCCAGCCAACATGGTCTCCATAAGTTGTTCAAATGTTGCAGGGGCATTGCAGAGCCCAAATGGCATAACAGTAAATTGCCAACGACCGGTACCGATGGTAAATGCCCTCTTTTCTTTGTCTTTTTGGTCTAAATCTACTTGCCAGTATCCGCTCTTTAGAGTAGAGAAGATCTTTAATCCTGTCAATGTGTCCAGTGTATCGTTTATTCGGGGTAGCGGGTAGCTTTCCTTTTTCGTCACGTTGTTATGTTGACGATAATCGCCGCAAAATCTTGTAGAGCCATCCTTCTTCTTCACTAGCACCACTGGTGAAGCTCAAGGACTGCTTGAAGGTTCAATCACACCTTCCGTCCTCAAGTCCTCAATAATTTCTTCTGTTTCTTCCCGCATCGCCAGTGGTAATTTTCTTACTGTTTGGCGGTTGGGTCTTGCGTCTCTGGTGTCTATTTTATGATGGACTACATTGATTCTTTCTTTGTCCTTATCAAATTGGAACACATCTTGAAAGTTCCCAATTAAATTCTTAGCCTTGGTTTTCTGGTCTGCGGTCAAGTCATGGAACGATGTTGACAGCTCTTTGATTAGAATATCCGGAATTTCACAGGATGTGTTCTCTTTGGCCTCCACAGTTCGAATAATTGATGATACCGCTGAAAATTCATCGATGATACCGTTGAGCATTCTCCTACTATGGTCCCTTTCTTTACTACAAGATAAAAATTAATATTCAATACTCGAACTGGGATTGTCTTTTGGGTTTTGAGCAAGGATTTTCCATTTACAATTCCAGTGCCAGTTTTGGAATAATCATTTTTCGGCTGGAGCATGAAAATGTTTCCCTCACAGAAGCTACCCTCTAACTGTGCTTCCACGATTGATTCACTCCGCTCTGGGAGGGTTACATCTTCCGTTATTAATACTCGCATGGCATTGTCATCTCGTGGATTTAATATCAGTTCTTCATCATTGACCATCATCACTCCATTCTTCAGGTCAAGTTTAAATTCATGCTTTTTCATAATGTCCATGCTGAGAATGAATTCATCTTCTACGTCAGCTTCCAGCACACGATGTTTAATGCAAGTTTTTCCAACAATGATGCTTAAATCTATTTCTCCAGATGCGGAAGCTTATTCTCCTGTGGCTGTGCGTATTTGCCACTTTGTTGGAAGTAGATGTTTTCTGCATAGTTTTCTTGCTAAGTCGTGTCTGATTATTGTTTTTGTCGCACCCGTATCCAGCAACATTTTAAGCGGCCTTCTGTCTATGGAGCCGTCTACATAGACGCTGTTAGCTTGATGATGAAGGGATGCGACATAACTAATGGATTCTGGGGCTACTGGATTACGAGTCGACGTTTAACCCTTCGCATCAACCCGACTTAGTTTCCCGACTCCTTTTCTTTCTTTCTTGGTTCTGCTTTCCTCTGATGTTTTCTACAGAGTCTTTGCGGGTGACCTAATTCACCGCAATTCCAACAGCGGAGTTTCTTTCTTCCAGCAGCATTAATTTCAGACGTAATTCGTCTTATCTTGTCTTCTATATCTTCGGTGTCTTCGGGCCTCTCAGCATCGATATTTCGCACGCGTGATTGGTTACGTGAAGCTTGTTTAGCTGCTTCATGATCTAAAGTATATGAAAATGCGTCAACCAGAGTTTTTGTTCGAGCCAATCGCAGTGCTTGTTGAGTTTCATTGTCACGGAACTTATAGATAAATGATTGAGTGGTCAGACATTCCAAAACACTGTTAGGAGCTATGGGATGTGCGAGACGAACTAAACGAGCTATATCAGCTTTGAATTTTTTTTTTCTTTAGAACTCTGATATCGGTTTCTCTGTTGCGTTTGGTACACTTGCGCCAGATGCGCATTGCCATATCGCATATCCAATCGCTTAACAAGTTTTTCGTAATCTTCTTGTTCATCTTTTTTTAGCGTTTGTAGGATATCGATGGCTTTTCCACGCAGCGAAACTGTCAGCGCTGTAGCTTTTTCTTTGGAAGTCCAGCCATTTGCTTTGGCAGCAGCTCAAACTATTTCAAATAATTCGGCCACGATGTCTTGCCGTCAAATTCAGGTGTTATAATGTGCAGTTTTGAATTATGTTTCGCTTTTACTGTTTTGTTTTTTTGAATTATACATATCTGCCATTTCAGAATTTGACACCGCTGTCCAAATTTTAGAGAAATTTTGGTGTAATTCTTCAACTTTCTTCTCGTTGATTTCTATTCTCTCTTCCAATATTCTAGAACTGTCTTTCAATTGCTTGTTTAGTTCCTTTTCCGAAGTTCTAGAATTTTCCGTCAACTTTACTATCAATATTCTAGTACTTTCTTCAAACTTTCTAGAATTTTCTGTTAATTCTTCTTTTAATTTTTATTCTAAACTTCTAGAATTTTCTATTAATTCTTCTTTCAATGTTCTAGAATTTTCCATCATTATTTTTAGAACTTTTTTTCATTTGTTCTAAAGTTCTAGAATTTTCTTTCAAAATTTTAACAAAATTTCGAATTAAAAGTCATCTAGATTTTCACCAGCTTCTATTAAGGCTTGGCGTAGACGAAATTGTAAAACAAACTTGGTTCCCGATGTCTCCAACTCTCGTTCTTCCAGCTCCCTCTTGAGATCGGCCACGTTTAATACACTTAATTTTACTTGTTATATCGCCATTTTATTTATTTTTATTTACACTTTCCAGTTTTTAACCCTCTACACCTGACACCAATTGTAACGTTTTATTTATTTAGGTGAAGTGTAAAATTGATGAAACACTAATATTTATATAACTATGTTTAATAGAAGAAATATGAATTTTAAAGAATAATTAAAATAAGTAACACTATGAATTAATAAACATAAACACTAAGGTTATTTATTTAAATATATATATATATATATATATATATATATATATATATATATATAATCCAGAATTCCGTGTCCTAGAATCTTCAAAACAAGTATGTATGTATCCCCGATTCTTCAGTCCCAGAATATGCAATTCTAGAATCCATAATAGTACGCAAGCACTAGATGGCACAAAGCTACTAATGCTGCATTACTGCCACCATAACTGATGCGTCCGGAAAGTGAACTGCTGTTTATCCGTGCATTTAAAAATAATATACAGTTATTCCAAAAATAAAATTTAAAATCCGAACCCGATTTTCATACCAGTAGGGTATTGTAAAGTGGCTATTTATATTGAAACAGTTTAGTTTAATATTAGTTGACAGGTAACGTATGTAGATAAAAAAAACAAAACCGTATCATTTGCAAAAATAATAAATGATGTAATGTTGATGAAGCTGTCATACAAGTAAACAGGCTTTAAAAAGTACCTAAATATTACTATTAACAATCAAAAATTGTGTATAAAGTATTATGTATTCTTCGGCAAGCGATCAAGAACTAAAGATTGTTGTAATGTGATAAATACTCGTAATTATAGCGATGGGCAAAATAGATTACACTTCGAGTGAACGGAAGAACATTTAATTCTTTATTATATATCAATGAAGAAGGCTATAAAACAACTCTTGTTTTTGCAAGTAGGTGACCAAGTAGGTATTTTACAACATCAGAATCAAATATGTAGGTAGGTTAGTGCAGATGTATTATTTATATTAATTTTATATAGTTTATAAATTTTCAGATCAATTTATAATAAATTTGACGTTGACATGTAACAGGTTCAAATTTAAAGTAAAACATTTTATAAAATGGCCCTCTGGTAATTATGTTGAGGTCGTAGAAGATTATTTTAAAAGAATATCCAGATTTAGGAGTTATTGACTGTCCTGTACATATACTCGAACCTAATACATAATAATTACTTTCACTCTTCCTAGGTTAGGATAAACTGACAGTTCACTAGTTAGTTATTTTTGTCGCATGCAGATGCAGGGTCGTAGGTATTTTTCTCTTCTACAGATTGGGAGAATTGAGATTGCGTGCATGTATTTTTCAAAATACGACGTGTCATACAAATATCGCTTGTAGCTCGCGAACAAAGTAATATTTTATAAAATATTTCACTAGTACTAATTAATCAATGCATATTTTTATATTCTTCACTTCAACAATAATTGATACAATTTTGAGGTTTTCACAACGCTATATGTTACCTTTGTTATTTTTGTAAAAGAATTTAAAAATACATTTTTATATATAGAAATTTTATTTTAGAGATAGTATACAAAAAAAAATGTAATTGGGATAGGAAAAATTTTGTATTTAATATTTATAAAAAAAAATATTTACTATTATATAAATGGTAACTGATTCCAAATTTGAAAAAGTACACATGTTGGTGAATCAGAAGACACAGCATGGGGAATTCAGTTGTAAATTCTGAAATGCATTTATTTGCTTCCTTAATTATTTTAAAGAAAAAAATTATGTGCCAAAATTGACAAAATAAAATTCTGCATTTTTACCTGCCGCAACCCTATTGAGAAAGGTATTTTAATGAATAAGCACGTTTCAACGGCACTTGTCCGATAATAACATTTTCACGATGACGTCTTTGTATGTTTGTGTTTCTAACAAAAAAAATTTAAAATTGCATTTCTTCGCAAAATATGTTATCAAATGTAAAAAAAATATTTAATTAGAACTAAATTAAAGTAAATTACTGTAATAAATAATAAAAAACTGTAATTACAATACAAAATAATTTCTAATTTTCTTAAATTTACAGTCTAGGTGTTAAAATTATATTTAGGTACACTAGGATTTTTTTTTAAATAAATAATTTGATGTCGATATACTGTTAATTCAACATTCATGTTTTAAAATTATACATAAGTAAATTATTTTTCAATAAATTTTAAAATAAACTTTATTCAACTACAATTGGTCAAAAAAACAATTATTTTGTATAAAAAATGCAGAATTTTATTCTTTAAATTTTAATGTATAAATGTTTGCTTTAAAATAACCACCCTGTATAGGCAGTTCTATTTAAAATAAGAATGTTAGGTTTTACATCCTGAAAACCACCGATCAAATTTTCGCTCATTTTAATAGTCTTATTATATAGAAATTGTCTGCTAATTACACCATCTTTCTTCAATAGTTCTCGGGGTAGCAATAGTGCTCACTTAAATAGAACACCTGTATGTTTCTCTGTGCGATCAAAGATACAGTATATGAATATATCTACTCCTAAAATCAAATAAAATATTTGTTAATTATGATAACGTAAGCATAAGTGTACAAAAAATTATTTTAGCGGAAATATTATGTACAACTTACCTAATAATTTTAATATTATAATTTTCTCTCAAAACAAATGAACTTGTACGCTTTCTCTGCTCCAGAATTCTTCATCGAAATTTTTACTATTCGGCACTGTGTGATCAGATTCTCACGTCTAACTGATGTACATAACGTTGACTATCATTTTTGTTATTACCATAATTTTTCAATATATTATATAGCTAAGATAAATTTCGCAAGCTATTAGCCACAGTTTTATCCCGCACATTCGTACGTTTCTTTTTGAATACATTGATGAACACTTCTTCAAATCTTGAGCTTAATCCAATTAGATATTACTTGGTAAGGTAATTGCTAGAAGTGTGTCGCCTGGATCTATATTTATAGAACAATTAAAACAAATGCATCAAATAATTAAAATTTTACGCATCCGCTATTTTTAATTATGTGCAAAAGTAATATTTTTATTTAAGTCTTTAGTCAAAAATACATTATATTGTTCTTAATCAAATATTTGTACTAAATATACAAAATCGTCCCGGCATATTGGACACCTAAGTCCTCGTGCAATAATATGTGCTGCACAATTTGCGCACGTACACCTGTGTCCGCACGGAATGCAGGCATGTGTGGGTGGTGCGTAACATATGCTGCATCTTGGCTGTAAGAAAATTAATAAATTGTCTTGATATGTACTTGTTGTTGTAATGAAGGTTTAATATTACCATATTTGGTGAAACATGTGCAGCCTGTTCAGGTCCATGGACTTCGATTGGCTCTCCATCTGGTGGGTCGCTAATAATTTCAACTACTTTACCAGCCTCCGCCGGTTCAGGTTCTTCGTCTTGCTCCGGCTGTGGAGCTTCACCGGCGTTAGGTTCCGGAGCATCATATGGATCTGGAATTTCTTGAGGTTCCGGAACGTTTCCTTCTTCATTTTCATCATAATCAACAATCTGTAATATTACAAGTGTATATATGAGAATAACAAACCGTACAAATAATATAATATAATATGTATATCGTATGTCACTCGATTGTGTAATACGATATATATTTTCTACGACCATTATCCCGTCAGAACGCGCACTACGGGTAAAATTTACCCAGCCAATGAATAATTTGTATATTCTCATTTGCTTATTTACCGAAGGAGGGTCAAAAAATAGCTAGTTGATCAGAGTGGCTTTTACGAACGCATCGAATAACCCGATTGACTTTACATAGACATCAGATCATATTTGACTGACGAAACGCCTCTTATGTACAATATTTAGAAATATTAATAGTCGTATTTTGTACACTTCGCTTCGTAGAAAACACTTATTTCCATCATCAAATAGAGAATTTGCAAATAGCGTTATTATATTTTTTCAGTGCTACCTATTTTCATAGAATAAAAATGTGTTTTTAAGACATTGACATATTTTCTATTGGGATAAGTAATATGAGCAGTAAATTTTTCAGTAAAGTTACAAATAGTTGTTATGTACCTGTAATAACGGACAAACGAGTGTAAAGTATTCACATATAAATTCACACAGAATATATAAAAACTACTTACAAATTTACACCACGATGAGAGAGCCTTTACACACAGTAAAACAACTAATTGGTTATTTCACTAAGAAATACCAAGGTATGTCTGACATTCAGTCAAGACATCCACAACAGTTGAATGTTACAACAAGAGAGAGAGATTTCGAACTTCTAAACACCATTTTATGGTAAAAATCCAGAAGTTCTCAACCTATGTTTATCCGACTCTTCTCATCCCCTAAGTATGAACTATGTTAAAAATAACCCAACTATTGATGTCCACCGAGGGCATCACGTATCGGAAACAAACAGTTATGTCTTTGACAATAAGCTTGAAGGCGTAAAAAATGTGCGTCCTTCACCATAAATCTGTCCATTTCGTAACATCTGGAGTACTGCTATACCAAAATTTTACAAAAATACACAGCCGCCAAGCGATCGTGTTACACTAGTAAAAAGTAATTTATATAAATTCATATATATGAAAACTGATTACTAAATTAAAAATAAAAATAATGTACATTACATCTATACTAAGATTCACAATTATGTGTGACGCTGCCACATGCAAATTGGATTAAGTACGTGATAAATATGTATATATGAAAAGCATGTATTACCCATGAATGTACAAACATTCGGATGAATCCCCATCTTTGAAAGTAAAAGTTTGTTAAAAGCTTCCACATTATTGTTAGTTCTTCGGGCCAAACCGAATACACTTATGTGTTCCGGTCCAATGGTTTGTACTCAATATCTGAAAGTAAAACAAAAACACAGCAATAAAAATTCAGCATATTTAATATGTCATTAAGTTTTTACATACCTTCGCACATAGCTAACATATTATTAATATATATTTGCCTTGTATGGCACCAGTTTTTAATTGCTTCTAATCCATTTACAAAATGGTCTGCGGGCAATAAGGGCAACGCCATGATCATTTTGACGGCCTTTTTCACATCTTGATTTTCGTCCATGAATCGGAGAAGACCAATTCTCGCACTCATTTTCCAGATAGCCTATTTAAATAATAATATTAATGAAACTGCTTAAAAGGAAATAATATTTGTTATTTACGCTTGCGTAATGGTAAAAACAACCAACCACGCTGGCTTCTGGAAACGCTTCTATGAGTGCTGCTCTTAGTGCCCTTTCATAATCGGTCATTATAATTACCGGGTTCAGAGTTGGGGAAATCTCTTTAAAAGCCTCAAATACAGCGTTATAGTGCTGCTGCTGTCGACAGCTCATGAGGACATATGCCACCGGTATTGTCTAAAATGAGTTAAATAAAATTTTTAAAATAAACACTGCAATAGGCTACTTAAAACTACCTTCTCATATTTTATATAATGAATTGTCAATAGTTTTAAATGTTCCATCTAAATGAATTTCTTCTAACCCCGCCAACGGTCATATTAATGAAAGTTTGCGCGCAAAATAGAAAGGCTACCCCAGCGTCACATCGAACGACTCGCTGGAAAAAATGCTTGGCGTCGTTTCCCATTATCACGCATTGGAACCGTTCAGTCCACTGCGGATCGAATAGTTGTTGAGCAAATTCGTCCAGAGTGCGGGGAATGGGAGGATTTGCTCTCCTTCGCGCAGAGTGCATGGTGCTGTAAGCACTCGGATATGGATACTGCACCGCTGCCTCAGGATTTCTAAAATGATTATTCAGTACAAAACCAAGAATAAAAATCTAATGTAGCAACTACATAATTGATTGGCTTGTCATCAATAAAATACTGCTTCCAGCTAGCGACGATACTAATTTTCAAGCAATAGTATATAAAAATACAGATAGTTACAAATTTACAAAGTTTAATTAAAAAATTGTTTGTTCATTTAATAAATAAAATTACATTATTTTCGAAAAGTTTAAAAATACAAAAAAATCATGTTTCTTTATTAAGTACATTTTAGGTACACGTGCCCACAGACAGACAGCACCGTGAAACCTATTTCAACGTTTTTCAGAGACTTCAAATTTCAAAACTTGTTTTTATATAAAATTCAATGTTAAATTTAATTCACAATAACTCTCCTTACACGAATATACCGGCGATCTCTTCAAAGGTATTGAACATGGAAAATATTTTTGTTTAAATTATTTTAGACAAAAATGGTTGAAATAAAAGTTATAAAGCGTAAAGTGTGTAAATATAAAAGTATGTGGGTAGGTATTAAAATGCATGTATGTTTCAATATATGAACTAAATGTATTTATGATTTACGAAAAAACGTTTTTAAATGATATTTTAGTGAAAAGAAATATTGAATAATTACTTCTGCTGCATTCTGTGTCCGTTATGGGGTTTTATTATAGTAACTTCTCCCTCTGTGGACACCTTCACTGACCTCGGGCAGAGATATCGAGTTTTATATTTGCAGGCATAATAGCTAAAATATTATTGTTAATTGACAATTTCAATTTTATTTCGTACTTCTAATATGTGCTCTCGAGTATAATTACATTACGAAACATTCTTGTACTTACGTTCGGGTAGTCGTTCCTCGGCTTACAAGATATTCAAAACATCCGATTTCCATGTTGTCTCAACAAATTTAATAAACAATAATGTGAACAGTTAGAGGTTCTCAAATAAAAAGGGAAAAGTAATGGTACTAAGAATCTCAAAATGAAAGAAAATAAATTAAATAACAACTAGTAATAAAAAATACTCGCAAAGAAAGATTTGAAATCAAATCACACACGGTGTGCGGGATAACAGGGATGGATACCCAGGATATCGAGTATGGATGATGGAACAGTTGTTGAGGTTGTAAATCTCACTTTCACACAACCACGCGAAAAACCCTTATTTAATTACACACAGCACAACCAAAACTATACAAATAACAGATATAACAAATGTAAATACTTTACTGGAGCAGTACAACAATGGATTGTTGCGGAGCGATACAAAACAACTTTGGCGCTACAACGCCGGAACCGAACAGACTTGTCCTTGTACGATTTTAAAACCAACAAGAATTCGCTAGCGACAGCGCCACTAACAATAAACTACAAAAAAATACAGAGAAGCGTATATGGCGTTGATATTGGCAAATAAATGTTGTACCTTTGACAATATACGGAGCTGACAACAATTAAAATCTCAAAGACACGGTAGCACTGAAAAGTACTGATTTATGAAAAAAAAAAAAGCAAAAATCTAATAGGACCAATAAGTAGTACAGTAACAAGACCAAAACTAGATAAATTGGCGGCAAACTTATTGAGTAAAGTTTAGGTGTCACTAAATTAAAATAATTCTTATTTATTTGCAGTTTACCTATTTATTTTATATATGTGTACATACTAATTATATAATAAATAATAATATGTTAATATTTGAATGAATATATATATATATATATATATATATATATATATATATATATATATATATATATATATATATTGGTGTGCCTAAAAAAATATGAAAATATCATTTCAGGTAAAATAATTATATATTTGAACGAAAATAAAAAAAATTATAGATAAATATATTTCATATAGAAAAACTAAAAAACATTACAAATAAATTATATAAAAATAAAGAAAAACATGTATTATATAATTTATATAAAATTATATAATTATGATAGAAGTTCCCATATTTTATTTTCTTCGTTTTCAATGTATTTCGGTCTCCTAGAACATTCAGTGGCTGAGCAATGATTATTTAAAAAAGTTTTCACGTATGGTATCGCATCGAATTTGCTTAAAGGTTTACAATTTAATGAAATTGTCATTAAATCTGAAATATGTTGCACTGTTAGAGAAGATCTTTTATAGCGGAAATATTATTCATCGAGCTGAAAGCTTGTTCAGCTTCTGCGCTACTAATAGCGATTGTTTCCATAATAATTTTCTTTTATAGTCATTAAAGTCATCTCGACAAATTCCCGAAAATCATTCACTTTAATTTCTTGTTTCAAACTGAAATTTAATGAATGCAATCTTTTTTTTTTCCTTCTGACCATGGGCACGTTATTTCTTCCATGTTCCATGTTTCGGGATAAGAAACATTAAAAATTTTCCTTAATTCTTCATCTTCGAGTTCCTCAATATTTTCATTTTTAATTTTATAACAATTTTTCTGGAATAATCTATTTTGCAAAGATATCGCAAGACAATCCAGCAATTTATCTCGCGGTAATTTGTCAAAGTTATTTATGCTTTTTATCATCAAACCCTTGCATTCCTTTGATTTTTTTAAATTATTAATTGCGTTAATTGTTCGCATGATAATGGAGTTCGCTTTTACGATGTTTATATTGCGACTTTGTAGAGCTTCAGACAGATATGATAATTCCTATAGGATGTTAATCATTAATCTTTTAAAAATTCCAAATTCAGAAGTCGGTTTAATAATCCCTTATATTGATCATTAGATGAAAAATGCTTGCATACAGCTGGATAGTTTCTCCACACAGCAAGAGCCTTTCGTAAAGTACACGCTGCCCATCGTGGCCTAAGCACACGACCAATTTTTAATATTTCGATATCAAGATCTTTACAAATCGCTTTTAGTTCTCTCTGATGTTTAGGGGATTGGTGATAAAAAACATATAATTTATCGAGAAATATTTTAAAATAATTCATTTCTTTAATATGTTTTATTGCATCGTCTAATGCTAATTGTAAACGATGAGCTACGCAATGCCAAACTCACCCGGCTGAATCTTCATAGGGCAGCATGAAACAAGATTTCTAGTTTCCATCGAAATTTTTAGATGGTGTTGCATGTACCGTTCGGAAGTTTATATTTTTTACTGAAAATGATAGATGGTGCTGGATGTGCTTACAGTATGTTTACTTTTGAACTGAGGGCGCTTTTTTATATGACTGTCATGTGTTTCAAAATGGTTTCAAATTTATTGTACATTTATTGCTGCAATTGTGTAAATTGTGTAAACCAGCAGCAGTTAGTTTTGTGGAGCCTGAGTGAAATAGTGAAATGAGTTCTGTTTCAGACGCACACCATCAACTTTTTGTGCTTCGTAATGGTACATCATTTTATAAAAATGGTAAACCTAAAAATGAATAACAAGGATTCCAGACCTAATGAAATTGTTGACACATTTCTTAGATCTGCGATGCCATGATTATTCATTTTGGATTACAATTTTTTTGAAATGACGTACTAACATAACCTCCTATTCCATCCTTCATCCTTTCACCTTTTATCCAATTATATTATATTATATTATTATATTTTGTAATGTAAATAGTAGCATAATAAATTTGTAATTATTTATAGAATTATACAATTTTAATTTTAAATCATATTCTAAATAAAATATTTAATAAAGTAGAACCCCTCCTTACCCCAGGCAGTCATTTAGTTACCATCGAAATTCAGAGATGGCGTGATAGTGCAAACTTGGGATCACGCTTTAGTACGTATGATTCCTGTCTTGTCAGTAACTTAGTCTATGGCCAAACTACAATATTCGGATATTTTTGCAAAAGTTTGATGGCAACACCAGGTTTTCTTTCTAACATTACATTCTCCATCGGAACAAAATGCAATTAAATTTTTTTTCCAAAATCGTTAGCAAAATACATCACTATTGAGAAAGGTATTTTAATGAATAAGCACGTTTCAACGGCACTTGTCCGATAATAACATTTTCACGATGACGTCTTTGTATGTTTGTGTTTCTAACAAAAAAAATTTAAAATTGCATTTCTTCGCAAAATATGTTATCAAATGTAAAAAAAATATTTAATTAGAACTAAATTAAAGTAAATTACTGTAATAAATAATAAAAAACTGTAATTACAATACAAAATAATTTCTAATTTTCTTAAATTTACAGTCTAGGTGTTAAAATTATATTTAGGTACACTAGGATTTTTTTTTAAATAAATAATTTGATGTCGATATACTGTTAATTCAACATTCATGTTTTAAAATTATACATAAGTAAATTATTTTTCAATAAATTTTAAAATAAACTTTATTCAACTACAATTGGTCAAAAAAACAATTATTTTGTATAAAAAATGCAGAATTTTATTCTTTAAATTTTAATGTATAAATGTTTGCTTTAAAATAACCACCCTGTATAGGCAGTTCTATTTAAAATAAGAATGTTAGGTTTTACATCCTGAAAACCACCGATCAAATTTTCGCTCATTGTAATAGTCTTATTATATAGAAATTGTCTGCTAATTACACCATCTTTGTATCCCTTAAAAAGTTCTCGGGGTAGCAATAGTGCTCACTTAAATAGAACACCTGTATGTTTCTCTGTGCGATCAAAGATACAGTATATGAATATATCTACTCCTAAAATCAAATAAAATATTTGTTAATTATGATAACGTAAGCATAAGTGTACAAAAAATTATTTTAGCGGAAATATTATGTACAACTTACCTAATAATTTTAATATTATAATTTTCTCTCAAAACAAATGAACTTGTACGCTTTCTTTGCTCCAGAATTCTTCATCGAAATTTTTACTATTCGGCACTGTGTGATCAGATTCTCACGTCTAACTGATGTACATAACGTTGACTATCATTTTTGTTATTACCATAATTTTTCAATATATTATAAAGCTAAGATAAATTTCGCAAGCTATTAGCCACAGTTTTATCCCGCACATTCGTACGTTTCTTTTTGAATACATTGATGAACACTTCTTCAAATCTTGAGCTTAATCCAATTAGATATTACTTGGTAAGGTAATTGCTAGAAGTGTGTCGCCTGGATCTATATTTATAAAACAATTAAAACAAATGCATCAAATAATTAAAATTTTACGCATCCGCTATTTTTAATTATGTGCAAAAGTAATATTTTTATTTAAGTCTTTAGTCAAAAATACATTATATTGTTCTTAATCAAATATTTGTACTAAATATACAAAATCGTCCCGGCATATTGGACACCTAAGTCCTCGTGCAATAATATGTGCTGCACAATTTGCGCACGTACACCTGTGTCCGCACGGAATGCAGGCATGTGTGGGTGGTGCGTAACATATGCTGCATCTTGGCTGTAAGAAAATTAGTAAATTGTCTTGATATGTACTTGTTGTTGTAATGAAGGTTTAATATTACCATATTTGGTGCAACATGTGCAGCCTGTTCAGGTCCATGGACTTCGATTGGCTCTCCATCTGGTGGGTCGCTAATAATTTCTACCAGCCTCCGCCGGTTCAGGTTCTTCATTTTGCTCCGGCTGTGGAGCTTCACCGGCGTTAGGTTCCGAAGCTTCATTTGGATCTGGAATTTCTTGAGGTTCCGGAACGTTTCCTTCTTCATTTTCATCATAATCAACAATCTGTAATATTACGAATGTATATATGAGAATAACAAACCATACAAATAATATATTATATTATAATATGTATATCGTATGTCGCCGGATTGTGTAATGTGATATATATTTCCTACGAACATTATCCTGTCAGAACGCGCACTACGGGTAAAATTTACCCAGCCAATGAATAATTTGCATATTCTCATTTGCTTATTTACCGAAGGAGGGTCAAAAAATAGCTTGTTGATCAGAGTGGCTTTTACGAACGCATCGAATAACCGGATTGACTTTACATAGGCTTCAGATCACATTTGATTGACGAAACGCCTCTTATGTACTTTTCAAATATTTAGAAATATTAATAGTCATATTTTACACACTTCGTTTCGTAAAAAATACCTATTTCCATTATCAAATAGAGAATTTGCAAATAGCGTTATTAAATTTTTTCAGTGCCATCTATTTTCATAATAAAAAGGTGTTTTTAAGACATTGACATATTTTCTATTGGGATAAGTAATATGAGCAATACATTTTTCAGTAAAGTTACAAATAGTTGTTATGTACCTGCAGTAACGGACAAACGAGTGTAAAGTGTCACTTAAAGCTAGAATACAACAACAAGTTAAAGCCATAGCCAAATTTATATTTACTTGAATATTACAAAAATAAAAAAATTGGTTTTCGAACATCGATATGTATTTACTAACTTCATCTCTAAATGTCCTCAAGTGACCCTAGAATAAAAAAAAAACAAAATATAAATAAACATTGGATTGTATTAGGCTAATAATTGCATATTAAGATTTTGATAAAGCACGATTTTTCAAATATGCAATCAAAATTTTATTTCAGATTTTATTACTAATTAGATTAGAATTTGGTAAGAAATGGTTAATTATAAGTAGTTTTTACTAATACTATTTTAATATCATTCGATTTTTCGCAGTTCTTCAAAAGTCCGTTGTATACATGCCACACGATTTGTTATGCAAAAAGGGTTTAAATACACTTGTAGAGAACGGGGTATTACTACAGACACTTCCTAATTGTTTGTTTCATTTCTGTGAGTGAAACATTTTCAACAACATTGAATTTAATAAAATTACAAAAAATACTTTCAGTGTCGTACATTATTGTGATCAAGTTTTGGGGAATGTTACAATAAATACTACAAATTAAATTCAAATTTATATGAATCAAAAGATTTTAGTAAGGACGTATTTAGCAAGAAGTAGGAATCTAATTAGAAAAATCATACAATATAAGACTGTAATATCAGATTTTAACTTAGGCATCTCATGTATTTGATTTGCAATATTTTCAATTGCATGCGCAACAATATGCAAAAAATGAATAGTACTATAAGTACCATCCGTCCAGAATTGCTGGGCATCTCGAATTCTTATGACATTCAATAAATATCGGTTGCTTATTGTCCGAGAGATTCGAAGGCCGTTTGTAAGCGATACAAACTGCGTCAAACTTCTTTAATTTATAAAGATAAGCTTCTCTGTAAAGAAATAGGTTATGAATAAAAATGCGGAATTATAATGTATCTTCTCAAATTAAGTTTATAAGCGCTGCCGCTAGTAAAAAATGATTTATATAAATTTAAATATATGAAAAATGATTACTAAATTAAAAATAAAAATAATGTATATTATATCTATACCAAGATTTACAATTATTTGTGATGCTTCCACATACAAATTGGATTAAATACATGATAAATATGTATCTATGAAAAGCATGTATTACCCATGAATGTAAAAACATTCGGATGAATCCCCATCTTTGAAAGTAAAACTTTGTTAAAAGCTTCCACATTATTGTTAGTTCTTCGGGCCAAACCGAATACACTTATGTGTTACGGCCCAATGGTTTGTACTTTATATCTGTAAGTAAAACAAAAACACTGCAATAAAAATTCAGTACATTTAATATGTCATTAAGTTTTTACATACCTTCGCACATAGGCAAACATATTATTAATATTTATTTGCCTTGTATGGCACCAGTTTTTATTTGCTTCTAATCCATTTACAAAATGGTCTGCGGGCAATAAGGGCAACGCCATGATCATTTTGACGGCCTTTTTCACATCTTGATTTTCGTCCATGAATCGGAGAAGACCAATTCTCGCACTCATTTTCCAGATAGCCTATTTAAATGATAATATTAATGAAACTGCTTAAAAGGAAATAATATTTGTTATTTACGCTTGCGTAATGGTAAAAACAATCAACCACGCTGGCTTCTGGAAACGCTTCTATGAGTGCTGCTCTTAGTGCCCTTTCATAATCGGTCATTATAATTACCGGGTTCAGAGTTGGGGAAATCTCTTTAAAAGCCTCAAATACAGCGTTATAGTGCTGCTGCTGTCGACAGCTCATGAGGACATATGCCACCGGTATTGTCTAAAATGAGTTAAATAAAATTTTTAAAATAAACACTGCAATAGGCTACTTAAAACTACCTTCTCATATTTTATATAATGAATTGTCAATAGTTTTAAATGTTCCATCTAAATGAATTTCTTCTACCCCGCCAACGGTCATATAATGAAAGTTTGCGCGCAAAATAGAAAGGCTACCCCAGCGTCACATCGAACGACTCGCTGAAAAAAATGCTTGGCGTCGTTTCCCATTATCACGCATTGGAACCGTTCAGTCCACTGCGGATCGAATAGTTGTTGAGCAAATTCGTCCAGAGTGCGGGGAATGGGAGGATTTGCTCTCCTTCGTGCAGAGTGCATGGTGCTGTAAGCACTTGGATATGGGTACTGCACCGCTGCCTCTGGATTTCTAAAATAATTATTCATTACAAACCAAGAATAAAAATCTAATGTAGCAACCACATAATTGATTGGCTTGTCATCAATAAAATACTGCTTCCAGCTAGCGACGATACTAATCTTCAAGCAATAGTATATAAAAATATAGATAGTTACAAATTTACAAAGTTTAATTAAAAAATTGTTTGTTCATTTAATAAATAAAATTACATTATTTTCGAAAAGTTTAAAAATACAAAAAAAATCATGTTTCCTTATTAAGTACATTTTAGGTACACGTGCCCACAGACAGACAGCACCGTGAAACCTATTTCAACGTTTTTCAGAGACTTCAAATTGCAAAACTTGTTTATATAGAAAATTCAAGGTTAAATTTAATTCACAATAAATCTCCTTACACGAATATACCGTCGATCTCTTCAAAGGTATTGAACATGGAAAATATTTTTGTCCAAATTATTTTAGACAAAAATGATTCAAATAATAGTTATTTTTTATACAAGACGATAAAATAATATTTTATCGACAAGCGGAAAGTGTTAATTCACGAGCGATATAATCGCGAGTGAATTATTTTTCGCGAGTCGATAATTTAATTTTATCGTCGTGTATAAAATTCTATTTTTTTCTATAGCAGGTTTTGAAGAGAAAAGAATTAGAAAAATTAAATTAATATTTAAGAACAATTTTAAAATGTCAGTAGTATGCGTTGTTATGGAAATGAACTTTTAATAAACAAAAGTTAAAGTACTTTATCTACCCTTGCTGTTAAAGTGTTACTTTATCTATCCTTGCGGTTAAAGTGCTACTTTATCCACTATTTTGAGTTGATAAAATTACACTTTAACATCTGCTATAGAAAAAAAGTTATAAAGCGTAAAGTGTGTAAATACAGAAGTATGTAGGTAGGTATTAAAATTATTATTATGGATCGGATGCGGGTGTTTTGCTATCAATGGATAATTGATATTATATTATTGGAAATAGCATGTATTTTTCAATATATGAACTAAATGTATTTATGATTTACGAAAAAACGTTTTTAAATGATATTTTAGTGAAAAGAAATATTGAATAATTACTAACCGTGCCGCTTCTTCATCGTAAATATTTCGCAATGTGACTCGTTCGTTGGCAGCGCGACGTACTAGTATTTTACGGAAGCGATCCACTTGGTTCTCCTGCATTCCGTGTCCGTTATGGGGTTTTATTACAGTAACTTCTCCCTCCGTGAACACCTTCACTAACCCCGGGCAGAGATATCGACTTTTATATTTGCAGGCATAATAGCTAAAAAAATATTGTTAATTGACAATTTCAATTTTATTTCGTACTTCTAATATGTGCTCTCGAGTATAATTACATTATGAAACATTCTTGTACATACTTACTTACTTTGAAATCAAATCACACACGGTAGCACTGAAAAGTACTGATTTATGAAAAAAAGCAAAAATCTAATAGGACCAATAAGTAGTACAGTAACAAGACCAAAACTAGATAAATTGGCGTCATACTTATTGAGTAAAGTTTAGTTGTCACTAAATTAAAATAATTCTTATTTATTTGCAGTTTACCTATTTATTTTATATATGTGTACATACTAATTATATAATAAATAATATAATAAAACCATATTTTAAATTATATTTTATGTTAGTATTTGAATGAATATATATATATATATATATATATATATATATATATATATATATATATATATAGTGGTGTGCCTAAAAAAAATATGAAAATATTATTTCATGTAAAATTATTATATATTTGAACGAAAATAAAAAAATTATAGATAAATATATTTTATATACGAGGTCTGGCTATTAAATAACGAGACTGCTTATAAAAAAGAGTTTAATTTTAAAAATTATTCTATAATCGAATGCTCCCCTTCAATGTACTCCCCTCCCCTCGCCACACACCGTTCCATTCGTTTCTTCCACTGGTCAAAGCAATGCTGAAAGTCTTCTTTTGTTAGAGCATTTAGGAGCTCCGCCGATTTTCGCATTACCTCTTCCATCGACTCGAACCGGGTTCCTTTTAACGCAGACTTGATCTTCGGAAACAGAAAAAAATCACAGGGTGCTAAATCAGGCGAGTACAGCGCATGTTCGAACACTGGAGTGCCTCTAGCGGCTAAATAACGCTTTACAGACAGCGCGTTATTGGCAGGTGCGTTGTCCTGGTGCAAAATCCACGACTTGTTTCTCCACAACTCCGGCCTTTTCTTACGAACTCGTTCCCGCAGTGTTGCCAAAACTTTCAAATAGTAAGTTTGGTTTACAGTTTGACCCTCTGGTACCCATTCTATCATCACGATGCCGTTGATGTCGAAAAAAACTATTAGCATGGCTTTAAATTTTGATTTCGAAATCCTTGCTTTTTTCATTCTTGGCGATGCAGGAGTTTTCCAGTGCATGGATTGTCGCTTAGTTTCAACATCGTATTGGAATATCCAGGTTTCATCGCAAGTGATAATGTTTTTCATCAGTTCAGGCTCTTCATTCAACCTCTCAAGAAAATCTGAGCAGATCTGTTGACGGGCGAGCTTTTGGTCAGGGGTCAAATTTTTTGGGACCAACTTCGCACAGACTTTCTTCATGTTCAATTCGTCATGTAAAATTTTTCTGACAGTTTCTTTATCGGCGTTTACAGTCTTAGCAATCATCCGAATGCTCATACGACGATCTCCGCGAACAATTTCATTGATTTTGGTTATTGTTTGCGGAGTTGAAACAGAGACTGGTCGACCTGGACGTTAGTCATCTTTGGTGCTCTCTCGGCCTTCAGAAAACCGTTTATACCATTGGAAAACGCGCGCACGAGATAGAGAATTCTCACCATAGGCCTCTTTCAACAACTTATAGCACTCAGTCGGAGTTTTTTTGTAATTTAACGAGAAATTTCACATTGATCCGTTGCTCGTGTTTTTCATCACACATTGTTATCGGCACGAGAAAAAAACACGTTCGTTTCTAACCTCTATAGAAAAAATACTACTACAGCGGCAAAAACGTGTTTTCGTACCGGAATAGTAGACACTTCCAGCTATCCAACGCTGAATTCGTTTCCCCCTCTACCCTTCTAGGACGCCTTCTGCGCGCGCAGTCTCGTTATTTAATAGCCAGACCTCGTAGAAAAACTAAAAAACATTACAAATAAATTATATGAAAATAAAGAAAAACATGTATTATATAATTTATATAAAAATATATAATTATGATAGAAGTTCCCATATTTTATTTTCTTCATTTTCAATGTTTTTTGATCTCCTAGAACATTCAGTGGCTGAGCAATGATTATTTAAAAAAGTTTTCACGTATGGTATCGCATCGAATTTGCCCAAAGGTTTACAATTTAATGAAATTATCATTACATCTGAAATATGTTGCACTGTTAGAAAAGATCTTTTTATAGTGGAAATATTATTCATCGAGCTGAAAGCTTGTTCAGCTTCTGCGCTACTAATAGCGATTGTTTGCATAATAATTTTCTTTTATAGTCATTAAAGTCATCTCGACAAATTACCGAAAATCATTCACTTTAATTTCATGTTTCAAACTGAAATTTAATAAATGCAATCTTTTTTTTCCTTCTGACCATGGGCACGTTATTTCTTCCATGTTCCATGTTTCGGGATAAGAAACATTAAAAATTTTCCTTAATTCTTCATCTTCGAGTTCCTCAATATTTTCATTTTTAATTTTATAACAATTTTTCTGGAATAATCTATTTTGCAAAGATATCGCAAGACAATCCAGCAATTTATCTCGCGGTAATTTGTCAAAGTTATTTATGCTTTTTATCATCAAACCCTTGCATTCCTTTGATTTTTTAAAATTATTAATTGCTTTAATTGTTCGCATGATAAGGGAGTTCGCTTTTACGATGTTTATATTGCGACTTTGTAGAGCTTCAGACAGATATGATAATTCCTATAAGATGTTAATCATTAATCTTTTAAAAATTCCAAATTCAGAAGTCGGTTTAATAATCCCTTATATTGATCATTAGATGAAAAATGCTTGCATACAGCTGGATAGTTTCTCCACACAGCAAGAGCATTTCGTAAAGTACACGCTGCCCATCGTGGCCTAAGCACACGACCAATTTTTAATATTTCGATATCAAGATCTTTACAAATCGCTTTTAGTTCTCTCTGATGTTTAGGGGATTGGTGATAAAAAACATATAATTTATCGAGAAATATTTTAAAATAATTCATTTCTTTAATATGTTTTATTGCATCGTCTAATGCTAATTGTAAACGATGAGCTACGCAATGTCAAACTACAATATTTGGATATTTTTGCAAAAGTTTGATGGCAACACCAGGTTTTCTTCCTAACATTACATTAGCTCCATCGGAACAAAATGCAATAATTTCTTAAAATGTTTTCGTAATAATATTTATTCTTTAAAGGAACATTTCTCACCTCTACTTCATTTTCTAATGCTTGTATTGTTTGATTGTTTTTGATACGTGTTTAATATATTTTAATATTATTTCTATAGAATTATAATTTACCACCTAATACATTCACAGCTACACCGATTACATTCAATTTAAAATCATTTTCTGCAAGAATATCTATTATTTCACCTAAATCCATTTTGCTAATAAAAACAGTCTTGTCTATGAGTGACAGCTATAGATTTCAAATATATATTTGTTTTGAAAGTGTTGCTATGGAAACGTTTACCCGCTACGTGTCGTTCAGCACAGACCGTAGCGCTACGTAGAGCGAAGCAGAAACCGCTTAAAGCGCTACGTCCGTGCTGAACGCGCCCAATGTTGAAGTTAAAAGCAAATGCTATGTTTATAAATGTTTTAAAATTTGAAATTCATTGGTTTTTGGAAAAGCAAATATAATATAAAGATAAAAAGAACGGGTGCTCGCGAAATTACAATGAATTTTAATAAGGGCTCGCGCGAGCCTGCTGTATATATATATATATATATATATATATATATATATATATATATATATATATATATATAATATAATCGGAGTCTACTCATATCTCATTTCAAAGGAGTAGCGCGGCGGAGAACGTGAAAAATGTAAACAAATAAATGTCAGTGCGAAAATATGACCATGACGATTTATTTTGCACGTTCAACTGGCGAAGTTTGAGATCGTTATTTAAGCAATATTAGCTTAATTAATAATGTTGATTCATATAGTTGTTATTTATAGTTTTTCGAGGAAAACTGCAGATTTTCCGTTCGTATTACATAGAGATATGCCATGATTAAGTTTTAAAGAAAAGTTTCTGTACAATATAACTTAAATCATAATCTTAAATAGACAATATCGTATTGTAACGTTTTATTTATTTAAGTGAAGTGTAAAATTGATTAAAACACAAATATTTATATAACTATGTTTAATAAAAGAAATATGAATTATAAAGAATAATTAAAAATAAGTAACACTAAGAATAAATAAACATAAACACAAATATAAGACTAACAATTATTAATAGATACTTAAACACTAAGATAATTTATTTAAACAATTAAAACTACGCAATATTTATTTCCAAAATATTTATATCACTATCTATTTATTTACATCACCATCTGTTCAATACACGTATCAATATAAGACTGTACTCGCGATCTCTTGCTCGGGGTATTTAAAGTAAAACACTTAATTGCTAGAATGTTCTCCACCCTTCTCGTAAACAGAAAAATGGGGAGCGGACGGACCTGTTGTGATCTGTCCGTTGCCGCGACCCTGGAATCGCTACAGTATCGAAATAAAATTTAAGGTACGTCATTCAACATTGCCTTTAAAATTTCGATTAGCATTATTTTGTTTTTTTTTTGCTTAAATTTAAGCCACATTGGTGCAACTAGACAGTCAATTTGACATAATTGAATACACCCTGATTTGGAGAAGTGTCATTTGTGAAAATTGTTGTTACAGAAAGTATAGAAAGCATTCAATGTTAAAAATGGAACACAATGTTAATCTTTAGAAATGTTTCATTGATTTAAAAAATCTGACAAATGCCTGGGGAAGAACAAAGATAAACTTCAGTAAGCATTGATCCTTTAAGTATTGGCAAAAAGTTTTCAAAAACTTTGGAAGCCTACAAATATGTATCATGAGCACAAAATGTCTTCGTTGGAAATTATAAATAAAGTGTGTTAATACTTGGAAAAGTAAGTGTAATACATAATTTCAAAGTTTTTCGTATTCCTTCCATTTCATTATACATGTTATTTATATTTATGATTCTAAAATTTATTTGAATAACACAATATGTTTGGTGTAAGACAGTAGATAATTTGTTTTTTTTGTGCTTTCTAGGTTATGAAAAGCATCAACGAGAAATGTTTAAATCTCTAGTGATATGTCGGCTTGATGTTGAAATTATTTGTGGACACTGGTACTCATGTTGCGGATCTAGATGAAGCTTGTACTCATTTTCCTGCTTTATTATTCGCTATGGACAATGCAAAATTATCTGAAAGAGATGTACCTATCGGTGACTGACGTCAAATATGCTCGGAAAGTTCCACACACTAGAATAGGCATAGTTGGAGAAAAGTATGTAGAAATTTAAGAGCCCTCTAATAAGTTTTCAGAGCCTACTAGCAAAGATACGTTTAATTCGCTGTCAGGAATGAAAGATGATATTATTTATAAAAAAATACACAGTAAGAGTAAAAGAAAATATTTATGCTTACATATCATTATTTGCAGGTATAATTTCGCTAGAATATGTGAATACAATACCGTTTAGTTCAGTTTAGTTCAGAGATGCAGAAAGAGTTTTGAGAGTTTGGATATTTCGAACCCACTTTTTTACTTGTTGTTTTTAGATCAATTTCGTCAAATAAGTGCTGGTCTTAACTTTGCCACCACTTCTCATGATGATGAAAAAATTGAGAAGCAGAGTATAGCGCAAAGTGGTTTGCGTAACATTTTGAAATTTACTACTTTCATATATCACCAAGTTATGCTTCAATCAACGTACAGGTAGTATAATCAACAATAAAGACTATTCTCACAATGATGTCTGCTATATCTTACAGTGGGGATGGCTAGAATTCATACTTCATCCTGACACACACACATACACACACACGCACGCACACATACACGCACGCACACAAAGACATCATCGTGAAAACGTTATTATCGGACTACAGTGCTCTTGAAACGTGCTTATTCATTTAAATCTAGATATGCGATTTTCAGCACGATCCTATACCTTCCTTACTAGGGTTGCGGGAAGTAAAAATGCAGTATTTTACTTTGTAAATTTTGACACATAATTTTTTTCTTTAAAATAATTAAGGAAGCAAATAAATGCATTTAAGAATTTACAATTTAATTCTCCATGCTGCGTCTTCTGATTCACAAACATGTAACTTTTACAAATTTGGAATCAGTTACATTTATATAATAGTAAATAATATTTTTTTATAATTATTAAATACATAATTTTTCCTATCCCATTTACATTTTTTGTGTATATTACCTCTAAAATAAAATTTCTATATATAAAATGATGTATTTTTAATTTATTTTTATTATTATAAATATATGTATTCTAAAACAATATATTTTACTCATATATTTATTGGCGTAGTCTACAAACTGTTTACATTTCGTAATACATATTCAATATGAATTATATAACTTTTAGGGTATATTACAAAAATAACAAAGGTAACAGATAGCGTTGCGAAAACCTTATAATTGTATCATTCATTGTTGAAGTGAAGAATATAAAAATATGCATTGATTAATTAGTATTAGTGAAATATTTTATATAAATATTACTTTGTTCGCGAGCTACATGTGATATAATTGTTTATATGACATGTACCACTTTCGTCGTATTTTGAAAAATACATGCGCGCACTTTCAATTCTCCCAATCTGTAGGAGAGAAAAATACCACCTTAGATGAGGTATATCTAGAGATATGGCATTGCCCAAATATATTGTCGAAAGATCTAAGGTTTAAAATCGCTTGCAGCCAGCAGTGTGAGAACAGTGGACCAGTGGAGTAGTTATATGGAAACCTCAACCACACAAATAATGAGGATAGGTGACTAACACTATGACCAATATTTCGTTCGTCTAACTGTAAGTGTGCACTGTTAGGTGATTCTCTACCATACATATTTTGCTTGCTCAGTAGTACGTAGCTATAGGAGTGTGCCATATCTCTAGTTATACCTCATCTAAGCCTATCACCCTGAATCTGCATGCGACAAAAATAAATAACTAGTGAACTGTCAATTTCAATATTAGTGATATGTATTATGGATTTAAATAAATTAATATATTCCTTTATATTACATTTTATTTCTTACCAATTTTTGTAGGTAAATGGTTTTACAGTTTTTTTCAATAATGTGTTAAATAATTAATTCACGGAATTTGTAATACTATATTTTTCTCATACTCATTGTGAACACTGGAGGTTTAATTAAAACAGTTCACCGTCTGATACGGGTTGAAAAGACGACTGTACATCAATACCGTGTAAAGAAAAAAAAAAAAATATATACAGTATAATACACAATATCACACATGATTTTGTAAAATACGCATTATTTATTGATGAGAAGTATATGTAAATGTATTATAATGGCAAAGTTGCACAATATCCTTATCTACTGTTTCGCCATTTCATATTCCTTCTATTATGATCTACATTTACTCATCTATATGCTTGCTTTTCTAAAGCGAATTCAATTATATCATCTTGTTGCGAATATATACCTGCATAAAACACAGCAAGTAATTATAATAATACTACACTCTCAAATACTTTAAATTGAGGTGACGTACCTAATTCCTTAGGTTCGGGTATACGTATAGGACAGTAATAACTCCTAAATCTGGATATTCTTTAGAATCATCTTTTACGACCTCAACATAATTACCAGAGGGCCATTTTATAAAATATTTTACTTTGAATATTAAATGCTCGACCGCTTGTCTTGAACCTGTTACATATCAACGTCAAATCTATTATAAATTGATCTGAAAATTTATAATCTATTTGGAATAAAATTAATATAAAGAATACACCTGCACTAACCTACCTACATATTTGATTCTGATATTTCAAAATACCTATTTAGTCAACTACTTGCAAAAACAAGAGTTGTTATATAGCCTTCTTCAATGATATATAATAAAGAATTTAATGTTCTTCTGTTCACTCGAAGTGTAATATATTTTGTCCATCGCTATAATTATTATGTATGACAGCTTCATCAACAATACATCACTTATTATTTTTGCAATTGATATGGTTTTGTTTTTTATGGTTATCTACATACGTTACCTGTCAACTAATATTAAACTAAACTGTTTTAATATAAATGTAACACCGCTTCCGCAGGAGATTGGCGCCATCAAACTGTAGCACGTCCTTTCAATAACTTTCATTACTACCAACTTATAACACTCTGACTGGACCACTGCTACCATTTGAGACACTCTGCACTCTGCTCCCGAGACATATTTTCATATTCTTCTTTAAACTTCGGCTACACAAACTCATCTTCTAATAGTCCCTGTAGTTCATTGTTAACTTTCTCCCGAGACACATTCTCGTATTCTCTCAAAAGCAGTAATTCCTGTACCCTTTAAGATTCTCGATCCTTTTTTTCTACCACGAGCTTATTTCTTTACGTAGCGTCATCTCTCTGACCTACGTTGACTACTTCATGTGGCCCTGTTGCGGTATCGTATGTTGTTGATTCTACCTTTGCTGTTGTCAGCATTTTTCCCACTGTACTGCTTGCTATAAGTTGAATGTCCATCTACTTCTAATCCGTTCCTCAAAATAAAATTCGAGACTGTCAATGTTTCCGACTCTTTCTTTTTTTTATTTATTTTTTTTTACTGTGGTATCTCTTACCTTGGTTCGGCGGTGGTAAACAGAAGGCCAGATCAACAACTCTTAATACTTGTCGTTCCGCGAATGAACCCCGAAAGGTAACTCTAATCTGACAAGAATTCCCGAACCGTTGCCACCAATTTGTAACACCGCTTCCGCAGGAGATTGGCGCCATCAAACACGTCCATTCAATAACTTCCATTACTACTAACTTGTAACACTCTTACAGGACCACTGCTACCAGTTTGTGATCCTCCGCTTAAAAGGATAGGCATTATAAAATATATATATATATATATATATATATATATATATATATATATATATATATATAAATGGGTTTTTTTCACACTGGATACGGAGCAAGTATTAGGAGATTGATATTGAATTAAACATAATACTTACATTTGTATAAAAGTATAAATAAATATAATTAATAATGGTTTACATTTGGTTTCATCTCCAATGACACTTCTGTCTACTACCGCCGTCTGCCACTAACTATACCACACTACTTCTCTACTTGCTTCTCTCTTTTTTAGTCTGTCATTTGTTTTAGCCTACTTAATGGCAATTTTGAACACCTGATAAAATGTGTTTTAAATGATATTTCTCTGGAACTAATGATCGGATTTGAAAAATAAAAAAACTGTTGAAAAGAGAATCGAAAGGCCTTTCGAACTGTGTCATATTTGACACCCTTTTCCATTTAAAATTTTTTAAGTGCAGTCCACACTCATTTTAGGGTTGAAGTTTAGACATTGGTACTAATCCATTTAGGTGTCCCCTTTTATATTAAAATTGACGTGTTCGAGCGGATAAGGGATAAGGATAAGGGTCCAAAACGGACCCGGTCCGAGGAATCAACGCCCGAAATGTCTGTAAAAAGGCAAAAAACAGATGCTAAAGGTCAACCCAGCAGTAGTGCTCCGCCACCATCTGATAAGGCCACGCCGTCTGTGAGCTTTAAACAGGCAATCCTGGGCACACGCGTCGGCATCCTGCACTATAATTATCCGGAGGATATTTTAGAAACAGGGCAGCTGACGAAAATACAGGATTCAATCCTGGATTTAATATTAAAGAGGCTAAAGGCTCTGTGAAGCCTCAGAGACAACCTTGAAGTCCGGATGGCTGAACGTCAACTGCGCCGACAAAGCCACCACCGAGTGGCTATTAGGCAAAGTTGTTAGCTTAAAGCCTTGGGAAGGAGCCCATCTAAAAGCTGTGGAGGAAAAGGATTTGCCGAAGTCCACCATTGTTAAATGCTTATTTCCCCAACAGCAAAGACAATCCGACAGATCAGATATTGAATCTGATACAGGGCCAAAACGAGGGCCTGGACTCGCAGCAGTGGAGGGTTTGAAAGAGGACAGATGAGGGCTCAGCAGTGCTTCTTACACTGTCCATAGACTCGACGTCCTAACACCCTTAAAAAAGCTGAATTCAAAATCAGCTACAGACAACGATCAAGCTAAAGGGTAAAAAACCCAACAAAAAGCCTACCGACGTCACTGCCAAAAAAGCCACTACCAGCACTGCTACAGGTAAGGTTAAAGGAGGCAGGAAGTAATGCCACCAATATTAACACTGGAAATTCCAGATTAAAAGTAGGTAAAGGTAAAGAGGCTGCCTCAAAGCCTCAACCCAATCCCACACCTACACACTCCAAGACACCACCGGCCGTCGGAATCACCCACAAAGGGAAACAAGTTCCTAGCTGCGACGTGGCTCTGAACAAAACGTGATGTCCAGCAGTAATATAAAGATGCTGCAAGTGAATCTTCAACACTGCAAAACTGCCTCTGATGTGTTGAACAAAACATTCACCACCACTAACACCGATATAGTGCTAGTTCAAGAGCCTTATGTGTATGGAGGCGTAGTAAGGAAACTTACTACACCAGTAGGTAAGTTAACCTACTGTAACGAACAAGATGTCACTCCAATAGCAGCTTTGCTCATTAAGACATCGATTAAATTCGTTACATTAAATAAATTTATATCTAGGGATTTGGTAGCTGTGGAAGCTACACTGTCTGTATCAGGAGGTATGGAAGAGGTAATCATTGCATCGGCGTATTTCCCGGGAGAAACAATGGAAGCCCCAACTCCGCTGGTAAGGAACCTGATCTCCTACTGCAAACATAGAAACAGAAACTTCATCCTGGGATGTGATGCAAACGCACACCATACAGTTTGGGGTACTACGGACATAAATACAAGGGGTATATACCTTTTCGAATTTATTTCTAGTACTAACATAGATATAATAAATAGGGGTAAAGAAACCACTTTTATAACTAAAAACAGGCGTGAGGTATTGGACATTACGTTAGCCACTCCTCAAATTAGCTCTAAAATATATAATTGGCATGTCTCAAATGAAGCCTCAATATCAGATCATAGATATGAAAGGTTCGAGATAAAGGTTAATATAGAACTTAAAACTCAAATTCGTATTCCGAAACTAACAGACTGGGTCTTGTACGAAGGCCACTTAAAGTGTGAAGTGGAAGAACTTACGAAAATTAATATAAACACAGTTGAGGAACTGGAAACAGCCTCTATTGACTTTCATAATGCGCTACACACAGCATATGAAAACAGTTGTACAATAAAGCTTCGACAAAGTACTAGGAAAGTACTTTGGTGGACCGAGGAGCTCAGTAAACAAAGAGTCACTGTTAGAAGGTTATACAATAAAACCAAAACCAATGGCAGCGATGAGAGCTGGGAGCAATATAGAAGTGCCCTAACCTCATATAATAAAGAAATTCGCAGATCTAAAAGGAATGCATGGCTTAGTTTTTGTGAGGGCTTATCAGAAACGCCCACGGTAGCTCGCCTTCAAAATGTCCTATCAAAAGATCATACGAATGAAATAGGCCTACTAAAGAAACCAGACGGGGACTTTACGACAGATTCAAAGGAAATATTGTACCTTCTGTTAAGCACACACTTCCCAGGATCGTCGTGACCAGTTTAGGAGGGGGACAACTCTTCCGGAGCTACAACTAAGCTAAGCTTAATTAACAGTCTTAACACTGCTTATAATATTTTTACAGAAAACAGAGTTGAATGGGCGATAAATACTTTCAAACCCTACAAGACACCTGGTGGAGATGGCATTTTCCGGCACTTTGCAGAAATGCATAAAGGATATACAGCCAATACTCTGCGAACTATACAAGGGAAGCCTAAAGCTAGGATACATTCCCAAATTGTGATGGAAAACTAATGTAGTCTTTATACCTAAAGGAGGAGGGCGTCCAAGCGTCCAGCCTAAGTCATACAGACCCATTAGTTTATCATCATTTATACTGAAAGGTATGGAAAAGGTCTTAGATCAATACCATAGGAATGAAGTGATAACTGCTTCACCACTAAACGTAAATCAATTTGTTTACCAGGAAGCAAAATCGACAACTACGGCTCTCCATAGCCTTGTCAATAAAATAGAGAAAACCTTTATGGCAAAGGAAATAGCTCTGGGAATATTTATAGATATTGAGTGTGCCTTTGATAACATCTCCTATAAGTCCATTGAAAGAGCTGCTAGGTCAAAAGGTTTCGACCCAGCTGTAGTGGAATGGATAAAAGCCATGCTGCAAAGTCGAACGATTACAGCCTCGATAGGAGGAGAATCAGTAATGATAAAAACCAATAGAGGATGCCCACAAGGTGGGATTCTATCACTTCTACTCTGGTGTATTGTCATTGATGACCTCCTGAATAGGTTCAATAAAGCTGGCTATTTTGCAAACGGATATGCAGACGACGTTGCAATTATGGTCAGAGGACGTAGTGACACCACTATCTCGTACCTTATACAAAAAGCTCTAAATCTAGTGCATGAGTGGTGCCTGGAACATGAACTTAGTGTAAACCCCACCAAAACTACAATCGTCCGCTTCACAAAGAGAAGGAAGCTAAATCTTCAAGCTCCCTACTTGAAGGGTACTAGAATTGAGTTTTTTACAGAGGTTAAGTATCTAGGAATCATTCTAGACCAAAAACTCACGTGGAACTCACATATCAACAAGATTACAAAGAAATCAGCAATGGCGTTAAACACATGCCGTCGGCTTCTGGGTAAAAACTGGGGACTACAGCCAAAAATGACCCATTGGGCATATACTAGTGTTGTAAGACCCATGATCACCTACGCGTCACTTGTATGGTGGCCAAAAGTGAAACAAATCACAGCACAGGCATTACTGCGGAAACTACAACGCATGGCCTGCCTCAGTATTACAGATGCTATGAGTACCTGTCCGACTGCAGCAATGGAAGTGATTCTGGGGCTAACACCTCTACACATTCAAGTGAAAAAAGAGGCGATGCAACAGGCACTGACGAACGAAGTACAACCAGATAAACTGGCCTTGTCTGTCTGTGATAAGATGACAACAAAATATAATTTTGACCAGAAGTATAAGGTTGTTATTGGTAATCGCCTTGAATGGGCAACGGAAAGACCTGTTGTAAGGGAGTCTTTGTCCTGGTTCACTGATGGTTCAAAATTGGACACAGGAGGAACTGGAGACTGGAGTAGGTGAGCTTGGCCCAGATTACCGAATTAAGGAATCCATAGGCACCTGCTCCACAATTTTTCAGGCTGAGATTTATGCAATAAATCTCTGTGCTCACATAAATTTAGATAATGGTCTAAAAGGAGCATTAATAAATATAATGTCAGACAGCCAGGCAGCTTTAAAGGCATTGAATGCCTTCACATGTAAATCAAAGCTAGTCTGGAACTGCAGGGAGACCCTTCAATTGCTATCCAAAGCAAACCACGTCACCCTATGGTGGGTACCAGGGCACGAGGGAATCCTAGAAAACGAGAAAGCTGATGAACTTGCAAAAAAGGGGCTAAACTTTCATACCACGGGCCGGAACCTTCATGTGGTCTTCCACAAAGCCATTATAAGAAGGTGGTCAAAAACTGGGAGGAATCTGCCATATCCTCATATTGGAAAAATATTCCAGGCCTCAATCAAGCTCGGAAATTCATTTCCCCAGCTTCCTCAAACGCCAAAGAAATACTAGCTCTCAGCAAACAGGATCTTAATATAATGACAGAAATTCTCACTGGCCACTGTCCTTTAAAGTACCATTTGCCCAAAATTGGTATAGCTGAAAATGAAATCATCTGTCGACTCTGTGAAGAGGAAGAAGAATCGTCGGAACACATACTGTGTGAATGCCCAGCCGTAAAGCTGAGATCGCAGTGCAAGTGGCTAGTGAGTAGAGTGGAGGTTAGAGGCTGGAGGTTTATGGGTAGCGGTTGGATATAGTGCGGCCGCATTGCGCTATGAAATAACCTTAGATCCAGTATAGAACAAACTGTCAAATACCGAACAGATTAAAATGTCTAAATTTAAAAAATGTTTCTTTTGACTGATACTCCTTATCTCAGGTATAATATGATAAATATACGCAATTGGGTACATAAGTACAATATAATGGGCCAATATTATAAACGATACTTACACATAAGTAAAGATTAAAGATAATCTCTACTTATATTCAAAACGTCAACTACTTGTCAGATGTCATATTAAATTGAATACCTTAAAATTGTCTAAAATATGGTACTGTCGAATAAAATATTTTATGTTAATATTTTTTTAGTATAAATATTACAAATGATACTAATATTATTTTTAACGATAATTTACAGTTTTTAATTTAATTTGACATCTGACAAGTACTTGACGTTTTGAATATAAGTAGAGATTATATTTAATAGTTACTTTTGTATAAGTATCGTTTATAATATTGGCCCTTAATCTCATAGATATAAACATCAACATGTCAAAATTAAAAATCCTAACCTAACTTCGATAAAAAAGAGTGAATTTTTTAATAAATAAACATGTAGATATATGCTGTTTTATTAATATTAGACAATATAAAATTAACTATTACGAAGTTTAAAATGAATGTAACCCCTGTTTTTGAAGTCCAACACCTTTCGCAACCTCCTCCCACAATGTCTTCAATATTTTTGAATTTTTCCGTAGCTCGTCTGCTGGGTCCTAAATAGCTTTACGTTTAAATACAGCTGCTATCAGTTGTTCTTCCATGTTTTAATACGTCGCGGGTAGAGGCAAATATCAAACTGAACCCATTCGGTCGGTACACGCCTGGCGACACGCGAGGTGTACAGCGAGCCTCGAAGCGCGCTATGCGGCCAATACCACCTAAATACATGTGATTAATACTTACCTTACGGCTTGCTTAAAGGCTCACTAGACGCTACCCTCCAATCAACCAATCTACACTGCGGCCGCTGCTTAACTGCGCAGAGACTCAATCAACTAGGTAAGAGGTATCTTACGTCAGATGAGATCAAGAACTTGACTCCTGGAGCCATAATCAGCTTCATCAAAAATCTGAATCTACTTCCGGAAAACTAAGTAAGGGCTGTGTCACAATAGATCTTCTAGGTCGCGTTGACAAAAAGCGACAATACGCTTAAACCCTTGTATACATGCAATACGATACAATGTACCACGTTCGGTCTGGCTTGGCGCGGGCTTGGCTTTTTCTGTTTTGGTGTTAACACGTGGTGTGAGAGAAACTGTTGTTGAGTTTGTAATTTATTGAATTACACTTCATGCAAATAAATGTTATAAAAGATTGTTGTGTAACAAGAACGTGTAGTTAGCATATGTTTTTAAAATAATTATATACACATTTATTTATATTAGAGGTTATGTCGTTGTTTATACACTACTAATGGAGAAGGTTTACATCAAAGTAACATTTTAAAGGTATATTTTATTTTAATTGATTTCATTTACTAAATTTTAATAAATTATAAACTCTTTAGACTAAGCACGGCGATTCCTTGAGATGTCCAAAGAAGACTTGTTTTATCGTCTGACGACGCACCATTACTTAGCTGATTTATTTTTGCCAGCAAAATATTTACACCGTTTGCATCTAAATATTGAAGTAAGCTTACTGCAATTTGTTTTAGTGTGTTAGTAATTGAATATATTTTATTAACTTTTGTAGAATCAACTTGGCAGCACTATTTTCATAATTTATGAGATGTTAGAAGAAATTTGGATACTCGTGGAAAGACGAAAAATTTAATAAGATGTAAGTGATGTCCAAATAGCCCTGTATGTACTACGACTTGCTACTAGTCTAGTTATAATAGTAAATACTTGATAAATTATGTCTAGGGTCGGTCTAGTATGTATTAAAATTTTTTATGTAAGTAAATGTGCATTATTAAATTTAGTTACAACATGGCAGCACCACATAAAAAATATTCTTGCCAATTTAAAAATTGCGGTAATAGTTACTTTTAGAATAGAGGAAGTTCGGAAAAACTTAAAAATAAGCGATTTTATATGTTTCCTAAGAATCCAGATGTTTCATTAAAATGGAAACAAGCATGTGGTATGAATTTAGAAACAAACTGTAAAAATAAATTTATTTGTGAGGATCATTTTCAACAAAAAGATTTTGTTTATTCTACAAGACATTTGCTAAATCCAAACGCCATTCCTTTAAACATTCTAGAAGAGTCAAACGTATGTGATGAATTTAATAATAATATTAAAAATAATTGCATTCCCGTCAATATTGATAATACTGACGTATTAAATGAACATGATTACTGCATCGACAAAGTAAGTACAAATGATACTGCTCATCCTCCAAATAAAAATATTCCGGGACACAATTCATGCCAAGCAAATAGTTATTGTATTTGTATTGGGATGACCTTGTCTCATACTGATTGTCCATCCGTAACCCATAATTTCTCAACCCCCATGAAAAAAAGACATAATGGTTTCTTAAAAGAAGCAGGAACTTCATGAAATGAATTAACGCCAAAAAAATTAGTTATGTATAAAATACATAGAAAGACAAGTTCTCAGCTATGTAAATTAAAAAAAGCTCTTGAAACTGAACGGGACAAATTTAAAAAAATAAAAGAGTTATACGATAAAAAGTATTTGGTTGTATTTCGACACAATTAAATGAGGTTACTAAAAATTTTATTAATTCCCAACTAAGAAACGTGGATAGGTCTTCTTGTGGAAGACGGTGGTCAGATAATGACAAAACATTTGCGTTATCAATTTACAAACGTAGCCCAAGACTTTAGAAATATTTATCGGCATATTTTCAGTTACCATCTACTCGAACTTGAAAAGAATTGCTTGCTAGAGTGCCATTTCATCCAGGTATAAACGAACTTTTGTTAAATCAGTTAAAAATCAAAATTGACGACATGCAAGAATTAGATAAATATTGTGGATTGCTGTTTGATGAAATTTAAGTAATGGTTTTTATTATAAAGCACACAGACAAGTGATTTTTGGGTATGAAGAT
This sequence comes from Stenolophus ochropezus, assembly GCA_035578165.1. NCBI lineage: Eukaryota > Metazoa > Arthropoda > Insecta > Coleoptera > Carabidae > Stenolophus > Stenolophus ochropezus. The sequence goes on along the minus strand of JAQOWZ010000008.1, from coordinate 9,450,343 downwards.
TTGGGAGAACTCGGTCGAAGTGCGAAGACAGCCAACCATGCGCTGGTATTTATGATAAGGGGATTGAGAAGAACATGGAAACAAGTTGTTGGTTACTATTTTACTTCCGGCACAATTTCTTGTCATAATTTAAAAATACTAATCAAAACTATTATTACTAAATTGCAAAATATTGGTTTAAAAGTAAAAGCAACAATTTGTGACCAAGGCTCCACTCAACGAAAAGCTCTGACAGAATTATGTGCCGAAAAAAGAAATGATCCGACACCGTACACTTTTATTGTGAACGATGAAACCATAGTAACAATATATGACGTACCTCATCTATTAAAATGTACTAGGAATGCATTATTGCGATGTAATATTCAATACGAAGAAAATAAAACAGCAAAATTTGAATAAATTGAGAAATTGTTTTATGAAGACCTGAAATCAAATTATATTATGTTGTACAAATTAAAACAAGAACATTTTAACTTTAAAGACTCGTTTATTAAAATGAAAGTTAAAGTGGCTGCTGCTCAATTAAGCCACACAGTAGCAGCAGGTATCGAAGTTCGGTCTGTTGTAAATCAAAATGATCTTTTCCCTGCAGAGTCACTATATACAGCAGAATTTGTACAAACAATGGATGATTTGTTTGATTCCTTGAATGGTTCTACTCAATTTCCCGATGAAGGCAAAATGTACCGATGTACATTAAAGGACGGGTCTCCTCATTTGGAACTTTGGGAACGATTATTACCAAAAATTAGTAATTGAAATTTAATCGAGAAAAATTTAAGCAAAAATGTTACGAATCAATATTGTTTCTTAAAAAGTTGGACTATTACAATAAAATCAATTACATATTTATGGTAGCAACATAAAAATGTAGGTTTTCCGTATTTCAATTTAAGATGTTTTAACCAAGACATTATAGAAAACTTATTTTGCCAAATAAGACAGCATGGTATATCTAACACCAATCCAACAGCACATCAATTTACGGTTGCTCTAAAAACGGTTGTTCTTCATAACCTGGTAGTACCATTACCCAACAGTAGCAATTGCGAAAGTGACAATTGCCAAAATTTGGATAATTTTAAATATTTTCTTACAACTGCTTCCGATAATCATCATCTTGACTTATCTGACTCAAAAAACTTACATGCCACATGCTGTACTGAATTACGTAATTTAAATCTTGTTGGTATTGAAAGTATTGAAAATTGTCAAGCTGCAACTTACGTAGCTGGCTATTTAATAAATCAAATCAAATTTCCAGATGAAAATTGCCAACATTGTATAAAAGATTTATTTGCAGATGGTTTAGGTCAAAATCATTTGTTTACATCTTTTAAAGAATATTCAAATGACACTGCTTTAACTTATGCTAGTGAGCAAGTCGTAGCACTTATAGAAAATTTTGCATACAATGTTATATGCATTTTTGGATAAAAATGGACATCATTCTAATTTAGAAGATGAATTTAAAATGTTATTTTTTAAAAATTACAGTCGTTCATTCTGTAATACACATAACTCTTTATTGATAAATAAAGCTGTTTCACTATTTAGTTTACAAATATTGGAAAGATAAAAAAAATCCAAGAGTCTTACTTCTGGTCACTATAATAAAACCAAAAAATTTAAGGCTATGTAAATATTTTAGAACCTGTTATGGTTTTCTAGATTTTTTTTTGTTTTTTATGTTTATAAAATTTTCACAGTTCCTAACTTGTACCTGTAATATTTTTCTAGAATTTATTTCTGTTTTTTATGTTTATAAAATTCTCTCAGTTCCACTTGTTTTGTGTTCATATGTTATTATATATTTTTTGATATTTGTGATTGTTGTTTCTGCACAGTTTTGTATACTTTGCATCAACATGTCCAATTAGAGTTTATTTATATTATTTTATCTTTATTTTTTGTAATTATTGTTCCTAATATTTTTTTGTTTTTTACATTTGTTTTATTAGAATTATATTTTTTTATTATATACTTTTATTTTTTTATTATTGAAAATAATCCTCGACCTACTTCCTAATTTTACATAATACAGAAGCTATATTACATTTGAAGTAAAGCCAATTTTCCCGCGTGTATACAATAGTATATCTAGACGAACACTAGATGGCGCTCCGATCGTGTTTCTATGTCTTTTCAAGGAGCCTGCGTTTCTCAATTGTAGTGTTTTGTGCTTGTCAGTACATTTCTTTATATCAAGAGGGAAATGTTGCTGAGATGCTGATGAAAATAATATAATAATAAAATCTGTAAATAAATTGAATATTATTTTGGAAAAAAAATTGTGAAAAATTCGTTAAGTGAACATTCAGTTTTAAATTTGGAAATTGGAAAAATTTGTTAATTAGAAATGACGAATAGAATAATATTACTTGTTCTTTTGTAAATGTATATTCAGTAATACTTAGGAACTGTTTTTATACTTTTAATTTTGCTCAAGATACTTTACTAAAATAGTACCTATATAATTGCAATAAAATTAGTTTAAATTTTTAGTATGGATAATTTAAAAGTACATGCTATGTTGTTGCAATATGCAATGTTTATAGAACGGCTTAATATTCAAGAAAATCCGAAATTACCCTAAACAGGTGAACACATAAGAAAAAAAATCCAAGCCGACTTCTAGATAATTTCCATACATAAGAAGCTTTTTTCTGTAAAATTGAACTAACCAAAAAGGATTATTTAATATATTTAATTCTATTATTATATACAAAAGTTAAAAGCAAATATCTAAAAATACACATTGTCAAAAATTTTGTAGTATCAATTTTATTACTAAACTTAAAATTATTTATTTATATTCATATTAATTGTTTTATATATATATATATATATATATATATATATATATATATATATATATATATATATATGTAGCAATTTATTTATTAAAATGTATTCTTGATATACGTAAATAATATAATAAACCTAATAAACATTTTCGAATTATGATACACTCAGAATCAAGGAAAATAAATATAATATGTATAGTAGGATTAGGTAGTTGCGTGCATGGTAAATAATGAAATATAAAATATCAATACTTTTTACAACAATTTTCTTTATTTACTTTCATTTCTAAAAGGATTCCTTATAGGCATGTTTCTTGTATGTACTTATTGTCTCGTTTATTCCAAAAAAAAATATCTGGTGTGTCCAACACAATACCTCCCGCCACTGTATATAAGTTTTTCAATACATTTAATTTGTAGTTTTAAAATTAGTTTGTTATTGCAGTTCAGAATATTTTTAATTCATTTCATACCTAAAATTTCCTTCATAAATTTTGTATGACCAATATGACAGCTATTTTTGGCGTTACTAAAACCGGAACTGAACTTACTTTGATTCACGCATGTAAATACATTCCTAACATATTTCTTCCATCTTTTTAAATTTTACAATAAAATTACTTCATTTTTACTTATTTTATCTTTTACACTTACTTACATCAAATTTAACATCATAAGTCAAGTTTTATGAACATATGAATAACTCATCTGTTTTATCGAAATTTCTCAGCCTAAACGATAAGTAAAATTATTAAAATTTATGTTTTTTTCTATCTAAGTAGAAGTTATATATATAAACGTAATTATGCAGATCGGTAGAAAATTAAAAAATCTTTGTATTTATAATAACGAAATTTGCGAAAATATAGTATTTAGAGGTATTTTTTAGGAAAAACGGTTTAAAGCTTCAAGTATAGTACTACTTCCGGTTAACCAATTGTTGTCAAAATCTAATCAGTTCATCATATTAGAATAGAACTCTTAAATACCAAATATTATATTTTTTACATGTATCCTATTGGAGTTATCGTGGACGAAAAATCGTCACAGACACACACACACAGACACACACACAGACATACAGACATCACGGTAAAAATAGTAAAATCGTATTCTAGGGACCCTAATTCGTGCTCATATGTTGAAAACACAAACTCGAGAAATCTGCCAAAAACAATACCTCCCTTATCTATATATTGATAGGCGGGAGGTAAAAAATGAAATTAATACTAAAATATTAAAAGTTTGAAATATGTTTACCTTCTGAAATTTGAAATCCAAGGGAGTCCAAACTACAAAATAGCAAAAAGTTTGTTATTTGTAACTGCCCTTGAATTTGATACATATAATTTTAATTGTCATTTAATTTAAATTCTCCATTAACAATTTTCGCAAACTTTATTTTCCCTTCTTTAATGGCCTACTCAATACTCATTTTCTCTGCGGACGCTGGACATTTTATTTCCAGTATACTGTCGGTACCAAAAAAACCGTCTGGAATAACACCTATAAAACATTCATATCAGAAAAAAAAATTTTACTTAATTTTTGTTAATTGTGCAAATGAGCCAATTTGACGAAATTGTTTTATAATTATACATTATCTATTCGTATTTTTTTTTCAATAAATTCATAGCTCTTGTTATATTACTTAAGAATATTTACTTGTTTCTTAATATTTACGAAAATAAAATACTGTGTCTTTATTTTTATATTCGACGTTTGGGTTTGTGAAATTTACTTTTGATTTTTAATTTGGTTTTATTTGATCTACTTATTTTAATACACTTTTTGAGTTAAATGGTTCAAAAACATTTGTATTTGAAGATTTGAGTTTTTGACTTTTAAAAAATAATAACTTTACAATTGTAGAGACATTTTCAAAACGTCAACATTTTAATTGAAATATTCCAAAAAAATGAGTTATATATCACACCTACATAAAAAAATTCTGTATTAACTATAATCAAGGGTTGGCAAAATCATGATTTATTTAAAAAAATCAAAATTAGTTCATATTTTTTAAAGATAATAAATGATTTTCTTAATTTTTAAAGATATCTGAGTTTTACACCACTTTTTTAATTGTTTTGAAAACTATATTAATATTTTGTTTCACAAACAAAAATGAAATCTCTAATAAAACCAAAATTATTCATCTGAATAAAACTACGAAAAGTAACAAAGTATTTTTACCTTATGTTACACATTAAATACTTATTTTACTTTTTTTATTATGACAATTAAAGTTATAAAATATCATTTAATTTTAAGATATTATTAAATACAGAACTTATTTTGGTTGTAATTAACAGTATTGTAGCAAATAAATACATTTTCATTATAATTTGTATTTGTTTCAATTTTTCATAAAAATCAGGCCATCCTTGATTATAATACTTACTTTAGAAAACATGAATTTATACTCCACATAATTTAGAAAAGCTTCAAATTACTGTAAACTGGAATAAAACAGTTTTTAAATTTACCTTAAATATGTATTCTATTTGTAATTTATTTGAATGATAATTATTTTGTCGATATTCGTTCTGTTTGTTATATTTTAATATATTTTTAATTTAGGTTTCAATTTTGGTCATACTATATTATAAATGTACATATAGTAATATATGAATTATTATTTATTATTTTGTTTTTTATTGTTATAAAATATATGTACATAGATTATTGTTGATTCAATACAGGAAAAACGGAGACAACTCAGCCCAGTCCTATAATTCTTTACATCTAACAACCCCCAGACCCAGATTGGGTCACAAAAGAGGGCGGTGGACACTCACTTAAAGGGCGCTCTTTATACTCGTATATATTCGGTAAAAAATAAGTAAACAAACATTGATGAGATATGGCAATTGAGCACTCGGCAACAGCGCATCGTGCTGGGGATATGTATGTCTTTCTCAGACTGCATTAGTATTAGTTCTTCCCAATTGTCATTAGGCAATGAAGATCGAAGCAAATGTTTTATGAACTTCATTTTTTAAAAAGCTCGTTCGCATGTTACTTGTGTCATAGGTATTGTTAACAAGATTTCGTATACTTTATAAAGTTCTTTATACTGAAGTGAATACATATTATAATCAACTAAAACATTAAATGCACATTTTATGCCACGTTTAATAAGCTTTGTTTGAATGTCCTCTTCTTTCTTTTCATTTTCTTCATAATCATTGTTATTTGATTTCTTGTTTATCTGGGGCCAGACTTTAGCAAAGAAATAAGCTCTTTTTTAAGTTTTCCTATTTCAATGGATGGAATGATTTCACATACCGTATTTAATGCCTGAGGAGGTAGATTTTCTTTAATATTAACAAATGTCTTAGGATCAAACCAAATTAGATCTAAGTAAAGTTATTTGTGCTGCATAAATGGACGCTCTATAGTGTAACGGAGGGCGCATGGGAGTCAGTGATACTACACGCTCGTTGACGTATTGAATTATTTATTCCTAACAGTTACGGCAAGACATTCATAAAAGTTATACTTATCTGTATCACTGCGCTGTTGGAAAACGACACTTGAAGGAATGGCCTGGATTGAATAACACAAATATAAAACGATACGAAAATATAATATAATTAAAATATTACAGTAATAATAAAGAATTAAAATTATAATACAAAAACTTCACGACTGTTCACCTCCACGATCGGGTTCAAAATCTCGATTCGCCGTGGAAACGAACTCGTCGTAACCTGGCTCAATTGACCACGCTAGCAATTTTTGCTCGGCAATATTCTGATTTTTTTCACCATCTTTCACAATACGTTAATGGAATATTACCAGCCACTAGTCAGCAATATGCAACAGTCACGTCGTACCTTCTCAATTTACTAATTTTGCAAAAAAAAATAATAAGGTTCGCGCACGTGGCTGTTACACTGCCTCCCCCTTTGAACTCAACTATAATTGACCCAGGTCTCTATTTACCTATATAATTACTAAATACTACAAATTCTATAATCTAGGCTACATGCTGTCTCAGAATAGTCGTGTCGGCTGGCGGATCGGAATTGTATGGGGGTGAATAGACCACTACCTGCGGCAGCGCCGGATAGACAGACACCGAGGATCCGAGGTGGGTGGTGCTCGTGGTAATAGAGTCCTCAGTTCTCGTATCCCGTTGCTGCATTAGATTCACCAGGTATTTGGTAATTAGGACATCCCACAGACTGGCGAGTAAGAACCATCTTTTTTGGGGTTGATTGTTCGCTGCTTTCTTGAGGCTAAACAAGTTTAATATAACCGAGGTGACGTACCTGAGCGTGATATAAAGGGTGTATAGGAGCATAAGAACAGAAAATAAGTTCCCTGTGTAGGACAGGAATCCCCACAGTTCAGCAGCTGCGCTCCAGGCCAGCTTAAAAAATTCATTGCGGTTGGACACATTTGGGAGGTGTAGATTCTGTCCATCGGCTTCTACTCCTACAACTTGACGCGTCATGATATTCGTCACGACACGTTGCTCGTTCGGAAAGAGCAGCGATTGCTGGAAGGCAGGCATATCTTGCTGGGTATAAATACAGTGAGTGCTAATCGGTTTAATTGAGTTCTCCGCAGCTCTGGGTCTACTTCGAACCAATTACCCTGTAAGTGGTACATGACGGATAGTTGGTTCCCACAGTGGACCTAGCTTCTATGGGCTTGAATGATGTGAGTAATAGGGGTCATGAATTTACTTTCATTTCTATAAGTTATTGGTAGCTCTTGGTAGCAAAACGTTGTTCTTCTGAAATCCACTTTGGGCTGCACCGAATAATATATACCACCTCACCCATTACGCGTTCCATGTGTCCAGCAGTTTCCTTCACCAAGCCGCTCACGATGTGAGAATTTTCCAGAGCCAACATGATACGGTTTCGTAGAATATTTTCTTTTAAATAGCAACGTTTAAGGATGGCGTCATACACAAGGTCCTTAGTATGCTGCTTGAAAGCAATTTCGAGAAACAATAATTTACTAAGAACTTGAGCCATCATATCTGTGTTCTGGTTCACTGTCCTTGGTTTCCTGAAATAGAAGCCAAGAGAGGATTCTGTGATTATCAACATGCGATGTTGCTCCGTGCGCCAGGCTAGTTAGTGGCACAGCAGCTCCTGTTGTACAAAGCGGAGGACGAATACCGTCTCTTGAGCTTCTTCGATAATGTAATTCATATTTGTCCTGTTCATCTTGAGAAGGGTAGCGGATCCTTAATAGAAGACGTCGAGACCCTCAGCAGAGCATCGGTATTCGACATCAGCGTTCCAAGTGTCTTCCCCAGTCAAATCGTCAAAGCAATACAAGTAATGAATTTTTCTCGACGTCGGCGATGGAGGTATAGTCCGAAAACTTGATACTGACGGCGGCGCTAACGATTACATCTTCATACGTGTCGCCTTGCTGCGTGTACTGTACACCGGCGCATCGTCCACTGGATTGTAGGTGGCCGGCGATGGTGGTAGATACTTCTGTCGTGCCGTTGATAGTGAGACCCGAAACAATGCCGGCTCCGAGGTCAATCAGAATCAAGCGTTGGAAGCGATGAGCTTCTAGACAGCGTTCTGCCTTGACTGAGTGGACATACTTGGCTAATCCACCCGAAACTGCACTCTTGTGCGAGTGCATGCCGCAATGTTTGAGTAATTGTTGCACCGTCACTAGGCAGTGGTGTAGCGTCGTTCCTGAACCAAATGTATGTGTGTTGTCATCTCCAAGAAGTCTCGTTTCGGGTCCATACATGGTTACACTTCCAGTAGGAATATCTTAGATACTTCGATATCTAGATCCGCACAGTCGTACGCTATGAGCTCAGCATGTAACCGTACCCAAAAACTTAAAATTATTACAGAGAATATTACATGTTTATACATTGTCTTAAATTCTAGTGTCTTTGATCCAAGGATATTCAGAGACGACTCTGCGGCATCTAGTCGCGTATCGAGGTGGTGGCGGAGGCGTACCTTCCTCGACTGTGGAATAGGACTCCGTGGATATCACAGAGTCGATCACTGTGGAATTATTATGTCCAAAGAGACTGGGACCAGTCGTTGTATTATTGGAGCTGCTTTCTGAAACTAACATTTGGTTAACTTCCTTTCAGTCCACGGAATAATAGGTGTCATACCTTCTTATTCGAGCAATTCAATACGTCTTGGTGTGTCTGTATGACCTATCAGTGGAAGGGTATTTATGTCGTCTAGAGTCAAGTAGCAGGGTTTAAGTCTGTTGACATGCACCCTCATTTGTCTGCGTCCGTAAATTTCCTGTCCATTTCTTTGCCAACTTTGCACTGTTGTCGACCTTCACCGTGTAAACAAATACACACGATCACCTACTTCAAAATTAACATGAGCACTTTTCTTGTTGAAGGTGCGATATACCCTGTCGATATTTTTATCTAACTGTTCGCGTGCTCGATTGTGTGCAATTTTTAATCTTTGGATCATTTCGCTCGCATAATTGGTATCCGTGTCGTTACGAGTTTTTAGGGGTCTAACTATTTCGTCGAAAGGTAATTCAAAATCACGGCCATACATTAAAAATGGAGTTTCACCTACCATTGAATGAATAGTGCTACAAAATTCAGACACTGCGAATGGTAGCCATTCATCCCAGTCAGTATGAATTGTGTTAATATAATGTGACGAGATATCTTACAACGTTCGATGACTGCGTGCCAAACTTCCGTTCGTTTGTAGTCGAAATGCAGTGGTCTGTAAACGTTCAATTTTTAATATTTCACAAACTTCCTTCATTAATTTGGAAACGAAGTTTGTAACGAGGTCCGTCAGTAACTGTCGAGAGGTGTCATGTCGTAAAATAATCCCTTTTACGAACGTTTTCGCTACTGCAAGGGCTAATTGATCTTTTATTGAAAAAGTTTCCAGATAAGGGATGGCTGCATCTTTTACTGTTAAAATGTACTTATTTCCCAAATCAGTAGTTACTAGCGGGCCAACTACATCCATTGTAATTCGTTCAAATGTATGAGTTGCAAATTTAAATTTCATTAAGGGTGCGGGGTGTAAGTGAGGAGACGTTTTTCGTTGTGCACATGACACATATTTCTTCACGTAATCCTGTAAGCGCGAATTTACTTTTACATCGGTTTTCTCCGTTCCACAGTGACCTGATAATGATGAATCATAACCTGTAAAATATGTTTTCGAAATTTTGATGGCACCACTAATCGATCTTCATAACGCTCGTCATCGGATTTGCGATACACCAAACCGTCATCGTCGAGGTAAAATTTACAGCTGATCTCGTTGTGAATTTTGTCTATGTATGTCATAATCTGCGCGTCCTTTCTCTGCTCATATTTCATGAAGTCACGATCCCATATGACTGGTGCGTAATGTTTATTATGAAATATGAGTCGTACGGATTTTATACGAGAGAGAGCGTCTGCATTTGTAGTAGAGCGGCAACATGTTAAAAATCTATCACTGACCCGACACGGAGGTATAACAAGTAGTGTTTAGTATCAAAATGTAGCTTATTTCATGACAGATTAGAATATGTATGTTATCCACATGTCCATTGTACTCAATTATAAAAAAATCATAAAAACAGTGTTTTTTTTTTGTAAACGTGACTTGACAACATTTTTTATTTATAATTTCATATATTATGAAATAAATATTAACGTACTGGAAACAAAAATACGCAGAAAGAATCAGGGAATCGGAATATGTAAAGGTATAATACAATATTTGATAATACTTTGTTTTTAAAAAATGTCAAAGTTCAAGTTTTTTTTGCATACAAATGTTGTCTTAATAACTTTTTATGTAGACAAAATTTGGAAAAAATACGCCGGTAAAAAGTTTCCCTGTTTCATTATGAACAATTGATACGCTTATACATATAAGATATCTCTTACCAGATTTTACTGCGCATACAAAAACCATTTCGCGCAACTGTATTTCATTGTCTGGACCCGCGCTATATATTCGCTCGTAGTGGCGCGTTACGGGTACCGTATATCCGTATTATTTTTATTGTTACAATAATATTCCAGTTTCTAGGGTCAATACTCACAAATCAATAAATATTTAGATTTTCACAACTTATTTGTGTTAAATAAATTTATTTTCATAATTATTATATTCTAATTTGTATAACTTTAGAGGCAGAAATTATAATAAATTATTTATTATATTATAAATGAAATAACTACGTTTTGTATACTTGACTTATTGTATCTCTTGGAAGGAGAAGTATAAAAAAATCTAATTATGTAATGTGACGTATCCCTGGTCGAGGGCGTCAATTTGTGACGATCACTTGGGCCGCTGCGACTTTGACGGTCCGTGATGTCGTGGTTCTTCCCCAGGAAGTCGGGTTTTCTCGGTCGCCAATCAGCGGATCCTAGGGAGAAAACAAAATGCCACGGGAACTCTAGGTCGGTTAGGCCAGGGTGGTAACTAAAATCCAGAATTACTAAGAAAACAAGTTTTTATTGCAGATTCCTTCGGTTCCATACGTCGTTAACGCTGGGAAGTCACAGTCGTAGTCGCGGTCTGAATTTATCGCGGTCTGAAAAGAAGTACAGCCAAACCAGATACCAGCTTGAGACTGTACGGTAGGGATGGGTCGTTGTCGAGTCAGGGAGAGGAATAATACCAAACTGGATGCCAGCTTCAGGTGGTATCGTCGAGGCGGTGAACGGTCGGAGTCAGGACGACGAGTATCACCAAACTGAAGCCAGCTTAAAGTTCTACTCGTCGGGGTTAGCGGTCAGGACGGTAATACGGTCTTACCTACAAAAAGTCGGTCTGTAGATCTGTGGATCTCGGAAATAAATTGCAGTGGTCGCAAGTAAACTCAGTTTATGTCGCTATCGGGAGCTAGTAAACAAGTGATCAGACTCAGCCTCGGAGGCCGTATTTATACCCCGATTACTAATTAAACTTGTTTAAACAAATTGTACGACAAAGATGGAGAGTTTTAAAATATTGTTATTTTTGTTTAATAAAATTTAATTTTATTCTAAACGTCGTTCTTTGACTTCCCTGAGTTTTACAAAGTGTTATATTACATTTTATGATATTTTAGAATATTTCACAATTTATTTTGGACATTTGAATTTCGGCTTCGGTCGGAAGTACGGATGTTTGCCGCATCTGCCCAGTGGCGTCTTGGTGGTGGTTTTGACAGCTTTCTGTAGAGTGAAATATCTGTGAAAATAAACATTTTACGCAGGGATGTTTAATGTGAGTATGATTATCAGTAACAGGGTGATGTTTTATGCACGTGATTTTGTAGGTGGATCAGGAACTGTCACTTGGCCGAGCACGTGGTTTCGAAGTTGGGTTAGGCCGTGCGCTTGGTGAAAAAAACGATATGAACGGCTTCCCTGTGGTCTGGAAGGCTTGTGATGATGATGATCGGATGACGGAACAGTGTTGTTTGAGTAACGGGGAGTATCCGTGATTGCGGACAGGAAGTCAGGTTAGTGACGCTTCGTCACACCATGTGTCCAAGTATTTATTTAGGTAGCCATACACTATTAGATACAGTACAACATAAATTTTAATTCAAATTAATATTTATTATAAGGGTTTTACAGAATAAATAAATATTTTTACAAATCTTCATCCGAAAGTAACTTTGCACTGTCTAATTCAGACATATTTTCTGGCCTAGTGTTCCCACAAGTTAAATTGCATTTACGAAATTCTGTGCAATATAAACGTGATTTCCTACAAATACACTTTGATGCAATTTCATTACAAAGGATTTCATTACATATTAAATGAGATGTTTCTCGTAATTCAATAGGTGCTGGTTCAAAGTCACGCTTAATTGGAGCAATTTCATTATCGCTATTTATTTTCCATCCACTTTTTAAGGGATCCATGTAGAATTTAGCTTCATGACTATGACACCAGATTTTGCATTGATAATAAGCACGATATACATGAAATTTAAATGCAGCTTCAATTGGTGGTCATTTTGAAACATTTTTATCGGTAGATTTTGCTAATATGTAACGTAATTCATATAAATTATTACAATATTTACTTTTTATTCCATATAACTTTAAAACAAAAGTTCTTGCTATATTTACAGCATCTTTTTGGGAACGTTCACAAAATGAACTAAGATTTAGTGATTCGTTTTTTATAAGTGTAGCAAACGACCTTTTTTTCCAATTCCATAAAGTGAGCTTGCTGTATCGCAACCTGATAAACAATGTAATACTGGTAAAGATTGTTGAGGTTCGTAGGTCATGAAATTATTTATTAGACACTTGACTAATATATTGAACACATTTATTTGATAATTAAATGTAGTACAAAGTTAAATACACTGGGTCAAACTAAATGACATATCATGACAAGTAAAAACAATACAATACATAGAGCACACTATCATTTTTACGTATCAAACAGAGATCACCTGATTAGATACATACAAAGTGTCTTGGGCTCTAACCTTGAAAACATTCTAATACATAATATATTATAGCTAACATTCCCTCTGCTCAAGCACTTTCCTGTTCTACAACCCTGATGAGACCTCTCATTTTTACAAACTTTTCTTTACACAGTGGTTTTGTTAAGATGCCAGCATATTGTAACTCAGTAGGAACATCTTCTCTTTGATCTTCTTCGCATTCTTCAGCTCCCTCTGGTTGGGCTACATCTTCTCTTTGCTCTTCTTCGCATTCTTCTTCTTTCTCTTCACTTCCTTCTGTTACATTCCAGAAATGTGTACATTCTTCTTTTTGAAGTGGTTTCAAGAGATCCAAGCTACTCTCGTCGAATGTGACGTCTCTGGATTCCACAATCTTTCTCTTGTCTAGATCAAACAATCTATAGTTTGATGACTCTCCTTGGTAGCCTACCATAATCATTTTCTTAGCCTTGTCATCTAATTTTCTTCGATGAATATTTGGGATGTGCACGTATGCATTTGCTCCAAATGTTCTCAGATGTGTAATTTTAGGCTTCTTTCCCGTCTATGATTCATATGGTGTCTTGTTGTGTTCATTTAGTGTTGATCTGTTCAACAAATAAATTGCAGTATTTGCTGCCTCTGCCCACAACATCTTTGGTAAATCCTTAGCTGTCAGCATTGTTCTAGCACTCTCTATTATTGTGCGATTATCGCGTTCAGCCTTACCATTTTGATGTGGAGAATACGGTGCAGTTGTCTCTAGCTGAGTGTCCATTGACTCCAAAACGTCTTCATATTGGAATTCGTAAATTCAGTTCCTCGGTCCACTCGTAGAATTCGAATCGAATGTCCCGTCTTATTCTTCACCATAAACTTGTCAAACACATCTGATTTATGTTTAATAAAGTAGGCATACCTATATGTTGTGGCTTCATCTCTAAATGTCAGCATGTATCTAGCTCCACCTAATGAATCGACCTGCATCGGCCCACAGAGGTCGGTATAGATCATGTCGCCTGGTTGACATGTCCTCTTTTCGATACTTTTTGGCACCACATTCCTATGTGATTTTCCTATTTGGCATGATTCACAGAAAAATCCATTTTCCTGCCCTGTCTTGAGTCCCTTGATTAACCCTGTGGAGGCTAGCTTCAGAATTGTCTTGACGTTGATGTGATCTAACCTCTCATGCCAGGTTCGAAGATTGTTTGTAACTGCAACGTTTGCATCACATTTCATTTTTACAATGAACAGCATCCGGAAGAGTTCGTTGTGTTGTTTAACTCCTTGTCCCACAGCGACATTATCTTCTAGGATTTCTACTTCATAACTTTGTAAAAATTTACCTGATATCCTCGAGATGTAATAACACCAACTGAAAACAGATTCTTTTTAAGTTTAGGAACAAATAACAAATTCGTGAAACCATTCTCGTCGATAAGTTATGTGACGTGAGGCACCACTGTCAGTCACCCAAATATCAGCAATATCAGCTGCTAATATCGCGGCCTTTACTGCTCTCTCTGTCGGTAATTTGTCGACTTTCTCTTCGGTAACAATAAACGCATTAACGGTGTCGTCATCTGATTTTTCATCCCTCTTTTTTTGATTTTTATGCCAACATACCTTAGCTACATGACCTATTTTTCCACAGTTGTAGCATTTCACCTTCCTTTTTATGAGAGTCTTCTTCTCAGCTTTTTGTTTCTCTCTTTCTATGCTTTTCTGCGGTCTGCCTATGGTAACCGCTGCCAATGCTGATGTCGCTTCCTCCATGTCCTTGAACCTTCTCTCTTCTGCGATGAGTCGCTCCTGCAGTCTTTCAACTGTTTGGTCTGCCGCTGGGACATTGTCCCACGCCGTTGCTAGAGGATGATATTTGGACCTTTGCCATGATGGCCAGATCTGATACGTTCTCGCCTACATCTTTCAGCTGACTCGCCATATTAAACACCCTTGATACGTGATGCACTACCGAATCATTAGTGTTCATCGTGTAGCTGTGAAACCTTTTCATCAGAGTCAATTTATTTGACTCTGATTTCTGCTCATGAATAAGCGCTAGTTTTTCCCACATTTCTTTAGCACTCACGCATGTGATTAGATATTCTAACTGAGTGTGGTCCACTGCTGACGAGATCAGGCACATTGCACGGGCGTTTTCCTTGACCCATTTCTTTCCAGCTTGACTGTCCGGTTTGGCTGGTTGTACTTCCGCACCAGTCACTATATTTGTGATTCCGTACATATTGAAAATTGTTTTTAATTGGAACTTCCATAATTGGAAATTTGTTCCATCAAATTTTACAACATTTTTCACTACGTTTTCGTCTGTCATTTCCCAGCTTTTTATTCACAGGTGAGAGGTACGTTTCTTTGACTTTTGTACTAAAATAATTCCAAAATGCCTGGGCCCATAACCTGTTGAGGTTCGTAGGTCGTGAAATTATTTATTAGACACTTGACTTATATATTGAACACATTTATTTGATAATTAAATGTAGTACAAAGTTAAATACACTGGGTCAAACTAAATGACATAGAGCACACTATCATTTTTACATATCAAACAGAGATCACCTGATTAGATACATACAAAGTGTCTTGGGCTCTAACCTTGAAAACATTCTAATACATAATATATTATAGCTAACAAAGATAAACAAATATTTGAAGTCAAATTGTCTGCAATATGGGGTACATTAATAAATCTTTCCTTCGATCCATGACCACAGTGCATAATTATTTTTTTATTTAAGTTAAATTTACGGTAATAGAATATCAATAAAATAAGAACATCTGTATCATCACATTTTACTACAATAGTTCTATAAATTTTAGGTAAATTTAAAATATGGAATATAATTCTTGTGTCTGCTTCTTCTTGGCTGCATCTTAATTTCTCAACGTCTCTAATTATATTACTATCAATTTGTTTAACCATTTCTCCATCTTCAAACCCTCCAGCAATTAATAAAATTTTATGATTTATATTTCAACATTTTAAAATTTTTGCATATATAATTACTAAGAAAATAGATAAGAGACGTTTTATTTTTTATATTTTTTAAAAACAATCCGTAATTTGGCACTTCTCTATTTCCTAGCACATTAAACACTGGTGCATAGATATTCGTTCGTCGTGATCTTTCCGAAAATTTTGTGGATATTACTTTATCGTATCTGTCAAATATTAATATGACCATATCAATTTTACTAAACAAACTATTTATATGCGTAATCCATAGGTTACCCAAATTTTTAAATGTACAGAACAAATGTTCTGATAAAGACTGTAATTTTGCCATGGCATCGACAATGTATACTGAATTTGTGGTATATTGGATGTTAGTAACATTTTCTAGTGGTTTTTCTAAAATGTTGAATAAGTCTGCTTTATTAGTTTTTCTCATAGAACCATAATCATTAAATAGCGAAGTTGGTACATGAATTAATTCATATTTCATTGTTTCTTTCAAATGTTTCGAATACTTGACACAGCAAACAACCTTCGAAACAGAATTTCGCTATCAAAAGTTACCATATCTTTTTTATTATGTTTCTCATTTATAATACTAATGTAACAAGTTTTTCTTTTTTCAATGGTTCTCAAAATGAATTTTTATTTTCACTTAATTTCGTAATAAAATTTTTAAACAATTCAGCTCCTCTTTCAACAACATTTAACAAACTATTTGATGTTTCTGGGGAAGCAATTCGTCCAGTTGTTATATTAGTCAATGAATTGGGAACTGTATCCAAATCAAATGGATTTTTATAGTCGTTAACTATGCATTTCGTTATTCTGTTAATATCATCAACATCTTTGGTTAATCTTGATTTTGAATGAACTCTGTTAGAAATTTGTTTGTTATTTAAAAATTCTGACGAATATTCGCCGCAAATATGTCTTGTTAATAACCACCGCAAAAATGCTTCTTTTTTAAGTGTAAAACCATTATTCCACCGGCACCTTTAGCATCTTTTTACTTACTTAAGCCGATGTCACACTATCATTCATATGAATGATGGTGAATGAGAAAGAAGAAGAGATTTTGGCGGAGAATGATGGAACGAATAATTTGTATGTCACACTCTTGCAAAACCAATCTTGTTGTTGCCTCCGAAAATTTTTTTGAGTGAACTATTAAGCTGAATAAACCTCCGTCACTATAGATTCTACCAATGCATGCTAAGAAAGTGAATATTAAATGCATTCCGCCAATACGCATAGTAACGTTTTCGTTTAAATTTGACGGGTTGCACCACAGTATTTGTTGTGCTTTATTATAAATCGCCATGGCAGCAGTAATAAGTAGATGATATTGAAAAATTCTTTAACAATATTTACTAAATTCATCATAGCTGTGTATATCGTGGAATATTCTGTTGGAGATGCATTAATCAATGGTAAATATATAATATTTGCTTGGGAAAGTAGTGAATCAAAAATTATTTTATTTTACATTTCCCACTGATTTTTATTATTTTGTGTTAAAAGCCACAATATATCTTTGCTGAAACGGACAATATAAGAATTATTATCGGAGCTGAAATTATCAATAAAGTTATAATCAATGTCAGGTAGTGATTTGCTTGTTGGCGGAATATAATTTAGAATTTAGAATAATTTCCAATATCTGATAGTGACAGAGATTTTTTAGCCTCTCTTGTAAAAATTTGGCATTCTTTATCTAATGTAGTTCTCTGATAACAAAAATACCATTCCTAAAGAATGTGTTGTATTTTTACCATTTACAGTTTTCTCATTTAAATCAAAATTATCAATTGCTGCAGCAATTATTGCATTAGTATTATTAATATTAACTTTTGAAGCGAATTTGGAACAATGATACCTGAAATATTTTTTGATATTTCAGGTATCATTGTTCCAAATTCGCTTCAAAAGTCGTCATCATAACTCAAACAAATACCATAGGAATGCAATGTATCAATAATTTTTTTACTGCCGGTCTCTTAATGCAGAAATATTCCTACCCCAAACGTAAGAGGTGTCAGTATTTTGTTTAAATTAGCAATAATTTGATGACAACATGACGTGACACAAACTCAAAGAATTATTGTATGTATCATCATCGTGAAATAAACTTCTAATTAAAAGCCTAATTCTTCTGGAATAATGCGTGATATTGATTACAATATTTTATATTTTCAATTAATTTTTGCGGCTCTGTGTAAAATTGTGGTATCTGAATCTTGCCGAATACTAATCATGTCATCTTCATGTTCTGCGTACATTTCGTCATCGGCTAAATTTTTAATGGCTGAATGCAAGTCATTGGCACTCATGTTTTTTGCGCAGATAATTGATGATTGGCCAGGTCTTTGAAAGAAAACTATCTTATTTTTTAAATAAGTCTCGAGATTTTGTTTTAAATTTTGTATATCTGCTTGTATATATTCAACATTATTTTCTTTTAAAAAAAATTCATACATTTTCCTTAAATCTGAATATAAATATGTTTCTCCTTTTTTAATAGTTTTGGTTCTAGGTAAGCAAAGAATTTCCGTGCACACTTTTCAACAATTTTGCTACTCGCAACATTAACAGTTTTATTTGTAAATGAAGAAATATTTTGTTTAGAAATATATTCGGCATAACATGATCTATGATATTTGGCATCGTATGCAAACAAATCTGGGTAATTCGACATTTTTGATATCATATCGTCATCATGTCGCAAATTAGCAGCATTTAAAATTTTTTCTCGAGTTAAGGAACCAGTACAGACCTTAGTTAAATTTTCTCTTTTTTTGTAATTTCGAGAGCAGATAAAACAATGAAGTCTGATATTGAAATTTAAAGACTGCGATCTAGTTAGTTTACTAGTTCTAGGCAAATTTAAGTTGTTAGATTTATTTAATACGGAAATATTTTTTTTACTTATGTATGTAGCATGATAATGAAAAATGACTAAATTATTCTCTATTTCCATTGTGTGTGGTAATAGTAATTCAAAGTTTTATCTTTCGGGCAAGTGTATTAATGAACAATTTACAATAAAACATTAAACAAAATGAAATATCGTCAAGATAAATCTCAGACAGGTGACCTGCAGCCTTGTTGTTTATGAATTACTCCACTACAAGCGAATACAGAGCGCGTGTCCATCCCCTGAAATACACTTGCCCGAAATGGTTTTTTATTCGCAGTAAAATCTGGTAGTCTGGCTACCTAAATAAATACATACATACAAGTTATGTTACTATTCTCATAAGTCACACCACACTTCAGATTCTTATTTCATATTTCCTACGGAATATGAGAATCTGCAATATCAGCTTCCTTTGTGAGAAACTGTAATAATTTGTATTTTAGACGTTAACATTAGAATTAGAATGTATCTGGCATCCAAACAGAACAGTTGTAATCCGCTTTAAACTTTCAAATAAATTTTTAAAAACTTGGTGTTGTTTCCATAATCTTAACTGGCGCAGTCGGTAGGATAGTTAAGAGGTTTGCTACACCGAAATTCAATAAGAATCAATTCGTTAAAGTGTACAAATCGTTGGTTTCAACCATTTACTTAACAACTCCAATTTTAAAATAAATTTCCAACGGCAAGTGCAAAACCTGCAATCCTGAGGAATCAACATACGGGTCAGCAACCACAGGCGATACAACCAGATTGGCGATCATCCGAGGGCCTCCAGAGGTACAACTCGTTGAAGGTGATCATCTGCAGTTCTGTACGCCCCCAGTCCCCAGTCCCATCCCCCTCAGCAACAAGCAGCCCCATGAAGTTCTTACCCTTACTTTTATTGTAAGTAAATTTTTATTTATTGTAAAATCGTTAAATAATTAGTGCAGTCAAAATTGACCAATTAATTAATTCCTTAAATATTAATAATACCACCAGAATGACTCCCCCTCTAACTGTACCAGGTGTTCTGGCTAATCTTGACACCAGTGTGTTAAGAATAGTAGATTTAATCCCTGAATATAATGGAGAAAAGAAAACCTTATCCCATTTTATAAAATCTACAGAGGAAATTTTAGAAATTATAAATCAAACCAATCCCTCTGAAATAACTAAATTACTAACACTTATAACTATTAAAAAGAAAATAACTGGAAAAGCTAGTGAATATTTAACAACCTGTCCATCCATTCAAACATGGAAAGACTTGAAAGGCTTTTTAATTTCACAATACCAAGACAAAAGGAATGAATGTACTTTGATGATTGAATTATGTCAATTACAACAGACTAAAGAATCAATCTTCGATTTTCTAAAAAGGTACAATGATTTATTTCTATTCTATGTCAATAACATTGAAAATAAATACTGTGCGCAATCAGTACAAGATTTCAAAAAGTTTGGCCATAAATTTGCGACACAATGTTTTATAAGAAATTGTAAAGAACCTTTTAAATCTCAATTAGCAGCAAGAAATCCGTCCACTTTGGATGAAATTAATAACTTAATTACAAACGATTTTCAATATTATAAAATAAATACAACTCAACATAACTCTAACGCGACAAACACGCAACCCAGACAGCACACATCTCCCATGGTGAAATATCCTCAAAATAAGCCAACGCAACAGCAGACAACATACCAATCTCAACCCGGCCCATCCAAATTCCCTTCACAACCAATTAAAATTCAACGCTCATCACAACCTACACCAATGTCAATTTCAACTCGCTCGTTTAGACCAAACCCAAATTATTTTAAACCTACGGGAAGACCAAATTTTATATCGGAAGAAATTAATAATGTAGAAAATTACGATGAATTCGATCCAGAAAATCCGGACGAATTAGAAGACAATACAGAATACACAAATGAGGAAAATTGCAATGAATCAAACGAGCATGAAAATTTTCACATAGACCCGTGTCTCAACTTGAATCCTTAGCTATTAATATGATTTCAAAATTGCCATACATTAAACTACAAGACTTATTTATTCTTATCGATACTGGATCATCCCAAAATTTTATAAATAAAAACTAAGTTTATAAAAATAGAGCAAAATTTAAAATATTTAAAAAACACTTCAAAATTCAAACGATGAACGGAGAGTCAGAAGGTTCAGAATACACATTTATTAAATATAAAACTAAAAATATTAAATGTTATTTATATAATTTCCACAAATCATTTCATATCTTACTTGGTTTCAACGCTTTAAAATTATTGCAAGCACAAATTAATTTAAATAAAGAAGAAATAAAACTATTAAACAATAAACATATATTTAATTATTTTAATGAAAAGTCTAAACCAGTCTTTAATACAGAAATATTAAACACATTAAAAATAAGACACGAACATTTAAATCGGAAAGAATTAAACGAATTAACTAAAGTATTAAATCAATATAAGGATCTGACCATTTTAGAAAACGAGAAACTGACATTCACATCTAAAATAAAACACAAAATCTTAACAACCGATGATATTCCGTGTTATGCTAAAAATTATAAATTCCCCGAAATTTATAAAAAACAAGTAGAGGAGGAAGTTGATAAATTACTACAGGATGGTATTATACAACACAGCTATTCACCGTGGAACAGTCCCATTTGGGTGGTTGAAAAGAAACTAGACGCCTCCGGTATAAAAAAAAATCCGCATTGTAAACGATTTTAGAAAATTAAATGAAAAAACTGTCTATGATCGGTTTCCCATACCTGACATAACTGAAATTTTAAATAAACTTGGTACATCTGCATATTTCACTACTCTCGATCTCACTAGTGCATTCCACCAAATCGAAATGGATCCCAATGACACAGAAAAGACAGCATTCTCCACTGAAAAAGGTCTTTTTGAATATAAACGCATGCCATTCGGCCTAAAGAACGCCCCCGCGACGTTTCAAAGACTAATGAATTTTGTTCTGAGAGACGTAATTAACAAAATTTATTATGTCTACTTGGATGATATTATTGTATTAGGTTCATCACTTCAGGAGCACATACAAAATTTAAAATGAATATTTAACTTATTGCGTGAGGTAAATCTAAAAATTCAACTAAATAAATGTGAATTTCTGCGGAAAGAAGTAGGCTATCTGGGGCATATCATAACAACAAACGGCATTAAGCCAAACCCGGAAAAAATAAGAGCTGTACAAAATTTTCCACTACCAAAAACGACTAAGCAAATAAAATCATTTTTAGGCTTATTAGGTTATTATAGGCGTTTTATACAGGATTTTGCCCGAATAACAAAACCATTCACAAATTGTCTAAAGAAAAATAGCAAAATTAACTATGAAAGTAAAGAGTATCAGCAATGCTTTGAAAAATGTAAATCTCTTCTTATTAACAGCCCGATTCTACAATACCCAAATTTTAATCACGATTTTATTTTAACCACAGACGCGAGTGATTACGCATTAGGTGCTGTTTTATCACAAAATATAAATGGCAAAGATCTTCCCATTGCGTACGCTTCTCGGACTCTGAATAATCATGAAGAAAATTATGCCGCAATAGAAAAAGAATTGTTAGTTATTGTGTGGGCGACGAAACATTTTAGGACCTATTTGTATGGTAGAAAATTCAAAATTGTCACCGACCACAAACCTTTGACTTGGCTAGAATCATTAAAGGAACCTAATCAAAAATTAATCCGGTGGAAGTTGAAATTAAAAGAATATGATTATTCCATAGAGTATAAACAGGGAAAACAAAATTATGTTGCTGATGCGCTTTCCAGAATAAAACCAGATTTCGAAATCATTTATAAAAGCGAAGATATTTTTGAAAATAAATTACCGCTGGTTCACTGTATCTCAAAGGATTTTCACATGTCGCAAGGATTTGCCTTACAAGTAAATAATTTATATAAAACAAAACAATTCCAGGATAAAATCAAAATTATTGATAATAAAATAGCTATTCAAAATTATAATAATCAAATTATAATTTATTTTATTTATTTATTTATTGAACAATTTATCCTACAGAACATAAGTTCCAATTAGAGGACAATTATATGAAAAGTATAACAAAATAACAAAAGCCTTGCACAAAATTGCAATAAATACAAGAAAAAATACAAAAATACAAGAAAAAATACAAATTACAAAGGAAAAGTTCATTCTATTAATACATACAAAATTAAATTAAATTTTTACTAATGTAAAATAATTAATCAAACTTCGTCTGAATGCACTAAAGGTGTCAGCAAATATATCAATACTGCAAGTAATACCATTTAATAACAAAAGATAACCATAATTCTAAACCGTCTTTAGCAAAAATAAAAAATTGTTTAAATAAATTATTAGAGTATCTTATTGAAAACGATATTTACGAAATTAAAATGCCAAAAATTTGTTCGGGACACGATAAAAAGAACTGGTCAACAATAGAAAATTTAATAAAGGAAACATTTGGAAATTCTCATATCAAAATTAATATTCATGAATTAATCGTAACCCAAAAAGTGATGAATAATGAGAATGATAAGGACAATGATAACCAGTCACTCCAAGTAGAACACTCAGATACGGACTCAGTTACAATTTATTCGGACGATGAACGCCCCATTAATGGACTCTCATATTTAGACGGTCCAATAAACTACGGCTTTAACCAAATTATTGTAAAAGAATCTGATAGAAATTCCGTTGACATAGAAAAATATATATGGTATATATATATATATATATATATATATATATATATATATGTGTGTGTGTGTGTGTGTGTGTATGTGTATGAAGGTACATAAGACTAGAAAAAAAAATTAAACTATTACCTACTTATTTAAAAATAAAAATTACATTAATAACTTGGATTTCATCATGGGTGATTTCATAGCAAAGATGTCTATGATTCATAATTATGAAAGCTTCTAATAACTCTTGGCCTAATTGTGATCGTAGGCGACTCTTTATTATTTTTAATTTTGAAAACAATCGTTCACATGCTACTTGGGTACACGATAACGTTAACAAATACTTATATGCAACATATAAATTGGAATACGCCATGGAATGTAAATTGTAGTTATGCAATAGATTAAAACAACAATGAATACATCCTGCATAAGAAGCATTATCTTCCAGACCATGAAAAACATTGTATTTTTCATCATCAGATGAAGAATCTGCTGAAGAAATTTCTGTTTGCACTGTCTCATTTCTTAATTGCATTCTTAAATGATTAAAATTTTTTGAAAAATGGATTAGTTCTTCTTTTATGACATCTTTTGGAATTTTTGTTAGTTTTGAAATTGTACATAATGCATTGTCTTGTAAATTTTTTCCGTCTGATTCCGCGATTCTTTTAAAAGATTGTGGATCGAAATAACAAAAATCTTTATAAATTTCAGCATTTTTATTAAATCTTGTGCCTAAACTTTGAATTAGTTGATTAATAATGACTTTATAAGTTTCAATTTCAAATTTTTTTTATACCCAGCTGCTCGCTAAGATTAATTGATTCATCATTAGAAACCTCTCCTGGCATTTTATTTATTATTCTGTGCCTTGTTAATGGAAATTCTGTTTCTATTATGATGTCATTTTCTATTAAATAGGTATGAGAATTTATCTGATCAATAAATTTTGTGGTATTTCCTATTATTTAATCAAATGTATTAAACATATTTTTCATACTTTCCTTTGCATTATTAATTATATGAAAGCTTTATTAAAATTTAAACCCTTTGTTTGTAAATAGTTTGATGCAGGCGTTAAATCCCGAAATATATACAAAAAAATTAATGAAATTAATAAATTTTCATATTTTATACATACATCTAGCAAACTTTTCGCCTCTGAACTTGTCTTACTATCAAATTCATTACTTATGTAAATTGTATGCAACACAGCTAAAAGAGATGAATACAACTCTGTTGTTTGATTAGAATAAGAACCGAAAAGTGCTTCAATAGCTTTAGCTTTGCTCCACCAGCGTGTTACTAATTTTCTTGAGTCGTTTCAAATTATTTTCACCAATTTTTTCTTTCCAAACACTGATTCTTTTATAAGATTCGGCAAGAAAACATGCTGTGTTATTTAATATTCCAAAATAATTTTTACATTTGAGCGTGCATTGAGTAATATCACAAACCACTAAATTTAAAATGTGAGCATAGCACCATGTAAATACTGAAAATTTGGTACTTTTTTTATATGAGCTTGAAGGCCATTGTATTGGCCAGACATATTTGAAGCTCCGTCATATGACATTCCAATGATATTTTCTATTTTAATATTCAAACTTTTAAATTCATTGCTTAGCATATCGTAAAAAGCAAGTCCAGTAGTTTTCTTAAGATTAACCAAATTTAATAATCTTTCACTTACTTTTCCATTAACCACATGATATCTGATCCGGTCAATTTAGACATTGACCCTTGCAAAAATTCCCAGAAAGCTGAAAATTTGCATTGATGTTAGGGACACCATTGTTATGAAATTGTGAAAAGTCCCCATCGATTTCTTCTTCCCCTCCATCTTCTTCTCTCTCTCCATTTTCTTCTTCTTCCTCATCTTGAGTTGACGTAAATTGTACTAACAGCGATACATCAGTTGTTTCGTCGTTGATGTGTAAATCTTCTTCTGTTAGAGATTCAACATTTGAACACGATTGGCTTTGACAAGTGGTGCACGCTAGTGAACAAAATAAGCCTACTTTTTTGCAGCCGCATCTTGAGTTACACCTTTTTTTGCAGTTGCAAAAAATAGAATTAAAGAGGTTTTCTGGTGCAGGTGGAAGAAGCGTGTGGATTGGTTCCAATACATTATTGACATGCTTCCAACCCCATTGTTCTGGGTCTAGTTGATTACCAAGCCACACCTGAACCTGGTAATATACACGATAAAAATGTTGGTGAGCAGAAGCCGCGGTTGGAGGAAGGCAAGCTAATTGCACACGTTTTTTATTATGCGTTTGTTTTCCAAAAGATAAGTAACGTAATTTGTCTATGGAAGTAATTTTTTTGAAGCTCCATATACACACAGAAGAAAGCGAATTCTGTTGGTGATTAGATTTTCTGGTGAAGAGTTGATATCTTCGAAAGCTTGTGCACAAGTAATAAAATTTTCTTTTTCAAACAATTTAAAAATTGTTGTTTTACCCCTTCGAAACATTGCTGATGTTGTATCACAGCCAGTCATAGCATGTAAAAACAGTATATGATTTTTACATTTAGGATAATCCGATAAACTCGTATTTGAAAATATTTCCGATGGTTGTTGACCTTTGCCGGGTTTCAATAAATAAATAGTTCTTCCAATTGGAGTTTGAGCGGTAAGTAATACCAATAGATCAACATCTTCACCAACAACAACATTCATATCAGTTGGATTGAATTTATTTATTCCAGTTTCTATAATGAGTACATCAGCATCATTGTCAGCTTGCTTGACAGGAATATGTTCAGCGGTTAATTTTTCTTTTAGCATTGTAATTAACCGAGACTTATTATGAATGTTTGACAAAAATTGTTGTTGGCTAGTTGAAACTTTCATAAATTGATCAAAGATAATATCAGAAGATGCCGATGTTTTTGCCATACGGCGACGTTGTTCGGCGGCTTTAATATGGTACATGGTACCTTAAAATTAGGGCTCCGTTTTTTTTAACATCATATTTTCAGAATTATCGGTCAATATGAATGTATTAGTCACGCAGACTTATAGTTTTACTCATATTACAAGCCCAATGATATCATAGGCAGTTTAGTCATGCTTATTATGGAGAATACAGCGAAAGAAAGTTCTGTAATTGCTATTTCTCAAAAATGGTTAGTGTTATGAAAAAATGTGTAAGGACAATTTTTGTAGATAATTGCATGATCTACAATTTTTGTATAACATATTTTTTCATAAAACTAACCGTTTCGCTGAAAAATTCAAAAAACCCATTTTTGCATCCTTTGGCCTTGAATAAAAATTTTTGCAGACATGGGATCGATGGGGACTTTTCACAATTTCATAATAATAGTGTCCCTAACATCTATGTAAATTTTCAGCTTTCTGAGAATTAATGCAAGGTTACCCCTATTCTGGTGCTAAATTGACCGGACTATAATAGAATATTGTTCCATAACACTCACGTGTTGTGTAGAATCTAACTGAATACTGAATTTTTTTGCTTGACTGATGTCAGTGGCAATTTTATTTTTTATTTGATTTGCAATTATTAAAATTATTTAATTTACTGTAGTTTTACTAAGAAATGTAATTTTTGAACCTCTTCCTTTAGTTATACTTTTATTTTGAGTTATTTTTGATATTTTATGAATGTGAGCACGTAAAACTTCATCATATTTAGATACAAGTAGGCATAGTTCTAAAAAGTTTCTTCTATTAATATTATTTAAATCTGTCATTCTATCACAGGTTAAAAAACTACTATGTTCATGTTTACCTCGTTATGCAATACCTTGTTTAGCAATAAAAAGTATTATGTCAATAACACGACTAAGTATTAATCTATTGTTCTTAATTTCGGTATGTCGTATAGACTGTAAATTGTGGTCTATCTGATATTCTATATTATTTTTTTTATTTACATTAAAAAAAGCATCAACTGCTCTTTTATGTGATAAAGAATATTCGTGTTCTTGAACTCTTTGATGTATGTGTCGAATATCATTCACACCTTCGTTACTAAAGTTTGATTTAGATTCACTAAATATCAAACAAACAGTACAAAAGAGTTTTCTTAATTGACTTGAATATGATAACCAATTTCTCGAAACAAATTCGCCATTCGCTAATTGCCTCCTGTATATAGTTGGTTTAAACGGCAATATACTGTCTTGCAGATGTAATGGTTGTATAGAATTTTTTTTTAAAAATGATAACTTTTCTTCAATTGTTGAATTAATAGAAGGACAACTAAATAAATATATTTGAGAATAATTAATTTCATTTTTTTCTTTTATGTCGGATACATATTCCGTTTCTGAATTAGAGTCACTCCTGCTACATGAATTATATTGTGGTGTTTCAGGCAGATCTTGAATGTCAGCGTTAGTAATTTTAATATCTGAGCCTTGTTCTTCCTGTAGTATATTATGTTGGCATTGCGCCTGATCTACATCTCCTTGAAAATATTCAATATATATACCGAAAATGTTGTGATTGGTTTTGTCGATGTAGCTGCTGCCGCAAGAAGTTTTTTTGCAACTATTTGTCTTTTTTCGTCCCCGTTTTATAAATTCTTTTCCTTTTTTCAGACATCTATAAAATTATAAAAATAATAATAAAATTAAAAGTAATTAAAAATCATTTAATTGTATTTTACCTTAATATTTCATCTATTCGAATGGCACAGTAAGTTAAGAAAAACGTTATTTATTAAGTATATTATTTGCCAAGACGTTACGATTTACGAGTAATGCATGAGCGCTTACGCTTACACTATGAGCCTCGCTATGAGAGCATCGACAAGTCGCAGTCAACGACAAAATATAAACCTTCTAATGTTTTGTTTTCGGTAAGCCACAAAGGGAAATAAGAGATAGATAGGTATATGATGAAAGTATTGATTGAGCATTGCTCGCTAGAGGCATCAGTGTAATTGTCATTAATTTTTGTTATTGATCATTATTTACGATTTTTCTTTCGATTATTTTTAAAATATATAAATTTAAAACATCCAATTCTAATGTCAATCTTAAAAGCACGGACGCTTAATGTGAGCAATACGCAACAATATTACTGTCTGACATATCGAAAACATAACGAATCAAGTTAAATTTAAACTCTGTGCTCGGATTTTTATAAAAAAAAATACAAAGCTATGAATCACTTGTATTCAATTTTTAATAATCACATAATGTCTCTAAATACAATCACATATTAATGTGATAAGAATGTGTTTCATGTCTTGTTTCATCTGAACAGCCTTGATGTTACGAATATACTACTTTTATACACGTTGTGTATCTGACTGCTTTGATTTTTGCAAAACTAAATAAAATGTCTAGCAAAATTTAGCAGAAAGTTCAATAACATGGTGCTAGGCAAAATGAATCGATTATATATTTTTCTTTTAGCCAAATAATACACAGTTACCAGTGCACTAAATTTATATAAATCACCGACAGTGTAGATGACCCAACTAAGGAATTTTTTTGCATTAAATTCCGAATACAGTTTAAATTTTTTGTTGTTAGGCGCAGCAATGTGCGCTGATTGTGAAGGATTCCTATCTCTGTAGATTTTGAACATTTTATGTACCTACTTATTTGTAGAATATGATTCATGTTTTTATTTTTAATATTTTAATAACAGATTAAGCCATTAGTTTTTAACTTACCAATTAATATTTTAATATTTTGTCTAGAAATTTGGCCCCCATTTGTTAAATTATTTGGCCCCCCACCGGGATTTTGCCCGGTTGCCCGGCGTGTCAGTCCGACACTGTCAATGGAGATTTTACTAAGTCAAGTTGTTCACTCTTAAGATATTTTTTTCATTAAGTGATCTTTGGATTTCCAATTACATATTCTAAAAACTCCATTATTAGTTATTTATTTATTCAAAGTAAGTATAGTATGAATTTATTTAATACGGACCAGTTCTTACTTTTCAAGTGATTCCTTTGAATTGGGATAATTTATAACTCCTGACCAGAAAGCTTCCTACCCTTCCATAAAAGGTTGTAAAACCCGCATAAGTCAGTTTCATATACCTGAACTTCTACTATAGCTTATTCACGAAGTTGGCCATGTGCAAAGGTAGTGGCGGCATATGTAAATGACAATTACAAACTAACTGACGTCAACGATAATATTATCGTTACCGATTTAGTAAAAAAGTACTAGATATCATTTAGTGAGTACTAACTCACTAAAATATATAAAAAAAAACTAGAACTA